>CM065430.1:37977500-40497500 GCA_033030585.1 Hippophae rhamnoides | reverse complement strand
AAACTAATTAGCTATTTATTTTAAGAATATTCTTGCAAATCATTGTACAAATGTTTTAACATTAATTTTTAACCTTGTTATAATAAAAGAAACCTAAAACTTTATATTTAAGGACTTATATTTTTTTATTTTATAAAATAAAAAAATTTAGAACAATAACAATTATTTTTCAATAATTAATACTACTATATACATATTAAATTTAAATTATAAAAAACTAATTTTAAAAAATATATATATTGATGATATTTAAACTTAGTTATTTGGAAAAAAAATTCTTAGTATCCTTAAGATTTATCTTTTCTTCTTAAATATTCTTAATGTTTGAAAAAGGTTAGGTGTAGTATCACAAATAGCCCATCAATAAAGGTATTAACTTTTCCATACATCATCTCTTTTACATTTTTTTCATTTCTTTGTTAAATTACTAAAATATCATTTAAAAATAATAATAAAGTAAACAAAATATTTAATTATTTACTACATTTGTTATGTAAAATAAACCTACATTAAAAAAAGAATTACAAAGAAAATATAAAAGCTTATTTAAATAAAAAATAGTCATAAAAAATCATATATTCTCATCTCTTTCCTCTTTAACGTTTAAAAATATTTTTATTTTTTCTACATTGGTCAAAAAAAATTCTCATTTATTGATTAGAAAATTAATTACGAAATTAGTTAAATTCATAAGCATTATTAATATTTTTTACAATATCTTATAAAAAAATTAAAAATTGATTTTTTTGGCACAATTAACATAATAAAAAATTAGTTACCACATTCAAGAAATAGGATGTGTTTATATTAATTGAATAATTTATTAAAATTTATTCTAAGTCAAGTAAACCATAAACATTAATTTCTTAAAATTTAATCTTAATTATTTATATTTTTATAAATTAGTTGAATATGTTAATTTTATTATTAATTCTGCTATAAAGTTAATCTTTTTACCAATTCTACTGAAAATATTAAAATTTAAAATATTATGATGTTTTTATAATTGCATATCGACTAATATATCATTAAATCTAATTAAAGTTGAACCTTAACGATAATTAAAAAATTCATTTTACTATATTTAATTTGAGATAAATAAGAAACAATAATTTCATTGTTTATATATATTTTAATTTTATTTTCTTAATTGATAAGTACGTGTATGTTTTTTTTATTTTATGTATATTTATTTAATTTTCTAATTTTTAGGATTTATATATTTAGAATAAAATAAAATAAAATAAAAATTTTATTTTATTTTATTAGTTTTACAATTTTTATTATTTAATATTAAAATATAAGATAAATTAAAATTTGAACTTAATCAAATATACTATTTGACTTTAAAAATATTACAAAAATATCATCAATCAATTATTATCTTCAACATATGTTGAAGTGTCAAATGTATCTTTGATATTTTTGAAAGGTTGAAGATATTTGTGAAAAATAAGCAAAATTTTAAGAATAGTATTGATATTTTAACTAATATTTTCTTAAAATAATAATAATTATAAAAAAAAAGTTATCATCAAAGCCCAAAAAGTAATCGACTATACATATGTTCCCTTAAATAGTAATAAAGGAATGGTTCACTACAATACTAATGATGAAATTTTTACTTGAAAAGATTAGTGATTATTAAACTTAATTAAATGTGTCATCATATATACATATGCAACGTAAGTTTATTTTAATCATAGTTAAAATGGGAACAATGTTGACGTTGGCTAGTGATTATGTAGAAATTGTTCTATTGGTTCTGAAATAATTAAACTCAAATTTTTATTGGGATAAAAATTGGGGAGTTTTTTTTTAAATAAACAATTACAAAAAACTTGGGCAAAAATTATAATTTCAAAAATCTAGAAATTTGGAATCTTAATCGATAGACAATATTCTCGATTAATCGAGTGACTATAGTTTAAATATCCTATTTTTTTCTTTACACCTCACCTGAGACCTAACTCACTCATCTTTCCCATCTCAAGCATTTTTCGTCAATTTTTCACCAAAACTTACAATATTTGGTCAAAAATTGCTAGATTTAGCCCCTAAACAAATTTTAAGGATCAAATTTTCCTAAAATAACTCAAAATTCTAGAAATGTGAGGATCATTTATGTATTTTTACATCATTTTCTTATTAGCCAAACACTTTTTTTCTAGCCAAAAATCCCACCTAAACTTATCCACCTGCATCCCACTAGTCCTACCACACTCAAAAACTCAAGTTTGCTAAATTTGTGGCTTTCTCTTCTTGGACACCTACTCCATACAAAATTCAAGGATGATAAAGGAATCCTAACAAGATATTAAACCACCTTCTCTAATTGTCGAATTTTACTTGAATGTGTGTTACATGGCATGAATTTTAAGAAATAGAAATTGCTCGAGTTATTAGGACATGTAAGGTTTATGAGTGCTGACAATATTTGTGAACAAAATGTTTAAGTATATATTAGTTTCTAGGCACATTTATTTATTCATTATTCAAAGCTGAAGAGACGTCTGAACTTCAAATTAATGTGCTTCAGGTATAATAATTGACACATAAATTGTGTTCAATGAGTACACAAGTATACTTATCGCAACAAGTAATATAATGATAAAAACAATATCGTTCCCACTCATATTATGTTATTAGAAACTAATTCTTAAAGCTAAAAAATAAAAATCAATTTTTTGTGTTTTTATATTTTAAGGAAACAAAATTAAAAGAACTAAAAATAAATAACAATAATTAATTAAATCAGATTTGGAAGCAAAAAAGATATATGAGAAAATATCTAAGAATACTTAATCCTCTAATTTTCTAAACATTTGAATCACTACAATTCTTCCAATATAATTATCAATCACATATCAATTGAATCTAATTTAGCATGTTTTTCTCTCTTAAGTAAACTACACACTATTTAGTAATTAACCTAATCACACTCTCATGTCAATTAAATTGTAAACTACTTATTAAGTTCATCAATTATGGATCACAAACATAAAAATCATATATCTTTTCCAATAAACTATACATATTATTTAATCAAGACAAATAATTAAATAATTATCTCAAATATATTTAAATGCTTTTATAGATCAATTGTTAGCCAAACAATTAATAAAATAAAAATCAGATAAATAATATAATTAAATTAAAATCATAATTGAGATAAAATATTATATCATCATATAGTGAAAATTGGGTTCATAAGATCCTTACATTAATAAATTAACAAAACATAATTTTCTTCGTAAAGCTTATATTTTTCATAAAGAATAACATAAAAATTGATAAAAAAGGAGAAAAAGAAATACAATTAATCACTTGAATTGTAGTACCAATCTACTTTTGAATTAAGCTTAGGTGGAATTTGGACATTCAGATCAACTTTAGATCAAAGGTTGAGATGAAAAAAAGAAAAAATAACAATGTCAGTCAATAGGAACGCACCACGTGGCACACTAGATTTACTAGGAAAATCAGAGAGCAAAACGTGGTGGGAGGACTGGGTTGGGTCAACGTAGGTTGAGTCAAAGACACATGGTGGAACATGATTCACAGTTACGTATTACGTGATGCACTGGTGGAAAAAATTTATGAATCAGGTGATGACCTATGACAAGAGTGTTAACCAAGCCACGAACTCAGAATGAACGTTGTGTAGACATGTGACACGATGCTATGTCATTGGGAACACACGACACTATCTTTTCTTACATAGCATCTACATGGTTTACTAGATCAGTTCCTTTGCTTGCATAGTATCCACGTGGTAGCTTCTGATTGGTTATGAATTAGAAATTAATAAGAAATCCATAAACATTCCAAACAAATCCCAAAAAATTCCTAATTTTATATGTTCATCCAATTTCACAAGAAAATTGATATATTAATATTTTTAATCCAAAAATATTACTTATTGAATAAAACGAGTAAATATTATGAAGAAAAATACACTCATGACCCTACTTTTATAGAGTCATCACACCCCTAAACTTAACTCTTTGCATGTTCTCAAGTAAAGCCAATTCTAACTAAATAAAATGACATGGACATTATATATATATAGAAAACTATCCTTTTTCAAAATTCGTACAATTCTATGATAAGAAGGTTCACATATTCATTAATTAACGTTCCATTAATACAAGGATATGCAAGGTTTTTGATAAATTGATTAATGTGTATGTGACACATGATATCATCCAATGCACTCATGAAATCAACTTATATGAGCGTGCTAATCAATTCAATTTAGAACAAGTCTCATAATTCTATTTTCACATCCCTTTCCACTAATATAAATATGCACT
This sequence comes from Hippophae rhamnoides, assembly GCA_033030585.1. NCBI lineage: Eukaryota > Viridiplantae > Streptophyta > Magnoliopsida > Rosales > Elaeagnaceae > Hippophae > Hippophae rhamnoides. The sequence continues at coordinate 40,493,184 of CM065430.1, read as the reverse complement.
TAGCTAAATATTAATGAAGACTTTACATGCTTGTAATGTAAGGCTTAGGTGTGGGTCGATAAATGAAGACATTTAAGCTATTTCCACATCTTAGCTTTTCTTTTTATTTAGCATGCACTTTTTAATTACAATTAAGCTTTAACTTGATATTTTAGTGCACTCTCTCTTATCATTTTTTCATATTCTTTTATTTCACATTTTTTTTGTAACTTCGCAACACCCTAAACTTATTTTCAATCCTTTTTTCTTTTTATTTAGAGGGATAATTGTATTGTGAGTTTTTGCTTTTTTTTATTTTTCTCTTTTTTTATAGGATGCATTATATTTCACCTCACTCTATAACATAACACATGATTGCATTTTTTTATTTTCATACAAGCTAAAGGTGCAATGGTAAAAGTAATGCTTATTGGTTAGACATAAAATGTGGCTTAAAGATATAAAAGGTTGTTTGTTAGACTCAAATGGGTGACTAAGGATATTTAACAATGGTTAGCTTGAAAGACTCAATTAATCCAAATAAGGCCTAAATAATCTCTTTTGTTAAATACTATTTAGAATTTCTCCTCAATGGATGATTAAATAGATTCTACAATATGGTAGATCTCATCAACTCGCATAAATCATTACAAATTTTCTCTCAATAAGAATACCAAAATCAATCATGTGCATGTGCATAAAAATTTGAATCAATCCAATCAAAACTAGCAAGCATATCACATAATTAATGTAAGTACCTTAATAAGCATGTTACATTTCTTATCCTAGTCATGACAACCAATTTTTATCATTGAGCTCATAAGTTTCATATCAAACATGCATGCATTTAGTTTCCATATATTTATCAATTTCTACCCAAATTATGGTTAAAAACATACTAAAAATAATAAAACAAATTCCTAAAAATTTAAAATACATACTAAATATTAAAGTAGAGAATGAAGTTCTATCTCCCAAACTTAAATTGCACATTTTTTCCAATATGCACATATAAATATGAAAAAGTAAAAAGAAAGAAAACTCCCTTAGTCTTAGCACACCACATTTATTGTTGGAATGTTTCAATCTTGTTGCGCTATTGCTCTCCATATTTATTCACCTAGAAAACAAAAATAATAAAAATATAAGTAAAATAACATTAGGTTACCTCCCAACCAGTGTCATGTTTAACATCCTTGATTAGATGGTTATATTAAGTCCTAAGGTACATCCTTCTATGTCCAATTATTTTTGAGTTTCCCGAAAATATTTTGAGTCTTGATTTGTTTAATAATACTTTATCTTTATGTTTTGGTTTAAAAACTGGATGTTCAATTCTATTATCATGCCATTTTTTTTGTTTGTACTTTTTTGCATTCTTATAAGCATTCGACCATAGCACATCTAATTTATGTATTTTTAACATCTTTTTCACCTTTCTATTGGACTCCTTTGCTTGCCCACTTGACTGGGGATGGTAGGAAAAATATGTGGTGTCTAGCCTTGGTAGCACTTTAATTGATGATTTGATCTTATATTATATCTCAAAATTTTGCACAACCACATTAGATATATACATAGGAGGTGCAGCCTTTAAATAGTTCGCACAATCAACACTATCAATCATAGATTCCATACTTTCAAAATTAAAACCAATTGAGTTGTTTCTTGGTGAGTTTACTTATTTGTTCACAACATCATGTCTAATAGCTTTAAGCGTAGGAAACTCAACAAATTCTTTTAAGTTATCATCAATCCTAAAGAATTCATTTACATTATCAATATTAGGGGGTTCAGATGCTTTAAAAACTTTAAATGTTACTTGTTCATCTTACACTCTCATTGTAAGCTCACATTTTCGTACATCAATGCATGCTCTTTCGGTTGCTAAGAATGGATGATCAAGTATGATAGGAATGTTATGGTCATCTTCCATGTCTAGTACAATGAAATCCACCATAAAGATGAACTTGTTTACTTTTAATAGAAAATATTCTACCATACCTCGAGGTATCTTAATTAATCTATGTACCATTTGTAATGTTACTGAAATGAGTTTGGCTTTACCAACTCACCAATCTTTTGAAAATTGATAATGACATAAGGTTAATGCTGGAACCCAAATTACATAGTGTCTTGTCAAAATGGATGTTCCAAATAGTGCAAGGGATGTCAAAGCTACATGGATCTTTCAATTTTTTGTGTAGTTTTCTAGTAAGGATGGCACTACAACCTTGAGTCTAGGGATGGGAAAAAAACCATGGGTTCATTTATCCAAACCGACGGTTTGGTTTTTAACCGTAAAATTCAAGGATGGGGACGGTTTTGGGTAAAAACCGAACATGACACAACATGTACGGTTTGGTTACGGTTATACTAATAATCATACCCGCCTGTACCCGAAATTAATTATATTTAATTAATTATTTTATATATTTAATAAAGTAAATTATAAATCAAAAATTAATTATATATATTTAATAAATTAAATTATATTTTTTTTGGGGTTTTTTTCATAACCGTCCCGAACCGTTACCAGCAGGTAAAAAACCATCCATGAACCATAACGATTTTTGAATAGTTTCGGGTATAGGTTTTTTAATTCGGTTTGGGGACGGTTATATCAAAAACCGTCCCCATGCCCATTCCTACTTGAGTTAAGGTTATTATTTCATTATCTTTAATCCTCATTTTCTTAGATAGGATGTTCTTCAAAAATTTAGCATAAGAAGAAATTTTTTCAAGTGCATCTACAAATGATATGTTTATATGCAACTTGTTAAAGACTTCCAAGAATTTTTAAAACTACGTATCTGACTTTTACTTTTACAGTATTTGAGGGAAAGGTTTGTAAAAGTTACTCTTTTTTGGCTGAGTTATTTTTTTTCATTACTCTCTTTATCCATTAATTTTTGGTTATCTGTGATCGAGTATGGATTATTATTCTAGTTTACATTACCTACATAGAATGTTGATTCAATATTATTTGGACAATTATCAAACAAATGGGATCCCCCAAAATCTTGGACTTGGTTTATACTTGCTGGGGAGTTTTGAGCCTTCAAAAGATTCACCAAAGATGACACTTGAGTTGTAAATCATAAGCTTGATTGTAAGATTTGGCTAGCAGAGTTCCATTAGAGGATACACCAATAATGGTTCTTGTTTGAGTATTGAGAACATTATAGAATGTATCTATTTGGATCCAATGAGGGATACCGTAGTAAGAACACTTTCTTAGAAATTCTTTGAATCTTTCCCATGCTTTGTATAAAGATTCTCCTTTATATTGTTGGTAAGAGGTAATGTCATTCCTAAGCTTGACATTATTTGTTGATGTGAAATATTTTATCAAGAATTTCTCCTCAAATCATTCCAACTTGTAATAGAATCAAGTGGCAAAGAATTTAGCCAAGCTCAAGCATGATCTCGCAAAGAGTTAGGGAATAATCTAAGCCTAAATTCATATTCGGTTACACCACTAAATTTGAATGAATTTCTAACTTCATTAAAAAATCTAATATGTAAATGAGGATCCTCTGTTGGTAATTAGCTAAATTATCCAACTATTTGTAGCATTTGAAACATCATTGATTTTAATTCAAACTGATTAGCTTGACTATTTGGCCTTGTAATACTTGGATTTAGCTCTTCCAACGTATGTATTGCATATTCATTTATAGCTCTATCTTTATCTCTATCATCCATTAAAGGAATCTATTTGATCAAATTTAGCTTATTATTGTTTATTTCTAATGTATTAGCCATTTCTTTCACTTGGGTGACAACTTGTTATTTTCTTATTGACCTCAAAGTACGCTCAATTTCTGGATCAAAATGAAAAATTTCTCCTTTACATACTCTACTCATGTAATAGACTCAAATGTGTTTTTAATAGCAATACAGGAGATGTCTAAATTAAAACTAAATAAAAATTAAAAATAAATAAAGGAAATTAACTAAAATAAATAACTAACTAGATAACTAAATAAATTAAAATTAAAATTATGAAAATAAATAAAAAAATAGCTAAAATAAAATAATTAATTTCTAATAAATCCCCACCAAAAACTTGATTGACATATGAATTGTGTTCAATCAATACGTAAGTATACATATCGTAATAAGTAATACAATAATAAGAAAAATTGTTTTCACAGGGGTTATATTATTAGAAATTAATTCTTAAAACTAAAAATATAAAAATCAATTTTTTTTTTGTGTTTTTATATTTTAAAAAAGAAAAATTAAAAGAACTAAAATCAAATAACAATAAATAATTAAATTAGATTTCACAGCTAAGAAGATATATGAGAAAATATCTAAGAATACTTAATCCTCTAATTTACTAAACATATGAACCACTAAAATTCCCCCAATATAATTATCAATCAATTATATGATCATTTGAATCTAATCTAGCATGTATTCCTCTCCTAAGTAAACAACATATCATATAGTTACTAACCTAATTACACTTTCATATCAATTAAATTGTATACTACTCATTAAGTTCATCAATTATGGATCACATACATATCTGCTTAGAAACTATGCATGATATTTCATCAAGATAAATAATTATATAATTCTCTCAAATCTATTTAATTGCCCTATAGATCAATTGTTGGTCAAACAATTAATAAAACAAAAATTAGATTAATTAATATAATTAAATTAAAATCAAAATTGAGGTAAAATATTAGATTATCACATGGTGAAAACCGAGTTCATAAAACCCTAGATTAATAAATTAACTAGATATAATTTTCTTCATAAAACTCATATTTTTTATTAAAAAAATACATAAAAATTTATAAAGAAAGGAGAAGAAGAACAAATACAATCAATCTCTCGAATTATAATATCAATCTCCTCTTAAATCTCTACCAAAATTATATCTCATTTTGAATCTTTTTGTATTTTTCTCATTTCTTGGTCTAAAAACTGATAAAAAATTATGTTAATTTTGGCTCATTAGGGTTTATGGAGCAATTAGGGGGTTAAATTAAGCTCTGGTAGAATCTGAACCATCATATTAGCTTCAAAGCAAGGGTTGAGATGAAAAAAGGAAAAATTAATAACGTCAGCCAATAGAACCGTACCACGTGACACATTGTATTTTTTAGGTGAATTAGAGACTGACGTGTGGCAGGAGAATTGGTCTCGGTCAATGTAGGCTAAGTCAGCAACACATGGAAAAATGTGATTCACATTTACATATTGCATGGTCCTCAGGTGAAAGGAATTTATGAATCAAGTGACAACGCATGGTTAGAGCGTTGACCAAGTGACAAACTCGGAATGAACGTCGTGTTGACAAGTGGCATGATGCTACATCACTAGGAACATGCAAGATTGCATGATTTTCTCTCTCTACTTGCCTAACATCCACGTGGCTTGCTAATCAATTTCCTTGCTTGCATGGCATCCATGTGAAAACTTCTAATTGATCCTGCATTATAAATTCGTAAAAAATCCATAAAAATTCCGAATAAATCCCAAAAAATTTCAAAAAATATATTTTCACCCCTTTTCACAAGAAAGTTCATATTTTAATATTTTTAACCCCAAAAATACTAATTATTGAATAAAATGAGTAAATATTAAGAAAAAAAGTGCACTAATGTCTCTACTTTAATAGAGTCATCACATTCACTCTTTACTTAACACATTAGAATTGAGTGTACACATATAGAAAAATATAGTATATATATGTTGGTTGATCAATCAAATTTAGATTTGATCGATTAAGAGTATAAATAATTGATCAAAGATCAATCGTGATCAATCTACCTACTCTTGGGCTATTATTTGATCATTGTTGGATCGATTGAAAAGTGTTTCAATCAATTCATTATTATTTGATCATTACTAGATCGATAAAAAATAGTTTCGATCGATCAACCTTATTGGTTCGATCAATTGATCTTATTTTAGATCGATAAAGTACTTTTACTCGAGCTTAACTTGTTGATTACCATATTACTCTCATTTGTTACTACTCTATGAAATATTTTATGGATAGAATGGTCATTGTCTTTAACTTAGCATTAGGGTTTCAATTCTCATATTTAAACAACCTAATGATCTTTGTTTTCAATAACCATGCCCCTTCTATTCATCTTATTATTTTGTGCTTTCTCTCTCAAAATGTTTTATAAAAACTAGATTATATTTCTTTTATGCGAGATCTTGATTTAATCTATTAAATATATTGTGTGGTTATGTTTGATTGATTCATATGCCTATTTGCTTTTAAGGTTCATTATAGGGTTTGCTAGATAATTTGTTTTGTTTGTTTTATATCTTGAATTTTCTAGCTAGGGTATTTCATTATTGAATTTTCTCTAGGACAAACTTTGCAGTTGTACTATTTGTGCTAACTTTTTAGGTGTTGGTTGAACTAGTTTGATTGTTTGTGTGACTCTAGAGATTGGAACGTTAATTCGGATCTATAAACCTATCTTGTGGAGATTATGAAATAAGTGATGACTAGTAAGTAGGTTATATTGAGGACTTTATCTGTGAAGAATAGCTTAAGACCTAGCTTTGTAATTGAACATTGATTTTTATAGTGGATAGTAGGTTGTCCGTTGGATTGGTAGTTTCTTCTTAGGTGATTATTGTGACCTAGGTTATTTTCAACTAAAATATTGTGTCATATTTATATTTATTTCTATATTTTATTATTTATATACGATTGAATGTATGACCGATTGATAATTATTAATTCGACTTAATTAACAAAATTACATATTCACTCATTCTAGACTAATTAGATCCAGAACTTTGAATTTTTAGGACTTTTGGTAAGAGTTAGTGTTTACATTTCAAAACTATGTTGTCCAACCCTAGTTAGAGAATTATATGCTAATGTTGGTGATGGGATTCATAATAGCGGCCGATTACTATAAGATATTTATTCAAACCAAAACCATAAATATCTTGACCAATCATTCAATGGATTTCTTGGAATAATCAACACTAATGACCCTAGCTTTTATATAGATCGGTTTAATCCAACTAATGAGTATTATTGATTAACTTATTAGGTTCACCTAATATCGACATTAAATGTTTATACATACCAAGTGAATTTACGCTCTTTTGTCGTATTTTAAATAAAATGACATATGCTAGTTTATTGCGTTAAACCACCCAACTGAGATTGGATTTCAACGTGCAAAATTCTTGTATTATATTGGAAAAGGAATGGCTTTCCACGTTGGATCAATAACGTAGGATGAAATTATCTCATAAGCTTTGGTTACCAACCCTAGGGTCAAACTATCTTATGGTTGCTTCCTAATCAAAATGATACTAGCTATTGGGGGTTGCTCTATCAAAAGATTTTAAAAATGTTAAATATATGAGTGACTTTGAAAAAGGTAACAATCTTAAGATCATCTACCCACACTACAAAAAGTAAAAAATAATGTTGATGTTGACACCGATAAAGGAGGAAATATGGATGCAATGGGTGAAGATGAATTGGAAAGTATTGATGAACCATTACTTTCTTGTCAAGAATTGTTTGAAATGAGATCAGAATGATAATGAATATTTTTTCCAATCAATTAGAGATTGTGCATACACTTGTGAATAATAATTTAGATAAAATGGATGAGAAACAAGATGCATTGTTAAATATGCTTCACGATCAACGTACCCTTCTCAATTTAACGACCAAAACATGAGTTGAATTTTACTTTTGGTATGTGTTTTTTTTTTTCTCTTCCCATTGTATTTTGTATGTTACAATTGGATTGATATTCTATAACTTTTAAAGTTTGGTAAGTGAAGTGCACATGTCATGTTACTTTTTAAAAAATATCACAAAAATCTTACATCAAATGAAATGAGACTATAACCAAAGTAAGGGTGTTTTTGGGTTTTCATAAAAATTAACCTATCTCAACCAACACAAAAAACCCCGAACACCTAGCCCATTTCTCTCCCTGCTACGGATGCCGCATCAGTGCCACAACATCACCCAGCGACAAAAATAGCAAGAATATTGGAACGATGGGCCATTCTTTCTACCTTCATGGTCAATTCCATGATTGTTGAAATTGTTTCGACGGAAACAGTATTTCCAAACTTTTCAAGTGCTGCTAAATCAACATATGGGCTATTTTCTATTGATCTTCTTGGTTTTGGAAGGAATCCAAAGCCAACAGATCTGTTTTACACCGAGAGATCATTTGGAATGTTGTGATATTGTTTCAATATTCTCGATATTTTTTAAGTTGGGTGATGTTATGGAGCTGGGTGGCAGCATCGGTAGCAGGAAGAAGGAAGAGCCTCATTTTTCTGGGTGTTGGTTCAGAGTAGTTATTTTTGTAAAAACCCAAAAAGGCCCTTGTTTTTTGTGATCAATTACGTTTTATATCTTGAGAATAATTTATAAAAATATTTAGTTTATTATAATTAATGTATGAATAAGATAAAAACTTATCAAATTTTAAATATAATTATATAATTATAATTTTAAAAATATATATAATTTTATCGTTCTTCATGTAATTTAAAAATAACTAAAGAAAATAAAACATTTTTATAAATTACTTCGTATATTTTTAACATAATAAGTAATTAACACATTTATGTGCTTTAGTAACTCGATTTATGCACTCCTGCCGGTCACCCTAAATAAAAAACCTTCTTCTTATCCGCTAAACATGGGAGTTGTGCACCGATCCATCATCGATGACAAATGGCATTGAACAGAAACGGTGTAGTTATCTGAAAAATTGTTGAAACAAAGAGAGTATGGAAACTGAAACTGTTTCTGTGGGAGACTTTATCCTGAAATCGAAGCTAGGAAGGGGTTCTTACTCCACAGTGTGGAAGGCCCAGCACAAAATTAGTGGTCAAGTAGTTGCGGTTAAGCAGGTCTACCTCTCTGGACTCAATAGGCACCTCAGAAACTGCTTGGAATGCGAACTCAACTTCTTATTATCTGTCAGTCATCCAAATATCATTGGCCTTTTCAACGTCTTACAGGTTTATTTTTTGATGCTCTGTTTTTGTTCTATTTCATAGTTTTTTTTTGGGAAACCTAATTCCTAGAATTTTCTGAATTTTGATATATTTTTCGGTGATGACCCAGTTCGTTAATTCGTGATTTTCTGAAGGTTTTGATAATATTAACTGTAGTGTCTCTGTTTCTTTGCTAATAATCTTCGCTTCTCTAGTAAAACTGCTTGTCGGATTTTTTAGGAAATCCCCAGTTTTTGAACTATACTATCAACAATCAGATTCGATACATATGTGCAGCCAAGCAAACAAGAAATATAACAGCACTAAAGTAAATCAAATACATGAGTTTTACGTGGTTCAGCGTCCAAAAAAAAGGGATATTACCTCCACGGGAACCAAGCAAAGATCCAATCCACTACGAAGATAACAATAGTGATCAACCCCTCCCTGATTACACCAGTTCTCTCTTGTTGTAACTGTCTAAAAGGAGACTACTACCACCATAAAATGATTGGCACACAGTTCACAAGAGTAGAGAGCTTTTACATGTCTTGATTAATAGCTAAAAACATACCCAGCAATTGTACGAACTAGCTCTATATATAGAGGTCCCAAACCAGTCTTACAATGCATTAGATACAGCTGATCAAGAACTCCTCTCTTGATACCTTTAACCCTCACTTCGGTAGTTAGACACACTTGTAGTTTTGATCAAGTGCCAGCAGCCACATGCTTAAGTCCTTGCAATTCATTCCTCACATTTGCCTCAACAATTCACACTTCACCACCTTGAGACAAATTGTGCTTTATAGTGTCTTCATTGTCTTCATACTGTGCTATGGTTCCAGCCATCTCGTGGCTTTAGTACTTGGTGACTCCAAGCAAGTCCAAATAGTGCTATGGTTCTCAATATAACTCGATGGGAAATATGCATTCTTCCTAGATCTCTTTATCTTTTCAATTCCATACCTAGAATTTTCTTTGCACTTCTCATATCCTTCATTTCAAATTCTGACTTTAAGAGTGTCTTAAAGTGAACTAAGTCTTTCATCTCTTTGCTTGCAAGTAACACGTCATTAACATAGAGTAGTAGGTAAATCATATTTCCGCTCCTTTCCTTCCTAAGATAAAAGTAGGCATCATATTCACACCTCTCGAATTTTAGTTTCTGCATAAGGTATCAAACCTTTTGTACCATTGTCTTGCGAACTGTTTAAGTCCATACTATGACTTTTGAGTAAGCAACATGATCTTCTTTACCTCTAACTTCGAATCCATCCAGTGGTTTCATGAAAATGGTTTCATCTAGCTCCCCATGAAGGAATATTTTTTTGATATCCATCTATTCAAGTGTAGGTCAAACTGAGAGCAAAATCTTTATAGTTGTATATTTAGCTACATGTGAGAATATTTCATTATAATCAATTCCCTCTTTTTGTTAATATTCTTGAGCCATTATCTTTGCCTTATATCTTGATGGTTCAACCTCTTCAATACCTTCTTTTAGCTTGAACATCCATTTACTACCAATAATTTTTGATTTAGGAGGTTTCTTTGCTAAAACTCATGTTTCATTCTTCATTAAAGAGTTCATCTCCTCTAACATTGGAAGCTTCCACTGTTTAGCATTAGAACTCTTTGTTGCTTTTGAGTATGTTATGGGTTCTGTATTTTCATTTTCTTGACCGGTACTAAATGCATAAGCAATTAAATTAGCATTTCCATACCTTAACATAGGTTTTGAAACTCTTTTAGCTCTATCTTTAACTAGTGTATATCTTTAACCAGTGTATAATTCTGTAAGTCTTGTGTCTTTGATATGTCTCTTTCCTCAATTCTAGAAATATTCAGTCTATCAAGCTCAGTGATTGACTCTATCTGACTAGGCTCCATTGAACTTTCATCAGCAATGGTATCTGTCATTCTATGTGATCATTTCTAGCAAGCTTCACCTCAAACTGTATGCCCCCTTTTTTGCATACTTAGTTTTGCCTTCTTTTGAATCTGTAAGGGTTGCATATTCAATAAAGGTGACATCTCTACCGTTAAGGCATTTCTTTGTCATAGGTTGCCAAAACCGATAGCCTTTTACACCTTTCTCATGGCCTAGAAAGACACTTCCTAGCTCTAGGTTTTAGCTTTCCTTCATTTAAACGTAAGTATACTAAACATCAAAATACCCTTAGGTTCATTTAAACCAATAGCCTTTTGATGTTTTGAAATCAATTGCAGATAAAGGTGATTTGTTGGTTAGATAGATAGCTGTTTGGACAGTTTCTTCCTAGGAGCTTTTAGTTAATTATGAACTTGAGAGCATACATCTAACCTTGTTAATAATGGTTCTATTCATACAATTTACTAAGCCATTTTGCCGTGGTGTGCCAGCAATTGTTGTGTCTTTGTATCCCTATTCTTTACAAAATTTATCAAACTTTAAGTTACAAAAATTCCAGCTAATTATCTATTCTCAATACTTTTGCTCTCATCCTAGTTGGACTATCTAATAGTGTTTTCTAAGCCTTGAACCTTTCATAAGTATCAGTCTTACTTTTAAGTATAAAAGTCCATACTTTTCTCGAGTAGTCATCAACAATACTCAAGTAATATCTGCTTCAACCTAATGAGGGTATTGATGATGGTCCCACAAATCTGCATGTATATATTCAAGTATATGTTTTGGAGTGTGTTTTTTAGTGTCGAACTTTACCTTTGTCTTTTTTCCATAGATACAATGCTCAGATATACCTAAGCTCATATTACCTACACCACTAATCAACCCTTGTTTGTTTAATTCACAATGTCCCTTTCCATTCATGTACCCTAATCTTTTGTGCCAGATTTCAAAGTTGCTACTTGTTAAAATTGACATTGCACCACTATTGTGTATAATGTCTTGCATTGTGACATGTATAAACCGTTCTCTCGTGCACCTTTCATTATCACTATAGAGCCCTTGATTACCTTCAACATACCTTGTTCTAATTTTATTGAACAATTAGCATGAGCAAGTGCTTCTAAGGAGATTAGATTTCTTCTTAGGGACATAGCTTCATTCAATGTCTTTGAAGTGCCATCTGACAGAAGAAATCTAACAGTCCTAATGTCTTTGGTCGACCACTCATAATTAGTTCCCAGATGAACTGTTCTAGTCTCTTTTTCTTCTAAAGATAAGAACCACTCTTTCGTTGGACACATATGGAAAGAACAACTAGAATCCATCACCCATTCCCCTTCAGACTTTGTTGTGCTTATTGGAAGAACATTAGAACTATCATATTCTTCTAAAGCCACACTTGCATTTCCACCACGATTAGAACTATCACCGTTTGAGTTCTTGACTTCCTTAGTGGACAATCGCTATTAAAATGTCTTCCTTTGTGACATATTGTAGGAAATCAATCTAGGCATATGATTGGTTCCTAAGCAGTCCCTGATTTTCAGGAGGTAGTTTCTTGATTTTCAGGGTGTAATCAACCTTTGATTTTTAGGATGCAATTTACTGATTTTCAGGATGCAGTTTCCTAATTTTCAGGGTGATTTCTAGCTTTATTTCTCACTTTGTATTAGTGTATCCCAATTATATTTTAGTGTATTGCAATTGTGTATTCTAGTTATAATATTAATATATATATATGATCTGTATCAGAGAATTATAGAGAAGAAAGGAATAAGAATAATACAACTTTAAGAGAGCTTGTTTTCTTTGGGAGGCCTTTAGGCCTTGTCCTTGGATGGTATCAGAGCATTAGGTTCAGAAATCGCTGCTCTTAGCCTTCTTTTCTATCATGGAAGAAATCGCTACTCTTAGTCTTCTCTTCTATCATGACAGAAACCGCTGCTAATCCTTTTTGGGATGTCATCATATGCCAAGTTTAGATCCATAAACCTTTAGGATCTAGCTTGAGTGGGAGTGTTGAATTTTAACCCTTTTACCATCTTCCTTATCGTTCTAACTTCAGGCTACTTAGTAACAAAATCTGTAATCCTTTTTTTTTGGACGTCATCATATACCAAGCTTAGATCCATAAACCTTTAAGATTTAGCTTGAGTGGGAGTGTTGAATGTTAACTCTTAATTCAAGGAGAAAATTGAAGGCAAGATGATCTCCCTCAACTATGTTCCATCTAGACAACAAGTAGCAAATATCTTAACCAAAACTTTGTTTTTGAGAGTTAAGTGTAGCACTTGGTTTGAAAAACATATATCGTCTAGCTTGAGAGGAGTGTAGGAAATCAATCTAGGCGTATGATTGGTTCCTAAGCAGTCCCTGATTTTCAGGAGGTAGTTTCCTGATTTCAGGGTGTAATTAATCCCTGATTTTTAGGATGTAGTTTCCTGATTTTTAGGGTGACTTCTAGTTTTATTTTCTAGCTTTATTTTTCACTTTATATTAGTGTATCCCAATTGTATTTTAGTGTATTACAGTTGTGTATTTTAGTTGTAACATTAGTATATATATATGATTTGTATCAGAGAATTATAGAGAAGAAAAGAATAAGAATAATATAACTTTAAGAGAGATTGTTTTCTTTGGAAAGACCTATAGGTCTGGACTTTTTCAACATTGATTTACAACACATAAAACACCTTAGTTGCTCTTTTTCTTTGTAGCTACCATTTTTTTTCTATGATCTTCCCCTCGTAAACAACTCTTTTTTTCGTTCTAAAATTTTCTTCTATCTCTTATGTTCAAGTTCCATGACTTGAAGGATGATATTATGAAATCTAATTTCAACTCTTCCCTACCATACTTTACAGTAGTTTTTAATTTGCTATAGGCCTCTGGTAAAGCATTCAACAATATGTTGTTCAATCTTCCTCATCAACCTTTTTATCAAGGTTTACCAACTGAGCATTAACCATCTTGAATTGGTCTAAGTTTAATTCTAGAGTCTTCGACCGATCTATCTTGAAGCTAAATAATTTATCTCTTAAGAAAATCTTGTTCAATAAGGTTTTATAATCATATAGAATACCTAAGAATTCCAAATTAAGGTTCTGAATTGAACTACTCCACGTCCTTAATTACTAGTGTCAAAGCAAGGGTTTATGAAGCATGAAGGTGATCTGGAAAGAGTAAAGGACTGATTACAAATCAGAAAATAAGAAGTAAAATGCAAAGTACAACCTAGAAGCTTGTGAAAAATAGATTCCTTGACAGTGCTAGCTGATTTTTTATGTTGATGAAATGACAAAGTTCCTCTACAACCAGTTTTATGTTAGGCTTGAGCTAATCTGTTATCGTCTCACATGACCAATGTCTCTGTGATTCTTGCTCTTTAACTGTGAATAAGTTAGTATATAGGAACATTGTGCTGATTATCACTTCAGTCTAGTCACATTACTGCATTCAGCAGATGTCTTTTGCTGCCTAGAAAATATTGATATATTATTATTTTTTCTGATATAATTCAAAACCAAGTGATCTTCCATGTTATTGTAACGTTCTCCAATTTGGTTTTACCAAATGGAGGCTAACCTTCTTCGTCTTTAGGATAAAGATTGCATGTTCCTAGTTCTGGAATATTGTGGTGGTGGAGATCTGGCTTCATATATTCATGTGAACGGAAGAGTCAAACAAGAGGTTGCCAAAAAATTCATGCAGCAGCTTGGTATCTCCTTATATATATTGTACTTTACTAATTTCTTTTGCTACTGCAACATTTCTTTTAACCAATATTCCATGATACAGGGGCCGGATTAAAAGTATTGAATTCCTACCACATCATTCACCGAGACTTGAAACCTGAGGTAAATCAATTGTCCACGTATAGAGGCGGCACCAATTTTCCTGCTGTGAACTAAACTAAGATTTTACAGCCATTATCTATGGCCCCTCTTGCCTATCCTCTTCTTTCTCTTTCCTAAAGTGCCATTTCCTTGTGCTTTGGAGCAGGGTCTTTCTTTTGAATGCCATTATGTACCTTGTTGTATCTTGGTAAAATGACAAGGAATACATTGGAGTTAAAGCAATTACAATCATATTCTTTGTAATTATGAAGTTGCTCAATGTTTGGATAATTGGATGTCTCCACGTATGGGTCAGTCTGCTGAGAAATTGGGTTCGAATTTCTGTATGACTAATATGATGCTCTAGTTCTTTTAGAATCTTAATAGGAATTTTTATACATTGTAAATCATGCATTATAGCTTCTATTCTTTTCCATTTTACTAGTTTTACCTACGGGTCATTGCAAGGCAACCACTGCTCTTGAATTAACTTAGAATAAGTAAAACTATAATTTGGCATCAGTACCAGCTTGAAAGTCTTAAATTACATGGTTCCCTGGGTTTGATATTATCTGTTAACAATTCATAAGTAGTCGACCTGTGCAACCTATACTTTTTGTCAATGATCTGTTCTAAATCAGTCTACAGATCAGATATTTTTTAAAAATCTTTTCTACCATGGTTTTATAATTTGTGCAGAATATTCTATTATCTTGCATCCAGGGTGATATGGCCATTAAAATAGCTGATTTTGGACTCTCGAGGTAAATCTTTCTGGAACAAAATAGAAAGTAAGTTTTATTTTTTTATAGGATTTCAGGAAGAATATCTTGGCCTTAAATTCTTCCTCCCCCCCCCCCCCCCCCGTGTTGGCAACAGGAGAGTATGTGATGGGGAATATGCTGAAACAGCTTGTGGATCCCCATTGTACATGGCTCCTGAAGTTATTCAATTCCAAAGATATGATGAGAAGGTAAGTTTTGCCAAATTTCTCTCTGTGCTTGTCTGATGAATTTGATCTATAAAAGTGCCTGTTTTATAGGTTGATATGTGGAGTGTTGGTGCAATTCTTTTTGAGCTTCTTAACGGTTACCCCCCATTCAATGGCAGGACAAACGTTCAGGTAGAACTTGCAACCTTTATTCTGTAAGCTAACGAGCAGTTATAATGTATAATTTCTAGTGCGTTATTATTTTCAGGTGCTAAGGAGCATAAAATCAAGTACATTCCTTCCTTTCTCTGGCCAAATCCTTTCTGGGTTGCATCCAGATTGCCTTGATATGTGTCTGAAATTACTAACTTTAAATCCAGGTTCGGCAGTGTTTTTGTAAATTTCGTATATTGTTGTGATCCTTTCCTAGGAACAAGAATTCATAGATTTAATCTTGAATCATCTTCACATTTATTCCACTGCAGTTCATCGCCTATCCTTCGATGAATTTTATCGGCACAAGTTCTTGAGATGATAATTGGAGACTTAAAAGGGATTCTGGCAGCTGAAATCTGGGGTACTGCACCTTGAAGTGGATTCTCTTGGCAAGGTAGCTACATGTTTGCATTGTCAAAAACATCAAATTTAAGTGCTGGTGTCTCTGGCATCCTCTCGCTATGCTTCTACATGATGTTTGCTCCAAATTTCTATACTTGGAATCAGGATTGCGTCCTAGTACCCTTTTATCAAGTAACCACATCACTCTACTGCAAACCTATCTTTCAGCCCAACGTAGTCTGTCACATGGTTTTGAGTCACCCGGGTTTAGTAGATCTAAAAAGTAGTCTCCCACTCCCAGAATTTTGCTGTAATGAGAAATGCTCTTGCATGTTCTTTCACTAGACTTTGTGGCACAACCATAATGTTTTTCTTTCATTCCTGCAATTTGTGTTTGTTGATTTTATATCATTTGCCCCAATAAATCATAAAGGTCTTTTAGATTGTGTTTTCACATGAATTTCATGCATATGGTGAGGGATTCTACCAACATGGTTGTTGATCAATCTTAAGCAATTTTATTACCAACTGAATTGTGTATAGTTTATATCAGCGTAAGCCGTGAGAATTTTAACTAGTTTTTGTCTCTGGATTATGCTGGATATATGGTTGCTTTTGCTTATGAATTCTGCTACTGGATAGATATAATAACTTTAATCAATTTGGAGGATGTTCCGGAGAAAAGGGGTGAATGATTCTTTTTGTACGTTATAATCAAACTAAAATTTGATTCCTAATTGTGTTTTTCCGGGTGTTCAAAACTTATCTGGTGTGAATTAGCATATCGAATCAAATCAATCCAAGTTATGTGACTCTCCCTTTTATTAGGCGGTTTAGGTTCCACAAAACAAAATTTATACACATATATGTACGTAAATGTCTACATATATATGTGTATATATATTAGGGGTGTTTATAAATCAGATCGGATTGGTTTAAACCGAAAAATCGATCCAGTCTGCATTATGTAAAACCGATTTTCAAACGGTTTGGTTATAAATATATATATATATATATATATATATTATGAAATTGCGTTACCCTCTCTAACCTTATTTCATTTTCAGTAGCTGTCTGCATTTGCGAGAGCGAGACTCAAAAAAATCCTAATCTAAACCAGTCGTCGTTGCCTCTAGTAGCACCCAATCACCCAGTCATTCTCGCGTCGTTTCGTGTCTTGTTATCCATGGAAAAAATAAGTATGTGATGAGTTGATTGATATATGTTTAGGTTTATGGACGAATTATTTCGTGTGATTTCTCCAAACATTCTTAGTACAATTTCGTGTACGAGACATTTTCTGTATTTTTTGATAGAGTTTTTTTGAGTTTATGAAATGTTTCCTCAAATGAGTTTATGATATAGTTCTTTTTTAGTTTATGATACATTTTTTTAAGCTTTTGATAGGATTTTTTTCGAGTTTTTGAAATGATTCTTCAAATGAGTTTTTTATAGGATTTTTTTTTAGTTTATGATACGATTTTTTTGAGTTTCTGAAAGGATTTTTTTGAGTTTCTGATATACTTTCTCATTTGAGTTTATGAAATGCTTTCTCATATGAGTTTCTGATAGGTATTTTTTTTAGTTTATGATAGGGTTTTTGGATACCACTAAATTTCATTTCTCTCCTTCACTAGTTGTGTGTGTCAAAATTATTATTACATCGTGTTTGTCTGTTTTTGATATTGTTTTGAATTAATAGTTTCAATAATTTTATTAAAAATGATAATAAATATTATTTTCAGTTTCAATATAAATTACATATTTTCAACATTACTAATAATTTATTCATTCTTTAAGCCTCAATCGTGATTGTGATTAAAATAACAAATACGCTTTCTACTTCAATATGCTTTCTGTTTTAATATTGAAAAAATTATTTTCATTTTCAAAGTATTAATGCAGCATCAACATAAAATAACATGTTATTTTCATGTTTTTTCTACTCGATTTATAATAAAAAATCAAGCAGAAAATATCATATGATTTCTAATTTCAGTCGGTATTAATATACATGTTTTTTACTAGTAGAAAATATAATGTGTTATTTAAGCTACAAAATTACATATAATTACGTTTGTTTCGATCTATTTATAATGAAATGGATAATGTTTTGTCCTGGTTATATCATAATATGTCCATCCTAATTTAATTAGTATGGTTTGGGAACTCAGAGGACCATATCCAATGTCAAATTGCTATATCTAAGCATACAAAAAATTTGGGATTTGAATTTTAGTATAAATAGACACCCCCTACTTCCGACCATATTGTTTATAACTAAGATCATTTAGTTATTTTAGTTTTGAAATGATTTTTGATTAAGTACAAAAGTTAATATTTTAATATATTAGGAATATATACTAATCTATATTCTATGTATAGGTGATGATGATTTACATAAGTTTATTGCCCAAGTTAATTTCCAGACTTTACTATAACTATGATTGAAGACATTGAACCTGAAATTCATCCAGAGGAAATGAAAAATCCACCACGGAATTTAAATGACTCATCTTCAAAAGGAGGAATATAAGTAAATAATGTTTACCTAGATAACAAATCTCATATGAAGAAACCAAAAATTTTCAGGTCAAAAATATGAAATCATTTTTCATATATTTTATCCTATGATGTGGAAAATCCTAGAGCTATATGTCATTATTGTAAAAAAAGTTATACTATTCATCCCACAAGGAATGAAACTACTTCAATGATTTATCACTTCAAAAATTTATGTAAGAAAATTCCTAAAGAAGTAGATAAAGGACAAAAGATATTAAGTTTTTAAACACAAAAAAGAGAGGGTGATACGACAACTCATAAATTAGTTGTTGTATCATTTGATGCAAAACGTGCTAGAGTTGCTTTGGCAAAAATGATTATTATTGATGAATTATCTTTTAGGTTTGTTGAGGGTGAGAGATTTAAAGATTTTATAGTTGAAATTTGTCCTAAGTTTCATGTGCCATCTCGTCAAACAATTATTAGGGATGTGTTTCAACTTTATTTAGATGAAAAAAAATTTTGAAAAACTTTTTCATAAGTGAAAAGAAAAAAAATTGTCTTACTAGTGATTGTTGGACTTCAATTTAAAATATTAATTATATTTGTTTAACCACTCATTATATTGACAAAGATTGAAAATTACAAAAAAAGTTATAAACTTTTGTCAAGTTGAGAATCATAAAGGTAATACAATTGGTAAAGTGATAGAACAGAGTTTGCGTGATTGGGGTATATGTAAGATATTCACCATAACACTTGATAATGTTTCCTCGAATGATATTGATGTGTTATACTTAAAAATAAAGCTAAAAAATTGGAATAATGGACTTGTTATGAGTGGGGAGTTCTTTCATGTGCGATATTGTGCTCACATTTTGAATTTGGTTGTAAGAAAATGACTTAAAGATCTTCACACAATGCTATTATGAGTATTCGTTGTGCAGTGAGATATGTTAGATCCTCTCCTTTGAGATTACAAAAGTTTAAAATGTGTTATGTTAAGGAAAATATTGAGTCCAAAGGAAGTGTCGTGCTAGACGTGCCTATAAGATGGAACTCCACATATCTAATGTTAAAATCATCTTTAGATTTTCAAAAAGCATTTGATTGTCTCGAAGAAGAAGGAACAAACTTTATTTCTTATTTTCATAAGGAGCGATGGAATGTTGGGCCACCAATATTAGATGATTGGAAGAATGATAGTGTTTTTGTCAAGTTTTTGAAGACTTTTTATGACTCTACATTAGCATTCAATGCATCTTTATGTACCACATCAAATTTATATTTTACATAATTGCAGAACATTCAATCTCAAATACTTACATGGTATGGTTTCGATGATTTTTTGTTGAAAAATATGGTTGCTAGCATGAAAACAAAATTTGAGAAGTATTGGGGAAATGTAGATAAGACTAATAAGATATTGTATGTTGCATTTGTACTTGATCCAAGGTACAAATTGGAGTATTTGGAATTCCTATTTGAAGAGATTTATGATTTAAAAATTGTTCAAAAATTGAGAAATAATGTCAAAAATACTTTATAGATATGTTCAAAATTTATTATATGTTAGTGCATGGAAAGGATTTCAATCTAATGTGACTCAATCACAAGATGTAATAGGAAGGATTCCTTCATCTCATGAAGCAAGAAAGTTGAAATTTTTAAAAGCGTAGAGGAGAAAAATAGTTTGGGTTGAAAATTGAGGTTGAGAAATATTTGAAAACACCATGTGAAAATGACATGTTGGATAAGTTTGATATATTGAAATGGTAGAAGACAAATTATTTTAGGTCTCTTATCATCTCTCTCATTGCATATGATGTGTTAGCAGTTCAAGTTTCAACTGTTGCATCAGAATCAGCTTTTAGTATAAGAAGGTGCATTCTTGATCCATTTAGGAGTTCTTTGAATCTTAAAATGGTAGAGGTATTAATATGTAGTTAAAATTGGTTCCGTTTCTCCATTAATGACGATCGCCTTATTAAAATACAATGATGATCTAAAGATTTATGAAAATATTGATTTAGGTAATTGTAAGTCTTAAAAATTATTTCTAATTTTATTTTTTAAATATTATTATCTAATGATATATGACTTTATTTTATGGTAGATTTCATTAAAGACACTACATTGATCATTGATGATTAATAATGGGTAAGAATTCATGTGTAAATGAGATATTGAAACTTTATTTCTTTCTTCATGTCTAATCTGTTGTACTTTTGGATTTCAATAATAGTTTGTGTATTTATTTAGGTATTTAACAATAATATCTATTTATGTATGATGATTGATGAGCATCACATTTGATTTTATCCTATTAGATTATATTATATTAAACTGTATCGTATTTATGTATTATTAACCGTTTCAAACCGTTAATCAAATTAGACCAAATCGGACCAAACTGTTCGTTTATAACATTTTGGATAATCAAATGGTGAGGTCCAATTTAAGTCTGATTTGGTTAAATATATTTTACTCAAACCAGACCGGATCGCGAACACTCCTAATACATATATATTATAATATTAAATTATTATTTTATATTTAAATTTTAGATTTATATTAAGTGAAAAATATCCCATAATTATAATTATTATTTTTTATATCATTCTATTTTATGTTAAAGAGATTACTTAAGATTTTAGGAGATATTAATAAATATCTCATTATTTGTTAAGTTTTTGATATTTAAGTAATCTTGATTATTAAAAAAAGTAAAGAGAATGAAATATATTTTTGGAACATTAACCTAAGGTTGGGAATATAAGCAAACATATGGAAAAAAGAAAAATCTAATGGTAAAAATGCAAATGTAACCATATGAGCACATGGATTGATGACATGGAATAATGGCGCAAAAGTTAGTTACCCAATGAAAATGTATTTAGCAAGTAAATTATTTTGATTGGGTAAAAGATGTAAAAGTCTTAGTTTGTTATTTCCTTACAATTTGTTGCTTTTATATTACATGTGATTGTATATATAGATTAATAAGCCATACAAAACAATATAATGCAATTACATAGCTCAATGAAATACAAAGAAATGAATCCATCCTTGCTTTCACAACTAATTTTATTGGGTTTTTTTAAAACAAATTGGGCCTCATACATGGTTAATAAATGCTCTACCTTAGGCATTATTTGTATCTTGGTGCAAATCCTATCATATGGTCATCTAAGAAATAAAATAGATTGTCATGCTTAAGCATATAGGAAAAATATCGTGTCGTTGCCAATACTACCTATGATCTCATCTGGATACAAAGCCTATTCATTCAATTATACCTTGAATTGCCTTAGCCTTTGAAATATTTTTTGTGACAATTTGAGCACAGTGACTCTCGTAGCAAACCCAGTTTATCATGCAAGAATCAAACATGTGGGATTAGATCGTTAGTTTTTACGTGAGAAAGCCTTCTATAGAGTAACCTTTAAATTTTCTTACTAAATCCCTACCAATTTCTCAATTTCATTTTTAAGAAACAAATTCAGTGTCATGTTCATGCCACTTGATAAGACTTAACATATTGCATTTTTTTTATAATTTAAATGTTGATATTTGTGTGAAAATTTTGTTTGTTTGATTATTTAATTCACAAATGTCATTTCACGGGTATTTCGTGTTTAAAGTGCAATTTAAGGTAAAATCATAATTTTGGAGAAGTTTGGGACAAATTTCAATGCTCGGGATTGAGTGCAAATAAAAAGAAAACAAAATTTCAAAATTTGGAATTTCGCCGGAGGCGAGAATATTCTCGCCGCCGGTGAAAACCATACAGAAAATACGGTGAAAATCATACAGGGAGTACGAGTTTTGGCAAAGTAATCTCGCCGCCGGCCAAGTGCATCTTGCCGCCGGCCACATTAATCTCGCCGCTAGCAAGAATTAGCGGAACCAAAATTGTAACTTTTCCAGAAATCTCGCCGCGGCGAGAATAATGTCGCCGCCGGCGAGTTTCGTCCGAAAACACATTTTTTATGTTGTTTTGTTCCAAAATTTCCCCCAAAACCCTAGATCTATATATACAATATGATGGAGAAAGAGGCCACGATAGAGAGAGCATATCTGAGTCATTTTTGGAGGAGAAAAGACAAGTTTGGAGAGAAAGTTTGGAGAAGCTTGAAGGATCATCACCATTGTTGCTACCAAGTCTTCATCTTCAAGAGTTTTTCATCTCTTCTCCTTAGCTTTTTTTTCTGCATTTTATTCAAAATTGTTATTCATGGATTCAATTGAGAATATGTTTGTTCTTATTTCTATTATGAACTAATTCGTTTTTGCTAAGGCTATGATGTAGTTAAATCAAGAAAATCTGATTTCTTGTGTTATCGTTATATGAATTCATTGTTTTCAAGTTGAGTATTTATTTCTATGCTTAATGCTTTTAAATTTCTGATCAAGATTTAGATGATTTGTTGCATTATATTGAGACCGAGAGGAGATGTGTAATGAATGCTTCTTGTGATAAATATTGTATGTTGGATGCGAGTTTGACACCTAATGCATAATGTATGTGGTTATTCTAGAAATTCCATAAATCATAATGTGCTTATTTATGATTAAATCTTCATAGAAATATAGTTGGTTTTCATAAATAAGTAATTCTAATATAACTCGAGAGAGAGTATTAGATAAGTTTGGGTTGTTCAACCATCACTTCTAACTTTGATTTTCATATAACATGATTTGAAATTGGATTGAATTGATTTAGCAAAATCAAATGCCTTAGAGTTTTTAATCATTTGTGAACAACATTAAATTTTGTTATTTGCATTTAGTTTTAAGTTAATTTACTTCTTAAACAAATTCAACAATTTGGTTTTCAAATAAAATTAGGATTATTCAATTTCAGTACTTAGTAACGCCATTCCTTATGGGTTTGATATCCGTACTTTTGTACACTTTATTACTTAAATGATTAGTACACTTGCGAATTTACGTATCACCACTGAGTTTGAGGGGGGATGGTATTGGAGTATATGCTAAAAACACAACAATGGAAGATCAAGATACATCCAAAGGTAAAAATGAAAATGGAAGCAAATGAGCACATGGATTGATGACATGGAATAATTATCCCAAAGTTAGTTACACAATGAAAATGTATTGAGTAAGTAAATGATTTTGATCGGGTAAAATATGTAAAAGTCTTTATAGTTATTTCTTTACAATTTGTTGCTTTTAATTATATTATATGTGGTAAGTCTATATATTGATTAGTCAACTATAAGAAATAATATAATGTAATTACATAGCTCAATGAAATAAAAAGAAATGAATTCAAAATCACTTCTTATTTTCAGCTTCCTTAGCTATATATTCATCATCATCTCCTTCATCTTCTTCCTTTAATATGTCAAGAGAATTAGCATGAGAAGGGACATTAGGTAACTTAGATGTAGGTTGGTTAGACAAACCAATCATAGGTTGAGATGATGAAAGGACATATCAACAAAAGGAGACAAATTTTGAGAGTTAAAATGAGTATAAGAATTGATTATAGCATGAGAGTTAGACTAAGAGGCTTTATGAGATTTACTATTTCAATGAAACCAATGGGATTGAACCTATTTGGACTTGTAGAAATAAAGGTGCCAAATGAGGGTGAAACATACAAAGCTAAAGTAGTAAAGCAAAAGGTAGGATTTTGGACAACATGTAAAAAGGTTTTGGTAACATGACTTGGTTTTTTCAAAAATAGTACAAGTATCAATATTTGTTGAAAAGGGAAATTGTTGACAATATATACAAATGACCAATGAGAGTAAGGCATGAGATTTAGATAAACGTTAGTCAACTACTGGTTATGTGTTTACTCTTGCTAGAGCACCAGTCAGTTGAAAGTCTACCTTGAATTTCATAGTTGCTTTGTCTACTACAGAGACAAAGTATATGGTAGTTACAGAGGCTGTGAAGGAAACTATTTTGTTACGAGGTTTGTTTGAAGACTTGGGAGTTGGTCAAAATCATATTAAGGTGTTTTGTGACAGTCATAGTGCTATTCATTTAACAAAGAACCAAGTCTACCATGCACGTACAAAGCACATTGACGTTCGTTACCATTTTGTACGAGAAGTCATTGAAGAAGGTGGAGAACTAGTTCAAAAGATCAATACTACAAAGAATCCCATAGATATGATGACCAAGGTGGTAACGACAATCAAGTTCAAACTTTGTATGGACTTGATTAATATCCTGCAAATCTGAATTGGCATTGACGTCACTCATCTAGTGATTGAAGAAATCATTTAAGAATCACTAAGTTGCTAAGGTGGAGATTTGTTATATAGCTCCTTAGTGAGAAAATTGGAAAAGTCTCACATTGGTTAGGAATGAATATGAGTGTTGGATTTTGGGCTATAAATAAAGCCCTCCTCCACCATTTGTAAACATCCCAAAATTTATAAATCTTCTTCTCTTTTGTAAGCGTAATTAATTAGCTCAATTTTGCCCAATTAGTTGTAATTTTGGAGTTCATGCATTTAGAGATAATGGAAGTGGTCAACGACGCCCGAGGACCTAGGTAACATATATACCGAACCGCGTTAAATATTTGGTGTTTTTATTTTTTTGCTTTAATATTTCTGTTTCAATATCTACTTTAGGTTATTTTAACATAATATTTTCAATACATTATTTTTTCGAGTTAGTTTGAGTTCTATTTATTTGAATCATAAGTAAATAATAACTACTTAAAATAGAGAAAATATACTTAATTTTTCCAACAGAATAGATATGAGTTCTAACTTGTGTGAATTATAGGGTCTTATATATATATGTATGAGCATATGTATGAGCAAAACACTAGTAACCATGCACTTCGAAAAATGAGTAATAACATTTAAAAAAAAAAGACTTCAGAGGTGAAATATTATACAAGAGATGAGAGGATAATATGTTGATTAAGAAAATAGAAGAATGAAAAGCTTCATCTCAAAAGGTTAGACGTAAATGACCTTGAGCCAACAATGACAAATTGACAATCCTATTCCACTTTTTGCCTATGCTTCCTCCCATCTAAATCATTATGTTGTTAAGTATAACGGCACGACAGTTTCTTTAATATGCCAAAATAAGCTAAAGTTGAATTAATTGTATCAAACTCACCTTCACCATCACATTGGAGTACTTTCATTTTTTCTCCAAGTATAAAATTCTACTTGAGATTTAAACAATAAAAAAGCATGTTTGACTGCTCCTTTGTCTTTCAAGAAATAAATCCATATATGCCTTGACATTTCATCAATAAACTCACGTACCAATGAAATCTGTTCCTAGGAATGGCTGGTGCAGGACCCCATATGTCACAGTGTATTATCTCTAAGTGGTTCTATTAATATTGCTTTATAAGCAGTTTGAGGAAAAGGCAAATTGTGGCTTTTTGACATTTGACAGACATCACAAAATTCATGCAAGGAGTCAGTAAGTCCAAAAATTGAAAAATCACATTATTGAAGAATTTTTTTTAAAAGTTTAGGAGCGAGATGATCCAACCTCCTATGCCATGAAAAAACATCAAGAGGCTTCAATTTTGTATACTTCATTTGTTATACCCCATTTATTAGACTCAAGAATAATATGTAACTCTCTTGAACACTAGAGGTGTCAAATGAGCTAAAATCTCATTTAATTTTTTAATTAAATTCATTTAAATTATTTAAACATTTAAGCTACGTTGTATAGCCATTACAATTTTTAATTTGTAATTCTTGAGTTTTAGAATTAAATTTTCAATTTTAAAATATTTTGAAAAAGTAAAAGTTATTTAAAAACAAACTTTTAGTTTTAGTTTTGAGAAGAAGAAATTGAAATTCTTATATTACGATAACTAATTCTTAATTTTTTATTTTAACCTTTTAAGTTGAGCTGGCCTGGGTTGGGTTGGGCTGACATAACATTATATAACAAATTTGAAATCATAAATTGTAATTATTTTTAAAATTAGACTTGTAAAATATATGAAATGATTCATAATATTTTGTAAGGTAGTATATTTTATATTTCAAAAATTGGTCAAAAATATTATATTGAATCTGAACAATCATTAGTAAAATGAGTATAGCTTTATATAGAAAACTTGAAATCATAAATTGTAAAATTTAGTAGAAATTAGACTGCTAAAAATTTATAATAGTAATGAAATAATTCATAAAAATGTATAAATTAATTAAATTATTTATGTTTTAAAAATGAGTAAAAAATGTTCTTCTAAATCTAAAATATCATTAGTAAAATGTACGTAACTTTCTATATAAAACTCAAAAGTATAAAGAGTAAAATTTATTAGAAACTAGAATCATAGATCTAATGATATATGAAATAATTCATAAAATTTTGTGAATTAATGTAGTTTATATTTTAAAAATAATTAAAAATATATTTTTGAATTTGAACAATCATTAGTAAAATGTGCACAACTTTTTATAGAAAACTCGAAATGACAAACTACAAAATTTATTAGAAACTAAAATTATAAAGATTTTTAATAATATATAAAATAAATTATAAAATTTTGTAAATTTATATATTTTATATTTCAAAATTATTTAATATAATATGAATAATATTTAATAAAATTAGCATAATTTCTCTAAAAAGCTCAAAATTTTAAAATATTCATTTCTTATTAAATAGACTATTTGATATTTTCAATGATGTATAAATTTAATTATAAATTATTGTAAAGTAATATAATTTAAATTTCAAAACTAATTAAATTATTATCTCTTTAACTTTAATGCATAGCGTCTCTTTTTTAAGTTTCTATTTATCTTGGAATTCTATATATTTATTGGAATGTTCTAATATAAATTTGTTTTAATTTAATTTTTTATTTTATTTTTAAAAAATTAGTTGTTTCTTTTCATTTATTAATTTGATTAATATTAGTATTTTTGTCAAATTTATAGTAATAATTAATAATTACATTTTGATAACTACATTTTCTCTTTTATTTGTTTGTTTTTTAATTGAACTTATTTTTATCAAATAAGTTAGTGTTTTACTTATTTAAGTTTGTGAGCTAAGTAAACTAGGCCTTTTCAGTTAATGAACTCAATGGACCAACCTTAAATAAACTGAGTTAGATTAAATAACTCATTTGATATCTCTACTTAAATCCAAGTGAAATTGATAGATTATTTTGTTACATGATCCTTTTGATCAAACCTTGTTTTGTACCCCTGTCCTTCATAAGTGAATGAAATTCAAAGAACATATCATTTTCTTTTGAAAACTTAGATACACTAAGAAGATTCTTGGTCATGTAAGGCATATGAAATCGATCATAAAAACCCTATTTTCTAGGAGGAAAGTTAGAAGTAGATGAAAGTGCCAATATGATGAATAAAGAAACCTAAAGCATTACCAATACGATGAATAAAGATACTTGAACCATCACCTATATGAAGTTTCTCAAAGCTAGTGTATTCTAATTTAGCAACCAGATTAGTAGGATTGATCAAAGGTGACCTGATGTGTGGTTCTTGAGTTAAGATGTCAAATGATAAATGCATGAAAAGTACTAATATTTTTTGATTTTATTGTACTTAATTTTGAATAAGTAGATTTGATTATGTAATTTGTATCATTTTTTATACAAATCTATATGTTTGGAATCCTAGATATTGTCTATTGTATTTCATGTGCTTTTAGCTCCAATATATTAACTTGTTAACACCTAAAAAACAGTTGAAACACTCAATTTGCACCCTGAGGGCTTAAAATAATAAGACATGTAACATTTGAAGATTACAGTGTACCGCGACACATTATCTTCGCTAATATTCATTGGGCATGTTAAATATTTCATGCCACAATGTGGATAAAATGGGCCACGGTAAGACCCTTTCTATTTGAATTTGACCAAGTATAATGTATCATATGTTGTGACGATGGAGATCTTGTGCTATAGTACGCCTGCATTTATTCAACTCAAAACCCATTGTACCAACCTTGCCCTATAAATAAATCAACTTGCTTCTTAGTTTTAAAATATTATTTTTTAGAGTAGTTTATGATTTCAACTATTGTCAAATTTTATTTTTTTAGAATTAGGTTTAGTTTATAAAAAGTTTAGATTAGACAAAAACAAATAAAATGCCGCAACATGGAGATTTTCATATCACGAAATAGTAAAATATTGTTGAAAATTAAGATTAATTTGAAGATCAAGGTCAAAATTGTAGAAACGGATACATCATCTATCTACTATTGGTATTAAGATCTAATCTATGTTCTTAGTTCTTTTCGGATTACTCTTTTGTATTTCTTGTATTTGTTGAAATTAATTTACTCATCATTTATTAATTTTAAGCATGTTCAGCTAATTATTATATAATTTTTTTGTGATGTTTGTGTATATTATTTAGGTGAATATTTTAATATTTAATAAAATAAGATTATTTATTATTTCAAGATTTTTACAAAAATTATTATTTATTAATATATTGAGAATATATTTTTTTATAATAGATTTAAAATATGAGAATTAGACTTTAAACACATCATCTATATTTAATTTGGACACCTTGATTATATGTTTAAATTAGTGATATGAAGGTATCAAATTAAATGGTTTGTTAATTTTTTAAACATTAGACATAATTTAACCAAATCAACTAATAATATGGCTGAAGTCATTAAGTACTTTGATTAATAATAAATAGTGACCAAACATAAGGCATTATTTATACTAAAAGTGAGAATAAATAATCTAGATTTATACCTCATTAGTTTAAATAATTCTAACAAATATAGTTAATTAGTTAAATTTTTCATTAATTTTTAAACTCATATTTACCTTGAATTTGTTTGCGTCAAATTTATCTTTAGTTATTTTGTCATTAGATTAAAACTTTCAAAACCCAAATATTATGATAGTGTGTTTTGGTTTTATTTTTAAAAAAATTAATTTTGTTTGAAAATTACGTAAATCTTTAAATTAACCTTAGGATTTCAGAATATATTTATCGCTTATTATAAGTGATTCATATATTTAAAAACTTATTATAAATTTATAAATTTTGACTACCAAGTTTTTAGGTATCAAATTTTAGTTGTTGTCGAAGAGGAATTTGGTTTTAAATTTTTATTATCAAAATTTCTAAAAACATTTTGTGAATATTTGTGACTTATTTTTTTGTAAATATTTTTCCTTTGTTTAAATTAAAAAATAAAATAATAAAAATAATAAAAATAATAAAAAATATATTTTATTTTTATTTTAAATTAGTTTCTTTTAGTTATTTAGTTATTTATTATTTTTATTATTTTTTTCTTAGTATACTTTTTTACTAAGCTTATTTCTCGTTGCTTAGTATTTTTGTTTGTTAATTTTTATATCTTTTTTATTTTCTTTTATTATTTTTTTCTATTTTTTCCTTTTCTTTATTTTTATTATTTCTTTTATTTGTTTATTTTATTATTTTATTATTAACTGTTTGTTATATTTTTTGTTTATTTTGTTTATTTCTCTATGTTATTTTCTTTTTATTTATTTTATTTGCTATTTTATTTTTATTTGTTATTTGATTTTTTTTATTTTTGCTTAGTATTTTTTTTAGTTTTAAACAGATACAAAAATTATTATTATTATTATTATTATTATTATTATTATATATATATATATAATTGAATTGCATTATGATATTTATGCTCGTCGTCTGGGGACTCTCACGATAAAATTAGAGGATAAGGAAAATAACATCATATAGTGGCATGAAGTTTTTACCACTGTGTCATATTATTCTCTTAACTTTTGGACATAAAGAAATTATGTTTATGTTGCAGCATGAAATAATGTGTGTCATTGTCCGCGTTCAAATTTGTTACAAAAGACCTAACCCTACGCCTATCAAACCACATAAACACCCATTTTTCTCTTCTTCTTTATCGTTAACCCTTATTTTCTTTACCCCAAAAATTAACGAATCCATAAAAAATATATTTTCACTAAAATCCTTCCAATTTCTTTATACACTTCTCATTTCTAATTGATTTCTAGCTATTTCTCGAAAGATTTTTTAAAAAATTACTCAAGTTCTTCAAGAGTATATCTTTTTGAAGAGGTATTCACAAATCTTCATCTTCTTCATCAAAGGGTGTATAAAAACAAAATTAAGTGAACTAAATTTCTAAAAAATATTACTTGAATATTTTTCTGATTTTATGTAATTTATTTATGAAATTTTGGATTTAAGAGTACCAAACCATAAATTGTTCTAAGAGAGGGTGATGGAATTGTTTTTATTATTAATTTCTAAAATTTTGTTGCTTAAATTTTTGAAATTTTTATGGAAATACTAGTTTTAAGAATTTGTTTTGATGGCCCCAAAAAAGAAATGGAGGTGATAATAAGAAGAAAAAGAAAATTCCTATAAAATATAATAGAGTCAAATTTGCTAGTGTAGTGACTAAATTAAGGTTTGACAAAGCCATTGAAATTAACAAAATATTTATAGTAGAATAGGGACTAGGTTTTGAGTTTAAATAAGATAAACATTTTGAATAGATCATTGACAAAATAGCCTCACTTGGATGAAGATGGTTTGTCGAGAACCCAAATGCTATTATTGAGTCAATTATTTAGGAATTTTGTGCAAATGTTGTTAATGCTTTTAATAATTGGACAATGGTTCAAGGTGTACAATTCTTATTTGGCCCCATCTAATATCAATGCTTTTATGCTTTGATGGATGTGAGCAAGATGAGTATGAAAATTATATGGATAATATGGATTACATAGAGATAATAGAAACTTTAGATGTGGAATGGGCCGAATAGGTATTTACTAGTGGTAGACACAAAAGTTTTGAAGCTAAATATTTATCCAAGGTCTCCTATATCTGGTAATATTTTATCAATTCTAGACTTATACTCACAATATATTAAGCAATAAATAACCAACAGATAAGACTATTTGTAAACAATCATCGTTTGAGTTATTTTGTTCCCCAACTTGTTACAACTTTGTTTGCTAAAGTAGGGGTGAAATTTAGAAAGAGTTAAGTTTTGCTACAACTCATGAATTATTGACTCTAACACACATGAAGGAACACACATTAGGTACAAGAGGCACCCAAAGGAACAAAAGAGATGTCTCTTCTTCATTTATTTCTATTAAAAACAGAGTTCATTGATTAAGAGAAGAGGTGAATTATATAAAGAATTATGTCCAAGAATATATTGCTAACATGCTAAATATATAAGTCAACCAAATTGCTTTCAGGGTGAATCCGTTAAAAATATCCTAAAGATACAAATGTTAACTCTTTCTCATTTTGGAATCAATCATATAGAGCACTCAAGAATCCAGGATATGATTTTGTTTGTAGACCACTTAAGCCCCCATATGTTCTAAGAAGGATCATATGACATGTAGGACTAAGCTCTAACTCGATTTCAAAATATTATTTTTAGGTATTTTATTTTTATGAGCTTTTTATTTTTATATATTTTGGTTTTTATTTTGTTTTCTATTATATTAGATTTAATGTATTTTGTTTAACTTTACTTCCTTTATTTCATGTTAACGTGAACTATGTTTATTTTATTTATAAATGTTTTTTTCTTAACTATTTGTTAAAACATGATTTATGAGAAGTACATGAGTCTTGTGAAATAACTAAGATGATGTATGCACCATCAAGTGACCACATCACTTGCGTAATTACCTGACTTAAAACAAATAGATAACTTTTTTTCTTTTTCTTCTATTTACATTTGATATATTGAGAACAATACAAGTTAGGGTGAAAGAAGACTTACATATGAAACTATGCATTTTTATATTTTTTATTAGACATGTGTTTTCTACTTGTTTAGTTTATTTAGTTGTTTATGGATATTTAGGTCCATTTTTAAAATTTTAAAAAATTATCAAGATTTCAATTTATTTAAAGTAAATGATTAAGTCTTTGCACTATTTTTTATATCTTAAATATGTTTGATGTGTTTTGATTAACAATTAATTTAAACCTTATTTTAAATAACTTAAGATGTCATTATATAGTATATAGTCTTTTCTATGAAGAATTTTAGAAACTAACTCCTATTTATTGAAAGTTAGGTTTTGATTTTATAAACTGAAAATTAAATCTAATAACACAAGATTAATAAGTTAAAAATAAGATCTAAATATTATGATAAAGATTTGAAAAATAATTATAGGATCATTCTCTACCACTAATATATATTACAAATAAATAAAAACATATTTTAATATCCTATTATTTGATTATAACAACTTAAGAAAATTCAAAAGCACAAAAATCTGCACATCTTTTTACTTATTCGTTGAATGAAACAAGCTCTTAATCTAAATTCTTTCTAATACACAACCTAGAATAAATTCTCTAAATTTAATCTATCAACTACATTCAATTTAAAGAAGTAAATTGGATCAAGATTAAACACAAAAACTCGATTTAGTTATCTTGAGTATTAATATTCATTACAAATAATTTATCACTAATTATTTAGATTAATGAACTGATTATGTACGCAATCAATTAAATTGATTAATGATGAATTAATTTGATTATTTAATTATAAACTTAAATAATAAAAGAAATTATACCAAAATTAAAATTGAGAATTAATACATCATAAAAAAGAGTCAATGAATAGAATATTACATATCATATTAAATATTAAAATATATATTTAAGACTTTGAATCACTCACAATTAATTATAAAATTAACTACTCGTACAAAATAATAAATTAAGAATATTATTGATGAAAAAAAGAGAAATAATTCTTGATTGATTCTTAAATCTTTATCTTAATTATATATTTTATGTATTTTTTTTATTCTTCTCTCTTAATTTTCGCGCTATTTAAGATGTGTTTTGTATTTACATTTAGAAAAGCTGATATATTTTAGAGTTGGAATAATATTATTCGTCCACAAATCACGCTGGAATCGCGAGATTTGCACTGCAAATGAGGCGTGATCATAATTCGAGATGGTGTTAATTTAATTCTTTGACACGTGGCCATTTACGTGGATTTGGATTCCCATGTCAATCTACCTACTTTTCTAGATACATCCTTTTCCAAAAAAAAAAAAAAAACTCTCAAAAACATCAAGAATATCAATATTTTTTCAATAAATAAAAAATAATAATTTTAATTCATTATAATAATAATAATAATAATAATAATAATAATATACATATAAATATAAATGAATTAATATTTAAAAATATATATATAATAACACTTATCAAATCATCTCACAAATTCGGGTTAGTTCTCAAACAAAATCAACACTTATAATTAAAAGAATAAATTTAATGACATTTTATCTTTAAGATTTAACAATATTATGATTTCAAATTCTAATAAATATTAGATATTACATTAATCCATTTATTACACCTAATGTGATATAGTATTAATTAGTAATAGTTAAATCATCTAACTTAAACGAGTTGTTACTTCGTAATTCATCAACAATATTCCTTAAAATCAAAAGTATCTTTTATTTGGTTATCATATGACTATGTTTGTTTGTTCAATAAAATAAAATGAAAAAATGTGAAATAAAAGTTTATCAGTATATGAAGTAATAGAAAGAGAACTATAAATAACGCTCTCATAAGATCAATTATGTTAATAAAATATAATCAAATTTCATTGTTTTAGACTCAAACATCATTATTGATTTCTTTTTCTTTTATTTATTTTTGAATAACACACCATGCCTTTTTATAATTCTTTTTAGCTAGTTCTCTTATTATTATTATTATTATTATTATTATTATTATTATTATATATATATATATCTTATTTTGTTTTTTTAAATATACGGGATACATATTTTAGCAAGGATTATTTTCTAAATGTTAGTCATTTAATCAATTATAGTATAATTGATACTCTTAAATCTTATTATTGAATTTATTCTTTATGCAGCTCCACTTTTCTTGAACGATAGGGTATAGTTGATATGTTTAGTTCAAAGGATAAGAAGTGGGTATAGACAAGTGGCTCATGTAGGTTCAAATTGATTCACTTAAGGGATTGTTCTTAAAAGAATACCAACATTAAGGGTAAGACAATTTAGTCAAAGAATTTAATCATTTTTCCTTAATCATTTTTTAAGAAATACATTTAGCATCTACCTTGACAAAATTAAAGAAAAGTTCTAACAAATTATTCTTATTAATTAAAAAGAAAAGTTCTAGAAACCGATTTTTATTCATTAAAAGTATAGTAAAAATCTAAGAGATTCACAACATTTTTCACAAGTTCATGCACATATATTATTTTATCACCAATTTAGCTATTATGCATGTAAGTTTTGAGCAAAATTATGATAAGATTTCTTTCACTTAGGAACAAGGTCAAGACTCTATCCACCTTCATTGTCCTTTTTGATCTAACATTGTTTATGACTAGTTTCATCACAGGTTCCAAAAAAACAAACAAAGAAAATGTGATTAATTCTAAGCCTCTCTATTTTCTAACTATCTTAAGAAATACAATAAATAAATATTAAAAATGAAAAAACTTATGTGCTACCTAGAGCATATTATTTCTAAAACATGCTAAACTAATAAAGCATTACAAAAATAAAGATAGTAATGTGTTAATACTCCCCACACCTAATTCTTACATTGTCCTCAATATAAGAACATGTATAAATGTAATATAAAAATAGGTAAAAATAGAGTAGAAAATAAATCAGGTGGGTTGTCTCCTAAAAAGTACTTGGTTTAACATCCTTAGTCTTACTTTGTCTCATATGTTTCATTAACCATTTTGTGCTTGTGACAGACTCAATTTTCTATGTGGTTTTATTGGCTTTTCAGTTGTCAACCATTTTTCTTCAAAGATATCGAAGCAAATGATGTCACCATCAAACTCCATTGTAAGATTTGCATCATACACATTTGTCTCTGTATAGGTTGTTCTTATGAAAAGTCTACCCAAAAGAAATGGTGTTTCTTTAGTAGTGGAGTCATCTCTCATGTAACATATATAGAAATCAATAGGAAAGATAAGCTTGAAAGTGTTCTTTTTTTAGTTATAGACCTAATTAACTAGAGGGTGAGTTAATAGATTATAAGCAAAAGTATGATAAATTAAAATTTTGTAGAATGTCCAGACATATAATTGTGTGTAAATAAAATAATATTGAAATATAAAAATTAATACACGAGATTTTAAGGTGGAAATAACCTAAGCCACACCAATGATCTAAGAGGAAAGCCATAAGTCCACTAAACCATCTAACAATCCACTATGAAAAATAAAGTCCAATTATAAGACTAGAACTCAAACTACCCACCAAGATAATGCCCCCAAATAATCTACTTACAAATTTTTATTTTTGTCATAGTCTATAGAAGAAAGCTGCTTAGATCTGGACCAACATTCTGATGAACTTAAGTCACACAAGTTAATCGAACCCGTACAATTGGCACTTGAAAAGTTATTACAATAACACAAGTGCAAATATATGTCTTAAAGTATATTCAATAATGAATAATCCTAACTAGATGATTAAACAAGTATAC
This sequence comes from Hippophae rhamnoides, assembly GCA_033030585.1. Taxonomy (NCBI): domain Eukaryota; kingdom Viridiplantae; phylum Streptophyta; class Magnoliopsida; order Rosales; family Elaeagnaceae; genus Hippophae; species Hippophae rhamnoides. The sequence goes on along the minus strand of CM065430.1, from coordinate 40,456,953 downwards.
CAGACAAATCAAAATCAATAAGCAACCTTAGAACAAACAATTTAAAGCACAATATTACAAATATTGTAGGCTTATTAATTCATCAAACACAACCACAAATGTTTGACAAATTAAGTTTAAAAAAAATGCCTACTTGAATAGTTTTAGCAGAATAAGAGAGAGAGAGAGAATAAAATGAAGAGAGTAATGCTCAATAATGCTTTTGTGTGGTTAACAAAATTTTGAGCCAATGTTATGATTAAATAGCATGAGTAGAAAACCTAGGTCAAGGGTCTATTACAAATCTTCCCTTGAAAATATTTAAAAGAGCTTTAAAATATATGAATAATATAGTAATAAGACAAATTGTTCGAGTAAAAATTAGATCAAACTTGAAAATCTAGTAGCTTGATCGATCAAAAATGGCCACTCGCGATCTAGTGAAACAATTAAATTATTTTAAAATAAATAGATTAATCTACTCATTAATCTCAATTAATCTAGTACTCGATCGATCAAGTATTAATTCTTTGATCAATCTAGTCATGTAAAAATTAATTCAGCCAGGTAATTAAGCTCGATCGATCGAGTATCCTATATGCACAATGTTCCTATGTGTTTAATATGAAATTAAACTTCCATGGGAACATAGATATATTTGAGATGTGATTGTTGGAGCTCAATAATTTCTTCAGCTTGAAAATATTCTTAAAAGATAAACCTAGAAATTTAAATTAAATTCAAATGTTTTGTTCATGAATATCACAAACACTTATAAACCTTACAATCTCCCCCTTAGACATATTCATGTGACAAAACCTCTTTCTCACTACATAAAGCTCATAGGAAAAATAAAGTTTTACATAGTGGTACTATTCTATGATTCGGTGAAACTATCTTTACTTAAATCTTGAAAGCTCATATTTATACTGAAAGTCATAAACATAAAACCCAAACAACTTGTCCTAAAAGACTCATTATTCATTAGTTTAATATATATAACAATATAAGAAGTAAAGAATATTCATGAGTGTGGATAATTATCAAATAGAAATTAAAAACATAACTTTCAATATGTGTTATACTTCAAAAAGAATTTTCAACTTTTTTAATTTTGATTCTCCCTTTAAATTCAATATTTCAAATTTCTCCCCACTTTTTATCATATGAATAAACATAGCAAAAAGATAAAAAAAATTCAAATGTAGTAAATACAAGGTGCATGAATGATAAATTTCTTGTACATTACAACCAAATTCAATTACACTTCAAAATATGAAAACAACCAAATGTATTGATTCTAAACACAATAATAAAGTAGGGCATAACATCAAAATAAAATAAAAATAAATCATTATTATAGGGGGAACTTGTAATGTGAATTAATGTCCTTAATTATGGAGTATATTGCTACTTGATGTTCATTTATAATATTCATTTACTTTTCCAATGTTCCCATTCTGATATGCATCTCGTTTTCAAATAGGTCATGATGAGAAGATTCAGAAGCATGTATATTTTCCATTTCTTCATCCCTAAAAATATCATCTACAACAGTTGGTCCTCTATTGGTACCAATATTAAAAGGCCTTTGCCTCTTTGAAGTTTGAGCTGATAATCTTGATATGATTGACTTTTCATTGTCACCTATCAAGAAAATGGCATAGGAATCTGTACACGCATAGCTAGAATTAGTTGTGTGATAAGACATATATAGGGAAGAACAATTTTTAGGTTAACTATTTTGAGATTGATTTATAATCTCATCCTAAATAATTGAACCTACATTAAATGTGTTACCTTTTCCAATACAGTATAATATCTTTACATGTAGGTGTCCAATCTTAGAGGAGTGCTTTAAGAGTAGTAGGTTATCACATACCATTTTGTTTAACACCCGATAGAAGAGAGTGAACTCACCTATGATAAACAACCATTTTTCACTAAAACCAACATTAGGTGAATCAAAAAGTTTAGTTAACAAATTTTTAATGGAGATCCTACACTAGTCTAATTTAAAACCAGGGTCCCCAATGTTTGTGATGGACAAAAAGAGTTGATTTTATGAGCCAAGATATCAACAGTTTTATTTTGAATAAATACTTTATAGCTCATAGATCCTAGGTGATGGATTTTGAGGTCAATATTAGTATACAATTCATGCATAAGAGATTGGTAGCATAATTCAACTGGTGTAAATAGGTATTACCAACCTAGAGCCCTAATTGTTTGGGTAATTTCAATTTCATGGAATTCTATCCAAGTTATCCCACATTTAAATAAAAGAAAGACATAAATACCCGTAAATTGAAAATTTACCCAAACTATTAAAATTTTCTTAAATAAATTCGAAAACAAGAGTAGGAAATTGTTCTCGGGAAAGGGGTTGCAAAAAAAAGCTTAAAAAATTTATTTTTTTGGTGAGAAAAAGAGGGAAAATGGGGATAATGGAGTTTGGACAATGTTTGCTCGAAATTGTTTTTTTTTGTAGATATTGATGCATGAAAATGGAATAGAAATGAATCCTAATTGATTTAGGGACAAAACAGATTAAATTTGGTATGATGTTGAGTGAAAATAAAAGGGAGCCGAGAGGGGGTTTCGGGTTCGTGTGGATACTAAGAAAAAAGGAGTGTATATAAACTACCCACTCGATCGATCGATTGATATTCATACCTTGATTGTCATGCATAAGTATTATGATAAAGTACATATATATTTCTCAATACATATGGTGACATATTGACAATTTCTTAAGGTGAAATAAATACTGAACTACAATATTATGTCAATTTCTCCGTATATGATAGTTATGAAATTTTTTAAAGTAAAGAACATCACCAATTTTTGCAAAAATTTCAGTTGAATTCATACTTGCACATAATATGATTTTCTTACTAAAAGGGGACTTCATTAATAAATATGTTTTTGAATTTCCTCTCATTATTTATATGAGAGATTTCTGCATTCAATTATTTTTTGTTTATAACTATTTCCTTTATCATATTATTTTTATTTTGTGAAGAATATATGCACAAGCGAATATCCCTAGTATGACCCCTTTTCCATTATTTGTGAGATAGCCCTCTTTGTTTAATGTGGTTGTTTTCACACATCATAGTAAGTAATCCTCTCAAAACTAGGTGTCTCTCTATAGCGTATTTTTTACAGTGAAAGACTAAGTTCAACCATAATTTTTGTAGTCCTAAAATCTTAAATAATTAATTATAATTTTCAAGCATAACATACTTGTGTATTTAGTGAGTGTGTGAGTGAGTTTTTGTTAACATCGATCACCATGTGTAATGAAAAATGTAAATGCATAAGATAGGATACTCAATTAAATAATAAATAATTAATCAAAATAAATTAGGTCATTTAAAATATATTTTTTTATCCAAAATAACATTTGAGTTTATTTTATTTTTAGAATAATTCTATTCTCTTTATGAAATTTTGTATTTTGTTTTTCATTTTTTGGCTTTAATAATAAATTTTAAATAAACAAAAACAAAATCAAGAATCAAATAACTAAATTTGAACTTTAAAATAATTAAACTAATCAAACTAATATGCTCACCTAGGATCAATCAAGCACATAACAAAAAATTATTAGGTGAAAAGGAGATGGTTAGTTTACTAGAAAGAGACAATCTTTCTTAACCCAAAATTTCTTGAATTTTGATTTCTTAATATCTTTGAGTTTGGGATCAATTGATTTAATTATTTTTGAATTTATCTTGGGTGTATCCTTTATTATTTTTCTTTTTCATCATTGGTGGAGATTTAGCATACATGTAGGAATGATGAAAATTAATTCCAGAATATCTAGCATAAAAGGCAATGTTGAAATAGAGATATTTCACAAGAAATCTACAATGTGATCTAATGTGGCATTTCGTACCATAGTTATGAAAAAAAATGCATAAATTCAACATGTTTTTCAATCACAGATGTAACTATTCTTTGAGAATAATGAGTAATAGTAAAGATAGAATTAGAAGATTGTACCAATTCAATTCTTGATGTTGAAGATGTAGTATGAGAGGAAGAAATATATGAAGGCATTAAAAATTTAGTTTATTGTGAGGAAAATGGTGTATTGTATTGATGAGTACTCAAAAAGCACTAAAATTACCATGATTTTATGCACATTAATTGATTAAAAATATATATATTTATATGTTTTATCATATATTTATATAAATTTGTCTTTTCGGAATCACGGGGATTTTTATTGTTTTTCAGGTATTTTCGCTTAAAAACGTCACTTAAAGACTCAAAAAGGAATACTGGAAGCAATACATCATAAATATATTAATAAATAAATGGGGAAAGGTCAAAAAATATGGAAAAATTGGACAAAATGGGTCGAAAAAGGTCAAAAATGTCAAAAAGGAGAAAATCGTGCCGGAGACCCGTCAAGGCGCGCTTAGTCGCTGAGCCGCGCGGCACGGCTTAACGTCCGCGCGATCCGCATACGCCTTCCTGGTCCGCGCGCCGCGTCTTGTCATCGCCACACGCGCCGCGCCTTCCGCGCGCCAGGCGCCCTGCCCTCGCGCCGACGCCATTTCGCCCCATTTTTCACGTGCAGTCGCCCCATGACGTCATCAATGACCTCACCATGTGCACTACGCATTTTCACCATTTTTTAACATTTTTTCACCCACTTTTTCTCTCCATTCTCACCTATAAATACCCCCCTTCTCTTCACTTCATAACACACCTCAAAACACACTTCTCTCTTCTTTCTTTCTCTCCATTTCTTAGTTTTTAGTTTTTCTTATGTTTTAGTTAGTTTTTCTTAGTTTTAGAGTTCTTCCCTTTTTGGGAAGAACTAGTTATGTTTTTGTAATTTATTAGCTTTTTGATTCAATAAATGGGAGTGCAAATTCCGTTTGGAGGTTTTCTAGCAACAGGAATAGCATCAATCGTAAGGATTTTATTTTCTTTGCAGTTATTTTTTATGCTTTATTCTTACATGTTATATTTAATTTGTCCGTGATTAAATTTAACTGCTATACTGCTTGTAAACATGATATAATAATAACGTTGTTATGCTTGCGAAATATTAAATAGGTAAAAATCTCTAAAATGAATTGATTTTATTTTTATTCAAGATTTTATATTAAGAATGTTAGAGAGAAATATATTATTTTTCATTGCAAACTTAAATCTGAAAATTAGATTTTAAGGTTTAATTATCTGATCTGATTTAGAGTAGTGCTCTTTTATTTGTTGGTACAATCTCCCGGTAGTTAGAGTGAAGCTCTATTTCAAAAGTTTTTATAAGAATTATTATCTGAAAATGTATTGACAACATGTTTTCAGTAGTGGTTTTAAAACTTGAAAGTTAGTACTCGGATAATTAAATTCTTAGGTTTAATTTGGACACCTTGAATAAAGTTTAAACTGTCTAACCCCACCAAAGGTGGCATTTAAATGGTTCATTTTCAATCTCTTAGAAAAAAGAATTAATTTAATTAACCAAATTAGTTATCAACCCCACCCATAGGTGTTAATTGATTTTTTTAGTTAACAAAGAATATCTAACCCCACCAAAGTTGGTATTCATACAAAAAAGGGAGAATCAATAAATATCAATTCATATCTTTAATAACCTAAATAATATGAGCAAGCATAATTAACTTAGTTATTATATCCATAAATACTCCACTATTTATAAAAGATAAAATTTGCATGAATGTTTATTGAATCTATGTTTATTTTTATGTAAGTAGATTAAAAACACAAAACCCCAAAATATCGTGACAGGATGTTGAGGATTTAATTTCGTTTTTAAAAGTTTGAATAATAAATTAAAAACCACATACATTCCTTCCTTAGATCGATCTTGGGAGTATACTTATCATTTTCTACGAAATGATTCATGCACTTGCGAGAGTTTTATAAATATAAAACCAAAGTATTGGCAGAATCGGCGATGCCGGTTTTTCGCTCATCAAAGTTTTTGACAATCCCGATTCTGCTCATCATGTATTCATCTATGTATCCTAGCCCTTTCTTATCTTCAGTTGGCTTTCTATAATTAAGAACTTTGTTCAACCTTTTAGCTCTAATTGCTAGCCTTTTATAGCTTCCTTGGATTGTTCAATTTCTTGTATTAGGTTTTTGTTCTTCTGTTATAAACATACAAGAATTAAATTCAAAATATTAGAATGCTTAGATAAATCAAGATTATCTTTTCTAGTATCAATGAATTTATTTCATAGGATTTTAGTTACTTTTACAAGTAACTTATCTTAATCTCTTTTGCATATTACAAACTCTTTGAACACTTCACTAATACTAGTGACATTAAAATATTTAGGTAAGAATTCAACATCACTTTTCTCATTGTCTAAATCAATAAAAAACTTTCTGGAATGGCCACCAATTTTTGTAGCAAATGCTAGAAAATTGATGTCATTGTTTTTTGATTTAATTAGATTATCGTTATCATTTTTAGAGTCAGTAAATGTAATGTTGAAAGATCTTCTAGTGTTCTTCTTCTTATTTACATAGCCAGTATGGCCTTGAGGTCTAGTGGGTTTAGGTTCCTTATTATTAGAAATCATAGATTTAAGTTCTCTTAGATTCTAGTCCTTTTAACGGCTTGGTTGTACTTTGTTATGATGATACCTTTTGTTGAAGATTTTATTCAGTCTTTTGGTCAAAAATGTTAGTTCTAATTATTCATTGTCTCTTTCTTATGTTACTACAAAAATGGTAATTTAAGTCATTATTTAAAGTCATTTTTTAGTTAAAATCAATATAAAATGAATTTAAAGTCGGTTTGCTAAAAAACTAACTTAAAACACATAGATTGTAGCGTTGGTTGACACGTAGAACCGATGCTACATGTGGATAACGTTATTCTACACGTGTCAACCAATGCTACATGTCGGTTCTTCTATTGTTCTTTGTAATATTTAATAAAAAATAACCGTTATAAACTTTGATAGGGCATTGAAGCTGTGGAAAAAAAGTAGGGGCATTTCCATTAAAAAATATCATAAGCTTATATGGGACAAAGTTATGGTATGTACAAGCAAATATTAATAATTTAATTAATTTTACTATTGAATAATAAAGATTTCCAAATATGTAAAATAATGTACACTTATTTTTTGTAGGTTCCACAACAAAAATGATGGAGTCGTGTGTGGTTACTATGTCATAAAGATGTGGTAATCTCTTTTACGAATATACCTTTATAACATATATGACTTATTTTTTGTGAATTCATAAAATTACATTCTTATTTTGAATTTAAATATATGTAGTTCTTTGGTTGGAACAAGTTGGGCTATGACTCGCAAATTTGTGATGATTTACGAGAGGAATGGGAAGAACATATGGTTCAAATTATATCATCATAAGAGGAATTTGGAGAAGATTCTGATGATCTTGAATAACATATGACAACATCATGGTAATTTTTATAATTTTTTTATTTCTCTATTCTTGTGTTTGAAGTTTGGGCAGCTTGTTTGATGGATGTTTATGTGTTCATGTATATAGAGGAATGAATTGTTATAAGACCTATTTTTTCCCAAACTTCATCTCATCTCTCTTGCCTAGTTCCCTTGTATGACAACATCATGGTAGTCATTGGCTAGCCAAGTAGAGGAAAACCACCAAGAATCATCATTCTAGTGTAATATTATGAATTCACAAAAAATAACTTATATATGTTAAAAGATTAGTAAAAGAGATTACCACATTGACACATGAGTGATGTAATAATAACCGTATCCCTTCGAAATCATATTAGCACTGTATTAATCTTTTGTCTATAAATATAAAGCTATTTGGAATCAAGCTGGTATTTTTAATGTTATAATGAGCTCGAAATATAAAGTCAAGTGTAACTTTGATTTGTTACTTGGGTTGGTTGAAAAAAAACAATTGTTCCATAAGTTTATGGGCACCAAAACTCAACTAACCCAAACAACAAATCAGATTTATACTTGACTTCATATTTATAGCTCATTATAGCATTAAAAATACTAATTTGATTCTATATAGCATCATATTTATAGACAAAAGATTAATATAGTGCTAACATGATTTCGCAGGGATAAGGTTATTATTATATCATTCTGGTGTCGATTTGATAATCTCTTTTACTAATCTTTTAACATATATAAGTTATTTTTTATTTTTTATGATATTACATTCTTATTTTGAATTTAATTACATATAGTTATTTGGTTGGAACAAGTGGGGCTATGATATGCAAATTTTTTATGATTTACGAGAAGAATGAATAGAACACTTTGTTCAAATTATAACATAAGGAGAAAAATATTATGATCTTGACTAACATAGGACAACAATATGGTAATATTTATGTGCTCATGTATTTAGGGGAATGAATTGTTATATGGACGAGCTATTTTTTGCCCAGTTTCCTGGTCACTATGCTAGTGATTCTAAGGCAATCAAGCTTCTATTCTAGTTACTATAAATTTTTTTTGTAATAAATTTAATTCTCAAGTAATTAATTAATATTAAAATTTTCAATTATTTGTATTATTTAAACTATTTGTTAAACATATTTTGGTTTTTTCTGCTATTATGTAGTGATCGGATATAGGTTTTAATTTGAGTATATATAATAGAAAATGAGTAAATTTTGTTAACAAAACTTAAAAATTTAAAGTTGGTTCATGCGTTGAATCAACTTTATTTTAAGTCATCACATTTAGATTCGGGTCACTGAATCAACTTTAAATTTATTTAAATTTGGTTAATAACTGACTTTAAAAGTTGTTTTTGGTATAGTGACATAGCAGTCTTGAAGGAAACATGTTTATTCTTGGTGGGAAATGAAAACTCATCTTAAATGTTTGAAGTGATCCAATAAGTTCTTTTATTTTGATAGCATCCACATCCTTACTTTAATTAATGGTAGTGACCTTTGCATGGAAGCAATTTGGTAACAAGTAAAGAATCTATTGAACTATCTTGAAATCAATCATTTTCTCTCTAAGATTGGTAGAGGTGTTAGTAATATCACATAATCTAGCATAGAATTTAGAAAATGTCTTATCTTTTTTTCATCCTAATATTCTCAAATTGAGTATTAAGCATGCAAAGTTTTGTTCATTTAATTTATGAGATACCCTTATGGGTAACCTCCAAAATATCCTATGCATACTTAGCAGTTTTAACATAAGAAATATGACAAAACTTATTAGTAGACACAACATTGAAAATAACATTAATATCCTTTTGATTCCAATCAACACCAATTTTATTTTCAATGGTTTAGTCTTTCCTAGGCTTAGAGGTGACAATATTATATTTTATAGCTATAGTTGGTTCCCAATCATAAAGCACATAGTTTCATATGCTTTCATCTATATACAGTAGAAAGGCTCTCACACTAGCCTTCCAATATAGGTAATTAGACCCATCAAATTAAGGAGCAAGGGTTATAGATGAATCTTCTCTCAAGTGAACCATAACAAGGTCCTAGGCATACTAAGTGTATTTAGTCACGGCTCTTATACCAATTGAATGTTTTCTTTTTAGTTATGAACCTAATTAGCTAGAGGGTCAGTGAATAAAATATCAACAAAAATATGACAAATTAAAATTTTATAAAATGGCTATACATATAATTGCGTGTAAATAAAGTAATATGGAAATATAAAGATTAACATACAATAGTTTTAGATGGACCAACCAAGGCCATACCAATGCCTAAGAAGAAAACCATTGGTCCACTAGATCACCTAACTATCCCTTATAAAAAATAAGGTCCAATTAAAAGGCTAGGACTCAAACTACCCACTAAGGTAATGCCGCGAAGTGATCTACTTACAAGCCATTACTTTTTTCACAGCCTCTACAAGAAATTTGTTCATATATGGACCATTGTTTCGATGAACTCGAGTCATATGAGTTAATTGAACCCATACAACTAGCACGTGAAAAGTTAGCATAATAACACAAGTGCAAATATGTTTCATAAAATAGATTCAATAATGAATAATCATGACTAGATGATTTAATAAGTATACTAGTTAAACCAAAATCAACTAGCAACCCTTGAACAATCAATTTAAAGCACAATATCACAAATATTGTAGGCTTTTTAATTCATCAAACACAACCAAAAATGTTTTGAAAAATTAACTCCATGAAAAAAAGCTTACTTGAATATTTTTAACAAAATAAGAGAGAGAATAAGATGAATAGAATAATATTCAATAATGCTCATGTGGTTAACGAAGTTGTGAGCCAATTTTATGATTAAATAGCATGAGTAGAAACCTTAGGTCAATAGTCTATTACAAATTTCCCCTAATATTTAAAAAATCTTTAAAACATAAGGACAATATATTATAAGAAAAAATTTCTCGAGTAAAAATTAGGTAAAACTTGAAAATCTAGTGACTTGATTAGTCTAGAAGTAGCTTGATCTATCAAATAGGTCTTTTGATCGATCTAGTAAAGATCCATCAATATAGTAAAAAAATTATTCATTTTGAAATAAGTAGATCGATATAGATCTGGCTCGATTAAGCTCAATAATTTTTCGGCTTCAAAATATTCTTGAAAGACATACCTAGAAACTAAAATTAGATTCAAATTTTTTGTTCACGAATATTTTCAAAACTCATATATCTTACAAAACTTATTCACCTACACCAAAACATCTTTCAAAACTCCCATTGGATAAACATTTGAATGATTGGCTAGTTAAATAACTACATGGATCTCTTTAAGGGTACCAAGATTTAAACTAGCATAAATTTAGTAATGCATGACATTAATCGATGCACTTAGGTCTAGCATAGCTTGTTCAAATTTAATGTTACCTATAATTCATGTTATGCATAAATTACCTTGATCTTTGCATTTTGGTGTGACTTTCCTTTACAAGATTGCTAACACATTCTTTCCCACACTTACCACCACATTACCTTTGAGTTTTTTCTTATTGGTGCATAATTCCTTGAGAAGTTTAGCATATTATGGAACTTTCTTAATGACATCCAATAGTAGAATGTGAACTTGAATTTTTTAAAGGTTTCCAAAACTTCTTGCTCGTGTACATCCTTCTTGGATTTCGCAAACCTTCTAGGAGAAGGACTAGGAGGATCATAATTAGAGATTGGAACTTTAGTGGTTGCTTTGTTTCCTTTGGAACATTATCAAAATTCCTTTCCTTTTCTTGAATTGGCTCATCCTTAGTTTCTTCATCATTGGATAGTTTCTTGTGAGCTTCTTCAAGTTGCTTCCTACTTCTAAATGAGATAGCACTAAAATTATTCCTAAGATTAACCATGGGTTGAGCAATAAGTTTACCAAAACCTTATGCTTCTAATCTTTCAACAATAGTAGCTAACTAACTAAATTCTATTTGTAGGTTCTTGAGAGCATATTTTGTGTCTTATTGAAACCTAATAGTATCTTGTTATAACTTGATCGAATCTTGTTGAAATTGAGTAGTGCTAAAGTAAACTTATCAAATCCTCGTAAGGTTTACCTTGAGATGTAGGATTTTGTGGCCTCATTTGATAAGTTTGTTGGCCTCTTGGAAAAGGAAAACCTAGTGGATTACCATGGGTAGCTGCTTGATTGTTTCTAAAACATTTAAAGGTAGGATGATCCCTATAACTAGGATTATGTGCATTATATAAGGGATCATATCTTTCCTTTTGTTGTCCATGGTATCCTCCCATTACATTTTCTTGTTCAAAATTAGGATTTTGAATATTAGGAACTTGTCTGATCGTCATTTATTGCACAATTGAAATAATGGTACTCAATCGTTGTTCAATAATATTAAGAACTTCTACTTCATTGACCTTTTGTGGTGGGTTGCATCAAGTGTCAAACTATTTAGCATTTGTGGCCATAGTGGAAATCAAATTTCTTGCATTTTTAGGAGTCTTATTAACCAAGCTCCCTCACTTATTGCATCTATTATGCTTATGTCAATGAGTATCGATCCCTTATAGAAGTATCGGATTAAGAGTTGCTCACTTATTTGATGATGAGGGAAACTTGCATATAATTTATTGAACCATTCCCAATGCTCATATAAATTCCCACCATTGTACTACTGAACACTATAATATTCTTTTCTATTAGATTGGCCTTTGAAGCTAGAAATATTTCTCCAAGAAGAGTTATTTAATCTCATTCCAACTATTTATAGTCTCATATGGTAAACAATAAAACCACTCTTTAGCACTAACTGCTAAAGGGAATGAGAATGCTTTGAAGTTACCTATTCCTCTAGTATCATTAGGCTTCATACTATAACAAACCATATGAAATTCCTTTAGATGTCTATTTGGATCCTCACCAGATAGACCTTGAAAAGTAGGAAAGAGATGAATCATGCTAAACTTCAATTCAAGAGCATCATTGTTGTTATTGCATTGAAAGCATAATGGTCATTGATCTAAAACCAGTACGATCATCTCCCTGAGTTTGATTGGTATTATTCACATCCAACTTTTTTTTTAATCAAAATATATAAGAAATTCACTCTTGATAGTAATATCTATTGTAAATGTAAATCCTAAATGTAAAAATATGTAGAATTCATTCATAAAGAAATGGTATAAAAGAGTAAAATAATAATATGCTGCTCATAAATCAATATGATTAAATAGGAAAAAGAGACAATGAGATATAAAAAGTGAATCTTAAATAGATTCTGGGTTCGAATTCCATAGATAATATAAATGGTATTTTCTATAATAATAGGGATAGGCAAATAAAAGACTTTCTCAAGATTTTTATTCATCCACTTTTTGAAAACTAGTTTGGTTAAACTTGAAAATTCATTCATTGAAGTGAAATAAGTAAACACTAAATTGACTTTGGTTGGATGGTTCCAATGGAATCCAATGCTAACTCTCATTTCTTATTGAATTAATCGATTAAATTAACTTGTTTTTCTATCAAATATTTTGATTTTTGATTTCAATAATTTTCGTAAAATATTTCAACATATTTTCCTCTTATTATTAGAATAAATCCTACTACTTCTAGTCCTAGGGTTCCAACACTTGAAAAAACAAATCTAGGGCGTATTGCTTCAATCATTGGTCCTATATTAGATGTATACTTTCTATCGGGCAACTTGCCTAATATTTTCAACACTCAGATAGTAAAAGGTCGAGATGCTCCATGTCAAGATAATAATTTGACTTGTGAAGTACAACAATTTTTATTGAATACTTGAGTTCGAGATTTAGTTATGATTGCTACAAATAGTCTACTAAGAGGAATGGAAGTGATTGGCATAGGACTCATCTAAGTGTTTCAGTCAGCATAGCAACACTGGGATAAATTTTCAACGTGCTTAGAGAATCCATTAATATTTTAGGTCCTATAGATACTCGTACAACATCCCCATTCATAGATTTGTACTTGCCTTTTTACCGCTAGATATAAAATTATTGATTTTTAGAAACGAGATTTAAAGTTGTAGACCTTTTAACCCCTTATTTTGTGAAGGAAAATAGGAATATTTGAGGGAGCTAGAGTGGGTAAAACAATACTCATTATGGAATTGATCAACAACATTGAAATAGCTCATGAGGACATGTCCATATATGGAGGAGTAGGTGAATGTACATGTGAAGGAAATGATCTTTACATGGAAATGAAGAATCAAAAGTAATTAATGAACAAAATATTTTAGAGTCAAAAGTGGCTCTAGTCTTTAGTTAGATGAATGAACCACTGGGAGCTCCTATGAGAGTTGGTTCAATTGTCCTAACTATGAAAACATATTTTTGAGATGTTAATGAATAAGAAATACTTCTATTTATTGAAAGTATCTTTCATTTTGTCCAGGCAGGATATGAAGTATCCACCTTATTGGGTAGAATGTCATATGCTATGAGTTATTAACCTACCCTTAGTATCGAAATGGGTTCTTTAAGAGAAAGAATTACTTCTATTAAAGAGGGATCCATAACTTTGATTCAAGTAGTTTATGTACTCGTGGATTATTTGACCAACCCTGCTCCAGCCATATCATTTGCACATTTAGATGCTACTACTGTACTATCAAGAGGATTAGCTACTAGAGGTATCTATCAACTAGTAGATCCTCTAGATTCAACATCAACTATGCTCCAACCTCATATCGTTGGTGAAGAAAATTATGAAACTGTGCAAAGAGTTACACAAACTTTATAACATTATAAAGAACTTCAAGACATTATAGTTATCCTTATATTAGATGAATTATTGAAGAAGATTGCTTAAATATAGCAGGAGCATGAAAAATTAAGCATTTCTTGTCATAACCTTTTTTTATAGAAAAAGTGTTTACTAGTTCCCTAAGAGAATTTATTGGTCTAATAGAAAAAATTAGAGCTTTTAAATTGATCCTTCCTAGAGAATAAGATGGTCTTCTTGAACATGAATTTTATTTGGTGGGGAACGTCGATAATGCTACCGTGAATGCTACTAACTTAGAAATGAAAAGTAAATTGAAGAAATGACCTTAAATCTTTATGTAGTGACCCTAAATCAAAATGTTTGGTATTTGGAAGTGAAAGAAATCATTTTATCTACTAATAGTGGACAAATTGGCATATTACCCAATCATGTTCCTATTTCTACAATTATAGATATCAATATTTTGAGAATACACCTTAAGGACCAATGGTTGATGATGGCTCTAATTGGAAATTTTGCTCGAATAGGCAATAATAAATTAAATAATTTAGAGAAAGGTAGTGACATTGATCCACATGAAGCTAAGAAAAATCTTGAAACAACGAAAGTTAACTTGAGTAAAGTTGAAGGTAAGAAACAAACTTGAGGAAAATCTAGCTCTTAGATAAGCTAGGATTCTTGTAGAGGCTATCAATACAATGTCATAATAAGTTGGTTTTCAAATAATTAAAGTAAAATAAGGTGTATAAATAGATGTTCTATTGATATGCCTTATTACGCTTCAGCCCATTCTGATGCAATGAAGAAAAATTGCATTCTAAAATTAAATAAAGTAGGATGAAGATGAAAAAGATATAAAATCAATTAAAAAGGATGAGTAGAATTATTTTTTAGATATTGTTGAAGATGGTATCTAATAAGTTCTACCTAATATTAGATTTGAATTAATGACTTTAGCTGTATGAAAGCAATACTCTAACCACTAAGTTAAGTAGGTCATTTACCATCACAAAGAGAAACAAATATGGCCTATCATATCGATAGATTATAAATGGAATATTTCTTATAAGCATACCAATCAAAAGGTTTAAAGAGAGATAATATTTGGTCTTGGAATATTCATCTTGACAAGAAATTTTCTACATGATAAAATATGTATCGAAATAAGAGTTATAACTCAGTTAGGTAAAACACCTTATTTATATGTGTTCCAATTTTTTTCAGAGGAGTCAATCATGTAATGAAAAGACTTGATCTTATTGAGAAATAAATGTCTTACTGTCTAGCTTTTAGGGAAAAAAATAATAGAAAAATAGCCTGACAAGTAGTTTGGTTCAATTCACGTGCTAGTCTAGGCACGAATATAGAAAGTACAGTTAGTATGAGATATTGATAAGGTGAATACTCTTTTTATTCAATTGCAAACATAATTTGGAAAAAAGACCTCAAAAAAGTTATCTTTTCATTCTATCTTATGAGCTTAAAGGTGTATGAAGTTTCATATTTGATTCAATCGAAATAATGGAGACTCCATTTAACTTAAGTTGATCTAGGCTCTTGGATTCGAATTCACATAATGAATTAGAGCACATGGAACCATCTTTTTCTTTTGTCAAAAGAAATATGATAGACTAACCGATATTTCTATCAATTAATGAAAGATCCCGATGCAAGAAAAATGCATGTTAGATCTTTGAATAAGTTCAAATCATTTTGATAATAATAAATTAGATAATTTTTTCCCAAAAGGTCTACAATTCAAGTCCATATAGCCAAAATTAAAAAAGAAAAAAAAACAGATTTCTTTTAGGATTATATTTCTATATATATTAGAAATATATAGAATATACATTCTTTTTATATTTTTATATTTATTAAAAGTTTCTATCTAAAATTTGAAATAATTTAGATCGAAAAAGAATATCCAATTCTAAGCGAAACAAAAAATTCAAATTCTATTTGTAATTCTCTTGCTTTTATTATTTATAGAAACTTAGTTGTAGAAAAGAAGAGCCTTATTTGTAGTAGAATAATATAGACAATCGATATTTTATTTATATTGAAATAAAATAGAATTAAATTTAATAAAAGAATATAAAAAATTAATTATAATGGATAATATGAATAACCAAAATATGTTATTACTATGACAGCATGTACAATAATAGAGGGTAGGTTCAGTACAGATTCTTATAGAATTGTTTAGGGGGTGGATAAACTAATTCATATAGATGTTTATTTTCCAGATTGTCAACCTAAATTAGAGGTAGTTATAGATGCTATAAAAAAACCTCGTAAAAAACATCTCAAGAAATATATAAAGATCAAAATATATCTAAATGGGAGAATCGATGCTTTACTACCAACCATAAGTTTTTCCTTGCACGCTATACCTATACTAAATTTTTTGATCAAGGATTACTTTCTCAATCACCATCTACTTCAAAAATCCCTCTTAATGTATATTTCAATTTCTAAAATTTAGTATTTCCCACGAACTAGTAAATTGGGTTGAATCCTTTTTTTGTACAAGTATAGAATAAAAAACAGTGAGTCAATCTTCATTAATTTCATTATAAATATGAAATACTTATAACACTTGTAATTATAAAAAATATGCATGGTTGTTTGCCTGCATAGTTAGTTAAACATAGGCTAGTTCATAGATCGTTGGGGTTCGATTACAAGGAATAGAGACGTTACATATAAAGTCAGAGGGTTGGTATTCCATTGTTGTTTTTTTGTATGTTTATGGTTACAATTATCTATGTTCCCAATGTGCCTATGATGTAGCATTAGGTGTACTGTTAGCCGGTGTGTACTATCTTATAGGAATAGAGTATAGTATAGATTAACCAAAATAAGTATATGTAAGTATCATTATACTCATGTATATGTATTGGTTTCCCATGTACAAAACATGATTTTTATTATATTTTACTCAATTTTATGTCTTTCTCTATGTAAGGTTGGTTATTGCGGATCAGTAATTTACACATACACTTAGTTAGGAACACACACCATATGGTTTGTTTCATAGTATGTATGCTAGTTTGAGAGTCTTGGTTTTTAATGAGTGAGCTTTCGAGTGAGTCAACATTTTCACTTGTATTTTTTTCCTTTTCTGGTACAAGTCTTTATGGTTAGTACTCAACAATTTTTGGAACAAACAAAATTTGACTTTTTTGTACCTTACGAACAAGCTCGCTATGGACCTCACTACCACCCTTTCCACCACCTTTTGTGAGGTAGCTGGCAAGGTCATAAATCTAAATGGTATAAATACCCTCATTTCTCTTATTTCTTATCCATTCTTTAAGAGTCAAAATTGTGCCAAAATTCACAATGAGATTTTTATCTAATTTTAAAATTATTTTGGAGAGCATAAATTTGAGAGTGGGCTGTTTTTGTGGTTAGTTATTAAATCATTATCTGTATGAGTACATGGTTTGACTATGTGCCTTCTTTATACAATTTGATATTAATAGTAGATTGTGTGTCCTATAAGGTTATGATACACATCTAGTTACTGATCATTGGTTACCAATCACACCATATTGGGTAGTGTTGGAAGTGGAAGATAGATAGGTTTGAGTGTTGGATTAGACAGTTGTAGAAGCATTGAGGGAAAGAGAAATAGTAGGTAGTTTTGATAGAGGCCCTAACTGATATAGGTAGTAGTGATTTTACTGTCTACTAGTGTTGTAACAAGTTTACTATTTAATGAATTATTTATCACTGAGAGGTTTCCTTAATAAACCTAAGGATGTTACTATAAATGAGCTAGTCTGTGATTTACAAGTTTGTGAGCTTCACCACTTATTACCAAGGTAAGAGCAACTTTTTTGTGATAAGGAAAAGAATGTGGCACTTAAGATTGCTCAAGAAAGTGGTCCCAAAATTGTTACTATTGCCACTTCTATTGAGTATGAATCTAATCTTGATGAGGAAGAAATGATGTTACTTGCTCAAATATTCATAAGATTCTTTGAAGAAACCCTCCTTTGGGGTATTGGAAAGTGAGTTCGAGTTTTAAAGGTTTGAAAAGTGTAAAAGATAATGATAACTTAGATGGTGAATCTAAGAAACCATACAAAGGGCACTTGAACTTTGAATATGGGAAGCATTGTCACATTCCTACCAAATGTCTTCAAAAACAAAATTGCACGAAAAAGCATGCAATGAAAGCTGATATTGTAATTTCGGTTACTATGAATAGCAATGGTAAGGATGATACTAATTTCATGGCCTTCATTGCCTTTAATAGTATCACTAATCCTTTGACTACTTCCCTAGATTTTAAATAGGTGAATGTTGATAATGATAAAGATGAAGATGAAGATGAACAATATGAATTGTTTGATACCTACAATGCTCTAATTTTTCCAAAAAGGATAAAAAAAGGATATGGAGAGAATTGATGAAAAAGAATGTGAGATTTTGTCATTAAAGAAAGCTCTAGAGGAAAGGATATCCTCTATTAATGAGAAAAAACATGATCGCACAAACATGTGTGAGGTCATTCAAAAAGGGTATGATGATTTTTTCGAAAAATTTAATAGGAATCATGAAGAAGTTAAAAACATTGATGAATAATTAGAGGTTCCTATTTCTAGAAAAGCTACGAAACTTGTTGTAAATCCTATTCTTGCCCCTAATAAGAAGAATGAAGTTGTATAGAGAAAAAAGAGTATGAATACTTAATAATTCAACTTCTTATCTTCAATCTTTTCTCAAAGGATTAGAAGACATGGTTCTTGCTCTAAAAGAAAAGTTCAGTATGTGGTAGAAGGAATTGGTTCATTTTACCATTGTTATCGATGGAATGGCAATGGGTTCTAAAATGTTTAATGAAATGATAAATGTCTGAGGACAAGCATGAAATTGGTTATAATAAGAGGATTTCAACTTCTACAATAGGTTATACTAGGTTTATAAGGATTCCCCTAGCAAGGTGAACCCTTCACCTAAGTATAGCATTTCCCGTCGCTCCAGTAATGGTGAAATGCCTTTACCTACTATTATTCCTACTTGTCACCAATGTGGTGAGTTATGGCATTTGAGACCAAACTGTGGGAAATTGACTTCTCACCCTTATGTGATAGTCAATATGAGTGCTTCTTATTCTTCTCCTCTGCATACTACTCCTTGAAGTCAGGGACCCTATTTTCCCAACTATATTGTTTAAACTTATTATTGTTATGGAATTACTAGCCACATTGCTATACAATGTCCTATATCTATGAGGAGTACAACTTGGAATTCTCTACCTTGATCTTCCCTATCTTCTTTGCTAGGATGTAGTAATTATGGCTCATTTGAGCATGTTTATACACATTGCATAATGCACCTATGTAAAAAAGCAAAAAGAAGTTTATCTGGATGACTCAACTAGTTTTAATAGAAAATTTAAGAAAAACAAATGAGTTTCACATACTCCTCATAATTGCATGAGTTAGAGAATATCTATAAGTTCTATTGTCCGTCACAAATTCTTTAAATGGTGGGATGCAATTTGATCACTATTTCCAAATTATCTATTGGGGTAGAGTTGCTTACTTTCATTTCTCTCTATGTCTATCATTTTTTTTGTACACGAAATTATGTCATTTTGTTTGGGTTCACCTATTTGACACTTCTTCTTGTCTAGTAATTAATATTATTGAGTCATGCATAGCATGTTAATTTTCATATTTATTATTTTACCTTTATGAATAATATTTTACTAGTTTTATCATAAACTAGTTGCTTTGACATGTTTCTTATGTGCTTTTGTCTAGCATACTACTTGCTTCTTTTTTGGCCTTTTATATGTGCATCATGACATATGTTCTCATTATCTAGTGTCATTGTAGTAGGATTCTCTATCTTCAATCCTATCTTTCTTATGACATGAAATTTAGGATGTGTCTCATCTATCTTACAAGGTTTCACATTCTTGCACCTAGCATATGGTGTGTTGATAATTTGTTTGTCTCTTGTTAACTTCTGTCCTTCTTTTACCTATCTTTTTCCTTCTTGTCCTTTTGCTTTTCTTTAGTTATTTCTTTGAATTTTACAGAGATATATTTCTTTCTTATATCTTTGTGTACACTCTTATTGTCTGTGATGTTGTCCACATCTAAGCATGTCTTATGTTTTTATGTTGAAACTTTTGTCATTCTTACATTGTTAGTGGTTCTAATAGAATCTCTTTTTTCTTCCTTATTTTAGGGATGTTGTTTGTGATGCTCACTAGTTAGTTATTTTCTTTATTTCTCTTAACTAGCAACGTGTGAGTAGTAGTTTAGCTCTATCGAGACACATTTCCTTTCTTTCTGGGCATTGATCTATTTTGAGTCCTTTCTAATCATCTCACTTATTAGTCATTATTCTGTGTTTCATAAGATAGATGGCTTTTCTCTTTGCTATACTATTATATGTAAAATAAATTTAGAGGGATCATAGTGATATATGTTTGGTATACATTTGTCTTGAATTAAAGTGTGGATGTTTTGACATGTATTTCATAAGAGTATGTATGGCTAAAATTTTCTAGTTTGTCTTATCTAAAATGAAATTATCTTTTATACATGACATATCTTTGTGAATTTGTATGATTATTTTGAAAAGCTTGTGTGAATCTCCTACTTTGATGATTTTTATATATCTAACAAGCTCTAGTATCCACCTTTAATGTCTCTTGTGCAAATATTCTAGGTGCTGCTTGGTTAGAAAAGGGATTTAGGCCATCCTTGAATCGTTTGGTCCTTTCTTGCCACCATTGTTATCCTATCCTTAGTCTCTCCTCTTTGAGCCTTTATGGTATCTCTTCATTTCTTTGCTCCTAGATACTGGCCTAGCCCAAAGATTTATTCCCACTTTATCTTATCCAAGGTGAATTGAGCTTATATATTAAGGGTTTTCCAATTTTACCTTTTTTCTATAAAAAAAAGAGGAAAAGAGAAAAGGGGAATGAAAAAGGAAAAAGCTTGATAATGGATTGATGAATATAAAAAAAGAAAAAGAAGTCTTGAGATTTCATTGTGTAAAAACAAAAAGGAAGGGGAAAAAAAGAAAAGTATAAGTGAAAAGATGGTGAGTGTGTTGAGGCAATGTTACATAACCATCTATTTTTTGTGTACTGTGCTCTCAACTTCATTGGTTGATGTTTGAGAAGTATAGATATAAGGATCCATGCCTGAGGGTATATGTGTCATGGATATGACCTTATCCATTTTATTGGATCAATAAAGGTTTCTTCAAGCCTAAATGTTTTCTCTCCCCTACCCATTTCTTAGCGTTTCATTACAATCTTTCAAAGACCTATTGATTTCTTCTTGGCTACTGTTGCCTCTTTTTGAGAACATAAAAACGTACAAGTATACACAGTCACAGGTAATAAAATTTGATAAGTAAAGTATCATTCCCACAGAGATTTGTCAATATAGTTTGTTGAGTACTAAAATTATTTCACTCTGATTTTATCCAAAACAATCGTTAATTGGAACAAGTTAACTAAAGAGTTATATAACAAAATAAAGAAAATTCAAGGATTGTAGTTTTTTACCAAATTAATCTACTCGAATCATATTATTTTATTTTGATTTATATTTCTTTAGTAAATTTAATTTGTCAACCCAGAACTTTTAATTTTATCCATATTCTCTTCCAAGTTCCGTATAGACACACTTCGTTAAATTAATTCACTATATTCCTATGAGAATAAATTCACCAAGATTCATTACTTTCTAAGTTCTCAAATAGTTACACATACAATAAAAGTATATTCCTATCCCTTATATATATATATATATATATATATATATATATATATATATATATATATATATATATATATATATGTTATTTTATCACGAGCAACACACAAAAATGCATTTTCCAAGTTTATTTAAGTGTCACAGATCAATTAATTAATTTTCTGATAATTAAAATCATTAAGCACAGATAAAATAAACAAATTAAAAGTCTTATAAATCATTCAAAAATAATTAAACTCAAGAATCATAAATTTAGACAAAATGCATACCTAGGAAAATTAAATTAGTTCATAATAAAAATAAAAATTACAAATTTAAGGAATTTCAGTTAGAGATCACTAAGAGAATTAAAACTTCATCTGCTCTTAAATATTTGGCACACGCAAAACACAACAGAAGCCAAAAATGGCTTCTACGTGTTCCACAGTCCAACCCCAAAACGAAAATAAAACCAAACTCAAAACCAAAAACTCCATTTTTTAGCAATAAATGCCCTATTTATAGCTAAAAAAATACATTATTTTAGACACGCGGGAGACGAAACAACGTATTGAAAATAATAATAAATTCTACGTGGGGAACAAGATGCTTGAAACATGCACTCATGCATTTAAAATATAAATATCGCAAAATAGGGGAATGTATGCCGCTGCTTTTTTGGTTTCAATTCATGTTGTCATGTGTTGCCATCTCATTCGCTGAAAGATATAATGGGACACATGGCAGAAAATTATTCAGTGTGAAGAGAGAGAGAGAGAACGAAGACTCATCACATGGGATTATTGCCATCGAGGACACGTGGTGCACGGAGAAAATGCTGGGATCTTGCACCATTTTTGTGTTTTTCTTCTAACAAAACACATACCACGTGTCATCTCCTTATTTGCTGAAATAATATTTGGGACACGTGGCGTTGTATTACTTGTTGGAATAGGAGGGCGCACGAAGCTTGAGTGGACCACGTCATATGGGAAATGGCTTGCGCAGCAGACACGTGGGTCCCACCCTGCCCATCGTCCCGCGTTACCGGTGGGCCCCACACAGTGCACCGAGCAGCGTGTAACCAGAAACCTTGCATCCAATTGCTTTTTGTCGAGTTGGTAATACACACGCTAATCATCACCGTTGATAGTCTGATTTGACAGTGCACGTGGCGTGCGGATAATAGATGCGTGTGGACTTCTTTCCTGCGAAGAAAATTAAACTTTTCTTAATTGCATTTTAGCCCTCCAATTTAATTCAAATTAACTTTTTAACTTTCTTTAATTACAATTAAGCCATTTTCTAATTTAAATTAACTTTTAAACTTTTTTTAATTACAATTAAGCCCTATTTTAATTCAAATTATATTTTAGACTTTTGTTAATTGCAATTAAGGACTCTTTTATTTTAAATTATATTTTTAGATATAAATTTTCAATTAAGTACGTTTTCGATTCAAATTATTTAATTTTCTTAAAAATATATTCCTTAACACATAAACAGTAAATATTCATTTATTGAACTAAAATTAACTAAAAATGTCAAGAACAAAGCAATTATAATTAATAAAATAGGTGAAAATAACTATATAAAATATAGTTATCAGCTACCACTTAATTTGTGGAGGGAGAGGTTGATAAGTGCTCAAAATCATTTATTATATCATGATATTATGCATGTTTATTGATTATATAGATTTGTATTTCCATGTTTTACTATCATATTATGCAAATATATCTTTTTTAAATCACGGGTATATTTTGTTATTTTTCAAACATTTCTTGTATTAAAATAAATCAGCTTGAAGAATTATACTTGAAGTACTTCATTACAACTTGGAAGATTAAAAGAAAATATTTGTAAAACATTACTGTGACATGAAATTATTATGAGCTGCGATGCGAGGCCAAAAGAAAGAATTAAATTTATCCTAAATTTATGTGGGCTACAACATGAAAACATTGTGTGGAAAGCGTAAAGATAGTGGATTATGTTCAAATCATGTATAGGTTATGTATGCGTAACGTGGAAAAGTTGTATGTGGTGGCGAATAGCTAAAATATCAAGTTTTTCTTCCATTTCCTAACCCTATAAATAGGATCCTATTTCTTTTGTAAAATATATCCCGTCACTCTCCTAAAAGTTGATTTCTTAGTTTCTCTCAATTTACTTTTCTTTTAGTAGTTTAAATTTCTTCTATCATTTTAGAGCTAAAATAATTTATTTTATGTAATAATTTCAGTTTTCAATTCCACGAATAGTGAAACAATTCTATTTGGAGGTTTTGCAAAATAAAAGCTATTCTAAAGAATGTTGTTGATGTATATTTAAATATATTCTTTTCAGACTATCTGTAATTATTGTTTTACATGTCACATATTTAATTTCTTGATAATTTATTAAATCATGCATGTATGGCTATAAAAAGTATAGGATATTAATAATGTTGTTACGGTTTTTATAAAAAATTTCCTTATAGGTACACTCTATGGCTAAGGTTTTTATAAAAAATCGAAATCATAGGTCGTTACTTTTGGTCTCTCTCACTTAGACATTAGTTCTTATAACCATAGTCATAGATCTATGGTCATGGTTAAAAAACGAGATCATATATATGTTTTGTAGTAGTGTGAGGAGATAAATCTTTTTGCTTGGGTTCATAAATGCTTAATGGAGGAAGAGTTAAATAAACTTGTGACAGATGAAAACATGGATTTCATAACTATAGAAAGATCGATGAAAGTAGGACTTTGGTGCATTCAAGATAATCCAAATTTGCATCCTCCAATGAAGAATGTGATCTTAATGTTGGAAGGGAAAATGGATATACCAGTCACTCTATCTCCAATGCATCTCCTTCTTTCATATATATATATAACATGAGTATTTTTAATAGGAGGCGAGAGCTATGAGTACTCTTGTTAGGATGTATATCATAACTTAAAGGGTATTGAAAAATACCGTTGATTTCAAAATGGGGTATATGGTATTTTTAAAATGGGTGTATAGGTCATTTAACTCTTAATAAGGATTTGTATAGGGTATTTTTTTAAGCAAGAAACATTGATGGGACCACCAAGGCCCTAGCTACTAGCAAAATTTCTCGTACATTTTTTTATTTAGATTATATAAGGTGTTTTTTTAAAATACCATATATAAATCCCTATTAAGAGTTAAATGACTTATATACCCATTTTAAAAATTGAATAATTGACCTTAGTTCAAAGAGCAAATTAAAAAGAAAATCAAGACTTAATTTAAAGAGGAATTCAAAAAATCCTTAATTTAAGAAGTAATTCAATGAGTAAATCTCCTTATAAATAGATGTATAATTGTAATGAATTAATCATCAAATGATCATTCCAATTGAGAGAAAAGTTTAGAGAAAAAAAAAGCTTTAGTGAGAGAAAATTGAAAGCAATTTTCTTGGGTGTAATTGGGTGGTGAGTTATGAGTGATGTAAACACCTTGTATAATTTCTCCATTTTCAGTAAAAAGATCTGCAACAAGTCCAAAGACGTAAGCAAAATTGGTTGAACTCCATTATCAAATTTGTGTGTTATTTTATCTATTTTTGCTTTATCATAAATCTGGTTTATCAGGAATTTGCGTAATTTTTCAACAATTGGTATCAAAGCTTTTGTGGTGGTTTCTATCAATTTTCTACAAGGTTACTATTCACTTGAATAGTGAATTATGTGAATAGTAAAATGTTTTCATCGATATTGGTTTGTCGATGGAGGTGTTCTAATACACGGTGGTTCGTAGGAATAGTTAGAAACGATCTAGAGGAAATCAGATTTGAGTGGGAGCAATGGCTGCAGATGAAGGAAAGGTGAAACTCAAGAAACTTGATGACACAGATTTTGGGTTTTGGAAAATATAGATAGAGGATTATTTGTATTAAAGAAATCTGTATCAACATCTCTCAAGAAAGAAGTTAGAGGCTATGAATGAAGAATATTGGAATATTCTAGACAGACAAGCCCTTAGAGTTATTCGATTGATGATATCCTACAATATTACTTTCAACATAGCAAAGGGAAAGACCACGACGGGTCTTATGAAAACTCTTTTCAATGTGTATGAGAAGCCATTGGCCTCAAAAAAGTGCACCTATGAGGCGTTTGTTCAACTTATGGATGACGTAAGGCGCATTGATAGCTCAACATTTCAATAAACTCAAAATAGTAACAACCCAATTGAGTTCAGTTGAAATTGAATTCAATAAAGAAGTATGAGCATTGATACTTTTGTCTTTTCTACCAGGAAGCAATAAATTGAAATTTGACGATGTTCGTGATCTGGTTCTCAATGAAGAGATTCGACGTAGAGAGTCGGGTGAATCGTCAACCTCTTCAGTTTTGCATACAGAGACAAGAGGAAGAAATTCAACTAGAGGGAATGGATGTGGCAGAACAAACTAACGAGGTAGATCAAAGGATAGGAATCCCAATAATTCACATAGCTTGAAGACTATCGAGTTTTGGAATTGTGGGAGAACCGAACACTACAAAAATTAGTGTAAGAGTGCACTGAAAGACCAACAAGTGAAGACAGAGGCAAATGTTACTTCCACCTCAGGAGGAGATTATGCATTGATGTGCTATTTGGAGAGCAAGGAAGAATTGTGGATGTTAGAATCTGGAGCATCGTTCCATGCTACTTCATAGAAATTGTTTTTTGAGAAATGTCCCTGGAAACCTTGGAAAGGTATATCTTGGTAATGATCAACCGTGTGCTATTATTGACAAATGTGTAATGAAGATTAAGTTGAACATGTTTGTTTGAGAGCTAAAGGATGTCAGGCATATTCTCGACCTAAGAAGGAACTTAATCTCAGTAGGGCAGTTGGATAGTGAAGGCTACACTACGATCTTCCACAATGATGATTGGAAGATTTTAAAGGGTGCAATGATGGTTGCTCGAGACAAGAAGAGTGGAACTTTTTGCATGACTATATGGGCATGTTGTTCAATAGAATTTACAGTAGACAATGAAACACCAAATCTGTGGAACCAAAGACTAGGCCACATGAGTGAGTAGTGAACGGAGATTATGCACTCAAAGGGAAACTTCCAGGTCTACAGTTTATGAAGATAGACATATGTGAAGATTGCATACTTGGAAAGAAAAAGAGAGTCAATTTTCAGACAAGTGGCAGAACCTCAAAGAAGGAAAGGGTAGAGCACATGATTAAAATGGAGAGAACTGTGCCAGGCATGCCTCAACACAATGGTGGTGAACTGAACATTGATAGAAAGAGCTAGAAAAATTCGTATACAGTTAGGTCTACCAAAGTAGTTCTGGGTAGAAGCAGTCAACACGGTAGCTTACTCGATCAATTGAGGCCTATTTGTTCCATTGGAGCATAGAATACCAGAGGAGGTATTAAGCGAAAAAGAGATAAAACTATCACATCTAAAAGTTTTCGATTGTTTAGCATTTATTCTTATCAATGATCAAGATAGGAATAAACTTGATCTCAAATCTAAGAAATGCACCTTCATTGGTTATGGGGAGGATGAGGGCTACCACATTTGGGATGATGAAAACAAGAAAGTAATATGTAGTAGAGATGTGATTTTCAATGAAAGAGTGATGTATAAGGACATGCATAAAGCAGATGCCAGTAACTCAGATTAGAATGAGTCAGTATTTATAGATGCAAATGATGTCTCAGATTCTTCCGTAACGGAACCAATTGTAACAAGTCCTCAACCAGAGGAACTCGTTGGATAAAGCAAGATGCAACAGTCTGACACACCATAACCTTTTACTCCAGCTCCTGTATTGAGAATGTCTTCTTGATCTCATATGCCTAACATGAAATAGATGAACTATATGTTGTTGACTGATGAAGGGGAGTATGAATGCTATGATGAGGTTTTTCGGACTCGACATTCCAACAAGTGGGAGCATGCATTGAAAGAAGAAATGAAATCTCTCATCTTCAACCAAACATGGGAACTAGCTGAGTTACCCATGGGGAAGAAGACACTTCACAACAAATAGGTGTACCAAGTGAAAGAGCATTATGATGGTTCTAAGAGATACAAAGGTTGACTAGTTGTAAAAGGATTTCAGTAGAAGAATGAAGTTGACTACACTAACATTTTTTTCTCTCGTTGGAAGCTTAATACTATGATATTAATGTTGAGTAATGTAAGATATTTATCTTGAATAGTGAAGACTGCATTCCTTCACAGAGACTTAGATGAGAAGATATACATGTACCAACTAGAAGGTTTCTCAGAAAGAGGGAAGAAGAACATAGTGTGCAAACTTAAGAAAAGTTTGTATGACTTGAAATAAGCCCCAAGACAATGGTATATAAAGTTTGACAACTTCATGCACAAGGAAGGTTTCTTGAAGTGCAATGCCAACCACTATTGTTACTTCAAGAGATATAGGTCTAGTTATATCATTTTACTACTTTATGTTGATGATATGTTAGTAGCATGTTCAAATATGGATGATATTAGAAGGTTGAAGCAACAATTGTTAAACGAGTTTGACATGAAAGACTTGGGTCCATCAAAGAAGATTCTTGGAATGCAAATCACAAAAAATAAGAAGAGAGGATCCTTGCAATTATCTCAGGAAGAGTACATCAACTGTACTACTGCATTGATTGAGGTATAAAGACATATTGGAATCGTTTTTCAAGTGGGAGATTATTTCATAATTGACCTTAATTCAAGGAGAAAATTAAGGAGCAAATTAAGACTTAATTCAAGAAACCCTTAATTTAAAGAGTAATTCAAGGAGTGAATCTCCCTATAAATAGATGTATTATTGTAATAAATTAATCATCAAATGATCATTACAATTGAGAGAAAAGTTTAGAGAAAAAAAAATTTAGTAAGAAAAAATTGAGAGCAATTTCTTGGGTGTAATTGGGTTATGAGTTGTAAGTGTTGTAAACTTGTATAATTTTTCCCTTTTTAGTAAAAAAAATCTATAATAGGTTCAGAGATGTAAGAAAAAAGAGCCGAACTCAGTTATCAAATTTGTGTGTTATTTTTTCTATTTTTGTTTTTTCATAAATCTAACTTATCAAAAATTTGCGTAATTTCCTAACACTAACTCCTATCAAGAGTACTCATAAATCTTTTTAGATATACTAAATACTAAAAAATAAGATTTATGAGTATTTAGTATTAGAAAATAATATTAGAATTTTATATATCCAAACTTATTTTTTAGTATTTAGTATATCTAAAAAGATTTATGAGTACTCTTAATAGGAGCCAATAGGGAGCCATGAGTACTCTTGCTAGGATGTATATCCTAACTTAAAGGGTGTTGGAAAATGTAGTTTATTTCAAAATAGGGTATATGATATTTTTAAAATGGGTGTATAGGTCATTGTTAGTCTCTTTAAGAGAACATGAATGTTCAAGTATACACAGTCACAAATAATAAGTGATAAGTAAGATATCGTTCCTAAGGATATTTGTTACTAATATTTGTTAAGTACTAAAATTGTTTCAACCTAATTTTATCCGAACAATCAATTGTTGGATAGATTTTAACTAAACTAATTTTAAATAACAATATTTGAAGAAAATTCTAGGATTGCAATTTCACCAACTTAATCCACTTGAATCATATTATTTTCTCTTGATTTATATTTTCGTATTTAATTTGTCAACTAGACACTACTAATTTATCCACATGTCTCTTCCGATAACAAATAAACACATCTTACGAAAATAATTCACTATATTCCTATGAGAATTAAATTTACCAAATATTTGTTAAGCTCAAAGTTCTCAATAGCTACATATACAATAAAAGTATAATTCTATCCATATAAATATATGTTATTCTATCCACGAGCAGAACACGAAAATTCATTTTCCAAGTTCATTAGGGTTCACAGATCAATTGATTAATCTTCCAATAATCAAAGAAATTAAGCATAAATAGAATAAACAAATTAAAAACATCTCACAAATCATTCAAAAACAATTAATTCAAGTTTCATAATTTAAGCTACATTGCAACCCTACAACAAATAATTTAGTTCATAGCAAAAATTGACATTACAATACAAAAATATTTAGATATTTTAGTAAAATAAAATTAAGAAAAAAAAATTAGAAGAAACTCTTTCACGATCTTCAATGAAAAAATGGTATTCCTTTCTTTTTCTTCTCATTTGTTGTCTCCTTTCTTTGTATTTTACCTAACAAAACAACAACACAAGTCAAAAAAATTGCTTTTGCATGTTCTCTCTATTTTTCACAGATGCAGAGCAAAAACCAAAACTCCCTTCGGTTTCTCCAATTCTCCAAAATATACATCACAAAATATTCTTCAAACACACGTGCAAAAAGTGGGGAACAAATCGTGCAAAACAAGCTAGCAAGAGAAATTTTTTGGATTTTTATTTCACCATACACATGACACGTGGCGACATTTGATTCATTGTAAGGATAACAAGACACGCAACGGCTTCGGAATGGGCGCACGTAGAATCAGTGGAAAGCATCACAAGGGAATTCTGTGCGTTAGGCTATATAGAACAGTTGGAATCCACTCATGACTCTCTCGCGTGGGGCAGGGACAACACGCACGATCTAGTTCGTTCGTGGTTTGATTTGACGGCAGGTGACATAGAGTGCGTCACATGCAAAATCCACTCTGCGCGTCGGACTGTGCAAACAGGTGGACCCCACTCTGCGTGCCAAACTGTGCAAACAAATGGAAACCTCATCCACTCGCCCACATAGCATTTGCATGAATTTATGATCTGACGGTACATGAGACGAATTGATGAATTTCGTTCGTGGTTCTCTCTTTCTACGTAGAAAACAATTTTAAATTCAAATTTTTGTTAGTTGTATTTAAGTCCACTTTTTAATTCAAATTTTGTTATTTGTATTTAAGTCCTTTTTAATTTAAATTGTTTAACTTTTTCTAAAAATATAATTTCTTACAAAAATAACACTAAATAATAATTTAAGAACTTAAAATTAACTAAAAACATTAAAAACGTAGTAATTATAATTAATAAATTAGACATAATAACTCTAAAACACATAGTTATTAGTAATTTAACTATTAATAGGGATTTGTATAGGGTATTTTTTTAAGTAAGAGAACTTATATAGTCTAATATTAAATACAATTATGAGAACTCTTGCTAGTAGCGAGGGGCCATGTAGGTTCCCGTCAAAACCCGTTGATTTGAAGATGGGAGTTATATATAGTTAATCTTTTATGCATCTTTAATTAATCTTTTTCTACAAGGGAAAAGGACAAAGACCAGTAGGTGAAGGTACAGCTCCAAGTCTTCGTTCATAGTAGGTGAAAATTTATGGCATGTACAGCATAGACGTTTTCATCCATATCAATTATCATCCAATAGCAACTTCATCATCTTACTATAATTTGTTATTTCATGCTTTTGTTCATGATGGCTTCAATTTCTATATTTTTTCTATTCCTATCTATATCATTTCTTGGTGAAGGAGAACCACAAAACAAGTCTAGAAAAATTGTAAGCCTAGGCTCTTCACTTTCTCCTCTGACTTATCCCTCCTCATGGTCTTCTCCTTCTGGCCATTTCGCTTTTGGTTTCCATCACCAAGGCAATGGCTTTGCAATTGGAATTTGGTTACATGGTGTAGATCAAAACACAACCATTTGGACAGCAAATCCTGATAACCCTTCAGTTCCCTCAAGCTCCAAGCTAGTTTTCAAGGATGGTAAGCTTGTTCTACTGAGAGCAGAGGACACACAAGAGGACAAAGTATTGATCATTGCTAATCCAGCTTCCAGTGCTTCAATGACTGATTCTGGCAATTTTCTTCTGTATGATGAGCACTCTAAAATCATTTGGCAAAGTTTTGACCATCCCACTGACACTATACTTGGTGGTCAGACAGTTCCTACTGGAGGCCAATTGTTTTCAAGTGTATCAGAAATAGATCAATTGAGAAGAAGGTTTCGACTCAAATTGCAGAGTGATGGAAATCTTGTTCTTTACCCAGCAGACTCAGAAGACTCAAGTATCGATGCTTCCTGGAGTACTGATACTTATTATGTCGGCATCAAACAAGGTCAGCTATATCTTGATTCTTTAGGAAGTCTTAGCATTATCAACAACACCGATACTTCTGAAGTTGTCAAATATTTGTATCCAACTGATGGTCAGGTGAAAAAAAACACAAGTAATGTCATATACCGTGCAACTCTTGAAGCTAATGGGATATTCAAGTTGTATTCTCATTCTTATGATGGTAAAGGTATTCAAGAAGCATATTTGGAGTGGTCAGCTTTGGAAAATGCTTGTCAAGTAAAAGGCTTCTGTGGCCTCAATAGTTATTGCACTTTTTATGATGATCAGCCAAACTGTCTTTGCATTCCAGGGTCTAATTTTGTTGATGTGACTCGTACTACTCTTGGTTGCTCAAGAAATTTTACCGAGCCAGTGTGTAAAGATGGCCAAAGAAATGCAGGTTTTTATAGCCTTTTTAAAATGGTGAATATGATGTGGGGAGATTACTTTTTTGACGTTTCAAAAATGTCCCTAGAAGATTGCCGTAAGTCTTGTTTGGAAGACTGCAACTGCGGGGCAGCATTGTTTGTAGAGGGTCAATGTAAGAAGCAGGCACTTCCTCTGAGATATGTTAAGAGGGTTTTTAATCGTGATGAGGATATAACATCTACAGCTTTCTTCAAAATGCACATTGAGACAAACATTAACAGAAGCAATTGGAGCAATCCTCCTAAAAAGGACATGAGCACAAACAAAAATCTTTTGGTGCAAGTTCTTGTTATAGCTTTAAGTTGCTTCATTTTCTCATGCATTTCTCTTGCTATCTCTGCTTATTACATTCTCAAAATTCGAGATTTGAGGTACAAAAGACTAAATGACTTTGGAAAATTGGGACTTATTTCTGGTAATGAACAGGATCTTACTTTGAGAGTATTTTCATATAGTGAGCTCAAAAGGGTAACAAAAGGATTCAAAGAAGAGTTGGGAAAGGGCTCTTTTGGAGCAGTTTACAAAGGAATGTTGAACAAAGGTAGAAAAACAGTTGCTGTAAAAAGGCTTGAGAAACTAATTGAAGAAGGTGAACGAGAATTTCAAGCTGAGATGAGAGCAATTGGAAGAACCAATCACAAGAACTTAGTTCGGTTATTGGGATACTGTGCTGAAGACTCAAAAAGACTACTTGTTTATGAATACATGAGAAATGGCTCCCTAGCAGATATTCTTTTTAAGAAGGAAAATGGAGTGCACCCAAATTGGAAGGAAAGAGCAAGAATTGCAATAGAAGTTGCAAAAGGTATCCTTTATTTGCATGAAGAGTGTAAGAATCCTATAATTCATTGTGATATAAAGCCTTCAAACATTTTGATGGATGATTTCTACACTGCTAAGATATCTGATTTTGGGTTAGCAAAATTGTTAATGCCTGATCAAACAAGGACATTTACACAAGTTAGAGGAACAAGAGGGTATTTAGCCCCAGAATGGAACAAGAATGATCCAATATCAGTGAAAGCAGATGTTTATAGTTATGGAATAGTGTTGTTGGAAATTGCATGCTGCAGAAGGAATATTGAAGTTGAAAATTTATCAGATCCTGATGAGATTATTCTTTCTAATTGGGTCTATAAGTGCTTTGCTGCAAGAGAGCTCAATAAGCTTATGGTTGATGAAGAGGTGGATATTAAGAATTTTGAGAATACGGTGAAGGTGGGTTTATGGTGCATTCAAGATGAACCATGTCTTCGTCCTTCAATGAAGAGTGTAGTGTTGATGTTAGAGGGGATTACTGATATTTCTGCTCCTCCATGTCCACATTCTTCTTCCATGTAGGTTATGGTTTGGCCTATGTGATGGCAAATGTTTCTACAGCTCGATTAGAATTCTATTCCTAAGGCAATTTTCATTATATGTTGTTCTATGTAATTTTCTCTTCCTTGTAGTGTTGTGTGTGTAATTGCTAAAAGTTTTCCAAAGACCAAAAGGTACTTAACGTGCTTACTATTTTGTGTTTTGCATAACAAAGGAGTAATGAGCATATATGATTTTCTTAAGTTACATGCTGCTTCTCAAAAGGTTATTCAATTATTGTGTTACAATATTGTTGCTCCATGGGCCACTGCTTATGTTGACCTGCAAAAACAAGTCTTTAAAAGAAGAGGAGACCTGGAGATGGGGTCGGGTGGAAAAGAAGTAAATAAGTCCTCACTAATAGATTGCAGAGATGATGCAGGAGCATAGTTTAAAACTGATATTTTAAACTCAGTAGTAGTAGCCCATTTACCTAAGGCGTTTATCCATTGTTTTTACAAAAGCTATGTAGTCTATTGGGCCTGTCAAACTGATGCATGATGACAAGCTGTAGTTACTCCAAACACAACATTTTGGTGCTAGCATTTTGCTTGAAAAGGGATTCATGCAGAGTGATCAAAGTGAGTCAGAAGTTGCTTGATTGAGGATATTTTGTTTTCTCTTAGGAATTGATCCGATGATTTCATTCCTTATTTTCTGTTTGAATTTAATTCCAAACTGATGTAGTGCGAAAATAAGAACAAGAACTAGAAAGGTAACTATATTTGTATTGAGATTAAGAGCAACTCTTCAGTTGTTTTTAGGGATGATTACAAGAGCAACTCTTTGGTTGTTCTCAAAGAAGACTAAAAAATCACTTAATGAGGAAAACCAACATGCCCTTAGCTATGGCCATGCTTGGGTTTTTATAGGAATTAGCTTTAACTGTTTCCATTTGTAGAGCCTCACGCACTCACACATACTCATACAGCCTAACTGATTTTCATGTGCCTCATGCATCACCTATACACACGTTGGCACCATGTGCCAATATGGTTATTCGATTACAACAGAAAATAAAAAGGAAATTAGTTGATATCTGCATCATAGTTCTCCTCTTCAATAGAATTTGTCCTCAAATTCAGATTGATCATGTCAGTTGTGTCTATAGGATAGTATTTGCGAAGATTTGTTACGTTGAACGAATTGAAAATATTCTAATCTTTGGGAAGATCAATGACATTAGCGTTGTCATTGATTTTCTTAAGAATTTTGAAAAGGCCATAATTCCTAAGCTGAAGCCAGGCAAAGTGCCTTGTGATAATCTGTGTTTGTTGAGGTGCACCATGGAAACTTCACCAAATTGAAAATGCGTAAGCCTATGATGCTGATCAACCTACATTTTGTACTATGCATTCATCTTCTCAATATGCTCTCAAATTTCTTGATGGAATTGAGTGTAATTAGTAGCCTATACACCAGCAACTTTGCTCTTTGGATTGGGTATAGCTTACAAATCTACACTGAAGTTGGGTACTTTGGTGTAGACAATCGAGAAGGGTGAGTGATTGGTGGTATGGTTTTTGATATTATTGAGATAAAACTCAATTTGAGGAAGATGCAAATCCCATTCTTGAGGGTTTTTATGAGTCAAACATCTGAGTATGTTGCCTATGGTTCTGTTGAGCACTTCTGTTTGCCCATATGTTTATGGATGATAGGTGCCGCTAAAATTCAAGTTGATATCAAACCTGTTCCACAACTCTTTCCAAAAATGACTCATGAATTCACATCAAGATCAAAGGTGATGGTTTTGGGGATGCCATGCAGCTTAATAATGTCTCGAAAGAAGATATTTACTATATTGTTGGCATTAAAAAACATTTTGCATGGGATTAGGTAGGATATCTTTGAAAATCTGTCCACTACTACCATAATAAAGTGTATTCTTCTTTTGTTGACTAGTATCCCGAGTATGAAATCCATGCTAAGATCCTCCCAAATGGTTATAGGAACTGGTAGGGGAGATTATAGGCCAGTGTTTTGGCTATCTCCTTTAGCTCTTTGGAAGATAGAGCATTGCTGCATAATTTAGCTACATCTCTCCGTAAATGAGGCCAATAGAATGTTTCTTCCACTAAAATCATGGTTTTGTTCCTACCATTTGATAAGAGCTAAATTATTGCATTTTTGTTATGATTTAAATGTTAATATTTGTGTGAAAATTGTGTTTATTTGATTATTTAATCCAAATATTTATTGTAGAATGGGGACTAGGTTTTGAGTTTAAACAAGATCAACCTTTTGAGGAGATCATTGACAAAATAGCCTCACTTGGATGGAGATGGTTTGTCCAGAACCCAGACGCTAATGTTGAGTCAATTTTTTAGGAATTTTGTGCAAATGTTATTGATGCTTTTAATAATTGGGCAATGATTCAAGTTGTACAATTCTTATTTGGCCCCATCTAATATCAATGCTTTTATGGTTTGATGGATGTGAGTCAAGATGAATATGAAACTTATATGGATAATGTGGATTACATAGTGGTAATAGAAACCCTAGATATGGAATGGGCTGAATAGGTATTTACTAGTGGGAGACACAAAAGTTTTGAAGCTAAATATTTATCCAAGGTCTCCGTAATATTTTATCAACTCTAGACTTATACTCACCAATAGGTATTTACTAGTGGGAGACACAAAAGTTTTGAAGCTAAATATTTATCCAAGGTCTCCGTAATATTTTATCAACTCTAGACTTATACTCACCATACATTACAATTTATGGATAGAAAGTGGGTTATATTACTCTTTGTAATAACATAGACAATGAGCATAGATGTTAGAGCAATAAATAACCAACAAATAAGACTGTATGCAAACAATCATAGTTTGAGTTATTTTGTTCTCCAACTTGTTACAACTTTGTTTACTAAAACAGGGATGAAATTTAGAAAGAGTTAAATTTTGCTACAACTCGTGAATTATTGACTCTAACACACATGAAGGAACACACATTAGGTACAAGAGGCACCCAAAGGGACAAAAGAGATGTCACTTCTTCATTTATTTCTATTAAAGACGGAGCTCATCAATTAAGAGAAGAGGTGAATTATATAAAGAATT
Source organism: Hippophae rhamnoides (assembly GCA_033030585.1). Taxonomy (NCBI): domain Eukaryota; kingdom Viridiplantae; phylum Streptophyta; class Magnoliopsida; order Rosales; family Elaeagnaceae; genus Hippophae; species Hippophae rhamnoides. The sequence goes on along the minus strand of CM065430.1, from coordinate 40,420,135 downwards.
ATGTCTAAGAATATATTGCTAACATGCTAAATATATAAGTCGACCAAATAGCTTTCAGGGTGAATCCGTTAAAAATATCCTAAAATATTTTTATTTATTTATTTTCATGTAATTTATTTTCATGTAATTTATTTTTATGGATATTTTGTTTTTTTTTTAATATGTGAGATACATATTTTAGTAAGGGTTATTTTCTAGATGTTAGGCATTTAATCAATCATAGTATAATTGATACTCTTAAATCTTATTATAGAATTTATTCTCTATGCAGCTCTACTTTTCTTAAACTGTAGGGTATAAGTTGATATGTTTGGTTCAAAGGGTAAGAAGTGGGTACAAACAAGTGGCTCATGTAGGTTCAAATTGATTCACTTAAGGAATTGTTCTTGAGAGAATACCAACATTAAGGGTAGGACAATTTAGTCAAAGAATTTAATCCTTTTTCCTTAATCATTTTTTAAGAAATACATTTAGTATCCACTTGAAAAACTTAAAGAAAATTTCTAACAACTTATTCTTATTTATTAAAAAGAAAATTCTAGAAACTTATTTTTATTCATTAAAAGTATAGCAAAATTCTAAGAGATTCACAACATTTTTTACAAGTTCATCCATATTCATTGTCCTTTTTGATCTAACATTATTTATAGCAAGTTTCATCATAGATTCCAAAAAACAAACAAAGAAAATGTGATTGATTCTAAGCTTGTCTATTTTCTAACTATCTTAAGGAATACAATAAATAAATATCAAAAATGAAAAAAATTATGTGCTACCTAGAGCATACTATTTCTAAAACATGCTAAGCTAATAAGCATTAAAAAAATAAAGATAGTGATGTGTTAACACCCCCCACACCTAATTATTACATTGTCCTCAATATAAAAACATACATAAATGTAATATAAAAATATGTAAAAATAGAGTAGAAAACAAATCGGGTGGGTTGTCTCCTATAAAGCACTTAGTTTAACATCCTTAGTCTTAATTTGTCTCATATGTTTCATTAACCATTTTGTGCTTGTGATAGACTCAATTTTCTATGTGGTTTTATTGGCTTTCCAATTGTCAACCATTTTTCTTCAAAGATATTGAAGCAAATGATGTCTCCATCAAACTCCATTGTAAGATTTGCATCATACACATTTGTCTTTGTATAGGTTGTTCTTATGAAAAGTCTATCCAAAAGGAATGGTGTTTCTTTAGTAGTGGAGTCATCTTTCATATCACATATATAGAAATCAATAGGAAAGATAGTTACTGACCTAATTAACTAGATGGTGAATGAATAGATTATCAGCAAAGTATGATAAATTAAAATTTTGTAGAATGTCCACAGATATAATTGCATGTAAATAAAGTAATACTAAAATATAAAAATTAATACACGAGATTTTAAGGTGGAAACAACCTAAGCTACACCAATGATCTAAGAGGAAAACCATAGGTCCACTAAACCATAGGTCCACTAAACCATCTAACAATCTACTATGAAAAATAAGGTCCAATTACAAGGCTAGAACTCAAACTACCCACCAAGGTAATGCCCCCAAATAATCTACTTACAACTTTTTATTTTTGTCATAGTCTGTACAAGAAAGTTGCTATCTGGACCAACACTCTGATGAACTTGAGTCACATAAGTTAATCGAACATGTACAATTGGCACTTGAAAATTTATCAAAATAACACAAGTGCAAATATATGTCTTAAAGTATATTCAATAATAAATAATCCTAACTAGATGATTAAACAAGTATACCAGACAAATCAAAATCAATGAGCAACCTTAGAACAATCAGTTTAAAGCACAATATCACAAATATTGTAGGTTTATTAATTCATCAAACACAACCACAAATGTTTGACAAATTAATTCTATGAAAAAATGCCTACTTGAATAGTTTTAGCAACATAAGAGAGAGAGAGAGAGAATAAAATGAAGAGAGTAATGCTCAATAATGCTTTTGTGTGGTTAAAATCAAGGGTCTATTACAAATCTTCCCTTGAAAATATTTAAAAGAGCTTTAAAACATAAGAACAATATAGTAATAAGACAAATTGTTCGAGTAAAAATTAGATCAAACTTGAAAATGTAGTAGCTCGATCGATCTAGTGAAACAATTTAATGATTTTAAAATAAATAGATTAATCTACTCATTAATCTCAATTAATCTAGTCATGTAAAAATTAATTCAGCTAGGTAATTATTGAACGAAAATCGGCATCGTCGATTCTACCAATACTTTGGTTTTATATTTATAAAACTCTCGCAAGTGCACGAATCATTTCGTAGAAAATGATAAGTATACTCCAAAGGTCGATCTAAGGAAGGAATGTATGTGGTTTTTAATTTATTATTCAAACTTTTAAAAACGAAATTAAATCCTAAACATCCTGTCACGATATTTTGGGGTTGTGTTTTTAATCTACTTACATAAAAATAAACATAGATTCAATAAACATTCATGCAAATTTTATCTTTTATAAATAGTGGAGTATTTATGGATATAATAACTAAGTTAATTATGCTTGCTTATATTATTTAGGTTATTAAAGATATGAATTGATATTTATTGATTCTCCCTTTTTTGTATGAATACCACCTTTGGTGGGGTTAGATATTCTTTGTTAACTAAACAAATCAATTAACACCTATGGGTGGGGTTGATAACTAATTTGGTTAATTAAATTAATTCCTTTTTCTAAGATATTGAAAATGAACCATTTAAATGCCACCTTTGGTGGGGTTAGACAGTTTAAACTTTATTCAAGGTGTCCAAATTAAACCTAAGAATTTAGTTATCCGAGTACTAACTTTCAAGTTTTAAAACTACTACTGAAAACATGTTGTCAATACATTTTCAGATAATAATTCTTATAAAAACTTTTGAAATAGAGCTTCACTCTAACTACCGGGCGATTGTACCAACAAATAAAAGAGCACTACTCTAAATCAGACCGGATAACTAAACCTTAAAATCTAATTTTTTAGATTTAAGTTTGTAATGAAAAATAATATATTTCTCTCTAACATTCTTAATATAAAATCTTGAATAAAAATAAAATCAATTCATTTTAGAGATTTTTACCTATTTAATATTTCGCAAGCATAACAACGTTATTATTATATCATGTTTACAAACAGCTAGCACAGTTAAATTTAATCACAGACAAATTAAATATAACATGTAAGAATAAAGCATAAAAAATAACTGCAAAGAAAATAAAATCCTTACAGTACTTCGATGCCATTTCCATTGCTAGAAAACCTCCAAACGGAATTTGCACTCCCATTTATTGAATCAAAAAGCTAATAAATTACAAAAACATAACTAGTTCTTCCCAAAAAGGGAAGAACTCTAAAACTAAGAGAAACTAGCTAAAACATAAGAAAAACTAAAAAAACTAAAAACTAAGAAATGGAGAGAAAGAAAGAAGAGAGAAGTGTGTTTTGAGGTGTGGTATGAAGTGAAGAGAAGGGGGGTATTTATAGGTGAGAATGGAGAGAAAAAGTGGGTGAAAAAATGTTAAAAAATGGTGAAAACGCGTAGTGCAAATGGTGAGGTCATTGATGACGTCAGCATGACGTCATGGGGCGGCTGCACGTGAAAAATGGGGCGAAATGGCATCGGCGCGCGCGGAGGGCAGCTGGGGCGTGCATAGGCGCACACAGAAGGCACCAGTAGCACGCGGGTCGACGCGGCTGGGCGCTGGCGCGTGGGGGATGGGTTGCTCCGGGCGCGATTTTCTCCTTTTTGACATTTTTGACCTTTTCGACCCATTTTGTCCAATTTTTCCATATTTGTTGACCTTTCCCCATTTATTTATTAATATTTTTGTGATGTATTGCTTCCATTATTCCTTTTTGAGTCTTTAAGTGACGTTTTTAAGCGAAAATACCTGAAAAACAATAAAAATACCCGTGATTCCGAAAAAGACAAATTTATATAAATATATGATAAAACATATAAATATATATATTTTTAATCAATTAATTTGCATAAAATCATGGTAATTTTAGTGTTTTTTGAGCACTCATCACAACCCCCAACCAGCTTCTTGCTAGACCCTTAGCAAGAGAAACGATAAAAACTAAAAATTAAACTATCCTAAATCACTTCCGTGGATTGACACGGTTGCATTTAGCCTATGCAACAAGCCTTTAAACCCCTAGGTTGCCCTAGTGGACGAGTTTGAGTCTCGTGAGGGTTTTCAGTAATGATACCCACAAACATTGAACTAAATGTAAAAATAAAAACAATCAAATCAAAAACTAAAATTACAACAAAATCAAAAATTAATTTAAGAATAAAAGAAAACAACATATCATAAAAATGTCTCATACTTTTTTAATCTCTTTTAAGATCATAATTAAAATCTCAAGCATAAGTTATTTTAATCTATTTAAACAATCATGATTTTATTATAATAATTAGTCGAAAATCATTTTCATATTTCCTATCAAAAATGTATCAATTTAATTTTACCCAATTTCAGTGTCATGAATCAGAATTCGCTTCAACACTATTCCTCACAAGTCAATACTCTCAAAACACTGAATCCTATGGGTTCAAACACTCATACTATTTTATATGCGAAAGAGTTGATGTATAGAAATGAACTAATATGTTCGCATATGTATAAAGAATAAAGGCTCAAAGTGTTATTTTAACATTGATATCATGAAAGGAATCAAATGTATAAATTATAAAGATATCATATATATAAATTATTTTCATGCATAAATCAAAATCATTAAGAAAGAATTTCAAGATATATGCATTTTACAAATGAAGAGAGTGCAATGAATTTTTAGGGAATTATTTCCTATATCTTTCTTTTGTAATTAACTTTTACTCACAACTTTGTAGGCAATGTGGGTTATAGTATGTAGATTATACTATATATTCTTTATCTCTTTATTTTTTTCTGAAGATATTTCTCAATATATATATTTTAGAGAGTCAACCCATGTAAGATTGTACATTTTTTGGATTTTGGTGAGTGGTTAATTTTGTGGCTTTTCTGTTTGATCTTGGTTTAGGTAACCCCATATATGTCTTTTTTTTGTAGCAGTCATGCATGAACGAGATATAAGCATATACTATCAATTTCTACTCAAATCATTTAATCTAAGCAAAAATAATAAAAAAAATATATGATACTCTATTAAGATGAGAAAAAAATTCATACATTCAATGCTAATACCTATAGAGATCATCTAAAAATTTGAAGAAATAAGAAATGTGTTTGGAGTAGAAAAAATATATATTTCACTCTGAATAAAGGAAATTAGGCTCAAATTATATCTCACAAAGGTAGTCTCCACTAAAAAAATTCATAAACACCGATTTTGGGTTTAATATAATTTCTACATCTTATCAAGAAATACTAGTTATGACAAAAACTAACTAATTATAAAAACTAATTAAAAAATATTTCATGATATGTTTTCAAAAATTAATCTAACAGTACAAGAGACTTAACTATTTACTTAAATTTGATTTAAAGAAATGATAATTTTTGTGAGAAATTTTTTTTTTCAAAAATTACTAAATCACACAAAATAGAAATAAAACCAAACACACAAAAAATGAAAAAGTATATTTTTTATTTTTAATTTTTTTTTATTTTTAAATTGTTAAAACTTTTTTTTAATTAAGCATGGTAACTTTTCACCACCCCCAACCTAGAACTTACATTGTCCTCAATGTAACAACTGTAAATTAAAGATAAAGAGAAAAGAGAAGAAAGATTACCTATTTCTTGAGAAAGTGCAAGTAGTAATGAAAAATGCAGGTGCATCCATCATATTCATCATTAAAGTGTATACAGACAGATTGTTCTGAACTTCTAACATCTCAACAAATATTTTTAGTTTTAACAATTTAAAAATTATTCACATGTAATTAAAATGAAATAAACAATAAAATTAAGTAAATAAAAGAAATAAAAGAAAATTACCTAAAATGATGGGTTGCCTCCCATCCAGCGCTTATTTTAACGTCTTAGCAAGACATAACTTGGGGATTGCATTTTAAGTAAACTCAATGTCCCCTCATCATTGAGTCAATCAAACCTTCAGGTAAGACAAGGTTGTCTACCTATATACTTTTTCAGTCATGCCCTATTGATTTTCAGATTTCTTTCTGTACTTAAAACTAGAGGCATACTTTGAGTTTTAGATAACCCACATCTAGGTGCAAATCAAATAATTAAGGTATCAAAACACAATTGTACCTAGATCAAACAAAGCAACTAACTCCTTAGATTGTAATTAAAACTTTAAAATTTTGGAGATAGTTTAAGAAATTTTTTTTTTGTTTTGTTTTTTTTTAATAACATAATCAGTATTAACCAAGAGTGCTCCGAGGAAAGAATGGTGGTGCAAAGGCTCCTTAAAAACCATCCTCCTAGACAGAACAACGTTCCCAGGAAAGACTAGTGGCACAAAGGCTTCTAAGAACTAGTCTCCTAGATAGAACTCCCTTAGATCTTTACTTTTCATATTATTAAGTTAAGTTAAATAAAAATTTAAGTTAATGAAAATCTAAGTTAATTAAGTTTAAAGAAAAGGTTAATTAAGTTAAGTGAATTAAAAAATCTAAGTTAATTAAGTTAAGTTAAAAAAATCTAAGTTAATTAAGTTAGTAAAAAAAAGTTAATTAAGCTAAGTGAATTAAAAAATCTAAGTTAATTAACTTAAGTGAAAAAACAAATTAATTAAGTTAAGTGAAGTAAAAAAAAACTAAGTTAATTAAGTTAATGAAAATTTAAGTAAAAACCTAAGTTAATGTTAAAAAAACAAATCTAAGTTAATTAAGTTAGTAAAAAAAAACTAAGTTAAGTAAGTTAAATAAAAATCAAGAAGAAAAAAAATAGCTAAAGAAAGAAAAATAAAAAATAATATAATAAAATAAAATTGAAAAAGGTAAAAGAAAATAAAAAAAATAAAATTATGATTTAAAATAAATAAAAATAATAATAAAAATTAAACCCAAAAAATTAAAAATTTGTTTTTTTTTGTATTTTTTTATTTTTAAAAAAAATTATTTTTTTTATTTTTTCTTTATTTTTTATTTATTTATTTATTATTTATTTATTTTTTAACTTAAAATTTTTGAAATGTTTTTTTTTTAATTTTTTTTTACTCTTCATGAACGGTAAAACTTTTTTTTTAATTCAAATTTTAAATTTCTAAATTATTTTATTATTCACGTTATAATTTTTATTTTTATTTATTTTATTTATTTTTATTTTATTTATTTTTATCTTTTTTTATTTGTTTTTATTTGTTTTTATTTGTTTTTATTTTTTTTATTTTTATTTAAAATTGATTTAAGTTTTTTGTTTTTTATTTTTTTTACAATTCATGAATAGTAAAAGTTTTTACTTCAAATTTCAAATTTCTAAATTATTTTATTATTTTATTATTTCTTATGAAATTTGAAATTTGATTAAATTTTTTAATTTTTTACAAAAACAAAAAAAAATCACAATTATTTACAGAACAAAAATATTTTTAAAATTTTGATAAATAAATTAAAAACGTTATTCCTTCCCTGGCAACAGCGCCAAAAACTTGATGAGAAGAATCAAGATTTTCAAAAACTGGATGAACGAAAACCAGCATTGCCGATTCTACCAATACTTTGGTTTTATATTTATAAAACTCTCGCAAGTGCACGAATCATTTCGTAGAAAATGATAAGTATACTCCCAAGGTCGATCTAAGGAAGGAATGTATGTGGTTTTTAATTTATTATTCAAACTTTTAAAAACGAAATTAAATCCTAAACATCCTATCACGATATTTTGGGGTTTTGTGTTTTTAATCTACTTACATAAAAATAAACATAGATTCAATAAACATTCATGCAAATTTTATCTTTTATAAATAGTGGAGTATTTATGGATATAATAACTAAGTTAATTATGCTTGCTCATATTATTTAGGTTATTAAAGATATGAATTGATATTTATTGATTCTCCTTTTTTTGTATGAATACCACCTTTGGTGGGGTTAGATATTCTTTGTTAACTAAACAAATCAATTAACACCTATGGGTGGGGTTGATAACTAATTTGGTTAATTAAATTAATTCTTTTTTCTAAGAGATTGAAAATGAACCATTTAAATGTCACCTTTGGTGGGGTTAGACAGTTTAAACTTTATTCAAGGTGTCCAAATTAAACCTAAGAATTTAGTTATCCGAGTACTAACTTTCAAGTTTTAAAACTACTACTGAAAACATGTTGTTAATACATTTTCAGATAATAATTCTTATAAAAACTTTTGAAATAGAGCTTCACTCTAACTACCGGGCGATTGTACCAACAAATAAAAGAGCACTACTCTAAATCAGACCAGCTAACTAAACCTTAAAATCTAATTTTCAGATTTAAGTTTGTAATGAAAAATAATATATTTCTCTCTAACATTCTTAATATAAAATCTTGAATAAAAATAAAATTAATTCATTTTAGAGATTTTTACCTATTTAATATTTCGCAAGCATAACAACGTTATTATTATATCATGTTTACAAACAGCTAGCACAGTTAAATTTAATCACAGACAAATTAAATATAACATGTAAGAATAAAGCATAAAAAATAACTGCAAAGAAAGTAAAATCCTTACAGTACTTCGATGCCATTTCCATTGCTAGAAAACCTCCAAACGGAATTTGCACTCCCATTTATTGAATCAAAAAGCTAATAAATTACAAAAACATAACTAGCTAAAACATAAGAAAAACTAAAAAAACTAAAAATTAAGAAATGGAGAGAAAGAAAGAAGAGAGAAGTGTGTTTTGAGGTGTGGTATGAAGTGAAGAGAAGGGGGTATTTATAGGTGAGAAAGGAGAGAAAAAGTGGGTGAAAAAATGTTAAAAAATGGTGAAAACGCGTAGTGCAAATGTTGAGGTCCTTGATGACGTCAGCATGACGTCATGGGGGCGGCTGCACGTGAAAAATGGGGCAAAATGGCGTCGGCGCGCGCGGAGGGCAGCTGGGCGCTGGCGCACGGGGGATGGGCTACTCTGGGTGCGATTTTCTCCTTTTTGACATTTTTGACCTTTTGGACCCATTTTGTCCAATTTTTCCATATTTGTTAACCTTTTCCCATTTATTTATTAATATATTTGTGATTTATTGCTTCCAGTATTCCTTTTTGAGTCTTTAAGTGACGTTTTTAAGCGAAAATACCTAAAAAACAATAAAAATACCCGTGATTCCGAAAAAGACAAATTTATAAAAATATATGATAAAACATATAAATATATATATTTTTAATCAATTAATGTGCATAATATCATGGTAATTTTAGTGCTTTTTGAGCACTCATCAGTAATTAAGCTCCATCGATCGAGTATCCTATATGCACAATGTTCCTATGTGTTTAATATGAAATCAAACTTCCATGGGAACATAGATATATTTGAGATGTGATTGTTGGAGCTCAATAATTTCTTCAGCTTGAAAATATTCTTGAAAGACAAACCTAGAAATTAAAATTACATTCAAATGTTTTGTTCATGAATATCGTCAATACTTATAAACCTTACAATCTCCCCCTTAGGCATATTCATGTGACAAAACCTCTTTCTCACTACATAATACTCATAGGAAAAATAAATTACATAGTAGTACTATCCTATGATTCTGTTAAACTATCTTTACTTAAATCTTGAAAGCTCATGTTTACACTAAAATTTAAAATCATAAAACCCAAACAATTTGTCCTAAAAGACTCATTATTCATTAATTTAATATATATAACAATATAAGAAGTAAAGAATATTCATGAATGTGAGTAATTATCAAATAGAAATTAAAAACATAACTTTCAATATGTGTAATACTTCAAAAAGAATTTTCAACTTTTTTAATTTTGATTCTCCCTTTAAATTCAATATTTCAATTTTCTCCTCACTTTTTATCATATGAATAGACATAGAAAAAAAGATAAAAAAAAATTCAAATGTAGCAAATACAAGGTGCATGAATGATAAATTTCTTGTACATTACAACCAGATTTCAATTACACTTCAAATTATGAAAACAGCCAAATGTATTGACTCTAAACACAATAATAAAATAGGGCATAACATCAAAATAAAATAAAAATAAATCATTATTCTTGGGGGAACTTGTAATGTAAATTGTTGTCCTTAATTATGGAGTACATTGCTACTTGATATTCATTCATAGTATTCATTTACTTTTCGAATGAGAAGGTTCAGAAGCATGTATATTTTCCATTTCTTCATCCCTAAAAATATCATCTACAATAGTTGGTCCTCTATTGGTACCAATATTAATAGGCCTTTGCCTCTTTGAAGTTTGAGCTGATAATATTGATATGATTGACTTTTCAATGTCACCTATCAAGAAAATGGCATAGGAATCTGTACACACATAACTAGAATTAGTTGTGTGATAAGGCATATATAGGGAAGAACAAATCTTAGGTTAACTATTTTTAGATTGATTTATAATATCATCCTAAATAATTGAACCTATATTAAATGCTTTACCTTTTTCAATACAGTATAATATCTTTACATGTAGGTGTCCAATCTTAGAGGAGTGCTTTGAGGGTAGCATATTATCACATACCATTTTGTTCAACACCCGATAAAAGAGAGTGAACTCACCTATGATAAACAACCATTTTTCACTAAAAGCAACATTAGGTGAATCGAAAAGTTTAGTTAACAAATTTTTAATGGAGATCCTACACCATTATAATTTAAAACCAAGGTCCCTAATGTTTATGATGGACAAAAAAGAGTTGATTTTATGAGCCAAGATATCAATAGTTTTATTTTGAACAAATACTTTATAGCTCATAGGTCCTAGGTGATGGATTTTGGGGTCAATATTGCCATAAAATTCATGCACAAGGGATTGGTAGCATAATTCACCTGATGTAAATAGGTATTACCAACCTAGAGCCCTAATTGTTCGAGTAATTTCAATTTCATGGAATTTTATCCAAGTTATCCCATGCTTAAATAAAATTGGATGTTTATAGAGAAACTATTATATCTCGGTTCAGATTTATTATCCCACAATTGAGTGAAATGTGAGACTAAACCACCAAGAGAAAGTTCACGAGGTTTGGAAGCCATTATAGAAACCGAGCCAAAATCAAAAACAGACATAAATACCCATTGATGAGTGCTCAAAAAGCACTAAAATAACCATGATTTTATGTATATTAATTGATTAAAAATATATATATTTATATGTTTTATCATATATTTATATAAATTTGTTTTTTTCGGAATCACGGGTATTTTTATTGTTTTTCAGGTATTTTGGCTTAAAAACGCAATTTAAAGACTCAAAGAGGAATACTTGAAGCAATACATCACAAATATATTAATAAATAAGTGGGAAAAGGTCAAAAAACATGGAAAAATTGGACAAAATGGGTCGAAAAGATCAAAAATGTCAAAGACTCGAATCGCGCTTCCACGCTTCAAATGCTACAAGAACCTAGCGCCCCAAATAAGGCTTCCATGCCACGCACGACCTGTCTTGGCACCGTTTCACGTGCGCCGAGCTGCGCAATGAGCCGACTCTCTCTCACAAGGCAAGAAGGCCCGTGAGGCCCCTCCGCGCGCCCAACGCCTTTTCGCCCCATTTTTCACGTGCAGCCGCCCCCATGACATCATGCTGACGTCATTAATGACCTCAGCATTTCCATTACGCGTTTTTACATTTTTTAACATTTTTTTAACATTTGTTTACTCATTTTTTCTCTCCATCCTCACCTATAAATACCCCCCTTCCCTTCACTTCAAAAACACCTCAAAACACACTTCTCTCTTCTTTCTTTCTCTCCATTTCTTAGTTTTTAGTTTTTTTTAGTTTTTCTTATGTTTTAGCTAGTTTCTCTTAGTTTTAGAGTTCTTCCCTTTTTGGGAAGAACTAGTTATGTTTTTGTAATTTATTAGCTTTTTGATTCAATAAATGGGAGTGCAAATTCCATTTGGAGGTTTTCTACCAAAAGGAATGGCATTGAAGTACTGTAAGGATTTTATTTTCTTTGCAGTTATTTTTATGCTTTATTCTTACATGTTATATTTAATTTGTCTGTGATTAAATTTAACTGTGCTAGCTATTTGTAAACGTGATATAATAATAACGTTGTTATGCTTGCGAAATATTAAATAGGTAAAAATCTCTAAAATGAATTGATTTTATTTTTATTCAAGATTTTATATTAAGAATGTTAGAGAGAAATATATTATTTTTCATTACAAACTTAAATCTGAAAATTAGATTTTATGGTTTAGTTATCCGATCTGATTTAGAGTAGTGCCCTTTTATTTATTGGTACAATCGCTCGATAGTTAGAGTGAAGCTCTATTTCAAAAGTTTTTATAAGAATTATTATCTGAAAATGTATTGACAACATGTTTTCAGTAGTAGTTTTAAAACTTGAAAGTTAGTACTCGGATAACTAAATTCTTAGGTTTAATTTGGACACCTTGAATAAATTTTAAACTGTCTAACCCCACCAAAGGTGGCATTTAAATGGTTCATTTTCAATCTCTTAGAAAAAAGGAATTAATTTAATTAACCAAATTAGTTATCAACCCCACCCATAGGTGTTAATTGATTTGTTTAGTTAACAAAGAATATCTAACCCCACCAAAGGTGGTATTCATACAAAAAAAGGGAGTATCAATAAATATGAATTCATATCTTTAATAACCTAAATAATATGAGCAAGCATAATTAATTTAGTTATTATATCCATAAATACTCCACTATTATAAAAGATAAAATTTGCTTAAATATTTATTGAATCTATGTTTATTTTTATGTAAGTAGATTAAAAACACAAAACCCCAAAATATCGTGACAGGATGTTTAGGATTTAATTTTGTTTTTAAAAGTTTGAATAATAAATTAAAAACCACATACATTCCTTCCTTAGATCGACCTTGGGAGTATACTTATCATTTTCTACGAAATGATTCGTGCACTTGCGAGAGTTTTATAAATATAAAACCAAAGTATTGGCAGAATCGGCGATGCCGGTTTTCGTTCATCAAGTTTTTGGCGCCGTTGCCGGGGATGACTCCGTTGCGGGGATGACTCTGTTTCAGATGAGCTAGGATGCTTGTAGGGGCTATCAATACAATGTCGTAATAAGTTGGTGTGTCAAATATGTAAAGTAAAATAAGGTGTATAAATAGATGTTCTATTGATATGCCTTATTACGCTTAGGCCAATTTTGATGCAATGAAGAAAAATTGCATTCTAAAATGAAATAAAGTAGGATGAAGATGAAAAAGATATAAAATCAAATAAGGAGGATGAGTAGAAAAAAATTGTTAGATATTGTTAAAGATGATATCTAATAAGTTCTACCTAATATTAGATTTGAATTAATGACTCTCGTTGTATGAAAGCAATACTCTAACTACTAAGTTAAGTAGGTCATTTACCATCACAAAGAGAAACAAATATGGCCTATTACATCGATAGATTATAAATGGAATATTTCTTATAAGCATACCAATCAAAAGGATAAAAGAGAGAGAATATTTGGTCTTGGAATATTCATCTTGACAAGAAATTATCTATATGATAAAATATGTATCAAAATAAGAGCTATAGCTCAGTTAGGTAAAGCACCTTATTTACATGTGTGCCAATGTTTTTCAGAGGAGTCGATCATGTAATCAAAAGACTTGATCTTATTGAGAAATGGATGTCTTACTGTCTGACTTTTAGGGAAAAAACAATAGAAAAATAGCCTGACAAGCAGTTTGTGCAATTCACATGTCTGTCTAGGCGCGAATATAGAAAGTACAATTAGTATGAGATATTGATAAGGTGAATACTCTTTTTATTCAATTCCAGACATAATAAGGATAAGGACCTCAAAAAAATTATCTTTTCATTCTATCTTATGGGCTTAAAGGTGTATGAAGTTTCATATTTGATTCAATCGGAATAATGGAGACTCCATTTAACTTAAGTTGATCTAGGATAGAAGCAGACCTAATTCAAAATAATCCTTCTTTAAAAATATTTTGTAATGCTCTTGGATTCGAATTCACATAATGAATTAGAGCACATGGAACCATCTTTTTCTTTTTCTTTTATCAAGAAAAAATATGATAGACTAACCGATATTTCTATCAATTAATGAAAGATCCCAATGCAAGAAAAATGCATGTTAGATCTTTGAAAAAGTTCAAATCATTTTGAAAATAATCAATTAGATATGTTTTTCCCAGAAGGTCTACAGTTCAAGTCCATATAGCCAAAATTAAAAAAGAAAAAAAAAACAGATTTCCTTTAGGATTATATTTCTATATATATTAGAAATATATAGAATATACATTCTTATTATATTTTTATATTTATTAAAAGTTTCTATCTAAAATTTGAAATAATTTAGATAGAAAAAGAATATCCAATTCTAAGCTAAACAAAAAATTCAAATTCTATTTGTAATTCTCTTGCTTTTATTATTTATAGAAACTTAGTTGTAGAAAATAAGAGCCTTATTTGTATCAGAATAATATAGACTAGTCGATATTTTATTTATATCGAAATAAAATAGAATTAAATGTAATATAAGAATAGAAAAAATGAATTATAATGTATAATATAGATGACTTGACAGTTAATTCAAATTTGAATTGACTAATATCAATCAAGTATATTTTTCACATTAATAGGATTGCTCTATGTTTCTACTTTATGATACTTTGTGATGCTTGGTTACAATTTTAAATATGATATTATATTTTTTCTCTAGTTTTTTTATGTTGATTTTTTCCTTTTCCTTGGGCAATGAGTTTTGATGTATTGGGGATATTTTTTTATAGAAGCCTTCATTTTTCGTGCTTATCCTAACTGTTGGTTTAATTCATGTATGGCAAAAGTAGCATTGGAAAGGTCTTAGTTCTTGAATATTCATCAAACAATAATGAAATCAAAAAATAACATAGAGATGGTTATGAATTCCATTATTAAGTTTCCCTTGATTGAACAACCCAAAATCCAGTTATTTCAACAACATCAAGTGATATTTTAGATTGGTCAAGATTCTCTAGTTTATGGCCACTTCTCTATGGTACCATTTGTTACTTTATTGAATTTGCTTCATTAATAGGCTCATAGTTCTATTTTTATCATTATGGACTAGTGCCAAGATCTAGTCCTTGGTAGGCATACCTTATTTTAACAACGGGTATAATAATAATGAAAATGGCCCCCTCCTTAGTCAGATTATATGAATAACCAAAATATGTTATTGCTATAAGAGCATGTATAATAACAGGGGGTAGGTTCAGTACAGATTCTTATAGAATTATTTAGGGGGTGGATAAACTAATTCCTATAGATTTTATTTGTCAGGTTGTCAACCTAAATTAGAGGTAGTTATAGATGCAATAAAAAAACCTCGTAAAAAACATCTCAAGAAATCTATGAAGATTAAACTATATCTAAATAGGAGAATCGGTGTTCTGCTACCAACCATAAGTTTTTCCTTGCATGCTATACATATACTAAATTTTTTGACCAAGGAATAGAGACATTACAAATAAAGCCAGAGGATTGGTATTCCATTGTTGTTTTTTTGTATGTCTATGGTTACAATTATCTATGTTTCCAATGTGCCTATGATGTAGCACTAGGTGGACTGTTAGCCAGTGTGTACTATCATACAAGAATAGAGTATAGTATAGATCAACCAGAAGAAGTATGTGTAAGTATCATTATACTTATGTATATGTATTGGTTTCCCATGTACAAAACATGATCTTTTTTTATTTTACTCAGTTTTATGTTTTTCTCTATGTAAAGTTGGTTATTGCAGATCAGTAATTCACACATGTACTTAGTTAGGAACACATACCATGTGGTTTGTTTCATAGTATGTATACTAGGTTGAGAGTTTTGGTTTTTAATGAGTGAGCTTTCGAGTGAGTTGGCATTTTCACTTGTATTTTTTTCCTTTTCTGGTGGAAGTACTTATGGTTAGTACTCAACAATTTTCAAAACAAAAAAATTTGAATTTTTTGTACCTTGCAAACAAGCTCGCCATGGACCTCGCTACCACCCTTTCCACCACCTTTGGTGAGGTAGCTGGCGAGGTCATAAATCTAAGTGGTATAAATACCCTCATTTATCTTATTTCTTACCCATTGTTTAAGAGTCAAAACTATGCCAAAATTCACTATGAGATTTTTATCTAATTTTAAAATTATTTTGGAGAGCATAAATTTGATAATGGGTTGTTTTTGTGGTTAGTTATTAAATCATTATCTGTATGAGTACATGGTTTGACTATATGCCTTCTTTATACAATTTGATACTAATAGTAGACTGTGTGTCCTATGAGGTTATGAGTTGATACACATCTAGTTACTGATCATTGGTTACCAATAACACCACATTGGGTAGTGTTGGATGTGGAAGACGGATAGGTTTGAGTGTTGAACAAGAAAATTGTAGACGCATTGAGGGAAAGAGAAATAGTAGGTAGTTTGGATAGAGGTCCTAACTAATATAGGTTATAACGGTTTTACCGTCTTCTAGTGTTGTAACATGTTTACTATTTAATGAATTATTTATAACTGAGAGGTTTTCTTAAGCAACCTAAGGATGTTACCATATAAATAGGGTTTCTATATTGGTTTACCTTGTAATATCAAGTGTTATGTATGATCTCTTATTGAGCTAGTATAATCTAAGTTTGTTGTGTATATATCTTGACATATTTAAGAATAAACTCTCATTAGAAAAAATTTGTTGTTTTATGGCCTTTTTGTTTCATATTTAATATATGTTATTCAAGTTATATACCTTTTGATATTACAATATCTGTGATTGTACTACATGATTTGTATAAATTTTTATTTCCTTGTTTATGCAAGTAAGGGCCGAGTCCTTTAGGAGTTTATATCTCCTTACGATGATCGTATATCAAGTAATGGACTCTTTTAATTAGAGTCAGAGCAGGTGCCCCCTTTTGGGATTAACCAATTTGGTATTGATCTTGTTAACTCAGTTTATCACACATACCCATTCCTTCTGATAGAGTCAAGAGAAGAGGTTAATATAGGTAGATTTTGACTATTCCAAAGGCAAAACTATAGCTACTAGAAATTTTGTGGTCTCAAGGTGACCATATTTTGTACCATGCAGAAAATGACAAAACTTACCCAACCAAAGCCTTTCTTGATAATTATATTATTCCCAAAAGGATACAAAGATATATGATGCGTAATTTCACAAGTGCATGAATCGTTCAAGTAATAAAGTGTACAAAAGTATGGATATCGAACCCACTAGGAATGGCGTTACTAAGTACCGAAATTGACTAATCCTAATTTTATTTGAAAACTGAATTTTTGAATTTGTTTAAGAAGTAAATTAACTTAAAACTAATGCAAATAACAAAATTTAATGTTTTTCATAAATGATTAAAAATGCTAAGGCATTTGATTTTCCGAAATCAATTGAATCCGATTTCAAATCACGTTATATAAGAATCAAAGCTAGAAGTGATGGTTGAAAAACCCAAACTTATCTAATACTCTCTCTCAAGTTATATTAGAATTACTTATCTTTGAAAACTAACTATATTTCTATGAAGATTTAGTCACAAATAAGCACATTACAATTTATGGAATTTCTAGAATAATCACATACATCATGCATTAGGTGTCAAACTCGCATTTAACATACGGTATTTATCACAAGAAGCATTCATTACACATCTCCTCTCAGTCTCAATATAATACAACAAATCATCTAAATCTTGATCAGAAATTTAAAAGCATTAAGCATGGAAATAAATACTCAACTTGAAAACAATGAATTCATATAACAATAACACAAGAAATCAGACTTTCTTGATTTAACTACATCATAGCCTTAGCAAAAAAACGAATTAGTTCATAGTAGAAATAAGAACAAACATTATTTCATTTGAATCCATGAATAAAAAATCTAAATAAAATGCAGAAAATAAAAGCTAAGGAGAAGAGATGAAAAACTCTTGAAGATGAAGACTTGGTAGCAACAATGGTGGTGATCCTTCAAGCTTCTCCAACCTTTCTCTCCAAAATTTCCTTTTCTCCTCCAAAAATAACTTAGATCTACTCTCTCTACCGTCCCCTCTTTTTCCATCATAATGTATATATAGATCTAGGGTTTGGGGGGCAATTTTGGAACAAAACAACATAAAAAATGTGTTTTCGGACGAAACTCGCCGGCGACGACATTATTCTCGCCGCGACGAGATTTCTAGAAAATTAAATTTTGGTTTTTCTGATTTTGGCCGGCGGCGAGAAACTTTGCCAGCGGCGAGAATTATTTGGCCGACGGCAACATGAGTTTACCAAAATTTGTGCTCTTGGGAAGATTTTCGCCATGATTTCTGTAGGATTTTCGCCGGCAGCGAGATGAATATGGCCGACGGCGAGATGAATATGGCCGACGGCGAGATGAATATGGCCGGCGGTGAGATACTTTGGCCGGCGGCGATAATACTTTGGCCGACGGCAAGATTCTAAATTTTGAAACTTTTTTTTCTTTTTAATTATATTCAATTCCGATCATTGTACTTTGTCCCTAACTTCTCCAAAATCATGATTTTACCTGAAATTTCACTTTAAACACGAAATACCCATGAAATGACATTTGTGGATTAAACAATCAAATAAACACAAATTTTCACACAAATATCAACATTTAAATCATAACAAAAATGTAATAATTTTTCTCTTATCAACAACCCCCAACCAGCTTCTTGCTAGTCTCTAGCAAGAAAAGTGATCTATTTAATAAATTCAAAGGAGACATTAAGAGAAACTTCAAAGAATATTTTATTCTATTTACAAAATTACATTAAGCGTATGCAATAAGCCTTTAAACCCCTAGACGGCCCTAGTAGGACGAGTCTTAGTCTCGTGAGGGTTTCCAGTGATGATACCCACAAACATCTTACCTATAACTATCCTAACTCAAAACAATAAAATCACTCAACAATTAATTTGCACATATGTCTCAAAAATTGTAAATAACATACAACACATAGAATAATTAAATGTCACCTAAGCTTTAAGAAATCTCAAATGCTAATTTCACTTTTGTTATTGACTCTTAAACATCCATCAAACCACAAACCAATAGCCATAATGCCCGGATAATATTACGCAGAACATCCACAAACAAAAAGGTGAAATCTCAAACTCTATAGGCTCACTTTTCAAAACACTCTCCACTAATGAAGGAAAATACACCACTTCGGATCAATAGGACTTTATGAGGCTTGTAATGTTAGGCTTAGGTATTTGGTTAAGAAAGAATGGGAAGTGTCAAAATACAAATAATAGCACTTATTAGATTAAACATAACCAATTAAGTAAAAGAGTAACACCATTTAACCCAAATTGTTTCTTCAGATCATAACCTATTTTTTCAAAGATAAACAAAATTCTTCCTCAATCTTTCACCTCAGTATATCCATCACTAACACTCTTTTATTTACTAGAGTGTGAAGGCCCCCTTTTTTTCTTCTTTTTTTTAACACAACCCCGAACCAATTTCTTCCAATATATGTGGAAGATGTCTCTTTTTTTTCTTTTTTTCTTTTTTTATTCCATCCTTACTCCAATTGCTCTTGAAAAGTTTGTGTTCAAAATTAAGTGCTCTTAACAAATAAGGTAGGAATTATATATATATATATATATATATATATATATATATATATATATATATATATATATTTGGCTTAATAAAAGGTAGGTTATAGAAGGCATAAAGAAAGAAAAGTAAGGCTAACAATATATTTAAATAGGCTCAAAGAGGTAACTAGTGATATAAGGATAACAAGGTAGGCTTAAAATGGCACAATCGATCCAAAAATGGCCTACATCATATCCTAAACAGTGCAATTCCAAATTATTTCGCCTCAAGAGGTTTTCAAATGAGTTCTAGAGTTTGTTGAGATCACAAAAATGTCCATGAAAAATTCGCACATAAGACTTCTCTAAGCATTTAGACTAATCAACCAAATCATACCACATACCAAAAGAGTCGCCAACTTGGTAAAATCAACATTTGAAATTATCTTTAAACCGAAGCAAAATTTAATGTCTTCTAAAAGCTACTTGTTATCACAATCACATTATTATCATCAACGTGCAAATTAAAACAAGTAAAATTGCAATTGAGAGAAAAATAAAATAAAATAAACATAAACATAAACATAAATAAATAAAAATAAGATAATAAACAAATAAAAGAAATTAAATCAAGATGCAGATAAATAAATGGAAAATCAAAATTAAATACAAATAAACACACAAACAAAACTACTAAAAAATGAAGGGAAGAAAAGATTTACTGTTTACCGTACCCCCAACCCAAACCTTACATTGTCCTCAATGTAAGAAAGAAAAAATGCAAAGGTTTTTTTGTTTTTTTACCTGCAAGACACATAAAATAAGAATTTAATTAAAATAAAATTTTCATAAAATGAAGTGCAAAATTGAAAATTTCTAAAATAAAATAAAATAAAAGATGAGAAAACAAATCTGATGGGTTGCCTCCCATTAAGCGCTTTAAGTTATAGTCATTAGCTATACTTTCTATCATTCTTTCTGCTTGTTGAATTCTCCATCAAAATATGGCTTCAACCATTATCCATTCACCTTGAAAGTTCCCTTTGTTTCATGACTGATCTCAATTGTCCCATAAGGAAACACCTTGGTTACTAGAAAAGGTCCTAACCAACGAGATTTTAGCTTTACTGGAAAAAGTCTGAGACGGGATTTAAAAAGCAGCACTTTCTATCCCACCTCAAAGTTTCGCCTCAAAATGTGCTTATCATGCCAAACCTTCATATTGTCCTTGTATATTCGGGCATTCTCATAAGCATCATTCCTCATTTCATCCATCTCATTTGTTGTAGATTTCACAAGGCAAGCTTCTAGTGGTATCAATGGATTTCTCTAATCAAAAGTTTCCGAGATTAACCTATCAAGAGTGTTAATTCGAAAACAAGAATGTTCCTCACTTGGAAATTTCATTGCTTCAAAAACATCAAAAGTCACTTGTTCATCTTGCACCCGTAGAATGAGCTTTCCTTACTGAACATCAATCAATGTTCTTCCAGTTGCAAGGAATGGTCTCCCCAATATCAAGGGTACCTCTCTATCTTCCTCCATGTCAAGCAACACGAAATCTACAGGAAAAATAAATTTGTCAATTTTAATTAAAACATCCTCAATTACACCTCGAGGATATTTCATCGATCGATCCGCTAATTGTAGAGAGATTGAAGTGGGCTTCACTTCTCCTAGGCCTAGTTTCCTGAAAATAGAAAGTGCCATCAAATTAATGCTTGCTCCTAAATCACATAGGACTTTATCAAAATTGAAACTTCCTATAGTACAAGGTATAGTAAAACTCCCTGGATCTTTCAATTTCTGTGGCAGTTTTCTTTGAAGAACTGCATTGCACTCCTCATTTAGCATGACAGTTTCATAATCTCCTAGCTTCCTCTTCTTTGATAGAATTTCTTTCATGAATTTTGCATACTTGGGCATTTGCTCCAACATCTCTGCAAAAGGAATGTTAATATGCAATTTCTTAAAAATATCCAAAATTTTATCAAATTGATTATCAAGCTTTTTCTTATTCAATCTTTGAGGATATGGGATAGGAGGCTCATATTTTGCATTTGGGGAAGGTTGAACATCTTAAGATGTTGATGGCTTTTCTTTAGATTTTTTCATCTTTTTCTCCGACTTCCCCTGCCATTCAAGTTATTTACCGCTTCTCAATGTGATAGCCTTTACATGCTCTTTGGGATTTATTGTGTCACTAGGCAACGATCCTTGAGACCTTTCTGAAATCTGCTTTGAAAGCTGGCCTAGTTGGTTTTGGATGTCCCTGTTTATTGCCTCTTGATTTCTGAAATTTGTTCTTGTCTCCTCAATGAACTTTCCCAAAATTCCTTCCAAATCTGTTTGTTTCTTCTCATGGGTTGGTAGGAAGATGATGACGGTTTTAATCCCCCTTGGTTATTTCCCCATGAAAAATTTGGATGATTTCTCCAACCTGGATTGTAGGTGTTCGAATATGGGTTATGTTGAGGTTTTTGGAAATTTGAACATAATTTGCTTGCTTAGCATTTGGTGAAGCAAATGGTTTTCCAGCTTGGCACTCAATACTAGCATGATTTCCACCACATAAATCACATTGTGCAGTTGGTTTGGATTCAAATTTGGATGACAAAGAATCCATCTTTCTTGAAAGAGCAGCAACTTGAGGCGACAAAGCATTCACTGAATCAATTTCATGCACTGCTGCTGGTCTTTTTGCAATTACCCGCTCTGAATGCCACTGATTGTTGTTTTCTGCCATAATCTCTAATAACTCATGAGCATCCTCCGGTGTTTTTCCCATTAAAGACCCTCCAGCTGTAGCATCAATCATTGCACGATAGTTTGAAACCAACCCATTATAAAATGTAGAGACTTGCAGCCAAATTGGTATACCATGATGTGGGCACTTCCTCAACATTTCTTTGAATCTTTCCCAAGCTTCATACAATGATTCTTGGTCATACTCTGTAAAAGATGTGATTTCATTCCTCAATTTTTCCGTCTTAGCAGGAGGAAAGAACTTGGACAAGAATTTCTGAACCAAATCATTCCATGTTGTAATTGATCCTGGTGGTAATGAGTTTAGCCACTCCTTGGCTTTATCCCGAAGTGAAAAAGGAAAAACCCTCAATCTTATAGCATCTTCAGACACACCATTTATCTTGTAAAGATCACACACCTCTAGAAAGTAAGCAATATGTGCATTTGGATCATCCTTTGACATTCCCCCAAACTGATTTGATTGAACCATTTGGATAAAGGATGGTTTTATCTCAAAATTATTTGCTTGAATAGTTGGCCTCCTTATACCCGAAGTAGTTCTAGCAACATTAGGTGCAGCATAATCCCTCAAAGCTCTATGATTTCCACCTCCCTCAACAAATGGTGGATCCATAGCTGATTGTCTATTAGGAGGTGAGGTTGAAAGCCTTCTCTCTCGGTTTAGACACCTATATGTTCTATCAATCTCTGGATCAAATGGAAAATGGTTAAGGCTTCTTGTACGTCTCATACAACAATCCTACAACCAGAAAATTAACTAGCACAAAAACAACACAAAGTTACCTATTTTTTTAATGATAAATAAAATAAAAGATCAAAATAAACAAAATTAAAAATGAAACAATGATAAAGAAAATTAACTTCAAATTAAAACTAAGATTAGGTAGTATCGATATTAATAAAATCAAACCATTCCCCAGCAACGGTGCCAAAAACTTGATGCGTAATTTTGCAAGTGTACGAATCGTTCAAGTAATAAAGTGTACAAAAGTATGGATATCGAACCCATAAGGAATGGCGTTACTAAGTACCGAAATTGACTAATCCTAATTTTATTTGAAAACTGAATTTTGGAATTTTTTTAAGAACATTAACTTAAAACTAACGCAAATAACAAAATTTAATGTTGTTCACAAATGATTAAAACCGCTAAGGCATTTGATTTCGCTAAATCAATTGAATCCGATTTCAAATCACGTTATATAAGAATCAAAGTTAGAAGTGATGGTTGAAAAACCCAAACTTATCTAATACTCTCTCTCGAGTTATATTAGAATTACTTATCTTTGAAAACCAACTATATTTCTATGAAGATTTAATCACAAATAAGCACATTACGATTTATGGAATTTCTAGAATAACCACATACATCATGCATTAAGTGTCAAACTCGTATTTAACATACAGTATTTATCACAAGAAGCATTCATTACACATCTCCTCTCGGTCTCAATATAATGCAAAAAATCATCTAAATCTTGATCAGAAATTTAAAAGCATTAAGCATGGAAATAAATACTCAACTTGAAAACAATGAATTCATAAACAATAACACAAGAAATCAGATTTTCTTGATTTAACTACATCATAGACTTAACAAAAAAACGAATTAGTTCATAGTAGAAATAAGAACAAACATTATTTCAATTGAATACATGAATAAAAAATCTAAATAAAATGCAGAAAATAAAAGCTAAGGAGAAGATATGAAAAACTCTTGAAGATGAAGACTTGGTAGCAACAATGGTGGTGATCCTTCAAGCTTCTCTAACCTTTCTCTCCTAAATTTCCTTTTCTCCTCCAAAAATAACTTAGATCTACTCTCTCTACTGTCCCCTCTTTTTCCATCATAATGTATATATAGATCTAGGGTTTGGGGGGCAATTTTGGAACAAAACAACATAAAAAATATGTTTTCGGACGAAACTCGCAGGCGGTGACATTATTCTCGCCGCGGCGAGATTTTTGGAAAATTAAATTTTGGTTTTTCTGATTTTAGCCGGCGGCCAAATTAATGTGGCCGGCGGCCAACTTAATGTGACCGGCGGAAAGAATTATTTGGTCGACGGAAACATGAGTTTATCAAAATTTGTGCTCTCGGGAAGATTTTCGCCGGCGGCGAGATGAATTTGGCCGACGGCGAGATACTTTGGCCGGCGGCGATAATACTTTGGCCCGCGGCGAGATTTTAAATTTTGAAACTTTGTTTTCTTTTTAATTTCATTCAATCCCGATCATTGTACTTTGTCCCTAACTTCTCCAAAATCATGATTTTACCTGAAATTGCACTTTAAACACGAAATACCCGTGAAATGACATTTGTGAATTAAACAATCAAATAAACACAAATTTTCACACAAATATCAACATTTAAATCATAACAAAAATGCAATAATTTAGCTCTTATCACTATACTACCTCAAAACGAGCATGGGACATTCTGGAGATGACCCATGTAGGAATGTCTATTGCCAAAATATCTAGAATCTCAAAATTAAATAGAGATTTCGAATTATGCATCATGTAAGAATACAAAAAATTTAACAATTTTTATGCATGGTTCTCCAATTAACAAAAGTGTAAAAGTTAATTTGAATTAAATTGGAGGGTTAAAATGCAATTAGAAATTTTTTTTTCTATGCAGGATAGAAGACCACGCGCAGTTATTTTCTAAGCGCGTCGTGCACCGTCAAATGAGAATATCAATGGCGAGGATATGCATGTGTAATATAGACGTGACACAAATGGATGCATTTCCCAGTTAGACACTACTCGGTGCATCGTGTGGGGCCCACCTTGCCACGCAGGCTGGTGTGTAGGGTGGGATCCACGTGTCTATGCTAGAAATGGTCCCATGCGACGCGGTCCAGAGAAACATGGTATGCCCTGCCATTCCAACAAATCATACAATGCCTTGTGTCTCGAATATTCTTTCAACAAATCAGGACCTGACATGTGGCATGTGTTGGTTAAAACAAAAACATAGAAATGGCACGCGTTTCTAGTAGCTTCTGCTTCCCCCACGTGTCTTCAAAAGCAATTATCTCATACCACATGTTCCTCTTGCACCCATTCATCACATCGTATGAGAGGCCACCACGTGTCCCTTTATTTCTTACTACAAATCAGATTCTAACACGTGGCATGTGTGAATTGAAATGAAAATGTAGAACAACGCACGCTTGTCCCTCATATAGATTTAAATATTATATTTGATATACCATTTTGTCTGCCACGCATGTATTAATTATTATTTTCGATGTAATATTTGTCTGACGCGTGTCTAAAAAAATGTATTTTATGATGTATTTTTTTTAGAGATTTGGAATCATAAATAGGGTATTATTGGGATAAATTTAGAAGGTTGGAAGAGGTTAGAGTGTTGGATTCCGGTATACACAGAAGCCATTTTTGGCTTCTATTGTGTTTCTGCATGTGCCAAAAATTTAGAGAGCAGAGATGATAAAATTTTAATTTTCTTTGTGTTGTTCTTCATCTAATATTCCTTAAATGCTGTAATTTTAATTTTATTTATGAAGTAATTTAATTTTTCTAGGGTTGCTATGTAGCTAAATATATGAAACTTGGTTTTAATTATTTTTGAAAGATTTATACAATTTTTAATTTGTTTATTCTATTTGTGCTTAATGCTTTTGATTGATTGGAAGATTAATCAATTGATTTGTGACACATAAAAAACTGGAGAAAGGCATTTTTGTGACACTTAAATAAACTTGAAAAAAGGCATTTTCGTGTAATTGCTCGTGGATAGAATAACATATATATATATATATAAAGGATAGGAGTATACCTTTATTGTACGTGTGACCATTTGAGAACTTTGAACGTAATGAATCCCGATAAATTTAATTCTCATAGGAATATAGTGAATTATTTTAGCGAGATGTGCCTATATAGAGCTTGAAAGAGATGTATGGATGAAATTAAAAGTTCTTGGTTGATAAATTAAATTTACAAAAAATATAAATCAAGAGAAAATAATATTATTCGAGTGGACTAATTTGGTGAAACTGCAATCCTAAAATGTTTTTATATTTTGTTATAAAAATCTTAGTTAATACTCCCAACTTTCGTTTGTTTGGATAAAATCAGAGTGATATTATTTTAAGACTTAACAAATTGTAGTAACAAATCTCCGTGGGAATGATAATTTTGCTTATCAATTTTATTACATGTGATCGTGTATACTTGCACATTTTTATGTTCTCTTAAAAGAGACAACAAGTTTTTGGCACCATTGTTGGGGATTTGTTTACTATTTTTTGATGATATTAATACCAATCAATCTGATTTTAGTTCAAAAAAAATATTTTTCTTTATGCATATTGTTACTTGTTTTTGTTTATGTTTCAATTTTTTTACAAGTTGAAATTTTGAATTTAAGGCAAACATCTAAACCTCCCTAAAAGCAGAAAAAAAGGGAAGTCAAGATGACGACTATAAATCAAGCGCTTCTTGGGAGGCAACCCATGTGTTTAATTTTCTATTTTCTTGTTTTATTTATTGTATTAGTTTGCATATTTCTTTATTTTGTTATTTTATTTTTGTAGGTGCAAATCGGAGGAAGTAAAGCTATTTTTGGATGTCAATCTTACAAACAAAACCATGAAGTTTTTTTAAACCCATCTCATGTGTTCTTTAATTTCGCACATTAAGGACAATGTGCATATTAATTTTGGGGGTGGTAGAGAAATTGAACTTAGTTGAAATATTTTCTGGGTATTGTTGCTTGTGAAGCTTTATTTGTTTGATTGATTGAAGATATTTTTCTTTTAATGATGATTTAATTTTATTTTTTCGATTTAAATAATGCATAACTCCTTGAAAAATTTGAATATTATCTAAGCTATGTGCAATTTTTGCGTATGTTGCATTTTTACAAGAATATATATTTATGAGCACTAGTCTTGATGTTTGAGTTGTGATACTAATTTAGAGAAGGTTTATGTGAGTATGCAATTCGATTGATTTTTTGGTGTCATCATTCTTAGAATTTGTTTGATTTTCTCTCGAGGCAAAATTCAAGATAACACTTAACTAAGAAAATGATTTAGGCCATCTTTGAATCGTTTAAGCCTTTCTATCTACCTTCACATGTTTTATCCATAGTATACCCCTTTTGAGCTTCAAAGTTTATATATATATTTTTATCTCCTTTCCAAAGCCTAGTAATATATGTGTGTGTATGTGTGTGTATAGATATAACAATTTTTCTTATCTCAATAACATGTGACCAATGTTAGTAAATTTCTAAAGATATATCGGAAAGAAAAAAAGGATACTGAAAAAAAAAACAAAAAAAAAACAGAAAAGCAAAGGAAAAAAACAGAAAAGAAAAGATTATTTCATGTGATGCTAAATCTTAAATTGGGAAGTATTCATTGAGATGTTATAAGGTGTCTTGTTTCAATCCTAAAATGATGTGTTTAGGAAAAGTTTTGAGCTAAATATTATCTTTTATCCTACCTTTACCTAAGCCATACATTACAAGCTTAATAAAGTCCTATTGATTTTTGGTTGTGTTTGTCTACATTAGTGGAGATAGAAATGAAAAGTGAACTTATGAGATTGTGATTTCATTAAAAATTAATTGTGTCTATATTTGCATAAACTCATCCGGATTTCATTCGATGAAATATGAAAAGACTTCAAACACACTAAAATTCATTGTGAAAATGTAACATACTTTTAAATTGATTTCAATGCTTAGATAAAATTCTTTTATTTCTTTGAGTTATGTTATTTGAAATTACCAAAAAGAAATGTTTTGAAAATCAATATTTTAAATGCATGTATCCTTGTTTTATTTCTTTCCTTTTGCTCGAGGACTAGCAAAATCTTAAGTTTGGGGGTGTGATAACTGTATATTATACAATTATTTTATCCATTTTATTAATTATAATTGCTATGTTATTGAAATTTTTATTAATTTTAATGTATTAAATGAATATTTATTGTTAGTTTCTTAAGGAATATATTTTTTAGAAAATTAAAAAATTTGAATCAAAAAAGGACTTAATTGTAAATAATAAATGTCTCAAAATATAATTTAAATTAAAAGAGTGCTTAATTGAAATTAATAAAAGTTTAAAAGTTAATTTGAATTAAATTGGAGGGCTAAAATGCAATTAAAGAAATTTATTTTTTTGCGCAGGAAAAGGAGGCCCACGCGCGCCATCATGAATGTGCAACACGTACCATCCGATCAGGCATTCAACGTGAGCATCAGGCGTGTGTAATACAAACTCGACATAGGTGATTGGACCCAGTTTTCTGGATTACATGCTACACGGAGCGCTCAGTGGGGCACACCTACAACATATGCTGGCGTGCAAGATGGGACCCACGTGTCTGCACAAGAAGCTTTCCCTTGCAACGCATTCCATAAAATCTGAGTGCATCCTCCTATTCCAACGAATCAAAAGATGCCATGTGTCTCTATTAATCATTTAGCTAATCAGAAGCCGACACATGGCATGTGTTGGTTAAAACAAAAATGCAGAATCGATGCACACTTTTCCAGCTGGTTCTATGGGAACCACATGTGTCGCTTGCAATAATCCCGTGCGGTGCCAACCATATGCAACCTTTCCTCACCACCAATTAAAATTTGCCATATGCCTCTATTATTCTCTCAGCTAATAAGATACTGACACGTGGTAGGCGTGAATTGAAACGAAAATCAGAAACGGCACACATTTCACTATTTTGCACGATAAACATTTTACACGTATGACTGTGTGTCTCAAGATTTTTGTCTCCCACTCGTGTCTTAAAATAAATTTCCTATGTACTATTTTGTTCCTAATTTTACACGCGTGATTGTAAAATATATATTTTCTAATATATTTTTGTAGAGAATTGGAGTAATAAATAGGGTATTATTGGGATAAATTTAGAAGGTTAGAAGAGGTTAGAGTGTTGGACTGTGGTACACATAGAAGCCATTTTTGGCTTCTGTTGTGTTTCTACATGTGCCAAAAATTTAGAGATCATAGATGATAAAATTTTAATTTTCTTTGTGTTGTTCTTCATCTAATATTCCTTAAATGCTGTAATTTTAATGTTATTTATGAAGTAATTTAATTTTTCTAGTGTTGTTGTGTAGCTAAATATATGAAACTTGGTTTTAATTATTTTTGAAAGATTTATACGATTTTTAATTTGTTTATTCTATTTGTGCTTAATGCTTTTGATTGATTGGAAGATTAATCAATTGATTTGTGACACATAAATAAACTGGAGAAAGGCATTTTTGTGACACTTAAATAAACTTGAAAAAGGAATTTTCGTGTAATTGATCGTGGATAGAATAACATATATATATGAAGGATAGGAATATACCTTTATTGTATGTGTGACCATTTGAGAACTTTGAACGTAATGAATCTCGATGAATTTAATTCATATAGGAATATAGTGATTTATTTTAGCGAGATGTGTCTATATGGAGCTCGGAAGAGATGTATGGATAAAATTAAAAGTTCTTGATTGACAAATTAAATTTACAAAAAAATATAAATCAAGACAAAATAATATGATTCGAGTGGACTACTTTGGTGAAACTACAATCCTAGAAGTTTTTTATTTATTGTTATAAAATCTTAATTTGTTAAACTCATCAATTTTCATTTTTTGGATAAAATCAGAGTGAAATAATTTTAATACTCCACAAACTGTAGTAACAAATCTCCGTGGGAACGATAATTTAATTATCAATTTTATTACTTGTGATCGTGTATACTTGCACATTTTTATGTTCTCTTAAAAGAGACAACACCTATCTTATCAGTTTCATGCTAAGGGAAATATGCTCGAATTAAGGCTCAAACTGGATAAGCTAACTATAAATGAGCTAGTCTATGATCTACAAGTTTTTGAGCCTCACCACTTATTACCAAGGCAAGAACAACTTTTTTCTGATAAGGTAAAGAATGTGGCACTTAAGACTGCTCAAGAAAGTGCTCCCATTACTGATACTATTTCCACTTCTATTGAGTAAGAATTTAATCTTGATGAGGAAGAAATGATGTTACTTGCTCAAAGATTCATAAGATTCTTTGAAGAAACCCTTCTTTGGGGTATTGGAAAGTGAGTTCGAGCTTTAAAGGTTTGAAAAGTGTAAAAGATAATGATAACTTAGATGGTGAATCTAAGAAACCATACAAAGGCACTTGAACTTTGAATATGGGAAGCATGGTCACATTCCTACCAAATGTCTTCAAAAACAAAATTGCATGAAAAAGCATGCAATGAAAGCCGATATTGTTATTTCGGTTACTACTAGTAGAAATGATGAGGATGATACTGATTTCATGGCCTTCATTGCCTTTAATAGTATCACCAATCCTTTGACTACTACCTCATATTTTCAATAGGTGATTGCTGATAATGATAAAGATGAAGATGAAGATGAACAATATGAATTGTTCGATACCTATAATGCTCTAATGTTGGAGAATGTCAAGTCCAAAAAGGATAAAAAAAGGTTATAGAGAGAATTGATGAAGAAGAATGTGAGATTTATTCATTAAAGAAATCTTTAGAGGAAAGGATATCCTTTATTAATGAGAAAAAACATGATCTCACAAGCAGGTGTGAGGTCATTCAAAAAGGGTATGATGATTTTTTGGAAAAATTTAATACGAATTATGAAGAAGTTAAAAAGCTTGATGAATAGTTAGAGGTTCTTATTTCTAGAAAAGCTATGAAACTTGTTGTAAATCCTATTCTTGCCCCTAATCAAAAGAATGAAGTTGAATAAGGAAAAAAGAGTATGCATTCTTAATAATTCAACTTCTTATCTTAAATCTTTCCTCAAAGGATAGGAAGACATGGTTTATGCTCTAAAATAAAAGCTCAGCATGTGGGAGAAGGAATTGGTTCATTTTACCATTGTTATTGATGGAATGGCAATGGGTTCTAAAATGTTTAATGAAATGATAGATGTCTGGGGACAAGCATGAAATTGGGTACAATAAGAGGGTTTCAACTTCTACAATGGGTTCTACTAAGTTTATAAAGATTCCCCTAGCAAGGTGAACCCTTCACCTGAGGCTAGCATTTCTTGTCACTCCAGTAATGGTCAAATGCCTTTACCTACTGTTATTCCTACTTGTCACCAATGTGGTGAGCTATGGAATTTGAGATCAAACTGTGGGAAATTGACTTTTCATCCTCATGTGATAGTCAATATGAGTGCTTCTTATTCTTCTCCTCTGCATACTACTCCATGAAGTCAGGGACCCTATTTTCCCAACTATATTGTTTGAACTTATTATTGTTATGGCATTACTAGCAACATTGCTAGACAATGTTCTATATATATTAAGAGTACAACTTGGAATTCTCTACCTTGATCTTCCTCATCTTCTTTGTCAGGATGTAGTAACTATGGCTCATCTGAGCATGTTTATACACATTGCATAATGCACCTATGGAAAAAGCAAAAAGAAGTTTATATGGATGACTCAACTAGTTTTAATAGAAACTTTAAGAAAAACAAACGAGTTTCACATACTCCTCATACTCGCATGAGTCAAAGACTATCTATAAGTTCTATTGCCCCTCACAAATTCTTTAAATGGTGGGATGCAATTTTTTAACTATTTCCAGGTGATCTATTGGGGTAGAGTTGCTTACTTTCATTTCTCTCTATGTCTATCATTTTTTTGTATGCGAAATTATGTCATTTTGTTTGTGTTCACCTATTTGAAACTTCTTCTTGTCTAGTGCTTAATATTATCGAGTCATGCATAGCATGTTAATTTTCATATTTGTTATTTTACCTTTATGACTGATATTTTACTAGTTTTCTCATATACTAGTTGCTTTGACATGTTCCTTATGTGCTTTTGTCTAGCATACTACTTGCTTCTTCTTCTTTGGCCTTTTATATGTGCATCATGACACATGTTTTCATTATCTAGTTTCATTGTAGTAGGATTCTCTATCTACAATCCTATATTTCTTATGACATGACATTTATGATGTTTCTCATCTATCTTACTAGGTTTTACATTCTTGCACCTAGCATATTGTGTGTTGAAAATTTGTTTGTCTCTTGTTGACTTCTGTCCTTCTTTTACCTATCTTTTTCCTTCTTATCCTTTTGCTTTGCTTTACTTATTTCTTTGAATTTTACAAAGATATCTTTCTTTCTTGTATCTTTGTGTACACTCCTATTGTCTGTGATGTTGTCCCCATCTAAGCATGTCTTATGTTTTTATGTTGGAACTTTTGTCATTCTCACATTGTTAGTGGTTCTAATAGAATCTCTTTTTTCTTCCTTATTTTAGGGATGTTGTTTGTGATGCTCACTAGTTAGTTAGTTTCTTTATTTCTCTTGACTAGCAATGTGTGAGTAGTAGTTTAGCTCTTTCGAGACACATTTCCTTTCTTTCTAAGCATTGATCTATTTTGAGTCCTTTCTAATCATCTCACTTATTAGTCATTATTCTGTGTTTCATGAGATAGATGGCTTTTCTCTTTGCTATACTATTATATGTAAAATAAATTTAGAGGGATCACGATGATATATGTTTGGTATACATTTGTCTTGAATTAAAATGTGGATGTTTTGACATGTATTTCATAAGAGCATATATGGCTAAAATTTTCTTGTTTGTCTTATCTAAAATGAAACTCTCTTTTATACATGACATATCTTTGTGAATTTGTATGGTTATTTTGAAAAGCTTGTATGAATCTCCTACTTTGATTATTTTTATATATCTAAAAAGCTATAGAATCCACCTTTAATGTCTCTTGTGGAAATATTCTAGGTGCTACTTGGTTAGAAAAAAGATTTAGGCCATCCTTGAATCGTTTGGTCCTTTCTTGCCACCATTGTTATCATATCCTTAATCTCTCCTCTTTGAGCCTTTATGGTATCTCTTCATTTCTTTGCTCCTAGATATTGGCCTAGCCCAAAGATTTATTCCCACTTATCTTATCCAAGGTGATTGAGCTTGTATATTATGCGTTTGCCAATTTTACCCTGTTTTTTCTATAAAAAAAAAGAGGAAAAGAGAAAAGGGGAATGAAAAAAGAAAAAGGTTGATAATGGGTTGATGAATATAAAAAAAAAGAAAAAGAAGTCTTAAGATTTCATTGTGTAAAAACAAAAGGAAGGGGAAAAGAAAGAAAAGTAAAAGTGAAAAGATGATGAATGTGTTTAGGCAATGTTGCATAAATATCTATTTTTTGTGTACTATGCTCTCAACTTCATTGGTTGATGTTTGAGAAGTATAGATATAAGAATCCATGCTTGAGGGTATATGTGTCATGGATACGAACTTATCCATTTTATTGGATCAACAAAGGTTTGTTTAAGCCTAAATGTCTTCTCTATCCTACCCATTTCTTAGCCTTTCATTACAATCTTTCAAAGACCTATTGATTTCTTCTTGGCTACCACTTACATTAGTGGAGGGAGAGGTCGATAAGTGCTCAAAAGCATTTATTATATCATGATATTATGCATGTTTATTGATTATATAGATTTGTATTTGCATGTTTTACTATCATTTTATGCAAATATTTTTTTTGGAATCACGGGTATATTTTGTTATTTTTCAGACATTTCTTTATTAAAATAAATCAGCTTAAATAATTATACTTGAATTACTTCATTACAACTTGGAAGATTAAAAGAAAATATTTGTAAAACATTACAGTGACATGAAATTATTATGAGCTGCGGCACAAGGCCAAAAGAAAGAATTAAATGTCTCCTAAATTTATGTGGGCTACAACATGAAAACATTGTGTGGAAAATGCAAAGATAGTGGATTGTGTTCAAATCATATATAGGTCATGTATGCGCAATGTGGAAAAGTTGAATGCCGTGTTAAAAAAATCCATTTTTTCTTCCTTTCCTAACCCTATAAATAAGATCCTATTTCTTTTGTAAAATATATCATGTAACTCTCCTAATAGTTGATTTCTTAGTTTCTCTCAATTTACTTTTTCTTTTAGTACTTTAAAGTTCTTCTATCATTTGAGAGCTAAAATAATTTATTTTATGTAATAATTTCAATTTTCAATTCCACAAATAGTGAAGTAATTCTATTTGGAGGTTTTGCAAAATAGAAGCTATTTTAAAGAATACTGTTGATGTATATTTAAATATATTATTTTCAGACTATCTCTAATTATTGTTTTACATGTCACATATTTAATTTCTTGATAATTTATTAAATCATGCACGTATGGCTATAAATAGTATAGGATATTAGTAATGTTGTTACGCTTGTAAAATATTAAAGTAGATTAAGCATTTTTATAAAATGAATTAAGTTTTATTTAATCATTAAAATTTAAACGAAGTTTGTAAATAAAAATATATTGATGATGTATTTTTCATAATAAACAATAGAGATAGATTTCAGATATAAATTATCTGAATCCAATTTAGAGTAGCACTCTTAAACCTTTGGTTTAAATCAATTGTATAGTTAGACTGAGCTATATTTCAAAGATTTTTATAATAATTATTATTAAAGATGTATCCATTATAATAGTTTTAAAATCTGAAAGTTAGTTTCATATACTTAAATCATAAATCCAACTTAAACACCTTCATAAAAGTTTAAGTTGTTTGCGTGACCAAAGATGAAAAATTAAATGATATAGTAATTTCTTAGAAAGGAACATAATTTAATTAAGGTTTAAATTGTAGGTCCAACTAAAAGTGGTAAGTTAAAGTTTAATTAACAAAAAAAAATGATCCATACTCTAGGATATTTTCATACGTACGAGAAAGAACCAATAATCTTAATTTATATTTTTAATAATTTATTTAATATTAAACAATCATAATTAGCTAGATGATGTATCCTATAAAATTTTTACTGCATGATAAATTTTTTATTGCATGAATGTTTATTGAACTTATCCTTAGTTTTATGTAAATAACTTAGATATTTAACCAAAACAATCATTACATGTACACAAACCAAAGTGAAAGAAAGACTAGAAAGAGATATGTAAAGTAATTTTAAAGCGTCTTGTATTTAAACTCTATTTTTCTATTTTTATTTTGTTTTCGATTTCAATTCAAACTCTATTTTTCTTTCTTATTTTTCTTACAACTTTAATTATAAACGAATACTTATTCATTTAAATAATTTAATTCTATTCATATCCCAACACAAATATCACAATCTTTTTTATTTTAATATTATTAAGTATTATAAATGAATACTTATTCATTTAAATAATTTAATTCTATTCATATCCCAACACAAATATCTTAATCTTTCTTATTTCAATATTATTAAGTGTATAGCTCAATTATATCAAGATAAAAATAATAATACTCCTAAAAATTATAATAAAAATAATATACTAATAATATTGAACGAATTTAATTAAAAAACGTTTAATATTAAATGAATTTAAATAATCGTATTTTAATTTAAACAGTGTTCTAAGTACAGTAATATATCAAAAAAAATTCTAATAGTAAAAATATATAAATTGAATATAAAATATATCGATTTTATGATTATAAATTTAAAAAATATTAATGGGTTGTTTTCTTAAAAATAAAAGGACTTCAACGTTGCGCACCCAAAAGTAAAACGTGCAAACTTCCCCAAAGTTTTAATATTTAAACATAGATCTTTCTTGTTTAATAAACATTTAATTTCGGCCTAAAATTCTTGTTCTTTGTAGATAAAATGCCAAACTACCTAAAGTACCCCGCCCTCCTTAAATTGAAGCTATAAGATCAAATTTAATATATCCATGTACGTACAGTCAAAAATGATCAGCGATAATCCCGTTTTTTTTTTCCAATAGGAATTTATTAAGTTGACCATTCAAGTAATAATGAGTTTCTCCCTTATTAATTGCATATAAGAAGATGCCTATTTCATTTGGATTTATTTTCAATATAGGTAGACCAAGAGAGGGAGTAATGTAATTAATTTGAAGACGAGTATTCGATCATAAACTAGCAAAATCGTATTTTGCTTCTATATATCAAGAAAGTCGCCCATGTTACGACCACACTACGCTTGAAACCAACCTAGTTTAGTTTGAAGATTGAAATATTCCTTTCTTGTTGGCTTAGAAAATTCATGGAGCAAATCACATCATTTTATGATAAATATGGTATCATATATTCTTCCAGATGAGGGTTTAAATCTCATTTTTATAATTTAAAGTAGATAGCCAATGTAACTTAAATTCAGAAAACAAAAAAATCATCACTACTACAAACCATACATATGGCTTCATGTATTAGCATAACATTTATTCCGATTTCATCGCTTGGTCAACACGTTCACCACACATCTTCACCTAATTCGTCCATTCAATCCACCTATGCACCACATTATCTGTAACCATGAATCACATTTCAACATATGTCATTGACTCATCCTGGTTGACCACGACCAATCCTTCTACCACGCATCGTTATCTAATTTTCCTCCTAAATTATACATGCCACATGTCTCTTTTTTATTTGCTGGTGCTATTAATTTTGCTTATTTTAATCTTAGTCTTTGATCTAAAAATGATATAACAATTTAGATTTTGTATTAGCTATATTTAACCCCTAATTGCCCTATTAACCCTAAGGAGTTAAAATAAACATAATTTTATCATAATTTTGAGCCAAAAAGAGAGAAAAACACAAACAAATTGAAGAGAAGATACAATTTTAGTGGAGATTCAAGAGAAGATTGGTACTACAATTTAAGAAATTGTTTATAATTCTTCTTTTTTCCATTCATTATCAATTTTTATGTTTTTTTTATGAAAAATATAAACTTTATGAACAAAATTATATCTAGTTAATTTATTAATTTAGGATTCTTATGAATCCAATTTTCATCATATGATGATATAATATTTTGTCCCAATTATGAATTCAATTTAATTATATTATTTAATATGATTTTTATGTTATTAATTGTTTGAACAATAATGACATATAGAGACAATTAAATAGATTTGAGTGAAGTATTTATTTTTGTATTGATTAAATAACATGCATAGTTTCTAGGCCAAGATATATGCTTCTTATGTATGTGATACATAATTGATAAACTTAATGAGTAGTATGCAATTTAATTGACATAAGAGTCTGATTAGGTTAATTATTATATGATGTGTAGTTTACTTAAGAGTGGAATATATGCTAGGTTAAATTCAATTGATCATGTAATTAATTGATAATTATATTGGAGAGATTTTAGTGATTAACGTGTTTAGAAAATTGAGAGATTAAGTATTCCTAGATATTTTCTAATATAACTTCTTAGTTACCAAATATGATTTAATTAATTATTGTTATTTATTTTTAATTCTTTTAATTTTGATTTCTTAAAATATAAAATCACAAATAAATTTTTTTCTTTTAAAGAATCTTTGTTGGAATGATTTTTTCTTATCATTATATTACTTGTTGTGATATATATATTTGCATATTCAATAAACACAAGTCATGTCTGATTAGATTTAAATTTAATTAACCTAAATAATTCTAACAAGTATAGTTAACTAGCTAGATTTTCCATTACTTCTTCATTGATTTTTAAATTCATATTGAGAAATCCATGCATATGAACAATTGCATATAGATAAATTATTCTTTTGACACAAATTGGTAATTGGGACCTAAACGAGGGGTAGAAATGTCAACCCTTGGAATCTTTTTGCAGCTCTATTCCAAGTCGGCCAAAAAAGCTTTACAACATGAAATAAGTAGATAACACAATGGAAATAAAAAATAATATGCTCAATTCAACACATAATAAAAGAAACCAGTAGATACAAAAGAACAATATGTAGTAGACATAGTAATGACGATGTGCCTTATACGCTCCTATCTAAACAAACAACATGTATAAACACGACAAATAGCATACAATATGTGAATTAGGCATAAATTCTGGAAAAGCTATAAAGAATTTTCAATCACTTCAAGATCTCATAAGCGAGAACATATTTAATAATTGATGATTGTACTTTCACAACACGCAATAATACATATCATAGCATACTAAAAGAAAGAATCAGATACCAGATACACAACCAAGGTAAGGATATACTGACTACTTAAAGACTCATAATAAACTTACAAATAGACATAATAATTAATTAGAAAGCTATAGGAAATCTACAAGGAAATGAAAGAAAGCATGCAACTACATAAATCAAGTAAGCTTTCAAATGAGAGTCTAAATCTAGTATGTTGGTGCATATGCGATAGCACTCATATTATACTAACACAACAACTGATCATCCATAACAACATATACAATGAGATAAACCCACATAGAACTTATAACTATGTAGTAACATCTTCAGATTGCTTATGGAAACCACGTAAAACAAAATAAACATATATAATTTGATTGAAAAATATAAATGCAAATACCTCTATCATTCAGGAGTACACTACCCTAACTACCCATCCCTTCCCTTGCTTGTAACCTTCACAATAACTTGATCTAACACACGGATCAGACTCTCTTCTAGAGCCAACACCGCACATAACAGTGCAATGAGTTACCAATTATCAACAACGTAAAACATAGAGTATAAAACCAATGTGGGAAACCACTCAACCACAAACTCCCATAATCACTATCTTGGAAACATTCAACAATCCCAAAAGCATAGTATGCCCAAATATCACCTATAAAATATTTGCAGTCTAAGAATGGCATTTTACTCTTATTCAAACATGTCACAATCATTGAAATACACAAGGTGATTTTTAATGAACTTAAGATATTCACCTTACCCAAAACCTACTAGCAATTGCCGCCTCGAGTGCTCACCACTAAGGAGCACAGTTTGGCTCACACAGTCACAAATCACTAATACTAAACAAACATTCAAAGTAATAGTGATTCGAAATCAGAAAAATGAGATGATAATTTGACAAAGTTCTATTACCTTTTTTCTCATTAAAGAACACAAAAAGAGGGGTTATTTATAGACATCATCCAAGCTCATGTGGTACCTCACCAAAAGGCCCATTGACCATCCTTGTTGATGCTTCACCGACCACCGGGTAAGGTGGTCCGACGAGGATCTTTTCAGGGCACAACAAAAGTCCATTTTTTGATTCAAAAAATTACAAAATAATTTTCATAAATACCTACATACGTAACACAACAACAAAACATCGAGTAATGAGCTTGTGTGTAAACATGCTCACATGAAAAACATACCTATGTGTATATGTGCATTTTTTATTATCAGTAACCAAACTCACACAAAGGAAGACAAATCTAATAAGTAAAATAAATAAACTCCATATTTTACACACATGGACGCTAACAAAGAAACAAAGGATTATAGGACTTACACATATTTACCTTGAATTTATTTAAGTCAAATCTATCTTTAGTTATTTTTATTATTTTTTCATTAAATTAGAATTTTCAAAAGTCAAGTACTGTGACAAGATATTTATATTTTATTTTTCGTGTTTATTTTTAAATTTTTGATGAATTATTTAAAACCACATAGTTCTTCTTTAGATTTACATTGTAAGTATATTTATCGTTTAATATAAGTTATTCAATTACTTGTAAGATTTTTATAAATTTATAACATTTGACTATCAAGCCTTTGCCGTATCTTCTCATGTTTAAGAAGCATTGATTGCACCTATCTTACTAGCGCTTACTCAGTTTTACTAGAAATAGTAGGATATATAAGATCATAATCTTTTTCAACACCATTCAGAAGTGCATGTACCTGATCCTCCTTTGAGACATGGTTGCCATATGTAGATAATTACATAACAATGCCTTTAATCTTCGTAACAATTACATAACAATGCCTTTAATCTTCATAACATATCCAATGTTAGTCATTAATTTTTTTCCAAAATAATCCACATTTTAAGACTTCCTTTATCAAATCTCCTTCCATGCATGTGATCAGCCAACATCCTATCGTTAAAAAGACATCGATATCACCTAGAACAATTCTTCTAGCTTATAATTCTTTAAAGTCCTTAGCATTTGTCTTTTCCAGATCACAAAATTAGATATGTCCAACTTGATTGCATTTATCTAATTGCAAAAAAAAAAAAACCAGGTCTTGTATCTCTACCTTAACTTTTGTTTCAACATTCCTAAGGTTTTCTTGATCAGTTTGATCAAATCTTCGCAAGGTTAAGTCATCTATAGAATGTTGATTACTAGGATCTAAACTATTGTACTCTGATACTATATGAAGGTTCAGTTAGAACTTGATTGTGTTCAAGAATAGTAACACTTGCAAAAAGGTTAAGAAGATGAAGTAGAGAAAATCAAGAAATGAAGAAAAAGGGCTCTTAGGCTCTGTAAAACTGAATTACTTCTACTGAAATGATTACACTAACTATGATAGCTTTTATACAATAAGAAAGTCTAGAAGAATGCGTTCACACATGAACTGTATTCCAAAATAATAAACTTGGTGTGCACATATAAGAACTTGACTTTGCCTTAGTAACTAGCTACTGACATGGCAAAAGGAGTTGGCAAGTCTCTCACAAGTTTCACGCGAAGAAATTTAATTTAAAATATTTTAATTAATCATATATATTTAATTTAAATGAAATATAAAAGTTCAATCCAAAAATGCATCGACTAAGTTTAATATATAGTTATTTAGTTTTTTCTTGTCTTTAATTTATAAGATTTTAAGTATCTTAATTTTGTGATATTATTAACTCAAAAACTCAAAAATGAATTAAATAAAAAAATCAAATTTAAAATTACAATGATCAATGTCATAATAAGATATATAGAACCACAAACAATAACAAGTATTTTTAATTTTTTTTTAATTAAATGAAACTTTATTTATCACTCAAAACATATTTTACATTTATAAATATGACTATATACTTAAATGCATAACCACACAATATGTTTTAAATTAAAATATAAAAGAGATAATCACTTTGATATCAGTTTGTTTATCTATAATATATGTATTAATATCTCAACACATTACATTAAAATTAGAAAAATAATATGTAAAATGTATTAAAATTCTCAAAATATTGAATGCAATATAATTTATGCAAGCAAGTAAAAAGAGAGTGTCTCTTTTAATAAATGTTTTAATAATATTTTATGGATTGTAATTTTTTTGAAGTATAACAAATTTAGGAAAAAATTGAGTTTTTCTTTTAATTCTGTAATAGTAGATGATTATTATAATGTTCATGAATTTTTTTTAATTTTCTTTGTAATTGTCAATTTTATTAAACCTTTAATATAAAACCAAATATGTTATAGTGTTTTGATTTTTCATTTTAATTCTTACACTAAAGATGATTATTAATAGGCAATTATATTTATATTAAATATAATTTAAAAAATAAATTAAAATTTAAAACATATTTAGAAGATTTTTGGCTTTATATTTTAATTCTATGATAATAGATAATTGTTATAATAATTATGAGTTTTTTTTATTTTTGATTTTTAAATTTTGACTAAGAAGAAATTTATAAATTTTAAATTTATACACGTAGAATCAATTAGAAATCTTTTGATTTTTCTTTTCATTCTCCCACTAAAATATAACTAATACAATAATAAATTTGTTTTTACACTTAATATAATTTAAAAAATAAATTATCTAAAACTAAATTATAGTTGGACTATGTTATATGAGAAAATATATTAATGGTTATAGTATATATTTTTTAAGTATACAAATTTAACATATATTTAATAAAAATTTAATTTTATAATAATAGATAATTTTTATGATTCTTTTTATTTTATTATTACTATAATTTTTAGGAGTTTTTTGGTTTTTCTTTTTATTCTTTCAGTTAGAGATAATTATTAATACATGTAATTAATTAATTTTACACTAAATATAATTTATAAAATAAATTATCTAAAATTAAATTATAGTTGAATTATGTTTTATGAGAAAATATATGGATACTTACCGTATGTATTATTTAAGTATACAAATTTAACACATATTTAATAAAAATATAATTTTCTTTATTTTCATTATGTAATACTATATAATTATAATACATTTTATGAGTCTTTTCATTTTCTTTTTAATTTTCGGCTTTATTAACTATTTCATTTATAATAAAAAATATATTTTAGTAACTTTTGATTTTTTTTCTTTTATTTTTTCGATAAAATAAAATTAATTATACATATAATTAATAATTTTTATACTAAATGTAATTTAAAACATGAATTAAAATTTAATATATATTTTAATTTTATAATAATTGATAATTATTATAATAATCGTGAGTTCTATATTTTTTCTTTTTGAAATAAGAGATAATTTATAAATTTTAAGTTTATTCATATAAAATTAATTATAAAATTAATTATTTTATGAGTCTTTTAATTTTTTATTTTATTCTCATATTAAAAGATAATTAATATACATAATTAATTATCTTTTATACTTAATATAATTTAAAAAATAATTAAATTTAAATTATAATAGTTATATTAAAAAATATATTAATATTTATAATAAATTTTATTAATTAAAATATTATATATTTATGATGTTTATTTTTATAATAAAGGAAAAATTCTTTCACGTAAAAGTCTTCTAGTAGTACCAAAAAAATCTTATATTTGTTTCCACTAATTTGAAGTTTGAGAAATAAATTAAAACCATTTACTAAGGTTCCCTGCAAGTATATGAAACTAAAGTTCA
This sequence comes from Hippophae rhamnoides, assembly GCA_033030585.1. Classification (NCBI taxonomy): domain Eukaryota; kingdom Viridiplantae; phylum Streptophyta; class Magnoliopsida; order Rosales; family Elaeagnaceae; genus Hippophae; species Hippophae rhamnoides. Next base: position 40,376,977 of record CM065430.1, on the reverse strand, counting down.
ATTCTTTTTATGGAAACTAAAGTTATAATTAAATTTTTTTTATCTTCTTCACCCCATGTACTTTTTCCATTAACTCGTGTTAAATTAAAATTATTTTTATCTTAAACTATCATGTTTGTTATATTCAATCAAAATTACTTTTATCTTAAATTATCATGTTTTTTGGATTATTTATAATTGTCATTCAATCTCTTATTTTTACAATCTTAGTCACGGCTTTAGATAATTATTAGATTTTTTTTGTTTGGATGTTATTATCACAATACTATATTTTTATTTTTTTAATTTATTAATATATTCTTAATATATGAAAAAATAGGAATCAATAATTGTAACGAGTTCTTTCAAAACATCCTTTTACAACAAATCATTCACAGAGAAAAATAGGGGAGTAACAACGAACTATATTAGCCAGTAGGAGCATATATAGATACTACAAATAAGTTAGTAGTAATTTAATTATAAATTCAATAAAAAATACATCTTTGAATTGCTTTGTAATAAATAGTAAAAATTAATTGATTGATAAAGGAATAAAACAATACGAAGAAGAAAATAACAATGGATGTTGACAATATTGAAATCGATAAAATATATATATATATATATAAATAATAAATATTTTCATAAAAAATTTACTCTTCTATAATATTTTTTTAATTAGACTATTAATTTACATTTTATTAAATGTATAGTACTAATATATTAATTTAATAATATAGATATAAATATATATATATTGTATAATAAGAATACCACTAAAATATCAAATCCCAAAATATCTATATTTGCTTAATAATATTAGCATGCAAAATTATCAAACACATATTAAAAATATTATTAATATTGATAGATTTATTTTTTGATAAAAACAATAAATAACAATCTAATTAAACTTCTAATGAAAAAAGTGGCACCTATTATATAAAATTTATATAGTTTTATTATTGTAAAAAATACAATATATTATTTTATATTAAATGTTGTCAACATTTTTCAAATTAAACTACTATTATTTAAACATGTTTGATGTAAAATTCCATTGATTGTATCTCGTTCAAATATTATTAAAGTGTTATTTTATTATTATATGTTATTATATTTAAATATTAAAAAATAGAGCACATAAGTAGAATAATAGTTTTATTGAGATAATCACGAAAATATAAACTTCTCATCTTACTTGTAGATATCTCTACAACTAAACATGATTGCCTGAAATTTCATGTTGAATAAAGTATATGTAATTTGTTAAATATTTACAAATCTAAGAATTATAGAAACAAACTAATATCTTATTGTTAAAAAAATTTATATCCAACAAAATTACATACAAAGATATGTTAAATTGAACTTTCATGAAATTAGATTTGGCTTAAAATTATTATATTAATTACTAGTGTGTATTATGGTATATACTGTAGTAATGGCAGACACCAATATTTAGTGGAGCAAGGAATGACAGATAATAATGTTAGTAGAGTCGTAAAGTATGGGTGTGCAGTAGCTTCCATGTGTACAACTACTGCTAGGGTTAGGTTTTGTTTTCATTTTTCTTAGTATACATAGATCAATACTCTTGTACAGAAATAGAACATAAAGGATATGAAATATATATGAAAATTAACAGAGAAACAAAATATTTGTCATGGTATCAGAGCAAAGTTATTGTTGTCCTAATGAAATAAAATAGCTACATACTACGTTGGAAATAAGCTGATTTCTGTTCTCCTTGACACTGGTTTGATCTGGTGTTGCACGCTGATTTATGTTCCTCTCTAAACTAGTTTGATCTGGTGTATGGACACTCAATAGATTGTGTTAATCTGTGGGTATTTGGCTAGGATCTAGGATACCGTTCTAGCTACTCTGAAGTTGAGTCATAAATAACCTTCTCCAAGTAGAAATGCTTTGAGAGAAGCTTCACTGTCAAAGGATCAGAAGAATACCTCATCGCCATTATATTTGATAACTCCTTCTGTATCTAACTTCCACCTGGAAGAACCAATAATAGTGGCTTCACAGTAGCTGAAAGTGATGACTGGCTCGGACATGTGGACATCTGCTCCGTTCTGAACCTCCAGCTGTACCATTTTCGATTGATCTGAGAAAAGAGAAAATGAAGCTCTAGAGAAGAGAGCCTACAAAGCTGGAAGAAAAAAACATGGAACATAGTAGAAGAAGCTGCGCAAATAGAGAAAAGGAATTAGGGTTACCATCGTTCTGAATATTCTATATATATGTGGTGAGTGTAAAAAAAATGACATACAAAAATTGATAGATTTCATGGCAGAATCTGGCGATTCTGAACACAGTATTGATAGATTTCATGGCAGAATCTGGCGATTCAACCACCAATTTTATATTGAACAATTTGACTACAAAATGACTCAGGTTCTAACTAGAGCTCAGACCGCCTTACAACCTCCGCTAACTGAAGCATCAACTACTCTTATTAGTATCAATTTGGGAGGATCTAACTATGCCTTGTGGTCCCTAGTGGTGAAGATGTATATCTATAGAAAGGAAAAACTGGGATATATTAATGGGGATTTTTCTCAACCTGCTGAAATCGACCCCTCATTCAAGAGATGGCGCACTGAAAATTCCATTGTCAAAGGATGGTTGATCAATTCAATGGACCCTTCCTTGATTGCAAATTTTATCTGATTCCTAACTGCAAAAAAAGTTTGGGATTTTGCTACTACAACCTACTTTGGGACAAACACTTCTCAAGTGTATGATCTCCGTCGTCAAGTTACTCGTATGAAGCAAGTAGGTCGATCCATTGAAAAATACTACAATGACCTTCAAGGGTTATGGTGAGAAATTGACTCCAATAGACTGTGCGACTGACATACAAAAATATAACTCCATCGTACAGAAAGATCGAGTGTATACCTTCCTCGATGGACTTGATGATCGACTAGATAAAACTCGAAGTGATGTGCTTCAAATCAAACCATTCCCTATGGTGGAACAGGCCTATGGATTCGTCCGCAGAGAAGAGATCAGGCAAAACATGATGATCACGAGTGCAGATATGACTCCCAGAGTAGTTATGTTTTCAAAGGGATCAAGGGACACCATAATCCGATGCCACCAAAACCAGGAACTCTTTCTTTGGGAAGCAAGAAATCCATGGGAAATCCACCCTCTGTTGATATAAAATGTGCCCATTGTGGAAAATTCAAACACAACCATGAAAACTGCTTCAAACTACATGGGTATCTAGAGTGGTAGAATGATCTTCAAGCACGGAAGAAACGGGAAACCATTGGGAAAGTCGCTGCGGTTACCAATAATTCATCACTATCCCTTATTCCTCAGGCCGAATCTTCCCAGGATCTAGGTATTTCAAGTAAATCAATTCACATCTCTACTCGTAGTGATAATGAGGATTGGATTCTCGATTTTGAAGCTACAAATCATATGACATTTGACCCAAAATATCTCTCCAATACAACCCAGTTGAGATGGAGCCGTTTTGCCAATGCTAATGGGGTCACTTATCCAGTAGTCATGCATAAATGAGATATAAGCATATACTATCAATTTCTACTCAAATCATTTAATCTAAGCAAAAATAATAATAAAAAATATATGATACTCTATTAAGAGAGAAAAAAATTCATACATTCAATGCTAATACCTATAGAGATCATCTAAAAATTTGAATAAATAAGAAATGTGTTTGGAGTAGAAAAAATATATATTTCACTCTGAATAAAAGAAATTAGGCTCAAATTATATCTCACAAAGGTAGTCTCCACTAAAAAAATTCATAAACACCGATTTTGGGTTTAATATAATTTCCACATCTTATCAAGAAATACTAGTTATGACAAAAACTAACTAATTATCAAAAATAATTACAAAATATTTCATGATATGTTTTCAAAAATTAATCTAATAGTACAAAAGACTTAACTATTTACTTAAATTTGATTCAAAGAAAAGATAAATTTTTGTGAATTTTTTTTTAATTCCAAAAATTACTTAATCACACAAAATAGAAATAAAACCAAACACATAAAAAAATGAAAAAGTATATATTTGTTTTATTTTTTTATTTTTTTTTATTTTTAAATTGTTAAAACCTTTTTTTATTAAGCATGGTAACTTTTCACCACCCCCAACCTAGAACTTACATTGTCCTCAATGTAACAACTGTAAATTAAAGATAAAGAAAAAAGAGAAGAAAAATTACCTATTTCCTGAGAATGTGCAAGTAGTAATGGAAAATGCAGGTGCATCCATCATATTCATCATTAAAGTGTATACAGACAAATCGCTGTTAACTTCTAACATCTCAACAAATATTTTTAGTTTTAACAATTTAAAAATTATTCACATGTAATTAAAAAAATTAAATAAATGAAACAAATAAAAGAAAATTACCTAAAATGATGGGTCAGCTCCCATCCAACCGCTTAGTTTAACGCCTTAGCAAGACGTAACTTGGGATTGCATTTTAAGTAAACTCAATGTCCCCTCATCATTGAATCAATCAAACCTATAGGTAAGACAATGTTGTCTACCTATACTTTTTCAGTCATGCCCTATTGATTTTCATATTTCTTTATATACTTCAAACTAGGGGCATACTTTGAGTTTTAGATAACCCACATCTAGGTACAAATCAAATAATTAAGGCATAAAAACACAATTGTACCTAGATTAAACAAAGCAACTAACTCCTTAGATTGTAATTAAAACATTAAAATTTCGTAGATAGTTTCAGAATTTATGTTTTTTTTAAGATAAAATAACATAATCAGTATTAACCAAGAGTGCTCCCAGGAAAGAATGGTGGTGCAAAAGCTCCTTAAAAACCATCCCCTAGATAGAACAATGTTCCCAGGAAAGACTAGTGGCACAAAGGCTTCCAAGAACTAGTCTCCTAGACAGAACTCCCTTAGATCTTTACTTTTCATGTTATTAAGTTAAGTTAAATAAAAATTTAAGTTAATTAAGTTAATGAAAATCTAAGTTAATTATAAAGCTAAGTTAATTAAGTTAATTGAAGTAAAAAAATCTAAGTTAATTAAGTTAAGTTAAAAAAATCTAAGTTAATTAAGTTAGTAAAAAAAAATTAATTAAGTTAAGTGAAGTAAAAAATCTAAGTTAATTAAGTTAATTGAAGTAAAAAAAAAGTTAATTAAGTTAATAAAAATTTAATTAAAAACCTAAGTTAATGTTAAAAACAATCTAAGTTAATTAAGTTAGTAAAAAAAAATTAAGTTAAGTAAGTTAAATAACAATCAAGAAGAAAAAAAAATCTAAAGAAAGAAAAATAATAAAATAATAAAATAAAATTAAATTAAAAAAAGGTAAGAGAAAATAAAAAAAATAAAATTATATTTTAAAATAATTAAAAAAATTTAGTAAAAATTAAACTCAAAAAATTAAAATTTTGGTTTTTTATTTATTTATTTATTTATTTATTTATTTATTTATTATTTATTTATTTATTTATTTGTTTTATTTTTTAACTTAAAATTTTTGAAATGTTTTTTTTTTATTTTTTTTTACAATTTATGAACGGTAAAACTCTTTTTTTTTAATTCAAATTTTAAATTTCTAAATTATTTTATTATTCACGCTACAAATTTTTTTTTATTTTTACTATTCATTTACGGTAAAAACTTTTTACTTCAAATTTCAAATTTCTAAATTATTGTACTATTTACGCTACAATTTTTTTAATTTTTTTAATTTTTTTAATTTTTTTAATTTTTTTAATTTTTTTAATTTTTTTAATTTTTTTAATTTTTTTTATTTATTTTTTATTTTTCTTTTATTTTTTATGAAATTTGAAATTTGATTAAACGTTTTATTTATTTTTTTATTTTTTTACAAAAAAAAATCACAATTATTTACAACACAAAAATATTTTTAAAATTTTGATAAATAAATTAAAAACGCTATTTCTTCACTGCAAGAATCCGCCAAAAACTTAATGAGTCGGGATTGTGAAAAACTTTGATGCCATCCTCGCAACGGAGTCATCACCGCAATCGGCACAAAAACTACTTTAACGAAACCCAGATCGCTGATCCGCCAATACTTTGGTTTTAATATTTATAAAACTCTGGTGCACGAATCATTTTAAGTAGAAAATGATAAGTATACTCAAGGTCGATCTAAGGAAGAAATGTATGTGGTTTTTAATTTATTATTCAAACTTTTAAAAACGAAATTAAATCCTAAACATCCCGTCACGATATTTTCGGGGCTTTGTGCTTTTAATCTAATAACATAAATTTAAACATAGATTCAATAAACATTCATGCAAATTTTATCTTTTATAAATAAATGAGTATTTATGGATATAATAACTAAGTTAATTATGATTGCTCGTATTATTTAGGTTATTAAAGATATGAATCGATATTTATTGATTCTCCTTTTTGTATGAATACCACTTTATGGTGAGATTAGATATTCTTGTTAACTAAACAAATCAATTAACACCTATGGGTGGGGTTGATAACTAATTTGGTTAATTAAATTAATTCATTTTTCTAAGAGATTGAAAATGAACCATTTAAATGTCACCTTTGTTGTGGTTAGACAGCTTTAAACTTTATTCAAGGTGTCCAAATTAAACCTAAGAATTTAGTTATCCGAGTACTAACTTTCAAGTTTTAAACCATTATCCGAAAACATGTTGTCAATACATTTTCGTATAATAATTCTTATAAAAACTTTTGAAATAGAGCTTCACTCTAACTACTGGCTGATTGTACCAACAAATAAAAGAGCACTACTCTAAATCAGATCGGATAACTAAACCTTAAAATCTAATTTTCAGATTTAAGTTTGTAATGAAAAATAATATATTTCTCTCTAACATTCTTAATATAAAATCTTGAATAAAAATAAAATCAATTCATTTTAGAGATTTTTACCTATTTAATATTTGTAAGCATAACAACGCCATTATTACATCATGTTTACTAAACAACAAAGATAGTTAAATTTAACCACGCAAATTAAATATAACATGTAAGAATAAAGCATAAAAATAATCAGAATAAAATAAAATCCTTACAGAACTTCGATGCTATTCCGTTCTTTGGAAAAACTCCAAGCCGGAATTTGCACTTATTTATTGAATCAAAAGCTAAAATATTACAAAAACATAACTAGTTCTTCCTAAAAAGGGAAGAACTCTAAATCTAAGAGAAATTAACTAAGAAAACTAAAAACTAAGAAAACATAAGAAAAACTAAAGAATCCTAAAAATCTAAGAAAAGAGAGAAAAGAATGTATTTGGAGGTGTTTTTAGGGTTTGTTTTGAAGTGAAGGGAAGCTGGGTATTTATAGTGATGACGTGGAGAGAAAAATGAGTAAAACAATGTTAAAAAAATGTAAAAACGCTGCAGAATGGAAAATCTTGCCGACGTTATTGATGACGTCAAGATGACAATCACGTCTACCGAGACGTGAAAACGAGTACGTCTGCAGCGGATGAACAGAATCACGCGCAGTTGTCGCTGGCATTTAACAGTAACCTCACAAGACGTAGATCGCGCGCATGTGAACAAGTAATCCTCACAAGCACGTAGTACCGCGAACAGTACCCCCGCGTTAGCCATGGGGTCTTTATGGCTCGGCAAGGGTCAAGCAGCTGGCAGGCTGCTTTTTCTCCTTTTGACCCATTTTGTCCAATTTTTCCATATTTGTCGACCTTTACACATTTATTTATTAATATATTTGTGATGTATTGCTTCAGTATTCCTCTGAAGTCTTTAAGTTGCATTTTTAAGCCAAAATACCTGAAAAACAATAAAAATACCCGTGATTCCGAAAAAGACAAATTTATATAAATATATTGTAAAACATATAAATATATATATTTTTAATTAATTAATTTGCATAAAATCATGGTTATTTTAGTGTTTTTTGAGCACTCATCACTGCGCAAATAGAGAAAAGGAATTAGGGTTACCATCGTTCTGAATATTCCTATATATATGTGGTGAGTGTAAAAAAAATGGCATACAAAAATTGATAGATTTCATGGCAGAATCTGGCGATTCTGAACACAGTATTGATAGATTTCATGGTAGAATCTGGCGATTCAACCACCAATTTTATATTGAACAATTTGACTACAAAATGACTCAGGTTCTAACTAGAGCTCAGAACGTCTTACAACCTCCGCTAACTGAAGCATCAACTACTCTTATTAGTATCAATTTGGGAGGATCTAACTATGCCTTGTGGTCCCTAGTGGTGAAGATGTATATCTATAGAAAGGAAAAACGGGGATATATTAATGGGGATTTTTCTCAACCTGCTGAAATCGACCCCCCATTCAAGAGATGGTGCACTGAAAATGCCATTGTCAAAGGATGGTTGATCAATTCAATGGACCCTTCCTTGATTGCAAATTTTATCTGATTCCTAACTGCAAAAAAAGTTTGGGATTTTGCTACTACAACCTACTTTGGGACAAACACTTCTCAAGTGTATGATCTCCGTCGTCAAGTTACTCGTATGAAGCAAGTAGGTGGATCCATTGAAAAATACTATAATGACCTTCAAGGGTTATGGCGAGAAATTGACTTTCATCGTCCTAACCCAATAGACTGTGCGACTGACATACAAAAATACAACTATATCGTACAGAAAGATCGAGTGTATACCTTCCTCGATGGACTTGATGATCGACTAGATAAAACTCGAAGTGATGTGCTTCAAATCAAACCATTCCCTATGGTGGAACAGGCCTATGGATTCGTCCGCAGAGAAGAGATCAGGCAAAACATGATGATCACGAGTGCAGATATGACTCCCGGAGTAGTTATGTTTTCAAAGGGATCAAGGGACACCATAATCCGATGCCACCAAAACCAGGAACTCTTTCTTTGGGAAGCAAGAAATCCATGGGAAATCCACCCTCTGTTGATATAAAATGTGCCCATTGTGGAAAATTCAAACACAACCATGAAAACTGCTTCAAACTACATGGGTATCTAGAGTGGTAGAATGATCTTCAAGCACGGAAGAAACGGGAAACCATTGGGAAAGTCGCTGCGGTTACCAATAATTCATCACTATCCCTTATTCCTCAGGCCGAATCTTCCCAGGATCTAGGTATTTCAAGTAAATCAATTCACATCTCTACTCGTAGTGATAATGAGGATTGGATTCTCGATTTTGAAGCTACAAATCATATGACATTTGACCCAAAATATCTCTCCAATACAACCCAGTTGAGATGGAGCCGTTTTGCCAATGCTAATGGGGTCACTTATCCAGTTTTCAGGGGCTAAAACAATGAATTTATCTCCTTCATTATCATTATCTAATACATTACTTGTACCCTCTCTTTCAAACAGATTAATGTATGTAAGTCAAGTTATTTAAGATATTAACTATGTAGTATTGATGTATTCTACCTTTTGTCTCCTTCATGATATTCTCACCAAGGAGATCATTGGATGTGGTATTAAGAGAGGAGGCTTATATTACATGGATGACCTCAGTTCAGAAAGAGCCAACCACATGCAACACGCGGTTAGTAACAAGGAACGAAAAATTTGGTTATGTCATCGTCAATTTGGGCATCCATCATTTGAGTATGTAAAGCACCTACTCCCTAGTTTATTTTCAAATGTCACACACTCGAATTTCAAATGTGATACTTCTATCTTAGCAAAAATTCATAGGGTGTCTTATCCTATGAGCATGCATAAAAGTATGACTCCTTTTGTTTTAGTACATTCTGATGTTTGGGGACCTTCCTCGGTCACTACATCATCTGGTCATCATTGGTTTGTAATTTTTGTTGATGATTGTACACGAATGATATGGATTTACCTTCTTCAACATAAAGATGAAGTATTTTCTAGATTTCACTTGTTTCACACCATGATTCAGATACAATTTTCTAAAAATATTAAGATCCTTAGGTCTGATAATGAAGGGGAGTATGTTAATCAACAATTTCGGACATACTTGGACAACCATGGTATTCTCCATGAAATATCGTGTTTACAAACCCCACAACAAAATGGGACTGTGGAGAGGAAGAATAGACATATTTTAGAAATTGCCCGGGCCTTACTAATCAGTGCACATATGCATAGTAGATACTGGAGTGATGCTATTACTACAGCTGTGTATCTATTGAACTGTATGCCCACAAAAACCTTACAATTTCAAACTCCATTAAAGGTGCTATCTGATCATGTTCCCTTGCCTACTATTTTGATGCTTCTGCCTCGAATTTTTGGATGTGTTGCTTTTGTCCACCTCCATAAAAATCAATGAACTAAGTTGGATCCATGTGTTTTCCGATGTGTATTCTTGGGGAATGGCATACAAAAAAAGGGATACCGATGCTACGATCCTATTACTAAAAGAACCTACATTACCATGGATATTACTTTCCTAGAATCTGAATGGTTTTTCCCATCATCAGTGTCCAATTACTCTCTTTAGGGGGAGTGTTATGGTGAAGAATGAAATTGGCTTGATGTTGAAGTGTTAGACATTAGTAACAATCCGACATACTCAGATAATCCTAACAATATGGATGAGCCAGTACCTAGACCTGAACTTGAACTTCTAAGAATTAAATTTGAACTAGTGACTGAATCTCCAGAAGATGTTGTGGTTGATACACCATCCACTCTCTAGTACCCAATGATCCACCTACTGAGAATATTCCTGAGGTAAGCTACCCTATCACACCTTTACAAACTAATGCTATAGATACACCTTTTGGTTATGTTCTACCTTTCAGACACAATCGAGGAAAACCTCTAAATCGATACTCTCTAGTAAAGAAGAACGACAATCCAAGTATCTAATAGCCAATTATGTATCTACTCAAAGGTTATCAAAACCAATAAGAGTGTTTGCACAAACACTCTCCTCATGTCAAATTCCAAGTAGCATTGAAGAAGCCCTATCTGATCCAAACTGGGCTCAAGCTATAAAAGAAGAATTTGATGCATTGTAGAAGAATAACACATGGGTGTTAAGCGAGCTGCCTCAAGGAAGGAAAATGGTAGGATGCAAGTGGATTTTCTCCATTAAGTATAAAGAAAATGGGTCATTTGATCGATACAAGGCAAGGCTAGTAGCAAAAGGGTATACACAGAAACATAGTATAGATTATCAGGAAACCTTCTGATCTATGGCTAAACTAAAAATTGTTAGAGTTTTGTTATCTCTTGCAGTAAATTTAGATTGGCCATTGCACCAACTTGATGTGAAAAAGGCCTTCCTTTATGGTGACCTTAAAGAGGAGATTTACATGGATATCCTACCAGGATATATTGTTACATCAGGAAAAGAAACTGTATGTAGACTACAACGAGCATTGTATAGACTAAAACAACCACCTCGAGCATAGTTTAGCAGGTTGAGTTCAGCAATGAGGAAATATGGGTTTCAACAAAGCAACTCTGACCACACTATTTTCCTAAAACATCGATCACTACTATAATAGTGTCTTATGGTCTCAGAAATTTAGCCTCGGTTATTTTAAAAACTGAGGCCATATACCTACCATATTAATGTTCTCTTTTACATCAAATATTAATTTTTTTTATTAATCTTTTTTATTTTTTCCTCTCTTTTTTTCTTCCTTTCTTCCTCTTTCTTTTTCTTTTTCCCTCTCTTTTTATTTTTCACTCTTTTTTTATTTCTTCCTTTTCCTAGCTTTTTCCATCCTCCATCCTCCATCTCTTTTTATTTCTTATTTTCCTAGCTGCAGCTTCGTTGCTCTCTCTCTCTCTTTTTGTTATCAAAAATCAATATAGGGTTTCGATGAGGTTATCACTGGCAGTAGTGAATTTGATGGTAGAATGGCTTTCTATAGCGGTGGATTCATGCCTATCAGGCCACTTAAACCTCTAGGTCCATGTACACGAGATTTTCCTTGGATGCTACGAGAGCATTTCTCGAGCACTAGCTACACGATCTGCATCTTCTTCGATCATCATTTTCTTCCTCTTCCCTGGGTAGCTGGTTTCTCAACTCTGACTTTATTTTGATTTGCTGGGTTTGTCACTCTTCTCAATTTTCAATTTAGGGTTTGTTACTTTTGGGATCTTAAAACATGTTTATAGATCTTTATTGTGCCTGGTGCCTTGACCTGATGTGTGCCTGGTTCTAGTTCTTCTTCTTCAATGTGGTTTTGGGAAATCAGAAGGAAAATAAGGGCAAAGATATTAGTACAACCCATGTTTAGTGTAGCGGTGGTGGCTCCCTCTTTCCTCCTCGTTGTTCTTTTCTTATTTCCAATTGCTCCTTTTTCTCAAAACCCTTCTTCTACTTTGTAACTGTAAGCTATATTTCTCTTCCTTTTCCCCATCCCTCTAAAGTTTTGTATTTTACTATCTCTATTTTGGGTTTCTTTTGTCCCTATTATTTAGTGTTTTTGATTTAATCTGCTATGATTTGTGAACATAGTGGAAAGATGAAGATTTGGAATGTAAGGAGAATGGTAGAGTGAAGCCCATGCAAATGGTGGATTATTGCCATGTCTGCCACATACCCAATGGATTTGTTTCGAGGGAGGCTAACCGTGCAGGTACTTTCTATCATTCTATCGTTCCCTCAATTTCTTGTTTTGAAGAGAGACTTAGATGAAAAAATTATACAGTTTATCTGCTGATCCAGTTTTTGAATATTTTTTCTATGCATCTAATTCAAGTGCCCTACATTGTAATATTGCAGTTATATTACTATTTTTTTCATAGATATTTTCTATTAGATTTTAGTATGACAAAAAAATGGAATTTATTTCACTGTTTATCTCGGTTATCTTTTAGCTATGTATTTTCCTTTTCATTATTTGTTTAAGTTCTATATTATTTTGTTGCAGCTATTGACGATCCTATAGGGGATCATTTGGAGATAAATGAAAGGTCTTGAATCAAATTTATGGTAACATGGCTAATTGATCAACTTGATCTGTTTGGCTTAGTTTCTCCTCTACATTGTTGAGCTTAACACTCAGTCATGGAAAAAAAATATTATGAGAATGTTTTATTGTTTTGATTTTTTTTATTTATAAATTCTTACTATATATTGGCAAATATCATCTTTTTTATGTAAAAGCTGAATTTGAAGAGCTCGTGGGAAAGACCATGAGTGAGCTAGTGACAACAACAAATGAAGGTCCAATTGGTGGTAAAATATTTGCAACAAATGAGCCCTATCTCATATTCTTTGTTTCATAAAAACCCAAATTCGAACCATTCAACCCCAAAATTCAATTTGTTGCCACAACTAAGCATAAATAAGTGAGTCCTTGTAAAATTTCCTTGTTACGACTATATATTATTTGCTAAAACTGTTATGATTTTCATGTTGAAACTGCTATGATTTTCATGCTGAAGCTAGGATAAATTTTTGGCCAAAATTGTGATAGTTTTAGAGTAAAAATATTATAAAAATGCTAGTTTATGATGAATTGGCTGCTAATAAGCCTATGGATGATCACCTGCTATTATAGTTTTTTTTTTCTATTTTATTTTTCATGGTAGGCACCAAGTGCAATAGCATCAGGCATACCAAGGACACCAGGCACACCAGGCCTCAATCTGGGGGGCAGACCATTAATGGATATGAAGATTTCCCAAAAATGATGAGAAATCCTTAATGAAGGTTGAGAAATCACTTGCATAGACTTGATGAGTTGATATTGAAATGCATATTGAAATAAGTTGCCCCCACTAACCATCTCACCACTCTGATAAACATCATACATTGTTTGTCTACTCGTGAGAAAGTAGAAGATGCAAGAAATGAGGATGAAATTTCTGATGTTGGTGCTGGTACTGGTGCACTGCGTTGGTGTTGGTGTTGGTCTTATTTGGTCTTGGTCTTCTACCTGCAGGTGTTAATATGCTTATTGGTGATGGTTCTGATCTTGGTCTTTGCTAAAATCTTATTGGTATTAGTCTTGGTTTGTAGAAGATGGAGTCAAGAAAGACTTGAGAGATTTTTCAATCAGCTGAAAATCCGGAATTATCATTATAATCGTTTTTGTAGCATATTTATGCTTGTAATTAATAGTAAAAAGTTAATTTGTAATAATAATTTTTTATTATGTTTAATTTGTAATAATAATTTTTTATGATGTTTTAGTGTATAATAAACTCTTGAATGTAATTATACTTTTAATTTTAATATAATATGATTTTTAATATTGTTTTAATAAATTTATTGTAATTTATATTAATTTTTAATATTGTAATTATTAATTATATATTTTTTAATTTATGTATACCCTATGGCCTCGGTTATTAGAAAACTGAGGCGATAGGGGTACTTACGACCTCGACTATTAAAAAATCGAGGCCAAATGGGGTACCTATGACCTCGGTTATCACTTAGGCCTCTGTTCTTATAACCGTGGCCATAGGTCTATGGCCACGGTTAAAAACTGAGGTCATATGTAATTTTTGTAGTAGTGGATTGGGAAAAATAATAGCTCTTATAGTCAATGTAGACAACATGATCATTACAGGGGATGATAAAGAAGAAATCTCTAGGCTTTAAGAACAACTGTCAAATGAGTTTGAAATGAAGAACTTGGGAGGGCTCAAATACTTCTTAGGCATTGAGGTAACAAGATCAAATCAAGGTATATTTCTTTCCCAAAGGAAATATACTCTAGACCTACTGGAAGAGGCAGGATTACTAGATTGTAAATCTGTCAATATTTTGATGGTCCAAAATCATAAACTTGGAGAATATGTGGACCAAGTACCAGCAGATAAACAGAGATATCAACGATTAGTGGGTAAACTCATATATTTATCTCATACTCAACCTGATATTGCTTATGCTGTAAGTGTCGTGAGTCACTTCATGCACTGCCCAAGTGAAGACCATATGGATGACATCATGCAAATACTTCGTTATTTAAAATCCTCCCTTGGGAAAGGACTTATGTTTTCAAAGAATGGTCAATTGGAAGTTGTTAGATATACAGATTTAGATTGGGCAGGGAATATCAAGGATATAAAATCTACTGCTGGGTACTTTACTTTTGTGGGGGGCAATCTTGTTACATTGAGGAGCAAGAAGCAAAATATAGTTTTCTTATCTAGTGTTGAAGCTGAATTTCGAGAAATGGTCAAGGGAATATGTGAGTTCATTTGGTTGAAAAAACTTTTAACTCTTAAATGAACTTATTTTGCGATAACAAAGTAGTCATTGTCATCTCCCACAATCCAATTCAACATGATCGTACGAAGCATGTTGAAGTGGATTGGAACTTCATCAAACATAATCTTGAAGAAAAGATTATTCAGCTTCCATTTGTTAAATCAAAAGATTAATTGGCTGATATACTCACAAAATATGTGTCTGCAAATAATTTTTACAACTCACTTGACAAGTTGGTCATAAGAGACATATATGCAGCAACTTGAGGGAGAATGTTGGTATGTGTTGTAGTGTATGGTGCATTAGTGGCAGACACCAATGTTTAGTAAAATAAAAAATGACAAACAATAATGTTAATGAAGTTGTAAAATATGCATGTAAAGCAGCTTTCATGTGTTCAACTATAGAGTTAGGTTTTGTTTTCATTTTTCTTAATATACATATATCAATAATACTCTTGTAAATAAATATAACAGAAATTAATGATAATAGATTATTTATAAAGTAAAATTATCACGGAGTGTAGAAACTAAGCAGTAATATATATATAGAAAAAGGGACTCACATTGAGAGGTCTCTCCCCACCGTGCAAACTAAAGGAGTTGATGAAATGAAAAAGAATAAAGAGAGAGAGAGGGCGGAGACATAGAGACTTTGTCAGATGAATTTTTTTATGTTAGTATTATATAAATATAAAATATTGTGGATATATAAATGATATGGTGGATATTTTAATAAATGGTGACGTTAAGTAAATTTACATGTCCCTCCAAAAAAGAAATTTTCTTTTCTTTTTTTCTGAATACGAAGTAAATGAATGAAAGAAAGTCAAAGTCTTCTGGTATATTTTCGTAAAAAAAAAGTCTTCTGGCATATTGTTAAGAAAAAAGTCTTAAAAAAATCTTATATTGGGTTCCACTTATTTGTAGTTTGAGAAATAAATTAAAGCCATTCACTAGGGTTCCTTCTCTGCAAGTATCTGAACTGTCAAATGGCTTCTATAACAGTACTCATGATCTTAATATATGCTATTAATCTTGTTTCCATCAACGTACATGCCCATATCATTCCCTTGGATTCTTCACTATCCCCTGGGACTACAACTTCATGGCCCTCATCTTCTGGTATTTTTGCCTTTGGGTTCTACCCACAAAGCAATGACTTTGCTGTTGGAATATGGTTGATTAGTCAACTTAACAACACAGTCGTCTGGACTGCAAACAGAGACGACCCTCTCATTTCCTCAAACGCCACACTAAAATTGACAAGTAAAGGTCAGCTTCTTCTTCATGACGAGCCAACTGGTAGAGAAATATTCATTGTTCCCAATACGACAGGCCCAGCAAGCTCAGCTTCTATGCTTGATAATGGGAATTTTGTACTATATGATAATCAATCTCGTGTTATCTGGGAGAGCTTTGATTTTCCAACCGACACCATATTAGGAGGCCAGAATCTCTCTTCTAATAATAACTTGACCTCAAGCAATTCCAACTTAGACCACTCAAGTGGACGATTCCTCCTTGGTATGCAACAAGATGGAAACCTTGTTTCGTACCCACGTAGCTTAATGTTACCAGAAACTTCCTATTGGTCCACTGATACTCTTGGTAAAATGGGTTATTTCCTCCATCTTAACCTATCTGGCTTTCTCTTCATCCAATTGGTTCAAGTACCTATGTTCTTTTTGGCCAATGGGTCAAATCTTGTCAAAGATGAAACTATTCTATACAGAGCAGCTTTGGATTATGATGGGATTTTCAGATTGTATGCGCATCATATGAGCAACACAAGCTCCAAAGTGGTCACCATGTGGTCAAATTTGAAGTCCCCGTGTGATGTTAAAGATTTCTGTGGTATCAATAGCTATTGCTCAGAAGTGGGCAAACAAGTTGACTGTAAATGTTTTCCTGGGTTTGTTTTCAAAAATCTCAATTCCAAGTTCTTGGGTTGTTATCATAATTTCAATGACGATAGCTGCACAAATAAAGAAGATCCAACCCTGAGGAACAATATTAGTGATCCTTTGAAGGGCATTTCCTTGGTTTATAATCCTTATTCAGTTTTACCCCTGAAAGAGGCTTCCTGTGGAAAGAATTGCCTTAAAGATTGTAACTGTTGGGCAGTTTTGCATAGTGGTGCTCATTGCCGTAAATATAAGCTTCCAATCAGGTTTGGTAAAGAGATTAAAAGCAGTTCAGATGTGGCGTTCTTTAAGATATATGCAGGTGGTTTTGATGGAAATTCTAGTAATTCAACACAATTGGTTGAAAGCAAGAATACTACTCTAATTTTGATACTTGCATTGACTTTGGGTTCTGTTGCATGCTTCTGTTTCGTCTTTGCAATTTCTAGTTTTTTTGTTTACAAGCACCGAGCACATAAGTACAATAAGCTATTTGAAAATGCAAATTTGGGTTTTGCTGAAGAATTTACACTGCAACCATTTTCTTACAATGAGCTTGAGATTGCAACAAGTGGGTTTGGGGAAGAGTTAGGAAGGGGAACTTTTGGAGCAGTGTATAAAGGGACCTTAAGTGGGGGTAAAGGGATTGCTGTTAAAAGACTAGAAAGAGTTGTGGAAGAAGGGATTAGAGAATTTAGGGCTGAAATTACTACCATTGGAAGGACCCATCACAGAAACTTAGTTCAGTTGCTTGGTTTTTGCATTGAGGGACGAAGAAAGCTTCTTGTTTATGAGTTTATGAGCAATGGTTCATTAGCAGATCTTCTCTTTAAGTCCAAAATGCGCCCATCTTGGAAAGAAAGGGTGAGATTTGTGTTAGAAGTGGCAAGAGGTGTGTTTTATTTGCATGAGGAATGTAGCGTTCATATAATCCATTGCAACTTAAAACCCCAAAATATACTCCTAGATGATTGTTGGACTGCTAAGATATCTGATTTTGGTATGGCTAGGTTCTCACTGCCAAATCAAGCAAAAACATCAGACCAAATAGAACAAGGGACTATGGGATACTTTGCACCTGAATGGCACAAGAATGCCTTAATATCAGTAAAAGCTGACATTTATAGCTTTGGTGTTGTGCTTTTGGAGATTATATGTTGCCAACGAAACATAGAACTAAATGTTTCGACACCTGAAGAGATAACTCTTTCTGCTTGGGTTCATAAATGCTTAATGGAGGAAGAGTTAAATAAACTTGTGACAGATGAAAATGTGGATTTCACAACTGTAGAAAGATTGGTGAAAGTGGGACTTTGGTGCATTCAAGATAATCCAGATTTGCGTCCTCCAATGAAGAATGTGATCTTAATGTTGGAAGGGACAATGGATATACCAGTCCCTCCATCTCCACTGCCTCTCCTTCTTCTTTCATGATATATATAACCCAAGAATCTGTCTGTGTTAATCAATATGTATAACTCTAGTTAAGCTGATCATTTTCATTTATTTATTTTGTTTGTTCTTCTGATATTGTCTTTTGCACAAATAATGATTTTTCTGCAGTAAATGGTGTTAAGAATTTAAATGAATTAAATTGATATTTCATATTCCTTTGCCTTGTGCTATCAATCAACTTGACTCTTTTTTTTTTTCACCCAAAACAAAAAAAAATTAACTTCATTCTCTTACTGGAAGACTAGCATTTTCTACCTAATGCATCTTTAATTAATCTTTTTCTACGAGGGAAACGGAGAAAGACCAGTTTCTATCAACCAATTAAGTAAAATTTATAGAAGGTGAAGGTACAGCTCCCAGTTTCTGTCATTTTTCTATTCCTATCTATATCATTTCTTGGTGAAGGAGAACCACAAAATAAGTCTAAAAAAATTGTAAGGCTAGGCTCTTCACTGACTTATCCCTCTTCATGGTCTTCTCCTTCTGGCCATTTCGCTTTTGGTTTCTATCATCAAGACAATGGCTTTGCAATTGGAATTTGGTTACATGGTGTAAACCAAAACACAATCGTTTGGACAGCAAATCCTGATTACCCTTTAGTTCCTTCAAGTTCCAAGCTAGTTTTCAAGGATGGTAAGCTTGTTCTACTGAGAGCAGAGGACACGCAAGAGAACAAGGTATTGATCATTGCTAAGGGAACAAATCCAGCTTCCAATGCTTCAATGACTGATTCTGGCAATTTTGTTCTGTGTGATGAGCACTCTCAAATCATTTGGCAAAGTTTTGACCATCCCACGGACACTATACTTGGTGGTCAGGCAGTTCCTACTGGAGGCCAGTTGTTTTCAAGTGTATCAGAAATTGATCAATTGACAAGAAGATTTCGACTCAAAATGCAGAATGATGGAAATTTTGTTCTTTACCCAGCAGACTCAGAAGACTCGACTATCGATGCTTCCTGGAGTACTGGTACTAATTATAAAGGCATCAAGCAAGGTCAGCTATATCTTGATTCTTTAGGAAATCTTAACATTATCAACAACACCAATACTTGTAGTGTTCTGTAATTGCTAAAAGTTTTCCAAACACCAAAAGGTACTTTACGTTCTTACTATTTTGTATTTTGCTTGACTAAGGAGTAATGAGCATATATGATTTTCTTAAGTTACATGCTGCTTCTCAAAAGGTTATTCAATTATTGTGTTACATTATTGTTGCTCCATGGGCCATTTCTTATGTTGACCTGAAAAAGTAAGTCTCTTTTAAGAAGAGGAGACCAGGAGACGGGGTCGGGTAGAAAAGAAGTAGATAAGTCCTCACTAATAGATTACAGAGATGATGCAGGAGCATGGTTTAAAATTATATTGTAAACTCAGTAGTAGTAGCCCGTTTACCTAGGGCTTTAAGCCATTGATTTTACAAAAGCTATTTATTCCATTGGGCCAGTCAAACTGATCCCTGATGACAAGCTGTTGTTGCTCCAAAACACAACATTTTGGTGCTAGCATTTGCTTGAAAAGGGACTCACGCAGAGTGATAAGAGTGAGTGAGAAGTTGCTTGATTGTTAAGGATATTTTGTTCTCTAATAGGAATTGATCTGACGAGTTCATTCCTTATTTTTTGTTTGAATTTAATTCAAAAAATTTGAGACTTTTTACGACAAATTGGTATCAAATCATGTAGATTGTGACCCAAAAACCCAATGGCAAGTTTTCGTGATAGCAATCGAAGGATAGGTGACGATTATCACAATCCAAAGGCTCTTTGGAAAGCGCTAAAGGATTTAGTTGACAATTAGAAGCTTCTGGTTATGGCATTACAAAAGATCAAAAACTAATGGCAATTTTGAGTGGTTTAGATGAGAGCCATGATAATGTAATCTCTACACTAATTGAGAGAATGATCAATGAAATTGCTTCAATTGAGGATGCAAAAGCTTTACTCATGAGCCATGAGTGTAGAATTGATCGAAGAAGATCAATCAATATCTCACCCCTAGCTTTAGTTAATCTTAACACAAAAAAACCCATCACCCAATTCTCAAATAGTTCTTGACAATAATCCCAATCAAACCTCTTTTCAACCAAATGCTTATAATCCTAGTCTCATTCCACAATTCAATAACATGAATATACAGGATACACAATACAATCAAGCTTCTTATCCAAACCAATTATGTGAATTTTTGGTCACATTATTTCTGCATGTTGGTTCAAATTTGTAAGAATTTTGTTACATCTCAACCAGATTCCAAAAGCTTTAGACAAACCACAATTCCACCACAATAATTACCTTTTATTACACTTGGACCCTTTCACTACTCACCTCTACATGGCCAGGATATGCTAGATACTCATAATTTTCAAACTTTATCTCTTGCACTCCAATTCTAGTTTATCTCTATACAAAACCAGCACAAAATTTCATGCATATGCATCAATCACCATTAACTTATCTATTGAATACTTCACATGTCCCTCAAAATTCATCTTCTTATTCTTATACTACTCTTACTGTTTTCTCTTCATCATTAACTCAAGTGTTATGTCTAACATACCAGCTCCTTCTAATACTTAGTGGTTCTCTGATTCAAGTTCTAGTCACCAAGTTACATTAGATCCCTTTAAGCTTGTTGCATCAAACCAATATGAAGGAGTAGACACTCTCATGATAGGAGATGGTAATGCTTACCTATATCTAATGTTGGTTTTAATCATTTTTTTTCTATTTCAGTCTCTCTTGAAAAATGATTTTGAGAAACATTTTACATGTTCCATAAATTATGAAAAATCTGCTTAGAATTTCCAAATCTCAATATAATATAGTTTATTTTGAATTTCACCCTTCTCTTTGTTATGTCAAGGATCATAATTAAGGGAAAGTTCTTCCCAAGGAAACATTGGTTAATGTATTATTTGTCTTTGATCTAGATCTAGCTAAGGGTTCTCAATCAAAATCAGTTTCCTAGGATATTACATCTTATAGCTCTTCTTCTCAAACTTCAGCTTGTTTAGCTTCTAGTCAGCTGTGTAGTCTTGATTTGTGCCATCAAAGGCTTGCATATGCTTATAGTTTTGTAGTAAAAAAAAATTCTCTAACAATGTAATATACCTTACCTAAACAATACAAAAGAAACTGAGTTTTTATGTTCAACTTATGCTTCAAACAAAACACATAAATTGTCTTACTCTTCTCGTATACATCATGCATTTAGTCTTTTTCATGTCATCCATTCAGAAGTTTGGACGGCTCCTTTACCTTCCACTAATGGTGTTCATTACTATGTTCATTTCATAGATGAATTCACCCATTTTACTTGGATATATTTTTTGACAAATAAAAGTGATGTATGCCATATATTTGTCTAATTCAAATCCCAAGTCGAACTTCAAACTAGCTTGAAAATAAAAATCTTGCAAAGTGATTGGAGAAGTAAATTTCAAGGTCTAAAATCACTTCTATATGTATTGGAATCCTTCATCACACATCATGTCCTCACTCCTATGAGCAAAATGGGATGACTGAGAGGAAACATTGTCATATTGCTGATCTAGGATTGACAATGTTGTCACATACTTCACTACCCATGCATTTCTAGGATGAGGCTTTCTATTCAAGTTCTTTTCTCATTAATCGTCTTCCTACTTCTATCCTATCTAACAAATGCCCTCTTGAGTCATGATCTTAAGATCTTACATACATCATACTTCTATCCTTACTTAAGATCTTACATACATCACAAACTTGAGTCATGATCTCAATATTTCACTTAGGCAATAGTCTTCATCATAAAGGATACAAGTGACTTTCAAAAGATGGTCATCTCTACATAAGTAGAGATTTTATTTTTCATGAGCATATTTTTCCTTTCGCATCTCTTACATCATCTAGTCTTTTATATGAGTCTTCTTCTTATCAAACTATTTTACCTATCATACATAAAAAAAAATCATATAATCCTCTTGTGTTAACTTCTATCAAAAACTTGGTTATCACAAATTACTCTACTAAGCTATCTTCACCTCATTTAGCAAATTCATTGCTACCATTATCTTTGATACAACCTACTTTATCACTACCCTTACTTATTCCATCACAATCACCTTTAAATCCTTTCCATACCAATGCTTACTTTATGATCCACTACTACAAAATGTGGCATTTAAGTCGACATGTAAAGTCATTTTTGGATAAAATTGATGTATAATCAATTTAAAGTTGGTTTGGTGAAAAACCAATGTTACATGTAGCGTTGGTTGACACGTAAAACCGACGCTATCCACGTAATTAATTTTATTTGAACTATTTAAAATTGAATTTGGATATATATATATATATATATATATATATTATAATTTTTTCTTCTTTTATTTAGTCAATTGGTTTTTAAAATTATAAAATTTATAGAATTTTGTGCATTTGTTTTAGATACGTACTTAATTTTATATACATGTTTTTCATACGTAGTTATCGAATTTAGATAGCATGAAAAACACAATATACAAAAAAGTTTTCAATAAAATATAAAAAGTCTATAGGTAATTAAATTCTTAAAAAATAATTGACGAAAAAAATAAAACAAAATTATATTGTTTAATTTCAATTTTAAAAACTGTTAAAATAAAAAAATGCACATGGATACATAATTAATTTTATGTACATATATTCCTTACGTAGTTATCGAATTTGAATAGCATGAAAAACACAATATACAAAAAAGTTTTCAAAAAAATATAAAAAGTCTATAGGTAATTAAATTCTTAAAAAATAATTGACGAAAAAATAAAACAAAATTATATTGTTTAATTTCAATTTTAAAAACTATTAAAATAAAAAAATACACATGGATACATAATTAATTTTATATACATATATTTCTTACGTAGTTATCGAATTTGGATAGCATGAAAAACACAATACAGAAATGTTTTCAAAAACTATAAAAGGTATATAGTTAATTAAAATCTTAAAAGAAAATTGTATTGTTTAATTAATTTCAATTTTAAAAAAAATTAATTAAAATAAAAAAATACACATGTATAACGTCGGTTGACGTGTTGAATCGACGCTACACACGTGTATTTTTCCATTTCTTTTCTCTCTTCTCCATCAGAACAGCGTGCTCACCTTCTCTACTCTTTCTCATTTTCCGGCCACCTTCGACCACCATTTCCAATGCTATTTAGTAGGTTATCTTCCTCTTCATATTATCTTTCAAATCCCCTATTGTTTTGAGCAAAATGCTCAAATTTTTATACCCATTTTCTCACTTACAAAACACCAATTTTTTTTTTCATTTCCTTCATTTAGTCTTGTAAGTATTTCTATTAATCCTACACACTTATTATTCAGTTTGTTTTATTTTTTGTATAAATTTTTGATTTATGTTTTGTATTATGCTTGTTATTCTATATTTGGTTGATTTTATATGTAAATAATATCTGGATGTTGTAGGTTCGAGGGACTAGAATATTTACCTTGTGTGGATAAATTTATTTACATATAAATAATTATATTTTATTAAGTAAAAGTAATACAATTTTAAAATGATAAATTTTTGTATTATGTATGTTTTGGTATAATAATACTTGAAATATATTGATTGGATTCATAATTAATATGCTTAATTAATGTCATTAATAGAAAATGGATAAATCTTGGATGTCAAAGTATAGAATTGAGCAGGAATAAATTTCTGGAGTTAAAAGTTTCATGGAATTTGCTTGTAGAAATAGTAATAATGAAATTAGTATGATTCGATGTCTATGTGTTAAATGTTAAAATGAGCGATTTTTATGAAGTTGACGAGGTTAAGTATCACCTTATTCGTAATGGTATTCGTTTGAGCTATAAATGTTGGTATTATCATGGAGAAAATATTGATAATACTCACGAGGAAAAGATAAATAAGAATGTGAGTGGATTACATACATCTTATCATAATGTACAGACAGAAAATATGTTTCATGGTGTTGAAGATGAACTACGTGAGAATGATCCCGAAACCTTTAAAAAAATTCTAGAAGATGCCGAAAATCATTGTATCCAAAATGCAAGAAATACACTAAAATGTCAGGATTGATTCATTTGTACAATGTGAAGGCAAAACATGTTTTTCCTGACAAGAGATTCACAGAATTATTAAATCTACTAATAGATATGTTTCCTGAGGGTATTGAATTTTCATTTTCAATGTATGAAGTGAAGAAATCTCTTAGTCGATTTGGCATAGAATATCATAAGACTCATGCTTGTCCAAATGATTGCATTCTTTATAGAAAAAAATATGAGACATTAGATGATTGTCCAATACGTAAAGAATCGAGACAGAAACATGCTACAAATGAGACAACACCTAAGAAAAGAGTGCCCGCAAAGGTTCTTTGGTACTTTCCATTGATTCCTCGCTTTCAAAGGTTATTCAAAAGTAAAGAGACATCAAAGATGTTGACTTGGTATTTAGATAATCAATCTGATGATGGGGTGCTACGTCATCCTTGTGATTCTCCAAATTGGAAAGTAGTAGATAATTTATCCCCTCAATTTGCATCTGATCTACACAATCTTCATCTTGCCATTTCTACTAGTGGAATTAATCCATATAGTTCCCTTAGTAGTAGATATAGTTGTTGGCCAGTAATTATGGTAACATATAACTTTCATCCCTGGTTGTGTATGAAAAGAAAATTCATGATGTTAACATTATTAATTTCAAGACTGAAACAACCTGGTGTTGATATTGATATTGATGTATATTTGCAGCCTCTAATAGATGATTTACAGACGTTGTGGAATGATGGTGTAAATGTTTACAATGCATTTAAAGAAGAACACTTTAACTTGAGGGGGGTCCTTTTATGGATAATTAATGATTTTCCTACCTATAGAAACGTATCAGAACATGAAACAAAAGGTTACAAGGGATGCCCTATATGTAGTGATGGCACTTCTACAACTTATCTTGTTCACGGATGAAATATGTTTTATAGAAGACATAGAAGATTTTTTCCATCTAGACACAAGTTCAGTTATCAAAAGAAACCATTCGATGGTGAAGAAGATCATGATCATGCACCCCGACCTTTGCGAGGTGCTAAGATATATAAGGCAATTGAATGGTATGACATTCAAACGATATGAAAAGATGAAAAAAAGAATACTTACTAAGGTAAGGAAACGAAAGAGGTCAATTAATGAAAGGGGTGAAAATTAAAAAGGAGGAGAATCAGTAGACCATGGTTGTTGGAATAAAAATCAATATTTTGGGAATTACCTTATTGGAAAGACCTACACATTCATCACATCTTAGATGTTATGCACATTGGAAAAAATATATGTGAGAGCTTGATTGGTACATTACTTAATATACCTGGAAAAATGAAGGATGGAATTAAAGCAAGATTGGATTTAAAGAAACTAGGCATACAGCCTGAATTGGCACCAAGGGTGGAAAATGATAAGAATCGAACATACTTGCCACCAGCATCATTTACAATGTCAACAAAAGAGAAGGATGTTTTTTTGTAAATGTTTGGCAGGTATGAAAGTTCCTTATGGTTACTCATCCAACTTAAAATTTTTTGTGTCTATCATTGATAAGAAACTTTATGGATTGAAATCACATGACTATCATATCTTAATGCAACAATTATTACCAGTTTTTATTAGATCAATTCTTCCAAAACATGTTGTATTATCAATAATTCATCTTTGTTCATTCTTTAATACAATATGTAAGAAATCTATATCAATTGGCGAGTTAAACTCTTTACAGAAAGATGTTGTAGAAACTTTGTGTCTAATTGAAAAATATTTTCCTTCTTCTTTCTTAGATATAATGATTCACTTGTGTGTTCATTTAGTTTGAGAGGTTCCATTGTATGGTCCTACTTACTTAAGGTGGATGTATCCTTTTGAGGGATATATGCAAGTCCTTAAAGGATATGTAAATAATAGAAATCGACTTTAAGGATGCATGGTGGAACGTTACATTACTGAAGAGGCCATTGAGTTTTATTCTGAATACTTTAGTGGTTGCACTGAAATTGGAAATCCTACACACAAGTTGTTCTTAGAACTTCACATGATCCAAGTAGGTAACCCTATGCTTGGTGGAAGTAAGAAATTGCTTATTGATCACACTCGATGGGAAAAAGCACCCCAGATCATTTTGGTAAATAATACTAAGGCACAACCGTACATAGAGTAAGTGATGTTTAACCTTTCCATTTATTGAAGATCGATCCTCGTTATAAAAAAAAGGAGGAGAAAAATGGTTGTATAATGAACATAAGCGAGAGCTTATTAATTGGTTTTGTAACCATGTAAGTGTCACATACAAGAATTCATTAGTACTTCTATGCAATGTATTAAAACTTTACTTTGAACACATTTTGCATAGATTTGAGATGAACTCAAGAAACCCAATCATAAAATAGCAGAAAGTTTAGAATGGCTTGCATATGGTCCAAAATTCGATGTCAAATCATTTTCTAGTGTCACAATTAATGGATCGAGGTTTACGACTCAAGCTAGGGACAAAGTCTGAGTAAATCAAAATAGTGGTGTGAAAATGGTTGCACAAACTATGCAATTTTCCAGTTCAAAAGATGATAATCATGTACTTTCTAATAGAACATATTCTGGTATAATTCAAGAGATTTGGGAATTGGATTATGAGGTCTTCCATGAAACAGTTTTCTTGTGTGATTGGGTCAAAGATGTTATCAATTTTTGATATAAAATATATGATTGTGGATTTACCCTTGTAAATTTATCCAAGATAAGTCACATTGATGATCCTTTCACGTTAGCACTTCATGCAAAACAAGTATTTTACGTGAGCAATCAAATTGACACAAGATGGTCTGTTGTGTTAAGGCCTCTAAAAAAAGAGTTTTACCATTGTGATGCTTTAGAAGATGACGACCCTATGCTTGATACATTAACCAATATTAGTAATTTCTCAAACAAATTGCCTAATGTATGTGATGATCTAGTTGATGATGATGATTCTTTGTCATGGACTCGAAGTGATTGTGAAGGAATAAATGGATACGATCAACAACCTAATTAAACATAATGTATGTTCTATATTGTTGTAATAACTCTTGGATGTTTATATATATGTATGTTCCTAAAATTGTTAATTAATTTATATTTCTTCATTGTTTGCAGATATTTCATGGATCCTCGAGTAACAGAGCTTGTAGATCCAAAAGATCCATTGGGGCATTTGAAAATAAGGAGTTGGACGAATATACCTAATGCTCCACTTAACCCAGATGATAGAGTACCCATTCTATTTGATGTTGCTAGTAATCCAATAAGGGAAAATGGCCAACAATTGAAATTCTCTATTGGTAGACTTGTGAAGTCCAGTATACCAATCAATACCATTTGTGTAAGTCTCTTATATTTTATAATTAATTACATATATTATATCTTTTTTGTATTAAATATATCTAATCTTTTGTAGTTTTTTTACAGAATCGTTACTAAGTCGATGACACTTGGTATAGAAAGTGTTATAAGATTCCAAATAAGGTGTGGAAGGAATACAAAACTTTCAGATTGGTAAGAAATTATATGTTTTCATATTTGGAACCACTTGATGAAGTAGAGCTTTACAAAATCCCTGAAGGACACCCCTGGATTACACCTCAAGTTTGGAAAGACTTTGTGGATTATAGATATACAGATGAATTTCAAATTATTAGAGAAAACATTCCAAAACAAAAGCCTCAGATGGCCAGTAAGGAGAAGTACATTAAAATTGAAGAACTCAACTCCTTTAAGGCCTCAATGTTAAGTGAGATTGCCACTTTAAAAGAATATCAAGTACAACACATGTCAGGCATGACATCATTTTACAATCAGGGCATGCCATATCGGCCAAGCATGAAACCATCCATGCCAAGCATGCCACCCATGCAATCTGATGGCGCTTAAACTATATCTAGTATGTGATATATTCATCCTATTGGTCCTCTTTTTATTCTAGGAATACAGATGCAATTAAGTAGGGGTTCATTTTCTTCAATGAAATCTACACATTCTTACCATCAATCACATCATGATGAACATTTTGGTGAGAATGTACATCCAATAGCTACCCCCACATGGGAGTCCTCCTCTATTTGATGAATCATATGTGGTAAGATTTTAATTTTTGGTGTAGATAATCTATTATTTTTATTTATTATATATAACACTTAAATTTTTTACAAAATATGAAATGTTTGTTGAAACATCCTTTATCAACGGAATTTGTTGTTATTGGAAGAGTACAACAATTGAGCGATGATCGGGTGATTCATAATCAATATTTGACAAATAATTGGTGAATAGTAATTGATTAATCATTGCTCCATGATTTTCCATTATCTGTGCCTTCTCATGCTACCACAGTCCAAAAGGCGATTGGACAGTATGTGGCTTGGTCGTCGATTCAAGTTGTTCTTTAACATACCTTTCATGTTTCCTAAAGCAACTTGCTTAGTATTTTTTGGTGTGTTTTAAAGAACCATTTTTTAATACTTCTATTATGTGGAAGATCTAAATCTAGATGCAGGGTTTCTATGTCTAGTTCTTGGTGTTCCACTTAGAGAAATTCAAAAGTGCAAAATTCTCCACCTCTTCTTATTTAATTTTTGAATTAAATAAGCTCTTAATCTAATTTTTTCTAATACACAACTTAGAATAGGCTCTCTACATTTAATTTATCAAAAACATTCAATTTTAAGAAGCAAATTGGATCAAGATTAAACACACAAACTCTATTTAATTATCTTGAGTATTAGTATTCATTACAAGCAATTCATCACTAATTATTTAAATTAATGAAGCGATTACGTACCCAACCAATTAAATTGATTAACGATGAATTAATTTAATTATTTAATTGTACACTTAAATAATAATAAAATTTATACAAATATTAAAGTTTGAGAATTAATACATAATAAAAAAGAGTTGATGAATAAAATTTTGTATATCTTATTAAATATTGTAATATATATCTAAGATTTTGGAATAATACACAATCAATTATAAAATTAACTCCTCGTAAAAAATAATAAACTAAGAATATTATTCATAAAAATAATAAAAAAAAATCTTAAAATTATTGTCTTTAATTTTAACCTTCGATTCCTTTAATTATTTCTTGAATTTTCCTTTTAATTCTTGCGCTCCAATTTAATTCCATATTTTCACTGTTTTTATAATCTTTTCTCTTAATTTTCTCACTGTTGTGAAACTGATTCTAATTTTTGAGATGTGTTTTGTATTTAGATTGAGAAAGGCTGATCTATTTTAGAGTTGGAATAGTATTATTGGTCGACAAATCACGCTGGAATCGCGAGATTTGCACTGCAAATGAGGCGTAATCATAATTCGAGATAAAGCTCTTGTAAAATTGTGACACTTGGTAGGATTTGATAGAGGAAGATATGGTGTTAATTTAATTCTTTGACACGTGGTCATTTACGTGGCGTGAATGAAAGTTGGATTTGGACACCAATGTAAATCTACGTGAACACATGTATTTGCTAAATAAAAATCATACAAAAATTCATAAAATCTAAAAGAACTCCAAAAAATACGAAGAAGATAAGTATTTTTTTAATAAATACAAAATAAATAATTATAATTTGTTATAATATATATATATAAATGAATTGATATTTAAAAATATGTATAAAATTACACTTATCAAACTCACTCGTATATACTCTTTATTAGTTCTTAGAGCAAAATCAACACTTACATAGAATAAGTCTCCTAACATTTTATCTTTGAGACTTAATAATATTATGATTTCAAATTATAATAATTATTAGATATTATATTTAGTCATTTATTTATTAAACTATTATATAATGATCATGCAAGGTATGTGTGCTTGGTGTAGTATGAATTAGTAATATTTAAATCATTTAACTTAAATGAGTTGAAACATTGTTCCACCCTAACTCATCAAAAGTATTCCTTAAAATCAAAAGTATTTTTTATTTGATTACCATATGGTTGTTGATAACTGTATTTTATATAGTTATTTTCATCAATTTTAGTAATGATAATTGCTATGTTCTTTTAATATTTAGTTAATTTTTGTTAAATAAATTAATATTTTCCTTTTATGTGCTAAAAATACATTTTTAATATAATTAAATAATTTGTATCGAAAATGTACTTAATTTCATAATTCTGTCCACAAATATAATTTCAGATAATATAGTTTCTTAATTACAATTTAAAAAAAATCGAAAATATAATTTAAATTAAATTTGGGCTTAATTATAATTATTAAAAGTTTAAAAATTTAATTTAAAATTAGCAAAGGGCTTAACTGTAATTTAAGAAAGTGCAAAATGTAATTTGGATTAAATTTGTGGGTCAAAATACAATTAATGGAAGTTTTAAATTCTGCGCAGGTGAGAAGAAGCCACGCGCTATTATTCCAGTGCGCAACCCGGACCGTCCGATCAGAAAATAAACGGCTCAGATTCGCGCGTGTGAATCATACCCGACCAAAGCGAGTGGCTCAGAACTCTGTGTTTTCATGCGGCTCGGTGCCTGAGTGGGCCCACCTACCGCGCAGGCCGGCGTGCAGGGTGGGACCCACGTGTCTGACGCACGTCTACCAAAGGGTGTTGTTCTGTGCGGTTGAACCACGTGCAATCATTTTTCCAGCGAATTAAAGTCTTCCACGTGTCCCAATTTCCCCTTGAACGAATCATAAGAGGACGCGTGGCACATATCGGTGAACGCAAAAGCACAGAATCTCGCCCTCGTTCCAGCCGTTGCTTCACTTTCTCGGCGCCCCAATCCCGTGCTTCAGTTTCTGCATGCGCCCGTTCCTTTCAACGAATGAGATGCGGCCACGTGTCCCACTATTTGTTTCCGCGAATCAGACGCTGACATGTGGCACACACAATGAATAAAAAAAATGCAGAAACAGCTCCTTGTCTCGCGTAAATTAAAATACGTTTTTGATTTTCGCGTGACCGCGGATTTTAAGGGGAATGTCGGGGTTTTATTTTCGATACAAATTTTAACGCGTGTATGATATTTTAATATTTTTGGTGTATTTTTTTAGCTATAAATAGGTGATATTATGATAGAGTTAAGAAGTTTTTTTTTGTTTAGAATTTTTTTGTTGTTCGGTTTTGGACTGCAAAACACGCAGAAGCCATTTTTTGGCTTTTGTTGTGTTCTGCGTGTGCCAAATATTTTCGTATGTGATGTTTTAATTTTCCTTCTTGTTCTTCTAATTTTTCTGCATTTTCTGTAATTTTTATTTTAATTTTATAAAGTAATTTAATTTTTCTAGGGTTGCATTTGATCTAAATTTATGAAGCTTTAATTTTAATTATTTTTTTTAGATTTATAAGACGTTCGATTTGTTCGTTCTATTTTGTGCTTAATACTTTTTGATTATTTACGAATTTTATCAAAACGATTTGTGGCATAAAAATAAACTTGAGAAAGGCATTTTTGTGTATATTGCTCGTAAATAGAATGACATGTATGATTAAGGATAGGAATATACCCTAATTGTATGTATGGCCTTTGAAAACTTAGAACGTAATGAATCTTGGTGAATTTAATTCTCATAGAGATATAGTGAATTAATTTAACGAGGTGTGTCTATATGGAGCTCGGAAGAGATGTATGGATAAAAATAGAAGTTTTCGGTTGACAAATTAAATGTACTAAAAAATATAAATCCAAAAAAAATAATATGATTGGAGTGGATTAGTTTGGTGAAAAATTGCAATCCTAGAGTTCTCTTATTTTTTTTGTTACCTTTTTCCATATCAACGATTATTTTGGATAAAATCAGAGAGATACAATTTTAGTACTCAACAAACTATAGTAACAAATCCTCGTGGGAACGATACTCTACTTACAAATCTTTATTACTTGTGACCGTGTATACTTGCACGATTTTTGTGTGTTGCAAAACATACAACAGTTATGTTTGTTGATTCAATCAAATAAAAGAAAAAATGAGAAAAAGATGTTCATTAGGTTATTGAGTAAGAGAAATAAAAATATAAATAACACTATCATAAGATCAATTATGTTAATAAAACAGGGTCAAATTTCATTGTTTTAGACCCAAATATTATTATTGATTTTTTTTTAATAACACAACCTATTTTTTTCTTAAATATATGGGATACATATTTTAGCGAGGGTTATTTTCTGTATATTAAGCATTTAATCAATTAGAGCACAACTGATACTCTTAAATCTTATTATAGAATTTTATATAATTTATTCTCTATGCAGTTCCACTTTTCTTGAACTATAGGATATAGTTAATATGTTTGGTTCAAAAGACAAAGAGTGGGTACAAACAAGTAGCTCATGTAGACTCAAATTCGTTCACTTAAGAGATTGTTCTTGAAAGAACACCAACATTAAAGGTAGAACAATTTAGTCAAAGAATTTAATCCTTTTTCCTTAATCATTTTCAAGATATATATTTAGAATCCACCTTGACAAACTTAAAGAAAAGTTCTACCAACTTATTCTTATTTATTAAAAAGAAAAGTTCTAGCAACCTATTTTCATTCATTAAAAGTATAGCAAAATTCTAATGGATTCACAACATTTTTCACAAGTTCATGTATATATATTATTTTATCACCAATTTAGTTATTATGCATGTAATTTTTGAGCAAAATTACCATAAAGTTTCCTTCACTTAGGAACAAGGTTAAGACTTTATCTAACATTATTTATAGCTAATTTCATCATAGATTCCCAAAAAAAAAAAGAACATGTGATTGATTCTAAACCTGACTATTTCCTGACTATCTTAAGGAATATAATAAATAAATATCAAAAATGAAAAATATTATGTGCTACCTAGAGCATACTATTCCTAAAACATGCTAAGCTAATGAATCATTAAAAAAATAAGGATAATGATGTGTTAACACTCCCCACATTTAATTCTTATATTTCCTCAATGTAAGCACATGCAGATATGTAATATAAAAATATGTAAAAATGGAGTAGAAAATAAATTGGGTGGGTTGTCTCCAACAAAGAGCTTGTTTAACATCTTTAGCCTTATTTTGTCTCATATTTTTCTTTAATCATTTTTTGCATTTGTGGCACACTCAATTTTCTATGTGGTTTTATTGGCTTTCCCGTTGTCAACCATTTTTCTTCAAAGATATTGAAGCAAATGACCTCTCTATCAAATTCCATTGTAAGATTTCCATAATACACATTTGTCTTTGTATGTGCTGATCTCATGAAAATTATACCCAAAATCAAGGGTGTTTCTTTAGTAGTGGAGTCATATCTCATTTTACATATATAGAAATCAATAGGAAAGATAAGCTTGAAAGTTTTCTTTTTTAGTTATGAACCTAATTAACTAGAGGGTGAGTGAATAGAATATCAGCGTAAGTATGATAAATTAAAATTTTATAGAATGGCCAGACATATAATTACTTGTAAATAAAATAATACAAAAATATAAAAAATAATACATGATTTTAAGGTGGAAACAATGTAAGCCACACCAAAGACCTAAGAGGAAAACTATAGGTTCACCAGACCACCTACCAATTCACCAAGGTAATGTCCCCAAGTAATTCTCCTTACAAGTTGCTATTTTTTTCATAGTCTCTACAAGAAAGTTGCTTAGATCTGGACCAACATTCTAATGAACTTGAGTCACACGAGTTAATCGAACTTGTACAATTTAGACTTGAAAAGTTAGCACAATAACACAAGTGCAAATATATGTCCTAAAGTATATTCAATAATGAATAATCCTAACTAGATGATTAAACAAGTATACCAGATAAATCAAAATCAATTAGCAACCCTAGAACAATCAGTTTAAAGCATAATATCACAAACATTAATAGTTTTAGCAAAATAAGAGAGAGAGAGAGAATAAGATGAAGGGAGTAATGCTCAATAATTCTTTTGTGTGGTTAACAAAATCATGAGCCAATGTTATGATTAAATAGCACGAGTAGAAAACCTAGGTCAAGGGTCTATTACAAATCTACCCTTGAAAATATTTAAAAGAGTTTTACAACATAAGGACAATATAGTAATAAAAAAAATTGGTCGAGTAAAAAAATTAGATCAAACTTGAAAATCTAGTAGCTTGATCGATCAAGTGAAACAATTAATTGATTTTAAAATAAGTAGAATAATATACTTATTAATCTCAATCAATCTAGTGCTCGATCGATCGAGTATTAATTCCTTGATCAATCTAGTCATGTAAAAATTAATTCAGCTAGGTAATTAAGCTCGACCAATAAAATAGCCTATATGCACAATGTTCCTATGTGTTTAATATGAAATCAAACTTGCATGGGAAAATAGATATACCTGGATGTGATTGTTAGAGCTCAATAATTTCTTCAGCTTGAATATATTCTTGAAAGACATACTTAAAAACTAAAATTATATTCAAATATTTTGTTCACGAATATCGTCAACACTCATAAACCATATAATCTCCCCCTTTGGCATATTCATGTGAAAAAATCTCTTTCTCACTATATAACAATCATAGGAAAAATAAAGTTTTACATAGTGGTACTATCCTATGATCCGGTGAAACCATCTTTGTTTAAATCTTGAAAGCTCATGTTTACACTGAAAATCAAAAATATAATACCCAAACAACTTGTCCTAAAAGACTCATTATTCATTAGTTCAATATATATACCAATATAAGAAGTAAAGAATATTCATGAGTGTGAGTAATTATCAAATAGAAATTAAAAACATAACTCTCCCTATGTGTAATACTTCAAAAAGAATTTTCAACTTTTTAATATTGATTCTCCCTATAAATTCAATATTTCAATTTTCTCCCCACTTTTTATCATATGAATAAACATAGAAAAAATATAAAAACATTCAGATGTAGCAAACACAAGGTGCATTGAATGATAAATTTCTTGTACATTACAACTAGATTTCAATTACACTTAAAAATATGAAAACAACCAAATTTATTGACTCTAAACACAACAATAAAATAGGGCATAACATCAAAATAAAATAAAAATAAATCATTGTTCTAGGAGGAACCCGTAATGTGAATGAATGTCCTTAATTATGGAGTACATTGCTACTGGATGTTCATTCATAGTATTCATGTAATATTTAAATGTTCCCATTCTCATATGCATCTCATTTTCAAATAGGTCATGATGAGAAGGTTCAAAAGCATGTATATTTTCCATTTCTTTATCCCTAAAAATATCATTTGCAACAACTGCTCCTCTATTGGTACCAACATCAATTGTCCTTTGTCTCTTTGAAGTTTGAGCTAATAATATTGATATTATCAATATGGCGTTAGAATTGGTACACCCATAGCTAGAATTAGTTGTGTGATAAGACATCTATAGGGAAGACCAATTCTCAAGTTAACTATTTGAGATTATTTTATAATCTCATCCTAAATAATTAAACCTACATTAAATGCATTACCTTTTCCAATATAGTACCAATTCTCAGGTTAACTATTTGATATTATTTTATAATCTCATCCTAAATAATTAAACCTACATTAAATGCATTACCTTTTCCAATATAGTATAATATATTTATATGTAGGTGTCCAATCTCAGAGAAGTGCTTTTAGGGTAGCAACTTAGTACATACCATTTTGTTCTACACTCGATGAAGGGAGTGAACTCACCTGAGATAAACAACCATTTTTCACTAAAAGCAACATTAGGTTTTCAGTTAGACATACTTCTATTTATTGAAAGTATCATTCGTTTTGTCCAAGCGGGATCTGAAGTATCTGCCTTATTAGGTACAATGTCCTAGGCTATGATTTATCAACCTACCCTTAGTATCGAAGTGGGTTCTTTACAAGAAAGAATTACTTCTATAAAGGTGGGATCCATAACTTCGATTCAAGTAGTTTATGTACTCAGGATGATTTGACCAACCCTACTCTAGCCATAACACTTCTACATTTAGATGCTACTATTGTACTATCAAGAGGATTAGTTGCTAAAGGTATCTATCTACCAGTAGATCATCTAGATTCAACATCAACTATGCTCTAACCTCAGATCATTGGTGAAGAAAATTATGAAACTATGCAAAGAGTTAAACAAACTTTACAAAATTATAAAGAACTTGAAGACATTATAGCTATCCTTATATTAGATGAATTATTTGAAGAATATTTCTTCATTATAGCAAGAGCATGAAAAATTGAGTATTTATTGTCACAACCTTTTTTTCATAGCAGAAGTCTTTATCTATTCCCTAAGAGAATATATTGGTCTAGCAAAAAAAATTAGAGGTTTTAAATTGATCCTTTCTAGAGAATTATATGGTCTTCTTGAAAATGCTTTTTATTTGGTAAGGAACATCGATAATGCTACCGTGAAGGCTACTAACTTCTACTAACTTAGAAACAAAAAGTAAATTGAACAAATGACCTTAAATATTTATGTACTGACCCCAAATCAAAATGTTTGGTATTTGGAAGTGAAAGAAATTGTTTGATCTACTAATAGTGGATAAATTGGCACATTACCCAATTATATGCCTATTGCTACCATAGGAAATAATAAGGCCATTATATTAGTAAATGATGTGGAGAAGGGTAGTGACATTGATCCACATGAAGCTCATCAAACTCTTGAAATAATGAAAGTTAACTTGAGTTAAGGTGAAGGCAAGAGACAAACTTAAGGCAAATTTGGCTCTCGAAGGAGCTAGGATGCGTGTAAAGGCTATTGATGAGCAAAACCAGTATCGCCGATCCTGCCAATACTTTGTTTTATATTTATAAAACTCTCACAAGTGCACGAATCATTTCGTAAAAAATGATAAGTATACTCCCAAGGTCGATCTAAGGAAGGAATATATGTGGTTTTTAATTTATTATTCAAACATTTAAAAACAAATTAAATCATAAACATCTTGTCACGATATTTGTGTTTTTGTGTTTTTTTAATCTAAGAACATAAAAATAAACATAGATACAGATTCAATAAATATTTATGTAAATTTTATCATTTATAATAGTGGAGTATTTATGGATATAATAACTAAGTAATTATGCTTGCTCATATTATTTAGGTTATTAAAGATATGAATTGATATTTATTAATTCTCCCTTTTTTGTATGAATACCACCTTTGGTGGGGTTAGATATTCTTTGTTAACTAAACAAATAAATTAACACCTATGGGTGGGGTTGATAACTAATTTGGTTAATTAAATTAATTCCTTTTTCTAAGAGATTGAAAATGAACCATTTAAATACCACCTTTGGTGGGGTTAGACAGTTTAAACTTTATTCAAGGTGTCCAAATTAAACCTAAGAATTTAATTATCCGAGTACTAACTTTCAAGTTTTAAAACCACTACTGAAAACATGTTGTCAATACATTTTCAGATAATAATTTCTATAAAAACTTTTGAAATAGAGCTTCACTCTAACTACCGGGCGATTGTACCAACAAATAAAAGAGCACTACTCTAAATCAGACCAGATAACTAAACCTTAAAATCTAATTTTCATATTTAAGTTTGTAATGAAAAATAATATATTTCTCTCTAACATTCTTAATATAAAATCTTGAATAAAAATAAAATCAATTCATTTTAGAGATTTTTACCTATTTAATATTTCGCAAGCATAACAATGTTATTATTATATCATGTTTACAAGTAGCCAGCAAAGTTAAATTTAATCATAGACAAATTAAATATAACATGTAAGAATAAAGCATAAAAAATAACTCTAAAGAAAATAAAATCCTTACAGTACTTCGATGCTATTCCCGTTGCTGGAAAACCTCCAAACGGAATTTGCACTCCAATTTATTGAATCAAAAAGCAAATAAATTACAAAAACATAACTAGTTCTTCTCAAAAAGAGAAGAACCCTAAAACTAAGAGAAACTAACTAAGAAAAACTAAAAACTAAGAAAAACTTAAAAACTAAGAAATGAGAGAAAGAAAGAGAAGAGAAGATGTGTTTTGAGGTGTGTTTAGTTGTGAAGAGAATGAGGGTATTTATAGGTGAGGATGAGAAGAAAAAGTGGGTGAAAAAATGATAAAAAATGGTGGAAACGTGGAGTAGTGAATGATGACATCATTTGATGATGTCATGTTGATGTGGGGGCGGCTGCACGCGTAGATGGGCAGCGGCGCGCGCGTGAAGCAGCATGGGTGCTTGCGAACAGGGAATTCAGCGCTCGCAGATAGGGAACAAGGGCGCGTGCGGGACTGGGCATGCTGTGGCTACTGCTCGGCGCGGCTGGGCGGTTGCTAGGCGCGATTTCCTCCTTTTTAACATTTTTGACATTTTGACCTATTTTGACCTATTTTGTCCAATTTTTCCATATTTGTTGACTTTTCCTCATTTATTTTTGAATATATTTGTGATGTATTTCCTCCAATATTCCTCTTTGAGTCTTTAAGTTACATTTTTAAGCGAAAATACCTGAAAAACAATAAAAATATATGGGATTCCAAAAAAGACAAATTTATATAAATATATGATAAAATCATATAAATATATATTTTTAATCAATTAATGTGCATAAAATCATGGTAATTTTAGTGTGTTTTGAGCACTAGTCAGCTATCAATATAATGTTATTATAATTGGTATGTCAAATAAGTGAAGTAAAATAAGGTGTATAAATAGAAGTTTTATTGGTATGCCTTATTATGTTTCCACCAATTCTGATGCAATGAAAAAAAATTACATTCTAAAATGAAATAAAGTAGGATGAAGATGAAAAAGATATAAAATCAATTAAATAGGATAAGTAGAAAAGTTTTATTAGATATTGTTAAAGATGGTATCTAATAAGTTTTACCTAATATTAGATTTAAACTAATGACTCCCATTGTATGAAAGCAATACTCTAACCACTAAGTTAAGTAAGTCATTTACCATAACAAAGAGAAACAAATATGGCCTATCACATCAATGGATTATAAATGGAATATTTCTTACCAACTTACCAATCAAAAGGATTAAAGAGAGAGAATATTTGGTCTTGGAATATTCATCTTGACAAGAAATTTTCTACATGATAAAATATGTATCAAAATAAGGGCTAAAGCTCAGTTAGGCAGACCACCTTATTTACATGTGTGCCAATATTTTTTAGAGGAGTCGATCATGTAATCAAAAGATTTGATCTTATTGAGAAACTAATGTCTTATTGTATGGCTTTTAGGGAACAAAACAATAGAAAAATAGCATGACAAGCAATTGGGTTCGATTCCTGTGCCCGTTTAGGCCCGAATATAGAAAGTACAATTAGTATGAGATATTGATAAGGTGAATACTTTGTTTATTCAATGCTAGACATAATGAGTATAAGAACCTCAAAAAAATTATCTTTTCATTTTGTCTTATGAGCTTTAAGCTATATGAAGTGTCATATTTGATTCAATAAGAATAATGGAGATTCCATTTAACTTAAGTTGATCTAGGCCAGAAGAAGACCTAAGTCAACATAATCCTTCTTTGAAAATTTTTGTAGTGCTCTTGGATTCAAATTCACATAATGAATGAGAGCACATGGAACCATCTTTCTCTTTTTTTGTCAAGAAAAAATATGATATACTAACCTATATTTCTATCAGTTAATGAAAGAATCCAATGCAAGAAAAATACATGTTAGATCTTTGAAATAGTTCAAATCATTTTGATAATAATTAATTTGATCTATTTTCCTAGAAGCTTTACAATTCAAGTCCATATAGCCTTAAATAAAAAAGAAAAAAAGAAGATTTCTTTTAGAATTCTATTTTTATATATATTAGAAATATATATAATATAGATTCTTATTCTATTTTTATATTTATTAAAAGTTTCTATTTAAAATTTGAAATAATTTAGATAGAAAAATAATATCCAATTCTAAACTAAGCAAAAAATTCAAATTCTATTCATAATTCCCTTTCTTTTATTCTTTATAAAAACTTAGTTTTAAAAAATAAGAGTCTTATTTGTATCAGAATAATATAAACTAGTCGATATTTTATCTATATCGAAATAAAATTGAATTAAATGTAATAAAAGAATAGAAAAAAATGAATTATATGGATAATATAAATTACTTGAAAGTTAATTCAAATTTGAATTGACTAATATCAATCTCGTATATTTCCCACATTATTAGGAGCTCTATGTTTCTACTTTATGATATTTTATGGACATTTCTATTAATACCAAGTGTGATACCTACTTTGGCATTTCTAATTTTTAGAGTTTCAGTCACAGTTAGAAAAGGACCTAAAAATCTTTCTAGTTATGAGCCGAGAATAGAACCAATCGAGAATTATTAGTTACAATTTTGAATCTGTTATTATATGTTTGCTCTAGTATTTGTTTTTATAGAAGCTTTCATTTTTGTGCTTATCCTAACTGTTGGTTTAATTCATGTATGAAAAAAAGGAGCAATGGAAAGGTCTTAGTTCTTGAATATTCATCAAACAATAACGAAATCAAAAAATAACATAAAGATAGTTATGAATTCCATTATTAAGTTTCCCTTACTTGATTAAACAACCCAAAATTTAGTTATTTCAACGACATCAAGTGACCTTTTATATTGGTCAAGACTCTCTAGTTTATGGCCACTTCTCTATGGTACCAGTTGTTACTTTATTGAATTTACTTCATTAATAGGCTCATAGTTCTATTTTGAACATTATGGACTAGTGCCAAGATCTAGTCCTTGGCAGGTAGACCTTATTTTAACAGTATATATGAAAATAGCCCTTTCTTTAGTCAAATTATATGAATAACCAAAATATGTTATTGCTATGAGAACATGTACAATAACAGGAGGTAGGTACAATAACAGGGGGTAGGTTCAAGAAATCTATGAAGATTGAACTATATCTAAATAGGAGAATCGGTGTTCTACTACTAACCATAAGTTATTCATTTCACGCAATACATATAATGGAAATTTTGATCAAGGATTACTTTCTTAATCACCATCTACTTCAAAAATCCATCTTAAAGCCTTTTTGTAATACAAAAATTTAGTATTTCCCACGAATAACAAATAGTGAGCCAATCTTTATAAATTTCTTTGTAAATATGAAATAATTATAAAAATTATAGTTATAAAAATATGCATGGTTGTTTGTCTGTATGGTTAGTCAAACATAGTAAATATGAAATACTTATAA
Organism: Hippophae rhamnoides; assembly: GCA_033030585.1. Lineage (NCBI taxonomy): Eukaryota > Viridiplantae > Streptophyta > Magnoliopsida > Rosales > Elaeagnaceae > Hippophae > Hippophae rhamnoides. The sequence continues at coordinate 40,335,263 of CM065430.1, read as the reverse complement.
AACTTATAGTTATAAAAAAGATGCATGGTCGTTTGTTTGCATGGTTAGTCAAACATTGGCTAGTTCATAGATTGTTGGGATTCGATTACCAAGGAACAGAGATGTTACAGATAAAGCTAAAGGGTTGGTATTCCATTACTGTTGTTTTTTATGTATATGGTTACAATTATCTATGTTCCCAATATGCCTATAATGTAGCACTCGATGGACTATTAGCCAATGTGTACCATCTTACAAGAATAGAATATGGTATAGATCAACCAAAATAAGTATGTGCAATTCTTATTATGCTTATGTATGTGTATTGTTCTTCCATGTACAAAACAAGATGTTGCTTTATTCTACTCAATGTTTTGTCTTTCTCTATGTAAGGTTGGTTACTACGAATCAGTAATTTAAACATGCACTTAGTTAGGAACACACACCATAGGATTTGTTTCATAGTATGTATGCTAGGTTGAGAGTGTTGGTTTTTAGCGAATGAGCTTCCGAGAGAGTCGACATTGTCACTTGTGTTTTTGATCATTTTTAGTGTAGGTATTTATGGTTAATACTCGATAATTTTTGGAAAGAAAAAATGACTTTTTTGTACCTTGCCAAAAAGCTCGCTACCACCCTCGCCACCACCTTTAGTGAGGTGGATGGCGAGGTCGTAAATCTGAGTGGTATAAATACCCTCTATTTCTCTTATTTCTTACCCATTATTTAAGAGTCAAAATTGTGCCAAAATTACTTTGAGATATTTATCTAATTTTAAAATTATTTTGGAGAGTATACATTTGAGAGTGGTTCATTTTGGTGGTTAGTTATTAAATCATTATCTATATGGGTGTGTGGTTTGACTGTGTGTCTCCTCTATGAAATTTGATATTAATAGTGGAATGCATTTCTCGTGAGGTTGTGAGTTGATACAAAGCTAGTTACTGATCATCAGTTATCAATGACAACACATTGGGTAGTGTTGGATGTGGAAGAAAGACAGGTTTGAGTGTTGAAATAAACAGTTACAAAAGCAACAACTGAAAGAGCAAAAATAGGAAGTTTGAATAGAGGTCCTGACTGATAGAGGTAATAGTGGTTTTACTATCTATTAGTGTTGTGACATGTTTACTATTTAGTGAATTATTTATCTCTAAAAGGTTTCCTTAAGTAACTTGAGGATGTTACCATATAAATATAGTTTCTATATTGGTTTACCTTGTAATATCGAGTGTTATGCATGATCTCTCATTGAGCTAGTATAATCTAAGTTTATTGTGTATATATCTCAACATATTCAAGAATAAACTCTCATCAGAAAACATTTGTTGTTTACTAACTTTTTGCTTTGATATATAATATTTGTTATTCCAGTTATCTACTTTTTGATAATTCTACTACATGATTTGTATTAGTATTTATTTCCTTGTTTATACAAGTTAGAACTGAGTACTTTATGAGTATATATCTCCTTATCATGATCGTATATCAAGTCATGGACTCTTTCAATTGGTGTCAGAGTAGGTGCCCTCTTTTGGGCTTAACTACTTTGGTGTTGATCTTGTTTACTCACTTTATCACATACGCACATTCTCTTTGATGAAGTTAGGAGAAGAGGGTAATGTATGTAGACCTCTTCTATTCTAAGGGCAAAACTATGGCTACTAGAAATCTCATATAAGGTCCTTTTTGTTGTCCTAAGGTGACCATGTTTTGTAACTTTTAGAAAATGGCTAGACGTACCCAACTAAAGCCTTTCCTAATAATTTTATGATTCCCAAAACTATGATTGAATGGTCAATCAAAGAAGGAAATAAAGGCTACATCCTTAGATGAGTACAAAAGGATACAAAGATATACTACCTCAAAACAAGTATGAGACATTCTGGAGATGACCTATGTAGAAATTTCTGCTATCAAAAGATATATAATCCTAAAATTAAATTAATACTTTGAACTGTGCATTATGCAAGAACACAAATTTTGACAAGTTTTATGCACGGTTCTCCAACATTGTCAATTTCACTTACAACTTGGGAAGACCTGTTAGTGATGAAAAACAAATTGAGAAAATCTTTGCTAACCTACCTTTACCATTTATTGCTAAGGCAAGAACAACTTGTTTCTGATAAGGAAAAGAATTTGGCACTTAAGACTGCTCAAGAAAGTGGTCCCAATACTAATAATATTACCACTTCTATTAAGTGTGAATCTAATCTTGATGAGGAAGAAATGGCATTACTTGCTCAAAGATTCACAAGATTCTTTGAAGAAACCCTCTTTTGGGGTATTGGAAAATGAGTTCGAGCTTTAAAGGTTTGAAAACTATAAAGATGATGATAACTGAGATTGTGCATCTAAGAAACCATATAAAGGGCACTTGAACTTTGAATATGGGAAGCCTGATCACATTGCTACCAAATGTCTTCAAAAACAATTGTACAAAAAATCATGCAATGAAAGTTGAGGTTGCTATTTCGGAGAGTACCAGTAGTAATGATGAGGATGATACTGATTTCATGGCCTTCATTTCCTCTAATAGTATCATTAATCCTCTTATTACTACCTTAGATGTTCAAGAGGTGATTTCTGGTGATGATAAATATGAAGATGAAGGTGAGTAAGACGTATTGCTTGATACCTACAATGCTATAATATTGGAGCATTTCAAGTTTGAAAAGGATAAGACAAAGATTATGAAGAGAATAGATGAAAAAGAATGTGAGATTTATACGTTAAAGAAAGCTCTAGAGGAAAGGAAATCCTCTATTAATGAGAAAAAACATGATCTCATAAGTAGGTGTAAGGTCATTCAAAAAGGGTATGATGATTTTCTGGGAAAATTTAATACGAATGATGAAGAAGTTAAAAAGCTTGATGAATAGTTAAAGGTTCCTATTTCTAGAAAAGCTACCAAACTTGTTGTAAATCCTATGCTTGCCCTTGATCAAAAGAATGAAGTTGAATAGGAAAAAAAAAGAATATGGATTCTTAATAATTCAACTTCTTATCTTCAATATCTCCTCAAAGAAAAGGAAGACTTGGTTCTTGGTCTAAAAGAAAAAACTCAACATATGGAAGAAGGAACTAGCTTATTCTACCGTTGTTATCAATGGAATGACAATGGGTTCTAAAATTTTAAATGAAATGATAGTTATCTAGGGACAAGTATGAAATTGAGTACAATGAGAGGGTTTCAACTGCTACAATGGGTTCTACTAAGTTTATAAAGATTCCCCTAGCAAGGTGAACCCTTCACCTGAGGCTAGCATTTCTTAGTGATCCAGTAGTGGTCAACTTCCTTTACCTACTATTATTCATACTTGTCACCATTGTAGTGAGCTTGGGCATATGAGACCAAACTGTGGGAAATTGACTTATCATCCTCATATGAAATTTAATGTGAGCGTTTCCTCTTCTTCTGCTCTACGTACTACTCATTGGAGTTGACAACCCTATTTTCCTAACTATATTGCTCGCACTTATTATTGTTATGGCATTACTAGCCATATTGCTAGACAATGTCCTATATCTATAAAGAGTACACCTTGTAGTTCTCCACCTTGCTCTTTCCCATCTTCTTTGTTAGGATTTAGCAACTGTGGCTCATATGAGTATGTTCATACACGTTGCATAATGTACTTGAGGCAAAAAGCAGAAAGAAGTTTATACGGATGACTTAGCTAGTTTTAACAGAAACTTTAAGCCAAACAAACAACAAGTTTCATATACTCCTCATGCTTGCATAAGCTAGAGAAATTCTCTAAGTTCTATTGCCTCTCACAAATTCTTTAAATGGAGGGACACAATTTGATCATTATTTTCAAGTGATTTATTGGTATAGAGTTGCTTGCTTTCATTTTTTTGTATGTGAAATTATGTCATTTTGTTTGTGTTCACCTATTTGGCACTTCTTCTTGTCTAGTACTTAATTTTTTCAAGTCATGTAAAGTATGTTAATTTTCATATTTGTTATTTTACCTTTATGACTGATATTGTACAAGTTTTCTCATATACTAGTTTCTTTGAAATGTTCCTTGTGTGCTTTTGTCTAGCATACTACTTGCTTCTTCCTCTTTGGCCTTTAATATGTGCATCAAGTCATATGTTTTCATCATCTAGTGTCATTGGAGTAGGATTCTCTGTCTACAATCCTATCTTTCTTATGACATACATTTAGGATGTTTCTCACCTATCTTACTAGGTTTTACATTCTTGCACCTAGCATATTGTGTGTTGATAGTTTTTTTTCTCTTGTTGACTTCTGTCCTTCCATTACATATCTTTTTTCCTTCTTATCCTTTTTCTTTGCTTTAGTTATTTATTTGAATTTAACAGAGATGTCTTTCTTTCTTGTATCTTTGTATACACTCCTATTGTTTGTGATGTTGTCCCAATCTAAGTATGTCTTGTGTTTCTATATTGGAACTTTTTTTCATTCTCACATTTTTAGTGGTTCTAATAGCATCTCTTTTTTCTTCCTTGTTATAGGGATGTTGTTTGTGATGCTCACTAGTTAGTTAGTTTATTTCTTTTTTCTGACTAGCAACATGTGAGTAATAGTTTAGCTATTTCTAGACACATTCCCTTTCTTTTTTAGTGTTGATCTATTTTGAGTCCTTTCTTATAATCTCACTCGTTATTTATTATTCTATGTTGCATGAGACATATGGCTTTTCTCTTTGCTATACTATTATATGTGAAATAAATTTAGAGGGATCATGGTGATATATGTTTGGTATGCATTTGTCTTGAATTAAATTGTGGATGTTTTGACACATGTATTTCATGAGAGCATGTATGGCTAAACTTTTCTTGTTTTTCTTATCTAAAATGAAATTATCTTTTATACATGCCATATCTTTGTGAATTTGTATTGTTATTTTGAGAAGCTTGTGTGAATCTCCTACTTTGATGATTTTTATATCTCTAATGAACTCTAGAATCCACCTTTAATGTCTCTCGAGGAAAAATTCTACGTGCTACTTGGTTAGAAAAAGGATTTAGGTCATCCTTGAATTGTTTGTTCCTTTCTTTCCACCATTGTTATCATATTCTTCGTCTCCCCTCTTTTAGCCTTTATGTTATCCCTTCATTTCTTTGCTCCTAGATACTGGCCTATCCTAAATATTTATTCTCACTTACCTTATCCATGGTGGATTGAGCTTGTATATTATGGGTTTGTCAATTTTACCCTCTTTTTTCTATAAAAAAAATAAGAAAAGAGAAAAAGGGAATGAAAAATGAAAAAAGGTTGATAATGGATTGATGAATATAAAAAAATAAAAAGAAGCCTTGAGATTTCGTTGTGTAAAAACAAAAGGAAGGGGAAAAGAAAGAAAAGAAAACGTGAAAAGATGATGAGTGTGTTGAGGTCATGTTGCATAGATATATATTTTTGTGTACTGTGCTCTCAACTTCATTGGTTGATGTTTGAGAAGTATAGAGATAAGAACCCACACTTGAGGATATAAGTGTCATGGATATGAACTTATCCATTTGCTTGGATTAACAAATGTCTTCTCTACCCTGCCCATTTCTTAGCCTTTGATTACAATTTTGAAAGACTTATTGATTTCTTCTTAGCTAGCACTTACATTAGTGGAGAGAAAGAGGTCAATAAGTGCTCAAAAGCATGTATTATATCATGATTTTATGCTTGTTTATTGATTATATAGATTTATATTTACTTGTTTTACTATAATTTTATTGACTATTTCTTGTATTAAAATAAATCAGCTTGAAGAATTATACTCGAAGCACTTCATTACAACTTGGAAGATTAAAAGAAAACATTTGTAACACATTACATATGTTTTAGAATTGAAATAAAAGAAGAAAAAACAAGGAATTTAGGGTTCCAAAGGAAAGAATTAAACGTCTCCTAAATTTATATGGGCTACAACATGAAAACGTTGTGTGGCAAGTGAAATGATAGTGGATTGTGCTTAAATCGTGTATAGGTCGTGTATGCTTGACATGGAAAAGTTGTATGCCGTGGTGAATAGCTAAAAATTCCACTTTTTTTTTCCTTTCCTCACCCTATAAATATGATCTTATTTCTTTTGTAAAATATATCTTGTAACTTTCCTAGCAGTTGATTTCTTAGTTTCTCTCAATTTATTTTTATTTTAGTAGTTTAAAGTTCTTCTCTCATTTGAGAGTTTAATAAATTTATTTTATGTAATAATTTCTGTTTTCAATTCCACAAATAGCGAAGCAATTCTATTTGGAGGTTATCCAGAATAGAAGCAATTTTAAAGAATGATATTGAGGTGTATTTAAATATATTCTTTTCAAACTATCTGTAAGTATTTTTTTACATGTCATATGTTTAATTTATTGATAATTTATTAAACCATGCATATTTGGCTATAAATAGTATGAGATATTAATAATGTTGTTACACTTGTAAAATATTAAAGTAGATTAAACATTTTTATAAAATGAATTAAGTTTTATTTCGTCATCAAGATTTAAACAAAGTTTGTAAATAAAAAATATATTTGACGAAGTATTTTTCATAATAAACAAAAGAGATAGATTTAAGATAAAAATGATCTAAATCTTATTTAGAGTGGCGCTCTTAAATCTTTTAGTCTAAATCAATTGTATCGTTAGAGTGAGCTCCATTTCAAAGATTTCTATAAGAATTATTATTAAAGATATATTCATCATAATAGTTTTAAAATCTAAAAGTTAGTTCTAGATACTTAAATTATAAACCCAACTTAGACACCTTGATGAAATTTTAAATTGTTTGCGTGACCAAAGGTGGAAAATTAAATAGTATATTAACTTCTTAGAAAGGAACATAATTAAATATAGGTTTAAATTTTAGGCCTGATTGAGTAATAGTAAGTTAAAGTTTAATTAACAAAAAAAAAAATGATCCATGCCTTATGATATTTTCATACCTATGAGAAAGAACCAATAATCTTAATTCATATTTTTAATAACCTACTTAATATTAAACAAGCATAATTAACTAGATGATGTATCCCATAAATTTTCCATTGCATGATAAAAGTTTAATTGCACAAATGTTTATTGAATCTATCCTTATTTTTATGTAAATAACTTATATATTCAACCAAAATAAAAATGATAGGATGTTTAGATTATTAATTTTATTTTTAATAATTTGTTGAACTAATGAAAAATTACACGATTTTTCTTTAGACCGATCGTGGAAGTATACTTATCATTTTCTATAAGTGATTTGTGTACTTGTGTGCTATTTTATATATCAAATAAAATTTATAAGCAACAATTTTGTGCATTTTTAAATTGTTATTATCACAATCTTAAAAAACATTGTATTATAAATATCATGATTTTTATTTAAAATTTTAGAATATCTAAGTTATTAACTAATTTTAGATATTTTAAAATTTTAAATCTTCTTTTTCTTAAAAAAATAATAAATAAAATAAAAAATTATTTTCTTTAAAAAATAAAAATAAGTTTAATTTAATTTTCTTATCTTTTAACAATTCCTTTTTCTTTATTTTTAGTTTTAGTTTTAGTTTTATTTTCTTTCTTTTATTAATTCATTTATTTCTTTTAAATTTTTGTTTAACTTTTGTGTAATAAATTATTTCATGTATAAGTTATTCTATTAACATATGTATAACTTTTATTATTCTATTATTCTTTGGAACATGTTTAGTAATTTTGCATACAAACATGTATTCTTTTATAATTTTGTATATATTATTTTTATCTTTTTATCTTTTAACTTGGACAGGTGAAATTAAATTATACTTTTATTAGTATATGCGAAGTAAGAGGTCATTTGGGTACCCTTTCACACCTTTGAATAATAATATAAATACACCTTTTAGACTATCAAGAAGGTTGGACTTTAACGTCCCATAACCTTTTGTTGAACAAACACTTGAACCTAACCTTTACCCTTTATCTGAACCATTAAACATGAGAAAACATTCACCACATAGAGAGATCATATTGAAGGAGCTTGTAAGGCTATTAATTTTCATGCTACTTTCTTTCCATAGATTTCCTAATGAAGACTCACTATCTTTCATTAGGGACTTTTATTTTACAATCTAGATATTCCCCCATGGTGTACTCGTTGAGGATCAACTCAAAATGAGGTTTTTTCCTTACACCCTTAAAGATAGGGTTAATGCATGGCTAATTTCAATCTTTCAGGTTCCTTAATGACTTGGGAGAAAGTTTACAACACATTTATGGAAAAATAGCCTTAGATACTTTTTCTCTCAAATAAAGGGAGAAATTTTCCATGAATTATTGGTCAGGTTCAAACTTTTTCTATGATGGATTGACACAATAGTGTCAATCTACCATTGATAATGCTACTAGTGGAGTAATGGGAGAGAAAATAGCCTTAGATACTTAAAATCTCTTTGAGATGTTGAGTTCTAATTCCCAATAAAAGAGCTCTAGAGTGAGTAGAGTCGGAGCCTATAGATTGACTCTAATACTGAAATGCAAATACAGTTTTCTCAGTTGACCAAGCAAGTTGCGCGTCTTACTACACATGCCACAACAAATAAAGAACAATGTGATGTGTGTGGTAATTTGGTACATGATGCTGATACCTATCCCTATCATATAAAAGCTACTGTTGGACCCAAGTAGGATAATGTACTAGGGAGATACCAACCAAGACCTAGGTATGACCCTAATGCCAATACCTATAATCTTGGCTGGAGGAATCACCCTAATCTCTCTTGGAGATAGAAAAACCCTCAATTTTCCTATAGCTCAAACACATTGTTCTAGAAATTCTACCCTTAAATGCCCATAAATCTTCCCAACAAGCCAAATTTGGATGAAATTTTGAATTCACATTCAAGCTAGTAGAGACAACCAATCAATGACTAATAAAAGGTTGGACTCTGTAGAAATTTTCATTAAAAAGATGAAAATATAGGAGGAACAATTAACCAAACACTTGCAAAAAAAAGGTAAGGAGTAACTACAAGGACAGAAAAACAAAAAAGATGAAATTTTCCAAATCAACATCTCACTCAAGACAATAAAAAATAATTATGGATGAGAGGTAACCCAATATTATTTATTTATTGCTTTAGTTTATTTTCATTTTTTGTATTTTATTTAGTTTGTGTGATTTTAATTTATGTATGGTTAATATAGATTTTTATTATTTGAACACACACACACATATATATAAAGTGGGAAACAAACAACAATACATGTGTAAAAAATAGGAGTGCACCACTGCATGAAAAGGTTATATGCCATAGCATGATGTTTTAAATTCCTAATGGGTAGAATTCATAATGGTTCACATCATAACATAAAAGAATATATGTTACGGTCTGCGTGTAAATTTTTGCCTATAATTGTTTTTCCAACGTGAGAAAACCCATTTTTTTTTCTCTTTTTCTCACATTTTCTTCGCCCCAAACATACTTAGTCCCTAAAAATCCACTTTTTTAAATCTTTTTTCACAAAACCTTTCTAAGAATCCATTTTTTGAACAAGTTTCACCATTTTATCAAGAAATTTTCAAAATTTTCAAAGTTCCTCCAAGATTTTCATCTTCACAAAAGGAGTGTTCTTCATGTTCTTCAAATCTTCAACAACAAAAAGTAAGTCTTTCTTTTTTAAAAAAATTATTTCTTCAATTTAAAATTTTTGGAATTTGTGGAGTATTTATATTTTTTAAAGAGTCTAAAATCCTATTTAGGATAAAGAGATGGTTATGAATTATTTGGATTAAAATTGTACTGTTGAATTTTTTTGAGAATCCTTGTTTAGTTAATGAGGTAAAAATTTGAAAATGGTACCTAAGAGGTCTTGGAAAGGAAAAGTGGTTTGAACTTTCGGATATTTTGATGAATCAAAATTTTTTAATTTTGTTGCTAAAATCTACTTTGAAAAAGAGATGTAACTTAAGGAAGATTTTATACCATAAAGAGGGATGGAATTTAATGATGGACCCGAGGGGATTACTAATATAATAGTAGTCCTAGGGTGGAAAAAGTTTGTTAAGAAACCATAGGTGGCTATTGAATCTTTAGTTCTAGAATTTTACACAAATTGTTCTAACATTGTTGATGATAAAGTTATGTTTAGGAATGTACTGTTCCATATGGACCAAATGATATAAACGATCATTTTCATATAGTACATGTAGGAGAAGGTGAGTATGAGTAGTATCTTCATAATGTGGATTACACTGTAGTATTAGAAGCCTTGACTACACAAAATGTTGAATGGATAATTGATGATGGTAAACATAAAGGTTTTGAAGCAACGTATTTGGAAAATATTCAAGAACTTGACAATACTTCGTATGTTTTAGAATTATGCCCACCAAATATTATAGCATTGTTGATAGAGGGGGCTATTTTACTGTAGCATTTGCATCTAAGATGCCTATATATGTTAGAGCAATAATTCATGAAAGAATTAAACTGTCTACAAATAGTCACCATATGGGTTTCTTTTTTCCCCCAACTAATAGCTATTTTATGTATGAAAGTGGGGGTACCCCATTCAAGAGGTGAGCTTGTTATACAACACGATGAATTATTGAACATAACTTATTTTGATGAGCTTACTTATGGTATGAACATTGTCCAAAGAGAAATGAGAGCCATTCTTCCACCAAGAATGTCTATAAAGGAGCAATTTCATAATTTTGGTGGGAGAATAAGCTACATGTAAGAATACCAATAAGCTTATTTTATCCAATAAGTACCATTTAACATCGTGATCAAGTGGAACATAATCGGTTAATGTATGAAATGATAACAAGAACCTGAAGATCGTGGTTTGGATGACATAGAGGAGTAGCTCTAAATGATCCAAAATATTATTTCATTTTATGTATTTTTGTTTGGTTTTATTTTATTTTTAAACTTTAGTTGTTATTTATTTTGGATAATGTATTTGTTTTTATGTTAATTATGATGTTTTATTTTAATTCTTGTTTTGTGAACATTATCTAGAAATGTTAATTTTATAACTATTTGTTGAAATTTGTGAGAAGTACACGTATGTGTAATATTAATATTTTTGGATTGATGGATGCATCTACAATTCCATACCAACTCTTGAACAAGTTCAAAAAATGGGTAACTTTTCTCTCTTTATACTTTATCTTTAATTTATAATTATTACATTGAAGGCAATGTAAATTATAGGTTGGGGTAGAAAACGTTACCTTTATAAAATTATGTGCTATATTAAAATTTTTATGTTCACATGTTCACATTCTTATATGCTTTTATTTATATTTTTTGTATGCTTTTATTTCTATTTTTAGGAATTTGCTTTATTTTTCATTTTTTCTTACAAAATTATCATATCTTTTAAAGTTAATTTTAAGAAAATGATAAAGTATTTACATTATTAGATTAATTTTAAAAACATTTCATGGAGTAATATGATAATTAGTTAGTTTTTTTCATAACTAATATTTCATGATAAAATGTTGAAATTGGAATTAACCTAATTTCGGTGTTTAGGAATCAAATAGTGGAAACTTCCTTTGTGAGAATATATTTTGAGACATTACCTTTTCATTCTGAGTGATAATATTTTTTGTGCTCTTTAAACACTCTTTTTTATCAATTGTAATTCACTACTACAAAACCGAGTTTTAAATTCGATTCACTAAACTGACTTTAAAATCTTTTTTTATACATATTTTACTCATTTTATACTCTACTAAGAACCTGTATTCGATCACATATAGTAGAAAAAACCAAAATCTATTTAACAAAGTTTAAATAATAATATAAATAATTGAAAAATTAAATATAATTAATTACTTGATAATTAAATTTATTACAAAAAAAATAATTTATATACAATGCATATATATTTAACTAAAACCAAAAATAAAATGATGTCGTCAAGGTGTTATGGATTTTGTGATATTCCTAGTTTATTTCAAGGAGAGCAAGCTTGGTTGCCTTAGAATCACTAGTATAGTGACAAGGAAACTAGGCAAAAATAGTTGGTCCATATAACAACTCATTCCCCTAAATACATAAACACGTAAACATCCATCAAACAAGCAGTCCAAACTTCAGAGACATGGGAATGGATAAATTAAAGCATTATAAATATTATCATAGTTTTGTCCTATGTTATTCAAGATCATCATAATCTTCTCCTCATGTTATAATTTGAACAAAGTGATTTGTCCATTCATTTTGTAAATCATCAAAAATATGCATATCATAGCCCCACTTGTTCCAACCAAAGAATTATATGTAATTAAATTCAAAATAAGAATGCAATATCTTGAATTCACAAAAAATAACTTATATATGTTAAAAGATTAGTAAAACAGATTGCCAGACCAATACCCAAGTGATATAATAATAACTTTATCCCTTCAAAATCATATTAGTATTGTATTAATCTTTTGTCAATAAATATGAAGCTATCTGAAATCAAGTTGTTATTTTTAATGCTATAATGAGCTCTAAATATGAAGTATAGTGTAACTTCAATTTGTTACTTGGGGTGGTTAGGCAAAAAACAGTTGTTCCATAAGTTTATGGGTACTAAAACTCAACCAACAAAAGTAACAAATCGGGGTTACACTTGACTTCATATTTAGAGCTCATTATAGCATTAAAAATACCAGCTTGATTCTAGATAGCTTCATATTTATAGACAAAAGATTAATACAATGCTAATATGATTTCGAAGGGATAAGGTTATTATTATATCACTTGAGTATTGGTGTGGTAACCTCTTGTACTAATCTTTTAACATATATAAGTTATTTTTTGTGAATTCATGATATTACACTAGAATGATGATTCTTGGTAGTTTTCATGTGCTTGGTTGGCCAGTGACTACCATGATATTTTCATAAGGGAACTAGGTAAGACAGATGAGATGAAGTTGTGCAAAAACAGGTCCATAAAACAATTCATTCCCCTAAATACATAAGCACATAAACATCCATCAAACAAAGGAATTCAGACACATGAACAGAGAGATTAAAGCTTATAAAAATTACCATTATGTTGTCATATGCTATTCAAGATCATCAGAATCTACTCCTGATTCTTCTTGTGATGATATAATTTCAACCATGTGTTCTGCCTATTCCTCTCGTAAATCATCAAAAATTTATGAGTCATAGCCTATCTTGTTCCAACCAAAGAACTACATGTATTTAAATTCAAAATAAGAATGTAATTTCATGAATTCATAAAAAATAACTCATATATGTTAAAAATGTATATTGGTAAAAGAGATTACCACATCTTCAATTGGAATTTTGATATTTGTGATGATTTTGCTCATAAACTTCATGACATAGTAACCACACATGACTCCATCATTTTGTTGTGGAACCTATAAAAAAAAGTGTACATGATTTTCCATGTTCAAATATCTTTATTATTCAATAGTAAAATTAATAAAATTATTAATATTCGTTTGCACATACCATAAATTTGTGCCATATAAGCTTATGAGATTTTTTTAGGGCAACACCCCTATTCTTGTTCCACAGCTTCCATGCCTTATCAAAGTTTAAAACAATTATTTTTTATTAAATATTAAAATAAAAATAGAAGAAAAATATCTAGCTATAACTCTTACATTTCAACACTGCTTTTGTATCTTTACTCAATTCTATGGAAGTTGAGTTAAAGTACCAAACAGGGATAGCGTCGGTTGACACGTAGAATTAAAGCTACGTCCTACATGTAGCGTTGGTCCAACATGATAACTGATGCTACACATGCGTCAGTTTTTTAGCAAATCGACTTTAATTTCATTATAAGTAGGTTTTCTCCAAAAACTGACTTTAAATCTCTACTTAAATGCCACATTTTGTAGTAATGATTGTTATATGATCTCTATATGTCTTTGCATTGAATGTTAGGATTTTTACATCTAATAGAGTATCATATATTTATTTTTATTGCTTAAATTGAATAGATTAATTGGAAATTTAATTATTTTCCTTTCTATTCATTCATGGATGACTTCTTAAAAAGAGAGAGACATATATGGGGTTACCTAAATTAATAAAATAAAAAGCCATAAATTAGCTACTCACTATATCATACAATATATGTATATTTTGTACATCGATCCTTTCTCTAAAAAAGAAAGAATAATATCTCTAAAAAAAGAGAAATAAAAGAAAAAAAGAGAAAAAATGAATAGTATAAATAATATCTTATGACCCATTATCCTTCAAAGTTATGAGAATCAGCTAAATAGAAAAGAAGGAAAATAATAGGAAATAATTCCTCAAGAAGTCATTGCATTTTCTTCGCCACCTAAAATACATATTATTTTCATATTTTTATTTATTGAATTTGATTGATATAAGAAAATAATATGTGATTTCTTTATAAATTCTTTCATTTTATTCTTTTCATAAGATTAATATGATACACCACTTTGAGATTTTTATTCTTTTAAACTTATGCAAAAGTATTAGTTCATTTTTGTACATAAACTTTATACATATATACATTTGAAAGGGTACTTGAACTAATAGTATCAGTGTTATTAAGAGTATACCTTGTGAGGTTAGAGTTAGAGGAAACTAGAATTCCTTACACTAAGATTGGGTAAATTAATGTTGATACGTTTTTTATTTGAATATGAAAGTGATTTTTAACTAATTATTATAATAAATCAAGAATGTTTAGAATATTAAAATGACTTATGCAATAAATTTTAATTGTAGATTTAAATGGAATTTTAGAGCATGAGAAGTTTTATTTTTGTTATTCTTTTTATTTTATTTTTAAATTTTATTTGTTTGTGTGCTATTGTTTGTTTTTATTTTCAACTTTTATTTTACATTTGATGTTTATGAGTATCATATTTGAAAATCCTCACGAGATATAAACTCATCTACTAGGAAAATCTAGGGGTTTAGGTTGCATATGCTAAATACAACCTTGTCAATCTATGGAAATGATTTAGAGCAATTTAATTTCTAGATTTTTGACTTTCATGCTGAGAGACTAGCTAGAAGCTGGTTGGTGGTATGATAAGTGCTCAAAAACACTTTTTATATTGTGATGTTATGCATGTTTAGTGATTATATATATTTGTATTTACTTGTTTTACTATCATTTTATGTAAATCTATTTTTCTAGAATCATAGGTATATTTTGTTATTTTTTATTTATTTATTGTATTAAAATAAATAAACATTAAAGAATTATACTTGAAGCACTCCATTACAACTTGGAAGATTAAAAGAAAACATTTGTAAAATATTACATATGTTTTAGAATTTAAAAAAAATACAAGGAATTTAGGGTTTCCAAAGTGATGCAGATTGAGGTATGTCACGACATGTAATTATTATGAGTAGTGATGTAAGGCCAAAGGAAAGAATAAAACGTGTCCCAAATTGTGTGGACCATGACATGAAAACATTGTGTGCCACAACACGAATATAATGGATTATGCTCAAACCATATATAGGTTGTGTATGACGCAATGTGAAAAAGTTGAATGTCGTGATGCCAAGCTAAAAAATCTACTTTTTCCTCCTTTCCTCATCCTATAAATAGAACCCTATTTCTTTTGTAAAATATATCACACAACTCTCTTAGTAGGTGATTTCTTTTTTCATCTTTTAGTTTTTTTTACTAATTTAAAGTTTTTCTCTCATTTGAGATTTGAATAAATTTAGTTTATGCAATAATTTCATTTTTTAATTCAATAAATAGAAAACCAATTTTGTTTATAGGTTTTCCAAAATAGAAGCAATTCTAAAGAGTTTTGTTGAGGTATATTTAAATGCATTCTTTTCAGATTATCTCTAAGTTAATTTTACATATTATATGGTTAATTTACTAATCATTTATTAAACTATGCATATTTGGTTATAAATAGCATGAAATACTAGTAATGTTATTACACTTGTGAAATATTAAAGTAGATAAACATTTTGATGCAATGAATTAAGTTTTATTTCATTATCAAGATTTAAACCAAAGTTTGTAAATGAAAAACATATTGATGAATTATTTTTCATAATAAATAAGAGAATTAGATTTAGGATTTAAATTGTTTGAATATGATTTGCAGTAGTGCTCTTAAATCTTTTGGTTTATATCAATTGTATAGTTAGAATGAGCTCTATTTTAAATATTTTTATAAGAATTAATATTGAATACATATTGACAACTTATCCTTTACAATAGTTTTAAAATTTGAAAGTAAGTTGCAGATACTCAAATCATAAATCCAACTTAGACATCTTGATGAAAGTATAAATTTTCTGCTTGACCGAAGGTGGAAAATTAAATGGTTTAGTAATTTCTTAAAAAAGGAGCATAAATTTATTGAATTTTAAATTATAAGGCCAATCAAAGATGGCAAGTTAAAGTTTTATTAATAAATAAAATAATCCATGCTTTAAAATATTTTCGTACATATAAGAAAGAATCAATAATCATAATTCATATTTTTAATAACATTCTTAATATTAAACAAGCATAACTAACAAGCTAATGTATCCCATAAATCTCTACTACATGATAAATGTTCAATTACTTAAATATTTATTTAATCTATCCTTATTTTTATGCCAATAGTTTAGATATTCAATGAAAAAAATTGTGATAGAATGTTTAAGTTATTAATTTTATTTTTAAGAATTTTTAAGTATATTTATCATTTTCTATAATTCATTCATGTACTTGTAAGCTATTTTATAAATAAAAAAAAATATGTATGCAACTATTTTATGCATCAAAAACTAATTGTGGACATATAAAGCTTGGTTCAACTTGAGTTTATAGTTCAATTTACTTGTTTCGCATAAGCATATCATGATGGCATTTAGAGTAAAAAACATTTCTTATCACACATTATGCATAGCATTAAAATTTAGTTATACAATTATATGAATACACTAGGGATTGATGAAAATTTGGATTTTTGTGCTGAATATGTTGTTTATCCTCTTCGGACCCTCTATTCGTTGAATATGTTTTATTTACTTCCCATGTTCTGTATTTTTTGTTGACTACTATGTGTAGATTCCTTTTTGTTAGGGGTTTGCAAGTAGAATTCATAACTTTTTTATTATGTCATATGCATACTTTTAGGGGAGAGATGTATGTATTGTGCATGTTGTCAAAGGAAGTGATGTGCTTATTTTACTTCATACCATGTGATGCTTCCTTCTCTTTGAAGTATCACTGTATGAACCATGTATAAATAGGATTGTAAGTATTACATGTTATATACATTATATGTAATCTCTAGTTTCACATGTCTACCTATGTGTTTCCTTGCTTTTGCTTCCTTCTTACGTGCTGCTTGCTTGTCACTTATTTCCTAGTAACTTTTGTAGGAATGCATGACATATTTTTTCTTAGGTATATGAGATGTTTTATATCTACACGTATCTTTTGTTTCTCATGTACTTTATTTGTTGCATATTGCATGCTTCTACACTATTAAATGTCTTGGGGCTTCTTTGTGTCTTTTCCTTATAAAGCATGTGGTACATCTTATAATGTTTACTTTAATCTTATCTAAAATTTTCATTAATGTTAGGATTATAGTATATTTTTTATCTTCTCTCCCTCGTATAGGGGTGTGTACCTTTGACTTTTAGTGTTGAAAACGGGGAGAAGTTTTTGTGCACAACTATATATGTGTTGTTATGATGTGTGTTGCATAGGTTGTGAGTGTAGGATTGCATTATATATTGTTGTCTAACTTGCATGCATTCAATGAGAGCGTTGTATAAAGTTAAGGGGAGTTTTTCATGTTTACTTGTGTTTATGCCTATCGTTGTGTACCTATGTAGGGGTAACACAATAGCATATGGATTAACTACATGCTATTTTGCATGATACAATCACAAAGTATGTGTTTCTTTCATGTGTGTAGGTTATAGGTGTAGAGTGAAGTCTTCGTGCTTTATATATGCCGTGTGTAGATTGGATAAGTTGATTTATGAAGTTTGGATGGAGAAATCAAGATGGATGCACTTACGGTATGTGTGTTTTTTGGGTTTTGGTGTGTGTTTTTAATATATTCATGGGAACAAATAGCTTTAGGACATATTCATGATCATCTCCTATTTGATGGGTTTATGTATCTATTTATGCAGGTTTTTGACACAGAGAGCCAAAAGGGGAGAATGTAAGTCCCATTGTACTCGTTTCTATTTTATTTTACCCAGTGTTGTCTTCCTCTGTGTAAGGTTGGTTACTAAAAATTAGTAATTCACAAATGCACATAGTTAGGAACACTTTGTATGAAAACATGTTTATACACACCACTAGATTGGTTTTCATAGTGTGCGTGATAGGTGATGAGCGAAAACCGGCATCGCCGATCCTGCCAATACTTTGGTTTTATATTTATAAAACTCTCGCAAGTGCACGAATCATTTCGTAGAAAATGATAAGTATACTCCCAAGGTCGATCTAAGGAAGGAATGTATGTGGTTTTTAATTTATTATTCAAACTTTTAAAAACGAAATTAAATCCTAAACATCCTGTCACGATATTTTGGGTTTTGTGTTTTTAATCTATTAACAGAAAATTAAACATAGATTCAATAAACATTCATGCAAATTATGTTCATTTATAATGGCGGAGTATTTATGGATATAATAACTAAGTTAATTATGCTTGCTCGTATTATTTAGGTTATTAAAGATATGAATTGATATTTATTGATTCTCCCTTTTTTGTATGAATACCACCTTTGGTGGGGTTAGATATTCTTTGTTAACTAAACAAATCAATTAACACCTATGGGTGGGGTTGATAACTAATTTGGTTAATTAAATTAATTCCTTTTTCTAAGAGATTGAAAATGAACCATTTAAATGCCACCTTTGGTGGGGTTAGACAGTTTAAACTTTATTCAAGGTGTCCAAATTAAACCTAAGAATTTAGTTATCCGAGTACTAACTTTCAAGTTTTAAAATCACTACCGAAAACATGTCGTCAATACATTTTCAGATAATAATTCTTATAAAAACTTTTGAAATAGAGCTTCACTCTAACTACTGGGCGATTGTACCATCAAATAAAAGAGCACTACTCTAAATCAGACCGGATAACTAAACCTTAAAATCTAATTTTCAGGTTTAAGTTTGTAATGAAAAATAATATATTTCTCTCTAACATTCTTAATATAAAATCTTGAATAAAAATAAAATCAATTCATTTTAGAGATTTTTACCTATTTAATATTTCGCAAGCATAACAACGTTATTATTATATCATTTTTACAAACTAGCAGTTAAATTTAATCACAGACAAATTAAATATGACATGTAAGAATAAAGCATAAAAAATAACTGCAAAGAAAATAAAATCCTTACAGTACTTCGACGCTATTCCCGTTGCTAGAAAAACTCCAAGCGGAATTTGCACTCCCATTTATTGAATCAAAGAGCTAAAATATTACAAAAACATAACTAGTTCTTCCCAAAAAGGGAAGAACTCTAAATCTAAGAGAAATTAACTAAGAAAACATAAGAAAAAAAAACTAAGAAAAACTAAAGAATCCTAAAAATCTAAGAAAAGAGAGAAAATAATGTATTTGGAGGTGTTTTTAGGTGTTTTGAAGGTGTGTGTTTTGAAGTGAAGGGAAGGGGGGTATTTATAGGTGAGGATGGAGAGAAAAAATAGAGAAAAAAATGTAAAAAAAATGTAAAAATGAGGATTAGTGATTGCTGACGTCATCAATGACGTCAGCATGACAGGGGCGGCTGCACAGTACCGCGGATGAACAGTACCGCGGATGAACAGTGTCGCGGATGAACAGTGCCGCGGATGAACAGTACCCGCAGATGAACAATACCCGCGGATGAACAGTACCCGCGGATGAATGTTGTCGCGCAGACTTGGGCGAGTCAAGGCCGGCGCTGCGCGATTTTCTCTTTTCTGACATTTTTGTCCTTTTTGACCCATTTTGTCCAATTTTTCCTTATTTGTTGACCTTTCCCCATTTATTTATTAATATATTTGTGATGTATTGCTTCTAGTATTCCTCTTTTTTTAAGTTGCGTTTTTAAGCCAAAATACCTGAAAAACAATAAAAATACCCGTGATTCCGAAAAAGACAAATTTATATAAATATATGATAAAACATATAAATATATATATTTTTAATCAATTAATGTGCATAAAATCATGGTAATTTTAGTGCTTTTTGAGCACTCATCAATAGGCAGAGAGTGATGGTTTCATAAAAATGAGCTTGTGAGTGAGGCGATGTTGTCACTTGTGTTTTTGTTCATTTTGGATGTTGGTATTTATGATTAGTACTAGGTAATTTTTGAAATGAAAAAAATGTGACTTTTTAGCACATCACTAATAGGCTCTCCATGGACCTTGCTACCATCATGGTCCCAACCCTTGGGAAGATAGTTGGCGAGGTGGAAAATGTAAGTGGTATAAATACCCTTATTTCTCTTGTTTCTTACCCATTTTTTAAGAGTCGAAACTCTTGCAAAATTCACTCTGAGATTTTTATCTATTTTTGAAATTATTTTTGAGAGCATACATTTGAGAGTGTGTCATTTTTATGGTTAGTTATGAAATCATTATCTATATGAGTATGTGGATTGTGTATCCAGTAGGGTTGTGAGTTGATTCACTTCTAGTTATTGATCATTGGTTACCAATCACACCACATTGGGTGTTGTTGTTGTGGAAGAGAGTTGGGTTCAAGTGATGAACCAAATAGTTGTGGAAGTAGCAAGTGAAGAGTAGCAGTAGGCAGTTTGGACAGAGTTCCTGAGTGATTGAGCAATAATGGTTTTACTATCTATTATTGTTGTAACTTGTTTACTATTTTGTGAAATATTTGTTGTTGAGTATTTGCCTTAAGCAACCCAAGGATGTTACAATATAGATACAATCTCTATATAGATTTACCTTAGTATATTGGGTGTTATGAATGATCAAAAGGATAAAGTTTCATTCACCTATTATAGATAGGCTTTAAAAACAAATTTAAGAGGTTTATTAAGATTTTCAAATTTGAAATAGATTCTTTTCGTATGAGCCGAGTCTATGTTGTATAAGATGAAACAAAAATAATTCATGATGCATAACTATATACCACACACATCACTTAGAGAGGTTCCATAAAGTTACATGAGATAAAATCAAAGAAATATAACATAAAAATAAGATAGAACTAAATAAAAGGATGAAGGGGCATATTTTATTTGTACTTTATCTGAGATACCCGTTAGCCAATCACACCTTTCAACTTTGCTAGACTAGTACTTTCAACCAAAAAATTGATCGTTTTTAATATACATGAAGCGTTAACGTTCCTTTAGAAGGAGAGGAAAGATGGTATGAACAAATTAAAAGTAAAAGAAAACAAAATTGAATTCTTTTACATATTTCCTATACAAATACTTTGTCTCGTCTATAAAGATCTAGAAATCTAAGAGTATACATATATTGAAATGGATAAATATGTACAGTGATTTATACTATTATGATTTCATATTCTTAATGAATATGTATGTCGACCCATACCAATGAATTTGTAGAATAGATACTCATACAAATGACTCGTGTGTAAGTAACATGATTTGAACTGGTGACACGAGGATTTTCAATCCTCGGCTTTACCAACTTAGCTATTCCAACCATTCACAACATCCTTATCTTAATATATATTTGGGGTCTATGTCAATTGCAAAGATCAAAAGGGATTCCAAAGTTTTATCCAAACCTCGTGGAATTTATTGGATCTTCTAAAGTGAAACTTTGGTAGTTTCACTAACATATGAGTAATGATATGTATTGTAAATCATTCCAATTCGAAATTAGAATTTCTTTTACTCAAAGAGATTAATTTTCCCACATATCATATGTATCGTAGTGCTTGTGATAAGAAAACAATTTATGATATATAAATACATTTATAATTGTGAAAGATTATAATGAGAATGAATGAAAAACTTAACAAATTTTGAGCCAGTAGAAAAATCCTTAGCAATGGCACCAAAAAATTGATGCGTTAAGGTGAATAGTCAATTTCAACCTTACATTGAATTGCTTAAGATGTCTTTATATAGTAAATAGCAAGTCTATTTTTCTTTAAGGATTTTGGAAACTAACTTCTATTTATTAGAATAGACAATTTTGGTTTCATAAACTAAAAATTAAATCTAACAACTAAAGTTTAACAAGATAAAAATAGGATCTAATGATTATGACAAAGATTTGACTAATAGAATGATTGTAAGATCATTCTCTATCACTAGCATGTATTACAAATCAATAAAAACATATTTTTATCTCTTATTATTTGATTATACAAAGTTAGAAAAATTCACAAGCATTATAGTCTCCACTTCTTCTTATCTATTCTTTGAATTAAACAAGCTCTTAATACAAAGTCTTTCTAATAGATAACCTTTAATAAGCTCCCTAAATTTAATCTTTCAAAAGCATTCAATTTTAAGAAGCAAATTCAATTAAGGCTAAACACACAAACTTAGTTTAATTATCTTTTTAATTCTCATATCAACTAATTTATCACTTAATATTTAAATTAATCAGGTGATTAAGTATTAAATTAATTAAATTAATTAATGATGAATTAATTTGATTATTTAATTGTATGCTTCAATAGTAAAAAAATCCATACAAATATTAAAATTGAGAATTAATACCTAATCCAAAAGAATATATGAATAGAATATTTTGGATCTTATTAGATATTACAATCCATATCTAGATTTTTGAAATCACTCACAACCAATTATAAAATTAGTTACTCATAGAAAACAATAAGTTAAGAATATTATTCACGAAAACAATAAAAGAAAGGAGAAAAAGTATTTGGATTATTATCTTTAATTCTCAAATTTCTTCTCCTTTCTTTTATTATTTTCATGAATAATTTTCTTAATTTATTATTTTTCATGAATACCTAATTTTATAATTTATTATGGGTGATTTCAAAACCTTAGACATGGATTGTAATATTTAATAAAATCTGCAATATCCTATTTAGCTATTCTTTTTTATTATGTATTAATTCTCAGTTTTAATTTTTGTATAAATTTATTTGATTATTTAAGCGTACAATTAAAAAAGAAAATTAATTCATCGTTAATTAATTTAGTTAATTAGATACGTAATCGCTTAATCAATTTAAATAATTAGTGAAAAATTTCTTGCAATGAGAATTAATACTTAAGATAATTAAACTGAACTTGTCTATTTAACCTTTATCCGATTTGCTTTTTTAAAAATTAATGTTTTTGATAGATTAAATTTAGAGAGCTTATTTTGGGTTATCTATTAAAAATATTTTAGATTAAAAAGCTTGTTTAGTTCAATGAATATGTAAAAACAGGTGGTGTTTTTTGAGTTTATGAATATCTTTAAGTTGGTATAGAAAAACAAATAGGAGAATATGATATGCTTTTGTTGATTCGCAATACATGCTAGTGGTAGAGAATGATCCTACAATCATTATTTTATTTGAATCTTTTTCATAATCTTTATAATTTGTTTTTATTTTAATTAACCATTAGTTATTATATCTAATATTTAATTTACTAAACAAAACCCCCTTTTTAACAAATAAAAGTTAGTTTTCAAAATCCTTTGTGCAAAAGGGTAACTTTCTATATTCTAATAATGAAAACTTGAGTAATTTAAAGTAATACATAAATTGACTATTCATCTCAACACGTATCAATTTTTTGTGTCCTAACACAATAATATTTTATTAAATTAAATCTTATTTATTTTAAAGTATTTTCTATATACATAAAAAAATTAAAATAAAAGTTGAAAAAATTAAAAATTAGAAAAATCTTATTAAAAATATTTTCTTTTTTCTTTTTTTTTTATTTTGGTACATTTATATTTGTATCTGTTTTATTTTTACTTAATTTGTTAATAATCTTCATTTGCTTTACAAAACCATAGTGAATGAACCCATGCTACAATTTGAGATCAAAATTCACAATTTCTTGAGTATGAAATTCAGATAAATTTTCTAAGTGAAAGTGACTCATCTAAAGATTCGAATCATTCAATACATATAGAAATGGTTGTGAATAATGCTAATCAAACTCTTACGGAGATGGTAGCACCAGCTTTAGAACAAAAACCATTATGCATTTAATATGATGACAATGGTAATGCACTTGAGTTGAAATTTGGTATAATTCATCTTTTGCTTCTTTTTGAGGTCTAGTTAGTGAGGATCCAAACAAGCATCTAAAGAAATTTCATGTGGTTTGTTCTGGCATGAAACCTAATGGCACTATTGAAGAACAAGTAAAA
This sequence comes from Hippophae rhamnoides, assembly GCA_033030585.1. Classification (NCBI taxonomy): domain Eukaryota; kingdom Viridiplantae; phylum Streptophyta; class Magnoliopsida; order Rosales; family Elaeagnaceae; genus Hippophae; species Hippophae rhamnoides. The sequence continues at coordinate 40,311,002 of CM065430.1, read as the reverse complement.
CTTAGAGCCTTCCTATTCTCTTTACCATATGGGATAATAAATAACTGGAATGAGATGAAGCAACTCTTCTTGGAGAAATACTTAGAAAATAAATTTGTGGTATTCAACAGTACAATTGGGAGAATTTATATGAGTATTGAGAGTGGTTCAAGAAATTATGTGCATGTTGCCCTCATCATCAAATAAGTGAGCACCTCTTAATTCAATTCTTCTATGAGGGATTGATTCCTATGGACAAAATCATGATAGATGCAGCAAATGGTGGAGCTTTGGTTAGTAAGACTCATAAAACTGTAACGAATTTGATTGTCACTATGATTGCAAATGCTCAATAGTTTCGCACCCAATCCAACCTACCATAAAAGGTTAATAAAATGGGATTTATTAATAATATTGAACCATTATTGAGCACCCTCACTTTAATTGTACAATAATTAGCAATTAGAAAAGTTCCATCTTGTAGAGTCTACACTAACATTAGACACCCAACAAATATGTATCCTAGTATTCAAGATCCTAATGTTGAATGAGCAAATGCTATGGAAGGATACCAAGGATAACAAAGGCAAAAATATGATCTCTACTCTAACAGTTACAATACCAGCTAGAGGGATCATCTTAACTTTAGCTATTCATGAAATAATCAAGCATTTGCTTTTAGTAATCCACAAAGTTTTCCTTTTCGAAAAGGCCAACAATATTATCAAGTGAGACCACAAAATCCCCCTCCATCTTAGGGTAAATATTTAGACGATTTGGTAAATATGATAGTATCCAACACTATTCAATTCCAACAAGACCCTATAAAGATCCAATAAGATATTCTCAAGTTCAAACAAGAATCACTTAGGTTTTAATAAGATATAAAATCTACTATCAAAAACCACAAAAATGGATTCAATTAGTTAGGTATAACCATTAAAAAATCAGAATCACGAGGATATAATAAACTTCCATCTCAACCAATGGTCGATCCTCGAGAAAATTCCAATGCTATATCCTTGAGAAGTAGTAAAAATCTTGAAGAAGCTCATAAGGAACAAACCAAAGAAAATGAGACTAAGAACAATCAAACAATTCTGGAAAGGAGGAAAATAAGACAATTGAAGGAAGCAAAAAAACCACCTAAGGTACAATCTAAATTTTCAATTTCTACTTATGAATCCTATATTCCTTTTCCTAATAGGTTTGCAAAATCCAAGAAGGAGATACATGAGGAAGAAGTCATGAAAACATTTTGTAAAGCACAAGTTAATATTTCACCATTAGATACCATTAAAAAGTGCCACGAAATGCTAAATTTCTCAAGGAGCTATACACCAACAAGAGGAAGCTTAAACACAATGAAGTGGTGAATATGGGAGAGAATGTTTTGACAATCTTACGAAGGAAACTTCTATATAAATGCAAGGATTCATGTAGTTTTGCTATACCATGCATTATAGGTAACACTAAATTTGAAAGGAATATGCTTGATCTAAGAGCTTCAATTGATGTTATACCTTACTTAATTTATGATACTTTAAAGCTTGGTCACCTTAAAAAAATTGACATAGTTATCCAACTCTTTGATCAATCTAATGCTTATCCAATGGGAGTTTTGGAAGATGTTTTAGTGTAGGTTAATGAGCTTATCTTCTTGGTTGATTTTAGAGGCTTGATATAAGAGATGACTCCACTATTAATTCCACACCCTTACTTTTATTTAGAAAAATCATAAGAATAGCCCAAACAAAGATAGATGTGCATATCAAAACACTAACTACGGAGTTTGATTGAGAGTTATTTGCCTTAATATCTTTGAAGAGATGAGGTACCTTATTGATTATAATTCTTGTTTTTCTATTCATGTACTTGAATCTTTGGTGTAGTAAATGATTGATATCAAAAGTACAGACTTATTTGTGGTTGCCATAATAGACAACATGAAATCAGATATTTAAGTAATGAAAAAGATGATATTGATAGAGTAGAGGAATTGACACAGATTGTCGCCTCTCTTGACTCTTCTTTAGAGATAAACCTAAGGTAAAATCTTTCCTATATTTCTCTTCCCATTTCTAAGAAAAACCTTTTGCCTTCCATTATGCATGCATTTACCTTAGGGCTCAAACCTTTCCCAAAATATCTCAAATATATATATAGAAGATAGAGACACACTTCCCATAATTATAGCAACTTTTTTTTAAAGGAATTAGCACCTCTATGTGCATGCATATAATATTAATTGAAAATGATGCCAAATAAACAAGAGAACAACAAAGGCTATTGAATCTTCCATTAATGGAAGTGGTTAAGAAAGAAGTTATCAAGCTATTGGAAATTAGTGTAATTTTTCCAATATCAGATAGCAAGTGGATTAGCACAATTCAAGTGGCTCCATAAAAGTTAGGAGTTATAGTGGTGAATAATGAGAATAATCATTTGATTCCTACCCAACTTCAAACAAAATTAAGAATTTGCATATATTTTCAAAAGCTCAACTTCATGACTTGCAAAGATCATTTTTATTTACATTTTATGGATCAAATACTTGAGTATTTAGTAGGCCATACTTACTATTATTTTCTTGATGGTTTTTTAGGTTATAATCAGATTGTCATTGCACTAGAAGACCAAGAGAAGATAACATTTACTTGCCCCATTTGGAACCTTCGCTTATAGACACATGCCATTTGGACTTTGTAAAGCTTCCACCACATTCCAGAGAGAGATCAAGTCCATCCTTGAAAAGATAATCAAACCTAATATAAAGGATTGGAGCTTGAAACTGGATGATACATTATGGGCATACAAAATTGCATATGAAACATCAATTGGGATATCACCATTTCTATTGGTGTATGATAAACCTTTTCATCTACTAGTTGAGTTAGAACATCATGCATTTTGGGTGATGAAATAATGTAAAATGACTTAGAGGAAGCCAGAAAACACCAAAAATTACAAATGAATGACCTAGTGAAAATTAAAATTAGAAAGGATGCCTATGAAAGCTCAAGAGTTTACAAGGATAAAACAAAGGTGTTTCATGATAGTATGATATCAAGGAAAGAATTCACCATTGGAGATAAAATCCTCTTATTCCATACACACCTTAAATTGTTTCTAGATTAGTTATATTCTTGTTGGATTAGTTCATTTATTATTACTAATGTTTTCTCTTATGGTGCAGTTGAAATATGAATCCCAAGTACCAGTAATATAGAGGAGATGACTCTACACGAATAATATATTTGGATGATTAAAGAAATACATGAGGAATTGTCAGGCTAGCAACATTAAACCAAGCACTTTGTGGGAGACAACCCACCAAAATATTTTTTAATCACTTTTTACATTACATATATGCATGTGTTTACATTAAGGACAATGTAAGAATTAGGTGTGAGGGAGTGTTAACACATCACTATTTACTTTTTTTCTTTACTATTGTAGCATGTTTTACAATTAGTGTGCTCTAGGTAGGATAATGTTTTTTTCTTTTTAGTATTTGTTTATTGCATTCTTTAGGTTAGGATTAATAGAAGTTCTTAGAATCAATCACATATCATTTCTTTATTTTCTAGTATATGTGATGAAATTAGCTAAATAGTGTTAGGTCAAAAAGGATAATGAATGTTGATAGAGTCTTGATCTTGTTCCTAAGTGAAGGTAACTTTATGATAACTTAGCTCAAAACTTGTATGCACAATAGCTAAATTAGTGATAGATTGATAGAAAAATTTATATACATGAAGTTGTGAAAAATATTCTGAATCCCTTGAAACTTGGCCATTCATATACATTGTATTTTTATTATTTTATTATTTTATCTTTTTATTTGTTATTTTGATAGATAATTTAATTTTTTGTTTTCATAGTTTGTCCGAGGTAAAAGATCCATATGAAATCCATTTACACCTTTCGTAGACAATGTTAGTAGATCAAAAGAATTGTTAAGAAGACTGGATAATGAAATTCAGGAAGCATTAGTTGAACCTATCTTAGAGCTAATTATAGACCCTTTAGTTGAACCAATAGAAATAGAGGATAATCCTTTACGTAAGAAATAACTATGAAGAAATATGTAAGGCTAATCACTAGGATTACTACTCCTTCAATTCAATTGGGGAAGCATGGTACTATGAGTTGAAAAATATTCATTATTCCATGCTACCCTCTTTCCATAGGCTACCTAATGAAGACTTTTTGTCTTTCATTAGAGACTTTTATTCTACAATCTAAACTTTCCCTCTCACTATACTTATCAAGGATCAGCTTAGAATATGGTGTTTTTTCTACACTCTAAAAGAAAGGGCTAAGACTTGGCTAATGTCTCTCCCTCCAAGTTCCCTAATGACCTAAGAGGCGTTTATAATAAATGTTAGTCTATATGGTACCAAATCACTTCCTATTAAGGTCTTAAGTGGTTAGGACCGGGTTCAAGAGTTGGGGATAGTGAAAGAAATACGTTACCTTTCCTGAGGTTGGTCTCCTATGTATATCAATCAGATGGAACCATAATACCTCGAACGGGGGACCTACGCACATATCCTTAAATGTGCGAACCCAGGTTCAAACATTAAGTTTGTAAGAAAATTCTATTCCCACAAAAAAACTTCTGACTTAAGAGAAAAGATTACTACCTTATCTCAAATAGAAGGTGAATCATTCTATGAGGCATGAGATAGGTTCAAACTATTCTTCACTTAATGCCCTTACCATAGTTATCCACTATAGTTGCAAAATCAATTTTTCTATAATAGATTTACACAATAGTGTTAATTCAACGTTGATAACGCTTCGATTGGTGCTATGAGTGAGAAAAATGCCTTAGAGGCTTAGAATCTCTTTGAAACATTGGGTGCTAACTCTTAAAAAAAATATCTAGAGTGTGAAAAGCCATAGTTAATGAAATAGACTTCATCATTGAAGTATCTATGCAACTTATACAACTAAACAAGCAAGTTTTGCTTCTCATTACACAAGGTATTCCAAACAAAGAACAACATGAAATGTGTAACACTTTGGGATATGGTTCTAATGTTTTCCCTATCAAAGAGAAGCTACTATAGGAGGTACCAAACTAGATCTACGTATGACCCTGATACAAATACCTATAAACAAGAGTGGAGAAATAATCCTAATTTCTATAGGAAGACAAATAATCCTCTATTTGCCCAGAACTCTAACCAATAAGCCCAACAATATAACTAACAAGTGCCATGAAATCCTCCCAAAAAACGAACCCTATAGGATAATTTGAATTCTTTCATTCAAGTAAGAAAGGACAACCAATCCAAAAATAGTCAAAGGTTGGACTCATTGGAGGAATCTCTAAAAAGAGTAGAGAGAAAAGTTGAGCAACTGGTTGGACACTTGTAGAAACAAGGAAAAAAGTAGTTACAATGTCAGAATGGAAAGTGAACTAAAAAATGTAGGAAAATTATTTTATTAAAAATGAAAGTCCTCCAAGCAAATTTGTATTAAGATGATAAACTTCGTCTTAAATGGGAGGTTACCCTTTAATCATATTTTGTGTTTCTTTTTATTTATTTATTGTTTTCATTTTTATAGTTATAGTTGTTTTTTATATTATTATTATTTTTACTTTTATTTTAATTATAATTATTTACCATTTTGTATTTACTTAATGCTTGGTAATATATTAGTTATACATTTATTAAAAATAATAATAAATTTACTAAGCCACGACATGGGATATAAGGGTTGAAATTGGGGAGTGAAGAATAAGACTTTGCATCACTGCATGAACTTTTGTGTGGCACGAACCCATGGTAACTATATGTTTTCTCTAAAAAATATTTGTTCACTTTGTAGCATGAAGTAACTTGTATTGTGGCACCCATTTTATTTTTCTCTAAAACCTCCAACCCTATATGTTTCATAACAGTTTCTCTCAATTTTTCTCTTCTTCTTTGTCACAAACCACAACTCCCTCCCCCCCCCACCACCAAACACTAAAAACCCCCAAAAATCATACATTTTTCTTAAAATCCTTCCTATTTATTCACAAAATTCTCATTCCTATTTATTTTCTAAGCATTCCTAGAGAGATTTTCTCAAATCTCCATCAAATTTCTTCAAGGGTTCAACTACAAAGAGGGTATTGTTTAATTTTCTTCTTCTTCACAACAATACAAATGCAAATAATTTCTAGAATAAACTACTTGGATTATTTTTCTGATTTTTTGTGATTTATTTTTGAAATTTTGGATTAAAGAATTTTAAACCCTAAATTGGTCTAAGAAAGGGTGAACGAAATTTTTTAGATTGATTTATAGAATTGTGTTGTTTAAGTTCCTAGAATTTGTGTGAAATCCTAATTTTCAAGAATTTGATCCAATGGCTTCTAAAAGAAACATAAGTGATACCGGAAAGGAAAAAGAGTTCTCATAGAATAGAATAGAGCCAAATTTCCTAGTGCACTAGCTAATCTTAGGTTTGCTAAGGCCGTTTATATTAACAAAAACTTTATTATAGAAAGGGGAACTGGATATCAAGTTAGATAAGATAGTTACTTTGAGGGAACTACATATATAATCGTAGCAATTGGATGGAGCTAGTTTGTTAAAAGCATAGAATCCATTGTTGAGTCCATCGATCAGGAATTTTATGTTAGTGCTTCCGATGTTGTTTATAATAGGGCAATGGTTCTAGTTATATGACTACCATTTGGACCATCAATTATAAATTCTTATTATGATTAATGGATATGGGTCAAAGTGAGTATGAAACTATAAAGAGATAATAGAAAACCTAGCTATAGAAGAGGTTGAATGGGAATATTCTAGTAGAAAACACAAAGGTTTTGAAGCCAAACATTTAACTAAGTTTTCCCATATTTGGAAATATTTTGTTTACTTTACACTCAGGCCCAAAACACATTACAACTCTGTGGACAAAGTACATGCTATATTACTCTTTGTAACAATATGCACAATAAGCATGGATGTTGGATTAAAAATTAATCAATGAATACGATTATCTACAAATAACCACCATTTGAGTTATTTCTTCCCCCAATTTATTAATGCTTTGTGTGCTAAAGCCAAGGTGAAATATCCAAAGGGTGAGGTGTTATTACAACCGGGTGAATCATTAACTCCAACATCCATGAGTGAACTCACCTCAGTAGTTGATGCAAAAATTTTGTATTTGATAAATAGCTCGTAAGTGTACGAATCACTTAATAAAAAGCAACAATTATACTTCCAAAGTCGATCTAAAAAAGAACTACCTGGTTTTTAAATAAAATAACAAAATTCTTAAAAATGAAAAATATACTTAAACATCCTGTCACAATTATTTAGATTTTGAAAAATCTATTCTATTTACATAAAATTAAAGATAAAAAATCAATTCTATTGACATAAAATTAAAGATAAAATTAATTCACAACTATTAAGCAAATAAACCTTTAACACTCAATGTAGAATTTATGGGATATCTTATTTAATTAATTATTCTTGTTGATATTAATTAAATTATTAAAGATATAAATTAATATTACGGATTTTTTTGTATAAAAATGTCCTTAGGGGGAGCCCTAATTTTTTGTTAATATAATCAATTAATATCCTTAGATGAGGCCTATAAATTGATTAATATTAAATTATGATTTATTTCAAAAGAAATAGAAAATCATCAAAGTAATTGCTTTAGGTGGAGTACATAACTTAGAATCTCATTTAAGATATCAAAGTTGAATTTAAGATTGATATATTTGAGAACTAACATTTAGATTTTGAAAAATATATTTTCTAATAATAAATCTTTTTGAGTAATCTTTGAAATAGAATATTATTCAAAATAAGATCTAAATAATTAGATCATAATCTAACTTTTATATTTTAAATTTACTACTAAAATATATCGTCAACATATTTTTCTATAATAAGTTATGTAGAATTCTTAAATGAAGAAATAAAAATAAATTTATTTTACAAAAATGTTTACCTAAATTAATATTTTATAAGCAAAACGACATAACCAATATCCCACAATATTTTCAATTAGATATGCTTAGATTTAATAAATGATTAAAATATTTAGAATAGCATATAAAATTAATCTAAAAATATAAGAAAACATTTAAAATTTATACCTCAAGCATTTCCTTCAAAGTACATAATTTCAATATTGATCTGAAAAACCTTCAAATAGATCTACATACTAATATTGTTTATTGGATCCAAAGAACTACTACATAATTAAAAAAATAAGAACTGAACTATCACAAATTCTTAAAGATAATTTGTGTCTTATTACAAGCTAATTGTTATTCAGCTGCGTGATGAGAAATATTAGAGGTTGAGAGGTCCTTTATATATGTGAGAAAGCACCGAAATGTTTACCTAAATTAATATTTTATAAGCAAAACGACATAACCAATATCCCACGATATTTTCAATTAGATATGCTTAGATTTAATAAATGATTAAAATATTTAGAATAGCATATAAAATTAATCTAAAAATATAAGAAAACATTTAAAATTTATACCTCAAGTATGTCCTTCAAAGTACATAATTTCAATATTGATCTGAAAAACCTTCAAATAGATCTACATACTAATATTGTTTATTGGATACAAAGAACTACTACATAACTAAAAAAATAAGAACTGAACTATCACAAATTCTTAAAGATAATTTGTGTCTTATTACAAGCTAATTGTTATTCAGCTGCGTGATGAGAAATATTAGAGGTTGAGAGGTCCTTTATATATGTGAGAAAGCACCAAAAATAAGGAGAGAAAAATAGATGGCAGGGTTGGGTTCCATGACATACTTTTTCCATCATTGCAGCTTGTGTCAATCATGATCCAAAAGTCCTATACCATAGCATATATTAAGTACCACCATAACACTCGTTTGGTATATCTTTAACTTTCTTTATATTTCACCCTCTTACATTTAGTTGGAGCATATGTACAACTTACATATGTTATTTTTTTATTCTTCTTGGTTGCAATTGAGTACTTTTAGGTATGATTCTTTAGGTGTTTATCAGTTGAATAGTTTTGAAGCCAAAAATATCTAAAAAATAACAAAACATACACATGATTCCAAAAACATAGATTTGCTATAGCAATAATAAAATTATGCAAATACAAATATATTTTGATACTAAAGGTCATATAAATCATGTAATATTTAGTGCTTTTCAAACATCCATCAGTACTAAAGGCACCCAAAAGGATAAAAGTGTATATTGATACTAATGTATTTTGTTTATATGAAATTTTAGTTTAATTTTTTTTTAAGATTTCCATACGAAGGAACAATTACATGAATGTCAATTATCATTCTAAGTCAAATAGGTAACCTAGACCTAGATAAGGGGTGAAAATGCCAACCTATGGAATATTTTTGCAAGCTCTTTATCAATTTGGCCAAGCAGGCCTCACAATTTGAATTAAGAAATTAACTCAGTTGATGTGTAAAATAACATGCTCAATTCAACACACAACAAAAACAATTAGTAGATACAAAAACACAAATATAAAAAATACACATTGGTGATGGTACGCCTCATAGGCCCATACCCAAACTACCAACATACATACCTGGCAAACAATACATAACTTGTGATTTAGGCATACATACCAAAAAACTAAAAAGATTTTCGATCACTTCAAGACCTCATATTTGGGAACATATTTGATAAATGATGATTGTACTTTTACAGCATACATACCAAACCTTAATAAAGAGTCCAACACCTGGTACACCTCCAGAATAAAAGATATAAACTTTCTAGAGATACACACCAAACTAGTATAAAGATAAAAGGAAAATTATACCAACACACAATCTAATCGTGCATGACTACAAAGAAAGAGTCCAAGACCTGATATACAATCAGGTTAAATAGATACTAACTCCTTAAGGACTCAACCCAAACAGGAAAATAATAGAGAGATAAGCTCCTAACAAATAATCATAGTTGTATTTAAAATAATCATAGACAGACAGTATAAAGTAAAATCAATATTTAAGAGTCAAAAAGATGGCTATAAATAATAAATGCTTTCTAATTATAGTTTAAACTTTAGTATGTAAAGATATACACCATTTAAACTCTAATTGTATTAGTATTTAGAAGACACCATTTAAACTCTGATTGTACTAACCATACATTAGAGCATGTGCAACACCAGATATAACAATGTAAACCCACATAGAGACCCTATCTATGTGGTAACATCCTCGGGTTGCTTAAGGTAATCACTCAATAGCGAATAATCCACTAATTTATATAATAGTTACAACTCTAAAAGAAATAAAACTTATATTACCTGTAGCAATAGGGACTTTTATCCTAACTACCTATTGTTATTTTTGCTTGCTACTTTTGTAACGACATCCTTCGTACAAAACCAAATACAGTGTGATCAATAACGACACACTACTAAGCAAAAGTGTAACAACTCACACTCTTGAAGACTACCCTTCAACTCAAATACCCTATTTCTTATTGCACACAACACGAGATATGAGAACACGAAGCATTTAACTTAGCTCACTTTCACAAAAGAGTTCTCACAACATCGATAAAATATTCTCAAGCACTCACATTAATGCTATTTTATACTAACTAGCAAACACCATCTCGAATACTCACAACCCATAAGTATGGTTTTGCTCACACAATCACGAATCACTATTACCAAACAACACTCAAGATATTAGTGACCCAAAAATAGAAAAATGATATGTCAATTTGATAGAGCTCTATTGCATTTTTTTGGATACTACATAAGAAGAAATAGGGGTCATTTATAGAACTCAAATTTTCCACCTCGCCAACCACCTCACACAGGGTGGTGGAAATGGTGGCGAGGTATTTAAAAGTTACATTTTTTGTCCCAAAAATTACCGAGTACTTTTCATAAATACCAACATCCAAAACAAACCAAAAATAAAAGTAACAATATCAATTCACTCGTTGAAAACCAATACTTTACTTAGCATGCACACTACAAAAACCAAGCTCGTGGTGTGTGTAAGCATGCTTGCATACAAAGTGCTCTTAACTATGTGCATGTGTATATTACTAATCTGTAGCAACCAATTAGAAGAGGAAAAATATCTTAAGTAAGAATAAAATAAACACAATGTTTTGCACACTTGAAGCCAACACATAGACATAAGAATAACAGGACTTACATTTTATCTCTTTGGCTTTTCGTGTCAAAATATTGCATAACTTAATACATAAAATCACTCAACATGAGATTATCATGAAGATGTCCTAAATTTATTTATTCTCATGAGCAACACAACGACACACACCAAAACCCAAAATATAAACCTATTTCAAGCGTATCCATCTTGAAGGCTCCATCTAGCTTTATGAATCAACTCATCCAATCCTCTATCACAAGGAACTCAACACCATTACACATAGCACATTTGAAGCATAAAGACTTCACTATACACCTGTCACCTACACACAAAAAATAAATATATACCGCATTAATGTATCATGCAAAAACAACATGTAGTCTATCCAAATACTATTATGTTACCCTTACATAGGTACACACTGATAATCTATCCAAATATTATCATGTTACCCATTCACAGGTACACAATGATAGTTTAAGCATAATTAACATGTAGTAAAAACAAACACTATCTATATGCAATACAAATATGAAAACTACATAATCTTCATGCAACAAAAATATGCAAACTACACAATCTTCATGTAACACAAATATGCAAACTCTCCCTAAACATATGCAACAATTTTCTAAATGTATGCATATTAAATAAACATAATGTAGTTTAGACTATACTTACCATACTATGCAATAAATAGTATGTTAACATAATGCACAAATAAACATAAGATGCGCATACTTCTTCCCATTTTGATATGGAAAGTCAAAGCAAGAATATGTGGGTACAAAACATACCACACCCCTATATGAAGGAAAAAAGTCAAACAAAAATGCAATAATCCAAGCACTCATGCAAAACAATGGAGAAGATTAAAACAAACACAAAAATAAGCAGCACATAGTGTAAAGCAAGAAGTACAAAGAATAACACTGAGACAATAGCAAGGTAATAGCATATAACGAAAAAAAAAACCTGAATGCATAGACAAGTTAAGAGTAGTGCAAACAAAATACATATCCTTAATGCAATACATACCAAGGTGCCCCACATATATATGTGTTAAAGGAGGGTATAAAGGGCTTTGCAATGTGCATACAACACATCAACAAATTAGGCAGTCAAACACCAATGGCACATAGATGTCTCAATGAACCTAAAAGAATATGTTGACTAGAAGTCCAACTATCTTTCACGTTGTCACACTCCTAGTGACTTAACAATATTCCCCCAAACATCAACGCCCCTTAAATGCATGAGCAAGTCTCTAAGAAGGAGTTTATTAAGAGATAGGAGAAACACCTTAAAGAGACAGAAGTAACAAGGGATGCTACAAAACAAATCTAAGCATGTGAGAAAGGCTCAGGTTCTCACAAAAAAATAAGAGACATGCTTAGATAGGGTTAACACCTCAAACACTAGGAATGCCAACTAAACACATAAGTCTAGTCCCATTATGCATGTAAGTCAAGAGTCCTAAAGACAAGTAAATAATCTATATGACATATAGCTGCACAAGGTAAACCTAAACAAGCATAGTACAAAGAACCATTCATGTATCAAGAAAGTAACACACATTAGTTTTCTCCAAAAATATACTTTTAAAGCATAAGAGAAGGAAGAGTTGGTAAATGATAAAAAGAAATCAACAGGAGACTAACAGCGAAAAAACACACAACATTGTAGGTACAAGAAAGAAAAACCTAGTGAAACAAGTGAGATGCATTATATATGACATGGAATATGAATGATAGGACTATAGAAAGAAAATACTAAAACTTTCATATTACATTATGAGAACATGTGACATGATTCTCATGCAAACAACCATAGAAGAAGAAGTAAGATGCAAGCAAGGAAAACACATATAAGAGTATGTCAAACCAACAAGTAGGGGGAATACTAGTGAAGGATCAAGCAATCATGCATAGTAGTAAGTAGGAAAACTAACATGAAAATAGGGAACATACAGACCACAAAAGTTCATGGAGATACACAACCTCACAAAAAAATAGCAGCCCACACTATGAGTGGAAAAGGCCACAAACATAAAAGGTTTGTGTATATGTAGGTAGAGCTCTAGGATCAAGCACCGAATCGGTTAAGCCCAAACATAAGTGACCCCTTCTAATACTAGTTGAAGATTCCCATACAAAGGAACAATTACATGAAGTTTAATTATTCTTTCAATTCAAATAGGTAACCAGGATCTAGATAAGGTGTGAAAATTCCACCCCACAGAATCTTTTTATAACCTCTATATCAATTTGACCAAGCAAACCTCACTACATGAATTAAGAAATTAACTTAGTGGAAGTACAAAACAACATGTTCAATTCAACACAAAACAAAAATAATTAGTAGATACCAAAAAGCTAAAAGGATTTCCAATCACTTCAAGACCTCGTATGTAGGAACATATTCAATAAACAAAGATTATACTTTAACAAAATTCAATCAAACATACATAGAAAATCCTAATAAGTTTGATACCTAGTAAACATTCAGGGTAAGAAGATATAGATTCTTTAGAGACTCACACTAAAATCACATGTAGATAAAATGCATAATATACTAGCACATAATCTAATCATGCATGACTCTAACGAAGGAGTCTAAGACCTCATACATGATTAGGTTAAAGAGATACTGACTCCTTCAAAATTCAACCAAAAATTGGAAAACAATAGAGAGATAAACTCCTAACAAATAATCACAACTGTATATAAAATAATCATAGGCAGATAGTATAAAGTAGAAGCAATATTCAAGAGTCAAAAAGCTAGCAATAAATATTAAAAGCTTTCTAATTATAATTTAAACTTTAATATAGAGAAATATACATGATTTAATCTCTGATTATACTAACCACACATTAAAGTATGCAAACATCAAATATAACAAGGTAAACTCACATAAAGACCCTATCTATATAATAACATCCTCAGGTTGCTTAAGGTAACTACTTAGTAGCAAGAAATCTACTAATCAATATAATAGTTGCAAGTCTAAAATAAATAAAACCAATATTACCTTTACCAGTTAAGACCTCTATGCTACCTACCTATTATTGCTTTTTCTTGTTGCTTCTACAATGACCTAGTTTGACTTATGAGCCAGGCTCCCTTTCAAAGCCAACACCATTAAATATGGTGTGGTTAAGAACAACATACCAGTAATCAAAATTGTAACAACTCATACTCTTGAAGATCATCTTCAAACTCAAACACCCTATTTCTTATAACACATAGTAAAAGATATAAGAACTCAAAGCATTTAACTTAGTTCACTCTCACAAATATTTCTCACAACATCGATAGAAAATTCGTAGGCACTCAGAACTTGAGAATGATATTTTATACTAACTACCAAATATATTCTTAATTACTCAAAACTCATAAGTACAGTTTTTCTCACAGAATCATGAAACACTAATACTAAACAATACTCAAGATATTAGTAATCCAAAAATAGAAAATTAAGATGTCAATTACACAAAACTTAAGATACTAGTTATGTTTTTGTAATTTATTTTCTTTTGATTCAATAAATGGGAGTGCGAATTCCGTTTGGAGGTTTTCCAGCAACAGGAATAGCATCAAAGTACTGTAAGGATTTTATTTTCTTTATAGTTATTTTTTATGCTTTATTCTTACATGTTATATTTAATTTTTCTGTGATTAAATTTAACTCTGCTAGCTATTTATAAACATGATATAATAATAACATTGTTATGCTTGCGAAATATTAAATAGGTAAAAATCTCTAAAATGAATTGATTTTATTTTTATTCAAGATTTTATATTAAGAATGTTAGAGAGAAATATATTATTTTTCATTACAAACTTAAATCTTAAAATTAGATTTTAAGGTTTAGTTATCCAGTCTGATTTAGAGTAGTGCTCTTTTATTTGTTGGTACAATTGCCCGGTAGTTAGAGTGAAGCTCTATTTCAAAAGTTTTTGTAAGAATTATTATCTAAAAATGTATTGACAACATGTTTTCAGTAGTGGTTTTAAAACTTGAAAGTTAGTATTCGGATAATTAAATTCTTAGGTTTAATTTGGACACCTTGAATAAAGTTTAAACTGTCTAACCCCACCAAAGATGGCATTTAAATGGTTCATTTTCAATCTCTTAGAAAAAGAAATTAATTTAATCAACCAAATTAGTTAATAACCCCACCAATAGGTGTTAATTGATTTGTGTAGTTAACAAATAATATCTAACCCCACCAAAGGTGGTATTCATACAAAAAAAAGGAGAATCAATAAAATTAATTCATATATTTAATAACCTAAATAATATGAGCAAGCATAATTACTTAGTTATTATATCCATAAATACTCTACTATTATAAATGATAAAATTTGATTAAATGTTTATTGAATCTATGTTTATATTTATGTCAGTGGATTAAAAACACAAAACACAAAATATCTTGACAGGATGTTTAGGATTTAATTTCGTTTTTAAAAGTTTGAATAATAAATTAAAAACCACTTACATTCCTTCCTTAGATCGACCTTGGGAGTATACTTATCATTTTCTACGAAATGATTCGTTCACTTGCGAGAGTTTTATAAATATAAAACCAAAGTATTGACAAGAATCAACGATGTCGGTTTTCACTCATCAATTTATTTATCAAAAATTTTAAAACTTTTTGTACTGTAAATAATTGTGATTTTTATTTTGAGTTAAAAAAATAAAAAAATTCATAAGAAATAAAAAAAAATAAAAAAATAAAAACTTTATTTCTTGCCAATACATATTTGATTTTCTTAGTTTGGGCCTAATTTCATTTATTCAAAGTGAAATATATATTTTTTCTATTCCAAAATCATTTCTTATTTCTTTAAATTTTTAGATGATCTCTATAGGTATTAGCATTGAATGTATGATTTTTTTCTCATCTTAATAGAGTATCGTATATTTTTTATTATTATTTTTGCTTAGATTAAATGATTTGAGAAGAAATTGATAGTATATGCTTATATCTCATTCATGCATGACTGCTACAAAAAAAAAGACATCTGGGGTTACCTAAACTAAGATCAAACAAAAAAGCCACAAAATTAACCACTCACCAAAATCCAAAAAAATGTATAATTTGTACATGGGTTGACTCTCTACAATATATATATTGAGAAATATTTTCAGAAAAAATAGAGAGATAAAGAATATATAGTATAATCTACATACTATGACCCATATTGCCTACAAAGTTGTGAGTAAAGGTTAATTACAAAAGAAAGATATATGACGTAATTCCTTAAAAATTCATTGCACTTTCTTCATTTTTAAAAGGCATATATCTTGAAATTATTTCTTAATGAGTTTGATTTATGCAGGAAAATAATTTTTATATATGATATCTTTATAATTTATACATTCAATTCCTTTCATGATATCAACATCAAAATAACACTTTGAGCCTTTATTCTTTATATATATACGAACATATTAGTTCATTTCTATACATCATCTCTTTTGCATATAAATTAGTATGAGTGTTTGAACCCATAGGATTCAGTGTTTTGAGAGTATTGACTAGTAAGGAATAGAGTCGAAGCGAATTCGGATTCTAGACACTGAAATTGGGTGAAATTAAATTGATACATTGTTTATATGAAATAAGAAAATGATTTTCGACTAATTATTATAATAAATCATGATTGTTTAAAGATATTAAAATAACTTATGCTTGAGATTTTAATTATGTCCTTAAAGGAGATTAAAAATTATGAGACATTTTTGTGATATGTTGTTTTCTTTTATTCTTAAAAGTTAATTTTTGATTTTGTTGTAATTTTAGTTTTTAAGTTGACTGTTTTTATTATTTCTTTTAATTTTTACATTTAGTTCAATGTTTGTGGGTATTATTACTCAAAACCCTTACGAGACTCAAACTCGTCCACTAGGGCAACCTAGGGGTTTAAAGGCTTGTTGCATAGGCTAAATGCAACCGTGTTAATCCATGGAAGTGATTTAGGATAGTTTAATTTTTAGTTTTTATCACTTCTCTTACTAAGGGACTAGCAAGAAGTTGGTTGGGGGTTGTGATGAGTGCTCAAAAAGCACTAATATATCTATTCATATGATTTTATCATATATTTATATAAGTTTTTCTTTTTTAGAATCACTGATATTTTTATTGTTTTTCAGGTATTTTTGCTTAAAAATGTAACTTAAAGACTCAAAGAGGAATACTGGAGGCAATACATCACAAATATATTAATAAATAAATGAGGAAAGGTCAACAACTATGGGAAAATTGGACAAAATAGGTCAAAAATGTCAAAAAGGAGGAAATCGGGCTGCCTAGCCGCGCCGAGCAGCTGCCCAGTCCAGCGCGCGCCTGTGCCATCTCGCCCCATTTTCGCGCGCAGCCTCCCCTACGTCATGTTGACGTCATCAAATGACATCATCATCCACCACTCCGCGTTTCCACCATGTTTTATCATTTTTTCACCCACTTTTCTTCCCATTCTCACCTATAAATACCCTCATTCTCTTCACAACTAAACACACCTCAAAACACATTCTCTTTTCTCTTTCTTTCTCTCTTTTCTTAGTTTTTTTTTTTAGTTTTTAGCTTTTCTTAGTTATTTTTTCTTAGTTTTAGAGTTCTTCTCTTTTTGAGAAGAACTAGTTATGTTTTTGTAATTTATTTGCTTTTGATTCAATAAATGGGAGTGCATATTCCATTTGGAGGTTTTCCAGCAACGGGAATAACATTTAAGTACTCTAAGGATTTTATTTTCCTTATAGTTATTTTTTATGCTTTATTCTTACATGTTATATTTAATTTGTTTGTGATTAAATTTAAATCTGCTGGCTGTTTGTGATTTTATTTTTATTCAAGATTTTATATTAAGAATGTTAGAGAGAAATATATTATTTTTCATTACAAACTTAAATCTGAAAATTAGATTTTAAGGTTTAGTTATCCGGTCTGATTTAGAGTAGTGCTATTTTATTTGTTGGTACAATCATTTCCTAGGTAGTTAGAAATTGAAGCTCTATTTCAAAAGTTTTTATAAGAATTATTATCTGAAAATGTATTGACAATATGTTTTTAGTAGTGGTTTTAAAACTTGAAAGTTAGTATTCGGATAATTAAATTCTTAGGTTTAATTTGGACACCTTCAATAAAGTTTAAACTGTCTAACCCCACCAAAGGTGGCATTTAAATGGTTCATTTTCAATCTCTTAGGAAAAGAAATTAATTTAATTAACCAAATTAGTTATCAACCCCACCCATAGGTGTTAATTGATTTGTTTAGTTAACAAAGAATATCTAACCCACCAAAGGTGGTATTCATACAAAAAAGGGAGAATCAATAAAATTAATTCATATCTTTAATAACCTAAATAATATGAGCAAGCATAATTACTTAGTTATTATATCCATAAATACTCCATTATTATAAATGATAAAATTTGCATAAATGTTTATTGAATCTATGTTTATTTTTATGTTAGTATATTAAAAACAGAAAACCCAAAATATCGTGACAAGATATTTAGGATTTAATTTCATTTTTAAAATTTTGAATAATAAATTAAAAACTACATACATTCCTTCCTTAGATCGACCTTAGGAGTATACTTATCATTTTCTACAAAATGATTCGTGCACTTGCGAGAGTTTATAAATATAAAACCAAAGTATTGGCAAGAATCGGTGATGTCGGTTTTTGCTCATCAGGAATGCATGAGGTAAATGATATCACAACAGTTATAACTCAAGTGTCATCTTTGGTGAATCTTTTGAAGGCTCAAAATTCGCCAATGAGTATAAACCAGGTTCAAGATTTAGGGGCACCTTGTGTGTTTTATGGGGGAATCCATTTTTTTATAATTGTCCAAATAATCTTGAATCGAAATTCCATGTGGGTAATGTGAACTAAAACAATAATCCATACTCGAATACAAATAACCCAAGATGGATACAACATCCAAATTTCCCTTGGAGTAATAATAACAATTAGGGTGATAATCAATTCAACCATTGATCATTTCCACCACCTAGTTTCCAACAACCACAATAATATGAAGTTTAAAAGAAGGATCCACCTACTAAGGACAATATAAATGCTTTAATGGGGTTGATGAAATACTTCATCTAGTTAATAAATATAAAAGTGCCCACCAAAGAAACTTCAATTTGGAAATTATAAACCTAAATGGGGAAACTTGGGTAGCTATAAGTCAAAGGCCTCAAAGTAACCTTCCAAGTGACACAATTATAAACCCAAGAAGAGAAGATAAGGAGCATTGCAATGTCATAGTCTTGAGGAGTGGTAAACCTTTAGAGCAGGAAAATGAGACTTAAAAGGATGAGAAAGAACAAGAAGATAAAAAGGATAAGGAGGAACTTGAGACACAAAAGGATGAGGAGGAATAGGAAATTAACAAGGATGGGGGGAACTAATGGATAAAGATAGCATTGAAAAGGAAATAATTAAACTAAAGAAAATAAACCATTACAAACCCACCATTCCTTTCATTCAAAGACTGAAAAAGCAAAAGTTAGACACGTAGTTTTCAAAAAATTTGGACGTCTTCAAGAAGCTAAACATAAATATACTATGGGTAGATGCAGTTGAACAAATGCCTTCTTATACCAAATTTCTAAAGGACATCTTGTCAAAGAAAGGGAGGTTTGGAGATAATTAAACAATAACCTTGACTAAAGGTTGTAGTGCTATCCTTAATAGAAAACTACCCAAAATATTTAAAGATCTGGGACGTTTTGACATTTCTTACACAATTGAAAATATGAACTTGGAGAAAGCACTATATGACTTAGGTACTAACATTAAACTTATACCATTATTGATCTTCAAAATATTGGGTGTTGGTAAAGTCAAACCAACTTTAGTTATGTTACAAATGGCAGATAGATCAATTAAGTGACCTCAGGGTGTTGTAGAAGATGTGTTAGTAAAAGTAGACAAGTTCATCTTTCCGATTGATTTTATTGAACTATACATAAAAGAGTACTTTAACATTCCTATCATACTTGGTCATCCATTCTTAGCAATCAGAAGAGCACTCATTGATGTACAAAAAGGTGAGCTTCAATGAGAGTGCAAGATGAACAAGTGACATTTAAAGTTTTTAAAGTATCTGAACCCCTTAATATTGATAATGCTAATGAATAACTCAATGTATTGAATTGATTAGCATGCTCATATAGGTTGATTTCATGAGTGCATTGGATGATATCATATGAAACACACATATGAATCAATTCATCAAAAACCATGCATATCCTTGTATTGATGGATGAATATGTAAACCTCTTTATCATAGAATTATACTACTTTTGAGGAGGATAGTTTTCACTAGATATGCATGTATTAAATATATATATATGTCATGTTAAGCTTGGCTTTACTTAAGGACAAGCAAACAATTAAAATATTTTTTACTTAATATTTTACTCATTTTATTTAACAAGTAATATTTTTGGGGTTAAAATATTAAAATATAACTTATAGTACAAAGGGATGAAAATATAAGTTTTGAGATTATTATTTTGAATTTGTATGAATTTTTTAATGCATAACCAATCAAAAGATGCCATGTGGACACCACGTGCAAATGAGCTGACTAGGAATGCCATGTGGATACCATGTAAGCAAAAAATGCCAATTGTGTAATGCTACATGTACTGTGTGATGCAGTGCCTTACCACATGTTAGCATGACGTTCATTCTGAGTTTTAGAGAGCGGTCAATAGGTGTGCCACACATCATCACCTAATTTTTTTGTTCTTCCTACTAGGGCACCATACAAGCCATAACCACGATTCATATCATGCCATATGGTGCTGACTCAACTACATTGACCAAACTAGTGTACTAGTGTCACACATCGTGTACTGATTGGCCCTATAAATCCCAATGTTACATGTCATGTTTTTATTCACCAGCATTTTAATTTTCTATTTTTTCATCTTAGCCCTTGATTTGAAGTTGAACTGACAATCTAGATTCCACTTGAGCCTAATTTAACCTCCTAATTGCCCCCACAAACCATAATGAGACAAAAATTATCAATTTTTTATCAAGTTTTGGAGCCAAGAAGGGAGAAAAAATTCAAAATGAGATACAATTTTGGGGGAGATTCAAGAGGAGATTGGTGCTACAATTCAAGATATTGATTGTATTTCTTCTTCTTCTCCTTTCTTCATCAAATTTTATTTTTGTTTAAGAAACATATGAGCTTTATGAACAAAAGTATGTCTAGCTAATTTATTAATCTAGGGTTCTTATGAACACAATTTTCAACATATGTTGATCTAATATTTTAAACCAAATTATGATTTTAATTTAATTATATTATTTAATCTAATTTTTATGCTATTAATTATTTTCCAACAATTGATCTATAGAGGAAATTAAATAAATTTGAGAGAATTATCTAAATGCTTATATTGATTAAGTAACATGCATAGTTTCTAGGTAAAGATGCATGATTGTTATGTATTTGATCCATAATTAATGAACTTAATAAGCAGTATGCAATTTAATTAACATGAGAGTATGATTAGGCTACTTACTATATGGTGTGTAGATTACTTGAGAAATAATACATGTTAGGATAGATTCAATTGATCATGTAATTGGTTGATTAATTATATTGAGAAGATTTTAGTGATCATATGTTTTGAAAATTGGGGGATTAACTATTCCTAGATATTTTCTCATATAGTGCACAAAATTTATGCTTGATCAAGCATTTCATACAGAAAGGAAGATATAGTGGGCCACAATACACTCATTTCTACATAGATTCATTAGGAAAATTGTTCATTATGTGCTGTGATGAATAAATAGTGTGCTACAGTGTGACCTATGCAGGTAACATGTAGTAAACCTTTATGTATCTTGAACCGCAACATGGAAAAAGCTAGGCCACCCAGCTTGTTCATTGAATTGGCCCAAAGCCCTTTCGTTAGCCTCACCCTATATATTAAATGTTTTTGTTTAAGTTTTAAGAGTGTGCAATTAGAATAGTTTTAAGTTTTGGTTTATTTTTCCTCTACAACCATTTTTATTTTATGTTCTTAGTTTAGGTTTATTTTATACAATTTAGATCAAACAATAAGGAGATTTTCCAAATGAAGTGAAACAAAAAGGTTACTATAAATTAGGGAATACTACAAAGATCAAGATCACAATTGTGGAGTAGGGAACATCTTTCTTTCTACTTTTGGATATTAAAATGTGATATGTATTCTTATTTCTTTTCAAGAAACACTTTTGTATTTCTTGAATTTGATGAAATTAATTTATTGTCTATTTATCAATTTTGAGTATGTCTAGCTGATTGTGACAAGGAAAATTTAGTCTTATAGCTACGTTTGTGAAGATTATTTACACAAATATTTTTAACATTTAATAAATACAAATTACTTTTTATTTCAAGACCTCTCCAAAGTTTATTATTGAATAATATACTGACGACATATTTTTTGTAATAGATTTAGAATGTGAAAATTAAGTTTCAAATACATCATCTAGATCTAATTTAGATAGCTTGAATATGAGTTTAAATTGGTATGTTAATTCTTTAGAAATTAAACGACCGAATGCATTATTTATACATGAAAAGGAGAATCAATAATCTAGATTTATACTTCAATAACTTGAGTAATTCTATCAAGCATGGTTAAGTAGCTAAATTTTTCATTAATTCTCCATTGATTGTTAAATTCATATCTGCCATAAATTTGTTTGAGTCCAATCTATCTTTTATTGTTTTATTATTTGCATCAATAGTTCAATCATTTTAGAAATCAAAATATTATGATAGAATGTTTAGGTTTACTTTTTATGTTTATTTCTAAGAAACAATTGTTGAATAATTTAAAATCAAGAAGTTTATCTTTAGACCAACTTTAATAGTATATTTATCTCTTATTGTAAGTGATTCATGCACTTACTAAGTTTTTATAAAATACAAAATTTAACTATTATGTTTTTGTGCTTCATGACCTAATCGAAGGCATTATTTATTCTAAAAAGGATAATAATTTGGCTTTTGATAACAATGAAGATAGAGTTATCGGTGTACTTTTTTACTTAATATTTGCTCATTTTATGCAATAATTATTATTTTTAGGGTTAAAAATATTAAAATATAAACTTTCTAGTGAAAAGGGTGAAAATATATTTTTTGGATTTTTATGAATTTTTATCACATAACCAATCAGAAGCTGCCATGTGGATGTCACACAAGAAACAGATTTAATAGCGTAAGCCACATGGACCACAAGTAAGTGGAGATGGCCAATCATGAAAATTTGTGTGTATAGAGTGATGCAGCACCGTGCCATGTTTCAGCACGATGTTCATTATGAGTTGGTCCCTTGGTCAATAAGCTACCCATGCGTCTTCACCTTATTTGTTCGTTCAATCCACCTATGCGCCACTCCATCCTTAACTATGAATCATTTTTCGACATGTGTTTCTAACTTAGCTTGCATTGACCATAACTAGTCCTCCTACCACGCGTCATTCTATGATTTGCCAACTATATTCTACATGCCATGTGTCTCTTTTTGATTCGCCAACATTGTTAATTTTTCTTGTTTTGATCTCAGTCCTTGATTCGAAGCTGATCTGACGATCCAGCTTCCACATTAGATATATTTAACCCTTCAATTTCCCCATAAACCCTAAGGAGTTGAAATTAAAATAATTTTTATCAAATTTTAGAGCCATGAAGAGAGAAAAATACAGAAAAAAATAAAAAGAGATACAATTTTGGTGGAGATTCAATAGGAGATTGGCACTACAATAGAAGAGATTGATTTGATATCTTCTCCTTCTCCTTTATTTATCAATTTTTATGTCTTTCTAGAAACAAATGAATTCTGAAGTAAAAAACGCTTCTCAATATGGAACCACTATTTAATGAATTAATGAATTAGGTGTTTCCAACATGGCATAAGTATATATAATATGAAGGAAAGAAAGGGAGAACGACATTATAACGCAACACTAATAACAAAAAAATAAAAAGCGAGAATATGACAAAATTGGTAGACATTATGGACTTAATTGAAAGGTCTAAATGATCAACTCTGCAATCAGTTGTTAGAATCAATAGGTCTTCAAATCGTTCATTTGAAAAAATTAAAACCCCTCTTATTGGATGATTATGATACTTCCCAAAAATCAAAATTCTTGATCAATCGGCGAGTAGTGGGAATCAAACCTGCATCGTTAACTTGGAAGGCTAGGGGTTATAGTCGACGTTGACTCATAATTTAGAACGTCTCTAATTCAGAACCGAACATGAGACTTATGAAAAATGCGATTTATGAACAGAATTATGTCCACTTAATTTATTAATCTAGGGGTCTTATGAACCTAATTTTCACCATGTGATGATCTAATATTTTACCTCAATTATGATTTCAATTTAATTATATTATTTAATTTAATTTTAATGTTATTAATTGTTTGTTCAAAAATTTATCTATAAAAGCAATTAAATAAATTTGAGATAATTATTTAATTATTTATCTTGATTAAATAACATGCATAGTTTATAGGCAAAGATATATGATTCTTATGTATGTGATTCATAATTGATGAACTTAATAAGTATTATCCAATTTAATTAACATTGGAGTGTAATTAGATTAATTACTATATGGAGTGTAATTTACTTAAGAGAAGAATACTTACTATATTAGATTCAATTAATCATGTAATTAATTGATAATTATATTAGAGGGTTTTAGTGATTCACATGTTTAGAAAATTGGAAATTAAGTATTCCGAGATATTTTCTCATATATATTCTTAGTTACCAAATCTGATTTAATTAACTATTGTTATTTATTTTTAGCTCCTTTAATTTTTTTTTCTTAAAATATAAAAACACAAATAAAAATTTGATTTTCATTTTTTCTTTTAAAAATTAATTTGAAATAACATAATCTTCGTGGAAATGATTTTTTCTTATCATTATATTACTTGTTATAATACATATATTTGTGTATTTCTCGAACACAATTCGTGTTTGATCAAGTTTTTGACACTATTACTAAGGATTATAAATAATAGAAATTAATTTTTTATTTTATTTTAGTTATATTTTTTTATTTATTTTTCGTAATTTTAATTTTAATTTTAATTTATATAGTTATCTTGTTAGTTAGTTAGTTATTTTTATTTATTTATTATTACTTTAGTTAATTTTCTTTATTTATTTATTTTAATTTTAATTTAGTTATTTAGTTACATATTTTTAATTTAGACATCTCCTTTAGTGCTATTAGAAACACAATTAAGTCTATTGCATGAACAAAGTTCATAAGGGAGAAATTTAGCCTTTAGATCCTAAAATTGAGCATACTTTCAGATTAATAAGAAAACACAAGTTGTCATACAAGTGGAAGAAATGACTAATCCATTAAAAATAAACAATAATGAGCTAAATTTGATCAACTAGATTCCTTTAATGGATGATAGGGATAAAGTTATGAATGAATATGCAATACTTACATTGGAAGGGCTGAATCTAAGTATTACAAAGCCAAACATTCAAGCTAGTTAATTTGAACTAAAATCAGTGATGTTTCAAATGCTATAGAAAGTTGGACAATTAAGTGGATTACTAATAGAGGGTCCTCATCTTTATCTCAGTTGTGTATTGAAGTTGGAGATTCATTCAAATTTAGTGATGTGACCAAATAGGCACTCAACCTTAGATTATTCCCTTACTCTTTGTGAGACCATGCTCGAGCTTGGCCAAAATCTTTGCTACCTGATTACATTACAACTTGGAATGATTTGATGGAGAAATTCTTGATGAAATACTTCCCACCATCAAAGAATTCCAAGTTGAGAAATGACATTACCTCCTACTAAAAATATGAAGGAGAATATTTATAGGAAGCATGAACAATTTAAAGAATTGCTAAGGAAGTATCCTCACCATGGTATCCCTTAATGGATCCAAATGGATACTTTCTACAATGGTCTCAATGCTCAAATAAGAACCATTGTTGATGCATCTGCTAATGGAGATTTACTAGCTAAATATTATAATGAAGCTTATGAGTTACTTGAGAAAAATGGCTAGTAATAATTATTAGTCACCAATGGATAGAATGACAGCTGCAAGAAAAGTATCCAGAGTACATAAGGTAAATGATATCATGACACTTACAACTCAAGTGTCATCTTTGGTTAATCTTTTGAAGGCTCAAAACTTACCAATGAGAATAAACCAGGTCCAAGATTCAAGGGTGTCGTGTGTGTTTTGTGGGGAAGCTCATTTATTTGATAATTTTCCAAATAATACTAAATCAGCATTCTATGTGGGTAATGTGAATAGAAACAATAATCTATACTTAAACACATATAACCCAGGATGGAGACAACAACCCAATTTCTCTTGGAATAAAAACAATCAAGATGGTAATAAATTCAGCCTTCAATCATTTCCATCACCATGTTTTCAACCACCAAAACAATCACAGGCCTAAGAGAAGAAGCCACTACCGAGGACAATACAAATGCTTTAATAGGGATTATGAAAGACTTTATCTAATCAGTAAATAAAAAAGTGTCCACTCAAGAGGCTTCAATTTGAAATTTAGAGACTCAAATGGAGAAAATTACCCAGGCTATAAGCCAAAGGTCTCAAGGTAACCTTCAAAGTGATACAATTGTAAACCTAAGAATATAAGGTAAGGAGCATTGCAATGTCATAGCCTTGAAGAGTGATAAAACTTTTGAGGAGGAAGATGAGACTCAAAAGAATGAGGAGGACTATGAGACTAAA
Source organism: Hippophae rhamnoides (assembly GCA_033030585.1). Lineage (NCBI taxonomy): Eukaryota > Viridiplantae > Streptophyta > Magnoliopsida > Rosales > Elaeagnaceae > Hippophae > Hippophae rhamnoides. The sequence goes on along the minus strand of CM065430.1, from coordinate 40,284,045 downwards.
AGGATAAGTAGGAACTGAAAAATAACAAGTATTAAGAGGAATTAATGGATAAAGAGAGTAATGGAAAGGAAATAATTCACCCAAAACAGAAAAACCTATACAAATCCACTATTTATTTCCCTTAAAGACTATAAAAGCAAAAGTTAGATACACAGTTTTCAAAATTTTTAGATATCTTCAAGAAGCTACACATAAATATATCATTTGTAGATGCACTTGAATAGATGCTATCATATTCCAAATTCATGAAGGATATACTATCAAAGAAAATGAGGCTTGGAGATCATGAAACAATAATCTTGAGTGAATTTTTTGGTGCTATTCTTGCTAGAAAATTACCCAAAAAATTGAAAGATCCAGGTAGCTTTCAAATTCCTTGCACTATTGTGAACATCCAATTTGACAAGGCACTATGTGACTTGGGTTCAAGGATTAACCTTATGCCGTTATCGATTATTAATAGATTAGGGGTTGGAAAAACCAAACCCAATTCAGTACCATTAAAAATTGTAGATAGATCAATTAAGCGACCTCGAGGTGTAGCAGAAGATGTTCTAGTAAAAGTAGACAAGTTCATCTTTCTAGTTGATTTCATTATACTAGACATGGAAAAGGAATGTAACATTACTATCATGCTTTGTTGTCCATTCTTGGAAACCGGTGAGCACTCATTAATGTACAAAAATGTGAGCTTACAATGAGAGTGCAAGATGAACAAGTGACATTTAAATTTTTTAAAGCATTTGAACCCTATGATATTTATAATGCAAATGAATGCTTAAGGATAAATTTTTTTGATTGTGATAGAAACATAAAAGAATATGTTAAGTTTCCCACACTTAATACTTTAACACATGACGCTATTAATAAGGACATAAACTCACTAGAAAATAGCTCAACCTATTTTAACTTTGAAAGTATAGAATAAAAGTTTGATATTGTGAACGGTTTGAAATTTTTAGAAGATATGTCTCTTATATGTGTATCAAATGCGTTTTTGGAATGTCTTGAGATAAGCTCAAGGCTCAAACCATCTATTGAAGGGCCATCTATTTTTGACCTCACACCTTTATCCTACCATCCCCAATCAAATGAGCGAGTAGAAGAGTCAAATAGAGAGGTGAAAAGGAGGCTGTAGATACATAAATTGGATGAGCTATAGTGGAGCTTTTATAAGAATTCCAAAAATTACAAAAAGAAAAAAATGGCATAATAAGATAAATTAAGCACCATGTTTTTAAACCAAAACATAACGTATTATTGAACAAATCAACACTCAAAATTTTCTAGGGAAACTCAAAAGTGAATGGACATAGAGGGATATACCTTAGAACTAATATAATGATATAGTCAAAGACATTAAACGTGACTCTAGTTGGGAGGGAACCCAATGTTATTTTACTTTTTTGTGGTGAATAAATGTAGAGAGCAATGATGCAACGAGATTGAATAGCTCCAACAATAGATGTGGTATGCCAAGATTATGGGAGTTTTCTTTCCTTTTAATTTTTCATATTTATATGTGCATATTTAGGAAAATATGAAATTCAAGTTTAGGGGATGGAACTTCATTCTCTACTTTAGTATTTAATACATATTTTAAATTTTTAGGAATTTCTTTCAGGATTTTTTAATTTGGGTAAAAATTGATAAATATATGTAAACTAAATGCATGCATGCTTGATATGAAACATATGAACTCAATGATACAAATTGGTTTTCATAACTAGCATAAGGAATGTAATATGCATGTTATGATACTTACACTAATCATGTGCTATGCTTGCTAGTTTTGACTAGATTAATTCAAATATTTATGCATATGTTCATAATTGATTTTGGTGTTCTTATTGAGAGAAAATTTGTAGAGAGTTATGCTAGCTGATAAGATCTAACATGGTTTAGAATCTATTTGATCATCCCTTGAGGTGACATTTTAAAGAGTATTTAGCAAAAGAAATTATTTAGGCCTTATTTGGATCGATTGAGCCTTTCAATTGAACAATTGTTAATATCTGTACTCACCCATTTGAGCCTAACAAAAAACCTTTCATGTCTTAAAACCACATTTTATTACCTTTACCCTTGCACCATTAGCTTATACGAAAAGAAAAAAAAATGCAATCATGTGTTATGCTATAAAGTGAGCTAAAATGTAATGCACCCTATAAAAAAGAGAAAAAAAATCAAATCTCACAACACAATTATCCCTCTAAAAAAATTGAAAATAAGTTTGGGGGTGTTGTGAAGTTACAAAAAAAGATGTGGACTAAAAAAATATGAAAAAAATGATAAAATATGGTACACTAAAATATCATGTTAAAGCTCAATTGCAGTTACAAAGTGCATGATGAATAAAAAGAAAGCTAAGGTGTAGAAAGAGCTTAAATTTCTTCATTTATCGACCCCCACCTAAGCCTTACATTACAAGCATATAAAGTCCTTATTTATCTTTAGCTAAGTGCATATTTATATTAGTGGAAAGGGATGAGAAAAATAGACCTATGAGATTTGTTCTAACATTGAATTGATTAGAATTCTTATATAGGTTGATTTCATGAGTGCATTAGATGATATCATATGTAATACATACACATGAATAAATTTGCCAAAAACCTTGCATATCCTTGTATTGATGGAACGTTGATTGATGAATATGTGAACCTCCTTGTCATAGAATTGTACATTTTAAGGGAGATAGTTTTTTCCAAATATGCATGTATTAATAGATTTATATTTGTGAATATACTATGCATCTCATTTTATGTAGCTAGACTTAGCTTTATTAGAGAACAAGAAAAGAGTTAAGTTTAGGAGTATGATGACTCAATGAAAGTAGAGTAATCATTACACCTTTTTACTTAATATTTACTCATTTTATTCAATAAGTAGTATTTTTAGGGTGAAAAATATTAAAATATAACTTTTTTAGTGAAAAGTGGCGAAAATATATTTTTTGGAGTTTTTTGAGATTTTTCTGGAATTTTTATGAATTTTTAACACAAGACCAATCAGAAGCTACCACGTAGATGCCTTGCAAGCAATGAAGCTAATAGAGCAAGCCACACGGACCACACATAAGTAGAGATGGCCAATCATTAAAAGCTACATGTATAGAGTGATGCAGAACTGTGTCACATATCAACACAACATTCATTCTGAGTTTGTCGCTTGGTCCATACACTCACCACACATTTTCACCTTATTCATCTATTCAGTCCACCTATGCACCATGCTATTAGTAACCATGAATCACATTTTGACATGTGTCATTGACTCAACCTGTGTTGACCATGACCAATCCTCCGACCACACATCGTTCTCTGATTTGCCTATTAAATTATGCATGCTACATGTTTCCTTTTTATTCGTTGGTGCTATTAATTTTGCTTATTTTGATCTCAGCTCTTGATCTAAAGTTGATCTGACAATCCAAATTTCATCTTAGCTATATTTAACCCCCTAATTTTCCCATAAATAAGGAGCCAAAATTAACATAATTTTTATCAGATTTTGGAGCCCAAAAGAGAGACAAACACAGAAAAATTCAAAAGGAGATACAAATTTATTAGAGATTCAAGAGGAGATTGGTACTACAATTTAATAGATTGATTGTATTTCTTCTTTTTCTCCTTTATTTAACAATTTTATACCTTTCTTTGTGAAAAACATGAGCTTTATGAATAAAATTATGTCTAGTTAATTTATTAATCAAGGGTTCTTCTTATGAACCCAATTTTCGTCATGTGATGATATAATATTTTATCTCAATTATGAATTCAATTTGATTATATTATTTAATATGATCTTTAGGTTATTAAATTTTTGGCCAATAATGACATATAGAGGCAATTAAATAGATTTGAGAAAATTATTTATTTGGTTTTTTTGATTAAATAACATGCATAGTTTATTGGCAGAGATGTATGATTCTTATGTATGTGATCCATAATTGATAAATTTAATGAGTAGTATGCAATTTAATTGACATGAGAGTGTGGTTAGGTTAATTACTATATAATGTGTAATTTACTTGAGCGTGGAATATATACTAGGTTAGATTCAATTGATTATGTAATTAATTAATAATTATATTGGAGAGATTTTAGTGATTCATATGTTTAGAAAATTGGGAGAATAAATATTCCTAAATATTTTCTAATATAATTTCTTAGTTACCAAATCTAATTTAATTAGTTATTGTTATTTATTTTTAGTTCTTTCAATTTTGCTTTCTTAAAATATAAAAACACAAATAAAAATTTATTTTTATTTTTATTTTTTCTATCAAAGAATCTCTATCGGAATGATATTTTCTTATCATTATATTACTTGTTGCGATACATATACTTACATATTCATTGAACACAATTCATGTCTCATTAGATTTATATTTAATTAACCTAAATACTTCTATCAAACATAGTTAAGTAGCTAGATTTTCCATTACTTCTCTATTTATTTTTAAATTCATATTGAGAAATCCATGGGTAGGAACAATATTGTATATAGTTCAATTATTCTTTTGACACAAATTGGTAACCGGGACCCAAATGAGGGGTAGAAATGCCAACCCATGCAATCTTTTTGTAAGCTCTATTCAAACTCGGCCAAGAAAGCCTTACAACATGAAATAAGTAGATAACACAATAGAAATACAAAATAATATGCTCAATTCAATACACAATAAAAAAATCAATAGATACAAAAGAACAATATGTGGTAGACATAATAATGACGATGTGCCTCATACTCTCTTGTCCAAACAAACAACATATATAAACATGACAAATAGCATACAACATGTGAATTAGGCATGCATACTAGAAAAGCTATAAAGAATTTCGAATCACTTCAAGACCTTATATGTAGGAACATATTCAATAAATGATGATTGTACTCTCACAACATGCAATCATACATAATATAGGATACCAAAAGAAAGAATCGAACACCTGATACATAACCAAGGTAAGGATATACTCACTCCTTAAAGACTTATAATAAACTCACAAATAGACATCATAATTTAAAACAATAGAAAAAATAATCAGAAAGCTATAGGCATTCCACAAGGAAAGAAAAGAAAGCATGCAATTACATAAACCAAGTAAGCTTTCTAATCAGAATCTAAATCTAGTATGTTGGTGCATATGTGATAAAAACTCATAATATACTAGCACAACAACTAATCATCCATAACAATATATACAACGAGGTAAACTCACATAGAACTCCTACCTATGTAGCAACATCCTCGGGTTTCTTATGGAAACACTCGATAGCAAACAATTCATTGAAACAAAATAAAAATATATAATTTGATTGAAAATGATAAATGAAAATACCTCTATCATTTGGGAGCACACTACCCTAACTGCCCATTCCAGCCCTTACTTGTAACCTCCATAATAAATTGATCCGACACATAGATCTGAATCTCTTCTAGAGTCAACACCACACATAATAGTTCAATGAGTTACCAATGATCAACAACGTGAAGGAGGGAATATAAAACCAATGTGGGAAATCACTCAACCATAAACTCCCATAATCACTATCTTAGAAACACTTAACAATCCCAAACACAACAAAAGTCCATTTTTTGATTCAAAAAATTACCAAGTAATTTTCATAAATACCCATACACGCTTGTGTGTAAACATGCTTTCATGCAAAACATACCTATATGTATATGTGCATTATTGATTATCAGTAACTAAAATTACACAAATAAAGACAAATATAATAAGTAAAATAAATAAACTCCATATTTTACACGCGAGAACTCCAAAACAAGAAACAAATTACTATATGACTTACACATATCTACCTTGAATTTATTTGAGTCAAATCTATCTTTATTTATTTTTATTATTTTTTTATTAGATTAGAATTTTCAAAAGCCAAATATTGTGAGAAGATATTTAGATTTTATTTTTCCTGTTTATTTTTAAGAATTTTGATGAATTATTTAAAACCATATAGTTCTTCTTTAGACTGACCTTGAAAATATATTTATCGCTTATTATAAGTTATTCAAGTACTTGTATGACTTTTCTAAATTTATAAAATTTGACAATCAAGCCTTTATACATTACCAAAAGGTTCATTAATAGCCTCTAGTGTAACCATGAGTGCAAAGGTTTATTGATTATTAGAATCACAATTCCAATTTTCATTAGTATTGACATTAGAAGGATTTAAATCTTTACCAAACCTATACCAACACATATTGACTAGATGGCCAATCTTCCTACATAATTGACATTGATGCATATTGCCATTAAAGTTTCCTATGCCTCTACCTCTTTGGGTTGTGTTTTGACCTCTACCAACCATTATTGAAATGGCTCTCTACACTTCATTCACTACTCAACCAGTGCTATGATTTTATGCTAGATTCACTAGCATTACTATTGGGTTTTCCCACTATCTTATAATGTGTAGGAAGCATTGATTACACCTATCTTAATAGTGCTTACACATTTTTACTAGAAATAGTAGGATATATAAGATCATAATCTTTTTCAACACCATTCAGAAGTGCATGTACCTGATCCTCCTCTGAGACATGGTAAGATAGTGGACCTCTTCAAGTGTAAGAAAAATTTCACGCTTGTCTTCTATTCTGGTTCGAGAAAAGGTGTTATGGACAAGATTGTCCAAAGAGTCAACATCAAATATTTCATCTATGGTAGAAATAGAAGGAAAAGGTGAAGAATTTTTAATGAACAGTCTCTCCTAAGACTGTCATTGCCAAATTTCAATCTTGGACATCAATAATAGTCTTGTTAGTTGCCATTAATGGTCTACCAAGAAGTATTGTGTGCTCTATATTCAAGGTTAGATTTTCTTTCATATCCAGAACCACAAAATCAACAGGTATTATCAGTTTGTCTACCTGTACCAACATATGCTCAACTATTCCCTTTGGATACTTAGGAGATCTATCTGTTAGTTGAACGAACACAGTTGTTGGTTTTAAATCTCCTAAACTGAGTTGTAAGAATATAGAGTATGGTATCAAGTTTTTACTAACACCTAAATGAAGCATTTATTTAGCAACCTTCCTATCCACTATAGTTATGTTTATGATAAAACTTCCAAGGTCTTTCAACTTAGGGCGAAGTCGGTGCTTAAATATAGCACTAGAAATTTCTGATATTATTACTTACTCATTCCGTTCATACCTCATTTTCTTAGTGTTCAACTATTTGAAAAAATTAGCACAAGATGGCACATTCATGATCACTTCTAATAATGGTAAATTGATATTTACTTTTGAAATCATATTAAAAAGATCATATAATTGCTTATCTTGTTTGGATTCTTTCAACCGATTTGGAAAAGGTACTTGCAATTGGTATGGTTCTCTTGTCCTTTTAATTTTGGGGATGTCAAATGACTTCCAAATGAGTTTTTCCAAAGATTTGTCAAGTTTAGCAGTTGTCTCTCCTTTATGTGAGACTAGAGATTTCAGGTAAACTAATATATATTGACTACCTTACCACTTCCAAGGGTTCTTACATCCTTCGCTTGTTCGGGTTAACTGGGCAACTTTCCTGGTTCTTGCCTTTGCATTTGTTCAGCTAGTTGCCCAACTTTAGTTTCAATACTTTTAACCAAAGCATCCATGGAATCCATACTAGAATCATAAGTATATGAACAATTACCGGCATCAAACCCAATTGAAAAACACACTTCACATACCTCTTGATTTGGAATTTGGTGGGTAGTGAGAAGTTGCACTTGCTTAGTCAATTCAGCAAGTTGCATAGTCATTTCATTACTAGAGACAACTTCATCGACTCCTACTCTCCTTCTTCTAGTACTTATTTGTTGGGAATTAGAATCCAATAGCTCATAGAGACTATAGGTTTCCTCTATGGTCTTTTCTCTCTCACAGCTCCTCCAGCAGCATTATCAACCATGTATTGACTCTGTAGTGTCAATCCATGATAAAAGATTGCTTCGGTAGCTATAATGGAAAGATATGATAAGGACATTGAATGAAAATAAGTTTGAATCTTTCCCAAACTTTATGAAAGGGATCTTCATCCATTTGAGAAAACGTTGCTATATTTGTCCTTAGATCAATAGTCTTTTGATGAGAATAGAACCTACCTATAAACTTTTCATATACTACCTCCCAAGTTGTTAGAGAACCCGGCTATAGAGTAATAAACCATGACCAAGCTTTACCCTTTAGGGTGTAAGGAAAACACTTCATCCTAAGCTCATCTTCATCAATTCTCTATAGTGGAAAGGTTTTAATAATAGTATAGAATTTTCTAATGAAATGAAAAAGGGTCTTCATTAGGGATACCGTAAAAGGAAGGAAACAAAGAAGAATGAATCTTTTTTCAATTCATAATTCCTTGCATCCTCTTGCAATTATATGCTAGAAGTTGTATTGACAATGATTGGCATTGCATAGTCCTTCATCATTTTCTGCCTGTCTCTTGTATCTCTCATGGCTACTTGTAGTTGAAATTGATCATCCTTCTTTTGTGTATTAACATCTAGCTCCTAAATTGAAAATTAGTAGAATTCTTTAAGAAAGATTTCTCACTTGATAAAATGTATAGGCTTAAAGAAGACGAAAGATGCAAGGAACCTAAATTTTTTTTTAGTGAAAATCTAAGTTAATTAAGTGAATAATTTTTTTTTTGTAATGCTAAATTTAAAGATGGACACAATTTTTAAAACAAATGAATTTCTATTATTTCATTTGAATTTTATTACACACATTCTTAAAATAAAAAAAACAAAATAAACAAAAAGAAAGGAAAATACAATAATAGGTGACCTCCTACTTAAGACTAAAATTTATCGTCTTCTAGTAAGACGTTGCTTAGAGATTTGAGAATGACAAACTCAATGCCTCCTCTTTATTTAATTTATTTGATCTAATTTGACCATTCATTTAGTCTTTGCTTTGTTTTTGCAAATGCTCAGCTAACTTTTCCACCTAGACTTCCACCTTTTTGATAGAAGCTTCCACAGAGTCCAACCATTGATTGGTTTTATTTTAGTTATATCTACAGACTTGAATAAAAGAATTCAAGTTGTCCTCCAGGGTTGGTTTACTGGGAAGGCTTCTTGGAATGGGCTGGTGGAATTTTTGGCCTAGCTGATTTAAACTTTGGATAAAAGGAGGGCTGTTTTTCCTCCAGGATAAGTTGGGATGATTTCTCCACCCACGATTGTAGATATTTAAATTGGGGTCGAATCTTGGTCTCTGTTGATATGCACCCAAAAAATTAATATGATCAAGTCTAGTTGGTATTTCTCCTTGATATGGACAGGCTTCAGTACCATGTCCAATGTTGCTACACAAACCCCAATGTTCATTGTTAGTGTTGGTTTGCTTAGTGAGTAGGGTAACTTTCTTTGTCAAATGAACAAGTTGTTGTTGAACTTCATTATTGGAATCAATTTCATGAACTTCAACACTTCTCACTCGTGAACTTTTCTGTTAGGAATTCACACCTAAAATCTCAAAAAGTTTGTACATCTCTGAAGTTGCCTTCTTTCCCAAAGCTCCTCTAGTAGTGTTGTCGACAATGAACTAGCATTGCTGCATAATTCCATCATAAAAGAAATTGTTCTACAGTTATAAGAGAAAGCTATGATGGGGGCATTGAATGAGGAATAGTTTGAACCTATCCTAGGCTTTGTGGAATGGTTTTCCTTATATATGAGAGAAAATGGAAATATTTGTTCTCAACTTTCATGTTTTTTTATGGGAATAGAATTTTCCCATGAATTTGTTGTAAACATCCTCCTAGGTCATCAGAGAACCTAGAGAGAGTGACATCAAACAAGATTTGGCCTTATCCTTCAAGGTGTAGGGGAAACACCTCATTCTAAGCTTATCCTCGTTTAGAATACCGAGGGGAAAGTTTGGACTGTTACATAGAAGTCCCTAATGAAGGAAAGAGAATCTTCATTAAGCAACCCATAGAATGAAGGAAGCATGGAATAATGAATGTTTTTCAAGTCATAATTCTGAGTAGCCTTACCCAATTGGATAGAGACAATTACCGTGCCAATTTCTGGCCATGCAAACTCTTTCATGGTGGTTTCCCTAGCATGTGGATTTTATCCCATTTCTATTTGTTCCAGTAGAGGATTAAGGCTTGGTTTTATGTTTGGTTGAAAAATAGGCTGATGGTTAAAATCCAACCTTGTGGACACTTGTTTAAATTTATGAATATTATCTATGTGTGTTGTAAGAGGGTTTCCTAAGGATCTCCTACCATGAATAAACTAGTGAAAGCATAAATTTAAAACACCTGTCAATTAAAAAAGAAAAGAATAATAAAATAACTATACAAAAATTTAGAGAAAATAAAAATACTAAACAAACAAGCTAATTCTCTAAGTTAAATAACATAATTAGTATTAACCAAGATTACTCCCAAAAAAATAGTGGGGTAAAGCCTCCTTAAAACCTATCCTCCTAGACAGAGAAACATTCCCAAGAAAGACTAATGGCCTAAAGGCTTCAAAGAGCTAGTCTTCTATAAAAAAAACTCTCTTAGATATTTACTTTTCATGCTATAACACAGCTAGTTATTTTAATTTTTTAATTTTTTTTAATTGTTTTTACGTTTTTAATATTTTTTAGAAAATAAAATAATTAAATTTTAAATTTTAAATTTTAAATTTTTTAATTAAAAATAAAAAATTAAATTTTTTTAACACAAAATAAATAAAAAAATCACCATTACTTACAAAACAAAAAGTTTTCAAAATTTTGATGAATAATTTAAAAAAATTATTCTTTCCTCGGCAATGATGCCAAAAACTTGATCAAGACATAAGACTTGCATCGAGTTAGCTATATAGATCTTGCAGATACTTTGGTTTTATATGTGTAAAACTCTCGTAAGTGCACAAATCATTTTATAGAAAATGACAAGTATACTCCAAATTCGATCTAAGAAGGGAATATGTGTGGTTTTTAATTTATTATTCAAACTTTTAAAAACAAAATTAAATCCTAAACATTGTGTCATGATATTTTGATTTTTTTTTCCTAATCTAATGACATAAAAAAATAAACATAGATATGGATTCAATAAACAATAATGCAAATTTTAATCATTCATAAAAGTGGAGTATTTATGGATACAATAATTAAGTTAATTATGTTTACTCGTATTATTTAGGTTATTAAATATATAAATTGATATTTGTTGATTTTCCCTTTTTCTTATAAAAGTGTCCTTAGGCGAAACCCAAATTCTTTCATTTACTATTAGCTAACTAACATTCTTAGGCATGGCTTATTAATTAATTAAGTATTCAATTTCAGTTTTATTTCAAAGAAAATAGCAAATCATATAATCACAACTTTATTCAATGTGTACAAATTAAACCTAATAATTGATATTCGAGTATTAACTTTGAAGTTTTAAAACCATTATTGAAAATATGTTATCAATACATTTTCGAATAATAACTCTTATAAAAAAATTGAAATAAAGCTTCACTCTAACTACCGAGCAAGTGTACTAACAAATAAAATAGCACTACTATAAATTAGACCGCAAAATTAAACTTTAGAATCTAATTTTTTGATTTAGGTTTGTAATGAAAAATAATATATTTCTCTCTAACATCCTTAATATAAAATCTTGAATAAAAACAAACCAATTTATTATATAGAAATGTTTTACCTATTTAATATTTCGCAAGCATAACAATGTCATTATTATATCATATTAACAAACAATCATTCATTTTAAATTTAATCACAGAAAAATTAAATATAACATATAATAATAGAATATAAAAAATAACTGTAAAGAATTCATTTTAATATTATACCTCAAAAGAATCCTTACAAAACTTTAATGTTAATTATGTTGCTAGAAACCTACAAACGGATTTTCATTTCCGTTTATTCAATCAAAAACTAGAAATCTATAAAATCATAACTAATTCTTCTCAAAAATAAGTCCTTTTATAGATGAGAAAAATGCCAAAACAATGTGAGAAAATATCTCAAAAATTGATTTTTAATGCGTTTAGATAGGTTGGTACGCATGTGGGGGCGAGATTTGCAACAGACGAGCATTAACGCGCAGGATAGGTATGAGCATGTGTTGGAAAACGCGAGACCTATGTGGGTGTGTACTGGATATGCGTTCTGGCGCATGTGGGACTCGACACGGGCGTATGATGGCGCATGAAAAACATGGCATTTTTGACATTTTTGAATGTTTTTACCCATTTTGTCCAATTTTTCATTTTTTTTGATATTTTCTCATTTTTTTCTCAACATATTTGTGATGTATTACCACCAATATTTTTCTTTGAGTCTTTAAGTTATTTTTGAATGAAAATACCTATAAAACAATAAAAAGTTCTCATGATTCCAAAAAGAAAATTTTATATAGAAATATGATAAAATCATACAAATATAAATCTATTTAATCAATTAAATACCTCGAATGTTGTTTAATATCAAAAGTCTATCAAATTGAAATCTCATATTTCTATTTACGGATCACTAATACCTCGAATGTTATTTAATATTAGTGATTCGTGATTATACTCGAGACGGTGTTTGTGACTAGGTTTTATGTGTAAAGCATGTGTTGGTTGATAGTTTTCGGTGAAACTTTCTTATATGAGAACAAATCTATGATAGTGGGTTAAAGTAAGTTGTATAAGTTCTTGTATCTCTTGGTTGTGTGCAATAAGAGATAATTATTGAGTGTTCGTGTTCAATGATGGTTTTGTTGATAGTCCACATTACACATTACTGGCCTTTGGTTACTAATCACTATATATTGAGTGGTGTTGGCTTTGGAGGTGAGTTAGATTTATGTGTCGAACCAGGTCATTATGGAAACATCAAGAAAAAGCAGCAATAGGTAGTTAGGATGTAGATTCTAGCTAATAGAGGTATTGGTGGTTTTATTTTCTATCAAAGTTGTAATTGTTTTATTGATTAGTGAATTGTTTGTTGTTGAATGGTTACCTTAAGAAATCCAAGGATTTTACCACATAGATAGAATTTCTATGTAGTTTTATCTCGTTATATCTGGTGTTATACATACGTGAATGTGTAGCTGGTACAATTAGAGTTTAAATGGTATATGTCTCTACATACTAAAGTTTAAACTATAATTAGAAAGCTTTTATTATTTATTTGCCAGCTTCCTCACTCTTGAGTATTGTTTCTTATTTAAATTGTCTATATGTGATTATTTTTACTATAGATGTGATTATTTGCTAGGAGTTTATCTCTTTGTTGTTTTCCTATTTGACTAGAGTCCTTAAGGAGCCATTATCTGCTTAGCCTAATTGTGTATCATGTATACTCTGATTAAAAAGCTTACTTTTTATATGTTTCCATGTGCTTTCTTTTCTTTCTATATAGCATGCCTATAGTTTTCTAATCATAGCTTATACTATAGAAAATTAGTCTACCTGCTCCCAAATTAATTTATCCTACTTATGTCTATTATGTGCATGTAAATTTGATGTGAGTCTCGAAGGAGTCTGTATCTTTTTACCCTAGTTGTATCCTAGGTGTCAGACTCTTTATTTGGTTTGCTTTGTTTAGATTGATCGCATGCTGTGAGAGCACACTATCTCTAGTACGTTTACTGTAGATTGTTATTTTTGTATCTACTAAATGTTTTAGTTGTACATTGAATTAAGCATGTTATTTTATACTTCCACTGTGTAAGTTGCATAGTTCACGTTTGTGAGGCCAACTTGGCCGAAATGATATAGAGCTCGCAAAAAGATTTCATAGGTGGCATCTCCATCACTCATCTAGCTCTTGTTTACCTACTTGAGTCGAAAGAATAGTTGACCTTCGTGTAATTTTTCCTACGTATGGAATTCTTCCTATAACAAGCAATATAATGAGATAAACCCACATAGAGACAATATCTATATGGTAATATCCTTGGGTTGTTTAAGGTAATCACTCATCAATAAATAATTCACTAATCAAGAAAAAAGTTACAACTCTAAAAGAAATAAAATACTATTACCTCCATCAGTGAGTACCTTTGTCTGAATTGCCTATTATTACTTTTTCTTGTTACTTCTATAACGACCCGATTCTACACGCAAACTTGATCCACAACCAACACCACCCAATGTAGTGTGATTGGTAACCATTGATCGATAACTATAAGTGTAACTACTCACAACCTTGAAGGACACATAGTTCCTCATAAATTTCAAATTGTTACCGAAGACACATAGTCAAACCATCTATGCTATGATTTGCTGCTGAAAATCACAATACTCAAACCTAGCATGCATACTACAAAAACAAACCTTGTGGTGTATGCAAACATGCTCACATACAAAAAGTACTTCCGACCTCACATATAGGAAGACAAAACACTAAATAAAAACAACAGACACAATGTTTTATATACGAGAAGCCAACACACAGACAATAGAAACAACTAGGCTTACACTTTCTATTCATAAAAGAGTTAATGATACAATATTAAATAAGGGAAATTTGGTAATTGAGACAATTGGCTCGAGTTAAGAAAGTGATTTTAAATGCAAAAGTTGTGCACTCAATCAATTTAAAACATTATCAATCGATCGAAATGATAAGTCGATCGATCAACACACTTTTCGATCAATCCAACAACGTTTATCCATAATCCAAGAGTGCCTAAATTCAACTCAATTGATCATCGGTCGACCCATCATCTCGATCGTTCAAAAACAACTTCGATCAATCTAGTCCCAAACAATTGCAACTTGAGAGCACCTAGATTGGACACAACCTCAATCAATCAAACTAAATCTTGATCTGCCTTTAGAAATTGCAACCCTAAAGCACCTAGATTGAACTCGATCGATCTAGAGCTTCAATCAATCAACCTTAACCTCATTCTATTGAGTAACACTTTACACAATGTATTCGTGTGTGCATGAATCCAATTCTAAATGTGTTAAGAAATAAGTGTATACTTAAAATACATTAATTTGAAGCTCGATCATTTCTTTGACTTTGAAGAACGAATATGATAACCCATCTAGAAAATAGTTTACATTTAATCATTTTGTTCACAAATAACGCCAACACTCATAACATTTATATTGATAATACTTATTTATACCGGTTAGATATTAATCAACTTATTTACTGCAAATGGCTAGTCCTTAGACAGTCTTCATAACTATTTTTGTATCATAGCACACTTGACTACTTGTAACTAAACCACTTCTAAAGAAAAATACCCAAATGTGCCTTAATTACTTTAAGAATAGAACATGTCTCTGAAACTACTAACAAAATAAAATACTACTTGTCTTAAAACACAAATATTGCTTCTCAAAATTTTGAGTGCAATTCTCTAAGTGATTTCCTAATATCCTTCAAAGTGAATTTAACAATTTGAAAGGATTTTTAACCCAAACGAGAAATAGTTTTAAAGAAGTCCTATGAGTCCGGCTTTGTTGAGCTTTCTATGATCAGTAAAGTAATTCAGCTAGAGTACTCAACTGTGGTAGCAAATAAACAGTTAAAGGAAATTCACTTTTACGTTTACTGAAATTATGTACAATAAATATATTAAGATAACTATTCATTACATAGACACATA
The DNA here is from genome assembly GCA_033030585.1 of Hippophae rhamnoides. Classification (NCBI taxonomy): domain Eukaryota; kingdom Viridiplantae; phylum Streptophyta; class Magnoliopsida; order Rosales; family Elaeagnaceae; genus Hippophae; species Hippophae rhamnoides. Next base: position 40,268,434 of record CM065430.1, on the reverse strand, counting down.
AAAGACTCGGAGAAAAGAACAAAACAATCAAGCATTTTAGCCTTACTCATCTTTATTTTCTTAAGGGAACCCAAATGGAAGCTGTAACTAAAGGTATTGACTTCCAATATAAAGACAATTTGCACTTCTCATGTTGCACCCAATAGTCTCCATTGAACAAGCTCAACAAGAACTTGGCTTGAGAGATATTACTATAACTCATTGGTAATGTCTTGAACCCCTTTAAGGAAGCAAATCCATCTCCCCATACCATTGTTTCCTCCTTTTTACAAGGAAAGTTCCTTAAACTATCTAAAATCCTAGTCCTTAAAAGTTCATTTTCAATCATTCTTAAACCTACTTTATAGCTTCCACAAAAGCTACTCTCTAGCGAATCAGAAAGTGCAGTGTAATGATGTAGAGCCTCACAGAAAAACTCAACAAAAGACAAAGAAGAAATTATAGAAAATTTAAACAGCTCTTCTTCTACAAAGACAAATATCTTAGGAGACAATTTGTTCATTCCACCTAAGAAAGTCTTGAGCAATGAATAACTTCTATGAGGCATCTGAAGTTGAGCAATCATGCAATTGGCTATTAATGTTTCACCAACATCAATTTTTTCAAAATCTTCTTCTTCTCTCATAAGCATTTGATCAAAAGTGAAAAGTAAACTGATTGAATCTGCAAACTCTTGAAGTCTTCTCCCAGTCTTTTCTACATCATATTTTTGTTGTTGATCTGATATAATGGCTGTTACTCGAAGTGAAGCGTTTTTTCTCATTGTGAGATCAACCATTAATGCAGGCCATTGAATCCCTTCCATGATATCAAAGTCAATGACATGAAGATCATGATCTCCTTGTGTAGCCTCAAGGATTGCTTGATTGGCTGTGAAATGAGCAAATTTGACATATGGAGATAGTTCTTGGAGCATTTGATAAGCAGACATATCGTTTATCTTCTCAATAGAATGAAAAGGTTTATGGTTAACTATTTCAGGATCTTTCATGGTCTTATAGAGCAAGCCTAGAGTGAAAAATGGAGCCAATCTATTAAATGAGTTATCTCCTTCTTCTCTATTCATATGGACTGAGTTGAGCTTTGTTATTATGTTTGAAGCCAATGACCAATTTTGTGCTTCAACAGCTTCAGCTCCTGTCAATAAGAGATCAGCTAAGCTGGTCTCTTCCATCAATTGTGCTTGAATTTCTTTTAGAAATAAGCAGCTCCCTTCTGTCTGAACACACTCATTTTCTTTTGCTTTTGGATTTAGATTGCAACCAACTTCAACATCAATAAGATCATCAAAATCAAGTTCTTGCTCCTGATTGATAGTATCATAGTAAAAGAGTTGTGACTCGATTTCAGGCACTTTATTCATGGATTCATCAGTCATAATGCTATCTTCTTTAGTAGTGTCTGTAGTAAATGGAAGTTCCATTTGGAAAGAAGGTAAAGATTCATGAAGTTCATCAATGAAGCTGGGATTGAATAGTTGATCAAATTGCCCATGCTCCATTCTGTTTTGGGAAAATAACAGAAATCAAAGGCTTACACTTCCTTATAACACTTTAAAACAAAGATTGATTCATTCTTATATAGTATTACTAACAAGAGCTGATAGTGATCAAGGTCGAGATGGACACATCAAAGTGTTTATCGAGTTTTTTAATTAAATAAAGGAAAAAATGTTATGGTACATTTTACGTGAGTATAAGTATTCTTTATTACTCTTACTTTAAAAAGTATTCATTATTAATTAATCTTTTTACTTATAAAAATAAGTAACAAAAATATTTTTTTCATAAAAAAAATTTAAATAAATATTAATGAGAACGTTTTTGTCATTTATTTTTATTCTATCAATCCAAACAAATTACAAATATAATTAGTGAGGGTATTATTGTCCTTTACTCCCACCTATGGTAGAAATAATTTTGATAATTTTATTTTGTTAAAAAATAAATTCAAAATTATTAAATGTTTCTTTTTGATACCATTTTTATAAATAAAATAATTAAATATTATCTTCTCAAAATTATGAGATTAAATGATAACTTTTGTATAAATAAAACTAACAATGTAATTAGTTTGCTAATTTCATCCAAATAAAGTGCCCACTATGATTAAAAAAAATGTGCCAAAGATATTTTATAGGGTTTTGTTTACAGAAGGTATATCCCCTGTAATAGTTTAAAAAATATTATATTAAAAAATGTCATAGTTTAAAAAAGTACTAGAGTATATTTTAATTTAAAAATTGATAAATTAAAATTCATTCAACAATTTAATGGTAACTTTTTTTTTTCATCTCACCATTCCACTTTCTCATCTCTCCTTTTACACTCTTTTTATCTCTCCTTACTTAATTCACATCTCCATTCTCTTTCTCTCTTTCCTTATTTTCTAAACTAAAACCAAAAATAAAATATCCTTATACACCAATTTTTAATAAATAATAATTTATTTTTATTATAAATAAAAAATAATAAAAATAATTTATATTTATATAATAAAAAATAATAAAAATAATTTATATTTATATAATAAAAAAATATTTTTTATAACAAATAACTTATCAAAATTTTATTATAAAATAATAATAATAATAAATTATAAAATTTTAAATTATTAAAAAAATTTACTAAATAGTTACAATAATTTTTCATAAAAATTATTGACATTTTTAAAAAATAAATTATTTAAGATTAAAAAAATTAAAAATAAATTACGTTATAACACATATCTCTAATATTATTATAATTTTAATTATTAATAAGATAAAAAATATTTATTAATAATAATTTTATTTAAGTATTAGAATATAATTAATTAGATATAATTTATATATTTTATTATATTATTAATAATAATAATAATAATATTACATTAGATAATATTTTCATACAAAATTTGCGATATAATATTCTATGTTTGTATTGTATCTTATATAAAGTTGGATATATATGAATATTATTTTTTATATCATAATTATAATTGATATTATAATTATTTATTAAATATAATTATAATTATATTTATTAATAAAAATAATGTATTATATTATATTTAAAATTAATTATAAATTTATAAGATATTAATATTTTTTATGTTTATAATAACTATGTTTTGTAAAATGAAACTCTTTTTTTATCTTTTTAAAAATAAAATTGACTAAAAAATTAACTTTCAAGTTTAAGGTTAAATTTTGATATCTTTAAACTAAAACATAATTCAACCATTTTTTAAACTATTATATGGGATATGTCTTCTATGGACAAAATCCCATATTTTATACTAAGTTGATGAAATCTGTAAGCTAATTACATATTATTAACTAAAATATGATCTGAACTAATATTTTTAAAAAATTTGGGCACTTAGTATAACTTTTATGAGTTTTAGCATCGTTGGGTTTGTTCGATAAGAATTTTGATTATAAATTTTTAATTTTCTTAAATGAATTTAAATCAAGTGTGATTGGTAATTATTTTTTATTTTAATTTTTATTTTCTTAAGGAATCACTACCAAAATATGTAATGATTTATAAATAAATCCTTAAAAATAAGACTTTTAAATGAGATTTATGATTCCTATTTTTTAGTACAAACATTTTTTTAGAGAGTATACCATAGTCTTATGAATTTTATATTTATAAGTATTTAAAAAATAATAATTAAAAATATAAAATTTGTAAATAATAATCAAAATATTTCTTTAATTTTTAAGTTTTTGAAAAAAATAAAGTATTATCAAATAATTTGTGAGTAATTTTTTTTATTTTTTTTCTTGAAAATCATTAAATAAAAAATTATTATCAAATATATTGGTAATTGTTTTTACAAAAGAATCATAAATCACAAAACCAATTATTTAATCATAAATCATAAATCAAAATTGTTATAAAAAAATATTATTTAATCATAAACTAAAATTATTATCAAACAATGCAATAAATAATAAGTTGTGAGGTAGGAGAGATTAGGAGTTTAGCTAAATAAAAGTGTATAAAACAAAAGTTCTTGTTATCATGAATTTTGTGGTCCTGGAATAGAATTACTTTTATATGTAGCTTCTTATAGTTTTTTTTCTTTTTGTTTCCTCCCTCCTTTCCCAATGATAGCTTCTTATGAGGTTGTCACAAAAGTCCTGCATGTTTAATAACGTTAAAGAACCATGATGATGCTTATGGGACAGAAGGGCAGTCCATTATTTAAAGTTGTTATCTTCTTGTTGTAAGGAAAGCTTATGATTCATGAAAGGACCTTCCTGCATGTTTATATGTCTTACAGTTTTAAAATGTCGAGTTTAATTCATAACGTTAATAAATATAAATGAATTATGAGTTACAACTCTCGTTAAAACACTACATTATATTCTTGAAATCCGTAATTTGATACGTTATACATTTTAACTTGTTGATAATCATCAATTAATTAAAGCATATTATATATATAGTATAAATAAAATAATAATTGAAAAAAAAATAATTTTAAATTAAGTGAATAGCGTCGATTCACGTGAAGAACCGACGCTATCTGTGTATGTAGCGTCGGTTCACGTTAAGAACCGACGCTATCCGTGTGTGTAGCGTCGGTTTTCACGTGAACCGACCCTATTCACTTAATATATTCAAATTTGGGTCATTTTTTTACGCAGAAACCATTTCTACGTCTCTCTTCTCCATTTTCTCTCGCGCGCGTCACCTGCTTTCTAAATTTCTGGCCACCTTCGACCACCATTTGCAACGTTGTTTTGTAAGTTATATTCCTCTTCTCATTATTTTTCAGATCTATTATTTTTCTGAGCGAAATATTAAAAAACTGTATACCTATTTTCTGTAAAAATGTTTGATTTATGTATGTTTTTTATTTTGTTTGTTATGTTTGACTTATTTTATGTGGAAATAATATCTGAAATGTTACGGGTTTGATGGATTATATATATTTACTGTGCGTGGATAAATTTATTTATCTATTATAAATAATTATATTTTATTAAGTAGAATTTTGCAACTTATTATTCAGTTTGTTATATATATATATATGTTGTATAAATTTTTTGAGTTATGTATGTTTTTTATTTTGCTTGTTATTATGTTTGACTTATTTTATGTGAAAATAATATCTGAAATGTTGTGGGTTTACTGTACGTCGATAAATTTATTTATATATAAATAATTATATTTTATTAAGGAGTAAACCTAGGAAAAATAATATGTTGTAAGAAATTATATTGGTATAAAAGTTATACGTGCTATTGACTCTTAAAAAATTATAAATATATATGTATAAACTCAATAATTTAAATAGTATATATATATATATATATATATTAATGAAAATCAAATAATAACTAAAAAGTAAGTAGTATTATTATTTTTATTTATATATGATAATTATGTGTTAAAATGTTATATATGTTACTATATTAGTCCCTATATATTTTTATAGAATGTTATATACGTATAATTAATATTACTTTTTAATTATGATATAGTAACATGCTTAGAAATTAGAATCAAACAAAGTGATTGGTTTTTATATATTCATACTAACATGTTGCTTATTTTTTAATTTGTATAAAAATGGTTTTGTAAAATGATTAAAATGATAATTATTTTGTATTATGTATGTTTTGATATATATTCTAATAATTAGTGAATTTATATATAATAATACATCTCATCTCTCTTTCCTACTTTTCTTACGAATTCATATTAGCACTTTATTAATCATTTGTTTATAAATATGAATTTATCTAGAATTTATGCTTATTTGATGGATGTTTTACGTGCTCATGTATGTAGGGGAATATGAATTGTTATATGGATCATTTGTTTTTTTGTCTAGTTTTCTTGTCACAATGCTTGTGAAGGCCAATCAAGATTCTATGACAACAAAGCTTACTCGATAGTATCCAATTACACTTTGACGACATTATTTTATTTATAATTTAAGTTAATTATATGTATTATATATATATATATTATTTGTTTTTGTAATAAATTTAATTATCGAGTAATTAAATATATTTATATTTTTAATTATTTGTATTATTGTTTATATTTTAGTTTTTTTATACTATATATATATATATATATATATATATATATATATATTAAATAATACGAAAAATGAGAATAAAAATAAAAAAATCATAAATTGTACGGGTAAAGTCGGTTCACGCGATAAACCGACTTAAAATGTAAAGTTGGTTAACGCGATGAACCAACTTTACATGTAGCGTCGATTCATGCGATAAACCGATTTTAACTTTTAAGTTGCTCAATTTAAAACTAGTTCAACGAAACGACTTTAATGCTTATTTTTGTAGGAGTGAAAAATAAATAAATATGATATAGAAAAACTACCGAAAAAAGTGCAAATAAAATAGTTAGCCACCAATTAGGAGAGTGTGGAACAAAAATACAAAATTGATGTTTGCGTAATGCAAAGACAACTTGTCTCCTTCACTTTTCTCTGATTCAGGGCCAAATTATACAGAATAAGAGACGCACAAAAATTAAAGAAAAGTTTCCTCTGATCTTGAAACCCCAAAAAAAGAAAAAGTTAAGGAAAATTATAGAATGATTAATATAAAACCACAACAAATAATAGTTAGTTAAAGTTGCAGTCCTAGTGTAACTTGTTTCATTTTCAGGTTGTCTTCAAGAATTTTTGTTTAATCCCAAGATCAAGAACGTTCCTTTTTTTAATATCAAATGTTACTTAATGTTGTTTAAAGAAGAATCTAAGAACACATGCTTAAATTTATACATATTTTTGCACTAACACCCCTTATATATTATGCTATATCAGTATTATTTATGAAAATAAATTATTTTTTTAATTTTTAAAATAATTCTAATATATTGTACAATATAAAATATATGGGTACAAATTTATATAATATTAATTAGCATTTCTCGTTCTTTAAATTAGAGCCCTAAAAATATCTAGCAGGCGACAATTTTATTTTTTTCAGTGCAATTGACGACAAAGTTAACCTCAAGGTAGCCTTCATTTCTTACTACACCTAGCTAGTTGGGCAATATTGGTTCAGTCTCACACAGATCAGAGTCTTGTACATGGAAATCTTATAGAAACAAGCATGATCATAAGCATTAAGCAACCAACCCAAGATTCGTCGGAATGAATTGGTCTTTAACTAACACGTATTCTATGGGTGGTGAATATGATTAGGCATGATCGTCCTATGTTTATCTTAGATTTTTGCTAACATAGTTTGTTTTTATATAACTTTGTGTTAATGGCTAGTTATCATTGTTTGTGATTGTTGTTTTTGTGGGGTTTGTATCCTTTAATTGTGGGGGTTGTATCCTTTAATGTACTGATGCACGCTCAAATGTTTTGAGTGTTTTTAAAATAAAATTATGATTTGAGAAATTTAAAAAAAAAACACCAAATAGTGTATAAGATTAGCTAGTCCATGTGATGGAGAAAAGAAATTAATATTATCATAATTAGTGATTAGAAAAATATTATGGGAGACAAAAAATGACAAGACTTTGTGACAATTGTAAGGTTGTACACACAACGGAATTTAGTTACATAGTTATGAAATAATTAAGATTCTCATTTGAACTATATTAATTATAGATATTTGCTAGTTTTTTTCTAATTAAGAATTTCAAAATAAGAAGAGATCCTTGCGCCTCCTGTAAAGAAGAAAAAGGTTAAATTGCCTCTCCTTCGACTCTTTTGTTCTCTATCTTAAAAATACTTAATGATTATATTATATTTTATATAATAAAAAATATATATGATGTTTTTATATAGGAGTTACAAGTAAATTAGATATGTCTAAAGTAAACTAGATATATATTAACAGATATGATATACATTAGCAGATATACATTAATTTGTTAATAAATATACATTAACAGCCCTCCTCAAACTCAAGGTGAATGTAAGACCAATTTGAACTTGTCAACCAAATTATGAGTACGTCCCTTAGGAAGTACCTTGGTAAAGATATCTACAAGTTGATCATTGGAAGAGATGGGGAAAAGAATGAGAGCACCATGGATAAGATGAGAACGAATAAAGTGACAATCAATCTCAATGTGTTTAGTCCGTTCATGGAAGATATCATTATGAGCAATATGAATGGCACTCTGATTGTCACAATATAAGGGAGTAGCAGAGGATGTGGACACACCCAAATCCTTAAGAAGTCATCGTAGCCAAAGGAGCTCAGATGTGGTATTAGCAAGAGCACAATATTCTGATTTAACCTGTAAAGGACTTGGGATCAATGGGATCTCTTGCCCAATCAGCATCAAAGAATGCACGAAGTACAAGAGGAGATTGAGCTGAGTAGAAAATGCCATGGAAGAGAGTGCCCTTCAAGTATCGTAGAATGTGCAGAATAGTAGCATAGTGAGTCGATTGTGGAGTAGATAGATATTGGCTCACCTGATGAACAGTATAAGAAATGTCTAGACAAGTAACTATAAGATAAAGCAGGATGCCAACCAATCATCTGTAAAGAGAGGGATTAGACAATGGTTTCCCTTCGGAGGGCATCAGATGTGCATTAAGTTTAACTGGAGTGTCAATAGTCTTACTGTCAGTGAGTCCAGCTTGAGATAAAACGTTAGATGCATACTTAGCTTGATTAATATAAAGACCATATGTGGAACGAGTGATCTCAAGATCCAAGAACTAGTTGAGATGTCCAAGGTCTTTCATCTCAAACTACTGACTAAGAAAATCCTTGAGTTCTTGAATGCCACTAAGGTCATCACTAGTTATGAACATATCATCCACATATAAAAGAAGCAAAATTGTGTCTTTATCATTTTGACTAAGAAATAAGGCAGAATCATAAGGACTTAAAGTATAACCCAAGCAATGAATGGTGGAGCTAAACTTGGCAAACCACGCACGTGAAGCTTATATAATGCCATAAAGTGTACGTCGAAGGCGACAAACTTTGTTTGTTTCAATAGAAAGACCAAGAGGAGGTTACGTATAGGCTTCTTCATGCAGATCCCCATTAAGAAATGCACTTTTAACATCCATCTGAAAAAATTTATCGTCTTCGACGTGCACTTTATGTTAAAAATTCATTCCTTAATAAGGATCTGCATGAAGAAGTATATATGCAATCTCCTCCTAGTCTTTCTGTTGAAACAAACAAGTTTTGTTGCCTTCAATATGCACTTTATGACCTTAAACAAGCTCCACAGTGATCGACGCCCTCCCGATCTCCTTCGGGGGGAGAGGTTGATAGTGGATCCAAAAGACTGGGACTCAGTTGAAATGGAAGGCATCAGTGGAGTAGGATAAGTATTAGCAACAACAACAATAGATTTGTTACGATAGTAACAGGTCTTAGTGATGTGGCCATGACGCTTGTAATAATTGTAGAACTTCTTGTTGGTCTGCCTGTAACTATTACTAGAGCAAGAGAAATCACCTAACTATTGATATTGCTCAATGGAAGAAGTAGAGGCAGAATATATAATAGCCAAAACATTGAACTTTTTGTGGGCTTGTAGGGTTATAAGTTGAGATTCTTCTCTAACCAACTCGTTTACAGTAGTATCAAGAGAGGGAGAGGGACTGCGATTAAGAAGCTGGCCTCAGATGGGCTCAAAGTCCTTGTGAAGTGACATTAGGAACTCAGAGACGAAATTCATCCCTAACTGTAGCATATTGCTGAGCATCCATTGAGCATGCCCAAATTAGATCACAAAGGTCAATTTGGTCCCAAAGGAAGCAAAACTGATCATAGTAGTCATTGATGGATTGCCCTAGTTCCTGTCGAAGTTGATGCAATTCAACTACCAACTGATATTTCATGGATCGGTGAGTAATGGAGTACCTTTTGGCCAATATATCCCATGTTGATTTGGCATCATCAAAGTTGCTCAACAGATTAGAGATGGAAGCAATGGAAGTATTCCGAATCCATGTGAGGATCATGTGGTTGTGACTATCCTATTCAATCATGCGACCAAGGAAAACATCATCTTCTTCGCTTGCTCCTTTGAAAAGAATGATAATTGCACCAGTACAATAATGCTAGAGCATGCGACCCTTAAGAAAACTACACATAGCTTGAGACCAAGATAAGTAATTTCGGGTCCCCTCTAATACAGTATTGATGGGATAAGGAAGAAAAACATCATTTTTATCATTTTTGAAACACAATATGCAAAAATAGACTGCAAAAACGAAGTCTACGCGAAAAACTGGATAGAGATAACCTGATCTGTAAAAGTCAACAATCAGCCAACGGTTAACGTGTGCTGACGTTAGCCCTAGGTGACGTGGTGATGAAGTCAACCCTAGGTGGTAGTGTTCCACACTAATGACATCAGCAGGACCTAAGGGTTGCGTGTGAAGTGCGTGAGGAAGAGGTGTGGTTGCTGTGTGTGGCACGTGAAGACGATGATGGTTGTGAGAATTCCACGATTGTGTAGATCAGGGTGTGCCGATCACTGTGAAACTTGTATAAATGTTATCGGAGCAACACGTGAGGGCATGTGCTAACTCCGATGGTGGCGAGGCTTCCACAGTTGTGTAGATCAAGGTGTCCTTATCACTGTGGTACCTGTAAAAAGGTTATCGGAGTAAGATGCATGGCGAAGATGGTGATTGCAGTGGTATGTGTGGTGTGGGACTCCTCAACGGTAGTGACTACAAGCCCGAAACCTAATGAAAACGGTTGAAAGACGTCGAAGGTTCAACGGTGAATGGCTACAGCGACTATTGTGACGACAGAAGTGATAAGGGTGAAGTAGTACCAAAAAAGACAAGACTGTTAAAATAAAAGTTAGAGCAGTGACTCTGATACCATGTTAGAAATATTTAATGATTGTATTGTATTTCATATCATAAGGAATATATATGGTGACTTTATAAAATAATTACAAATATAAAATATGATATACATTAATTTGTTAATAGATATAGATTAATACTCTGCACATATACACTATTAATTGCATGCTTAAGTCTTAGGAAACGTATTTGCTTTTCATGCTTCGTTAGATTATACTGATTATAGTCTCATAATATAAATATAATTGGCATCCAAGCGAACTTGTATTAAGTTATCAACAGAGTTACTAGAAATTTTATTTGATGTAAATTTATAAATATAGTAGAAAAATGATACCGAATGTATACTAAAAAATTTAAAATTTTTAGTGTTTTAAAAGAATTAGTGTAAAAACTTTTACATCTATTTTAATAAGTAAAATGATTAAATAGGCATTCAATTTTTTAAAAGTTTTTAACATATTTTTCACTCAGACCATGTTTTCATGTATCCTATAATCTTATAATTATTATAAAGAGTAAGTTAACGTGTTTTCTTATAAAAGATCATTTAACTCAAAACATAATACGTTCAAAATTTAACGGTAAAGTGTAGTACAATTCTCTAAAATTTGCTCCATAATATCTTTCTCATTTTAGATACTAAGTGAAGGCCTTCACACTTATTCAAACTTTTGGCATTCTCATTTAATTAACCAATAACTCTAATTCTACATAGAATGCGCAAAACTTTTGATCATTCCTAATATGAACTCATAGAATAAAATAAACTCATATTGTTAAAGTCCCACATCGATTGGGGATTGCGCCCACGCTACGCATATAAACAAGGGCAGTCTCCCGACTCATAACCTGGGTTTTGAGATGGAGTTAGGCCCAAATTTAACATGGTATCAGAGCAGGTTACCCGGTCAGTGCAGTTGTTTCGCCACTGGTGAGTGATGCATTCTGCCACTTGGGCTCCATAAGCTCAACATCCCCGTCGGTCTCAAGGGGACAGACCCTTGCCGATGTGAGGGGGAGTGTTAAAGTCTCACATCGACTGGGGATCGCGCCCACGCTACGCATATAAACAAAGGCAGTCCTCCAACTCATAACCTGGGTTTTGAGATGGAGTTAGGCTCAAATTTAACACATATATTTTCCAGTCTCTCTTTTATGTTAGTTTTATTTTTTACAATTATTTTTATAACCTTTTGCTAGTGCATGTAAATATGTGACTATTTCTTTTAAGTTTTAAACACATATTCATTACGAGTTATCTAAATTATTTGTAACTAATCAATATGTATTCCTATGTTCAAAAAATAAGATCACATGCTCAGAAGCGTGTGTGTAAAAGGAACATATGTTAATATAAACTCTTTTTTTGATCATATGATCATCTAAAGTTCTATAACACTTATTTGTTTCAAATAAAAATATGAACATGTAATAAAATTAACAAATAAATGGTGTTCAAAATGAATTTAAATAAGTTAACAATTTGAGCATATGCTCAATTGAGCTTGTGTTATTTTGTCAATTGAGCATATATATGTTTTTCACTTACTGTTTCATGTATTTTCATTGATGCATATATCTTATATACATATATCAATATATAATTATATATTGAATAGAACTAACGATTTCAAAATTTTAAGGAATTTTTGTTTTGATGTTTTGTTGGATTGTCTTAGGTACGTGATTATAATATCTAAAATTAATTTTATTACTAATTCTTTTCTTCCTTGTATTTGGTATATAAAACAGTAGTGTTTTAGACATTTATACTTTAAATGTTCTGTTATATCATGTTGTATATGTTACAACTGATATGTTGTATAGTTGTATAGGTTATAATTTATTTGTTATATATTGATATTGTTAATAAAAAGAAATGAGACACCATAATCCAATAATTATAGAATTAGAAATATAAAGTTAGTTATCTCATCTTATCTCATATCTTATTTATTGTCTTGAATGGACTCATGGTGTAATATTATCTCATTTTATTTAAATATTATATCATCTTATTCCATCTCATTTAGATTATAGTCTTAACGAACTTAGGTGTTATTTTTATTAAACTTATATCATAAGTTATCGTTTATCATATTTTTATTATTTTTATGTTCTTAATTATCTTATTTAGATCTATCATGGATAAATAAGACATCTTATTAATAGTATTTTATCATGTAAAATAAAATGAGATAGATTTAAAAATTAATAAATTTTTTTATGAATTTTATTGTCATATTATGTTAATTTACGTCTTTATATAAAAATAATATCCTAATTTTTCCATCAAATGAAAAAGGTTTACGTGCTGTATTGGAAAACTGTATATTATGATTATCTAACTTAAGGTTTAGTAATAAGACAACAATCAATTACCTACCAAATTTGGAGGTTCCAAACCCTAAGCCTATTGGAAGAATAATGATGCATGAGGCATCTACTTCAGTTCAGAAATATCAATTAGCAGCTGGGGCCAGGTGATTAAAACAAGAAAAAAATTATTTACTACAATTTATTATATAACAATAAATTATGTGATACGTAATAATATATTAAAAAAAAGGTTCGATAACCTTAATTAATAAATAATCGATATATCATTTCTTATTGATTTACAACTTCTTGTAAATAGAATTACTCTTAAAACAAAGTATTTGAAAGCCTCATGTTTTGATCAATCTGAAAATCAATTTTCTTGAAATTTTCACATGATAATTGTTGAGTAAAATTTAGAATGAACAACTCTAAATTTACTAATATTAGATCCAAACAAGTAAACAAACTACTTGTATTATACTCACTATAATACCTTTTAAAGATAACTCACAAATTGAAGAGAAATACAAACACTCAAAGAGAAAGCTCTCAACTCACACTCAAACTAAGAATACAAAGACTTATTTGTTTTTGATGGAATGATTAAACCAAATGCAAGGTATGCTATTTATAGTTCTCACCATGCAATCTACATCACACAAATATAAAACTAAGAAATAATCCTAGTCATACAAATCTTATCTACACACTTCTCTTTTCTACAACCTTCAACCACTTCATTTATTTATACAACCTTCAACTACTTCATTTATTTCTACAACTTTCAACTACTTCATTTATTTCTACAACCTTCAACCATTTCATTTATTTCTCTACATCTTCAACTATTATTTTGGTGTTGATTTTCAACACTCCCCCTCAACACCAACTCTCACTATTTTTACTGTGTCAAGCTGATGGCGAAACATTTTGAACTTGCCAACGCTTAAGCTTTTTGTGAACAAGTCTGCAACTTGATTATCTGTCTTGATTTTCCTCATTTCAATTTCTTCTTGCAGAACCTTTTCTCTGATAAAGTGATAGTGTATTTCAACATGCTTAGTTCTTGCATGAAAGACCGGATTCTCTGCCAAACGAACTGCTGATTGATTGTCACAATACACTCTTAAGCTGATTGATGTAGATTATTCATTAGCTGTATCAACCATGTACACTCTTGAGCTGCCATTGCCGCTGCTCGATACTCAGCTTCAGTGGTTGATAATGATATTGTTGGTTGTCTTTTGCTACACCAAGAAATTGTTCCAGAACCCAGCTTAAACACATACCCAGTTGTTGATCTCCTGGTGTCATGATCTCCTACATAGTCTGCATCGCAGTAACCAACTAACTTGTTGTCTCCACCTTTCTTGTACAAAAGACCATAGTCAATTGTACTCTTCACATATCTCAATATTCGTCGAACTGCTTCCAAATGTGGCTTCTTTAGATTTTGCATGTACCGACTCATTACATTAACTACATAAGAAATGTCAGGCCGAGTTAAGGTTAAGTAGATCAAACTGCCTACCAATTTTCGATACATTGTTGCATCTTCCAAATCTTTTCCTTCATGTGCACACATGTTGGCATTTGGCTCCATCGGCGTCGAAATTGGTTTGCATTCAAGCATTCCGAACCATTTTATCAAATCTTTAGAATATTTTTGCTGACAAAGAAATATTCCTTCTTGTGTGCAATCAACCTATAAACCAAGGAAGTGCTTGAGTTTGCCAAGTTCTTTCATATGGAAACGGACTGAAAAATTCTCCTTTGTCTGAAGAATTTCTGCCTTATTATCACCAGTTATGATTAAGTCATCCACATACACTAGCACAATGGCTAGCTTTCCTTCATTGGCTTTAACAAACAAGCTAGAATCTGCAGGTGTTATTGAATAACCACTTTGTGTTAGAAATTTAGCAATCTTACCATACCATACCCTAGGTGCTTGTTTTAATCCGTAGAGTGCTTTCCGTAGCTTAAACATATATTCAGGATGATCTTGGCTCTGAAAACCCATTGGTTGGATCATGTAGATCTCCTGATCCAACTCTCCATGAAGAAAAGTATTCTTCACATCTATCTGCCACAGCTTCCAATCTTTGTTTGCTGCAAGTGCAAGTAGGACTCGAACAGTTGTAAGTTTTGCCACTGGACTAAACGTTTCATCATAGTCTAGTCCATACTGTTGAGAGAAACCATGAGCTACCAATCGTGCCTTGTATCTCTCGATTGAACCATCTGGTCTATGCTTTATCTTGTAAACCCATTTGCAAGATATGGGTTTCACATCTCTTGGCTTTCGCACCAAATCCCAAGTTTGATTTTGCTGAAGTGCATCGATCTCTTTTCTCATAGCTATCATCCACTCAGATCTTTGTGATGCTTCTTCAAACGTCTCAGTTTTTATTGCTTCTTCAATTATGGTTGCATTGGCATATTTGGGATTTGGCCTTCGTGTTCTTGTTGACCTAAGGAGTTGAGATTGTGGAGTTGATTCTTCTATTTCACTAGGCCCACCTTCTTCATTTAGTTGTTGATATATGCCAGTTTGCCAAGGATTCTGAACTACTCTTTGTTCGGCACCATCATCGTCTGGATCTCTGGATTCATCTAAACTTGGTTGGAATTGAATAGTATGCTCATCCATCTTTTGTTGAAGCTTATCTCCAAATTTTCTTGAGTCTAGCAATGCTTCCTTCTCTGAGGACCACCAAGAAAATGCTTCATCAAACACCACATCTCGTGAAGTGTAGCATCTTCCACTCGTTGGATCACAACATTTCCACCCTTTTCTTTGGCTGTCGTATCCCACAAAGATACATCTAACAGCTTTCTTGTCAAATTTGCTCCGTAAATGATCAGGAATAAATACATAACACGCAGAGCCAAATACTCGAAAGTAGCTAACTGTAGGTTTCATGTTCCATAGTTTCTCAAAGGGTGAAACAAATTCTAACCTTGGTTGAGGAAGTCTATTGATCACAAAGGATGCAGTCCTCATCGCTTCAGCCCAAAACCTCCCAGGTACATTCTTTTCATGTAGTATACTTCGACAAATTTCTACAAGATGACGGTTCTTTCTCTCTACTACACCATTTTGGTGTGGCGTGTTGGCACAAGTGTATTGATGACGTATTTGACATTCCCTTAGGTATTGAGAGAACTCGCTTGAGCTATATTCTCTGCCATTGTCAGTGCGCAAGCAACAGATCTTTTTTTCCAACTTCTCCTTCAGTTGACTCTTTAAACTTTTTAAACTTTGATAATACATCAGATTTTTCTTTCATAAAGAAAACCCACACATACCTTGAGAAGTCGTCAATGAATGTCACCATATATCGCATACCGCCAATTGATGGTTGCTTAACAGGACCGAATACATCAGAGTGAACTAACTTCAATGGTTCTTTTGCTTTAAACTTCGATTCCTCATATGGAAATTGATGACCTTTACCATATTGGCACCCTGCACAGACCATGTCTGTACGAACATCTAGTTGAGAAAGTCCTTTAAGCATCAACTTCTTCACCATCACATTTAGCTTGGAATAGCTAACGTGACCTAATCGCATATGCCATAGATCTCCTGTCTCATTTCTTCTTGTCTTGTCTATATATGCAGATTTTACTGACATCACGTAGACTGATTCCAATCGTTGCCCCTCCATTGTTGGTGTTTCTAAGATTTTGAGATCACGATACACCTTCACGTCTCGGGGACCGAACAAGACATAGTGGCCTGATGATGTTAATTGAGCCACAGATAGCAAATTTTTCTTCATTCCTGGGACATGATAAACATCTTGAAGTGGTACTTAGTTAGTACTATATCGAGGCGTAACTATCGTCTTACCGATATGGGCTATCGGTAACCTTGAGTTGTCAGCTGTCACCACTACACGACCTCCCTTGTACTTAGTCATGCTTTCCAACTTTTGTTTATCACCTGTCATATGATTTGAGCAGCCCGAATCTATGATCCAGTCATTCTTGTAGTCAATCTGTTTTGATGTTGTTACCGTAAGAGCCAATTCTTCTTCCTCTATAGCGAATAATGCTTTGGCATCCCAACCATCTTCACTATGCTCCTTAGAACTGGAAGTAGCTGTATTTCTTTTAACAAGCTATTTCTTACTCTAACAATCTTTTGCCATGTGACCCATCTTTCCGCAGTTGTAACATTCACCGTCAAATTTTCTATTGTTATTGCGGTTCTTCCAAGCTCCCCTTGGACGAAAGCCTCCATTTCTTTGAGGAATTTTTCCTTTATCGCCATCATTTTTATATCCATTTCCACTGTACCACTTGAAAGTGCCTTTGCTTTTGCTAGTGTAGAGCGCTTCTTCTTCACCTTTCAGTTGGACTCCTCCCATTTGCTTAGCCATAGCTTCTTGACCGGCTAACAGATTCTCAAACTCAACAAGAGATGGTTGTGTCGGCCATCCTTGTATAACGGTAACAAACCCTCGATATTCGAGTCTTAAACCATGAATAATTATTCTCTTTATCCTCGTTTCCCCAATAGGAGCTTTTGGATCTAACTCTGAAATTTCGCGGCATAATGACTTTACCTTGTGAAAGTATTGGGAAATCGTCATGTCGCGTTGCGCCATCGATAGTAACTCATTCTCCAGAAGTTGCAATCTTGTATCATTCTTCTTTGAAAAGAGCGTAACAAGAGTGTCCCATGCTTCCTTTGGTGTTTTTGCATCCCGAATATGCTCCAACATTTCTTCTTCAATTGTGGTCTTCAAAGCAAACATCGCTTTGCCTGCTTTAATTTTTCACTTCCGCAAGATGCCATTTGCATCTTCCACTGTTGGTTGTGTAACTTCATCACCACCAACAACCTCCCACAAGTCTTGACCTTGTAGATAAGACTCCATACATGTTGCCCATGTGTTATAGTTTTTGTTATTGAGCTTCTTGATTCCTCGAACTACTTGAAGATCACCCATCGTGTCGGCAAGACTTCGACTATACCGAACAAGCTTGACTAATAAACTTGCAGAGTACCAAACTCCTCACGACTCAAGATAACTCCACTAAGAACGATCCCTGACCGTCCCGCTCTGATACCAATTGTTGAGTAAAATTTAGAATGAATAACTCTAAATTTACTAATATTAGATCCAAACAAGTAAACAAACTACTTGTATTATATTCACTATAATACCTTTCAAAGGCAACTCACAAATTGAAGAGAAATACAAACACTCAAAAAGAAAGCTCTCAACTCACACTCAAACTAAGAATACAAAGACTTATTTGTTTTTGATGGAATGATTAAACCAAATGCAAGGTACGCTATTTATAGTCCTCACCATGCAATATACACCACACAAATATAAAACTAAGAAATAATCCTAGTCATACAAATCTTATCTACACACTTCTCTTTTCTACAACCTTCAACCACTTCATTTATTTCTACAACCTTCAACCACTTCATTTATTTCTACAACCTTCAACAACTTCATTTATTTCTACAACCTTCAACTACTTCATTTATTTCTACAACCTTCAACCATTTCATTTATTTCTCTACATCTTCAACTATTATTTTGGTGTTGATTTTCAACAATAATCACCTAGTAGCTCTCATTTGGTTGAGTTTATTTCTCTCGGTAGAAAGTATGACCTAATCTCACAAATTTTGTCCCAATCTCTGAGAAAAAATATGTTTATCTATTGAAATAAACAAAATCCTCAAATACAAAAAAAGTTGAAAAAAAATTACATTTAAAACTTATAATCATAAAATAGTACATTTAGAATTTATATCTACTTCATATGTTTTTAGTATTAAAAAAAATCTTACACATCATTTCATTTTAAATATCGACTAATTAAACGTCGTTTAAATTAAACTACGATTATTTAGACTCATTCGATATTAAATACTTTTCAATTGAATCCCGTTTAATATTATTAAAATACTTGTTATTTTTATTATTATAAATTTTAAGGGTATTATTTTTTATAATTTTAAAAAAATATTCCTTGCTCAAAATTTATTTTGTCGTCAAATTAGAATCTTTATAAAGTGCTACATATATTCCTAGGATAATTCGTCAAACTAATTTTTTATAATAAGAGATGATAACCATGTCTTACTCCTTTTACTTAGTTTATTTTAATACTATTTATTCCCAAAAATAGACATCCAATCATTTGAAAATTATTCTTCAAGAAGTTCCCAGATTGGTTAGTTCCTTTAGCACACAGGACACAGGTATGAAAATTGTCTTATTCCTTGTACCCAAAGGACTGAAATGTTTAATTAATGAACGTAAGCTTTGTTAATTGTTTAAGTATATTGGAGCAATTATCAATATATATATATATATATATATATATATAATTTAAAAAAATATTGGAGCCTATGCATGCATGATTGTGCCATTTATATTACTTAGCAGCAGTCGTCTCTTTATCAGCCTACTAAAACAAACGGGCAGGTATAAACCTTTGGCAATCAGTCTCTTTCAATGACTTAAGATCTAAAGGTTTTAAAGATATTTGGTATGAATCAAAGCCATAAAAAATTTGTAAGTCTTCAGAATACGAATATAGAAGATTGTATATACCTTCACATATATTGCTTCTAGCGGCATGTTTTAGTTCTAAGAAAGTTTCATATATACTTGCCGTAGCACAATGCATTTTCAGGTGGTACTCACCAACTATCTCATACCAATTTGTTAATGTACTTACCCTGATTTGTTACGAGCAGTTATATTGCCCCAAAATAATTTGTTATTATCATAAATTATTAATGAATAATAAAGTGTAATTAATAATGTAGATAAAAAAAATATCTCATAATATATTTTATCGTGATAATAACAAAAATTATAATTATAATGATAAAATTATTAAGTTATGTTATATTCTTATCTTAATTTGTTTTTAAGTTTATAACTTTTTTACCTATCCTTTTAATTAATCTTAATCATTCGTAGTTATCAGTTATTGATTGCTACAAGTTGTTAATCTACTGTTAAAGTCCCACATCGACCAGATCGCTACCACGCCAAGATATAGTGGCAGTCCTTCACCAGACCGGGTTTTGAGATAAGCTTAGCTCTTAATACGGTATCGTAACGTTACGGCCATGACCATCATCGAATGATTCCGCCACTGGTCAGTTTCCATAAGCCAATATTGCCGATCTCAAGGGATACCCGATGTGGAGTAAAGTCCCACATCGACCGGGATTGCGCCCACGCCATGCGCATATAAACAAGTGGCAGTCCTTCAACTCATAACCTCCGCTTTCGAGATGGAGTTAGTAGCAATTGGGGCCTAACTCCATCTCAAAACGCAGTTACGAGTCAAGGATCAGCTTTGTTTATATGCGCAGCACAGGGCGTTAATCCCCGCCGACGTGGGACTTTAACACTCCCCCCTCACATCGGTATGGCGGTCTATCCCCTTGAGATCGACGGGGATGTTGAGCTTATGGAGCCCAAGTGGCGGAATGCATCACTCACCAGTGGCGAAACAACTGCACCGACCGGGTAACCTACTCTGATACCATGTTAAATTGGGCCTAACTCCATCTCAAAACCCAGGTTATGAGTTGAAGGATTGCCCTTGTTAATATACGCAGCGTGGGCGCGATCCCCAGTCGATGTGAGACTTTAACACTCCCCCTCACATCGGCAAGGGTCTTGTGATGGTCAAGTATATTAATCTCCCAACAAGTCTTCGATAGGATGTGGGATTACTGATGAATTCCCCTTCAACCTTGCTGAGGGATAAATTTTGTTCCGTAGGTGAATTGGCAGATTTGGCACCAAGATAACCCATGTCCTCCAATATTTCAAGCATGATTGGCACAGGACAAAACAATTCCCTTACCGAACGTGAAACTTTTATGCCCAAAAAATACTTTAATTCACCGAGATCTTAAGTTGAATTACCATGAGATGATTCTAGTTTCTTCAATGTCTTGTATATTGTTTCTATTACGATTATATCATCTACAGACAAGAAGAGTCAGGAATTACCGACGAACGAGGATCATACTTGATTGGTTAAAACCTAGCTTAAGTGTTGATATTGATTGATCGTCACAGGCTTGCCTGGTCCATACAAAGATTTACGTAGCTTACATACTGTTTTTTTCCCCTCGTCCGAATCCCAGGAAGTGGACATGAGACATCTTAAGATCACCATAGAGAAAGCATCGGACATCAAGTTGTCAAGATGCCAATTTTGAATAAGAAGAACGCAACTTGATGTCAACAATGATTTTCTACGGTGATCTTCATGAAGATGTCTACATGTCCCTTCCACTTGGATTCGGACGAAAGTGGGGAAACACGAGTACGTAAGCTACATAAATCTTTGTACGGACTCAAACCAACCTCACGACAGGGGTTCATCAAGCTATCAACAACACTTAAGCTAGCTGTTTTAACCAATCCAAGTATGATCACTCATTGTTCGTCCGAACCCGTGGTAATTCCTTCTCACTTCTTCTTGTCTATGTAGATGATATAATCATAACAGAAACAATATACAAGACATTGAAGAAACTTAGAATCATCTCATACGAGACAATTCAAGTTGCCTAACTCCATCTCAAAACCCAGGTTACGAGTCAAGGATCAGCTCGCTTTATACGCTGCAAAGGTGCGATCCCCCGACGTGGACTTTAACACTCCCCTTTCGTCCGAATCCAGTGTGGAAGTGGACATGTAGACATCTTCACGAAGATCACCATAGAGAAAAGTATTGTTGACATCAAGTTGTCAAGATGCCAATTTTGAATAGCAAAGAACGGGGTAAGAGAAGCCTAACAAGAATAAGTTTGGCTACCGGTGCAAAATTTTCTTGGTAGTCAAACCTTCAATTTGATTGTATCCTTTGGCCACTAATCGAGCCTTGTATCGCTCTACGAGCCATCGATTATACTTGAATTTGTAGACCCATTTACAACCAACCTGGTTTCTTGTTCGAGTGAAGTCCGTGTCAAGTCTGCCATTATTTTCAAGGGCATCTCGGCTTCTTGTTTCCATGGAAAGCCGCCATTTTGGATCATTGAAAGCTTTAGCAAAGGTGGTTGGTTCCCCGAGAATGGAAATAGAAGTAGCAAGGCACCACGCTGTGATAATCGTCATAGTAAGACACGAGATAAAGAACGAGAAGTACCTTTGTCTTGGACGATGCCGAGGCGAGACGTAAGGGAAGGACCGAGAAGGTAAGGAAGCTTCTACATGATATTTTTGAAGGTAGCTAGGAACATTGGTGGCTCGACGAAGCCTACGTGCGACCTGTGTCGGATAAGTCGATGACGATGATTCCGAAGATGAATTTTGAAGATGAAGACATTGTCTCGAGTTGATCAAGGATTAGTATGATGTATGATCAAGTGATATATTTGGATTGGTTGATTGACGAATGTTGTATGTCATCATAAATAGTATCTTCTCGATGGAGGAAATAGAGTCGGGAGTGTCGATGTTGCAGTAAGTGAAATAAGGAAATACATGTTCATGAAAGATAACATCACGAGACACTAAAGTCTTGTTTGTTTCCGTATCGTAGGACACGATAACCTTGATCCTAGATGGATACCCAATGAATATGCATTTACGTGACCTAGCATCAAACTTGTGAGTCGATCATAATGTGCAGTACACAAAACAAAGGGAACCAAAAACACGAAGATGTTCATACCTAGGAGTTTTGTGAAAAAGGACTTCAAATGGTGTTTTACCCTCGAGAAGTGTGTCGAGTATGATTTATGAGGTATGTGGTCTGTAAGAATGGCATCTCCCCATAATTGTTTAGGAATATTGGCTTGGAAGAGCAATGAACGAGCGACATTGAGAAGATGACGATGTTTCAAGCTCAAAGAACACCATTTTTTCGAGGGGTAGAGACACAACTAGTTTGACGAAGGATTCCTTGGTAGAAAACAAGTGGGTCATAGAAAATTCGGGTCCATTGTCACTACGAATGATTTTAACTTTGGATGAAAATCAGGTTTCAACAAGATTGATGAAAGTGGTAAGAAATGCGCGTGTATCGATTTAGCATGTAAGAGATAGACCCATGTGCATCTCGAGTAGTCATCAATAATAAGTGAGAAAATAACGCGCTCCATTAAGGCCGGAATGTGATAACCACCCCAAATGTCGACATGAATCATTTCAAACTGCTTTTGTATTGATGGAACTTAAAGGAAATGGATTACGTGTTTTCTTAGCTAACGGACAAATAGAACAATCACTAATGGAACAAAAAGGTGTATCGATGGAAAGAGAAATTACACGCAACCGTTATTAGATAAATGACCAAGTCGTTGATGCCATAGACGAGTAGCGGAAGAAGAGCTTTGAAACGAGAAACATCCACTTTTTCGTAAATAGTCGCAAGAGAGTCCCGCTTTCTCGCCTCCCATCCCAATCCGTCTTCCCGAGCATTTTTCCTCAACAAAGCACACATACCGTTAGCGAAGGTGACACGTAAATAACGAGGTTTGAGTTAGTTTGGCTATCAAAACCAAGTTTAATTTGAAGCGAGGAACACACAAGACATTATGGAGTATGAAATTATTTGAGAAATGTACAGTGCCAATACGTGTGACACGGGCAAGAGAATGATCGTAAATGTACATGCCGATTAGTGACTGAATGCCGGAGCTCATAAGGTTTTTGGGAATGCACTACGTGATCACCGCCTATGTATCAAAAAATCCAACTAAGCCGAATGGAAAACAGCTGCACATAATACGTTACTCAAGAAGTAGTCACTGACTTGCCATGCTACCCGATTTGGATTGATTGAGAAGTGCGAGCTCTTGATATCGCGATGTAAGGTTGTGGAATGGTGTCTTTGCGGTTTTGAAAGCTGAAAGTCAAGATTTATTTAGCTTTTGGAAGGAAGCCATAACTTGTATTTCTCTTATCTTGAATTGCTCTTTTCTTCCGACACATATTGATGTCACGTCCATTCAAACCACAAAAATTACATTTGAGACGCTTTCATAGCCAAAATTGTGTCCATCGGACCACAAAAATCACATTCCAGGTGACTTCGCAATTCTCGCACTTATGGCCTATATTGTTGCATCGATTGCACTTGAGATGTGGATCTTGGTGGGTAATTTTTGTGAGGATATCGCGGATTCGACTATCTCTGGCAACAAGTGCGGCAAATTTTCCTGGCATCCTTCACATGCTTTGCTGGAGACAAATTTCTTTGCTTTTCATCTTGAACAATAAGTGAATATACCTTATTTATCGTAGGTAATGGTTCCATGAAAGCAAGATTTGTCCACGTGCCGTGTAAACATTGTTAAGCCCCACGAGAAATTTTATGGTTCGCTCTTTTGTTGATATTCTCGTAGTTCCCTTCCTGATTTCCTCCACAACGTGGAAGAGACATATGGCATCACGACTATCCCATAAGCTTTTCAATTTTGTATAGTATTCTCCAATGCTTACACCTTCTTGTATGCAATCAGCGGATCTCTTCGTCAATACGGAATAGGCATGCCGTCGGTGTACGAAAACCTTCCTTTAATTCTTCCCATAGCCATATGCAGTATCACCATACATGACACTTTCTCGCAATACTGGGCGATATAGTTGTCGGGATCCATCCTTTGACAAGAATGTTGCAGCGAGTCCATTGTTCGATTGCTTTCAAGGTTATTACGGCCTTTTGATTATGCCGTCACCTGAATCCTTCTTTGTTTTTGGTTATTAGAGCCATGAAAGCATCGTACGACTCCAAATGTGATAGTTTTCTTGGTTTAAGGATTGAGCTACGAGAACCATGCCTGGTTGGTCTGAGTGGTGTAAATATAATGAATGGCTAGGGTCATCATACCATTTTGATAAAGTAGGGTTGGTATTGGTAGTCATAGACATTATTTGTTGAATAAATTCTAAAGTACGGGATATGTTTAAGTGTGTTTTAGACAATAATGACTATTTATGAAATAAATAATGTCTATGTCGGTCTCAAGGGGACAGACCCTTACCGATGTGAGGGGAGTGTTAAAGTCCCACATCGATTGGAAATCGCGCCCACGCTGCGCATATAAATAAGGGCAATCCTCCATCTTATAACCTCGGTTTTGAGATGGAGTTAGGCCCAAATTTAACATCTACTAGTCTATATAGCCTCACCAAGTAGGATTGAATTCGTGTTAGATCTAACCCGACTGAGACTGACGTGCAGGACAAACATGAACTAATCCATTCTGGGTCGTTCGATTTTGGGTCGGATCCGTTAATATTCATGGGTTAGACGCCTGTCCCGTTTATTTCTTTCTCCTCCTCTATTTTAACAAAATTATATTCTTATTTTTTTAATTACAAATGATAATAATATTAAATATTAGTTCAACCATACGTATGACTTACTAAGATCATTAGGATAATGTATATTCGTGTCAAATTAATATATAATAATTATTAAATATTAATTCAATATAGGATATTAATAAGAGAGTTCGAAGAAATCTTTAATTTAACCACAATATATTATTAATTTAAGATGTTTTATTTAAGAACAATTATTCAATAAGAAAAAAAAATGAAACTCCTTCAATGTTGTATAAAAAATCTATTCTTAAACAAATTATATAAATTTTAAAGTCTTATTAAAGTAACATTCTTTAAACTAAGAAGTATATATATAAACAAAACTCGAGATTTATAATTTCTTATAAATCCTTCTAATCTACTTATGTAATATATTCACAAAGTATAATATATAATTAGCTTTGGAGTGATTTACAAGTAGTTGTATGATTAAAAAAAGAAAATAAATAAAAACAATAGTTAAAATTTCATCCAATTTCATGAAAATAGCACAAAATTAATTCATGATGCATAATTCATTCAACGGATAGAAAAATAATGCCTAATTATTTAAGAAAGATCAACCGTCATTTGATCATCTTTTTCACTGACATTATCTTTATCTAAATAATCAATATCATTCATATCTTCAAATTCACCAATATAATATTTTGAAAACTTTGCAACAGATTTCACTAGTAAGGATACAAACCAGAATAATTACTAAGAATTAAATATACTAACAAATTTAAAGATAATAGTATAATACAAAAAATTAAAACCATCAAACTAAGGCCAAAGTCAATATTGGGTACACATCAACGATTCTACTATGGATGACTTTAATCTATAATAGTGCTTGGATACAACCATACCACCCGTGCTAAAGGCAGACTAAGATACAATAGTATAAACAAGAATAATTAATAGAGCTCTAGCAATTCATTGTAATATATGATATTTAAGGCTAATTGTCTTCTACTAAGCAAGTATGTCAAGGTTCTTCCTTCTAGGTAAAACTCTTTCACCCAAGTAGATATCAAGTTTTTTCATCACCATTTCAATAATTCTACTGCTACTTGACACAAACAATTCATATTATAAAGGATCGACATATATAACTCTTTTCATTTGGCCTCAAAGATAAAAGATGATGAACTAGAAGACTCTTATCTTACACTATTTTGTTGATACTGATTGACCAAATTAACAAAGTCTTATGTATTTTATCTATATGGTTTTTATAACTATCAGCTCCATAGATTTGAGAAAAATAAATTTCAATCAGTTTCATTTTATACCTAGGATCCAATACAGTTATCATAACAACAACTCTATGTATGTAATCCCAACACTTTTGAAACTTTGATATCATAGTTCTAATTTTCTAATGTAATGATATAAGCTAACCACACAATACCGTTTTGACTTGGAAACCCTTTGGAAAAAAAAAATATAATAGGATATTGCATCCTTAAAAATTTGAGTGATTTCATGAAATATTTTTAACTTTTTGATAATTTATTGTACCAAGGCTCAATCATTATCTAGAGGGTACATTTGAATTGAGATTCACACTACTTAAAGTGATTAAATACCTTCTTGTAAGTAATAGCAATGGATAGCATTTTATATGTAGAGTTTCACCTAGTTTTACAGTCAAGCAGCAACTTCCTAGTATACTAAACTCTTTTCTAATAGACACCCACTCTAAATTCCTCAATTTTTTTAGGGGTAAGTGACCAATAAGTGACATTTACTCGAATCCTATGAAGGTTGTCACCAAGAAATATCAACTCATCCTTCACAATTAAATTTAAAATATGAGCACAATATTTCATGTTCAAAACAAACCTATCCAATAGGAGTAAAGAATTATTTATTTTTCTAGTAAAACATCAATAACCGAATTATTTGCACTATAATTATCTGCCATTATAGTAGATAACTTATTACAAATTTTCCAATCAAAAAAGCACTCTAACAGCATCTTTACAATGGTCTCTGTGTTATATGGATATAGAACACATGAAAATCTCAAAATTTGACTCTACAAAACTCAAGAGTGATTAAGGTAATAAACAGTAATTACCATAAATTCTTTTTTTTATTAGAGGCGGTCCACATGTCAGTAGTAATTGTCATTATACTTTCATTAATTTCTAACTTTTGCATTGTATTTCCCTTATCTAGCATATACATATTAAGTATGTCATGTTTTATTGTATTTCGTGACACTACCTTGAAATAAAGATGTAAAATAGATTGTTTTATCTCATCTCATGTCTGTAATGGGTTTATAATACAATATTGTCTCATTTCATTTAAATATCATCTCATCTCATTTAAGTTGTAACCCTAATGAGCCTAACTTTAAACATATGTTATATCAATATTATTATTAAACTTATATTATAAATAATCATGTATCATATTTTTCTATTCTTACTTATCTCATTTAAACCCATTAGGCACACAAATAAGATATCTCAATTAGTATTGTCTCTTTACCATATCATCTCATTAAAAATTAAATGAAACAAGATGAGATAGGATTTAAAAAAGAATGGATTGTATCATGAATTTCATTAACATTTTATCTCAATTTACACTTCTACCTTGAAAGATGATTGTAGAGTTTTGAAATATCATTTAAACCTAATGTGTTCCACTATAAACAAAAGGATACTCATATAAGATTATCATAGTAACTAATTCTCTCCTAGTAGCTTGATGATCAAAAGAGCAAGTCATAGTTGGATTTTTTCTTCCTTTACTTGAAGCTTGATTGACCTCAAATTTTCTAACTGAATTTTAGTGTATGATTTCTCAAATGTATGATATCATTGCTTGTCTCTCTGTTCAATGTCCTTTTACAAGTTGTGCATATTGCTTTCATTTTTTCATTAATTCTTTTTCTATCAAAATCATTACAATGCTATGATCTTAACTTCTTAATAGACTCATGATCTTAATCTTCCTCATGAATATGAACAAGAGACATAGGCTCTTCAAATAGATCATTTATCCCTACAAAGTTTGTAATCTCTTTATAACATGGAAAATAATTATTTCACATGCATCCCATATTCTCTTTATAATGAACAAACACAATAGATGGAGGATTAAAAATCAAACAAATTACCCTGGAGTTCGAATAGAGAAGAAAAATGAGGCATTGGCAGTGGTGGAGATATGGAGGGTGGTCTATGGAGGGTATAGGTCGAATGAAGATTGGTGAATATTGAAAGTAAAATCAAATAACCTAACTATGAAAGATAAGAAAAAAAGAGAAAAAAAGGTAACCCGAATGGAGCCTCGATTTGAACCATTTCTAACCTAAATTGTATTAATTATAATGGATACTAACCCAAACTGTATCTATCCTAACCAAATATATCCTAAATAGAGATACCTAAACCATTGGATAAAATTGTCATCTCTATCATCTATTCTCCAAACAAGTCAATTAAATATTTTGAAATAATTTTTTTCAATCTATTGTTAAATTAAAGGAAATCGTTAATTAATAAAAAAAACTGTTTAATTAATGTCACAAGAAACTCTTAAGTACAATGTTTTATAAGCCCTCTCCTACATCGTGTACAAGAGCCTAAAAAATATTAATTTTATGTAAATGAGGGTGCTAAGGAAACATTTAATATGTAAGTTATGCTTTTATATATATAGACATTAATACATGATTATGAATTTGTTAATTATGTATTGGACTCTTGAGCTTTTAATGGGTATTCGGTTGTTGTTTCATATGTCTTTTTTCTCAACCCATCATCCCTAGTATTGTAAAGGTCTCAAGGGTAGTTTGGTCATTTTACATGCATTGATATAAATACTTTTTACTAAGATTTTTTTGGCTAAGTATCACATTTTATCTTGTCTTCTCTGATTTCTTTAGTGTTTGTGAGTTGATTACTTGAAGTTGTGTAAGGATTTGTTCCCTTTGTAATTTTTTGGTTTCTTCTCTGTACAAACATTGTTTCAAAGTGGATATGATTATTATCTTTTTCAATGGATTAGGAAATATAGTTTAGGGAATTAATCACTTAAACTTATGTGTTCTTTCGTTTCTTGTAATTTTCAATTCTTCATCATTTTTATCTTTGATTCAATCTTACATTCAATTTTTTTATAGTAAGTTGTGAGTGTGAAGTGAAATCATAAACAAGTGGTATCAGAGCAAGGCATTTGTATTGTTTGGCCTTCGATTGGTTATTGTAGTATTCCGATCTCACTTGATCAACATATTTGGCTTTCTTAGTTGTGTTTTTGAGTGATTCAATAACCTTAGGTTTTTTCAAGTCCTTTGAATAACATGACTCTTCGATTTTATTGAATAATAAAAAGGGATTTTTCTCATCTTTATCTCCTTCTCTTTGTTTATATTATCATTTTACTTACTATGACTACATAGTATAAGATATCTCGTTTTGATGGCACATGTAATTATGTTTTATGAAAACCTAAAATTAAAGCATTCTTTGTCAAACCAAAAATGTATTATGCTATTGATATGGAAGATTTGCCTAAAATTGAATCTAAAGGTGATAAGAAAAAGATTGAAAAAAAAACTTACACTTTTATATTGTTGAATCTTTCTAATAAAGTTCTTGGAGAAGAGAAGTTTCTAGAAAGACTACCTTTGAGAAAGTATTCTCTAAACTTAACTCTATTTATCTTCAAAAGTCATTATTTGGTAAAGTTCATCTAAAATATTATATTTACTCTTTTAAAATGGATTTTTCAAATGATCTTGAACATAACTTTGATGATTTTAAAAGAATGATAACTCAACTTGATGACATTGATCATAAGATTGAGGATGAGACCCAAACTATTATTGTTAAATTTTCTATCTTATAAATATAAAGATATGAAATATGGTATCATATATGGAAGAGATAATTTAATATCTGATCGGATTGTTTCTAATATTATGTCTAAATATTTGAAAATAAATGATAAAAGTAACTTGAGTGATGGCTTTATGTAAGGGGTAGAACTGATAAAAAAAAGAATTCTAATAGATGTAAAAGTAAGAATATGTCAAATTCAAGAACAAAGAAACATGTTATTTGTTATTTCTGTAAAAAAGAACGTCACTATAGGAATGAGTGTCCCTTTAAGAAAGATAAAAAATTTGATAAAATTTGAGTCTAGTACTAATAGTAAGTAAAACTTGGTCTCAAAAGAGTTCAAAACTACTAGCTGTGAGCTCTGTTAGGTCAAAGACAGAGTGGATCTTACATTCAGATTGTTCATTTAGCATGACTCATCGGCTTAGTAATTTGAAAGAAGTTGACGATAGTAGAGTACTTCCTAGATGTTGATTAGGCATTAGGATGAAAAATGGTAAATATATTTATATTCATTGCATGCATAATATCAAGGTGAAGATTGTTAATTTTATTACAATATTATAAATGAGAGTGTTAAGGAGACATTTAATTTGTAATGTATGTTTTCATATATATATATATGTTTAGATTGCATTAATACATAATTATGTGTTTATTAATTATGTATTGGATTCTTGGGCTTTTAATGTGTATTGGACTATTATTGCATATGTGTTTTTTCTCGGTCTATCAATGATAGAATTGTAATAATCTCAGGTATAATTGGTCATTTTATGCATGGATATAAATGCATTTTGCTAGAGTTTTTTTTATCTAAACATCTCATTTCATTTCTTTTTTCTGTAGTATGTCGAGCGTCATTTCTATCTTCTCCATTTCTCCATTCTTTCTATTATTTTGGTTTCTATGATTTCTTCGATGTTTATGAGTTGATTACTTGAAGTTGTTTAAGGGTTTGTTCCCTCTAAATTCATATTAGGTTTAATATCTATAATATTTTTTTAGTTTATTCTCTAGACAAACATTGTTTCATAATGGATATGAATGCTATCATTTTCAATAGATTAAGCCACGTAGTTTAGAGATCAAACTACTTAAACTTGTGTGCTATTTCATTTCTTACAATTTTCATTTATTCATAGTTTTTATCTTTGATTCAATTTTAAGGGGTAGAGACCATACCGTGAATCTTTTATAGTGAGTTGTGAATGTGAAATTGTAACAAACTAAGATAGTGTATTCGATTATGATTTTGATAGATTTTTAAATAGTTACAAATATAAAAGATTTTTATAAATTTTTAACGATTTTTGATAGATTTTAATAATATTGTGGATTTTATTTTAGATTTTTATAAATTGTAATAGATTTTATATTGATAATAATTGCAATATTAGAAGAGTGTAGAAGAAAAAATATAAAAAAAATCTTTACAAATATTTAGAAATCTTATAAGTGTTTGAGAAGAAAAAAACCTACTAAATTTTATAAAAATTGGTCATTTTTTCAAATATACTTAAATTTTTTTAAATTTTTATAAAATTTTAATTGAATGCATTATTTTTATAGATTTTTAAATTTTTTTATAAAATCTTAATTAAAAACATCTAAAGTCTTTAAATTCTTTAAAAATACTAATAGAATACAATGGAGTTTTAACTCTCCATAAACAGTAAATGAAAATAAGAAGTTATATAAATGAAAACAAAGTCGTTATTAAATCATGACGAGCGGTTGCAGATTCATGAATTATTTTCGGGATTTACTAACTACTTTTTAAATATTATATACTAGTCAGAATAATGGTTAATTTAATTTATTTATTTTGAAAAACTTGTTTTATTTTTTTACCTCTTAGTTTAAAAATTTGATACAAAATTTTAAATTTATTAATAATTTTATTTCATAATCACTTTATTTATAATATCATCGATATATTTTAATAATAAAATTAGTGTTAAATTGTAACTAGAAATTTTATGTTAAATTGTGTAAATTTAATTATTTTTCTTTTAAATTTTATACCAAAATAACTAAAATTTTGTGATAATAAGAAACTAATTTGATCTTAAATACATATGCTATTTAATAACTCTTTTGCCTATCATATCTATAGGTACATGCATCAACTTTCCCATTTTATTTAAGAATATGATAAATTTTCATAATTCCTGCATTAGATTCAAGAATAGTTTAATTAGAATAGTTTAATCTTAATTCTTGAATTTAAATAACATATTCATATATTTAATTAGTAGAAAAGTAAATGCTAGATGAATAAAACTTATATTATAAATGAAAATTTTATAAAAAAATAAAATATTTTACTTTTAAAATAATTAAAGCTCAAAATTTCATTATTTTCAGAGTTTAATTTTTTTTAAGGAGTATAATCTATGTTTTCTTTGACTAGGATCGTTTACGTTAAAAATCTATCATATTTTATCTTATTAACATAATCATTACACATTATGTAAAAAAGGAGACTTAAGTTTTTAAAAACTTTATATTAGGAGTAATATCTTAAATAGATCCCAATAATTTGTTTGCAAGTAAGATCTCAAATAAAACTATAAACATATTTAAAGTGGGATATAGTAATTGATAGACATAACTATCAATTTACTACTAATTTTTATAACTTGATTGAGTTAGTATTCAAAAATTAATTTGATTAATTTATATTCTAGTTTCTCCATTATCATTACTTTGGTATTTTAATTTCTTCAATTTGATCAATTTAAGATAATAACTTTTAAAATAGATGAATTTAAATATTTTTAAAATATTAAATTGATTAAATTAAAAAAAATTAAAATTTTATATTAATTAAATTGAAGAAATTGTATTCTAAATTAGTTAAATTAATTCTTAAAAAATAACTTAAACAATTTAGCTTAATTAATAAGTGTCATTTTATAACAAACAATACTCTGCAGACTAGAGCAACACATAAGAACATCAAGTTCTCAATCCTGCAGCTAGAGCAGAGGCTTAAACAAACCATATAGGAAAATATATTTACTGTTTTTCTGAATTATTATACTATTATCTATATACAAAATACTTGTTATGTAAGAGCAAAAGCAGGGAAAAAAATCAGTAAATGCAAATAAACCGTACTGCATGAATGAACTTGAATGATATACGTTATATGCGCATTAATGATGTGCAGTAGCGAAATGACATCGAGTACATATCAATATATAATGCAAACCACACAGACTTTCACTACCCAATTTCAAAGTTCAATCAAAGCACTTTCACTGCAAAAATTATCCCAATCCCACTCTATCCATTGCACGTTAATATTCTTTTCTTTTCTAGTGCATTACACATCTTTCTCCCAATGCCAACTTCCTTAAATTGATAAGCGTTTGTCCCAAATTGATCATGAATAAACTTGACTACCCAGATAAAAAGTAGTAGGTGAATTGACGATCTTCCATTGAGAGGGACTAGCACGAGCATCACATTAGCTTATCATTTTAAAAAAAAAATATCTAACCTATATCTTAAATGATGGGACATGATTAAATTAAGATGAATAGTTGTCTAAATCTATTATTTTTATTGAAATTGTAATTTGAACTCATATTTATTAAGTAGAGTAACACAAATTTACTATATTTATAAAAGTATTGTATGAATCGATTTTATAAAAGATAATGACTTATACTACTCTGTTTTTTATAAAGATAATGACTTATATTATCTTTTTTGGACTTATATTACCACACATAATAAATACAGGTTTCAAATACCTTTTTATTAAAGATAACGAATTGAAATAACTTTTTTTTCGTTAAATTATATATCTCCTTCTTTTTCTTTATTTTTCTCACATGGATGGATTCAAATAGAAACAATAACCCATCGAAATGCAACCCAATAAAATATGGATCCAAGTAACGGGGTATTTCTTTAAGAAGTACAAACCAAAGAACATTTATTTTAATCTTATACTACCATTATTCTTTTTTTGTTAATTTTTTGTCATTTATTTTTAATTAATACACATTAAATATTTTTACTTATATTACTCATATTCATTTTAGTTAAATTCAACATTAATCTAAAAGAATTTTGTAATTTAGAGTTATTAATTACTATTAAAATTAATCAAAATAAATATCTTTAATTTAAATATCTACGGGTATTGATATGTACTAATTAAAAATAAGAATAGTATCAAAATTAAAATAAGAATACTCTAAACAAGAAACATCCCAACTTGTCTCGAAAAAACATGTTATTAATATATCTATAATATCGTCAAACCACTAAATTGTGCCTTTTCTTGTTATAGTACTTGAGCTAGTTTTTAAAACCATAACAAGTATAGTTAGCTAGCTATAGTTTTGATGAGTACTAGCAGGGCAAGTAATGTCTCACATGAACAAGTATAGTCCAAGCTCGGTTTCCGAATAAACAATTGATACTCAAAACTTTGAAAATTTGATGTATGGTGTTGTTGGGGAGTGTCAAGAGCACCCTAAAATGATTTGTGAATGATGTATTTGATAAAATCTCAAATATCAGCAGTATCGTTGTAAATTCCCTAAAGAGTGTAGAAAATATCAAAAATATAACAAAGTTGTATAGCAAAATCAACTTTATTGTGCAGGAAATAATGTAGCGTACAAACAAGATTTGAACAAGAAATATAAATTATAAACATCAAAATTACGTAATTGAAATAAACTATAAATTTATAATAAATTAAAGAAATGAAAAAAAATAAAGAAGTATCGAGTCTTTTGTTACATATTCTCTTTAATATAATTTTTTCTTTTCGTAAAGATGTTTAAGATTAAAGGAAAAAATAACTCTCAAAATAAAACGATGAAATAATAATATTTGAACACCATCAAATAATAATGCTTCGATAATCTCTATCACATGTAGCAAAAAACTAGACATGCATTCGGAGTTCCAGATTTTTGGCCCAAACATACGAGGATTTGTACTCTCATTCGTCTATAGAGAAAGTCTTCTTGCTACACTAGCCTACTCTTATAGAAAAACAAAAGCTATATTAAAGCATACCATGTGTCATTTTTATGAGGTAAAACAAACATAAATAATTATGTTTTTTCTTTCTCAATTAGTGAATTAAAAGACTAAATTTTTTATTCTCTCTAATATCATTTTAAATATATAAATATATGATTTTGAAACTCTTAAAGAAAGAATCCAAATCAATCACGATCACATATTTAAATCAGTAAGCTTCACTCAAAATAATGTCACAAAATGACATTTATGGGTTCGTTAAATGGATTTTGCATTTAGTACGTGCTTTATTTTTTTTTTACTTTCTTTTGTTTTAATCAATTTATGCGTATGTTTATTACCTTTGCTCATATTAACTTTGATGCGTCCTTTAATTTTACTTATTATTTAGTTCATGCAATAACTTGCTTATTTTTCGATTATTTTATTCACAGTTTTGTTTTTTCTTTTTTTTTTAATTTGTCAGCCCCTAAAATAATATTAAAACAATAATGCAGCTTCTAGATTAAAAAATAAACATGTTGAAACAAAATTACAGCAAAGTAATTAATAATAAGAACAAACTTGAGAAATAGTTAATAACATACACAAAAGCAATGAACCGGTAAAAGTAATTAAATATAACGAATGTATTTACAAACTCTTAATTACATTGAAGATTAATACATGTATAAATATAGAAAATAAGAATCTATTTTTTTAGAAAAGTGATTTTGGAAAAGTATATTATTTGCATACAACTAATATACAGCTAATAAAGTATATTAGTTGCATACAACTAATATACCATTAATAATTTATTAACACTCCCTCTCAAGTTGGCGCATAGATATCAATCATGCCCAACTTGCTTAGTGAGCCATATAATGACTTCTTGGAAACTCCTTTGGTAAGCATATCTGCAAGTTGTTCTTCTGTGGGAACAAAAGGAAAACTAATAAGTTTGGCATCTAACTTCTCTTTTATAAAGTGACGATCAACCTCTACATGCTTAGTGCGATCATGTTATACTGGATTTTGTGATATATCAATGGCTGCCTGATTGTCACAATACATCTGCATAGTATTTTTTAGTTCGAAACCCAATCCAATAACAAAGTTCTTATCCACAGCAATTCACAAACCCCATGAGCCATACCTCTATACTCAGCCTCAGCACTAGATCGTGCCACCACTTTATGCTTCTTACTTTTCCATGTAACCAAATTTCCTCCCACAAAGGTGAAATAACCTGATGTTGACTTTCTATCTGTAATACTTCCTACCCAATTTGCATCTGTGAATCCACAGACTTCAAGAGGATTGTTGTGTTTAGAGAACATTACTCCCCTTCCTCGAGCCGATTTCAAATACCTTAAAATTCTCAAAACAGCATTCATATGGTTCTCACTTGGATTATGCATGAATTGACTAACCATACTTACTGCATATGCAACATCTAGTCTAGTATGAGCTAAGAAAATCAAACGTCCAACCAATCTCTGATAGCGAGCTCGATCAGTTGGTATCTGATCTGGATACTCTACTAAACAATGGTTTTGCTCAATAGGAGTGTCAATAGGTGTGCAATCCAACATACCTGTCTCTGTTAGCAGATCAATAATGTACTTCCTATGACACAGATATATTCCTTCTCTTCCCCTGGCTACCTCAATTCCTAAGAAGTACTTTAGTTCACCAAAGTCCTTCATCTCAAATTCAGAGGCTAGTTGTCTTTGTAATTTATCCATCTCAATAGTATCATCACCAATGATTACCATATCATCAACATAAATGATTAGGGTTGTTACCTTCCCTCGTTGATGTTTGAGAAATAGAGTGTGGTCTGAATTACTCTGTCTGTAACCAACCTTTTGCATGAACTGTGAAAACCTTCCAAACCAAGCTCGAGGGGATTGTTTGAGGCCATACAAAGACTTCCTCAATTTGCATACAAAATTACCAAGAGAATCAACTACATACCCAGGTGGAAGACTCATGTATACCTCCTCGGCTAATTCTCCATGAAGAAACGCATTCTTGACATCAAATTGCCAAAGTGGCCAGTTTTGGTTAGCAGCAAGTGAGAGCAGAACCCAAATCATGTTCATTTTGGCAACAGGAGCAAAAGTCTCATCGTAGTCTACACCATACGTTTAGGTAAACCCTTTTGCTACAAGACGAGCTTTATACCGATTTACGGATCCATCACCATTATGTTTTATAGTAAACACCCATCGACAACCAACTGCCTTTTTTCCTTGTGGTGGTGACACAAGTTGCCAAGTATCGTTCTTCTTTAATGCATCCATCTCTTCAGCCATTGCCTTCCTCCATATTGGATCTCCCAACGCATCCTACACTTTTTTAGGTACTGATACACCATATATTTGATTCACAAATGATTTATATGACTTAGATAATCTTTTAGTGGACATGCAACTGGCTACTGGGTATTTTGACTTTGCATGAATATTTGGTTCATACCTTTTGGCTGGTTGACCTCGAGTAGACCTATTTAGTAACACATAATGTCCAACATTAGACTTGATGCTATTAGTATCAGTAGGTGTACATACCTCAGATGAGTGACCTTCAGTACAAGGGAGTTGTTGATCAAGGGTAGGAGTAATGCCTGAGGGTACAGTTGTGTCTTCAATGTCATTTGATGTAAGTGAATTTGGTGCTTGAATACTTGAAGCATCTTTTTCTGCAATGACTAGATTCAATGAATTAGAAGTCTCATCTGCTCTCATTGAAACATCAGTTGGTGATTTACCTAATGCCTCCCCTTCACCATGATATAGTTCTTCGAAATATGTATTCTCCCCCTTACGAGCAGTATCAGGTGAGGAAAAATAACTCATGTCCTCAAAGAAAGTAACATCCATAGTAACATAATACTTTCTAGTTGGTGGATGGAAGCACTTGTACCCTTTCTGATAACTTCCATAACCAACAAACACACATTTAATTGCGCGGACATCTAATTTAGATCTTTGATTTTTAGGAACATGCACAAAAGCAACACAACCAAATACACGGGTAGGAAGATTATGGAAGGATGATAAGGAGACGTAAGATGCAAGAAGCTTGTACAGCATCACCTCAAAGGTATTTTGGCATATAAGCACTAAATAAGAGTGCACGAGACATATCAAGTAAATGACGATTTTTTCTTTCAGACAATCCATTTTGTTCTGGTGTTTGCGGACAAATAGTTTGGTAAATAATCCCATGTGTTTTGAATTTTTTTTGAAAAACATGATTAACATATTCCCCCCATTGTCAGAACGGAGGATCTGGATGATGCAATTATATTGTGTTTGAACAAAGGTATGAAAATTTTAAAAAATTGAAAAAACTTCATCTTTTGTTCTAAGAAGA
Organism: Hippophae rhamnoides; assembly: GCA_033030585.1. NCBI lineage: Eukaryota > Viridiplantae > Streptophyta > Magnoliopsida > Rosales > Elaeagnaceae > Hippophae > Hippophae rhamnoides. The sequence goes on along the minus strand of CM065430.1, from coordinate 40,229,715 downwards.
GAAATCCACGATAACCTTGTATAGTCATCGATAAACGAAACAAAATATCTCATACCTGATATAGTGGGCTCTTTAGATGGTCCCCAAACATCAGAATGAATTAATTCAAAAGGAATAGTACTTTTATTAGAAATACTAGGAGAATACGTAATATGATGGCTCTTGGCCAAAACACAAGTCTCACAATGTAAAACAGTCTCACTAACACCAATAAATAAAATAGGCATGGTTTTTTTCATAAGACTAAAAGACGGATGCCCTAAGTGGTGATGCCACAACCAAATTTCACTTAGCTTATCGGAACTAGAAGTCAATGCAATGCTTGCCCGTGCTCCTGGTTTCTCCCCTCCGTTGTTCTGATCCAAATGGAACAATCTGCCCCTCAAATACCCTCGACCAATTATTTCCCTAGTAAGAAGATCCTAAAAAATCACATACATAGGATAAAAGGTTACAAAGCATTTAGACTCAAGGTTCAACTGTGGGACAGATATTAAGTGATGAGATAAGTCAGGTACATATAAAACATTATGGAGCTGTAAAGATGGAGTCATATAAACTGACCCCTTTCCTAAGACAGGAAAGGCCTCACCATTAGCATTCGTAACATAAGACACTGGTGGGGGAGATAACTCATTAAAATAAGATTTATCATAAGTCATATGATCATATGCACCAGAATCAATAATCCAAGTATTAGACCCAATAGAGTGAGAAACATTTAAGGTCATACAATTCTTACCACGGCCAGCTATTGAAGCTGTAGGGATGTCCATGTTGTCGTTTTGCACGGCATAGGATGATTCTGCTCATAGGATGATTTTGTCCATAGTAGTCTGGTTCTTGGACAATTCGCACGATAGCTGCTTTTGCTTTAGAACGATGCCCATGTTGTCGTTTTGCTCTATAGTAGTCTGCTTTTGGTTTCAAGTGTGGATATAGTTTCCAACAAGTCTCACGAAGATGCCCTTGTTTATTGCAATAAGAGCAGGGAGAACGAGGGAAATTGGTAAAACCCGGTGGAGGTCCCTGCTGATGAAGTGGAATTGAATTTTGCTGCTGGAGGAAGGGTGCCTTTCATTTGGCTTGAATGGCTAGGCTTGATACCTCAACATGTGACTGATAAAGACTCTCTTGCTGAGATTCATCTTTACGGATGTATGTAAAGGCAGTAGTCAAGCTCAGAGGGTCTGACATTCGAAGTAATTCGCCTTTAGCACTATTATGTTTTGTATCAAGGCCTCTTAAAAAGACATGTACTCGTTCAAGCTCCTTCTCCTTTTGGTACCACAGAAGGTCTTCTGGATTTTTAATTTTACATGGACGTTTCTGGTCAATTTCAGCCTATACATTTTTCAGCTTGGTAAAAAAAAGAGATATTGGTTGCCCATTTTGTTGCATGCCAACAGCTTTGCACATGAGTTCATGAACTTGAATAAAGTCAGACTCATTTGTATAAAGATCGCTTAAGGTATTCCATATGGGCTCAGCAGTTTCACATTCCTCCACCATTTGTAATATATCATCAGTGATGGCTCTAAATAGAATTGATATGACAAAGCCATCATCATCTTCCCACCTAGTATAGGCATCTATATCATCTTGACTAGGAGCCATAATTGATCCAGATACATGTCCCATCTTATGCATCCCACGAAGATAAACAGACATAACTTTTTTCCATGTTCGAAAATTTGTACCATTAAGTTTAGTACCCCCGAAAGAACCAATTTCTGAACTCTTAACAGAAACTTCAAAATTTGGAACTTCATGAATTCTAGAAACTTGACGTTGTCTTGAATCTTCCATTGAAATAATAATAAAAAATATATTGTGTAGCGGAATAAAAAATTTGGATTTTTTTTTGGACTGGGTTGGGTTGATAAATGGGTTGTCTGAATGTTTGGGCTGTCTGAATGTTTGGGCTGATGGGCTTGAATTAGGGTTGATAATTAGGAGCTGATGGGCTAGGGTTGATAATTAGGGCTGATTTTGGCTGATAATTAGGGTTTAAAACTTTGAAACAATTAAAAGACTGAACACTAGGGTTTCAAAGTCACAGAGGAATGAACGGCACAGAGCGGCGCGCTGATTTTGGAGAGGAAACTGGACGGCACGCAGGGGGCACGAAGCTGGACGGCGCAGGGGCACGAAGCTGGACGGCACACAGGGGGCACGAAGCTGGATGGCGTAGGGGTGCGCGAGCTGGACGGTGCGCAATGGTGCGCGGTCAACGCGCAGGTGCGCGAGCTGAACGGCGCGCAGGGCTGAACGGCGCAGGGCTGGGGTGGATGACACTGGCTAAACAACGCGGCCTGGACAACGCGGACTGGACGGCGCGGGTGGACGACGGATCTGCAACGGACAGACATATCTGCAGCTGCGGCGTGAGCTGAACAGTACGAGAAGATTAACGACACTGCATAAAAACTAACGGCGGTGCTGCTACTCAGAAACCGGTAAAAAAAAACAAATTAAATAGACTGAATGTATTTACAAACTCTTAATTACAATGAAAATTAATACATATATAAATACAGAAAATAAGAATCTGTTTTTTGGAAAAGTGCTTTTGAAAAAGTATATTAGTTGCATACAACTAATATACCATTAATGATTTATTAACAAAAGTATTATGATCAAATAAAAAAATTAATCAATGTAGAAAAAAAAACATCTAAAATAAGTTAGAAATGCACAAAAGTGAAGAATACCAACACCTTGAAAAGCTGTTAACTGAAAGAATGAAAAAATAACAAAATGAATTAAAATTTAGTGTCACAAGAGGGAAAATAAAATAATTAACAGAAACTATAAATTACAGTTTTGAAGAATAACCATTGTTTGTCCGAAAAATGAGCGAAAAGAAAATTTATCTAAAAATTATAGAAAATAATTAGTAGAAGAAAAGGAATTTAAGTTGATAAATAAAATGAAAATGATAAAAATATGTAAATTACATAAATTGCAAAATACAATCAAAGTTAAAAGGAAAAATTAAAGAAATTATGAAGTCTTTGTTACATAGTTTTTTAAAATATTTTTTTTTCTTCGCATCAGTGTTTGAGAACAAAGTGAGAAAATATCTCACATGATAAAACAACCAAATAACAGCATATGAATACTAACATAAACTACTCTAATGAACTTATTTGAATTCGTTCTCTATCATATTAAACTTAAAGTTAGATTATATACAAGATAAAATGACATTTTTAATGAGATGAAGAAAATCCTTATAGGAGTTGAAGTTGCTATTTTTTTCCCATCTTTTATGGCTCCTCAAAGCTATATATATATAAACAAGAGACTAGAATCAAAAAGGCAAAAAAAAAATTTACTATGATGATTCCAGTTTTATATATTTATTTAATATGTTATTTATCAATCCCAAAGTTACTTTTTCAAATCATAATAATATTAATTTTCAATTCTTTCCTAACAAAAAAATTGTAATGTTAAGAGCTAAAAACAAACATGGTAAGAACTCAAAACAAAAAGTTTGTGATGCTAAAATGAATTTTCCAATAAATTAGATTTAATTGGGAATATTATTTATCTCATACTACCTCTTCAATACATAATGTAAATATGTTGAAAAATCAAATTCACATATCGAATTTGAAGTATCATGTTACTCAATGTTCTATAAAGCAAAAGCATAATCCTTTTTGTATCTCTCAAATTAAAAAAACTCATTGATACCCGCACATGTATTACACTAAACATTTATTCGCTCATCATGTCGAGCGTGTGTACGTATACACTTTCTCCTCACACGTGTGAATTTATCATTTGAACACGATGTGATGTGTTTTAATACCTTTTTAACTTTTTGACCCACTAATTCACTCTTCATTATGATTCTAGAAGTCCTACTTACATCATGATTTGATTTCTCTTATAACTAAAGAATAACATCCTATCAAATACAAACACTCAAAATTACACAAAAATTGAGATAAAAATTAAAAAAACTTTAAATTTAATGTAATATTGCACGATATTTGAAGGAAGATTAAAAACAAATTAAAGATTGACATTTTTAATTCATTTGCCTCAAATAATTCATCCAAATCAAATATTTTTTTCACTCCTTTCTTACTTATAATGAAATATTTAATTATTTTTATAGATTTTATAAATTTTTTATGTAACTCAATAAGTAATTGTGGACAATTCCAACTCCAAACTCTAAATTATAGTTTAATTAATTTAATGTTACGAATAATTTTAATTTTAATTCTTTATTTTTAATATGTTTAATTATATATTTAAATGTCAAAACTATCAATGTTATAAATTAAGATGTACAACTAGCTTGCTACATGAATATATTTATATCTAACTTTAGATGTTAATATATAATCACTAATATTCTTATTGATCTAATCTTTTCTATTTTAGTTATCACTTACATTGTTAATAAAATTATACGCTAATAATGAGGATAATCACATGATCACATATCTCAAATAATTCTTTTGCAATCTCATTTTATTATTTTATGTTATTTTCTCAAACAATTAAAAACACTCGTTTATTAATTTTAATTAACTTACTAATAAACTAGTAATTAATAGTATAAATTGTTATGAATCCTTATAGGTATAACAAACCTAATTCTTAAAATTAAGTAAATATAATCATACATACTTGTGTCTTCTCAATAGTGTCACTCATTAGAAGTAAAATGAATTATTTGAGATATTTTTCGGTTTTTTGAACTTACATGAATGAAAAAGATATATGTTAAATACATATAAATTTATACTCATTCCGTGTGCTACACAAAAGTCTTCTTATAAAAATAAATAACTTTTTCATTTTTAAAATTATTTTTGTCACATGACACACCATAATTGTACGGTGTGAACAAGTAGCAAACTTGCGTACCCTTAGCATTCCTCCATTGAACAATATACATTAGTTATTTGCCTTCTTAGTTGGTAATGGTAATATAATAAAACCAGAAAGTTATTGGTTAACCAAAAGGGGATTTCAACAGTTAAGCACAAGTGTCAGAACAAATGCTAAGTTACAGCAACTTTCAGTATCACATCACTTAGAAATTAACTAAAGCTATAGCTGATTGAGGCTCACTCAATATCCTCAACCAAAGTTGAGTCTGTCTCAAAATATTTTGGACTATATATAACTTTATAAATTTATTTATGCATAGGAAAGAATGAACAATTTGAACTATCCTTACTACTAGATAATTTCATGTCATATTCAGTAGAAACCGTCATCACACTTTCTTGAGCTAATGGGCCCTTAATAGCATATTAGTGATATGACTAATCAAAACAAAGTTCATAGGTGGCACTTGCTGCTGCTTCAAAAGTGGAATGGGCCCATTTTATTAGTCAGTGGAGTACCCATTAGATTGGAAATCTATATCTGCATCTAACATAAGAGATGAAACCCATGAGGGCAAAATATATATATATATGCATTAATCGAATAACCTATTAAGAATATGCCACATTAAAAAAGTTCATAAAAAATCTATGAATAAAATGCAGTCTTATTAACTTTCTTTTTGACAAAAAAAAAAAGGAGTCGAGTGTACTACATATATGATTACCTTGTGCTGCCAAATTCCAATAAATTGTACCACAGCATAAAAGAACTCCCACTAAACATGTCTGCTTCAACGACTTCCTCAACTACTCAGCTCTTTCAAAATCTTCTTGGAGACTTTTACTCGAGGAGACTCCTCCTCCATAGTCCCAACTACCAAGTACCTAGTGCAGCTAGTGCTCCAGCTTTAGCAACTGGTCATGACTTATCACAACAGTACGCAGCTGGAGACAACAGGTTTGATGCAAATGTTGTCATGGTCCTCTCAGTCCTACTGTGTGCTCTAATTTGTTCGCTGGGTTTGAATTCTATTATCAGGTGTGCATTAAGGTGCTCATATTTAGCATCCTCAGAGTCTAGGACCAATTCCACTGCTAGACTAGCCAATACAGGAATACAGAAAAAAGCCTTGAAGACTTTCCCAATAGTGAATTACTCAACTGAGCTGAAATTACCTGGATTAGATACTGAGTGCATTATATGCTTATCAGATTTCACAACTGGCGAGCGTGTCCGCCTTCTTCCTAAGTGCAACCACGGTTTCCATGTCCGATGCATTGATAAATGGCTAAGGTCACACTCGTCTTGTCCAAAGTGCAGGCAAAATTTGATGGAGACGTGCCAAAAGATTGTTGGATGCATCCAACCCAACTCATCCCAATCCACTGCACAGTTGCAAGAAACAATTATAAGCATTGCACAACTAGAACCTGAAGGATTCATTAGAAATTATAGGGGGGAATAGCTAGGTATTCATTAGAAATTATAGGGGGAATAGCTAGGTTTTCTTCTTTTTCTCTCTGTTTTTTTTAATAATTCTTTTTGGTTCCATTTTGTAATATATGCTTGCTGGCTTGGTCCTGTAAGCCTCGGGGATTAAGCTATTCATGAGCTTCAAGTCTGAGTTACAGGCCAAAATCCGCCAGCAATGACAAGAACGTACAGTTTGTACAGAGATTAAGAATTTGTGAAATATTAATTTATTTTTCTCATAATTATATTTAAAATTGGGTTTAATTCTTTAAGTCATTTTGTTTGTGTCATATCATATAATTTTTACAAAGTACACAAAAATAACTCGATTTTTAAAATTATAGTCACATAATTTCATAATTACGTGATTAAAGTCTCAATCTTTTTACAGTTAAAAAAAAACACTTTAATAATATAACTATAAAATTATGTAATTAAAGTAACATAATTTTAAAAATTAAATGATTTAAAAAACTAGATGAACAAAGTATTCAAATTACATAAATAAATGATAGTTTTCCTTTGAGACTTTCATCATAAACTCAGCTAACCAAACAGTTAAAAGAGAGTGAAGCTTGTTAAAGTGGCTATCTATATCATCCTGAGAAGGAAAATCACTCAAAACAGCCACTTTATGGGGGATCCCACAGCCAACTAGCTAAGTCAACTAACCAATCTTATTATTTACAATAAAAAAATAAACAAGTAAAAAAGCAATCCTTTTGGCACCAACGCAATTTTATAACGTAGAGAAGAGCATTATGTTTATAGTATAATGCTTCAAGATTTTTTAGTGAGGATTTTACATTGCATTCCAAGGCACTAAATCACACCTTAAAGTAGTCTCCTTTCAGGCAATCGACCATCTATGCTAAAGAGACCCAAAAAACAAAACAAAAAAAAAGAAGAAGAAGAAGAAGCAGCAGCAGCTAGAAACAGAAAGATCAGTGTCAACAAGCTAATGGAACATAAATTGAATTGGAATCTGAGGGTGAAACCACTATGTGGTCTCACATCAAATCAAAATGTATTAAAAGAAGGCTTTTGTACCGTAGTCTTCATGTGAAGTGTCTCATGCCAGGCTGAAAACTTGTATTGCCAAGTTAAATTATAATGTCTTACGGCTGCAATTACAACAGTATATGGTCATCTATGGGACAGTGACACTCTGAATTAGCATGAAAAATTTGGGTAGTCAATTGTTCCTGCAGATTGTATGTAAAGTCTGAATTAGACTAGAAACTAGTCATCATCAAGAAATAGCATTGAAATTAAACTATTATAGTCTCCTAGCTCTTCATTTCTGTAATATTATTTCTTGATACAGGTTCAGCTAGCACCTAGCAGGGGCTAAGTTGGAAATTTAAAGTCTCACTCTAGAGAAAAATAGAAAGACTCCTACATGTCACGACCTTAATTTTTCAAGTATCGATCGTGCGGCACTTAGCACAGTCCGTTGTACTAAGCCTGCCTTTCAACCCGAAATGTAACTCCAAAGAGAATAAAAGAGAGTTTGCAAAGAATGCTTTGTATTGCTCTAGAGAGAGTTTATGTTACAAATGCTAAGAATTCCCAAGGATTTCCAAGGATGAATGCAAATGAAGACCACTAGGTCTATTTATAGTGTGGTTTCTAAGCTTAAGAATGTGCCACCACTTTCTAGATAATTCTAAACCTAGAATATACAAGAGTGTTCTAGGTTTATGTACAATGTGCCACAAGGCTCTAGGACCTTCTAGCCAACTCTAGAGTCTTCTAGGTTTGTCTAGCTCCTTCATGCACGTTCCGAGATGTTCCGTTAGCTTCCAGCGGCTTCCACATCCTTCCCGAACCATCCGGCATGTTCTAGAACATTCCAGCCCATTCTAACACCCTCCAGCGTGCTCTAGAATATTTTAGGGTCTTGAAGCTTGAGTTGAGTCCGTCCAACTCCAGCCCTTTCTAGACTTCTCTAGGCAACTCTAGAACTTTCCATGTGTCTAGATCCTTTAGGCAACCAACATTTGGATTTTTAGGGACATTTTGAGCGGGACGTGACACCCTCCCCCACTCAAGTTCGCGACGCCCTCGTCGCGCCTTCAAATTAAAACCTCTCTATAGCATCTCTGAATTGCCACAAGGAATCCTCAGGTTCCCAACTTGTCTCTTCTTCTGGGGCGTTTTTCCATTTGACCAAGTACTCCTTATAACTTGGTACACCCTTTCGTCGGATCAAGCGGTCCGCCAAAATTGAGTCCACTTCTTTGTCGAAGGAGGTTATCACTGCGGTAGGCGCCCTCTTGGATTCTCCTCTACTCATGTCTTCCTTGTCTCCATGAAAAGGTTTTAGTATACTTACATGAAAGACCGGATAGATTTTAAGCCTTGGAGGGAGTTGCAGTTTGTATGACATCTTTCCGACTTTCTTGAGGACAGGAAACGATCCCTCATATTTCCGCACCAACCCCTTATGAACCTTCCGCAAGGACTTGAATTGTTGGGGCAATAGTTTAACCAAGACCATATCTCCTTTATGAAACTCTACCATCCTCCTCTTCTTGTCAGCCCATTTCTTCATCTTTTTAGACGCTTTGTTTAGATAGGCTCAGGCCAACTCTGCTTGTTCATGCCAGGCCTTTGCAAACTTGAAGGCAGTAGGGCTCTTCCCTTCATAACTCGTGACCAAGGCATGGGGAGTCATGGGTTGCTGCCCCATGACGATCTCAAAGGGACTCTTTGCGGTGGACTCACTTCTCTGCAGATTATACGAAAATTGGGCTACATCCAACAGCTTTACCCAATCTCGTTGATTGGCACTCACAAAGTGCCTGAGATACAACTCCAGCAATGCATTGGCGCGCTCTGTTTGTCCATCACTTTGAGGATGAAAGCTTGTAGAGAAGTTCAAGTCTGATCCCAACAACTTGAACAATTCCGTCCAAAATTTCCCTATGAATCTTGGGTCTCAATCACTCACTATATTGGATGGAATCCCCCAATGCTTCACAATATGTTTAAGGAACAAGCGTGCCGTCTCATCTGCCGTGCAATCCGTTGAGGCAGGGATGAATGTTGCATATTTGCTGAAGCGATCAATCACCACAATAATGCTGCCAAAGCCCTCTGATTTTGGCAAGCAAGTGATGAAATCCATAGAGACAATCTCCCATGGTCTCTCTGGAATAGGTAGCGGCTCTAGCAAACCTCCGGGCACATGCTGTTCAATCTTGTCCTGTTGGCATACAAGACAAGTCTTCACATAAGCTTCAACATCGTCCCGTAGTTGAGGCCAATAGTAGATGGATTTGATCAAAGCAAGAGTGCACCTTATTCCTGGGTGACCAGCCCATAAGGAATCATGGCATTCCTTGATAAGCTCCTTCCTTAAGCTTCCCCATTTTGGCACGAAGATACGATTCTGTTTTGGCATAGAGTAATCCGTCACTCAGCCAAAATCGTCTCGTCTTTCCTTCCTTGATGAGAGCAAGGAGATTTTGAGCAAGGGCATCATGCTTTAACCCTTCTTTGATCCTTTCCAATAAAGGGCTACTTGGCCTACTTAAAGCTGCTAGTACCGTCTTTCGACTCAACGCATCAGCCACCACATTAGCCTTGCCGGGCTTGTACTCCAACCTGTAGTCAAACTCTGCCAAGAAATCCTGCCATCGAGCTTACTTGCGACTCAGCTTCTTTTGGGTCTGGAAGTAGCTTGTTGCAACATTGTCCGTCATGATAACAAAATGAGAGCCCAATAAGTAGTGTCGCCACACCCTTAGACAATGAATGACAGCGGTCATTTCTTTCTCTTACACAGTGTAGCGGCGTTCAATGTCATTAAGCTTGCGGCTCTCATAAGCTATCGGACGCCCTTCCTGCATCAATACTCCACCAATGGCAAAGTCTGAAGCATCCGTGTGCAGCTCGTACATCTTGGAAGGGTCTAGTAGGCAAAGCACCAGTTCTTCACTAACGGCCTTCTTCAAGTCTTCGAATGAGGCTTGGCATTCACTTGTCCATTCCCAAGCCTTGTTCTTTTTGAGCAAGTTAGTGAGTGAGGCTGCTCTCGCTGAGTAGGACTTGATAAACCTTCTATAGTAGTTCACAAGTCCGAGAAAAGATCTTAACTCAGGAACCTTGGTAGGAGGTTCCCATTCTTGGATGGCTTTCACCTTGGCTCCATCCATCATCAGTTTTCCATCTTTTATCCTATGCCCTAGGAACATCACCTCGTCTTGGGCAAAAGAACATTTCTCCTTCTTGACGTATAGCTCATTTTCCCTTAGGACCTCGAACACCTTCTTCAAATGCTCTAGATGTTCTTCCAAAGTTCGACTATAGATCACAATGTCGTCAAGATAGACTACCACGAACCGATCGAGGTAGGGATGAAAAATCTTGTTCATCAAAGTACAGAAGGTGACTGGTGCATTTGTGAGGCCGAATGGCATAACAAGGAACTCATAGGCACCATACCTGGTCACACAAGTAGTCTTGGGCTCGTCTCCCTTGGCTATGCGTACCTGGTCGTATCCCGATCGCAGATCCAATTTTGTGAAGTATCTAGCACTCCCCAGTTGATCGAACAAATCAGCAATAAGGGGGATAGGATACTTGTTCTTGACTATGATCTTATTTAGAGCTCGATAGTCTATGCACATTCGTAACAAGCCATCCTTCTTCTTTTGAAAGAGCACCGGGGCACCAAATGGGGCTTTAGAGGGCCTTATGAAGCCAACATCCAACAATTCGTCGAGTTGTTTTCGCAATTCTACCAACTCCGAGTTCGCCATCCGATACGGGCTCATTGCTGGTGGCCTCGTGCCGGGTTCCAACTCTATTTCACGGTCTACCTCCCTTCTTGGAGGTAACCGTTTGGGTAATGCTTCCGGCATTACATCTTGGAACTTATCTAGGACAGCTTGCACTTTCGTTGGCAAGCTTGGCTTTGGTGACGTCTTCTCATCGTCGTATTCTTTAAAGATGGCCAAGTAACTCTCTTCGTCCCTCTTCAATCCCTTCTTGAATTGAAGTGCTGAGAGAGTTTGGATAGTAGGTTTGCTGGTCCTTTCCGTCGGCACCACACACGCCTTCGTACCATCCATGATACACATAGAGTTTGAGCATGGCACCAAGAAAGCTCTTACCTGGTCCAAGAACTCCATGCCAAATACAACTATGAAGTCATCCATAGGCACTACAGATAAGTCCACTTGGCCAGTCCATGCACCAAGACTGACCTTAACTCCTCGAGCGACTCCATGTAATGGTAGTGCTGCTGAGTTAACTGCTTTGAGAGAACCCCCTCCATTGACAACCTTCAGGCCAAGTCTCTTTGCTTCTTCCACCGAAACAAAGTTGTGAGATGCTCCTGTGTCGACCAATGCTTTGGCGACCTTCCCATTGATGGTGGCATCCACATACATCAAACCTTTAGGGGTCTTTGGGGCGCTCTGCACCAAGTAGGCGCAAAGAACCCATCTTCGCACCTTCGTCCGATTCGCCTCCATCCTGATCATGAGTGGAAGCAACTAAGGCGCTCAAGGCCTTCCTTTTCGGACATTCACGTGCCCAATGCGGTCCATCGCATATGAAGCATGTTACACGGGGCTTCGAGGTATTCCGATCCTCCTTCTCCTTCCCCTTATCTCGTGGCTTGAATGAGGAGCTGTCTTTGTGGTTCTTAGGTCCCTGACTTTAACCATGGCTTCCCCCACTCTTTCCTCCAACAAACTTCTTATCTATGGCTTTAGAGCTCTCCTTGTTTGTGGAGTAGTCAATAAAGCTTTCCGCAGTTGCGATGGTCGAAGACAAGTCTTGGACACCACGTCGCTTGAGCTCCAGATTAGCCCATGATTGGAGACCATCCATGAATAAGAATAGGGCATCCTTTTTAGATGTGTCGGGGACTTCTAGCAACAAGGTTGTGAACTCCTTCACATAGTCCCTTATGCTACCTGTTTGCTTCAATCGTCGCAATCGGCCCCTTGCCTCCTCCTCAGCATTAACGGGGAAGAACTGCATTTTGAACTCCCTTTTGAAATCTTCAAAGGTGTCAATTATGCAAACCCCTCGTTGCACATCACCATGTCTCTGCCTCCACCACAGCATAGCAGTGTCGGACAAATACATAGCAACAGTTCGGATCTTGCTGGCATGGTCCGTCATGCCAGTAGCCTCGAAGTATTGTTCTAGCCCCCATAGGAAGTTCTCCACTTCCCTAGCGTTCCTAACACCATTAAAGGTCTTAGGCTTGGGAACATCCACCCTCTTAGCTTCAATGACAGTGGTTGTGCTAGTTCCCGCGGCCATAGCCCGCTTACATAGAGCTAGATCACCACCCATGTCCTCAACTCTAAGCAACACGTTAGCAAGTTCTCTTTGGACAAGATCTCTTACCTTGACAAGTTCAGCTTTCAACCCATCAATCTTTTGCCTTAGCCCACCATTTAGCTCGTTGAGTGACATCTTAACCGCTGCATGGATCTCTACATCCTCGGCCTCCAAGCCATTGCAACGCTCCTCTAAGTTGTCCACTCGGTCAAACAGCTCCCCTAAGCTGTCCTGCGCACTCCCAACTCGTGCCTCCAAGCTAGAAAGCATGTCTTTCGACTTGGCTCAAGATTCCTTCGATGGTTTCCGGGTTTCCTCACATCCACGTTCCATAGGTGGAACATCAACGCTTGGAGTAGATGGAACAACGTTCTTCATTATGCCAAGAATAGAAATGATTCAACCGAAAGCTCTGATACCAACTATCACGACCTTAATTTTTCAAGTATCGATCGTGCGGCACTTAGCACGGTCCGTTGTACTAAGCCTGCCTTTCAACCCGAAATGTAACTCCAAAGAGAATAAAAGATAGTTTGCAAAGAATGCTTTGTATTGCTCTAGAGAGAGTTTATGTTACAAATGCTAAGAATTCCCAAGGATTTCCAAGGATGAATGCAAATGAAGACCACTAGGTCTATTTATAGTGTAGCTTCTAAGCTTAAGAATGTGCCACCACTTTCTAGATAATTCTAAGCCTAGAATATACAAGAGTGTTCTAAGTTTATGTACAATGTGCCACAAGGCTCTAGGACCTTCTAGCCAACTCTAGAGTCTTCTATGTTTGTCTAGCTCCTTCATGCACGTTCCGGGATGTTCCGTAAGCTTCCAGCAGCTTCTACATCATTTCCGAACCATCCGGCATATTTTAGAACATTCCAGCCCATTCTAGTACCCTCCAGCGTGCTCTAGAATATTCTAGGGTCTTCAAGCTTGAGTTGAGTCCGTCCAACTCCAGCCCTTTCTAGACTTCTCTAGGCAACTCTAGAACTTTCCATGTGTCTAAATCCTTTAGGCAGCCAATATTTGGATTTTTAGGGACATTTTGAGCGGGACGTGACATACACCTTCCAGAAGTTGACCTATTTAAGAAATAATATATCATTATTACAGAGATTCCAATTCTTGTTGTTTTCTTCTTTTATCGATCCTCAATACAGGGATTCTACTATCAATAAATATACTGATGTTCAAACACCAATGAAAATGAGGATCAGAAGGAAAAATCCTGAGAATCAATCGTGATTGTCATCTCATCAAGATATTAAATCTTAAGAACATGAAAGCTGGGAGATTACTATAAGATACCAGATATTCATTAATCAAGTTTGTCATCTTAAGATCCAGATGGGGAATTCTTCTACAATATTAACAGCTCTAACACAATCACATTTTGTGGATAAATAGAACAAACTTACACAGGTAAAACAGCAGAGTCTCCATACACAATCGTAATGCTCCATGATCTATTTTATTCAAAAAGAAGCTCCAGTTAATAAGGTCAAAAACTTTGGGGGACAGGAGTATAAAATGATGATGAATGGCATGGTCGGGTTATAAATAATCTGAGTGATTAACCTTTTGAAACTGTTGTTTAAATTGAAACATAAAATTTACAGTTTGACTCAAAAATCAGCTATAAACTTCCACTAGTGGCAACTGTACAACTGCCCTGAGAAAGAAAAGTTCTGCTACAAAAACAAACAGATTTGGTACCTTAGTAGTACCCTAATTTCATTTTTGGTACCCTTATTTTTCAATTGGTACCTTATTGATACCCATGTTTAAAAAAATGTATCAATTTAATGTGGTTCTTCATTTTACTGGGGCTTTTCTACACTTGTGCAACACATGCGCTTTTAAATGGTATTTATGATATTTTTGCATCTTTCTACCCCTAGAACATTAACAATTTTTTTCTCACCATTTTTATGTTGTTAAATAAATGTTTAATGCATTTTGACTCATTTTACCTCCTTATTTTACACTTTTAATGAGTCAAAAAGCATAAAACATTTATTTTAAGAACCCAAAAATAGCAAGAAAATAATTGTTAATGTTCCAAAGACAAAAGGAGGCGAAAATATCACAAATAGCATTCATTAAAAGCGCATATGCTACACGAGTATAGAAAACCCCAATAAAATGAAAAATTGCAATAAATTGATACTTTTTTTTAAATATAGGCATTAGGGGTGTCCAAAAACCGGATTGGACCGGACCAAACCGTAAAACCGGACCGGATCGGACCAAACCGAACGGTTTTACTAATCAAACGGTCCGGTCCGGTTTGTATTAATTTTAAACCGTTCAAACCGGACCGGACCGGTTTAATAATATATTAAAAATTTTACATTATTCTTCATTAAATTATAAAAAAATCGAACCAAACCGGGAACTAAACCGGACCGAACGGTTTTATAAGTCAAACGGTCCGGTCTGGTTTTTATTTTTTAAAACCGTTTCAAATGGTCCGGTCCGGTCCGGTTCTAATAATATGAACGGTTCGGTCCGGTTAGATTTTTTTTAGGAAAAACCGGACCGGACCGGACCGGACCATGGACACCCCTAATAGGCATCACTAAGGTATCATCTAAAAAATAAGAGTAAAAAAAAGTACCAAAAATGAAATTAGGATACTACTAAGTACCAAACCCAAAACAAACACTTCTAAAACAGTACTTCAACAATATAACAGTGCAACTTATATAATCATTTAAATTGTAACCAGCTTGAGGACTGAGAGTATACAGTTGACAAGAAAAGGATAGAAATATTCGCGTGACATGATAAATTTTTAACTACCAATATAGTGTGTGGATGAAGAATTTGTAAAGTTCTTAAACTCCTCCTCCCTTGTATGAAATGAAGGGTTATCCAGCATAAAGTCTACAATATGCATGAGAGTATTATAGACTGTTACTTAGATTCCTACCCAATGAGTATCACAGCCTAAATGAGAATATGGATCTAGGTCGTGAACAAGGACACTTTAACATACCATACAAACAATTCCATTGTCAGACAATATTCTTCACATTGTTGATCAAAGCATGTCATTTGAATCCATAATAGTTCAAGTGAAAGACATAAATGCATCATTTCAGCAAGACATTCAAAAAGAAAAGGAACAACAGAGCAAGAGTAGCGATTCTCTTAGACACAATTAATCGAACAGGTAATAGACAACATAAGAATGCCTAAGATCAGATTACATTTACTATAAAATCAAAACATAGAATCACCTCTTAAGGATTTATTACACAGTGTAGAAAATCTAACTTCCTATTGAAGATAAACAAGGAAAATTATAATAAGAAGCCATAGTGTACCCATGGATCCTCGAAGAAACAGCGACGAACTCAATAAAATTTGAGAAAAAAAATTTGGACCATTTCTCGATTTATGCGTGTCATCCTTGCGCAGGGGCCATGCTAATCTTCTCTGTATCGTTCCAATTTTATCGGATGTCCCCGAGGGGACAAACAAAGGGATTCTTCGTTCGTATATAGAGTGCTATAGATTTTTCTGTTACACGATGTGGGATACATGACCCAACAAAACAAAATTTAGCATAATAAGCAAGTTTCGCCACTTCGAAAAGCCATCAGACACGATCCAAATTAATCAATCAATAAGCGAAATTAAACACAACCTTTAACCTCTTGTAATACTCTTCAGTAGTACAATCAACCTTTAGTTCAAAACGTAGATAACCATCCAATAAAAGGAAATTTGAACTGGATGACAGATCCGAAGAGGTACGACTTGTAGAACAGATATGGTTCAAGTAAGGTCGAACGCTACAGTGATGATTCATTGCGGTTAAGTACAGTTTTACTTGAGGTTGAGAATGAAAACTGAAACTAATAAATTTTTTCATTCAAATCTATCCAAAATTGAAACTAATAAATTTTTTTAACAAATTTCAAACATTTATAATTATTAAACTAACAATATTAATATAATAAAATCTGTAAATAATAATCTGTAACTATATAAATTCTTCAATATATAAATTCTTGAATTAAAAAACAAATGAGAGTAAAAATAATATGAAAAATGAACTTGAGAGAGAAATGTACAAAGAGAAAGAGGTAAACTAGAGATATATAAGAAAGATAGGATTTTTTTGTGTTTTATTTTTATTTTTTAACTTTTAACGTTAAAGAGTAAAAAGATATTTAAAGTTATCGTAATTAGGTACAATGGCATAATTACCATTGATTTTAGAGCTCTTAGTTGAGTTGTGTAGCTGATACTACATATATCTTTATGTCATCATGAATATGAGTTCACAAGCTTTCCAATGTTTGGTTACATGCTTCAATTAGATTCTCGTTTAGAAAGTTACAATCGGTCAAAGTTAAGGGAAGTCAATTATGAAACTATTGATTTGACTTTATTAAATTTGATATATTTGTAGCCTGATTATGTTTGATCTTATCTCAATTGCTCTTAAATTATGGGTTATACGGGTTGAGATTGAGCCTAATAGTTTATATAAAGAATTGCTTGCTATTAACCTTCCTCACAACACTCAAACAAGAATCAAGGTCATAAGTCAAACGAAAAAGATTGGAGAATACTTTCAACTTCATCTAACAAATGGCATGTGAAATGTTACCTTTGTTTTCTAAATTTTTTCTTTAATTTCTCTTGAATTTGTATGAACCCTACGAACTTGAAGAACACAAGAACTTTTTTTCTCTTTCTCTTTTTGTAGATCTAGAATGGTAGACCAAGAATTTTCTAAGGAGTTTTTTTAGGAGCTAGGAGTTTATGTCCTACTGCTTCAGCTTGGATAAACCTGCTTCTTGGTATACAATATTGGGTAGCAAAACCCACAATTACCACCCCAGAAAGGGATCCATGAAAAAGAATCAAGATGCAAATAAATCTATAATTGAAAGGAGACATCCATATGAAAATTACTCACATTGTGTAAGGTAGAACATAAGGGACCTATAGGCAGGCTAGGACAGGACATAACAACGGAACTAGCAGGAGTTGGGACAATGGATCGACTATGTGATTGATTGGGAAGGGATAAGATTGATGATCCACGTCTCACCATGATCGATGGTTGGGAGGTTCAATTGGCCAAGCAAACGATGTGGTGCCAATCAGTTCTTTCTTCGACGATGGTGCTTTTGGCAATGATTCCAATTCTGCACTCTATTCTAACTCCCCTCTTTAGTATGATCTTGTTGGTCCCGTTGACATATATGACTCTTATTATGGTGAAAATATTCCTAAAGACTTATTGAATTCTAAACTCAAATGTAGATTTGAATATGAAGTTTATTCAATGGCTACAAATACTACTAAACCTATTGTGGATAAGTTGAGGAAGATGTTTGAAATTTCTAATAACATTGGAATTATTATTCCTGAGAATGGTTGATCCTAGTAATCCCCTACCAGGAAGGATCATCATTTTTATTGATCAGTTCTTTACTGGTCTTAGGCTCTCATTCCCCCTGTTGGTATAAGAGTTCCTTTGTAGAGTTATGGCTCCTCTAGAATTATTCCTTCCTAATTTATGGAGAATTCATTTGTCTTATTGCATCTCGTGGAAGGAAAATGGTTAGGAATTTACCTTGGTTGAATTCCATTCTCTATAATATCTCCGCATTATGAATGACGGATGATTTAGCTTGAAGCCCTATGAAAACCTTAAGTTTATTGATGACTTTCCTAAGTCTAACAAGGGTTGGAATCTTTGATTCATTGCGACTAGTGTTTATGATGTTGCATCTCTTAAACTTAGTGCTACACCCACAGAATTTGTTACCAATGGTGAGCTATCCATGTAAATACAACTTACACTTATGAGGTCACTTTACAATATTATTTTATTTTGTTAACTTTTTCTCTCTTTGATGCAATACGTTGGAAGATATCCAAATTTGATGATGAGAGGTGGGATTTCATTAATCAATTTCTTACTCTTTATCGTAGAGAGTGAAGCTATGAGAGATTGATGATTGTTGAGAAAATTACACATTAGGGGCTACAGATCAACTCAACCATTCCTGCTACCTTTGTCGACCCTTTTCCCAATGGTAAGTATTCTTTGACCCTTATTTTTTTTACTTGGTTGATGACTCCATATGACTTGCTTCTTTTTTCCCTTTGTTTTACACATGTTTCTTCACATAAAGATCCAACTACCAATGTCTTTCCATCATGCTTAAAATTATTACCTTTAGCTAAGCGATTGATATAGTGTAGCTTTAGGGGTCGATTCCATAGGAAAGAAAAATAAATTAACAAAAACAATAATCATAAAATAGAAAATAAAAGTGATAATTGAGAAATAAAGAAAATAATAATAATTAAATATAAAAGTTTTCAAAGAAAAAAATCAATATTAAATAACAAGATTTTAAGATTCACTCAATTGTTTTATTTTAACATTATTAACTTTGATTCTTACTTACTTCTCAATTACTTCACATTCCAAAGGAACAATTGAAAGATATAAAATTAAAGATCAATAACAAGAGCTAATGTTTTTATTTTGAAAAATATTTTCATTGAATAATAAGTAAGATTTACTATATAAGTTATTCTAGATCGACAATATATCCAAACAATAATATCGTAGTAAAAGATCAATTTATAAAATAAATATAATAATCATAAACTAAAATGAAAATAAAAAAATTATGATTGAATTTATATGAAACTAAAAAATATAATGTATTGAATATAGCAAAAGATGAATAAAATAATTTCTCAAAACAAAATTATAAACTAAAAAACACTTATAAAAATAAAAGAAGGAAATAGAAAAACTACACAATCAAGCTCCTATATAGCCTTGCTCAAACTTTAGCCTAACTTACAAATCATTCCACAAATTTTATAGAGAAAGAAATAGAGAAGAGAGTAAGAGTTCTTTGCAATTTTTTGATGCTCCTATATATTGAATGGCCTATCTATTTATTGTATTGGAGTATAAAGATTTTCAAAATCTTGATAATATTAAGCTATTTTTTCTTGAAAATAATTGATTTGAAAAATATTTTCAAAACAAATTGTAGTTAAATCTTGAATCTTTTAAGAGATCAATAATTATCTAATTTAGAGTTTTATAAAAAAAGATACATCTGAAATACTAAAGACATTTAAATGTCATATATTTTGGAATTAAGCTTATTTTTTGGCTTTAAATAATTAGATTTAGATATTCTTCATGAAATATGAAACTGTAGATAAATCTCATAGGTTTCCATATAATTTGAATTATTTTATTTGGATACAAGAATCAAAATTTATGATCTAAATTAAACAATTTGTTCATAAAATCAGGTGAAAATGTTACAAAATTTAAATTTTTACTTTTTTTATATTCTTTTGTTAATTTTTTTTATCATACATGATCATAAAATAATCATAATTAATATAAATAAATATTTATTGAATTAATATAGATAATTATTAATTTAAAACTCTTTGAATCATAAATATCTATTAATTTACATATTTTAGATATATATTTTTATGCTACTATCATAACCCCTAACCAGCTTATTATTAGCCTCTAGCAATTGAAGTGCAAATAATAAAATAAAAACATGGTGATTAGTCCAAATTAAACTCTAGAAAAATCACTTTAGTGTTTCAAATAAAAATTTAGTTCAAGATCACAATTGGTATGTATATTATTCAATTATAACTTCCAAAATTTTATCCATGTGAATTAAACCAAAGCCTTCTTACCATAAATCACTATACATACAACCTTAAGAATTTGTTCATAAAAAGCCTCATGTGCATATACTCAAGGATAAATTATTATTAAGGGCTAGGGATTTCATTGATGGAGTTGGAAAACAAATAGGCACTTAAGATATAAGTATTTGTTTAAGGATAAATAAACAAACAAAAATTGATCCAAAGATAGGAAAGTAGATTACTTAAAATTCAACTATTCTTATCACAAATTAGCTTTGGGATTTAAATTAGTTTATATAAGAACACAATATAGATAGATCTTGACGAGAAAACATGATGATTAATCCAAATAAAAATCTAGAAAAATCATCTAAGTGTTTTAAATAAAAAGTTAGTTTATAACTTCCAAAAAGTTGTTTGTATGAATTAAACAAAGTCTTCTTACTACAAGCCACAACATATATAACCTTGAGAATTTGTTCATATAAAAGTCTCAATTCCATATCCTCATGGATAAATTATTTTTAAAGGTTAGAGATTTCACTCATGATGTTGGAAAATAAAGAAGCACTCAAGATATCATCTTTTTTTTTGGACAAACAAATATTGATATAAAGATAGGAAAGTAGAGTGCTTAAAATTCAATCATTCTTATCACATATTATCTTTAGGATTTCAATTAATTTATATGAGAATATAGTATAGATAGATCTTGATGAGAAAAATTACTTCCTACAAATTAAGAATCAATAAATTTTTTTATCTTTCAAGATAAGAATATAAACTTTATTAAACTTAATAACATATTATTTTTATTTTATTTTTATTTTTTTCTCTTTTTTTTGTTTTTCTTTTTTTGTTTTCTCCCTTTTTTTAATACAAAAAATGATACGAGAAGTATACAAAGAATAGATCAAGCATAATTACTATAGTATTTTCTCACAAAAAAATATCTTATTTTTTAACTAATATCATTCTCTAGATTTTCAATCAATTCACTCCACGAATGAAGAAATAATATTTTAAACATCAACTAACTAATTCAAAATATT
Organism: Hippophae rhamnoides; assembly: GCA_033030585.1. Classification (NCBI taxonomy): domain Eukaryota; kingdom Viridiplantae; phylum Streptophyta; class Magnoliopsida; order Rosales; family Elaeagnaceae; genus Hippophae; species Hippophae rhamnoides. Next base: position 40,208,332 of record CM065430.1, on the reverse strand, counting down.
AATGAAAATTCATAAATTGTTTTATTAATTCTCTCCACCCATTTACAAAAGATGTGTGAGATCATAAAATATACACTTAGATTTAAAAACTTTCTCGACAATCTTATCACAAAACTTAGTAATGTGCATAAAATATTTTTGAAATTATTTAGTAATCAAAATAAAAAAGGTGACTCAAAACTAAAAAATTGAAGTAAATACCTAGACAATAGTACACATATTTTCATTTGAACTTTCAAGCATGTAATGTAAAGTTATTTTCGCAAAATTACTAAGATCCAAGCATTTTTTATAATATTATTTTAATTTGAATAATATGTATCAATTTATATTGAAAATGTGCATAAAATTTGTTCACGAAGTGCCAAATTTAGTTAATCTTCATAAAATATATTTGAAATTATAGATAAATTTATTAGCTTTTTATATCAATTTGAATTATATTATTTGGATATGAGAATCAAAATTTATTATCCGAATTCAACAATTTGTTTATTAAATATTGTGAAGATATATTGTAAAATTTAAATTTTGATTTCTTTTATATTCTTTTGTTAATTTTATTTATCCTAAAATTATAAAATAATCATAATTAATATAAATCAATATTTATTGAATTAATATAGATAATTATTAATCCATACTCTTTAAATCATAAATATTAATTAATTTACATATTTTAGATATGTATTTATATGATATTATCATAACCTCACACCAACTAGCAATTGAAGTGTAAATAATAAAGCAAAATATGATGATTAGTCCAAATAAAAATCTAGAAAAATTACCTAAGTTTTTCAAACAAAAGTTTAGTTCAAGATCGCATTTGTTATATAGATTATTTCAATTACAACTTTCAAAAAATTATGTGTGTGAACTAAGTCAAATATATGGCCTTGAGAATTTATTCGTATAAAAGCCCCAATTTTATATCTTCAAGGATAAATTATTTTAAAGGCCAATGGATTTCACTCATGGAGTTGGAAAACAAAATAGCACTCAAGAGATAGGTATTTTTTTAGGATAAACAAACAAACAAATATTGATCTACTAATAGGAGCATTTGAAATCTTGAATGAGATCAACATTTCACTTTACATATTTTCACTTGTATTCCACACTTTACTTTGTAATTTTTTGTTTGCTTATTGAATGCAGAACTTGTACATACTTAAAACTTTAGTGACCATAGGGTGGCACTTGATTAATTTTTTGTAACCTTGGGGGATCATACTTGTTTATTTTTATGACCTTAGGGGATCACACTTGAAATTGGTGGTGTAGGAGGATGCACTCTTAGTTGATGCAGGATGTGCAATTCTTGGTTGGTGCGAGACATGCAACACTCTTATCAAGATAAAACTTAGTCATTTTTGGAAGTTGTAAGACGGAACTGAAGTAAGCCAATCCCAATTGTATAGGATGAGGTTAGCATCAACACTTGATGAATGCTTAAGAAAACTAATATTACATGATTTATTTGACCTTAAATGAAAGAAATAAATTTAAATTTGCATAAAATAGAAATATTTTTTTATTTTTCAAATAATTTTGGCTTTAAAATTGATTAAAATGATCAACAATTGAAGAATGATACCTAAAACACTTATTTTCAACTAAAAATAAATAAAATAACAAACACATCTAAGCCATACATGTGTTCCAACTAAGTTTGTAAGGAGTGAACCGATAAAGAAGTGAAGAAAAATAGATTAACGCATGCTACTATGGTGGAAACTGTGGGCTGTAGTGCGACCTTTATGGAATTTGATTTCACACATAGAAAAAGTGACATGGGCCATGACGGTAATAAATGAGAGTTATAGCATACGATGATTGTTTCTTCATGATCCCATTTTCTTCCCTTTCCTTTAACTAAATAAAAGGGCATTCTTTTCTCTTACAAAACACACCAACACAAGACAAGCGCTTCAAATATTGGAAACAAAATTCTTAGGGAGAATTTTGTAATAGCTTTTTGTTTTATTTTCTTTAGTTTTATGTAGTAGTTTTGATTTAATAAGGTTGATATTTTTGGAGTTTTTCGAATAAAAGAACACTTTAGAAGTTATATGTAAGATTATAATTGAGACATAAATTTTAATTATATTCTATTTATAGATTTAATTTATGTATCTTTCTAAATTTTATTTTTAATTTATTAATCATTCAGGAAATATGAGTATGTCTGGCTGATTATTACTATAAGATATTTGTTATGTTATCATGCATGTTTGTGAAATATCAATTTTGACAATATTTTTATAAAATATATTGATTTTTATTTCTTCATTCAAGACTTTTAAAAAGTTTATTACAGAAAAATATATCGATGACATATTTTTCGTAATAAATTTACAATATGTAAGTTAGATTTTAGTATTTAGTTATCTAAATCTAATTTAGAATTGTATTCTATTTCAAATATTTTTCTAAGATTTATTATTGAAAAATTTATTGACAACATATTTATCATAATAAATTTAAAATTTGAAAGTTATATTCAGATACATCAATCTAAAATCTAATTTAGACACATTGAATGAGTGTCTAAATTGTGTGCTCTCCCTAAAGTAGTGATTTAAGTGATTTACTATTTTCTCAAAAATAAATCATAATTTAATATTAATTAATTGATAATCCATGCCTAAGGATATTAATTGAATTTTCTTAACAAAGAATCTAATCCACGCCTTAGGATATTTTCATTCAAAAAAGAAAAATAAGTGATATTAATTTATATATTTAATAACCTGATTAATTTTGAGCAAGCATGATTAATAAACTAATATATCTTATAAATTCTCCTTTAAATATTTATTTTCCTAATAGTTGTTGAACTAATGCTACTACTATATTTAATTTTATGTAAATAGATTAGACTTTTCAAACCCAAACTTTGTGATAGAATGTTTAGGTTTATTTTTTGTTTTTAAGAATTTTATTGAATTATTTAAAATCACATATTTCTTTTTAAATTGATCTTAGAAATATACTTATTGCTTTTTACAAAGTGATTCATGCATTTGCGAGCTATTTTAAAATACAAAATTTGTGCATTAAGTTTTTGGAAGATCGTAGATGTCACTTGGCAAGACAAAGCAGAGTGGAGGCAAGACCGAGCATAGGAGATATAGTGTGGAACGAGGACCACTGCATGATAGAGGGTGGTTGGGTAGCTTGGTAATGTCGGTTGGTTTTGTATGAAGTAGAGTGAGGCATGCTCGCAAATGGTACAAACTTACATATGGGCATTGCATGACCACCAAATGACTAGGTAATTGGGCAACCTGTTGGCACTTTGGTTCTTGATGAGTGCTCAAAAAGCACTAAAATTACCATGATTTTATGCACATTAATTGATTAAAAATATATATATTTATATGTTTTCTCATATATTTATATAAATTTGACTTTTTCAGAATCATGGGTATTTTTATTGTTTTTCAGGTATTTTTGCTTAAAAACGTAACTTAAAGACTCAAAGAGGAATACTGGAAGCAATACATCACAAATATATTAATAAATAAATGAGAAAAGGTCAACAAATATGGAAAAATTGGACAAAATGGGTCAAAAATGTCAAAAATGTCAAAAACGAGAAAAATGTGCACGCCAACCGCCCAGTCCGCACGCCCGTGCCCACACCCACGCGCGTCTGTGCCCACTCCCGCGCGCGCCACTGCCATTTCGCCCCATTTTCACGCACAACCACCCCAACGTCATGCTGACGTCATCAATTGCACTACTCCGCGTTTCCACCATTTTTTCACCCACTTTTTCTCCCCATCCTCACCTATCTTCACTTCATACCACACCTCAAAACACATTCTCTTCTCTCTTTCTTTCTCTCTTTTCTTAGATTTTTTAGTTTTTCTTAGTTTTTAGCTTTTCTTAGTTAATTTCTCTTAGTTTTAGAGTTCTTCCTTTTTTGGGAAGAACTAGTTGTGTTTTTGTAATTTATTTGTTTTTTGATTCAATAAATGGGAGTACAAATTCCGTTTGAAGGTTTTCCAGCAACGGGAATAGCATCGAAGTACTGTAAGGATTTTATTTTCTTTACAGTTATTTTTTATGCTTTATTCTTACATGTTATATTTAATTTGTCTATGATTAAATTTAACTATGCTGGCTATTTGTAAACATGATATAATAACAAAGTTGTTATGCTTGCGAAATATTAAATAGGTGAAAATCTCTAAAATGAATTGGTTTTATTTTTATTCAAGATTTTATATTAAGAATGTTAGAGAGAAATATATTATTTTTCATTACAAACTTAAATCTGAAAATTAGATTTTAAGGTTTAGTTATCCGATCTAATTTAGAGTAGTGCTCTTTTATTTGTTGGTACAATCGTCTGGTAGTTAGAGTGAAGCTCTATTTCAAAAGTTTTTATAAGAATTATTATCTGAAAATGTATTGACAACATGTTTTCAGTAGTGGTTTTAAAACTTGAAAGATAGTACTCTGATAACTAAATTCTTAGGTTTAATTTGGACACCTTGAATAAAGTTTAAACTGTCTAACCCCACCAAAGGTGGCATTTAAATGGTTTATTTTCAATCTCTTAGAAAAAAAGAATTAATTTAATTAACCAAATTAGTTATCAACCCTACCCATAGGTGTTAATTGATTTGTTTAGTTAACAAAGAATATCTAACCCCACCAAAGGTGGTATTCATACAACAAAGGGATAATCAATAAATATCAATTCATATCTTTAATAACCTAAATAATATGAGCAAGCATAATTAACTTAGTTATTATATCCATAAATACTCCACTATTTATAAAAGATAAAATTTGCATAAATGTTTATTGAATCTATGTTTATTTTAATGTTATTAGATTAAAAACACAAAACCCCAAAATATCGTGATAGGATGTTTAGGATTTAATTTCGTTTTTAAAAGTTTGAATAATAAATTAAAAACCACATGCATTCCTTCCTTAGATCGACCTTGGGAGTATACTTATCATTTTTTACGAAATGATTCGTGCACTTGCGAGAGTTTTATAAATATAAAACTAAAGTATTGGTAGAATCGGCGATGCCGGTTTTCGCTCATCAGTTCCTAGTACTTGAACTTATTTTCTTAGGTAATCGGTTATGCCTTATTGGTTACTACTATGGCGAGTGATTTTCACCATCCATGGATCCCGGGGGATCTAGTGAACTCGAATTGGCATTGCAATGTTTCCAAACGACTTGGTCTGACACATGAACTCGAATTTTCTCCAAAACTAATACCACTCAATGTAGTGTGATTAGTGACCAAAAATCAATAATGTGAAACAGAAAATGAACTACCAAACGTGAGAGACATACTCAACCATAAACCACCAAAAACAAATCGTGGGAACAACACTCAGCTGAACATAAGGCTCACCACCACATAGACTTCTCACCTATAAAATGGTGCATCCTAACAACTATCAGCCAACACACGACTCCCTACCACACTAGTAAACTAATCTTAAGTGCTCATAACTTAAGAACACTATTTTACCTTCACAAGAACGTAAATCAAATATTAAAATACACTCAAGGTGATTTGTGAGACGAAAATAGAAAATCATCTCACCTGAAATGCACTAGAAAACACCACCTTAAGTAATGACCACTCAAGAGCACGATTTTTCTCACTCAATCATGAATCACTAATACCGAACAACACTCAAAATGATAGTGATACAGAATTAGAAAAACAAGATGTCAAATTTACAAAACTCTGCTACATTTTTCTCATTACAAAAACAAGAAGAGCGAGATAACTCATTGAGGGTCGCCGACCCACCGACGAGGGATCTGATGAGGTACACAAAAATTTCATTTCTTGAGTTCCAAAATTGTCAAGTATTTTTTGTAAATTCACACACATGCAACTCAACAATAGCAATGTTAGGAAGTATATGAGTGTGTGTATTGTTGATCGTCAATAACTAACCTTATACAGAAGAAGACATATACACTAAGTAAAAAAAATTCATGTTTTACATAAAATAAGCAACAAAAACACAAAGAATTAAAAACTTACACTACTTATCAAGTACTAATCAATTCTTAAAAAAACTTAACTTTGTTGCAATTCTAATAATCTATATTTAATCCATGAAAAGGATGAAGAACATAGTTTCAATAACTTTGTATAACCTTACTTATTCATTTCTAAACTCAAATAATTTCAATTTTTAAGGGTATATCTAAATTTTAGTTCAAATATATTTTAAAATAAATTAAATAATATTTTTTTAATTAAATGATATTTTTTAAAAAAATAATATGAATTAACCCATTTAAATGGACATTTTTGTCTGCACATATTTATAACATTTTTTATTAATTTTTTTATAAATAATTTTTAGAAGATATCGATAACTATCTAGATTAGGAATTTTTAACTAGATCTCTTAAAATAATTCAAAAAATATTATTAATTAAAAAAAAAGCTATAAATATGGATAGACAAAAATATCCCTTTAAAATTAGTACAATAATATAATTTTGTAAAAAATATTATTTAATTAAAAAATATTTTATAATTTATCTAAAAATGTAGCAATGACTAAAATTTAGGTATTCAAAAGGTTCTATTTAAAAATTAAGATAATTTATGTTACCAAAAGAAAAAAAATGGAGTATCCTAAAAGTACCAAAACCAAGATCTCCTATGCTTAATTGAATGAGAAAATAAATTTGAATATGGATTTGGTTAAACCTATGAAAATCCATAATTATAAATTGAAACCAAAATAGGCTATATATAAGTCCAATATCACCGTCACTACTACAGTTGGAATAAATAACATATATTACTATCAATTAAAATTCTGAACAGGATATAATTAACTTAAAGAAATTAGCAAAATTGTAGTGGTATAAAAGCTATGTGGTCCAATAAGGGTAGGTAGCTAATTAGTTATGTATTTATGTGTTGGAGGAAAATTTTAGTAAGTACGTGGCACTTAAAAATCGACTTTAACATTATGTATATTTTTTTCTTTTTTCTTTTTTCTTTTATTAAAGAGTAGACTTTAAATGTGGTTTGGAAAATGCCCTAATTACATATTTTTCTTGATTTTGGAAGTTTCTAAAACATACTTGTATGCTTGTTACTGACGAGTGGACGTCGACAAAGTAATATTTTTTTTTGTTGCTTGATTAAAACATATATATAACAGTAACGTGTGAAGATTTTATTTTTTTTGTTGGTTCAAAAGTGACAAGTGAAGATGGAAGACACTCTTATGTGCACCTTTTCATACATTATGTTATCTCATTTAATAATACTTACCATTTTTCTTTCTCATTCAAGCATTTATTAAACAAACACCTGGAGAAGGCAATCACACCTTGACAAAGCTTAAAGCTTTAAATACAAAACTCCATCAACCTAGAAGGTTGAAGCGATACAAGCCCAAAAATGAATCCAGGAAAAGATTTCAAACCTCACTCATTCAAAACCAAAAGCAGTTTTGTATAAGAACAAAGCCTTCAACTTCCAACGTGTAAATAACTTGTGACAATTGGAGATCTGACATCGAAAAACTGACATTTTCTGAGAAACTCGTACTTGAGCTTGCTTGTTACCTTGGAAAATCAACTGTCGTAGTCATTTCCTTTCCAAGAGTGCTTCACTGGAAGACGAGTAAGAAGTGAAAGCAACCCATCTTCACCATCGCTCCCAGCTTTTTCCATCAACACTTATTGAACCTCTGCGTCTTCAACAGCCCAGCAACAAATTCAGGTAAGCTTTTTGGGCTCAACAATCCAGCCACAAATCCTAGCAGCGACAAGTACTAGAGGAAATAGTTCAAGTTGGAAGCAACCTGAGTAATGAACCTTTCGAGCAAAAAGGGAAGTACCAGAGCAGACCAAAAATTGTTAAGCAACATAAATTTATCTATTTTTCATTATTTGATGGGTGTTTCTGCTAATACTCAAAGTAAGCAGAGCAGATCGAGGACAACAATGGAAGGTCTTTTAAGTCTTGTTGTCCAGGAGCACCAACGCATTGTAGTTCTAGGTTACTTTAATGATATTTTGGTGAGTCACTAGAAAGATTGAGGTAATGTGCGCTCCTTAACTTTAATAGTTTTGTTAGTAATAATAACTTAATAGATTTGGGGGGTATTGTGGATCCAAATTTACTTTGCAAATAAGATGCCCGGGGCGAATCATGGTAAAAGAGAGAGTTGATTAGGTTTTAGTGTCTGCTGTTTGGGCTCATAGTTTTGCTTTGGAGAAGTTGCATCATTTAGATGGATTTACCTCAGATCATAGAATGTTTTTCTTGAAGCACTCGAGAGATGTTCTGAAGTCTATTGGGAGATTTTTTTGTCAGAATAGGTAGTTGCAATTACCGTCTTGTGAAGAAGCACTGGCCAATTGTTGGAATCAAACTTTAGATGGGTGGACTTGTTTTATTTTGGATTGTAAGTTGAGTGCATGTAGGAAAGCATTATTATCCTGGAATAATAAAAAAAAATGGGGTGAATTCAAGGCTTCGAATTGACATGCTTAAAAGTCAACTTCATGAACTAGAGGAACAATAATTACTTGAGACTGCTTTGTATCAAAGCTTGTTATTTGAATTAGCCATGAAGAGGAAAAGTTTTAGGCCCAAAAATCTAGGGTTTAGTGGCTAAAGGAAGGTGAAGGTGATCGAAATACCTCATTTTTTTTATGCCAAAGTTAAGCAAAGAAGAGATAAGTGGTAACAGGTTCATTGGAATGGGAAGTTCGGATGGACTGGCAGAAATACTTTTAAACTTTCAATATTTCATTGTGCAGCATTTTAAACAATTATATTCCACCTTGTGGCCTTTGGAATTTAATATTCAAGTGCTTTATATGCTATCTCTCCTAAAGTTACAAGGGAACAAAATGATAGTTTAATAGCGGAGGTTACCAATGCCAAAATCCTAAAAGCAATCAATAATATTCCTCATAATAAGAGTCCAGGCCAAGATGGTTTCACTGCTGCCTTTTTCCAAAAGTTTTGGCATAATATTAGAGGATGTGTGTGCAATGCTATTATAACTTTTTCCGACAATGAAGGATCTCCACTACATCAAACATGTCTCTTATTGTGCGTCTAGCTAACCTCTTCCATTGATCATTTTAGACTGTTAAGCCTGTTTATAAAATATTTTTAAATATCTTAGGAAAAGGTTGCAACGTATTCTTTCTTTTTATTATCAGTGATTATCAAACGGCTTTCGTTCATAATCACTTAATTTCTAATAATGTATTGATTTTTCATGAACATTTTCATCATTTACGATGAAGGAGAAAAGGAAAGAATTACCAAATAGGACTTAATTTAATACAGCAAGCCTTTGACAGAGTTTGTTATTTAATTGGTCTAAAACCAATATAGACCAAAGTCCAAATGGTTAATTAAACCCTTACTTTATTTCCCTTGCTATATATAACTTCCTGGGTGAATACATTTGTATGCATCCAATAGAGTTTTTGCAGCAGCCACCAAAGAGTTTTTTGCAGCAACCACCAAAGAGATATAGCAGCTGCAGAATTTGTAAGAAGAAGAAGCTATTTTGTTTTTTTTTCTTCTTCCACATTTTCATGTCCTTGAGGATTGTCAATTATATTACATCTCATTTGTACGGTAATATTTGATTTAATAGCAATTTTGTTAAATTTATCTTGCTATATATTACTAGTAAATTAGAGGGGATATTTTGTGGGTTGATTTTGGATTTTGGTAAAATTTGTGAAGCTCTGGGAATTGGTGTTTGTATCTCCGTTTGATTATTAGTGGATTTTCCTCGGTGTGCCGTCGTCAGTGGAGTAGACTTTTCACATTAAAAAGTTGAACCACTTAAATTATTGTGTGCCATTTATTTTCTTACTGTTGATTATTTTGCTGTTACCCATTATTATTAATTTGTGCAACCAAAATTGGACCCTATTTTCGCTTCCGGAAGTGCCAATTCTTTAACAAATTGGTATCAGAGCTATTGGGTTATTCTGTTATTAATTGAAACTGATCAAGTTTGCTCTTTTGGATCTATTTTGAGCTTCTGGTTATCTGATTGGTTTCATATTTTCTGGGTTGTATTTCTGTTTATTTAATATTGGGTTTTCTGTCATGGCGACAAAATATGAAATTGAGAAATTAAATGGTAGAAATGATTTTAGTCTTTGGCGTATGAAGATGCGGGCCGTATTAGTTAAAGAAGGGCTCGTTAAGACACTTGAAGGCAAGGATAAATTGCCAGAAAAATTGAATGATGAAGAAAAAGATGCATTGATGGAAAATACTTTGAGTTCAATTTAGTTATCCTTGTCTGATGAGGTATTACGCGAAGTTGGTGATGAGGAATCTCCTGCTGGGTTATGGCTTAAATTGGAGAATTTGTATATGACCAAGTCTTTGACCAGTCGGTTATATTTGAAGCAGCGTTTGTATACATTCAGAATGTCAGAAGGTACACCTTTGCACGATCATCTTGATGAATTTACTAAAATTATTCGTGATTTGAAAAATGGTGGTGTTAAGATTGATGATGAGGATCAGGCCTTAATTCTATTATGTTCTTTACCTCATTCATTTGAACATTTTGTTGATACTATGCTATATGGGCGAGACACTATTTCTTTGGAAGATGTCAAAGCAGCTTTGAATTCCAGAGAGTTGAAGAAAAAGGTGTCTACAAGCAACAATGATAATAGCAGTGGTTTATTTGTCAGAGGTAGAAATCAAGAAAAAGGCACAAGCAATAATAGAGGCAAGTCTAGATCCAAATCTAGAAAAAGAAAAGATAAATGTAATTATTGCCGTCAGGAAGGGCACTGGAAAGTAAACTGTCCGAAACTCAAAGGTAAAGGAAAATCTGCCACAACGTCTTCTAGTACTAATGATGTTGCTGGTGTTGCAGATAGTTCTGGTTCTGATGGTGAAAATGTTCTATCAGTATCTATTGGTTCTCCTGGAGATGTTTGGATTCTTGATTCGGGTTGCACTTACCATATGTGCCCCAGTAGAGATTGGTTTGCTTCTTATCAGTCTATTGATGGGGGTGTTGTCTTGATGGGAAACAATATGTCCTGCAAGGTTATTGGTACTGTCCGAATTAAGATGCATGATGGTATTGTTAGGACTTTGAAAGATGTTCGCCATGTTCCAGATTTGAAAAAGAATTTGATATCTTTGGGTACTCTTGATTCACAAGGTTATAAGTATGTAGCTGAAGGTGGAGTTTTAAAAGTTAGTAAGGGTGCTCTCGTTGTTATTAAAGGGCAATTGTCGCGTGGTCTCTATATGCTTTAGGGTATCACTATTATTGGCAGTGTATCAATTTCATCCTCGTCAGATCAAGATTCAGACACTACTCGATTATGGCATATGCGGCTTGGGCATATGAGTGAGGCAGGGATGTCTATTTTGAGCAAACGGGATTTGCTTTATGGCCAGAAAACTGGGAAGCTTGATTTCTATGAGCATTGTGTCAATATAGCCATCCATAAAATGAAAGGTACTGTTGATTATATTCATTCAGATCTTTGGGGTCCTTCTCATGTTGTGTCTAAGGGTGGTGCCCGGTATATGTTGACTTTTATTGATGACTTCTCTCGTCATGTATGGGTGTATTTTTTGAAGAATAAGAATGATGCATTCTCAAAATTTATAAAATTCAAGGCTTGTATAGAAAATCAAACAGGCAAGAAAATCAAGCATTTGAGGACTGATAATGGTTTGGAATTTTGTGATAGTCAGTTTAATGAGTTCTGTGAAATAAATGGCATAGTGAGACACCGCACTGTGCGTCATACACCACAACAAAATGGAGTAGCAGAACGTATGAATAGGACTCTCTTAGAAAGAGCTCGTTGTATGCTCTTTCAAGCTGACTTGGATAAATCTTTTTGGGCTGAAGCTTGTAACCATGCCTGTTATTTGGTGAATCGGTCTCCATCAACTGCAATTGAGTTGAAGACTCCATTTGAGGTATTCTTTGGTACTCCTGCTAATTATTCTGATTTGAAAGTTTTTGGTTGTCCTACTTATGCTCATGTTAATGATGGTAAACTTGAGCATAGGGCATTGAAATGCATATTTTTGGGGTATCCTTCTGGGGTGAAAGGTTATAGATTATGGTGTGTTGAACCTAAGTCATCTAAATTTTTGATTAGTAGAGATGTTAAGTTTGATGAGTTTTCCATGTTGCAAAAGAAAAAAACAGTCTATTGTTGCAGATAAAGACCACGGTGTTAGTGAGCAGGTGGAGCTTGAGAGTGGAGCTCCTAGTCAAGTGCAAGAGGGCACTTCAGATCAACCATTTGTGGATGAGATAGATGATTCTGCTCATGATATAGTAGAAGAGCAACATGAGCAACCATACAGTATCGCTAAGGGTAAAGGAATAAGAGAGATTAGACGCCCTCAGAGGTACGCAGATGCAGACTTAGTTTCTTTTGCATTGTTTGTGGCAGAGTCTATTGAGGTGCATGAACCTTCTAGTTATCATGAAGCTGTCACTTGTGATGAGTTTGTTCAGTGGTTGGTTGCTATGAATGAAGAGATTGAATCACTTCATAAGAATCATACATGGGAATTGGTGAAACCGCCTAAGGGCCAGAAGATTGTTGGAAACAAATGGGTCTTCAAGAAAAAGGAAGGTATACCTGAGGTTGAATCAACTAGGTTCAAGGCACGTGTTGTTGCAAAGGGCTATTGTCAGAAGAAAGGTATTGACTTCAATGAAGTATTTTCTCCTGTTGTGAAACATAGCTCTATTCGTGTGTTGCTTGCTATGGTTGCATTGTTTGACATGGAATTAGAACAGCTTGATGTCAAGACAACCTTCTTACATGATGAGCTTGAAGAACAAATATATATGCATCAACCAGAGGGGTTTGTTGTTCCAGGTAAGGAAGATCATGTTTGTTTATTGAAAAAGTCTTTATATGGGCTGAAGCAATCTCCAAGGCAGTGGTATAAGCGTTTGATTCTTTTATGATTGATCATGGTTACTGTAGGAGTGATTATGATAGTTGTGTTTATCATAAAAGATTCCATGATGGTTCATCAGTTTATTTGTTGCTTTATGTTGATGACATGCTTATTGCTTCTAAGAATAAGTCCGAGATTCAGAAATTAAAGTCTCAACTTAATGGTGAGTTTGAGATGAAAGATTTGGGTGCAGCGAAGAAAATTTTGGGCATGGAAATTTACAGGGATAGACAAGCGGGCAAGCTTTATTTGACTCAGAAAAGTTATATTGAAAAAGTTCTTGAACGCTTTGGCATGAAAGATTCTAAACCTGTGAGTACGCCGTTAGCTGCACATTTCAGGCTTTCTTTGGATTTGTCACCACAGTCAGAAGAAGAAGAACGGTACATGTCTCAGGTTCCATATGCTAGTGCTGTTGGCAGTTTGATGTACGCTATGGTTTGTACTCGTCCAGACATTTCACATGCAGTTAGTGTTGTCAGCAGATATATGGGTAATCCTGGTAAGGGTCATTGGCAAGCAGTGAAATGGATACTTCGGTATTTGAGAGGTACATCTAATTTTGGTTTGGTATATGATGGAAGTTCTAATACTGGTTGCAGTGTTATTGGTTATGTGGATTCCGATTATGCTGGTGATCTGGATAGAAGAAGATCTCTGACAGGTTATGTCTTCACTCTTTCTCATTGTGCCATTAGTTGGAAGGCTACTTTACAGTCTACAGTTGCTTTGTCTACGACAGAGGCAGAATATATGGCAGCAGCAGAAGCAGTGAAAGAAGCCATTTGGCTTAGAGGTTTGGTTTGTGATTTGGGTTTACAACAGGATACTTCTGTTGTATTTTGTGATAGTCAGAGTGCGATACACTTGACTAAGAATACTATGTATCATGAAAGAACCAAACACATTGATGTCAGATATCACTTCGTTCGTGACATTGTCTCCCAGGGTGCTATTGTTGTTAATAAGATAGCCACTACAGAGAATCCAGCTGATATGTTAACCAAACCAGTTCCATTTAACAAGTTCAAGCATTGCTTGGACTTGATTGGTATTTGCAAAAGATGATCACCCTTCGGGGCTTTGGACGATGATTATTTGCTAATCCGAGGAATTTCATGTTTGAAGAATTTGTTTTCTGTTTTGAGCCAAAGTGGAGATTTGTTATTTAATTGGCCCAAAACCAATATAGCCCAAAGCCCAAATGGTTAATTAAACCATTACCCTATTTCCCTTACTATATATAACTTCCTACGTGAATACATTTGTATGCAGCCACTAGAGTTTTTGCAGCAGCCACCAAAGAGTTTTTTGCAGCAGCCACCAAAGAGTTTTTTGCAGCAGCCACCAAAGAGATATAGCAGCTGCAGAATTTGTAAGAAGAAGAAGCTGTTTTGTTTTTTTTTTCTTCTTCCACATTTTCATGTCCTTGAGGATTGTCAATTATATTACATCTCATTTGTACGGTAATATTTGATTTAATAGCAAGTTTGTTAAATTTATCTTGCTATATATTACCAGTAAATTAGAGGGGATATTTTGTGGGTTGATTTTGGATTTTGGTAAAATTTGTGAAGCTTTCGGAATTGGTGTTTGTATCTCCGTTTGATTATTAGTGGATTTTCCTCGGTGTGCCATCATCAGTGGAGTAGACTTTTCACATTGAAAAGTTGAACCACTTAAATTATTGTGTGCCATTTATTTTCTTACTGTTGATTATTTTGCTGTTACCCATTATTATTAATTTGTGCAACCAAAATTGGACCCTATTTTCGCTTCCACAAGTGTCAATTCTTTAACTGAGTTGAATGAAACTAATAAAACTTTATTTTGACAATTTTGATGAAATTAAGCTTTCATGACTTATTTATTAAGTGGATATTTAAAATTAGGCTTTCATGACTTATTTATTAAGTAGATGGTCTCGTGTGTTTGTTCGGCTTCATATGCTTGTGTGGTTGGAGACCAAATTTCAAGTGTTTTTAAACCAAAAAGGGGCCTAAAGTAAGGGGACCCGCTCTCTCCTTATTTGTTGATTATATGTGTTAAATGTATATCTTCTCTTCTAGTTTAGGCAAAAAGAGAAGATTGTGTGCAGGGGTTGAAAGTAAGTAGAATTAACCCAACCTTCTCTCATTTTTTATTTTTTTTTGTAGATGATTCTCTCATTTTTTGTAAAGTTAAAAGAGATGATTTGTTACTAGTGAAAGGATTGATTGATTTATATGGTAGTGCTTCATGTCAAGTGCTCAATTTTGCTTAAATCTTGTTTGTTTTTTAATACTAACACTTATGAAAATATCAAAACTGATTTTGATGGAGGTTATAAATATTCCAAATGTTGGTGGGATGGATAAATACTTAGGATTACCCTTTTTCGTGGGTAAAGCGAGAGTGAAAGATTTTACTATTATATGTGAAATAGTTAAGAAAAGAATTGATACTTGATTCTCTAATTTTCTTTTTCCAGCAGGTCGAGCTATGCTTCTACAATCTATTACTTATGCTATTTCAAATTATGCCATGCATGTTTTCTATTGCCTCAAGCCATATGTGAGGATTTGACAATAATGATAAGTAAGTTTTAGTGGGGTGGCACATATAAAAATAACAAAAATAATTGGCTTCGTTTGCTTAAACTCCATCATAATAAATCTTGGCTTCAAAGTCGTGAGGCAATATAATTTGGTGCTTTTGACCGAGCAATCTTAATGACCTTGTAGTAGACCTTAATCTCTTCTCTACTATGATTTGAGGGGAAAATACTATTGGTGTGTGTTGTGGTACATGCTGCAACAGTGGCAGATACCAACATTTAGTGGAACAAAACATGAAACATACAATAATATTAGTGGAGCCATAAAACATGGATGTGTAGCAGTTAGGGTGATTGTTTAGTTTTCGTTTTCCTTGTATACATATACCTAAACTCTTGTACAAAAACAGAAACAGAAATATATGAAATAATTGATAATTAACAAAAGTGATAATATTTGTCATGGTATCAGAACAGAATTATTGGTTGTCCTAATGGAAGAATAAGTAACTTGCTAAGTTGATTATGTTCTCCTTTGGTTGATTTGTGTGATACACTCAACAGATTGTGTTAATCTATGGGTATTTTGCTGATTATTTGGCCAAGATTTGGGGTAGCCATTCAAGCTGCTCGTTGGAGCCATCACAGTCCCTACGTTCCATTCTAGCTGCTACTGTGGGGTAGCCGTACTGTTCTTCAGCCCTGCAATTCTGTAAACCAAAAAACAATTGTAGTGATCAGATTGATGATGAGGATGGTTTCAAGTATCGAAGAAAAATTGTTGTTCCTTGGTGGCCCTCTTTGAATCCCTCTTGAATCTGTGAGGAACATTGCGAAGCTGGGAAAGCACAAGCTGAACAACGGCTCTTCTGAAGGTGGAAGCTGCGATGGTGGAAGCAGTTTAGAAAAGAGGCAAGAAAAAGGCGCCTCTCCATGGGAGGGCTATGCGAATAGAGAAATAAAATTAGGGTTACTATTCTTCTAAGCTCGGACAAGCTTGGAACAAGAAGGAACTGCAAGTGCCGTAGAGGGCTGTGCGAAGAAAGCACCGCAGAGGGCTGTGCGAAGTGTTCTATATATAGCCGGTGTACGAAGTGTAAAAAAAAGGAAAAAATGAAGGAATTTTTTTTAGATTTCATGGCAAAATCTAGAGATTTAACCACCAATTTCATATTGGAATATTTGACTACAAAAATGATGGAAGTTCTAACTAGAGCTCAGATCACCTCACAACATCCGCTAACTGAAGTGTCGACTACTCCCATTAGTATCAAGTTAGGAGGATCCAATTATGCCTTGTGGTCTCAGGTGGTGGAGATGTATATCTCTGGCAAAGAAAAACTGGGATATATTAATGGGGATTTTCTTCAACTTGCTAAAATCGACCCCTCATTCAGGAGATGGCGCACTGAAAATGCCATTGTCAAAAGATGGTTGATCAATTCGATGGACCCCTCATTGATTGAAAATTTTATTCGATTTCCAACTGCGAAACAGGTTTGGGATTATGCTGCTACCACCTACTATAATGGGACAGACACGTCTCAAGTGTATGATCTTCACCGTCAAATTACTCGTATGAAGCAGGCGGGTGGATCCATTGAAAAATACTACAATGACCTTCAATGGTTGTGGCGAGAAATTGATTTCCGTCGTCCTAATCCAATGGAGTGTGCGACTGACATACAAAAATACAACTCCATCGTACATGAAGATTGAGTGTATACCTTCCTCGATGGACTTGATGATAGACTAGACAAAACTCAAAGTGATGTGCTTTAAATCAAACCAGTCCCTACGATGGAACAAGCCTATGGATTCATACATAGGAAATAGGTCTGGCAAACCGTAATAATCACAGGTGCAGATACGACACCCGGAGCAGTTATGCCTTTTAAAGGGGTCAAGGGACACCATAATTCAATGCTACCAAAAAGAGGAACTTATTTGGGTAGCAAGAAATCTACGGGAAATCCACCATCTCTTGACATGAAATGTAGCCATTGCAGAAACTCCAAACACACCCATGAAACCTGCTTTAAACTACATGGGTATCCAGAATGGTGGAATGATCTTCAAGCACGGAAGAAACGGGAAACCACTTGGCGAGCCGTTGTGGCTACCAATAATGCCTCACTATCCCTTATTCCTCAGGCCGAATCTTCCTAGGATCCAGGTATTTCAAGTAAAGCATTTCACATCTCTACTCGTAGTGATAATGAGGATTGGATTCTAGACTCTGGAGCTACAGATCATATGACATTTGACCCAAAAGATCTCTTCAATACAACCCAACCAAGACGGAGCCGTGTTGCCAATGCCAATGGGGTCACTTATCCAGTTATAGGGGCTGGAACAGTGACTTTATCTCCTTCATTATCATTATCTAATACTTTTCTTGTACCCTCTCTTTCAAACTGACTAATATCTGTAAGTCAGGTCACCTCAAATCTTAACTGTGTAGTATTGATCTATTCTACTTTTTGTCTTTTACAGGATATTATCACCAAGGAGATCATTGGGCATGGTACTAAGAGAGGAGGGTTATATTATATGGATGACCTCAGTTTAGGAAGAGCCAATCACATGCAATACACCGTTAGTAACAAGGAACGACAGATTTGGCTATGTCATCGTCGAATTGGGCATCCATCATTTGGGTATTTAAAGCACCTACTCCCTAGTTTATTTTCAAATATCACACACTCGGATTTCAAATGTAATACTTGTATCTTAGCAAAAAGTCATAGGACGTCTTATCCTATGAGCATGCATAAAAGTATGACTCATTTTGCTTTCGTACATTCTGATGTTTGGGGACCTTCCCCGGTCACTACGTCCTCAGGTCATCGTTGGTTTGTAATTTTTGTTGATGATTGTACACGAGTGACATGACTTTACCTTCTCTAGCATAAAGATGAAGTATTTTCTACGTTTCACTTGTTTCATACCATGGTTCAGACATAATTTTATGAGAAAATTAAGATTCTTAAGTCTGATAATGGAGGGGAGTATTTTAATCAACAATTTCGGACATACTTGGGTCAGTTGATTGATATAAGGTGAGACTAGTAGCAAAAGGGTATACATAGAAACATGGTATAGATTATCAAGAAACCTTCTCACCTGTGGCTAAACTAAAAACTGTGAGAGTTTTGTTATCTCTTGTAGCAAATTTAGATTGGCCATTGCACCAACTTGACGTGAAGAATGCCTTCTTTCATGGTGACCTTGAAGAAGAGATTTACATGGATATCCCACCAGGATATATTGTTACATTAGGAAAAGAAACTGCATGTAGATTACAACGAGCATTGTATGGACTAAAACAATCACCTCGAGTATGGTTTGGCAGATTGAGTTCAACAATGAGAAAATATGGGTTTCAACAAAGCAACTTTGACCATACTATTTTCCTAAAACATCGATCGGGAAAAATAATAGCCCTTATAGTCTATGTAGATGACATGATCATTATAGGGGATGATAAAGAAGAAATCTCTAGGCTTCAAGAACAACTGTCAAATGAGTTTGAAATGAAGGACTTGGCAGGGCTCAAATACTTCTTAGGCATTGAGGTAACAAGATGAAAAATATGTCTTTCCCAAAGGAAATATACTCTAGACCTACTGACAGAGGTAGGATTACTGGATTGTAAACCTGTCGATATTCCGATGGTCCAAAATCATAAACTTGGAGAATATGTGGACCAAGTACCAGCAGATAAACAGAGATATCAACGGTTAGTAGGTAAACTCATATACTTATCTCATACTCGACTTGATATTGCTTATGTTATGAATGTCGTGAGTAAATTTATGCACTGCCCAAGTGAAGACCATATGGATGCCGTCATGCGAATACTCCATTATTTAAAATCCTCCCCTGGGAAAGGACTTATGTTTTCAAAGAATGGTCAATTGGAAGTCGTTGGATATACATATTCAGACTGGGCCGGGAATATGAAGGATAGGAAATCTACTACTGGGTATTTTACTTTTGTGGGGGGCAATCTTGTTACATGGAGGAGCAAGAAGCAAAAGGTAGTTGCCTTATCTAGTGCTGAAGTTTAATGTCGAGGAATGGTCAAGGAAATATATGAGCTCCTTTGGTTGAAAAAACTTCTAACTGAGATTGATGTTGCTCCTAACTCTGAAATGAACTTATTTTGTGATAACAAAGCAGTCATTGCCATCTCTCACAATCTAGTACAACATGATCGCACGAAGCACGTTGAAGTGGATCAGAACTTCATCAAACAGAATCTTGAAGAAAAGATTATTCAGCTTCCATTTGCTAAATCAAAAGATCAATTGACTGATATACTCACAGAATCTGTGTCTGCAAAGAACTTCTACAACTCACTTGACAAGTTAGGCATAAGAGACATATATGCACCAACTTGAGAGGGAGTGTTGGTGTGTGTTGTTGATGAACGAAAACCGGCATCGCCAATTCTCGCAAATACTTTGGTTTTAATATTTGTAAAACTCTCGCAAGTGCACGAATCATTTCGTAGAAAATTATAAGTATACTCCCAAGGTCGATCTAAGGAAGAAATGTATGTGGTTCTTAATTTATTATTCAAACTTTTAAAAACGAAATTAAATCCTAAACATCATGTCACGATAGTTTGGTTTTTGTGTTCCTAATCTAATAACATAAAATAAACATATATACAGATTAATTAAATATAATAAAAAAAATAAACATAGATACAAATTCAATAAATAAATATAAATCTGATTCAATAAATATTCATACAAATTTTATCATTTATATTAGTGGAGTATTTATGGATATAATAACTAAATTAATTATGCTTTTCGTATTATTATCTAGGTTATTAAAGATATAAATTGATATTTTATTGATTCTCTCTTTTTGTATGAATACGGCTTTGGTGGGGTTAGATATTCTTTGTTAACTAAACAAATCAATTAACACCTATGGGTGGGGTTGATAACTAATTTGGTTAATTAAATTAATTCCTTTTTCTAAGAGATTGAAAATGAACCATTTAAATGCCACCTTTGGTGAGGTTAGGCGATTTAAACTTTATTCAAGGTGTCCAAATTAAACCCGAAATTTAGTTATCCAGTACTAACTTTCAAGTTTTAAAATCACTATTGAAAACATGTTGTCAATACATTTCCACATAATAATTCTTATAAAAACTTTTGAAATAGAGCTTCGCTTTCTAGGAGGCGATTGTACCAACAAATAAAAGAGCCTTACTACAAATTAGGCAGGATAACTAAACCTTAAAGTCTAATCTTGATTTAAGTTTGTAATGAAAAATAATATATTTCTACTAACATCCTTAATATAAAATCTTGAATAAAAATAAAATCAATTCATTTTAGAAATTTTCACCTATTTAATATTTATGGCTATGTAACAACGTTATTATTATATCATGATTATGAGCTGACTAGCAGTTAAATTTAATCACGGAGACAAATTAAATATAACATGTAAGAATAAAAGCATAAAAATAAGCGTAAAGAAAATAAAATCCTTCTGAGAACTTGACTATTCAGTTGCTAGAAAACCTCGGAGATTTGCACTTCCATTTATTGAATCAAAAATCTAAATTATTACAAAAACATTACAAGTTCCTCTCAAAAAAGAAGAAGCTCTAAACTAAGAGAATTGAACTAAAACTAAGAGAAAAACTAAGAAAAGCTTAGAAACTAAGAAAGAAACTAAGAAAAACTCAAAAACTAAGAAATGAGAGAAAAGAAAGAAGAGAGAGAAGTGTGGTTTTTAGGTGTCTTTGAAGTGAATGGAAGAGGGTATTTATAGGTGAGGATGGAGAGAAAAAAATGAGTAAAAAAATGTTAAAAAAATAAAAAAATAAAAAAAATGTGTAGTGGACATGTTTGGTCATCGATGACGTCGGCGTGGCCCGTCAAATTCTTGCCACGTGAAAAATGGGTCAAGCAACGTTGAAGCAGTGGTATTCTTGGGTTCTTGTATACATTCGGTAGCGTGAAACGAGTCACCAGCAGCGCGCGTATTGTAGCGGAGGAAGAAAGTGGCCTTGTGTAGTGCCTTGTGACAATGTATTGGTAGAAGCCTTGTGGTGAATTTCTGTGTAGCGATTTTCAAATCTTTGACATTTTTGACCTTTTCGACCATTTGTCCAATTTTTCCATGTTTGTTGACCTTTTCCCACTTATTTATTAATTTATTTGTGATGTATTGCTTCAAGTATTCTTAACTTTGAGTCTTTACATTGCGTTTTTAGGCCAAAATTCACGAAAAACAATAAAAATACCGTGATTCGAAAAGACAAATTTATATAAATATATGATAAAACATATAAATATATATATTTTTAATCAATTAATGTGCATAAAATCATGGTTATTTTAGTGCTTTTTGAGCACTTCGTCTGAACCCCGACCGAACTTCTTGCTAGTCCGCAGCCAGAGAATGCGATAAAAACTAAAAATTAAACTATCTAAATCACTTCCGTGGATTGACACGGTTGCATTGCCTATCACAATAAAGCCTTTAAACCACTAGGTTGCCACAGTGGACGAGTTTGAGTCTCGTGAGGTTTCGGTAATGATACCCACAAACATTGTACTAAATGTAAAAACAAAGAAACAATAAAAACAAACAACTTAAAAATTAAATTTACAACATCATAAATTATCAACATCTCCAAAAATGTCTAAGTACTTTTTAATCTCTTTAAGATCATAATTAAAATCTCGAAGCATAAGTTATTTTAATCTCTTTAAACAATCATGATTTATTATAATAATTAGTCGAAAATCATTTTCATATTTCATATAAAAAATGTATCAATTTAATTTCCACCCAAATTTCGATGTCATGAATTAGAATTAAGCCGACTACATTCCTCAAGTCGATACTCTGGCTCTTGAATCCTATGGGTTGAACACTCATACTAATTTATATGCGAAAGAGTTGATGTATAGAAATGAACTAATATGTTCGCATATGTATAAAGAATAAAGGCTCAGTGTTATTTTAACATTGATCTCATGAAAGGAATCAAATGTATAAATTATAAAGATATCATATATAAAAATTATTTTCATGCATAAATCAAACTCATTGAAAAGAATTTCAAGATATATGCCTTTTACAAATGAAGAAATTGCAATGACTTTTGGGAATTACTTCTTATATCTTTCTTTTGTAATTAGCCTTTACTCACTGACTTTGTAGGCAATGCGGGTTATAGTATGTAGATGATACTATTTTTATCTCTCTCTTTTTTTACTGTAGATATTTTTCAATATGTTTATTTTTTAGAGAGTCAACCCATTGTATGCAGTTGTACATATTTTGGATTTTGGTGAGTGGTTAATTTTGTGGCTTTTACATTTTTGATCTTGGTTTAGGTAGCCACGGATATGTCTTTTTGTTTTTGTAGTAGTCATGCATAAATGAGATATAGCGTATCTTATCAACCACTCTACTCAAATCATTTAATCTAAGCAAAAATAATAATCAAAAATATATGATACTCTATTAATGAGAAAAAAAATTCATACATTCAATGCTAATACCTATAGAGATCATCTAAAAATTTGAAGAAATAAGAAATGTGTTTGGAGTAGAAAAAAAATATATATATTTCACTCTGAATAAAGGAAAATAGGCTCAAATTATATCTACATGAGGTAGGTCTCACTTAAAAAAAACTCATAAACACCGATTTTGGGTTTAATATAATTTTTACATCTTATCAAGAAATACTAATTATGACAAAAACTAACTAATTATCAAAAATAGTTACAAAATATTTCATGATATGTTTTCAAAAAAATTAATCTAACAATACAAAAGACTTAACTATTTACTTAAATTTGATTTAAAGAAATGATAAAAAAATTTGTGAGAAAAGTTTTTTTTTATTTTTAATTTTTTTTTTATTTTTTATTTTTAATTAAGTATGGTAACTTTTCACCACCCCCAACCTAGAACTTACATTGTCCTCAATGTAATAACTGTAAATTAAAGATAAGAGAGAAGAGAAGAAAGATTGCCTATTTCCTGAGAATGTGCAAGTAGTAATGGAAAATGCAGGTGCATCCATCATATTCATCATTAAAGTGTATACGAATGATTCTTTGTAAACTTCTACCATCTCAACAAATATTTTTAGTTTTAACAATCTAAAAATTATTCACATGTAATTAAAATGAAATAAACAATAAAATTAAGTAAATAAAACAAATAACAAACAAAAAATATTTTTTTTTTATTATTATTATTATTTTTTTTTGTTTTTTTTAACTAAAATGATGGGTTGCCTCCCATCCAGCGCTTAGTTTAACGTCTTAGCAAGACGTATCTTTTTGGTGCTAAGGGTTACTCAGCCAAATGCAATCCATTTCAGCAATGTTGTTTGGTTCTTCTAAATAAGGCTTGACACGATGGCCGTTGACTTTGAGCGTTTTTGTGTCTTGGAGTCGATAGTTCCACTTCTCCGTGTTGAATACTTGAACTATTTTGAATGGTCCCTCCCCATCTTGATCTCGGCTTTCACGGAAACAATCTCGAAGCGAGAGTTAAATAAAAGAACTTTCATTCCAGGGTGAAGAGTCTTAGGAACTAGCCTCTTGTCGTGATAGCGCTTAGTACGCTCGTATAATTTGGCATTCTCGCCCAGGATTCATTCCTAATTTCTTCCAACTAAATGAAGAAATTTGGAGTAATCGTTTTCACACCTTTATCTAAATCCATGTTTAATTCTTTAATTGATAAGGCTTTGTGTTCGAGTTCAGCGGAAGGTGGCACGCTTTCCCAGATTAACCGGTAAGGGGCTACGTCCCGAAATAGGTGTTTTGTAAGCGGTGAGGTATACCCACGTAAGGCATCGTTTAGCTTAAATGCCCGATCCTTCCTTGACGGACGCACGGTGCGTTCCAATATTCCACTTAATTTGCCTATTGCTCACTTCCGCTTAGGAAGTTTGAGGATGATATGGGTAAACTACTTTATGTGTGATGTTGTACTTGTTTAGTACTCCATCAAAGAGTTTGTTACAAAAATGGCTACCTCAATCACTTATTATAGCTCTAGGCATTAGAACCTCTTGAATATGACATCTTTCAAGAGAATTTCACAACAACATTAGCATCGTTGGTTTTGGTGGGGATAGCTTACACTGACCCTTGGACCACGTAATCCTGACAATGACAAAATGTATTGAAAACCATTAGATGGGGGAAAAGGACCCGTGGAAGTCAATCCACATTACATCGAAAGAGTTGACATGACTAAATTAGATGTCAAAGGCATTTCATCTCTTTTGCTTATGTTTCCTGTTCTTTGACATACATCACATTATTACCTGAAAACATATGAGCATCTTTAAAAGAGTGGGCCAAAAGAATCCAGGCTTGTAATATCTTACGGGCTGTCTTTTCACCTCGAAATGACCCATGATGAAGTTCATGACAAAAGTCGAGAATGCTCTTATGTTCGTCTTGATGGTACACACATCTCAGGATGACTTGATCTTGACCAATCTTGTATAAATAAGGGTCGTCCCAGGAAATAGTCCTTAATAGTTTTAAAAAACCTTTTCTTGTCTGATATGAAGTGTTAGGTCGCAAAACACCAATTAAGGCAAGATAGTTTACAATATCAATACCGTGGGTTCGGACTATGAAAAATAAGCATTCATCGAGGAAAGGTTTCAACTATATCGTCATTACTACTCGTCTTTAAGAGAATTGAAGTCAATCAACCTAGACAAATGGTCGGCTACTAAGTTTTCACTTTGCCTTTCTTATCCTTGATTTCTAGGTCAAATTCTTGTAAGAGTAAGACCAGCACGATTAATCTTGGCTTGGCATTTGGTTTACTTAATAGGTATCTTAATGACGTGATCGAGAATGTACAATCACTTTAGATCCTACTAAATAAAATAGAAATTTGTCTAAAGAGAATACTATAGCCAAGAATTCCTTTTCGATGGTGGTGTAATTCATTTGGGCATCGTTGAGTGTTTCTTTAGCATAGTAGATGACATGTAAGCGCTTATCCTTTCTTTGTCCCAGGTACTCCTGTGCATGTCGAAGCGTCACACGTTATCTCGAAAAGGTAAAGACAGGTTTGGTGCCATTATAACGAAGGAGTAGATGTTAGTTTCTCTTTCAAGGTATTAAAGGAAATAAAGCGGTCGTTGTTGAAGTCAAATTGACATCTTTGGATAGTAAGTTACATAAAGGACGACTTATTTTAGAAAATCTTTAATAAATCGTCGTAAAATCCACGTGTCCCCGAGAAGCTTCTTATCCCGCTTCCACGGATGTAGGGAGGTAGGTTTGCATATCAATTCAACTTTTGCCTTATCAGCTTCAATACCGCATTGTTTGAAATTATATGTCCTGAAACTATCCACTTGTTGAACCGTAAAATGACTTTTCTCCCGACTAAGGGTTAGATTGCATTCAATGCATCTTTCTAAAACCAAAGTCAATTTATGTAAGCAATCATCAAATGAGTTCCCGAAAACGGAGAAATAGATCCATGAAAATTTCAATGAATTTCTCCACCGTGTCGAGAAATAGATATCGTACATGCGGAAAGTGGCGAGGCGTTACGTAACGAATGGCGTGCGAAAAAGCAAATGTCCCAGGACATGTAAATGTGGTCTTTTCACGATCTTACGGTGCTATGGGTACTTGATAATATCCAGGCAGGTCCATCAAAAAACGGTAAAATTAGGTGCCCGGTAATC
The DNA here is from genome assembly GCA_033030585.1 of Hippophae rhamnoides. Classification (NCBI taxonomy): domain Eukaryota; kingdom Viridiplantae; phylum Streptophyta; class Magnoliopsida; order Rosales; family Elaeagnaceae; genus Hippophae; species Hippophae rhamnoides. The sequence continues at coordinate 40,182,072 of CM065430.1, read as the reverse complement.
TTTCCAACATTTGATCAATGAATGGAAGAGGAAAGTGATCCTTTTTAGGTATATAAATTTAGTTTCCTAAAATCTATACCGCATTCTCGTCCGGTGATTATTCTAGTGGGCACTAATTCACTTTTATCATTTTTAACAAGCTGATTATCTGATTTCTTTGGTACCGCATTACCTTTGGACTAACCCGGCTTACTTATCCATGATAGGATAGATAATCCGCTTCTTCTAATAATTTAAGGATTTCCTTTTTAACTACCTCTTGCATGTTTGGGTTTAGTCTTTGGGCCTACCGTGCATGGGGTTTAGCACCGTCCTCGAGTTGATCTTGTGCATACACATTGTTGGACTAATGCCTCTTATATCCCGCATACTCCGACCTATAGATTTCTTAAAAGCTGTTTAAGCAACTTTGATGAGTTCTTTTTCTTGTGGTTTTGGTGAAGGTTGAAGAAATTATCCTTGGATATGTTTCTCCTTCTCCCAAAAACACATATTTTAAGTGCTCGGGTAAGTGCTTTGAGTTCAAGTTCAAGTGGATTGGCCTCTTTAACGGATGAAGAAGCTGGGTAGATTTAAAAGTGTACTAGATTTTGTCATCACTTCATTATTGTCTAGTTGTTCAAGGTACCCACTTAATTTCTTCATCTAAATCTTCTTCAATCTTTTCAAGTGTAAGAACGGTTTCAAGCTTGTCTTCTATACTGGTTTGGAAAAAGGTGTTGTGGACAAGATTATCCAAAGGATCAACTTGAATATTTCATCAATAAGCGAGAAATAGAAGGGAAAGGTGAAGAATCAAAAACTTTGAAATGAGCAGTCTCTCCTAAAATTTGTCATTGTCAAATTTCCATCTTGGACATCAATAATAGTTTTAGTAGTTGCCATAAATGATGCTACCGAGCAATATTGTATGCTTTCTACGTCCAATCTTAGGATTTTCTTGCATATCCAGGAACCCTGAAAGTCGACGGGTATTATCAGTTTGTCTCTTGTACCAAATCATCCTCGACTATTCCCTACGGATATTTAAGAGATCTATCTATGATTCTGCGGGACATAGTTGTGGGTTTTAAATCCCTAGATTGGTTTGTGAGAATATAGAGTAGAGCGTAATTTATACTAGCACTAAATCGAAGCATTGCTTTATGACCTTCACTATCCCAATAGTTATGTTTATAATAAAACTTCCGGGGTCTTTCAACTTAGGGGTAGTTTGTCTTTGAAGTACAGCGCTAGAAATTTACGATACTCTTACTCGTTCGTTCGGTTAAATACCTCATTTTCTTAGTGTTGACTCTTTGAAAAACTTGGCATATGAGAGACACGTTCATGATCGCTTCTAATAATGGTAAATTGATATTTACTTTAGAGAGCATATTAAAAAGATCATTGAATTGCTTATCTTGTTTGGATTCTTTCAATAGGTGGGAAAAGGTACTTTGCATCGGTGTGGTTCTGTTGTCTTTTGAATGTTGGGAGTGTCGGATGACCCGATGAGTTTTTCGAAGGCTTGTTAAGTTTAACACTTGTTTCTCCTTTTTACGAGATTAGAATATCGCCTTCTTTGTTACATGAACTACAAGGTAGTTTAGAGATTCGGAGTAAGCTGGTATTGACTACCTTACCACTTCGAAGAGTTCTAACATCTTTGCTAGCATTACAGTTGGTAGGCGACTTTCACAGTTCTTTCTTTTGCATTTGTTCGGCCCGGTTGCCCAACTTTAGATTCAATTCTTTTAGCAGAAGCCTGTGGTGTTCAACCTTTGATTAGTCGTCAGTTGGTTGTCACGACTAACTTGAATAAAAGCATTCAAGCTATCTTAAGGTTGGTTTAAAAGAATGGCTTGGTGGGTAAGGGTGGTTGTAGGTTAGGTGATCGTAGGTGTTTGGATGATACTTTTGAAAATATTGGACTTCTACATGGCATCGACACTTTAGAATCACAAGTATTTGAACAATTATGAGTACCATGTACCCGATTGAACAACACACTCACATTACCTCTTGATTTGAAATTTGGTGAGGCGTAAGGAATTTCACTTGTTTAGTCAATTGACAAGTTGCAAGGTTATCTCGTTATCAAAGCCAACCATTTGACCTTTTGCTTTCCTTACTGCTTTGTTGGGAATTAGAACCCGATAGCTGTAGAGATTATAGGGTTTCCTCTGCGGTCTTTTCTCCTCTGACACCTCGTGACATTATCAACCGTGTATTGTGCAGCAGTAGTGTCGATCCATACGTAAAAATTGGTTTTGTAGGCGTAGTGGAAAGGCATGATTTTGACATTGAATGAAAAGGAGTTTGAATCGGATTCCCAAGCTTAAATGAAAGAGACTCTTCATTCATTTGAGAAAATGTTGCTATCTTTGTTCTTAGATCAACGGTCTTTTGATGGGAATAGAACTTAAAATATTTCATGTGCCTCCCAAGTTTTAAGAGAACTGCATTTGTAGAGTAATGAACCGTGACGAGCTTTATCTTTGAGAGTGTGGAAAACACCTCGTCCTAAGTTGATCTTCATTAATTGCATGTAGTGGAAAGGTTTGGACAATAGCATAGAATTCTCGAATGAAATGCAAAAGTGCTTCATTAGGGATACGTAAAAGGAAGGTAACAAAGAATAATGAATCTTTTTCAATTCATAATTCCTTGCGACCTCTTGTAATTGGATCTTAGGAAGTTACATTGCCAATGATTGGCATTGTATAGTCTTTCATCTTTTTATATCTTGACATCTCCCGTGGTTGTGTGTGGTTGAAAATGATCCTCCTCCTATTGTGAATCAACATTTTGCTCTTAAAAACAATAGTAGATATCTCTAAAAAAAATGCAAGGAACCTAAATTTTTTTTTTTTTTTTTATTTTTTTATTTTTTTTTTATATATATTTTTTTTATTATTTCTTATGAAATTTGAAATTTGATTAAATTTTTTATTTATTTATTTATTTTTTTTTAAATCACAATTATTTACAACACAAAAATATTTTTAAACTTTTGATAAATAAATTAAAAACGCTATTCCTTCCCAAACAGTAGCGGTAAAAAACTTGATGAGCAAAACCGTGCATCGCCGATTCTACATAATACTTTGGTTTTAATATTTGTAAAACTCTACTGAAGTGCGAATCATTTAAGTAGAAAATGATAAGTATACTCTGAGTCGATCTAAGGAAGAAATGTATGTGGTTCTTAATTTATTATTCAAACTTTTAAAAAGCGAAATTAAATCCTAAACATCTGTCCGCGATAGTTTGGTTTTTGTGTTCCTAATCTAATAACGTAAAATAAACATATATCTGATTAATTAAATATAATAAAAAAATAAACATAGATACAAATTCAATAAATAAATATAAATACTGATTGATAAATATTACGTACGAATTTTATCGTTTATATTAGTGGAGTATTTATGGATATAATAACTAAATTAATTATGCTTGCTTTCGTATTATCTAGGTTATTAAAGATATAAATTGATATTTTATTGATTCTCTCTTTTTGTATGAATACCACTTTGGTGGGGTTAGATATTCTTTGTTAACTAAACAAATCAATTAACACTATGGGTGGGGTTGATAACTAATTTGGTTAATTAAATTAATTCCTTTTTCTAAGAGATTGAAAATGAACCATTTAAATGCCACCTTTGGTGGGGTTAAACGATTTAAACTTTATTCAAGGTGTCCAAAATTAAACCCCGAGAATTTAGTTGCTCAAGTACTTAACTTTCAAGTTTTAAAATCACTATTGAAAACATGTTGTCAATACATTTCACGTAATAATTCTTATAAAAACTTTTGAAATAGAGCTTGAGCTCTAACTATAGAGGCGATTGTACCCGACAAATAAAGAAACACTACTCTAAATTAGAACGGATAACTAAACCTTAAAGTCTAATCTTGATTTAAGTTTGTAATGAAAAATAATATATTTCTACAACATCCTTAATATAAAATCTTGAATAAAAATAAAATCAATTCATTTTAGAAATTTTCACCTATTTAATATTTATGACATAACAACGTTATTATTATATCATGATTATGAACGACTATACTGCAGTTAAATTTAATCACGGACAAATTAAATATAACATGTAAGAATAAAAAAGCATAAAAATAGCGTAAAGAAAAATAAAATCCTTACAGAACTTGACGCTATTCCAGTTTTGCTAGAAAACCTCCAAAGCGGAATTTACTTACATTTATTGAATCAAAAATCTAAATTATTACAAAAACATTACAAGTTCCTCTCAAAGAGAAAAACTCTAACCTAAGAAAATTGAACTAAAAACTAAGAAGAAAAACTAAGAAAAGCTTAGAAACTAAGAAAGAAACTAAGAAAAACTCAAAAACTAAGAAATGAGAGAAAGAAGAAGAGAGAAGTGTGGTTTTTAGGTGTCTTTGAAGTGAATGGAAGAGGGTATTTATAGGTGAGGATGGAGAGAAAAAAATGAGTAAACAAATGTTAAAAAAAATATAAAAAAAATAAAAAACGTGTAGTGGACATTGGTCGTAATAATGCGGTCAGCGTAATCGTAGGCTAAATTGCCACGTGAAAAATGGGTCAAAAAGCAGCGTTGAAGTAGCGTGGTAAGCGGTAATTTGTTAGAGCCTTCTTGTGTCGGTCTTAGCGTGAAGAGTGCCCGTATGTATTCTGTGTGTATGTATGTAATTGTATTGAAATGGGCCATTGTGCTGTATTTGAGATCTGTGTAGCGATTTTAAGATCTTTGACATTTTGACCTTTTACCGACCCGTTTTGTCCCGATTTTCCATGTTTGTTGACCTTTTCACTTATTTATTAATTTATTTGTGATGTATTGCTTAGTATTCTTCTTTGAGTCTTTACATTGCGTTTTTAGGCCAAAATTCTGAAAAACAATAAAAATACAGTGATTAGAAAAAGACAAATTTATATAAATATATGATAAAACATATAAATATATATATTTTTAATCAATTAATGTTAAATAAAATCATGGTTATTTTAGTCTTTTAGTGATCATCGATTGTAGTGCGTCGCTGCCATGATCATGCGAACAATGCGATGTTTAGTAGAGCAAAACATGGAACATACAATAATATTAGTAGAGTCATAAAACATGGATGTGCGGCAATTAAGGTGATTGTTTAGTTTTCGTTTTACTTGTATACATATACCTAAATAATTGTACAGAAACAAAATCATAAATAGAAAGATATAAAATAATTGATAATTAACAGAAATGATAATATTTATCAAATACTTCCTAAATTTCACTTTTCTTTGGGTAGAGTTTGGACTTAGAGGAGCATTTTTTATGCAAGAAAATTATTGAAGTTAGGGTAAGATGGAATTTTTGTAAACAGCAGAGCCATCGGAAATGGCACAACATCTTCTCAATTAGTTACTTAAATAAATGTGTCTACAAAGCTTGCGAAGGATTTGATGTCGTAAAATGGTGAAAGGTGATATATTGAAAAAGTTTCTAGCATTTTGTGGCTGGTTGATATTGAGGTGGTTATGAGTACTACTATACGTGATGGTAGAGACCAATTAGTATGTGAGTTTGAAAAACATGGTTGTTACTCTATTGGATCGAGATTTAAATTGATTGAAAGTTTGTATAGTAACGAAAGAGCTCAATAGTGTAGCATTCCTAGTAAAGTCAAGTTGGAGAGGCTTTAATTTTATCTACTCTACCTTTTAGCGTAGAGGAGATAAGATTGAGGGGAATTTGAAAACTAAATTTTAGAAGTAAATAGAAGACTTTTTCTATGGTAATGTTTGCATTATATTCGAGAAATGTAAATGTATCTTTAAATTTCCCTTTTTTTTTAATCAAAAGTAGTAGAAAATCTTAAACTTGTTTTTTCGTTGTCCAAGGAAGATCTTTATGGACCCAAGATTTAATGTTTCAATCAAAGATTAGTGTAACCCAAGACTTAATGTTTCAATCAAAGAAGAATGCATTGGTTTTTAGCCATGGGATCTTCCTATATAATAATTTTCTCATTTTTTTAGTTGAATAATCAAGACTATGCTCTTTGATAGCTTTACCTTGATTTTATTTTTCTTATTTAATGAGATGTTAATATGAACATTATTAGTGTTCAATTATTTAAGTTTTTTGGTATAGTTTAAGACTTTTATATTTTGAATTTTATCATTTATTAATCCAATCTTAAATTTTGATGGAAAAAAACGAATCTTTCTAAAATTGTACTTTTCTTAAAATAAGAAATAAACTTAAAATTTTATATACCATAGGAGGAGATAACAGAGTGTATCAAGAACCGGATAAAAGTGTGATTTCCATCGATGGTTATAATTAGTTTTCGCTCCATTTCCATTTCTGGGTTTGTTAGCTTTTTTTCCCCTGAAATCTCGTAAATGTGTTAAAAAAAAGTACTTTATTAAATAAGAAATTTTTTCTTATAAGTATTTTTAAGATTTACAGAATATATAATATGTTTCTGTTAAAAATCTAAAAAAATAACTATATTTTATTAAATAAGAAAAATTTTATTATAAATATTTTTAAGATTTATAAAATATATTTTGTATTTTTTTGACAGAAACAAAAATAACATAGTTCTTTCTTAAAGTTTTTTTTATACCAATTTTACAAAACCTACTTTTAATAAATGCGTAAAAACACACAAAAAAAAAAAAACTCTTGACCAATTTTATTACGTAAGCCACAAGGTCACAGTCACAGAAAATGTAGCCTGTAGCAAATGACGCGTAGAAAAAGCACTTTCTGTGCAACTCATGCCATGACAGTTAGATAATTGATTCTTGGCTTGGAATCTACTAATGTTTCGGAGTTTCGTCTATTATGCAATATATCGCTGTATGCACCAAATTATCATATTATAAAAAATAAAAAAAAATTGGAGTCAGAAATTATCATATGATTAATTGGGTTTCAGATTGTGTCATTATTTTTCATTATAAAGCTAATAATTTGATGGATCGCCAGCTTATCTCTTACACTAGGAAGATATTTGAATTTTGTGGTAATAATGTAAAAAAAATATTGGGGGTAAACTCATGACATACTTACAAGAATTAAAGAAATTTTGGTAAATATAAAATCAAATATTTTTTTTCAAATAATAAATACATGTCATACCTTCTTATATATATGGGACAAGATTCGAACTCACGTTCTATTAACGAACACTTGAAGCATACGTTTATTGTGGAAAATAAACTCGAAGGTAAAGATGTTTTATGAAAAGAGTACTTTAATTCTAATATATGTGTTATATACTTCTAGTTCCATTTTATGAAAAATGAGCATTAAGAGTACATTAGAAATGAGTATTTTTAATTTATCAATTATTAAAAATAATCACTTATAATATTATAAAAAGATAATTTTTACACCAAAGCTTTTATTTTTAAAATAATGACACTAAATAGTATCTTATACAAAAATATCATAAATAAAATAATGTTTGTTTAAAAAGAAAAAAAAAACATTTGATATGACACTCTATGTCATTGCAATACAAAGTAATTGGTTAATAAATTTAAAAGTTTGAAAATTCAAAAAAAAAAATCTTTTCTTTAAAAAGGAAATTGTTTTCATCTTATAAAAAACTTTACCTCAATCATTTTTCATTTCGACACTTCAGTCCCCTCCAAGGTCTTGGTCATATTTAAAAATGTTTACACATTCAAAAATAAAAAAAATTATTTTTGTTATTATAAATAAGATTCAAAAATAAAAATTAATTGAACACAAAAAGAGAGTATAGATATCAATGTTTGCAGTTGAGAAGTCATGAGAGAATAAGTTAGATTATAATACTAAATTGTGGTGAATATTTGTAGGAAAAAATATACCTATTGATGACTTTTACCTATAGTGATAAACTTATCTTTGAATAACGGAATGTTATTTGCTTAATTATATCATTGTCAGATAATTAAGGATGTAAATTCTAGTCTATATCATGTTAAATATTTAACTAATATTGACGCTTATTTATTAACTCAATGTTAACTGAGCTGGCCTACAAATTATTCGTTAACTAGGACCTCTTATATTACGCCACTTAGTATGAATAATTTTACACCCAACATTAGTCCCTAAACTTTCTAAGCTTGAGTACATAGGCTAAGAGGTCTATTTTTCCATTCCATCACCATTTGGATTCATTATTTTTTGAACCTCACTAGTGGTGTCAAGTCCACTCTTATATGGTCTTCAATTGCTCGTACAACGAATTTCTTATTTTTCTTAGGCACCTAAAATGTCCACAGTGATGTCCTATTGTCGGGGTTTTTTTTACAGATTCTCAATCAGACTCCCAATTAAGGAGTTATGTAGGCATCAAAATCATTGTTCAATTGGTTCACTTTCTCATTTTTGGAGGGAGGATATGGATCCAAGTGTGTGAACTTGTGATCTCATAAGCTACCCAAAAACTTGATGAAGGATGAAGTGACTAATAGATGGGATTATACTTTGATGTCGTGGGGACGAGCGAGCATGATCCCCAATAGTTCTCGTGAGGTGGCCACCAAGTGGAGGATTGAAGATGGGGTAAGGGAACTATGGCAAGTTGGCCATAGTTCATCGACCATAGGATGTTTGGCCACCTATGATGTGCTTGACCATGGTTCGACCATTTATGGATGTTGACCATTGTATGTTCAACATGGTCTGGCCATCCATGGTGTGTCTGACCATGGTCTGGCCACTTAAGAAATGTCCAGCCATGGTATGGACAGCTTGGCTTCATGAATAGGTGGCAGGTGGTACGTTGAGTTTGGTGATTGTTTCAAACTATCCCGACAATATAGTGTTATCCATGATGACGATTCTGAAATCCTTATAGGATCTGTCGATGATATGACCACCCTTTTTTGGGATAATTACGTAAGTGTGAGGGTTCTGGTACTACTCATGTAGGCATCATCTCTCTTTAAAACTTAGTCTTTTCTTTGTTGTAATTATTTTTTTAACTTGTTCACTTTTGTCCTTAGTTGGAGCAAAGTATTATGGGTGCACAAATGTATAGACTTTTTAAGGGGTCTAAGTAGTAAAGGATCATGTCTTGATTGCCTCAAGTTTGTTAAGACCAATATCTAGGTCTACTTAATAAACTTTGTGCTTGACTCATGCTCAAACTTTGTACGAAATATGGACATGTGGTTGAACACTTTAGGAATGTACCCGATAAGGAAGGACACATAAAGTGCATCATTGGTGGTGTTTGTTCTTTGGGAGGACACATGATATAGTACAACCTAGGAAGGTAGTAGACAAGGCATCGTGGCCCATCAAATACAAGCCCCATATGAGGTGGAAGTCTATTCTTTACAACCTTTAGTTGGTCTTAGAGACCAAACAAATCTTAACACTTTATGCACTTTGAACTTTGTACTTCTTGAGTAATTTACTTACTACGGTTTGCACATTGTAGTGACTATATTGGAAGGTGAAAACCCCCTGGGTATAGATAATAAGTTCTAGCTTTTATTTTTGTTCAAGTATTTTTAGAATACTTAGTGTCGATTGTAGATGATATAGTTTCACGATCCATTGAGTTGGGTGCTTCTAATATGACTTCATCGAGGTTGTCCCATGTTCCAGATTTTCAAATTTCATGGATCTTGTGAACCATAACATGCCCAGTAGGATTTATAAGGCCTAGTGTTCTACCACATGCTTGGATCATGATGTTATAGTTCAAGCCTTTGTATAGACCTTTTGGACATATGTATATGTCACATTGCTTTGATATTTTTGTACTTTTGAATCATATACTTGTGATTATGTACTTGTGTAGCATATATGTACTTCTTTTACTTTTTAGTGATCTTTATGATCTTGTCTGTTTTGAGATTAATGGTGTGTAATTGTTGGGGAGTAGGTCCAAGGTGATTCAGATGGTTAAATGTCCATCATATTCACACTAACTGGCTATATACATTGTGTTCTACCACATATGATAAGTTCAACTATGCTCTTCTTACCTGCCACATTGGCCGTGTTTAGCCATGTGTGCCATGTTAGGTCACATGTGTCTTGTTTGACCACGTTTCATATTAGATCATGTGTCATGTATGGCCATGTACTATGTTGGGTCACATGTTCCATATCTAACCATGTACCATATCGAATCATATATGTAGTGTCCGACCATATTGGGTTGCATGTGTCATGTCTAACCATATGCCATGTCGGGTTACATATGTTGTGTTTGGTCATGTGCCATGTCCGACAATGTGTCGTGTCAGGCCACATATGTCATATCCAACCAAGTGCCATTAGATGGGGTCATGTTGGCCTAGTTTGTTATGTGTCCATTAACTAGTTCAATCACTTTTGATTTGATCGTGTACCCATTAGGCTTGTAACTTCATATGATTTTTTTTTCATTTTATCTAAGTGAGGGTGGTTTATTTGAACCAAGGTGTTCATGGTATACCAGCCCCTCTGCTCGATGGAAATCATATGTGGGAACAATAGCCCATGGCCTTATTTAGGAATGGCCTTTTCAAAACTCTATTACTGAGACTTTTTGGCCCATGCTCACCTCTTAAATGTATGCCTCTTGGACATTATATGAACTTATGTAATCTTGGAAAAGTTGAGACATTGTTTTGGACCTTCGATATATGAGCAGACACATATTTTATTCTTTAGTTGGACATGATGTGTCACTTTATTGAGTTTGTGTCCAAACTTGATTGATTATGTTAATCTCACCAAGTGTTCTCATATAGGACCTAAGTGAATTCTTTAAGTGCACTCTTGGGATATTCTAAGAGAACTCCTTTTGAAATAATTCATGGGAAGGTGTGCACCTTTGGATGATATGTGATGGTTGTACACCTTATAACCCAATTTTTTAGTGAGGTGCAATTTTAGGTTGCACACTTTACTTCTTTGCATGAATACTTCGAACATATCATGCATGTTCTTTTCTCTGATCCATACACTTCTTTACTTATAGGTTTATTCTTGAACATGATCGTGGTCTCATCTATTTGTGAGATCATGGACCTTTGTAGCGTCAATATGGATATCACCTTATGAGTGGGCATTATGGTACTCTAGGCATTGGAAGATGCCACATGAGGGTCCATGTTGATGAAAAATGGTTATAGATCTTATGGCCTGTGGAGGCATTCCAAAATAGTTTGGAGTGTGTTCTTCATGATGTTAAGGTAGACATATGGTTCTACGTGCACTTTAAGGGTTTTTAGTACCATTATAGGTGATGATTTAAGGGGCAGACATCAACCACTGAGGCCATTTGGTAAACATGGCTAGCTTGGACAAAGTGTCTCTACATGTAACCTCAAGATGGCTATGTGCATCGTGATGGACAGAAGCTGCTCGAGGTGATCCCAAATGGTCTAGGATGGACAATTCTTGGGCATGGGATGATATACTTATCATTTTGAGTGTTGGAAATAGTTCAATATTTAATTCTTTTTTGAAGAATAATTGGTAACTCTTTTAGAACGCTATAATAATGATGATTGAGAGAGTGGATAGTATTTGTCCAAAGATTATTTGGATGCATTGGATGAATGGAACATTTGGTGATCATTTTCCTATAATTTTGACTGAATTGTATGGGTGAACGGATTCTCTATACACATATTTTTGTACATTTATTTCTTCACTTTTATCGCAAAATGTCTAATATATAATCTTTAGAATTCCTCAAGAATTGGCCGAAAAGTGGGTGAATCAACATTGAATCAGTTTGTGTCTATCCTACAATTCGCACTGGTGGCGTGATATGGCACATGCAGCCTCATTCATTGTCCATTTAACATGAAGTTTATGGGGGGTTATTCAATGTATGATATTTTCTATGGTGGACTTAGATTTTTCAAATGATATATAAATTTTGAGATCCGAACAAAGGACACTCGATCAAAAACAAAAATGGAAAATGGGTCCCTTTCAAATTGAACCATCGTGACCGACTGATTGGGATTTAATGTCTAACAGGTCAAAATGCCTTACTCTTTGGATGTGTCGATAATTGAGCCACTATTTTATAGCAGTGCCTATAGTGATTGCACATTGGCTAATGGACCACATCCTAGTTGAATCCATCTATCTGACCCATGGGCTTAGACCTTTCTAAGTGAGTCACGTTTCTGATCTGAGCATGTTCTGTCTACGAATTGGATATAGTGTACTATAGGCATTGGAAGATGTCATAGGGAAATTCCCTAGTCCAAGGGCTTATGGTCCTTAGAGGGTCAATTGGTGATGCTTAAGTGACACCACCGAGTTTGTCCAACTACTCCTTGAGTGGTGATGGATGGGCCATGTATGACTATATCTTAGCCAATGATGATATGATGGGTGTACCTGTTAGGTGACCCTACTATTGAGGTCAAAAGAAGTGTGAACCATTTTTTTGTCTTTTGTATGAGATGAATTCTTGATTCTTACAACTTGTATAAGTTGTTGCACAACTTGTTAAACAGGAGATGGGACCTCATCATTCCTTACAAGTGCTTGATTTTCCATGTTAAGAGGTTAATTCATCTTGAAAGGACAGAAAGGTACGACGTTACGACGTTTAGCTATTATGCAGAGTGAACTTCTTTTAAACTTTTAGAATCTTTTTTTTTCAAGAATCACCTAATTCATAATATTAGAGGATACTGTAAATATTTTCCTCTCTAGTTGCGATTCAATTAGTAGAGCACACTTGTTCCCATAGACGATATTAGATATTGATGCCATCTTTTGTTAACATCAATGATTAGTGCATCTCTTGCTTCTTGTAGACCTGATAACAAAGAACACAAAGTTAGTACCTTGGACCATCACGAGATATGGTGGCCTTTGACCCTCTAATACTTAAGTAAATTTGGGTAGTGAGAAGAAAAAAGAAGCTAATGTATTTCCTTGTGATGTAGAGAGAGATATTTAAGGAGAGAATATATATCTCAGTGTATGCTGTTAATAAATTATGAGAAGAAGAAGAAATGTTATAATGTTGAATAGTAGTAACTATTTATAGGAGAAAATATACATGTTGATGACTTTTACCCATAATGATAGAATTATCTTTGAATATTATAGTATTATCTTCTTAATTATCTCATTGTTGGATAATTAAGGGTTTAAATGTTGATCGTATATTATATTAGATATTTAACTAATATTAACGATTATTTGTTGATTTAGCATTGATTAGACTAATTTGCAAGTTATTTATTGATTAAGAACTCTCATATTTTATCATTTGATATAAACTATTTTACACCTAATAAATAGTATCAAGGATAAATATCTATAACATTTTTAAGTTTACAATCCTAAGAATTTTTACTTTATGAAAGAATTACTTCAAGTATGTGTAATATTAAAGAACTATTAACTTAGGATTAAATATAAAAAAATAGTAAAATAATAACGAAAATTTGTTAATTTCATAATAAAAATAAAAATAATTTTTTAAAAATAAAGAAAACACAATTTAAAAATAAAAAGAAGAAATTAATACAAAGATAAAAAAATTAATATCCTTGATAAAATATTAGAATTTTTTTTATCTTTATTTTGATTAGTTAAGCTATTTTTTTGAAATGTTTATTTAGTATATTTATTCTTATTCTTTTATTATTTTATTTTATAATTATTTTAAATAAAAAAGTTAAAAGTTACATTTTTTTTGTTAATATTTCAATAATATTTTCTTGATGTTACTATTTTTAAATTTAATTAGGATTTTTTTTATAAACTTTAAAGGTGTTATTGATATTTATCTCTGTATTAATATAATAAAAAGACTTTAATAGAGGTTTAATAAAATTCTTCAACAATCAATATCTATTGTGTGAGAATATTTACATAATATAGAGGTTTATTTTAGAATTTTTGATAATTTTTTTTAAAATAACCTCAAAACTTATAACTCTATACTAATAAATAAAAAAAACACTCTTAGTATAATAATTCAATAAAATAAGAATAAAATTAGATTTCATAAAATCACCGACAATCACTACTAATAGAGTTCAGACGACCGTTACCTAATATAAAGACTTGTAGATGTTTAAGAAACACATGCTCCGAATGTAATACCTTACATATTTTTAATTTGAATGTAATAACATATATGATGGTGCCATTTGAGCTCGGTTGATTGTTGTTAGATGTAATTCTTTTCTTATTCTTTTAGGTGATTGTTGTTAGATGTAATTCTTTTCTTATTCTTTTAGGCCTAATGTAAGGTAGATTTTATATTTGTAGAAATTTTGACAGTATAAAATTTGTCATAACTTTTGTTACAATTCTTATAATTTCAACAAAATCATGATACCATTTTATTGAAGTTATAAAATTATAATTTTTTGGTCTTTCTTTATTAGATAATTTGATATAAATAAAATTGTAAGTTTTAAGATAAATTATTGATATTTAAGAAAAATTTATCAATTTATTAAAAATATATTATTTAGGAAGAAAAACTCACATTTTATAGTATGAGTGCCAATAGTTTTGCATTTTTTATTAAGTACTGAACCAAAATTTACATGAATATGTACTTGAACTAATATTCCATGCATGCTTTGTCTGGAGGCTCAAAAAATGCCATAGTTATCTATTAGTCCTCTTATTCCGAGTACATAATTTAATATTTACAATATGCTGTTACACATTTTTAAAGTGTAATAAACTAAAATGTCCTTCCTTAATGGATTTTTATATAATTCACTTGAGCTCTGGTATACTTTTAAGGTAAAACTAATAATAACCATTCATGCATTGATATATGTTATCATCTTTAGATAGCAAAAATTTTGATTGAATTCAAACTCTATGTTATCATTTTTTTTTCAGATTTGATCACTTTTAATATCGTGGATATGATATTTTTGTTGGGTCTATTGCTTAGACAAAATTGTTTGCATAAAATTCTAATATTTTTATATTTATAAAGATGTTAATATTGTAACTAATAATATAACCTCTAATATTCATAGCATATATATTAGGTTTCTAGTATTCATACTACTACTTAGTAGTAGGATTTTTTACTATTGGTTAGTTTTTTCATTTATTAAGCTTTTAATAGCAAGCTTAATCATAAGTTTTATTGATATTTAATTTATATATCTTTTTTTTTCTCTATTTAACAATATTATGGGTTAGATAAAAAAAATACTAATTTAATTGAGATGTTCTAATGTAATTATCTGAGTTTTGTTACCTGTAATCTTTCTTTATGAAAACTAAAATTATACAATCTTTTATAATAAAAACTAAAATGATAGTAATTATGAAAATGTATAGAAAAATACTCCATAAGTCTAATAGGTTTGATAAATTCGATACTTAAATTAACTAACATTAGATAGTAAACTAAAATTTCTCTAAGTTTAAAAAGTATGATAATAGATGTCTATAAAGATATATGATAACTTAATTTTTAAATCTAATAATCCTTATTATCCTATTTTTCAAATTTAACTAACCTTTAGCATATTAGTTGTAGTATAATAGAGGTTTATTAGGTTTATAAAATAGGATATATAAGTCTATTCGGATTTTTATTGTCATATTTTATAAATTTATTAAACTTTTAAGATATTATTTATAAGTTAATCGATTAAAATATATAATTTATTTGGACTAATTCTACACCACATCCAATAAAAATCGATAGGAAAGAAATAATTCTTTAAGAACGAAGATGCATACGTGTATAATTTTTTTAACTAAAAAACGATTCTTTTTATTAATTCAAGCAAATCGATTACAGCAAGATGTGAAGGGAACACACCGGAGTACTAGATCAATGGTTTCAGATTGGAAAATACTAGTTGCTTTAACAATGAATGTTATATATATCTCAAGATGTGCGTACAAATGATGTATTAATATTGAATTGGTAAAGTTAAAGATTTAAAATTTTGAAGTACCTTTGGATCACGAGTTAATATTTAAATTGTAATTATGAATTAATTGGTGTGTATTTCAGCTATAAAATTTACTTTACTTAAAGCTAGAGAGTGATAAATTAAATACTTACATTTGAATTTAGATTTGACCGCATTCGTAATTTCTTTTCCGTTTCGGCATTAGAGTAATGGCATGTTTATGTCTTTTTTTTTTTGTGAAAATTCTTTAGGTGGTTTTTGTTAATTATCGATAGTGACATTTTGTTAGCATAAGTGGTCCTAATATTTTGACACATTTAGAAAGAAAAAAAAAACGGAATGCTATGATTTTTAATAGGGCGGTGTTTGGGCCTGGTTAACTTTGGCCAGAATTCGACATGTTCGACGGCTAATGATTAAGACTTTTAGCTTACATAATGGCTTTCATAATCGTTGGAGTATTAGTTACATTTTTAAAGGGAGAAACAAGAAAAATATTAAAGAATTAAAAAAATATGCGAATATCATATAAAATTTGTATATATGTAAAATACTATATGTATATGTATTGATTATATAAGAGTAAATGTTATAACGTGACTGGAGAATACATATGTAAAAATATAATCTAATTTGATATTGACCACTTTTATGACTCATTTGATAATTGATCTTCCAATATCTAATATTACTCTGCATAGACGAGGGCACCCTATGAGCATTGTTGTGACCGCAGGCACAAATTGGCCCTTCTTAGGTTAACACACTCGATAGCTCAGGCTATTAATGAGTCGAGCTCCAAACCTATTCATATGTTAAAACATTAAGTCTCTTTGCTATTTCAGTTCCATTCTTCAACTAGGATAAAATTAATTTTTATTTTTTAACTATTTAGTAGATGTTTTTTAATTTCAATGTAAAGTAAAAATATAAACTTAGAATAAATAAAATTAAATCTAATTATTTCAAGTATTGTGTGTTTTATTATTAAAAATGTATTTTTATATAATTTTATGTATATAACAAATAATATCAGTATATATTTGATTTTTATTATTTACAGTTTCGGTATTACAATAACCCTTTTTACGCACACCTTATCTATTATGGTAATTTTTGAAAAAAAATCATAAGAGTTTTACAAATAACTATAATTTCAATTATCTTGCATTTAAAATACACATCTTATGTATTAACTAAGTTCATTTTTATAATGCTTTTAATTCTAATTTTTTAATTAAGTATGTTTCATAATAATTTCTATATTTAATTTTCACTTATTAAAAAATTACATACAAAGTATGATTTTGATTGAAAAATCTTTAAAAAAAATTTCACTTCTCATATCTGATTTTTATTATTTTCATCAATTTTTTTAAATAACTTTATTGTTTGTTTTAATGATCAGGGTAAGGAGAAAATGTCTTTGGATATTATCCTCTTTATTTTATATATAGGACCATTACAATACACATGTCATTACATTAATGTTTATAATTATTGTAAATTCTGTCATTTTGGTGTTGGTATTTTTGTGTGCAAAACACAATATTTGTATTTTATTTCATATTTTTATGTAAAATTGGTTACTGATAGCTCAATATTACTTAGGACATAGTTTCGGTTTTACTTGTTACATATACTTACTTTTTTAGATTACATATAGTTTGTATTGTTGGATGTTAGTTATGGTTTTTTCCCATTGGGATTTTGTTTGTTGTCATGGTGTCTCGTTGGGACTTCTTTTTAGTTGTGTTGCCCCATTGGGGACTTTACGTTTCTTAGTGCATGAAGCTCATTTACTTACATTCTTGTTGTAGTGCTTGCCACCCGTTTGGTCACCTTAGATGGTGAGTATGTACTGGTTATTACCCTTTTGGGATATAGTTATTAGTCTTGCCACCCTGATCCATAAGGCTCATCGTCGTGGGTGGCAAGATGGGCAACGAGAGGCCGACAAGTGGCTAGTGAAGGCTGAGAGGCTTAAATTTTTTCTATAAATTTCCTCTCTTCCTCCTTGTTTCTTTGGACATAATTGGGGGAAAGCTCTACCATTTTGACACCAAAATTCTCCAATCTGTTCTTAGTTTATTTTCTTTTTGAGTGTTATGTATGAGAAATAATGGAGCATATGTTTGGTATAGGATATCATAGATGATTCTCTCTCATATTTCTCAAACACTAGGTTGTGTGTAAAAAATGTGAAAATAATGAGGTTTTATTGAGAGGTAAAATGTATGATTAGTTAGTGGAAAGCCACATCATTTCAAGGAGTTACTCTCAATTTTGAGATGATGTGTGTTGGTTGGTAGTTACAAGGATGCAACAGTTTTGATAAATGAGGAGTCTATGCAATAGTATGTAATGTGTTGACTTGGTGTTGCGAGGTCGCAACGTGACACATAGGTGAGGAACTTATATGTTGATGTGCCATGTGTTAGTTAAGTGTTGTGGGATCGTAACATATATGCATGTTATGAGGTTTACCCATCACTAGTCAATCACATCATATGGTGATGGAGCTCTGAGGAAGAGATTGGATTTATTTGGATCAAGTGTTGTGTTGTGTTGATAGCAAATGAGGACATCATAGAAGTAGTTAGGGCAAGTATCCCAACTGGTAGAGGTATTACCATTTATAATTCTATTGAATTATAAACAGTTTTATTCATTTAGTGAATTTTTCGTTGTCAAGTGATTGCCACAAACAACCCAAGGATGTTATCACATAGGTAGAGATTTATGGGGGTTTACCTTGTTACATGTTGTGTTATGCATGATTAAATACTTTGAGAGTATAATCATCATTTAGCAAATAAGTTCACGTAAAGAAGGGCTTAAAGTGATTGAAAATCATTTATAGGTTTTCAATATATTTGCTTGATTCATATATTATGTGTTGTTTGAAGTATTAATATATGTTGCTAACCTGTATAGGAACCTGTGAAGAAAACCTTCACTAGGGTATTTACAACGTATCTTCTCTCTTATCTAATGATTATTTTTATGGTGTGTTAAATTAAACATGATATTTTTATTTTCGTTGTATTATATTCATAATTCATGTTATAATGCTTGCTTGGTTAAGTTGAAATAGAGCTTGTAAAAAAATTCAATGGGTTGACATTTTCACCTCTTTATACGTCTCAGATCTCTATATAGGTCAAAAATTCAATTCATATTTGTGCAATTATTCATACGTATGTAATTCTCAATTATGCTTAAACATAAGTGAGGTACACCTCTAATAAGTATTGGTTACACTTTTACTGTTATACGAAGTTAGGTATGCACATCAAATATTATAAGTATCCGTTAATCTTTAAACAATTACACAATTCATGCATTTTGAGGATTGAATTCTTACCTTATATTTATTTCCATCAAATATTTTTTTAAAGAGTAAATTAAGTCCAATAGCTTTTATATGAATAATATTTTTGATGAAAATGATTAAAATTATAATTGTAAATAATAAAAAACATTTTTTTTGTTGTTCCAAGGTGTCTTTTTTTTAAATGCATGCGAGACAATAATTAAGATTATGTTATAATCTAAGAATTGTAAGTATACAAAATTACCCATCATATAACTATTCATTTGCATTTGGAATTGAATGGTTTGTTTTCCAAAGGGACATCCAATTCACTCTAATATCATTTTTGAGTATTTTGAAAGTAGGGGTGTCCAAAAACTGAGCCATATCGGTTTAAACCAATCTGGTTTGGACCGAACCGAACCGAACACTTTCATAAATAAAATGGCCCGGTCTGTATTAAGTAAAATCAATTTTAAAACGGTCTGGTCTGGTTATAAAAATTATAAATCAATCAGATTCGACTGGACCGAACCAATTTTATTAAATAATTAAATTTTTTATATGAACCGATCGCATAACTCGTATATATATAATTTCTTTTCACATTAAGGCGTTAACCCTAACCCTACCAGTATTCCTCATTTCCTCTACCGCTATGCATCTAGGCTTTGGGTCTAGTCGTATACGTCTCTACGAGCCACAGTTGCCTCCAATAGCACCCAACCACCCAACCATCCTCGCGTCGCCTCCACCACTAGTCAGCCACCTCTTCTCGTATCGCATCGTGTCATAACATCCATGGAAGAAAATCATGAAATAGGTATGTGGTCTACTGGTAGGAGTTTTTTCCCCTCAATTAGGATCCAATGCCTGAACAACTTTTGTGATATGATCAGAGGACTATAAGTGCAAAATTTGTAGATTATCTTACAAGAAATCATGTCTTTCATTCATGAGTTAAACATGTTGAAATAGATTATTTTTTTACACGGGAAAAAGGTTTTATCAGGAAAGGTGATGGTGGATTATACTCCCAATCAAGAATAAGTAGTAGATATAATAACTAAGCCCTTACCACTGTCACGTTTCTAAAAGATAAAAATTAAGTTTAGTGTTATGTCTAGAACATAAGCTCAAGGAAGGATGTTAAGCAATAAATAAAGGATATAGTAGTATATTATTATGAATTAGTCAATATTTGTGTTTGTTGCATATTCTCTTTTTAAGCATTACCTAAGTGCTTCGTTACTCAAGCTTTCATGCTTTCCATGTTTTTGTTACTCAGTTAGTTACTTGTATCGGCCTTCTCTTTTGTTATAGGTAGTACATATATTTTTTCCAACTTGTTTCATTATGCTTTCCTTATAAATAATCTTTTAGATTCTATTTCAAAAATTCTGTGTAAATGAGATATTTATAATTCATTTCTTCGTGTTTAATCTTTTTTTATTTTAGATTTTAATAACATTTTATATATTTATTTATGTATTTAACAATAATATCTATCTATGTATGAAGATGGATAAACATCACATTTGATTGTATCTTATTAGATTATATCATATTAAATTGAATTATATTTATCTATTATTAATTGTTTAAAACCGTTAATCAAACTGAACCAAACCGTTTGATTATAACATTTTTGATAGTCAAATGGTCTGATTTGATTCGATCAAGTTAAACTATATGAACGATCCGATTTAATTAAATTTTTTTTATTCAAAATTAAATTGGATAGTAACATAAATATCCCTATTTGCAAGATGAGCACTGTCTTTTTTGGCTCATTACTTTATGATATTGTTGCAACTCGTCATAATTCGTGTTCGTTCTCTTGTTTTTTCTCTCTTTCAAATACGATTTCTTTCTTAGTCGGGAAAAATAACATGGGAAGAATATTAAGAGTTTTTAATAATTTTAAAACAGTTAAAATTTCATTGATTAGAGTTTGATATTTATTATTAGAATTGGTATATATTTTATAGATATTATTCCATTATAATCAAACTTTTAGAGAGACTTTGATTTCTTATACTGTTTCGTAGACATGTGCCTATAAAAAGAATTTCTCTATTGTGATTTAATAAAGTTGGACTCATAAAAATATCATAATTTTATTATTATGAATATTAAATCATTTAAAATGCATTATTTACTAACAAAACTTTAAAATTTTTATTTTATAATTAATTAAGTAATTTATTTAATATACATTTTAAAATTAATTAAGTAATTTATTTAGTATACATTTTATAAGATGAGGTGTAATAAATGTTATTTATATTAGAAGGTTTACTTGAATTTTGAATTAATCTATTATATTATAAAAAATATCATTTAGTCTATTATATTTTGTAAAAGGTAATAAATAAAGAAATTTTTTATTTTTTATTTAATATTTTAATAATTATTGTGATAAAATATTTTAAGAAAAATTATTTTTATTATTTCCTTATCTATCAATAAAATAAAATCACGAAAAAATAATATTATTTTATTTAAAATATTAATAAAATATTTTTTTTTTCATTCTTTAACCCTTTTACAAAGATAAAATGATATATTTTTTTCTAAGGTATTAAATGATTCATTTAATTTAATATAATAAATATATGTGAAATTTTAATAATTTGATGATGTATTATCGATCCTAATAATTTGATCATAAAATTTTATTTAAAATTTATAATTTTAAAAATAAATTTCAAAATTTTATGAATTTTATACCCGAAACCAGAATAATAATTTCTTTTACAAAATTAAAGTAGCCAATGTCGATCAGAACAAATTTTTCATCCTTATTTAACACAGTGAAAAGCCAGAACTTTATCTAACAAATAATATTTCCCTGTCAATCACATGCTTTATTTAATATTTATATATTTTTAAAATATAATTATACCGATATTATATTTTATTAATTTAAAATATTATATAATAAATATAAATTAGTTTAATATAATTTAACACAGTCAATAATCATAACTATCACACATCAATTTTAAATATATTCGATTAATAATCATCAGTTATAAATAAATAATAAATTCTTTACGATTTAACTATATTTCTTATTTTTTAATGTATATTCAAAAATATATTTAATATTTAATTTATCATATTATTTAATATATTTATATTTATATTAATTTTTATTTTTTTTAACTATTTAATACACATTTTTAAATAAATTATAAAATATAAAGTAATAATAAATAAAATTAATATATATTTAATTTTAATTAATAACGATGTTGTAATTATCTTCTATCTTTCATTTTTTTATTACTTGATTTTTAAAAATATATACTCAAATATTTATAAATATGTTTATCCCTTTACCAACCAGCATATATAAAAGATTAGAGGTGCAAAATTGTTCATAGAGGCGCGACAAGAGAAAATCAAAATATCGACACATGAGATTTAGAGGACATGGAGAGAGTGAAGAAAAAGGCTGTCAGCCAGCCAGGTCACCCATCACCCCTATCTTTTCCCGTGGTGGAAATGATTCGTCCTCCTATTTCTATTAGCTAAATCCGTCTGTATCAAATATAATTTTAAATCCTTTAATATTAAAAAAACATTATAAATTATTTAAAATATTATATAAAATAATACCTCAAAATTTATTAACATAATAATATTTAATAATATTAAAAAATTATATTATATTAAATTAATATTAACTTATCTATTCTTAATTCAATTTTAATTACATCTAAATTAATGATAATTAATTAAATTATTCTTAAATATTAAAATATATAAATTAACTATAATAATATATTGATTATAAATTTTAAATTATATTATTTTAATTAATTTTTTAAGCATGAAAAATAATAAATATGTATAAATTTATTTATAATTAAATAAACTATATTATAATACATAATAATCTTTTTTTAATTTTTTAACTTTTAAAATTATTTAAACACGTAGTACATATATGCAGTGTGTATAGCTTTTCTCCTCTCAAAACCTTCACACACAACCAGCTATATATAAGCCCCATATTATTTCTGGCTTCTCCTAATTCTCCTCCATTTTCGTCTGCGCTTTCTTAGCCTCGAAATTAGAGAGAGAAGCAAGCCATCGTCTTCAGAGGTTGGTTTGGTCGGTCCACGTAGCATTTTTCGATAGTTTTTTCCTCCGTTGCTGTATTTGTCTTTGAGGTAATAATATATAGCAGATCTAGTTTTTGATTTTGTTTTTGTTCTCTGCTAATAATTAGTTCCATTTCTACGATTTCTAGCTGTTTAAAACGTCCTGATATGGATTGGGAACCATTCGGTGTTGATCTAGGTGTTTTTGGTGCTTGTTCTGTGGTGTATGTTTTACTTGGAGTTAGATCTGAAATAAGCTACTTCATCCTAGATCGATTATTATTACTGTTTTTAAATCCATTTTTTTCCGTTCAAGTATTTGAGTAACTGATCTGGTCCTCATTTGGCTGGATCTATTGATTTTTTCTCTGATTCACTAACTCGGTAAACTTCAATTTGACAAATTTAGTATCATCCTAGATCTGTCTATTTTGTTTGTCATAATTTTCTGAAGTTGCTGGGGTTTAGCGTTTTATCTTTTTCAATTATGGTATCGAGACTCTGAATTAATTTTTAAATAAGTTTGTGCATAGGTGATTTGAAGTGCGAGAGATTGGAAGGATAAAAATGTTTGGAGGTCCAATGATTCAATGTCAATTCAGCTAATTTGTTTAATGCCCTCTTGAATATTTACATGCTGACACCCAAACTAACCAATTTCTTGTCAGAGTATAATCTTTCAAGGGTAGATGAATTAAGATTTAAAACTTGTTCGTTACTAATAAGCTTAAGGATAAAGATAGTGGGCATGGTTTGTTGCAATTTGGTGCATATAAAAAATGATATTTTTTGCCAACTTGGTAGCAAGGGCTTCGAAATAGGGAACTGATTTATGTCAACTGCATATAATGTTGCTTGTGGCACTAAATTATTCTATATCTTCTTTGCAGTTTGTAAAAGATGGCCGATGGAGAGGATATTCAGCCCCTCGTTTGCGATAATGGAACTGGAATGGTGAAGGTAAAGTTCTTCTTCAATGCTGAGATAATGAACTGTTCTAAATGGTTCTTCTCAAAGGTTACCAGTTTTAACTTTGTTAACCAGTTGTATACTTATGCATATTTAAATGTAGGCTGGGTTTGCTGGTGATGATGCTCCAAGGGCAGTTTTTCCTAGTATCGTGGGCCGTCCCAGACACACTGGTGTCATGGTTGGAATGGGTCAAAAGGATGCTTATGTAGGCGATGAAGCCCAATCCAAACGAGGTATTCTCACCTTAAAATACCCCATTGAGCATGGTATTGTCAGCAACTGGGATGACATGGAGAAGATCTGGCATCATACTTTCTACAATGAGCTCCGTGTTGCTCCTGAGGAGCATCCAGTGCTTCTCACTGAGGCACCTTTGAACCCTAAGGCCAACAGAGAGAAGATGACACAGATAATGTTTGAGACATTCAATGTGCCTGCCATGTATGTTGCTATCCAGGCAGTTCTCTCACTCTATGCCAGTGGTCGCACAACTGGTTTGTAACAATTTCTCCCTGATTTTGAATTTCAGCTATGGTTATTGTATTATTTGGTGATAATTAAGAACCTTGAACAGGTATTGTGCTGGATTCTGGTGATGGTGTTAGTCACACTGTGCCAATCTATGAAGGTTATGCACTTCCCCATGCCATTCTCCGTCTAGATCTTGCTGGTCGTGACCTCACAGATTCCTTGATGAAGATCCTTACTGAAAGAGGGTACATGTTCACAACCACTGCTGAACGGGAAATTGTCCGAGATATGAAGGAAAAACTTGCATATGTTGCTCTTGACTATGAGCAGGAGCTTGAGACTGCCAAGAGCAGCTCTTCAGTTGAGAAGAACTATGAGCTTCCTGATGGTCAAGTTATCACCATTGGTGCTGAGAGATTCCGGTGCCCAGAGGTCCTCTTCCAACCCTCTCTCATTGGAATGGAAGCTGCAGGAATTCACGAAACTACCTACAATTCCATAATGAAGTGTGATGTTGATATCAGAAAGGATCTGTACGGTAACATTGTGCTCAGTGGTGGATCAACCATGTTCCCAGGTATTGCAGACAGGATGAGCAAGGAGATAACCGCCCTTGCTCCTAGCAGCATGAAGATCAAGGTTGTGGCTCCACCAGAGAGAAAATACAGTGTCTGGATTGGTGGCTCCATTCTTGCATCCCTCAGCACCTTCCAGCAGGTGCTTGTCTTCTCCTGATTAGTTGACTTTGATTAGTTCTTTTTCTCTTGCTGTTTTATCTTGACATTAACTAACAATATTCTTTGTTCGGGATCTCAGATGTGGATTTCTAAGGGTGAGTACGACGAGTCTGGCCCATCCATTGTGCACAGAAAATGCTTCTGAGTTGTACAAGTGCTTTTATGTCTGAGTTATTTTTTCCAGTTTAGTTGGTTTTCGTGTCATGTGTCATGTGAACTCAGTTTGATTGAAGCGAAGAAGTATTGCGTGTAAGGTTCTAAAGGAAGACCATGTTTTCATATGTTGCAAGTCGCATTTTTTTTACAATGTACAAGAGGCTCACTTGCAATGGTCCTCTTATGTGGTGGACAGGCAATTGGTCCAAAGTCCTTCCTAGCCTTGCATTATCTATGGTTCTACCGTCTCTTTCTGTAGGATGTTTGTAGCGGGAGATTGATTGTGTTGAATTTTGTGTTTTTTTCTTTTTATTTAATTTTCCTTATATTTGCCTTGTTTTCTTCTCCCAGGGATTAATGTTAATAGATATTGTTGTATCTGAATTTTTTTTCTATACCGTCAGTTTGCCACCTAAAATTTTCTATGGAAATTATGTTTCAAAGTATTTCTTCTGCATGCGTTTCATTTTTGTGGGTATGTTTCTTCTTTCCAGATACAGCAGATCTTATGAAATCCCAACTTGCAAGTAATGTTTTGCTTCTCACACTATTTCACATGTTTGGTCTCTAGCTAACTACGGAAACTATGGATTGAGTATTTATTAATATTTTTTTTATATACATATATATAATAAAAATATATGCTTTTAATAATAAAACATAATATTTGAAATAATTAGATTGAATTATATTTATATTTATTTTTTTTACTATGTGTTAAATTAGTTAATAAAATAAAATTAATGTTAGTATTTTAAATAATATAATAGATTAATAATTATGTTAAGATTTATTTTTTAAAATTTGTATTTATATTTTAATAAATATTAAAAAATAAAAAAATACCGTCATGAAATTTTTAAACTTAATCTATTATTATTATTTAATTATTAAAAAATAATTATGAATATTAATATAACCATTCGATACCCATCCTACTTTCATTGCTAACGGAAACACTATATTTCGCTCTTTACAACTCAAGTGAATACCAAGTCTCTAATGTGTGATAAAAGGAAAGAATTTACTAAATACCTTTTAATCGAATTGAATTCAAAGACATCATAAAGTTCCCTTTTATAATCTATTAGACACGTTTATGAAGTAATGTACTCTCTTCTTATTTAGCTTTTGGGTTTGAGGAGGGAGTTGTTTGACTAAATCACACGATGTTAGTGCTTAGCAACAGATTTAAACTGCAGTTTTTTTCACCTATTTAAATCCAATCAATATGAATTTGATTAGTAGTTAAATCAAAATAATATAAATCTGAGTATAAATAATATTATAAAATTAGTATAATTTAATAAATTTATTTATAATCTCAATTAAGAGAATCATAAGTATAATTATTTAAATATTTATTTAAAATTTATATATTTTTTTTAAAATTAAAATTACAATGCAATGTGATTGTAATAGGTAACATTTTAATATAACATATTATAAAATAAAATTTATTTATTTATTTGATAATTTTAATAATAATTTTTTTTATGAAATTACAATCTATTATAAAATATAATATGTCAATTAAAATGGAATTTCATAAAGTGCAAATTCCTTTTTTTTTTCCTTTGGAAATATTTATTACTATGAACAATGACTAAGATAAAGTGCAACCAAAGAAAAATAATAATAATAAGATAACGATAAGGGCATAAAAAGT
Organism: Hippophae rhamnoides; assembly: GCA_033030585.1. Classification (NCBI taxonomy): domain Eukaryota; kingdom Viridiplantae; phylum Streptophyta; class Magnoliopsida; order Rosales; family Elaeagnaceae; genus Hippophae; species Hippophae rhamnoides. The sequence goes on along the minus strand of CM065430.1, from coordinate 40,154,762 downwards.
AGAAGATGAGCACTACAATGTTGATTTTCTTGCTAAACGATTCCTTGTATTGTTGGCATGGAAAACATTAAATCATAACTAACAACAATAAGATTAAGCGAGGACTAAGCACATCAGCAATAAACCAATGAAGAATCTTCTACTTGGGAGAATTTCATGAAAAGCTTTTCTCTCAAGTTACAATAAATTAGAACTTTGGTTTCAAGTCTGTCCATAAGCTTTAGAGTAAAAGCTACTCCTTTTTTTTATTTTATTTTTAATTTTATATATACTCCAAATTTTAATCTACCATATATATATTTTTTTTAATTTCAGAATGGGAGCTCTATGTCATAAAGTGATTAGCTCAATTTGGGAGGTATTAATTGTTGCAGGTATAGATCAAAGAAAAACGACACAATAAAAGAAAAGTAAATGTCAATGATACTCTCAAAATTGCTCAAATATCAAAAAAATCTCGAGTTTAAAAATAATATCAATAACCCTATTTCGATACTTTTTAATTAAAAAATAATTGAAAATGATATATATGCAAATACCATCTTCTCTTTTATATTAAAAAAATTAAATTAATAAAGTAGTTAAAGTAAAAAAAAAATATTTTAGATAAATATTAAAAACATTGTTAATAAAATAAATTGTATTTCTTTCTCACTCATTTATAATTTCTCAATCTTACTTATATCTCTAGATATTTATGTCTTTTATTTCTCATTATTAAAAATAAAATTAGCTTTTTTAAAAAAAATTCACAATTTATTGATTTTGATATATTTATTTTTTATTATTATGTTTTTTTAGCTATATTTGGTGAGAAAAATAATAACTGTTATTATAAATATTAATATTTTTATTCTTTTATTTTTTTACATATTTTATTTTTAAATTATGTTTTATTTATATTTATTTTTTTAACTTATGAAATCATGCAATTTTTTTTGCATTATTTTATTTTTTAGGCTATTACTTATTGAACTTGATAGTTTTTTAATATTAAATCATATCTTAGAATAGTTTATTGATATAAAACAAATTAATTAAAATTACTTTGTTATTTTAGCAACCTTTAAGTTCATGTTTGGGTCGCAGTACCAAAAAGTAATAAAAATGATAATAATAATAATAGAATTGAATGCAAAGAAAATAATATTAATATTACAGTGTTATTATTGTATTTAATTTACAATTGAAATGGAATAAAAAATAGTGCATATTATCTTAATATTTTTATATTCAATGAAGTTTAAATAATATTACTTAATTGTTACTTTCTATGTCAAACAGAATATATTATTAAAAATTATTAAAAATATTATTTAATCTAAAAACATTTTAAAAATAAGATAAATATTTTTAATAATTTTTTCTTTCATATTATTAATAAATGGTAATAAAGTCTTATTGTTGATTCACCATATCAACAACGAATATCACATAATCAAAATTAAAATTAAAAAAATTTAAAGTTTACAATTATAAGATTTTAACGATTTAAGATTTAAGAGTTTTAAGTTTTGAAGTTTAGAATTTATGTTTTTTGGTTTAAGAATTAGGATATAAAGTTTAGTGTTATAGGATTTTAGGTTTTAATGTTTACTATTTAATGTTTAAAGTTTATAGTTTACTGTTTAAGTATTTATAATCTACTATCTATGATTTATAGTTTTAAATTTGAGGACAAAATTGAAATAATATTTTTTTATGTATAATGAGTATAGGGATTAAATAACAATTCTATCGAGAGATGGTAGAATAATAATATTATCTATTTTAAAAATTATTTTCATTTAATTCCAAATATATAATACAATTAAATATAAAAATATATGAAATAATTTAGCTAATAATTTTATTTATAATAACTAAATGATTAAACAATAGAGTAGTGACAGCACATTCTGTTCATTAGTCATTTTTTTTTTCGCTTAATAATTTCTCCTTTTTTCAGTATAGAATCTTTTCTCAATAACACCAATAATACACATTAAAAAAAACACTTTCAATAATTATATTAAAATATTACAATCATAATTCAAATATCAATTTTTTATTAAATTTTTATTGAATATAATTAAGAGAATTTAATATCGATAATAATATATTAGATTATTTATAATTTATTACAAATAAATACATTTTTATTTCAAAAAATGATCTTCCCTTCTTTATAATATTGGGTTATGATATGACTGAAAAATCCACAACGAAGAAAGAAGAAAAATACATTACAATTATTTACTAATAAAAGCCAACTTTAAATGACACTTGTACGTTCATTTTGATTTATTATCTTCACCTAACAAAAACTATACACAAACATGTTCTATATCTAAAATTAATTTTCACAATCAAAATAAATTTAGAATTAGCTGAAGAATTAAATTTCTTGACAGATAGATTTAGTAATACTTGATAATTGCCAATCTGGAATCAATTTAGTGCATATGTTACTCTCCATTCAATAATGATAAATAATTAAAAGTGATTTCAAAATAAATATTCAAATGTTCAGCACTTTTCTTACTAAGTATTAATTACTTTTGCCAAAAGCAATAATAATACTAATCAAAATTTTGAAATCATTTTACTTAATCATTGCGATTTACTTAATGATTGCAAAATTAGAATTCATTTGAACTATTTAAAAGCATTTTTAACCAAAAGAAAAATAAGGGGACCCGATTTGTACCAAAGCTAGCTTTAAATGTAAGAGCATGGACCTGTAGTGACAGAATTCAAGCTAGGACGTGCATGAAGAAGAAAAGCTGTCAGAGAAAGTAGAAGGAAGGAAATAGTAAAGGATTTATTTATAAAGGGTGAAAGCTTCCTTGGGAAAGTGATAGAAGGCATAACCCCTAGTTCATATGACTTTTGTATTATTTGGATCAATTTGATAATTTTCATTAAATTATAAGACCTAATCAACTCTACCCAATAGTTACAAAACTAAATACTTATTCTGTAATAATTATATTCCGTAATAATTATGGGATTATTCAAATCATTTTTCCCTTATAAGTATGCTTTTAAGGGAAATGGTTTCAAGAGAAGTAATTTCTTCTAAGTGTTTTCAAAAGTATTTAGGTATTTGTAATAAACTTGTTACAAGTTATTTTGAGGGATATTCTCCTAAATATTTTAGAAATAGAATACGGGTATAGTACATAAATAGTACCATTATTTTATTAAATGTAGAATTTAGTATGGTAAATTTTTGATTAAGACATTAAATTCATAAAAATTCCAAAATAAGTCCAAAAGGTCAAATTTAGACCATGTGATTGGCATATATTGTATTTTTTGAAACAATTTTGACATTTTGAAAATTTGAATTAAAAAAAAAAACTAAAAAAATGCTAATAGGGTGGTGGGTTGGGTTGGGGATGATGGTTCATCAAAGGGGTTGGGATTTCGCTCTTTTTTTTTTATAATTTAAATTTCCAAAATATCAAAATTATTCTAAAAAATTTTGGACTCATTGGAACTTCTATAAAGTTATTGTCCTTGTTCTAACCAAAAAATTACCATCCTAAAATGTACCGTTATTATAGTTAGTGTACTAATCTTACTTGGGTCAATCAATAAATTACCAAACCATATATTTTCAAAAGTTACAATACCATTTTAACTATTAATCCAGAGATCCATAGAATATCTAACTAAAACTGCTTCTCTCAAAAGTAAAAGTTACTTCTACTAAATGAAGGAGTAGTGTTTCTCAAAATTTTAAAATCACTTGTCGCAGAGATTGTCAAACTCTAGAAGTGTTTTACCCCATGGAAAGCACTTTTAACCCAAAATAGAAGCAACTCCAAACTGGTTGACATGCAAATTGGTTGAGTGGTGGAGATGGAAGTTATGTCGTAAGCCAGAGGCCAGTGACAATGTAAGAATGGACTTGTTGATTGAGTTGTTGGCTTGATGGGTTTTTGAGCAAAAGAGAACAACTGTTGTATTGATATGTCTTCTTTTCGGGTGTGTCAACAATCTAAAACCCAATCCCATCAAATGAGAATGACCAGTAAATTATTGAATAGTGAAAATGCAATGTCAACTAACTCCTGAGAATGGTTCTTAGAAGTACTAGCCAGAATAATGCCATAGATAAATTGTTCCCTAATTTACAAAATTATTAATTCATTATTAGATAACTTCCTCACATATTTTAAATTTATTTTGGAATAAAAAAAATTCCAAGATTAGTTTAAATGAAGAAATAATGGTACTTGCAGCAATCTTTATTTCAAGGCCTGATTTACGTTAGAGTTGTATTTTATGCAATGCTTCGACCCAATGTTTTATTTCTATCCTAGTTGATCTTGATTCGACATTAGAAGTATATAAATTTTTCTTCAATAACCGAATAATTTTGTCTGTAAATGCATATTTGATTCCATCCATCAATTTTCTTCCCTATGAATTCGAGTCTCAATAAGAATGCTAGTTCTTACTGTTCATATATTATGATATGAATATACCACACCAATTCGTTATGTATGGATGATGAGATTTTATTGATACAGAGCCAATTCCAATAGACTTATTGGAGGGTCCCATTGGCGTGCATCCGGTAGGAATTGAACCTACGAATTCGCCAATTATGAGTTGGGCGCTTTAACCATTCAGCCATGGATGCTTAGCGCTGAAAACTTACTGATAATCGCAACAAACCAGCCAAACAAGGGTTGAGGTTGAGGGTTTAACTTAACAAATTTATTTGAGTAAACTGTGAATTCCACAAGTTCGTAATCTCTGCTAATTAACAAGGTAAGGAAGACAAGTAAACAGAACTCACTGCAGCTTTCTACTCATGAAATTGTCAACAGAAGCTTGCTTCAAGTAAATACCGTGTAGACCTAAGCTGCCGTCTCAGAACAGATGCTTATTCAAGTTTTTTGATTTAGTTTCTTCATAAGCTCTATGAATTCCCTGAAAGCTGTAACAGAAACTTCTTACATGAAATAACTCAAAATCTTTTGGAATCACACACACACACACACACAGGAAGAGAGGAGAAGGAGGGGAGAGAGAGAGAGAGAGAGATTTCACAAGACTCTTTTGAGGAACATAAATCCTGAAAATACATATTTCCATTACCATAATCAGAATCATGAGGTCCTGGAGATGCTTCAGGGTGGTATTGAAGGGACATAACGTTCTTTGAAGGATAAGCTAGGCCAGCACAGCTCCCATCGTTAAGATTTACATGGGTCACTTCCACACCTGCTGGAAGTGATGCAGGATCAACTGCATAGTTGTGATTCTGCCAAAAAGTAGAACCCACAAAAAGGTCATAGTTAATTTCTTTACTATCCCAATAAAAAGTTGTAAAATCTTAGGTTAAATCAAAGGTGGTCTTGTTATCTGATACTGCGGCAACTTGTACTGATGTTGATAAATTCAGTTGGTTCGAAAAATGAGAATTACAAACCTGAGCACTAATCTCAACTTCACCAGTTCAAAGGTTGCGAACTGGATGATTTCCCCCATGATGGCCAAATTTCATCTTGAATGTTTTACCACCTAATGCCTGGCCAAGCAACTGATGACCCATGCAAATTCCAAACACAGGAACCTTTCCAAGAATTTCCTTCACTGTTTCAATAGCTATGGAACCGCTGATGGATTTCCAGGGCCATTGCTGAACAACACCCCATCTGGCTTCATCTTCAGTGTCTCTTCTGCAGGCCATGTTGAAGGCACAACAGTAATTTTGCAACCATAAGTTGCCAACCGTCTCAGTATGTTATGCTTGATTCCAAAATCATATGCAACAACCTTCATTTGGTGCACAGAGATAGAAAGAAAATTGAGACTCGAGAAGATACAATGAAATAATGATTTCTTCATGCACATATAAGGTGTACGTATAGATAGTACTTTTAAGAGTGAGTTAACTTAACATTTCAATGTTTTCAAGAGAACTTGTATAATTTCTTACCCGGAAAGTTTCTCTGTCCTGGCAGGAGTTGAAATTCCATTCTAACTTCGTTTTATTGACCCATTCATAAGGGGCCTTGCATGAAACACCACTGATTAAATCAATACCTGCAATGATAAATTGAATAGACCATTAATTTATGATCTTCGATGTCTAAAACACAATATTTAAGTTTTTGAACCTTACCAAGAATGTCCCAAGAACGAGACATTTCCAACAGCTCCTTATCTGTTTTAGTTTCCTCTGTGCTTAAGACACCAATAAGGCTTCCGTCTTGTCTTAATCTGCGAGTAATTGCACGTGCATCGACATCATCTGTCGCATAATGGAAGCAAAAGTCAGAAATCACAAAATAACTCAAAGGAAGAAAAAAGAAGCAAGCCAGTTTGGATGGTTTTTACGCCCATCTTAAAGATGTATTGCCTAGGTTGTTAACTTACAAATTCCCATAATGTTCCTTTCTGCAAGATAATCGCCAAGTGTTTTTGTGAATCTCCAATTTGAAGTACTTGAAAGGAATTATACACAGAAATATAAAAGAGAACTAATGAATAAACAAGGAGAACTAAGCCAAAATGTAGACAAATTTTATTAGGAATGGATGAGAACGTACTTGATACTCAAACTTCTGATCACTAGGCCAGCAAGAAAGCATTCTAATGATTCTTCGTCATCTAACATCAGCAAAAATGATCTCAGAGCTTATAGGTTTGAACTTTGCCAAGGACAAAACTTAACTTACCATAATTTACACCCGTGTTTCCAATATGCGGAGTTGTCATAAGCACAAACTGACCAGCATAACTAGGGTCAGTGAGAATTTCTTGATACCTGCATGAATGTTTACAACTGAGTTTTGATCAACATTTTACCTTGTCCAATAAAAAAAATAAATAAGCAACAGTTAACTACTCATAAAACTCAGAAAAAAGGGAAGAAAAAAAGATCATGAAAACATGGGTTACTCAGAACTAATGTATTATCTCACCCGGTTAAGGATGTATTAAATACGACTTCACCCACTTGAGTTCCTGAAGCACCAAATGACTTGGCTCTCCAGATTGAACCATCGTCGAGAGCTAATCTGGCATCTGAAACCTTCCAAGGTCTTTCTGCTAAACATAAAGCACAAGAAGTAAGACGTCAGAGGTTTTCAAGTTATAATTTATAAATCTACAGAATATAATGTGAACAACCATGGGTAAACAAGTTTACTATACTTTTTGTCCGAAAAAAATGAATTTTTATAAAACAAATGATACTAATTTTTGCCTTGTCTCACATTGTTATTTTACATCACTTAAAAGATGTATAAATAAGGATTGACTATTGAGTTTAGGCCCCAAGGGGCACCCACTTTTGTAGAAGGGGAAATGAACTAGACAAATGTGATACCATGTGCGCACGCACCGTCGCCGTCCGACCGGCCGACCGTGCCGAGCCGAGTCCGCGCGTGAGTATATTGGCATTTTATTTTTTGGAAATTTTTTTTTGTTAAAATATTTTTTTACTCAAAAAATAGTCGTTACTTTTTTACTCAGAAAATGACCGTTATTTTTCTTTACTTAGAAAATGGTCGTTCCTACATTGTTTTCACATACTTGTTTCAACAATTTTAAGACGTTTTTCTATCTGTCATGTCTATTGAAATGTTAACTGTTGATTTCAACAAACCGTAAAACACTGAGGAAGTTGGAACTAAGAAGTATATTGTCAGTAGATAGATGAAGTACCAAATGATTGATGGCAAATCTGTGTAAGCTCAATCACACGAATTGCAGAAGATAGCACACAAAATAACTTTTGAAGGTATGACTTTAGATGAACAATTTCAAGTTCTTGTTATTATAGATAAATTACCCCCTGTTTGGAAAGATTTTAAGAATGCACTTAGACATAAACTAAGGAATTTTCTTTAGAAAGTCTTATAACCCGTCTAAGAATAGAAGAAGAAGCATGAAAACAAGATCAAAGAGATGAAGTACTCGTTGTCTCAAACAATAGTACCAGTAAAAGATCCCCCTCTGCAATTCTGAAATCTAAAAGAAGAAATATGAAAACTCAGAATCACAATAATAACCAAAATCGCAACCACCAAAATAAAAACAAAAACTATTTCCCCCATAATAGACCTCAACCCCCCTTAAGAAATAATACATTCATGTGTTATAATTGTAATAGACCAGGCCATTTGGCCAAGAACTATGGAAACAGGAATCGTCCTGCCCTGCAGGCGAATCTTATCGAAGATCAACTTTTTGCTATGATATCTGAAATCAATTTTGTTGGTGGATCTTAGGGGTGGTGGGTGGACACTGGTGCTTCTCGCCATGTTTACTATTATCGAGACATGTTCAAGTCCTATTTTGAGTCTGAGGATAAGAAAGTGTTGCAAGGCGACTCCCACTCCACTAAAGTTGTTGGTATTGGCAAGGTGGAATTGAAGTTTACCTCTGCTAAGACTGTCATCTTGAAGGATGTCCTGCATACTCCAGAGATGAGAAAGAACTTAGTTTCTGGATATCTTTTTAACAAAGCTGGGTTTACTCAAACTATAGGAGTTGATTTATATACAATAACTAAAAATAATATATTTGTTGGGAAAGAGTACGCCACTGATGACATGTTTAAATTAAACATTGAAATTAATAAAGCTTCTTCTTTTGCTTATATGTTGAGTTCTTTTAATATTTGGCATGCTAGACTTTGTCATGTTAATAAACGCATAATCAAGAACATGCATACCTTAGAACTAATTCCTAAACTATCTTTGAATGATTTTGAAAAATGTGATTTTTATAGTCAAACTAAAATAACCAAAACCTTACATGAATCAGTAATTAGAGAATCTGAACCTTTAGAATTAACACTCTGACATGTGAACTTGATGGAAATTTACAAGAAATAGAAAGCGTTATTTTATAACTTTTATAGATGACTGTTCAAATTACACTTATGTATATCTATTGTAAAATAAAAGTAAAGCGTTTGACATGTTTAAAATATTTATGATTGAAATTGAAAATCAACTTAACAGAAAAATAAAAAGGTTTTGAAGTGATAGAGGCACTAAATATGATTCCAATATTTTCAATGATTTTTATAAAACTCATGGAATCATTCATGAAAAATCCAGACCTTATTCTCTTCCGAAATGAATGGAAAAGCTGAAAGAAAAAATAGAACTTTTACTGAATCAGTTGTTGCAATTTTATTAAACTTTGGTACTGCTTCCCATTGGTTGGGAGAAATTTTATTAACTGTTTGCTATGTGTTAAATAAAGTGCCTAAATCTACTAGTAAAATTTTACCATATGAAATTTTGAAAAATAAAAAACCTAACTTAACTTATTTTAAAACTTAGGGTTGTTTAGACTAGACATAGCTTATGCTGTGGGACTACTATGTAGATTTACTAGTAAACCTAGTATAGAGCATTGGAATGCTATTGAAAGGGTTATGAGATACCTTAAAAGAACTATGAACCTTGTATTATATTATAAAAAGTTTCCCGTTGTTCTAGAAGGATACAACGATGTTGATTGGAACACTTTAACAGAAGACTCCAAAGCAACTAGCGGCTATATATTTAGCATAGCTGATGGAGCTGTTTCTTGGAAGTCTAAGAAACAGAAAATATTGGCTCAATCTACAATGGAGTCTGAAATGATAGCACTAGCTACTGCTAGTGAAGAAACAGGTTGGTTAAGAAGTCTGTTAGCTGATATCCCTTTTATGGGAAACACCGATACCAACTGTCCTGATCCACTGCGATAGTACCGCGACTATTACAAAGATTTAGAACCGTTACTACAACGACAAGAAACGACATATATGTCGTAAGCATAGTACTGTTAGAGAATTTCTCTCTACAGGAGCTGGAAGAGTGGATCATGTACGTTCTGATGAAAATTTGGCTGATCCTTTGATGAAAGGATTACCAAGAGAGAAGGTTTTCAAAACCTCAAAAGGAATGAGACTAATGCCCTTAGAATGAAGAGTCACTCGTGATGGTAACCCAACTTATAGATTGAAGATCCCAAGAAATAAGCAATGGGTAACAAGTCATGTAGTGATATAAGAAGAATCATGCTATTTTGAAGTCTCATTTTATATTGTTAGAAGCATGAAGTTCTGAAGCGATAGAAAAAGATAAGTTAATTATTAAACTCTTAATAAGTTCTATACTTTATGTGCAGTGGAGTACATAGCTATAGGAGTGCTCTTGATAGACTCACCTATGTGAATGTAGAAGTGTAACCGCTTCTTATGAAAAAATTTTAGGAAAAATTTACTAGAGCATTTATTATACTGGAATACACATGCATGACCGTAAAGCACGGGCTTTTCGAACTACACCTTTGAAAGGTTGTGTGTGTAATGTTGTTAGAGATAGAGTTCAAAACTACGAGTTACTCTAATATATTTTAAAGCATCAACACTATGCAAAGGTTCAAGTCGATAAACATCTTTTACTTATGCACAATCTTATACTTTTAATTGATCGGTTGTTCGATGAAAACTATTTTTATATAAAATTCAAATAGGAGATTGTTGGAAAAAAGTGAATTTTTATAAAACAAATAATGCCAATTTTTTCCTAGTCCCACGTTGCTATTTTGCATCACTTAGAAGATGTATAAATAGAAAATGATTGACTATTGGGTTTGGGCTCCAAAAGGCATCCACTTTTGTGGAAGGGGAGATGACCTAGGCAAATGCACACATGTGTGCACGCCCCCACCGTTCGTCCGTCCGACCGGCCTGCTGTGCCATGTCGAGCCGAGTCCGAATGCATGTGCGTGTGAGGTGATGTGGTATTTTATTTTTTGGAAATATTTTTTTGTTAAAATACTTTTTTCACTCAAAAAATGATCATTACTTTTTTAATCAGAAAATGACCATTATTTTTTCTTTACTCAGAAAATGGTTGTTATTCTTCTTTACTCAGAAAATGGTTGTTATTATTCTTTACTCAGAAAATGACAGTTACTTTTTTTTCATAAAATAACCATTACTCTTTTCACCCAAACATGACCGTTATTATCATAATGACCACACATTTTCTCAAACCTATAAATAAAGGGCCTCGGTTCTCAGTTTCAACACATCAATTTACAAACATCTCTTACTAAGAAAAAGCCCTCAGAAAGAAAAAAAAAGATCCTATATTGCTATGAGTTTTCTGAGAACCAAAATTTTATAGGTGTAGCATTTCGGTCTTTATCAATGTAGGGAAGTTCTGAGACAGAAAACAAAGATTCTAGGCTGTTTTATCCTGAAGACGAGGACAGAGCCGTCAAACATCTTAAAGAGAACGACTTAGTAAACCCTAAACCCAAGCAGTTCATTTCAAGTTATCGGTAATATTGTTCCTACATTGTTTTCACGTAATTATTTCAACACTTTTCCTAGCATATTGATCAATAGATACCAACTTAGTGAAACAATCATGTAACACCATTATTTACATTGAAAAAGAATGCTGAAACAAAATTAAGAAAAAGTCTTCTATATAAAATGCAACATGCAATCATCGACTCCTCTTAGTCATTAATAAGGCATGCATCACCAAAGGTTAAAGGAGCAATGATAAAGTTAAAGACATGGTACGCCTAAATTCGCATGTTGCAGATAACCCAAATCACCCACGACCCAAAATATGCTCCAAAGAAATCCAGAGACAGAGCAAATGGAATAGTTTAAATCTTTCAGAAAAAAACATTAACCAGCTTTAAAATTGAATGGAAACAAAACTGAATTTTTTTAAGGCAGCAGAAACAAAAAAAAATTCCTTTCCATTCGACCAAATGGCTCGGCATTATCTGAGTTATTCTCCAATGACAACTCTTCTACTTTATCAAAAAAGGGGTTTAAACAAAACCCTTCAAATGCCCAAGAAACTAGTTAATTTGTTTTTTAGCAAATTGGTACCATAATAAGGAAAAAAGGGTAGAGAAGGAGAAAGGTACACCACCAGTGGCGGCGATCTGAGAGGAGCATCTGATAGTGAAAACTCTAAGCTTTGAAGAGTTTGGCGCCTTAAGGACTAAAGAATCAGAGGGTTTAATGAATGTGAAGCTCGTAGTAGTTGTCCCCATTTCAACCTTCACTCTCAATCTATCAGTAAACTTCTCTCGTTGTCGTTTTTTTTTTAACAGAGTATCTACTTTTAGGTCGGCATTTTTTAAGTTTATAAAATAAAAAATGTACTAATCTAAATTTTAATTTATTATCTTTAATATTTTTTATTTCTATTTCTATTTCTATTTTTATTTTTATTATTGATAATTAATTATTTTAACTAAAACTTATACAATTTATTAAGATAATGAAGTTCTAATTCTATACTTAATTTAAATTCTTTGATCAATTTAATCAAATTTTAACTAAAATAGTTAATTTAAATATATTTTATTATATAAGTAAAAATTTGAAATAAAAATTTAAAAGTAATAAATTGTAATTTTTTTAAATATATATTCTATAAACCAAATAAAGGTGTTTGGCAATTATTATTTTGGACAAGTGCCAGTATACTAGAATTTGAATGATTAGATCCACAATTGTTTTAGTGAGCAATACGTCTAATTAGTTTTACAAAATTGACATCATAAAAAATATCAATTGTTATGTTTTTTCTTGATTTTTTTTGTTTTTAATTTTTATTTAAAAAATTGTGTTAACAATTATTTATGTTATAATATTTTTTATCAAATTGCAGTTAAAAATATATATTTATTTTTCAAAAAATGAAAGTTACTAGAATTAAGTAAATTGCTTCGTTATTATTTATTTTAAAACTTTCTTTTTCAAATACAGTTAAAAATAATTTTAAAAAATAGTTATTGAACTAATTGTATTGCTTTATCATTGTCATGTTAGTTTTTTAAAACATGTAGACTAAATTACTCAAAAATAATTAATAAATCTAAATTCTCTAGTTGCAAAAGTTAGTTAACCTATGCTATCATCCATCCTATTTTTAAAAAGTATTCTTTAATACAATACAAACTAGCTAAAATTCTTTTTGCAAATAATTTTATTATTTCATTAATTATTAATTTTTAATCTATGAGCAACTTCACATTTAAATTTTTAAACTTTAAAAACTATAATTTAGTCATTAAATATTTAAAATTTTACATCAATTCAAAAACTTTTAAATCGTAGAATTTAGTTTTACAAACTTTAGAACTTCATACATATGCTCTAATTTTACGATTAAAGTTTATACTTACGATTTAAAATTTTAAGATTTATGTTCGAATTTTAATATATATATATATATATATATATATATATATATATATAATTAAATTATACTATTTAAAAATTTATAAATATATTTATATTTTGTGATATATTGTTTCCCCACGCTACGTTACTTGAACTTAGATATATGTTTCAAATATTAGTATATATCTAGACATCAGATTTACTAAACTTAAAATTTTAAAACGATTAAACATTGATATAAAATGACCAATTTTTAGAACTAGACCTATATATATATTGTATTTTTTTATAATTATAACTAAATATATTATTACATATATATTAATATTATTTTCATGCATTGAAATAGTTAAAACCATGAAATATAAAATGAAAACAATTAATACGAATAAAATTTAAATCAATAAAATCGAATATATAAAACAAAAAAAACCATATAAATATTATACACAATAAAATCTAAAAGGCTTAATACATAATTGAAATGCGACTCATTTTAAATATTGTTGCCTCCCATTTTGGTTTATCAATTAAAAGCTGTGGCAACTCTATTATATTACCTATGATTAGAATATTCATATAGTTAATAAAAAGAAATATAATATGTAATAAAATAATTATATACAATACATAATGCTTTAAGGAAATAAAATGAAAGGCTATAAAGTTGAACTTACATAGATCCTAATATTTTGTTGACTCATCTTTACTATTATCTTTTTTATTTAAACATAAGTTAATATTGCAATGCACAAATATCAAATATTTGGCTCTACTTGTAGCGAGTCTATTTTTAAAGTTTTGGATTATAGAATAAGTATTCCAATTTATTTTGCAACAAGACAAAATATGTTAGTTGCGAAAGTAGCTTGAAACCTAAAGTTTGAAGATGTGGTATCGAAACACCCTAATAAACACACCATGAGATAGACTCGTGTCATTATCTCAATAATGTGAAGCTCACAAAAATTAAAAAAGGCTTCAAATTCCAAATGAACTTTACAATAGTCAAGTTTATTAATAAAAAGTCTTTTAAATCATTCAACTCTATGAGTGAATACCTCGTTATCTTCGTGAGGAGTTAAACATTGATTCTATTTACTCATTATTGAATCCATACATTAGTATAAAACTTAAGAACTAAAGTATGAGTCATACAATGAAAATGAGTATTGCTTTTTTCTATCTATTCACCAATATATTATGAAAAATATTAAAGAAGCTTGAGCTATCAATAAACATATATTTTTTCTCATATTCAAATATCATTTATTTTTCTTTTACAATCATTATATCTCACTTATCATAAATTAAATTTAATATAGGAGAATCAATATCTATAACCCTTAACATGTCTATAATAGGTTCGATAAACTTCAAAAATAATCAAGGATGTCCCATCAAAAATTATCTACAATGCATTACTTTACCACATGTGCTTCTACTTCCAATGTTATCTTTCCTTATCCTCTAATGCATTTTTCAACTTGCATCCATAACCATTTTTTCAAGAGCATATTTATCATCCTTTATATGTTTCAATATGATAATACTTTATGCAAATCTTGTTTTTGCTACCATTAGCAATCTCAACTCAAAATATTCATTGAATAAAACCAATGTCATTCCAAGGTTTAAAATGGAATTATGATATTTTACCCATCATTTATCAAATCAACCATCCACTTTCACTCTAAATATTGATATGATTTTTCATAAGGATCACATATACACTTAAGTATTAAATTTAAACTATGCATAACACAAAGACTCCAAAAATATTTGAGAGTATTTCTTTTCAATAATAAACCTAGTAACTTTAAAATTACATATATTATGAATACTCATTTAAGTTACATTTGTCTCTCTAATTTCCTCAATTGTTGATAAAAACATCAACTACGTATTCAGCATATTTAATATTATCACTTGCATATATTGTTTTTCAAAACATTGATCCTTCAATAGATGCAACCATTATATTAATAATAGATCATCGTTGACATCAAACCAATCATCAAAATAAATATACAAATTTCATCAAAGTTTAGCTTATAATTGATGGTTTCATCTCTAAGAGAATTAATATTTTCAAAAACAATATATACAAGGAATAATATTGAAGTTGTTGAATATATATAGTTAGTATTTTTCTTCTTTTTTTGTTGTTGTTGGCAGTTAAGGAAAATTGAGAGACAAATATAGTTGAAATAATTACTAATAATGGAAGTAAATTAAAGTTGTTGGGTTGATTATTGAAAAGAAATATCTTCAAAGTTTTTGAACTTATTGTGTTATGCATGATTTAAATTTGACACTTGAAAGAATGTGTGATCCTATTGAAAAATATGATCATTATTTGGAATGTAAGTGGATAGATGATTTGATAAATGATGTGCAAAATATGATAAATTTTGTTTTAAACCATAGAGTGACATTAGATTTGTTCAACAAGTATTATAAGTTGAGATTGCTAATGGTAGTAGAAGAAATACTTGCATCAAGTATTATCATGTTGAAATATTTAAAAGAGGTTAAATCTGTTCTTGAAAAAATGGTTATAGATGCAAATTGAAAAATGTATAGATGCGAAGGAAAGATAACATTGGAAGTAAAAACACATAAGTTAAAGCAATGCATTGTATATGATTCTTGGAGGAACAAAGTTGATTATATTTTAAAGTTTACCGAGTCTATCATAGACATGGTTGTAGATATTGATTTTTCTATGTTACATTTGATTTATGATATGTGGAATGTACTGATTGAAAAAGTAAAGGAAATCATATTGGAGCATGAAGAAAAATATATTCTCATTGGTAACTCAAACTTCTTTGATGTTGTTCATAATATATTGGTGAATAGATGGACAAAAATCAATACACCTATTCATAGTATGGCTTATACTTTGGTTCTTAAGTATTATACTAATGTATGGATTCAATAATGAGTTAATGGAATTCAAGGTCTAACTCCTTATGAAGATAATGAGGTATCCATGCATATGTTTGAATGTTTTAAAAGACTTTTCCTTAATGAACTTGATTAGTGTAAAGTTCATTTGGAATATAGTGTAGTCTCTAGCTTTTTTTTAGAATCTCTAGTGAGTCTCACGTGATTGTGACAATGACATATGAAGAGCTTATTGGCACACGAATTATGTTTAATAAATATGAAAGTATATGTATCGTAATAAGTAATATAATAATAAGAAAATATCGTTCACACATAGATTATGTTATTAAAAACTAATTTTTAATACTAAAAATAAAAATTAATTTTTTGTGTTTTCATATTTTAAGGAAACAAAATTAAAAGAATTAAAAATAATTAATTAAATCAGATTGGTTACTAAGAAAATACATGAGAAAATATTTAAGAATACTTAATCTTCCAATTTTTTAAATATTTTAATCACTAAATCCTTCTAATATAATTATTAATCACTTACACGATCAATTGAATCTAATCTAGTATGTATTTTTCTCTCAAGTAAACTACACACCATATAGTAATTAACCTAATTACACTCTCATGTCAATTAAATGCATACTACTTATTAAGCTCATCAATTATGGATCACATAAAATCATACATATTTGCTTAGAAACTATGTATGTTATTTAATCAAGAAAAAAAATTAAATAATTCTCTCAAATCTATTTAATTACCTCTATAGATTAATTGTTAGCCAAACAATTAATAGTATAAAAATCAAATTAATTAATATAATTAAATTAAAACCATAATTGATGGAAAAATAT
The DNA here is from genome assembly GCA_033030585.1 of Hippophae rhamnoides. NCBI lineage: Eukaryota > Viridiplantae > Streptophyta > Magnoliopsida > Rosales > Elaeagnaceae > Hippophae > Hippophae rhamnoides. Next base: position 40,137,818 of record CM065430.1, on the reverse strand, counting down.
TAGATCATCACATGGTAAAAATTGGGTTTATAAGATCCCTAAATTAATAAATTAACTAGATATATTTTTGTTCATAAAACTCATATTTTTCATAAAGAAAGACATAAAAATTGATAAAAAAAAGGAGACTAAGAAGAAATACAATTAATCTCTTGAATTATAGTACCAATCTTCTTTTGAATCTCTACTAAAATTGTATCTCTTTTTGAAATTTTCTTTCTTCTTGGCTCCAAAAATTGATAAAAACATTTGTTCATTTTGGCTTATTCAAATTTATGGGGCAATTAGGGAATTAAATATAACTCATGTAGAATCTGAATTGTTAGATCAGCTTCAGATCAAGGGCTGAGATGAAAAAAGGTAAAATTAATAATGTCAGCCAATATGAGAGTGATAAGTGGCTCACGGTATTCACTAATCAAATTAGTGCGTGCGAAAGCTAAGTCAATACCACATGGCGCAATCTGATTCACAGTTATGGATTGCATGGTACCTGAGTGGAATGAATGGACAAATCAGGAGACAATACATGGCAAGAGCGCTGACCAAGCGCCAAACTTGAAATAAACGTTGTGTTGACACGTGGTCTAACACTATGTCACACGGTATATGCAGCGTTTCATGATTGGGCCTCTACGCTTGCATGTTGTCCACGTGGCTTGCTCCATCAACTTCTGGTTGGTTTCACATTAAAAATTCAAAAAGATTTCAAAAAAATCCAAAAAAATTTTAAAAATTATATTTTCACTAGAAAATTTATATTTTAATATTTTAAGCTCAAAAATACTATTTATTTAATAAAACTATCAAATATCAAGTAAAAAAGTATATTGTTGACTCTAGTTTCATAAATTTATCAAAAGCCTATTTCATGGTAGGTTTATTATGGTGCTTCAACACCATATCTTCAAGCTTAAGCTTTCAAGCTACTTTCGCAATCAACATTTTTTTTTCTTATTGTGAAAGAAATTAGAGTACTTATTTTACAATCCAAAATGTTAAAAGAAATAAATTGGCTACAAATTGAGCCAAAGAATTTGTGTTTGTGCATCGCAATATTCGACTATGTCACTACTACAAAATATGAAATTTACATTGGAATTTTTGCGTAGATTTCTAATAAAAAGCCATCCTTATACTTAGTCTTCGCATACCATGTCAACACCTTTGATGTCTCCTTGTTTTGATCCATCCTTAAAATGAGGAATAGGAAGAAAAAAATACCATAGTTTTTGGGCGAGCACTCCTTCCTTCACTATTGCCCCTTGAAAAGTTCTCTTCCATCTTGATTCATTACACATTAGACAACTTGAAACATTCATATATTCTTTCCTATAAAGAATGCAATCATTCGAATATGCATGAATCTTCTCATATTACATGCCAAATTGACGTAAAGTTCTCTTAACTTTATACATAGACGAAGATAATTCATTTTGATCAGTTACTTGCAAACTAAATGATCCTTTGTATCCTTTGTAAAAAGAATCTAACATTCTTGCATTTGATACAAGGACGTTGAATCACATTTTTGCCATTTGAATTTTCACATACATTTTTTCCATTTGAATTTTCACATATGAATTTTATAAAAACTTTCGCTCCATCTAAATATCTTTTAAAAAGTATGTTGTCGCATTCAAATCTTTTCCATTTTAAAAATGCTATATATTGTTTATATAAGATTGATTTAGTTAAATGATTATATTAATTTATAAAATAATTATAACGTACATGTCACTAGATTTTATTTATATTATAATTGGATCCATAAAATACACATAATTAAAAGTTATAGTAGTACTTTTAAAAATAAAGTTAAACATAATATTTATGAATTTTATATCAATTCAAATAATTTACTCTTTTCGAATGTATCCAATTATATTTTCATTTAAAAATAAAATATATAAATATGATTTGAAAATATAGATTTTATATTTTAATTAGTATATTATTATTATTTTAAAATTTTGTTTTATTTTATTACTGTAGGATGATTTACAACGTATCCAGTAATACGATTACATCACACAAATAGAAAATATGAATTTTTTAAATAAATTAAAATATTTTATTTTATATTTGAGTATGTTAAAAGATAAATATCACACGTTTATAAATAATTCTTTTTAATTTGTTGGGTTCGCACTGGGTTCGTTTTTGTAATTGTTAGTGTAAAACGAAAAGAGAGGAAATATATTATGATATTAGAAAAATTAATTGCCTATTATTTTAGTTTCTTATGGAAAAGAGAGTTTTTTTATTGGAGGAACTCTCTCTTTCCTGTAAGTAATGGTTAACATGCAAAGTATATTTTTGTTTTATGCTAAAAGTAATTTCAAACGAAAAAATTTCTTTTAAGAAGCACGTAACATAAGCACAATAATTTTTCTCAGCCTTGAAATGAACATTTCAAGTACTTAGTTCATTAGCGTTTTTAAAGGGTCTAAAAAGCAAAAGCAGAAAGACCAAATGGATAAGAGAGAACAGTTTAAAGGGTCTAAAAAGCAAAAGCAGAAAGACCAAATGGATAAGAGAGAACAGAATTTGAACAACTAATTGATACATTTTTTGTTTCTTTTGTTGTGTTACCATTACATGGTAATGGACTTAACTAGTCACACCCATCATTCAGCTTGGCATAACATGCACAATGTGATATGTGCGAGGAACAAATGAGGGAGACTCCACATTTAGAGGTTAACATCATTAATAATACTGATCACAGCACTATGATTCTTGGTAAAACATATGTGAAGGTCACTAACTGATTCTCCTACCCCTAGGTAGCTTTTAAGTTGCGTGTATTTACAGAATTCCAGAATGTGATTACAAAACAAGATTATGAAATCAGCAATCACGAAAGGTCCACTAATCACCATAGAAGGCTATCCATTCAAATCATAAACTATTGTATAGAATGCTATCCACACGAACTCTAGTATAATGTATGGCAGAGGAACTAGGACGGTATAACATTAAGAATATAAATACATTATTATTGGTGGAGCATAGAAATAGCCTATACTTTCAGCGCTCCCCTGCTTGATTATGTAGTGATTTATAATGTCTGACTGTTGAAAAGCAAATTCAGGCAGTAGCTTTAGCTTTTTCCGACTCTTGTTGCTGTTTCCACTGCTCTGGTGCAAGAGCTTTGGTGATAGAGAGGGCATGTATCTCTTTCATCTCTTCTTCCAGAGCACCATTCACCAATCTATGCCTCTCTAACAACCTCTTCCCTTCGAATTTCTCTGATACGATCCCAATAGCAAAGCTTGCACCACATCTGATAACCACATAGATTTTAGACCAGCAACAAAATCCCTTCTGAACAAATTAATTTTTAAGAAAGAAACTTACCCTCCAGACGTGTCAGTTACTTCCTGAGGGGGGAAAAAGAAAAAGGAACGTTGTATTAACAGAAAAAGCTCACACAGGCATAAACATTTACATAGTATATGAATAGGAGAATATACAAGTGAAATATCAAGAATGCAAGTAAAAGTTTGTCCATCCATTAATTTCACCATGCATAAGTGAAATATCAAGAATGAAAGGGGCACTTCCTATCCAATGAAAATACATGTATTTTGCAAGAACATAATATAAAGTGAATGAAATTGAAGAATAATAAGCTTCAGTTGACAACCAAGTCCAAAGAGCTCCACTATGATCATTAGTTCCAAAATCACGATTGACATGAGAAAAAGTGCAAGGGTTTTCAAAGGGACAAAGATTCCATAATTTTCCGCATAACCACCATGGAACTAAGGCCCAAAGCATGAAATTTAAGTTAAAATGAAGCAAAATATCCACTAGATATGTCTAAAAACAAATTTAACCCATTTCTTTGACTTTCCTCTTTCAGTATATGATCTCATAAAATTACATCAATGAGTATGTTTGTTGTGTAAAAACGTCTTTGATGGAGAAAAACTACTGTACAAAAATAAGAAGAAAAAAAATCTCTATTAATGGAAAAGAATAAAAAAACTACAAACTTGGATTCTCAAAGAATTCTAAACTCTCACAGGACTATTCACAAAAGGATTAAAGAAATCCTTATATTTTTGTTTTCTCTTCTTATTGAATTTGAACCAGCTAACGTAGCATATTTATATATGTACATTAGCTAAAAAGCTACTGGCTAACATTTCTATTTGTTTTAAGCTATTCGTGCATGAATGATTTATTCTCATTTCCTAATTTTAGTAAATAACTAATTCAAGCCATATATTACAAATCACCTTGACTTGAATTCTTAAATCATTCAGTAGTCATCTTCCATCATGGTTGCTCCACCTGCTTCCGGTACCAATCAACATTTACAATGCCAACTAAGTCTAAACAATGTTTGAATTTCACCCATGAAAAAGCCTTTATAATCATGTTTGTTGGATTATAAGAAGTGACAAATCTTCTCCAACAACGCATCACTTTGTGTTGTAACATGGCAAACGAAATGTATCTTGACGTCAACGTGCTTTATCATTCCATGGTACAAAGATCACCGACTACATCTCTAAGCCACAAAGCTTCCTTCACTATTTTTGTGGGTACCATATACTTTGTTTTTGTCGTGGATAATGTAACAATAGACTGTAAAGTCAAAACAACTTATAACACTACCGCCAAGCGTAAAAATATTACCAATCAATGACATTTTACGATCAAGATCGCTAACATAATCTGAATCACAAAATCAAATAACACGACTAATAATTTCATTTATTCCTCCGCCAAAGACCAAACTTGCATCTATTCACAACTTGCCAATAAACCTTCCCTAAGTTGGCCATATCAACTAAGAACACTCAATATATGAGCAATATCTAGTCTAGTACAGACCATGACATATAAATCTCCCAACTATACTTCAGTAAGGTACTTGAGACATGAATTCTTCTTTCACCTATGTTTGTAATGACATTTTTGCAGATAACTTGAAATGAACCGCAAAAGGAATACTAATTGACTTTGCATTATGGATAGATATATATCCATAACTTTCTCAACATTTTTTAAATGAGTATAACCTTCTAGCTTTTCGATCTTGTATGCCATACCAAAAACCCTCTTTATAAGACCTAAATCTTTCATCGCAAACTCATCACACCGTTTATACCATTATCTTGGGGCCTACTTCAAGCCATACAATGACTTCTTAAGCAGACAAACATGGTTTTCCTTTCGTTGTTCAACAAACCTTTCAGGTTGTTGTATATAAATATTTTTCTCCATGTAACTCTAGAGAAAGGCTATCTTCACATTTAATTGCTCCAACTCCAAATCATGTAGACACTAAAGCAAGCAGCACACTAATAAAACTATGTTTTACAATAGGAGAAAAAGCTTCATTAAAGTCAATATCTTTTTGTTGTGTAAAACCCTTTGCTACCAAGCTTACTTTGAACCTTATTATACCTTTCTTCTTGAATATCAACTTGCAACTCATAATCTTCTAATCAATTGGCTTCTCAACAAGCTCCTAAGTTTGGTTCTTGTGGAAGGATTCAAGTTTTTCTTTTATGGCACCAATCCACTACGACACTTCATCATAAGTAAATGCCTTATGGAATGAACTAAATTCTTTTTCTCTAATGTGCTTTTCCATGCAAAGTTCAAAAGCAACGAAATCCCCATAATATTGAAGTGGCATCATCTATCTCTTCTACCTATCTCTAACCAAGATATATTTACGGTTTGTTGATACATCTTTATGTCTCCTCCGATTCTTGCTTAAGAACTTCAATCTCAAGCTCCACGTTCATGCTAGTACTATGAGCTTCAACTTGGTTATCATGGCCTTCATGTAGTCTTGGGTTAAGTATGGTCATTTCATCGAAAGTCACATCTCTATTGATCATAAGATTGACTCCTTAAGGTCCCACGACTTGTATCATTTGACACCATCTTGATAACTCAAAAGTATGCATTTCTTGGCTCTTGGCTCTAGCTTTCTCTTATTAACACAAGCATAAGTTGAACACCTAAATATGCACAAAATTGAATAACTTATCTCCTCTGAAGTCTTACAATCAATAGCTATAGAATAAGATCTATTTACCAAATAGCATGTAGTGTTATCTGCCTCTACTCAAAACTACTTGGGCAAGCTTGCATTAGAGAGCATACAGTGCTCAAAGAAACTTTCAAGACATCTTTAGAAACTCTCAAGAATCCACCTTTAGCATGATATGAACAACCAAAGAAGTCTACATTACTCAAAGAAATTAAGTTCTTCCGAAGTTTTGGCACATACCTCACGTTGACCAACATTCTCACTACCATCATGCATTTTGATTTGCACCGCACCCTTGTCGATCACACTACAAGCACCATCATTTCCCATCAAAACTTTTCCACCATCAACATATTAGAATGTGTCAAACCAATCTCTATTGAGTGTCACATGGAAAATACATGTTGAATCAAAAATCCAATCATCATAATTATCGTTAGATGAGACAAAGAGAACATTTTCATCATCCAACTCTTCTAAGGCAACAATTGCTACACCAAGCTCCAAGGTACTTGCTTTGTCTTCCTTGAGCTCCACACAATTTATCCTCTAGTGCCCTTCTCTTTGACAATTATGACATCTATTGTTGTTCTTGTTTTTGTTGCGTAACTTAGATTGATCTCTTTAAAAGTTCTTACATTCCTCTCTTCTTCTTACCGTTAAGCCTTCACTAGAGTGAGTAACATCGTATGAATAGGTGACTCGCCTCTTCAACTCCCAAGAATGTAAGGGTGTTTTCACTTCCTTCATGGACAGTGAACTCTTATTGAAAATTAAGGTATCTACAAAATTGTCATATGACCTCGGCAAAGAAATAAGTAGAACAATTGAATCCTCGTTATCAACAACAACATCAATCAACAACAACATCAATGTTCTTTAAACTAAGAACAATCTTGTTAAAATTATCAAGATATTTGTGAATGGATTCAACCTCTTACATTTGTAAAGTATATAATTGTTTCTTCAAAGCAGAGACAATTGCGAAGAAACTTTGTCATGTACTAACTCTCTAGCTTTACTCTAAGCTTGTTGGCAATCTTTTCTCCAAAAACTTCTCCTATACCTTTGTTGCCTAGCGATGAAATTGAACTATATGCTTTTTTCATTATCGCCTACTTATGTGCGTAGGCTAGATAATCTTTCCTTCCAATGCCATATCACATTCTTTGCTTAAAGAGAGTAAGCATTTTGAACTACCATAGGTTGATATTATTCTTGCCAATAAATTTTTCAACATCGAACTTTTTAGATGCCATGACTCTAATACCAATTTGTTGTGTAAAAACTTCTATATTGGAGAAAATTTAATCATACAAAAGTAACTGGCAACGAAAATGAATCTATATTAATGAAAAAAGAATAAAAAACTAAAATTTGAACTCTAATTCTCAAAAAGTTCTAAATGCTCCCAATACTCTATTCACATAAGGATTAAAGAAATTATTATATTCTTGTTTCCTCTTGTGAATAAATTTGAGCTAGCTAATATTGCATATTTATATATGCAGATTAGCTAAAAAGCCAATGGCTGTCAACGGACAGCTTTACTGTCCATATTTATTTTCATTTATTTTGAGATTTGTTTCCTTAATTTATGGTTATTTTAATTAACTTAATATTTAACAGATTATACAGAGATAATATTAGCAAATACATAGCTTTTTTTAATGTATAGAATTCTTTTGAACAATTTATATAATAGAGAAAAATCACAAGGTCGGCCAACAATTCGGTTATTTCATATAATATTTTTGACTTATTTCTGACATGGTAACAAAGCAAGATTGAAATTTTTTTCTTCTCTTGGTTTCGGTGTCGCCGACGTGAATTATTATCTCCTTTTGGTTTCATGTGTTGACATCTTCTGAGCCTCGATAGCACATCTTGGCACCTTCTGAATCTAGTGTATCAAGAACGAACGTCATTGCTTTGCACTTTTTAGTATTCTGTTTTTGCAAAAATCTTCATTGAATTTTTTGGGCATTTTCTGCTAGAATGGTGTCCTTTGACAATCTCTATTTAAAGTCTTTTGCACGATTCCTTTATTTTTTGATGTTTTTTTGCTTTGTTTAGTGTTCCATTTATTTGCAATAGACGCTACATTAATATGTGATAAGTTTACAGGCAAAAATTACTCTACCTAGGCTTTTTAGTTTGAACTTTTCCAAAAAAAAAAAGGCCTTTGAGGCCATATTGATAACACAAATGTTACACCAACATCCGAAACTAACAAATCCAAGGAAACCGTATCTTCTCCTTTTTGGACTGTGCTTTATGCTCGAATCATGTCTTGACTTTTTGGTTCGGTGGAACCACGTATCGTCACCAATTTGCGGACTCATCGCTCCGCTCAATCCATGTGGAATTATTTGAAGAAGATTTATTATCAAGATAATGATGCTCGTCACTTTCAATTAGGACATGTGATTGCCATGTTTCAACATAGTAGTCTTTTCATCCAAGACTATTACTCGAAATTTTTGACTCTTTGATATAAATATACTGATTTGGTTACAACAGATGTTCTTGTTGCAGCTCTTTCAACTATTCAGAATCTTCACAAAACTAGACAGCGTGATTAGTTTCCTATGGAACTATGCTCAAAATATGAATTGGTTCGTTCTCTCTACTAGATGGATCTCCTTTTCCCTCTCTTGATATTTGTTTTGGCAAGTTATTTCGCGAAGAACGTCTTAGTACTCAAGCTATTCTGGAACAATCTCGTGGCAATTTTGGGGCAACAACTATGGCTTATGCTATCCAAGGACGTGAATCACATGCGACTTCTAAAAATCCGTAATGTTTTTACCACAAAGAATATGACATATTGTTGCCAATTGTCCTAAAAAATATTATTCTTATTATAAGAAAAAGGGTCATATTATCAAAGAATGTCGTATCCGCCACAAGAATAGTCAAGCTCAAGCATTTCAAACTTTTGTTGTTGTTCCTCCAACAATGACTTCTGTAGCACATGGCTCTTCCGCAAGTGCTTCTAATCTTACACCTCCTGGATTAACTTACTCTACCTCAAAATTGGTACAACAGATACTAATTTCAACATTCTGGGTTTCAAGATACAAATTCTAATCACATGACGAATACTCCCACGACTCTGTCTCATGTTTGACTTTATGCTGACCAATCTACCATTCAAACTACCAATGACAATTCTTTGTCAATCGTTGCTATTGAAAATGCCTCTTCTACATTTATTGATGTGTTTCTTACTTCTCAGCTTTTCACGAATCTCATTTATGTTGATCAATTAGTTGATAACAATTGTGCTGTTAATTTTTCTAGTGATAGTTGTGTTGTACAGGACCAAGTAACGAGAGAGCCCATCACGAAAGGACCTAAAGTAGGACGCTTGTTACCATTATTTTTACTTGTTTCTAGCATTTTCTCCAATTTTTTCTATTAAGTCTTTTGTTTGTAATAATGTTCCTGATTTGAGTATGGTGTGACATCATTGTTTAGGCCATCCCAATACTCAAATCTTATCTCATATATTGAACTCGTGTTTTTTTGGTAATAAAGAACGTTCTTTATCTCTTGAATGTGATTCTTGTAAATTTGGTAAAAACAAAACTCTTCAATTTCCTTTGCACGCTAGTAGAGCTTATCACTGCTTTGAACTTATCCATAGTGATGTTTAGGGACCTTTTCCCGATAGTTCACATGAAAAATTTAAATACTATGTGACTTTTATTGATGATCATAACAAATTCACTTAAGATTATTTTCTTCGTTCTAAATTTGAGATTTTTCGTACTTTCACTGAGTTTTTAGCATATATTGAAAATCAATTTTCTACGAATATTAAAAACATTACGCACAGATTTTGGTGATGAATATTTGTCTATGAATTTAAAGCATTCTTAGCTTTTAAAAGTATTATCCATCAACATTCATGTTCTGGTACATTCCAACAAAATGGAGTAACCGAACGCAAATATCGTCATCTTCTTGATATGGTACGTACTCTCTTGTTAGAATCTTCTGTTTCATCCATATTCTCAGTCAAGGCTCTCAAGACTACTACTCACTTGATTAATCGTTTACCTTCTCAAGTTTTTACACAAAGTCTCCCTATTTTTGCTTGTTTGCTAAGAAAACTAATTACGATAATCTTTGTATCTTTGGTTGTGTATGTTTTGTTCATTTACCTCCTCATAAACGACATAATCTATCTGCTCAATCTGTTATATGTGCATTCTTAGGATATAATGTGTCAAAAGGGATTTGTTTGCTATGATCCTACATTACGTCGTACACGCATTTCTAGGAATGTTATTTTCTTTGAAAATAAATATTTCTTTCTTGTGTCTTTTGTGTCCTCTTCTTCTACTATGGTCCTCCCCTCCTTTGAGAAGCAGTTCTTAGATCTTCCTCAAGCCAATTCTCCCTTTAAACCAGGTATGTGAAACCTCATCGCAAAGAATACTGATATTAGCATTTATTGCACCATTTCAAAGATGCAGTAAGTTACTACAAGAGGTGCAAGGTCAGAGAAAGCACTTGAGAAAAAGCCACGTGCTATTGAAGTCGCTGCTAGAGGAACAGCAACAAAAGTTTGAAATGCTTGAGCCTGATGATTTTGGGAGTGAATACGATATTCTTTGATAATATGACCATTTTTCTTATAATAAGAACAATATTTTTTAGGACAATTGACAAAAATATGTCCACATTTTTTGCAGTAGAAACATTGCGGATTTTTAGAAGTCATAGATGATCCACGTCCTTGGACAGCATAATGTCACGTCCCGCCCAAACTGCCCCTAAAAATCCAAATGTTGGCTGCCTAAAGGATCTAAGACATGGAAAGTTCTAGAGTTGACTAGAGAAGTCCCAGAAAGTGGCCGGAGTTGGACGGACTCAACTCAAGCTCAAGGGACCCCTAGAATGTTCTCAGAGCACGCCTGGAGGGTGCTAGAATGGGGCTGGAATATTCTAGAATGCGCCGGATGGTTCTGGGAAGGATGTAGAAACCACTAGAAGCTTACGGAACATCCCGGAAGGTGCACGAAGGAGCTAGACAAACCTAGAAGACTCTGTAGTTGGGCTGGAAGGTCCTAGAACCTCGGCAACAGACATGTAAACTCTCTTGTATATTCTAGAGCTAGAAGGATCTAGAGAAATGTGGCATACTCCTAGGCTTGTTGCCACACTATAAATAGACCACTTGGTCTTCATTTGTAATCATCTTGGGAAATTCCTCACATCTTGGAAAATCCTTGGGAATTCTTAGCAATTGTATCATAAACTCTCTCTAGAGCAATACAAAGCATTCTTTGCAAACTCTCTTTCTATTCTCTTTGGAGTTATATTTCGATTGAAAGGCAGGCTTAGGGGAAATGATTGCTAAGTGCCGCACGATCGCTACTTGAGAAATTAAGGTCGTGACGCTTGGTATCGAGCATTAGGTCAAGCAATCTTACTCTTGGCATAACGAAGAACGTTGGTCCATCTACTCCAAGCGTTGATGTTCCACCTATGGAACGTGGACGTGAGTAAACCCTAAACCACGTTAGAGCCCGAGCCAAGTCGAAAGACATACTTTCTAGCTCGAGGCACGAGTCGAGTGCGCAGACCGCGGGAGCTGTTTGACCGAAGTGGACAACTTAGAGGAGCGTTGCAATGGCTCGAGGCCAAGGATGTGGAGATCCACACGGTTAAGATGTCACCAACGAGCTGGATGGCTAAGGCAAGAGATTGATGGGTTGAAAGCTTCGAACTTGTCAAGGTAAGAGATCTCGTCCAAAGAGAACTCGCAAATGTCTTACTTAGAGCCGAGGATATGGGTGGTGATCTAGCTCTTTGTAGCGTGGCTACGCGGGAACTAGTACAACCACTATAATTCGAGGCTAAGAGGGTGGATGTTCCCAAGCCCCAAGACCTTCAATGGCGTTAAGAACGCCAGGGAAGTGGGAGAACTTCCTATGGGGCTAGAACAATACTACGAGGCTCTTGGGCGTAACGGACTACGCCAGCGAAGATCCCGGCTTCTTGCTATGTATTTGTCCGACACCGTCTTTGTCAGGTGGAGTGAGACACGTGGAGATGTGCAACGAGGGTTTGCACACATCGACACCTTGAAGACTTCAAAGGAGTTCAAGACGAGCTTCTTCCCCGTAAATGTCGGAGGAGGCAAGGGGCCGACCGCGACGATTCAAGCGAACGGGTAGCGATAAAGGGGACCATGTGAGCGAGTTCACAACCCACGGCCAAGTTCCCCGACACAACCGACAAGGATGCGGTATTCTTGTTCGTGGACTGCTCCCGATCGCGGGCTAATCCGGAGCTCAAGCCGACGTGGTGTCTGAAGACTTATCTTCTGGGCCATCGCGACCGCGTAAAGCTTTATCGACTACTCCACAAACAAGCGCAGGGCTCCAAAGCCACGTATAAGAAGTTTGGTGGAGCAGAAGAGTAATGGAGGCCATGCCAAAAGTCGGGTTCCAAAACCACAAAGGTAACTCCTCATTCAAGCCACGGGACAAAGTGGAAGGAAAGGAGGATCGGAATGCCTCAAAGCTCCGTGTTACGTGCTTCATTTGCGACGACCGCACGGGGCACGTGAATGTCCAAGAGAAGGCCTCGAGTGCCTTAGCTCAAGTTCGCCACCGTGATGGAAAGCGACGGACGCAGTGCGAGATGGGTTCTTTGCGCCTACTGGTGCAATGCAGAGCCGCCCAAAGATCTCTAAAGGCTTTAATGTACGTGGATGCCACCATTAATCTTGGGAAGGTCGCCAAAGCATTGGTCGACACTGAGCATCTCACAACTTTGTTTTCGCGTGGAAGAAGCAAAGCGACTCGGCTACCGACGGTTGTCACCCGAGGGGGTTCTCTCGAGTGCGCTAACTCAAGCATTACCATTACACGGAGTTGCTCGCGAGTTAAGGTCGATCTTGCAATGGATCGGCCAAGCGTGGACTTATCGGGCGCCGATGGATGACTTCACAATTGTATTCGCATGTGGAGTTCTTGGACCAAAAGGCAGCTTTCGGCCAGCGCTACTCAAACTCTATGTATCACGGATGGTACGAAGGCGTGTGCTGGTGCGCCGAAAGGACCAACAAACCTTACTATCCAAGTTTCCTCTCAAAGACTTCAATTCAAGAAGGGATTGAAGAGTGGACGAAGAGAGTTACTTGGCCATTCTAAAAGAATACGACGATGAGAGACGTTGCCATCAAAGCCAAGCTTGCCTAACGGAGGTGCAAGTTGTCTTAGATAAGTTCCAAGATGTAATGCCTAAGCATTACCCAACGTTTACCTCCGAGGAGGGAGGTAGACCATGAAATGTAGCCGAACCCCACCAGTGCCACCAAAGAACGAGCCCATATCGGATGGCAAACTCGAGTTGGCGTATTCGACGGAAGCAACTCGACGCAATTGCTTCGACGCCGGTTTACAAGGCCCCAAAGCCCCATTTTGGCCCCAAGGTGCTATTTCAAAAGAAGAAGGATGGCTCGTCGCGAACGCATCGACTATAGAGCTCTAAATAAGATCACCCAAGAACAAGTATCCTATCCCTCTTATTGCCGATTTGTTCGATCAATTGGGGAGTTGCAAGATACTTCACAAAATTGGACCTACGATCGGGATACTACCGTGTAACGCATAGCCAGCTGTGGACGAGCCCAAGACTACCAGGTAACTGTGTACGGTGCCATGAAGTTTCTTGTTACGCCGTTCGCCTCACAAATGCACCGCCCACCTTCTCGCACGTCCGATGAACAAGATTTTCCATCCCTACCTCGATCGGTTCGTGGTAAGATATCTTGACGACATATCGTGATCTATAGGACTAGCTGGAGTGAGCATCTGCAGAGCATTGAGGAAGGGGCGTGTCGAGGTCCTAAGGGAAAAATGATCTATACGTCAAGGAGAAGTGTTCCTTTGCCCAAGACGGTGTGATGTTCTCCTGTGGGCATAGGATAAAGGATGGGATATTGATGATGGATGGAGCTAAGGTGGAAGCCATCCGAGAATGGGAACCTCTTACCAAAGTTCCCGAACTAAGATCTTTTCTGACTTGTGAACTACTACAAGGTTCATCAAGTCCTACTCAACGAGAAAGGAATTTCACTCACTAACTCGCTAAAAAGAACAAGGCTCGGGAATGGGACAAGTGAATGCCAAGCCTCGTCAAGACTCTGAAGGCCCGTTAGCGAAGAGCCGACTGCCTACCGGACCTTCCAAGAGCTACGAGTCGCATACCTGATGCATCCGATTTTGCCATTGGTGGAGTATTGACGGGAAGGACGCCCGATGGCCTACGAGAGCCGCAAGCTTAACGACACCGAACGTCGCTACACAAGACAGTTATAAGGAAACGACCGTTGTCATTCATTGTCTAAGGGGCGCGCGACACTACTTATCGCTGGGCTCATTTTGTTATCACGACGGACACGTTGCAACAAGCTACTTCTGCACTCAAAAGAAGTCGAGTCCTGCAAGCGTTCGATGGCAGGATTTCTCAGTAGCTGACTATAGTGTCGAGTACAAGCCCGGCAAAGCTAATGTGGTGGGCCGATGCACGAGCCTGAAGACGAACTAAGCCTTTAAGCAGGCCAAATAGTCCTTTGTTAGAAAGGATCAAAGAAGGGTTGGGAGACGATGCCCTTCGCTCAAAACCTCCGTCTCATCGGCCGAAGTGGAAGACAAGACGATTTTGGGCGAGCGACGACTACTCTACATGCCAAGCGAGTCGTATCTCAGTGCCAAAACGGGAGCTTAAGGAAAGAGCTTATCAAGGAATGCCATGATTCCTTATGGGCCGGACACCCAAGAATGAGGCGCACCCGCTTTGATCAAATCCATCTACTATTGGCCTCAACTTCGGGATGATGTCGAAGCTTATGTGAAGACTTGCCTTGTATGCGCCAACAAGACAAGATGTAGCAAGACGTGCACCGAGGATCAGCTAGAACCGTTGCCTATTCCAGGAGACCGTGGGAGTAGCTGTCTACATGGACTTCATTACTGCGCCAAAACTGAGGGCTTTGGCAAAGATAATTGTCGTCATCGACCGCTCAAAGAAATATGCAACATTCATACCCGCTTCAACGGACCGCACGGCATGAGACGCTCGTTCATTCCTTAAACACGTTGTGAAGCATTGGGGGGATTCCATCCAATATAGTAAGTGATCGAGACCCACGATTCACAAAGGGAAATTTTAGATTCGGAATTGTCTGCCGTTGGGGATCGACTTGAACTTCTCACAAGCTTTCATCCTCAAAAAGCGATGGACGTACGGAGCGTGCCAATGCATCAGCCGGGAGTTGTATCTCGTGCACTCAGTGAGTGCCAATCACGGATCGGGGCAAACATTGGGGACGTAGCCCAATTCTCGTATAATCTACAAAGAAGCCGAGTCCACCGCTAAGAGTCCCTTCGAAATTGTCATGGGCGGCAATTTCACGACCCTCACGCTTGGCCACGAGTTACGAAGGAAAGAGCCCGCCGCTTTCAAGTTTCGCTAAGGCTTGGTACGAACAAACGGAGTCAGTCCGAGCCTATCCGAATAAGGCGTCTAAAAAGATGAAGAAACGGGTCGACAAGAAGAGGAGGATGGTAGAATTTCGAGTGACTTGGTCCTTGTCAAATTATTACCCCAACAATTCCAAGTCCTCGCGAAGGTTCATGCGGGGTTGGCGCTAAGTACGAAGGACCATTTCCGTCCTTAAGAAAGCTCGGAAAAGGTGTCACATAAACCGCAACTCCCTCCAAAGCTTAAAATTTATCCTGCTCATGTAAGTATCCGAAACCCTTTCATGGGAGACAAGGAAGACACGAGTCGGGGAGAATCCAAGAGGGCGCCACCGCAGTGGTAACCTCCTTTGACAGAAAGTGGACTCGATTTTGGCGGACCGTCGATCCGACGAAAGCGGCGTGCAAGTTATAGGGAATACTTGGTCAAATGGAAAACACCCAGGATGTAGAGACAAGTCGGGAACCCGAGGATTCCTTGTGGCAATTCCAAAAATGCTATAGAGAGGTTTCAACTCGCCGCTCAAACCGCCCCTAAAAATCCAAATGTCAGGCCGCCTAAAGGATCTAAGACATGGAAAGTTCTAGAGTTGCCGCTGTAGAAAGAGTTTGAGTTGGACGACTCAACTCAAGCTCAGAAAGACCCTAGAATGTTCTAGAGCACACTAGAGGGTGCTAGAATGGGCCGGAATATTCTAGAATGCGCCGGATGGTTCGGGAAGGATGTAGGCCGGAAGCTTACTTCGAACATCCCTAAGGTACGAAGGAGCTAGACAAACCTGTAAGACTCTAGAGTTGTACTGGAAGGTCCTAGAACCTTGTGGCGGCCAGACATAGAACTCTCTTGTATATTCTAGAGCTAGAAGGATCTAGAGAAAATGTGGCATACTCCTAGACTTCATACACACTATAAATGTAATTAATTTTGGCTTCATTTGTAATCATCTTGGGAAATTCCTCACATCTTGGAAAATCCTTGGGAATTCTTAGCAATTGTATCATAAACTCTCTCTAGAGCAATACAAAGCATTCTTTGCAAACTCTCTTTCTATTCTCTTTGGAGTTATATTTCGGTTGAAAGGCAGGCTTAGTGCAACGGACGGTGCTAAGTGCCGCACGATCGCTACTTGAGAAATTAAGGTCGTGACAATAAGCCATAATTGTTGTCTCATATATGCCATAAGATTATTCCAGAATAGCTTGAGTACTAAGACGTTCTTCGTGAAGTAACTCACCAAAACAAATATTAAGAGAGGGAACATGAGATCTGTTTCAGTAGAAGAGCGAACTATTTCTGACAATGGCTAACATTTCTCTTTTGTTTAAGTCATTCCTGCATGAATAGTTTATTTTCATTTCCTAACTTTATTAAATGGATAATTCAATCCATACATTACAATGTTCTTGTAGAACTGATGATGACCAGATCATGTAGAGAACCTTACTATTCAAATATGTGAACAAACAGGAAAAAACTAACAATTACTCATTAAGCTTGCTTTATCCAATCAATTTAGTACAAGCCACACAAAATAACATTCATACTAGGGTTGTATATTCCAATTTTAGTTTTTTTCTTTTGAAGTTATACATCCAATTATGGATTTGTAAAAGACAACTAGGGTTATTTTTTCCAAAAGGAATCGGGAATACTACTATCACTTTCCTTTCCTTTCCTTCATTTCCCCCCTTATAGAATCACCTTCTTTTTTCTTTATTTCTAAAGCAAAAAAAAATTCGTCAGAATTTCTTAATTTTTAATAGTTTACAGGGAAGAAGCAATACATTCGATTGCAAACCGCTATGTTCGGAGTCCACAAAAATGAATAAAGCCTTACAACAAAAGTCCTAACTCAAAACCGCTTCGTAGACCCAAATATCAAATTTCCACACAAATAATGACTCATTCAAGAAGATTGGAGACGAAACACTTTGTGGAGATAACTAACTGAACTAAATATAAGTTCAAAGGTAAAAGAAAACACATAGATAAACAGGGAACAAGATGAACAGATACGAAGAAGAGGAATAGCCAAAAATAACAGCAGATCTTACAAGATGTAAAGGACTCAGTTTCGAGGACAGCGTGGATTGAACTTGCTCCTTTGTGACTCCCATTTTACGCTCTCTCTTTCTCTTTCTCTTTCTCTCTCAAAGTTTGTCGATCTCTAATTTATTTGGTGCACATCGGATGCGAGAATATTTATATGTATTTACTTGGTACGTTGTCTGCGTACAAACGAAGGGACATAGATATTAATAAATATAAAAATTTAGAAGAAAGAATGATTCTTAAAATTAAAGAAAATATTTAATTATAATTAATTTACATGTATAATTAGATTACGATTATTTAAAAATTAAGATGATTTAATAAAATTATTTATCTAAATCATTTATATTGAAAAAATATTATATATATAATCGATTAAACGTGTGACGATGATAGTTATTACGATACTAATGTCATATTTAACTAAAAACAAACATATATTAATATTTGTTATAAAACAAGAAAAAATAATAATGTAAAATAATAATACAAAAATTAGAGAGAAGATAGAATAATTGATCTTATGTTATTATTGTTGTGTATTGAATATAATGGAATAAATCATATTGATTCGACTATCTATATACAATTTAAATCTCAAAATTCAAGATAGAATGAAGATCAAATTTTTATTTGAATACAAATCAATGATACAGTAAAGGTCAAATCTTTATTTGAAACATCAAATGAAACTAACTATGACAAAATATATTATTTGAGTTATCGTAATATAATACTTAACATCTATGGTTAGTATAATGCCTTAAATGTAAAAAAATTGTATTTAAATTTAAGCTAAAATTATGAATAAAATAAAATTTAATTTATTACATGTGCTATTTTATTTATTAAAAAATCATAAAAATCTATGATTATTCATGCCTATTTAAGAGGATTTGTTGTAAGTGAAATGATCAAATTGTTTGCAATGCTTGATTAGAGTTTATAAAATGTGATCTTTAATTAAGTCACTCATACTGCTCACATCTATTTGGAATGGATTGATCTTTATTCGGGGTGACTAATGTGATGGCGTGTATTTTGTATAATAGTTGATTATACAAGATTGGACCATATATATTAGAAACATTGTTAATATCGTTTATTTATAATTGTTTCTCAATGTCATTGGATGATCATGTGTGAGACAATCTTAATCTTGAGTGCTTTAGTAGGCCCCTTGTTGTAGCATATTATTACTTGATTTATTCAGTAATGTTCAAAGTGTTGGGCTAAGATACTTAATATCTTTGTATCTTGATATTTATGGTGGACTGTGAAATTATTTCACAAGACTTGTAATCTACTACGTCTATTCGTAGATGTTAGATACATCTTCTCTTGTTTAGCGATTCAGAGCTTGAATGATTATGCACAATCTATAATATGATTATAGATAGTTATTTATACGCATAGTAGGTACTTAAGGAGAAGATTTAATAAAAATGAGATAAGACAAACTTAATAACCTTGGTAAAAATTAATTGTTGAGCATTGAGCTTCACCTAACTATTATATTAATAGATTACTCATATATATTACGTTGGGTATATATATATATTCAAGAGCTTTTAGTCTCAATGTTATAGTGGATTAACTCTAAGATTAATAAAAATTGATAATTAGTTAAGGTGTTAATTAATGTATCAATGCTTTATTTAAGCTTGAATTTGTAATTCCCTTTATTCTTATAATGACTAAACCATGTTACTTTCAAAATAAATGGATAATTAATATAAAATTAGTTATACCATATAATAAAAATGCATATTTGTTTATTATAACATTTTATGTTGGTTATAAATGTCAATTAAATATGTAAGGATAAAATAATAATTTTGTATAGCCAAATTAATTTAATTAGTTAACTAAATAATATTGAGTTAGACTAAATATTTATTTGAATTAGTTAAAATATTAAATTTAAATATTTGACGGTTATTTAAATACTTGTGTGACAATAAAAAAACTTAATAATCATCAAATTTGATTTGATTTTAAATTAATTATTAAAATAATTTAATTTAGAGTTAAATAGTAGCACATCACTTGGAGTGGGACTACCTTGGACTCCAAGGTAATGCGGATGGCTTATTGTGAGAAAATGATGTTCACAAGCGCACACAATTTGATTGTGTATGGGATTCCTAAAAAGTAGGAGAAAATTAGGAGTTATTTTTTACCCAAACTTCTAGCTAAATTGGAGATTATTTAATTACCCTTCTCCCTTCACAGTGAGATACAAAGTCGGTTGTCTCATTTCTTCTCATATATTATTTAGTATCTCTAATAAATTCATAATACAATATTGTCATTTCATTTAAATTCAATCTCACCACATTTCTTTTCATTTAGATTGTAGTTCTAATATGCCTAACTTTAAACATATATTGTACCAATTTTCTTATTAAACTTATATTATAAATAATCATGTATTATATTTTCTATTACTTTTGTATTTTTACTTATCTCATTTAATCCTATTAAAATCAAATAAAATACCTCAATTAATATCATCTCATTACTATCTTATCTCAATAAAAATTAAGCAAGACAATTGAGAGAATTTTGTGACAACAAAATTCAACCTTATTCGAAAAAGAGTTCTCAATAGAAAATTATCATTCTTTAACAATACTCTTAACCTAATAAAGGCTTTTAGTTAGATAACAAGAAGCAAGTTTTGATCAACTTGAAGTTTATAAGGATTCCTACTAATTATGTTCTTACTCATTGGGAGACGAGAATTAGAAGCCTTAAGTGGCGTTTGGTTCGTGGAATGGAATCAGAATCGGAATGGGAATGGGAATGGAATGGAATGAAATGGAAAGGAAACAATTTTGTTTGGTTCGACCACTGGAATCAAGCTCGGAATCAGGATTACATTGTTTGGTTTGCCACTGGAATGGAATGAAAAAAACTATAAATGACCTTCATACCCCTACATGTTGTAAAGTTCAAATAATGTCATTTAATTACTATTTTTTCGTCAGACAAAATATATTATTGAAATCATTATTTTTTTAAATAATTATTACTTAATTAAAAAGAAATATATTATTAAAATTATTATTTTTCTAAATAGGGTTTTGAGTTTTGAGGTTTAGGATTTGGGATTTAGGGTTTAGGGATTTAGGATTTGGGGTTATATTTGTAGGTTAAGGTTTAGGGTTAAAATTATTATTTTTCTAAAAATGGTTTAAGGTTTTAGAATTTTGGATTTGGGGTTAAGGGTTTTAGGATTTGGAATTTAGGGTTTTGGGTTTTGGGATTTATGTTTTAGGGTTTTGGGATTTATGTTTTAAGGTTTAGGGTTTAGGGATTTAGGGATTTAGGGTTTAGGGTTTTAGGGTTTAGGGTTTTAGGATTTGAAATTTGAGGTTTAGGGTTTAGGGTTTTGGGATTTATGTTTTAAGATTTAGGGTTTAGAAATTTTGGGTTTAGGGATTTAGGGATTTGGGGTTTAGGGTTTTAGGGTTTAAGGTTTAGGGTTTAGGGATTTAGGGTTTAGGGTTTAGGGTTTTATGATTTGAAATTTAGGGTTTAGGGTTTTGGGATTTATGTTTTAGGGTTTTGGGTTTTGGGATTTATGTTTTAAGGTTTAGGATTAGGGATTTGGCGTTTAGGGATTTAGGGCTTAGGGTTTTAAAATTTTGGATTTTGGATTTAGGGTTTTGAAATTTTAGGTTTGAGAATTTAGGATTTGAGTTTAAGGTTATATTTTAAGTGAGGGTAAAATTGGAAAAAAAAAGTTTAGATAGGAATGGAATTATGATTACCAAGGTGGGGAGAAGGAATTGTGATTCCTTCTCTTTTAGTAATCTGATTCCATTCCATCCTCCATTCCGTCCAACCAAACACACAAAATGAAAGGAATCAATTCTGATTTCATTCCATTCCCTCCAACCAAACATGAGGTTAATGTTCCAACTATTTGTTCATAAGCTACAAAAGTGTGTTTCTTGATCTGCTATATTATAATTAAATTATTAATATTATAATAACTATTTTGGGAAAATTTATGTTGCCTAATACTAATCGTTTCATAATTTTTTGTTGTTAAAAGTTAGATTTATGTCGGAAAAAATTTTCAAAACCAACAATTGATATTAAAGCAAACTTATGATACTATTATGAGATATTTATCAAAAATACCCTCAATATTTAAAGTATTATAAAAAAATATCCAAGGTTTCAAAAATATCATAAATATTCCTTAAACTTAATGAATTTTAAAGTTAACGGAATTGAATAGTAACATTTTATACATAAAAATATATGACAGAAATAATAGAAAATCAAGAAATAATAGAAATATAAACACAAGACATCTTAAAAAATTTCTCAGAATCAATGGTAATTAGTTAAAGAAATATAAAGAAATATAAAATGTAAGATTAAATCTTAAATAAGGAGACTGATATAAAGATTCATCATTATCAACAATCAAGAAAATATTTAAAAGGAAACATATAGTTTATTATGTAATAAGCAATAAAGAAATGAGTATTAATATTACAAATGAAAAAAGAATGTATAATATATCATTAATTGATAAGAAAATCACTATTGATAAACTATCAAAAATTTCTCAAAAGGATAAAAGAAAAATTTGATACATCTACTTAGGAGGAATCCAAATATTAATAAAAACATATTTTAGGTAAAAAATTGATACACCAATAAAATTAACACTACTATATAATAATATAATGAATAGAAAAGATGTTTTATTATGAATGATCCATTAAAGCCCGGGATACCAGGAATTAAAGTTTACAACATATTCTAGGTTTGTCATTGATATCAATGATAAGAATTTAAACTAAGTATTAAGTTTATCCTATTAATTTGAAAAATAAGATTTAATGAAAGAAATAAATTATTCATTTTCAATTCAATACATAGTAGGATATTTACTAATAAACATCAATAATAATTTAATATATTGGCAAAATAAATTCATAGAAATAGATAATTTTTTTTCAAGAAATTGGACAAATAATAAAACTAGAAATATTAACAAACATTAAAATACCATAATAATAGAACTTAGATGTTAAAAAAAATATTTAACACTAGTAAGAAAAGTAATATAATAAGAAAACATAATGTGTCAAAGTTTACATTTATAGATCCTAAAGTAGAAACCTTTAACAAAAAAAGAGACGTGACAGATCTAAAATAAGAAGTTGAAGTAATGAATGCATTAGTCAATGACATAATATTAAGAAGAAAATGATATTATAATTATTCCAATAATATTTACAAAATACATAATATAGAATTAGATCTTAATAGAAGCTATCAAGCATATCAAAAAATCAAATAACAATAATGAAAGCTTTAATCTTTTAGTAGAAGAAATGGATATAGCGCAAAAATCAAACATTATATCTTTATAAGATATAAATGAGACACAAAAAGAACTCCTAAAATAAATAAGAGAATATAGTTATAATAAAAAACTACAACAATTTATAGAGTTAATTAAGAATGAATGTAAATAACATACCTAGAAATAATAAAATTATAGGTTATAAGTTTGATCCATTTATAGGATTAAAGAAACAACTACTTAGGAGATCAAGTGCATTGATACCTAGAAATGAGAAAAAAATGAATGAAATAAAACCTAAATATAAAGAAGAAGTTATAATCCCAATTTAATAAAATATAGAAAAGAATTAGAAGAAGAGGATTCAAAAAGCAATTAAAGGAATTGGAGATTAAGAAAAAATCCTAAGATTTTCTCACCTTTTCTTTTATTGTTTTCATGAATAATTTTTTAAATTTATTGTTTGATATGAATAAATAATTTTATAATTAATTATGAGTGAATTTAAAATTTTAGATATAGATTGCAATATTTAATAAGATCTATAATATTTTATTCATCTATTCTTTTTTATTATGTATTAATTTTCAATTTTAATTATTGTATAAATTTATTTGATTATTTAAGTATACAATTAAATAATTAAATTAATTCATCATTAATCAATTTAGTCGATTGGATATGTAATCGTTTAATCAATTTAAATAATTAGTGATAAATTGCTTACAATGAGAATTACTACTTAAGATAATTAAATAAAACTCGTGTGTTTAATCTTGATTTAATTTTCTTCTTTAAAAATTGATGTTTTTGATAAATTAAATTTAGAGAACTTATTTTAGGTTGTCTATTAAAAAGAGTATAGATTAAGAGCTTGTTTAGTTCAATGAAATATGTAAGAAGATGTGAAGATTTTTACATTTGTAAATTTCTCTAAGTTTGTATAATCAAAGAATAAGAGAATATAATATGTTTTTGTTGATTTATGATACATACTAGTGGTAAATAATGATTCGGCAATCATTTTTTTATTTCAATTTTTACCATAATCTTTATCTTTTATTTTATCTTTATTAATCTTTAGTTGTTAAATTTAATTTTTAGTTTACAAAACCAAAACCTCATTTTTAATAAATAGGAATTATTTTCTAAAATCCTATGTAAGAAAGTCTCTTACTTACTATATACTAAATAACGACATCTTAAGTAATTTAAAGTAAGGTATAAATTAATTGTTCATCTAAACCGTATAAGACATAACAAGATACTTTGTACATGGATAAGATAAAAATATAGGTAAATTTTTTTTTATCAACTTTATATTATCCAAGTTCAGATAATAAAATGATAATTGAAACAAATGTTTTACATAAATATTAAGGAGCAGTTTTAAAAGCAAAATTGTAGATGATAAAAATGAATATCTTTGTAAATATACATCAGGGTCTTTCCATGATCCAGAATTAAATTATCATAATAATGAAGAAAAAAATTATCTAAAAAAGGTTATTAAAAATTTACAATATATGTAATAAATTTTAGATTTAGTGTGAGAATCGATAACCAAAATTTTGATTATCTTTTAAGGACTAATATTGTAAGTGATTATAAATAAGGAAGATTAGCTAAATGACAACAGTAGTTTAACCACTATAATTTTAATGTCAAATATATTTCAAAAAATAAGAATAGTTTAGCATATTCCCTTATAAGAGAATTAACATCTTTACCTATTCTTGTTCTTATAGGAATGGAACATCTTGATATCTATAACAAAATAAAAAAGAAAGAGATAAAAATTTATTATGAACAACTCGAGGTTTTATATGTAGAGAAGTCTCTTTCGAAACAAGAATTAAACAAGAAGAACTAAACAGTTCAAAATAACCATTAGAGTCCAAAAACTCTAAAGATGAATCTCTATTAGAGATTCATTATAAGGAAGGTAAAAATTCTAAGGAAGGAATTCAAAATGGGGAGGAAGAACATAATGGTTCAAAAGAGAGTAAAATCTCTTAAAAGAAAAAGGAAAAACTCAGTTAGGTTGAAGAAGCTGAAAGAGAATACCAGAAAAAACTTACATATCTATAATGGTCTAAAACAAGGAATTTACAACGACTAGCCTAAAGCGAGGAAAGCTATTATCGAATTTAATGAAATAACTCATAGTACTTTCACTAATATAGTAGAAGTTGAGGGCAATTATGCCAACTATAGAGTACCAAAACTAATAACTCCCAAAGATATAGTTAAAAATTACTCTACAATATTACTATAGCAACCATCGCTATTAAGCTGGTTGAATACATTAGAAAAAGATAGTACGACCACTAGTATTACTTAGGAAAATGCCTCTCACATAGATAGTAAAAATAGTATGACCATCAATGTTACTTAAGAAAATATATCTCCAAAATACATTGATTATTGAAGATGAAAAAGACCAATATAGGAATTTAAGTAAAACACAATGGTTGAGTCTCTATAACTTATATAGAAAATCTACCCATAAACATATTGAAGATATGAAATTTTACACCACAAAAAAAGATTTCCCTATATGCAGTAAATTTAATAATCTTGAAGAAGTTGATTGATGAGTGCTCAAAAAGCACTAAAATAACCATGATTTTATGCACTTTAATTGATTAAAAATATATATATTTATATGTTTTATCATATATTTATATAAATTTGTCTTTTTCGGAATCACGGGTATTTTTATTGTTTTTCAGGAATTTTGGCCTAAAACGCAATGTAAAGACTCAAAGAAGAATACTTGAAGCAATACATCACAAATAAATTGATAAATAAGTGGAAAAAGGTCAACAAACATGGAAAAATTGGACAAAATGGGTCGAAAAGGTCAAAAATGTCAAAGACGGAAAACTACAGCATTTCAGCCGCGGCGCACATACATACATACAAGGCCTTAGAGTACAAGGCCGCACAGCTATATACGCGCGCACTGTTTCACACAGCAGCGCTTTCAAATTAGTCATACGCGGCCAAGAATGGCTCAGGCGCCCAACGCGTGTTTGACCCATTTTTCACGTGTACCGCCCATGACGTCATGCCGACGTCATTGATGACCTCAAGCAGTCCAAAACATGTTTTTTATTTTTTTAATATTTTTTTTATCATTCTTTTAATCATTTTTTCTCTCCATCCTCACCTATAAATACCCCCTCCCATTCACTTCAAAACACACCTCAAAACCTCACTTCTCTCTTCTTTCTTTCTCTCATTTCTTAGTTTTTAAGTTTTTCTTAGTTTCTTTCTTAGTTTCTAAGCTTTTCTTAGTTTTTCTCTTAGTTTTTAGTTCAATTGTCTTAGGTTTAGAGTTCTTCTTTTGAGAGGAACTTGTAATGTTTTTGTAATAATTTAGATTTTTGATTCAATAAATGGAAGTGCAAATTCGCTTGGAGGTTTTCTAGCGGGAATAGCGTCAATCGTAAGGATTTTATTTTCTTTACGCTGATTATTTTTGCTTTTATTCTTACATGTTATATTTAATTTATGCGTGATTAAATTTAATCAATTGCTTATAATCATGATATAATAATAATGTTGTTATGCTTACAAATATTAAATAGGTGAAAATTTCTAAAATGAATTGATTTTATTTTTATTCAAGATTTTATATTAAGGATGTTAGAGAGAATATATTATTTTTCATTACAAACTTAAATCTGAAAGTTAGACTTTAAGGTTTAGTTATCCTGCCTAATTTAGAGTAGTCTTTCTTTTATTTGTTGACAATCGCTAGGTAGTTAGAGTGAAATTTCTATTTCAAAAGTTTTTATAAGAATTATTATGTGGAAATGTATCGACAACATGTTTCAATAGTGGTTTTAAAACTCGAAAGTTAAGACTTGGATAACTAAATTCTTGGGTTTAATTTGACACCTTGGATAAAGTTTAAATCGTCTAACCTCACCAAAGCGATTTAAATGGCTCATTTTCAATCTCTTAAAAAAGGAATTAATTTAATTAACCAAATTAGTTATCAACCCCACCCATAGGTGTTAATTGATTTGTTTAGTTAACAAAGAAGATCTAACTCACCAAAGCCAGTATTCATATAAAGAGATAATCAATAAAATATCAATTTATATCTTTAATCAGATAATATGAAAGATAATTAACTTAGTTATTATATCCATAAATACTCCACTAATTTAAATGATAAAATTTGAAAATATTTATTGAATCAGTAATTATATTTATTTGTAGATAAATACTTATTGAATTTATTTTAATGCTTAGATAAAATTCTTTTATTTATTTGAGTTATGTTATTTGAAATGATTAAAAAGAAATATTTTGAAAATCACTATTTTAAATGCATTATCTTTTGTTTTATTTCTTTCCTTTTGCTCGAGGACTAGCAAAAACTTAAGTTTGGGTCTTAATAACTGTATTTTATATAGTTATTTTCATCTATTTTATTAATTATAATTGCTATGTTCTTACCATTTTTAGTTAAATAAATTAGTATTTACTGTTTATTTGTTAAGGAGTATATTTTAAAAAAAAAAAAAAAAAAAAAAATCTGAACTATCTCGAAAATTTTAATGTTTTAATTACAATCTAAGGAGTTAGTTGCTTTGTTTGATCTAAGATTTGTTGTGTTTTAATGACTTAATTATTTGATGTCTTTAGATGTGGGTTATCTAAAGCTAGTCAAAGTATGCTATACAGTTTTAAGTACGAGAAAGAAATCTGAAAATCAATAGGGCGTATGGTGAAAAAGTATAGGAAAACAACCTTGTCTTACTGCTGAGGTTTGATTGACTGATGATGAGGGGCGTTGGAGTTTACTTAAAATCTGATCAAGTTACGTCTTATTTAAGGCAGTTAAAGTAGCCTTATTTGGATGGGAATGACCCGTCATTTTAGGTAATTTTCTTTTATTTGTTTCATTTATTTAATTACGTGAATAATTTTTAAATTGTTAAAACTAAAAATATTTGTTGAGATGTTAGAAGTTAGCGTGATGCAATGCGTATCTGCTTTAATGATGAATATCATGGATGCACCTGCACTTTCCACTACTACCTGCACTCTCTCAAGAAATAGGTAATCTTTCTTCTCTTTTGTCTTTATCTTTAATTTCTGATTGTTCATTGAGGAATGATGTAAGTTCTAGGTTGGGGGTGGTGAAAAGTTACCATGCTTAATTAAAAAAAAAAAAGTTTTAACAATTTAAAAAAAAAAAAAAAAAAAAAAAAAAATTTACTTTTTTTTTTCATTTTTTGTGTGTTTGGTTTTATTTCTATTTTGTGTGATTTAGTAATTTTTCGAATAAAAAAAAAATTTTCACAAAAATTTATCTTTTCTTTAAATCAAATTTAAGTAAATAGTTAAGTCTTTTGTACTGTTAGATTAATTTTTGAAAACATATCATGAAATATTTTGTAATTATTTTTGATAATTAGTTAGTTTTTGTCATAATTAGTATTTCTTGATAAGATGTAGAAATTATATCAAACCCAAAATCGGTGTTTATGAGTTTTTTTAGTGGAGACTAACTTTTTGAGATATAATTTGAGCCTAATTTCCTTTTATTCGAGTGAAATATATATTTTTCTATATCCCGAACACATTTCTTATTTCTTCAAATTTTTAGATGATCTACATAGGTATTAGCATTGAATGTATGAATTTTTTTCATCTTAATAGAGTATATATATTTTTGATTATTATTTTTGCTTAGATTAAATGATTTGAGTAGAAATTGATAGTATATGCTTATATCTCATTTATGCGTGACTACTTGCAAAAACAAGACGTATGCAGAGGTTACCTAAACCAAGATCAAACGGAAAAGCCACAAAATTAACCAAAATCCAAAAACAATGTACAATGCATGCATTGGGTTGACTTCTACAAAAAATACACATATTGAAAAATATCTCTGAGAAAAAAAAAAAGAGAGATAAAAATAGTATCAAATCTACATCTTATAACCCACTGCAATTCTTTCTGAAAGTTGTGAGTAAAAGGCTAATTACAAAGAAAGATATAAGAAGTAATTCCACTAAAAAGTCATTGCAATTTCTTCATTTGTAAAAAGCGTATATCTTGAAATTCTTTCTTAATGAGTTTGATTTATGCATGAAAATAATTTTATATATGATATCTTTATAATTTATACATTTGATTCCTTTCATGAGATCAATGTTAAAATAACACTTTGAGCCTTTATTCTTTATACATATGCGGTATATTAGTTCATTTCTATACATCAACTCTTTCGCATATAAATTAGTATGAGTGTTTGAACCCGTAGGATTCGGTGTTTTGAGAGTATTGACTTGTGAGGAATAGAGTCGAAGCGAGTCGATTCATGACACTTTGAAATTGGGTGAAATTAAATTGATACATTTTTGATATGAAATATGAAAATGATTTTCGACTAATTATTATAATAAATCATGATTGTTTAAAGAGATTAAAATAACTTATGCTTGAGATTTTAATTATGATCTTAAAGGAGATTAAAAAGTATGAGAAATTTTTGTGAGATGTTGATAATTTGTGATTTTGTTGTAAATTTAATTTTTTAAGTTGTTTGTTTTTATTGTTTCTTTTGTTTTACATTTAGTACAATGTTTGTGGGTATCATTCTTGAAAACCTACGAGACTCGAGCACTAGTCCCACTAAGGGCAACCTAGGGGTTTAAAGAAGCTTGTTGCGTAGGCTAAATGCTGTAGTTTCAATCCACGGAAGTGATTTAGGATAGTTTAATTTTTAGTTTTTATAAACCTTGCTAAGGGACTATGAGAAGGCGGTTGAGGTTGTGATGAGTGCTTTCAAAGCACTAAAATAACCATGATTTTATGCGCTTTAATTGATTAAAAATATATATATTTATATGTTTTATCATATATTTATATAAATTTGTCTTTTTGGAATCACGGGTATTTTTATTGTTTTTAGGGGAATTTTGGCCTAAAAGCGCAATGTAAAAGACTTCGAAGAATACTTGAAGCAATACATCACAAATAAATTGATAAATAAGTGGAAAAAGGTCAGCAGGCTTGTGGAAAAATTGGACAAAATGGGTCGAAAAGGTCAAAAATGTCAAAAACGAAGCGCGGTATGCAGCCCGGCGCTGACGCCATGCAGCGCCATGCCGGCCTTTGCCTCGGCGCCCGGCGCAGCAGCGTATGTAACTGGCAGCGCCGCGGCGCCTGTATGCCACGCGCGCGCGGCGCCCGGCCAATGTAGCCGCGGCGTCAGCGGCGGCCAGGCGCGCGTAATAGCAGCGTTTTTGACCCATTTTCACGTCGACGGCCCTTGTGGCGATCATCTTGGCGTCATTGATATTCTCGACGAGGTCCAAAACCGTTTTTATTTTTAATATTTTTTTAACATTTTTTTAATCATTTTTCTCTCCGTCCTCACTTTATAAATACCCTTCATTCAACTTAAAACCACCTCAAAACACAACCTGTAACTCTCTTCTTTCTTTCTCGTTTCTTAGTTTTTAAGTTTTCTTAGTTTCTTTCTTAGTTTCTAAGCTTTTCTTAGTTTTCTCTTAGTTTTTAGTTCAATTGTCTTAGGTTTAGAGTTCTTCTCTTTTTGAGAGGAACTTGTAATGTTTTGTAATAATTTAGATTTTTGATTCAATAAATGGAAGTGCAAATTCGGCTTGGAGGTTTTCTAGCAGCGGGAATAGCGTCAATCTTGTAAGGATTTTATTTTCTTCTGATTATTTTTTGCTTTATTCTTACATGTTATATTTAATTTATGCAATGATTAAATTTAAGCGTATGCTAAATTTATAATCATGATATAATAATAATGTTGTTATCTATGCGAAATATTAAATAGGTGAAAATTTCTAAAATGAATTGATTTTATTTTTATTCAAGATTTTATATTAAGGATGTTAGAGAGAAATATATTATTTTTCATTACAAACTTAAATCCGAAAGTTAGACTTTAAGGTTTAGTTATCCGGTCCTAATTTAGAGTAGTGCTCTTTTATTTGTTGGTACAATCGCCCGGTAGTTAGAGTGAAGCTCTATTTCAAAAGTTTTTATAAGAATTATTATGTGGAAATGTATTGACAACATGTTTTCAATAGTGGTTTTAAAACTTGAAAGTTAGTACTCGGATAACTAAATTCTTGGGTTTAATTTGGACACCTTGGATAAAGTTTAAACTGTCTAACTCTACCAAAGGTGGCATTTAAATGGTTCATTTTCAATCTCTTAGAAAAAGGAATTAATTTAATTAACCAAATTAGTTATCAACCCCACCCATAGGTGTTAATTGATTTGTTTAGTTAACAAAGAGTATCTAACCCCACCAAAGGTGGTATTCATATAAAAAAGAGAGAATCAATAAAATATCAATTTATATCTTTAATAGCCTAGATAATATGAGCAAGCATAATTAACTTAGTTATTATATCCATAAATACTCCACTAATTTAAATGATAAAATTTGCATGAATATTTATTGAATCTGTAATTATATTTATTTGTAGATAAATATTTATTGAATTTGTATCTATGTTTATTTTTTTATTTAATTAATCTGTATATATGTTTATTTTAATGTTATTAGATTAGGAACACAAAAACCAAAATATCGTGACAGGATGTTTAGGATTTAATTTCGTTTTTAAAAGTTTGAATAATAAATTAAGAACCACATACATTCCTTCCTTAGATCGACCTTGGGAGTATACTTATCATTTTCTACGAAATGATTCGTGCACTTGCGAGAGTTTTACAAATATTAAAACCAAAGTATTTGCGAGAATTGGCGATGCCGGTTTTCGCTCATCATTGATCCAATTTTTATGTACAAAGCTTTTCTTATAGGTTTAATTGAGAACTTATATCTAGAAACTAATTTAAGTGAATTAAATTATTTTCCCAAAAATTTCAAGAAAGTTATCAAGAACTTTAGGAAAAATATTAGAGCATGTGACAAGCCTATCTATCTCAAATTTTTTAGTTCTCTTATGGATTGGAATGAAGAAATTTATGTTAGTCCCAATACTTTTATCAAATTAGATATTTTCAACACTAATAGATAACTTCCAAAACTAAGGGCACTTTTATAAAATGAATTTAATACAGATGAACTCTATATACTAAGAGGACAAATATTAGGTCAAGTTTATCATGAACTCAAAAAAATTGATAATTTTTCTAAAATCAAAGTAAATTATTTGACTAGTAAAGTCATGATCACTTTTCATAATAATATGACCCTCATTAAAGAATATGGTAAGAAAATCAGTAGTTTGAGACAAATTTTTATTGTAATAACCTAAAAATTTATCAAAAAACAAGAAATATGTTTTCTTTTTACACCAAGAAAATCAATAAGGATCATAAATGCAATTACTACATTAGAGATCGAGAATATGAAGACACATCATCATTTATGCTATCAAAAATATTATCGGTAAAAAATGATAAAGAGAAATAAATATATAGAATCCATATCGTTTGTCAGCAAGTTATAACAATGAAATAAGAGGCTTAAATTCAAAAGACACAATTAGAAAGTTAGGTGAATTATTATAATAGAGGAAAAATAGTGATTTTTTACTATTGTAAAGAGATTTTTTGTCCTATAAAAGGAACTCTTATTTTCATTAGTCGTACACAACTTCAATAATAAGAACCTCTTTACTTTAAATACTATTCATCTAGTAACTATCAATCTAGAAACTATAACCGACTTAAAATCTCTTCAAGGTTCTTTGTTGACTTTTAGAATTGTAATGATTGTTAATATTATAAATAAAATAGAGTGTAGATACTCTTTTTTAATTTTATAGTTAGTCTAATCTAGATGCCATATTATATACAAATGTAAAGGTTTCACCATTACTAGAAGAGTATTAAGGTTCACAACTACAAAAACGAGCTTTAAAGTCATTTCGTTGAACCAACTTTAAATTGAGTGACTTAAAATGTAAAGTCGGTTCACTAGGTGAATAGAAAGAAATTCATCTATCACCACAAATCTCTTATAATGGATAGGAGCTAGGAGATAAGATAAAGGACCCACAGATTTTTTAGGGCCCATTAATAAAGATAGTCTAAAGCATGGGTGGACTATTTTAGAAAAAGGGGAAAAAGTATTCAAGTAAAATGAGAAAGATTGAAAACTTTTGTGGATTGAAATGAGAGGCTAAAAGGGATTTAAATAACAAATTGCATGTACCCATCCCCTTGCCACCACCTTACTAAGGTGATTAGTGAGCCCACGACGAGTGTGCAAAAACTCATACTCGATGAGCACCATGACAAGGGGTGGTAAGGTTAATTAAAACACCATAAACACCTTGAGAAGAAAGAAAGGAGGAGAAAGTGTGAAAAATTAAAATTTTGAAATTTTTAGAAGAATTTAACAACTAAAAATATTTTTGGATCTTCTATTAAAAAAATAAAGTAAACAAAAAAAGAAAATAAATATACCAAGAAGATGAGACATAAAAAGTAGAGATAACATGTAATATAGAAAACATAATATCATTCATAAAAGAAATACAAAAATCTAAAAGGAGAGAAGGAAAAGAAGGAATCTCAACTCATCTAGCTCAATCAAAATACATCTCTTTGTTTAGAAAATAATTTGTGAGGGATAGCAAAATCAAATTGCATTCGCTGGTTTACATAAGCATATGGTGTATGTGGGACTTGCAAAATCTTTCTTTTTTTATAAACTCTTGAAAAACCAATATAGTGATTCACATATACACAATTAGGAAAACTCTCATAAGAAAGTACATAATGCACCTAGCTTGAACATTCTCAGTAGCTATAACCTGATAAATATAGGAGTATGTGAGCGAGGGGAGGACCTCCTAGAAGTGATTCTAATGTATTAAGGACATTGTCTAGCAATGTGACCAATAGTGCCACAAACATGGCATGAACATGTAGAAGAGGGAGATAGTTGGGGTCTCTAACTCCAAGAAGTGATGCAAGAAAGAGAGGAAAGGGAAGAAGCATTAACATTAATTATCACACAATGTTGAGAAATTAATTGGGGTCTCTAACTCCAAGAAGTGATGCAAGAAAGAGAGGAAAGGGAAGAAGCATTAACATTAATTATCCACAATGTTGAGAAATTAGCTTCTCATTATGAGACCTCAGATGCACATGCTCACCATTATGGTGACATATGAATATGAGAAGTAGAATTAGGCAAGAGGTCATCACTGACACGATGAGAAGTAGTAGAAGGTGAATGGTTCACCTTAGTAAAGGAAGGAACATGGGACATAACAACCAACTTACCTTTTCAGGAGACTGTAACAGTTTTCCTCATTGGGTCTGCAATGACATGCTAGATGAATTTAGGCACTACATTAGTGTGAGTAGAGACCCTATCTTTATAATCCAGACCTCTTATGTCCTTTCAAGCTATATTATTCCTCAAAATCTTATCCAAGTTCTAGGTTCCTAACACTAATTTTTATATAATTCCCTTGGAATGAAAAAACTCATCCTCAAGTTTGAAAAATTTCACGCTTAAGGCATTGGTGAGGTCTTCATTTTCCTTGATGGAAGATTCTAGAAATCTGGTCGAACCATTGAGACTCTTTACTTTTTTATGGAGTATCTCAAGCTTCATATCCTTCTCATAAATAGTATATGCTAAATACACTTTGTCACTTTCAACCATAATCACCTTCTTCCTAGAAAGGTAATTTTATTGACTTGCTTGTTAGATAAGTCAATAGTGACAATTCTCAAAGTCACTTGCCTTGAGTCAATTTTCTTCAATTCCTCTTCCATTAACTTCACTATAGTGTGATTGGCATTGAAATCTTCTTTGAGATTAAAGTATCTCTTTTGAATAACCTCATACTTTTTCGTGAGATCATTCTAATCACGGTTGACTGAGGACTTCTTTTCCTCAAGAATGACTTTCAGCATGCTTAATTCTTGGTCCTTTTTTAAAGGTTCTCCAAAGCCTATTTCCTTGATTTTTCAAACTTAATATGCTCTCGAAGGAGTTTGTTGTAAGAATCAAGGGGTTCATCTTGATCATCATCATTTTCTTCTATACCTCTATCGCTCTGTGAAGTTGTAATGAGATTATCTTCATGAGACTTAGAAGCCATGAAGCTATAAATTTGCAATCCTACATATCAACAATCTGATATAGTAATCTCAACCTTCATCACTCTTTTCCCATAGTTATTTTGCTTAGTATAACTATTTGCAACTATATGTTAGGGTTTTCTACACTCAAACCACTTTATCTAGTTGATATAGTTTCTGTCTGGTTGTCTTTATGACTAATCTTTAGAGTTGTATTCTTTCTTCCATGGGTTTGAGTCTTTCTTGCTCGAGCTATCTCTTATATCCATACCAAAAGGATTTTTTTTTATTTTGGAAGAATCTAGTGAATATCTTATCAATAAAATCCATCTCTTCTTTATCAGGATTTAAGCTTTAATCACTAACAACTATTTTGAAGGTTGTAGAAAAGAGAAGTGTGTAGATAAGATTTGTATGGCTAGGATTATTTCTTACTTTTATATTTGTGTGGTGTAAATTTCATGGTGAGGACTATAAATAGCCTACCTTGCATTTGGTTTAATCATTCCATCAAAAACAAATAAGTCTTTGTATTCTTAATTTAAGTGTAAGTTAATAGCTTTCTCTTTGAGTTTTGTATTTCTATTCAATTTGTGAGTTGTCTTTGAAAGGTGTTATAGTGAGTATAATACAAGTAGTTTGTTTACTTGTTTGGATCTAATATTAGTAAATTTAGAGTTGTTCATTCTAAATTTTACTCAACAATTGGTATCAGAGTGGGACGGTTAGGGATCGTTCTTAGTAGAGTTATCTTGAGTCGTGAGGAGTTTGGTACTCTCCAAGTTTATTAGTCAAGCTTGTTCGGTATAGTTGAAGTCTTACCGATACGATGGTTGATCTTCAAGTAGTTGGAGGAATCAAGAAGCTCAACAACAAAAACTATAACACATGGGCAATATGTATGGAGTCTTACCTACAAGGTCAAGACTTATGGGAGGTTGTTAGTGGTGATGAAGTTACACAACCAACAGTGGAAGATGCAAATGGCATCTTGCGGAAGTGGAAAATTAAAGCGAAAAAGCGATGTTTGCTTTGAAGACCAATTGAAGAAGAAATGTTGGACGTATTTGGGATGCAAAACACCAAAGGAAGCAATGGGACACTCTTGTTACGCTCTTTTCAAAGAAGAATGATACAAGATTGAAACTTCGGAGAATGAGTTACTATCGATGGCAACGACATACGATGATTTCCCAATACTTTCCGCAAGGTAAAGTCGTTATGTCACGAAATTCCGCAGTTAGATTCAAAAGCTCCTATTGGGAAACAAGGATAAAGAGAATAATTATTCATGGTTTGAGACCCGAATATCGAGGGTTTGTTACCGCTTATACAAGGATGGCCGACGGCATGACCATCTCTTGTCGTGGTTTGAGAATCTATTAGCGGTCGAAGCTATGGCTAAGCAAATAGGAGGAGTCCAACTGAAGGGTGAAGAAGAAGCGCTCTACACTAGCAAAAGCAAAGGCACTTTCAAGCGGTACAATGGAAATGGATATAAAAATGATGGCGATAAAGGAAAAACTCCTCAAGGAAAGGGAGGCTTTCGTCTAGGGGGAGCTTGGAAGAACCACAATAACAATAGAAAATTTGACAATGAATGTTACAATTGCGGAAAGATGGGTCACATGGCAAAAGATTGTTGGAGTAAGAAAAACCTGTTGAAAGCAATACAGCTACTTCCAGTTCTAAGGAGCATAGCGAAGATGGTTGGGATGCCGAAGCATTATTCACTACAGAGGAAGAAGAATTGGCTCTTACGGTAACAACATCAAAACAGATTGACTACAAGAATGACTGGATCGTAGATTCGAGCTGCTCAAATCATATCCTACAAATGGGTTTACAAGATAAAGCGTAGACCAGATGGGTCAATCGAGAGATACAAGGCATGATTGGTAGCTCGTGGTTTCTCTCAACAGTATGGACTAGAATATGATGAAACGTTTAGTCGAGTGGCGAAACTTACAACTGTTCGAGTCCTACTTGCACTTGCAGCAAACAAAGATTGGAAGTTGTGGCAGATGGATGTAAAGAATGCTTTTCTTTATGGGGAGTTGGATTGGGAGATCTACATGATCCAACCAATGGGTTTTTAGAGCCAAGATCATCCTGAATATGTGTGTAAGCTGCAGAAAGCACTCTACATATTAAAACAAGCACCCAAGGCATGGTATGGTAAGATTGCTGAATTTCTAACACAAAGTGGTTATTCAGTAACACCTGCAGATTCCAGCTTGTTTGTTAAAGCCAATGAAGGAAAGCTAGCTATTGTGCTAATGTATGTGGATGACTTAATTATAACTGGTGATAATGAGGCAGAAATTCTTCGGACAAAGGAGAATTTGTCATCTGCTTTCGGATGAAAGAACTTGGCCACTCAGCGCTTCCTCAAGCTTGTAGGTTGATCACACAAGAAGGAATATTTCTTTGTCAGCAAAAATATTCTAAAGATTTGATAAAATGGTTCGGAATGCTTGAATGCAAACCAATTTCGATGCTGATGGAGCCAAATTCCAACATGTGTGCACATGAAGGAAAAGATTTGGAAGATGTGACAATGTATCGAAATTTGGTAGGCAGTATAATCTACTTAACCTTAACTCGGCCTGCCATTTCTTATGCAGTTATTGTAATGAGTCGGTACATGCAAAATCCAAAGAAGCCACATTTGGAAGTAGTTCGACGAATATTGAGATATGTGAAGAGTACAATTGACTATGGTCTTTTGTACAAGAAAGGTGGAGACAACAAGTTAGTTGGTTACTACGATGCAGACTATGCAGGAGATCATGACACAAGGAGATCAACAACTGGGTATGTGTTTAAAATTTCGGGTTCGGAACAATTTCTTGGTGTAGCAAAAGACAACAACAATATCATTATCAACCAATCGGGTTCTGAGTATCGAGCAACGGCAAGTGGCAGCTCGAGAATGTACATGGTTGATACAATTAATGAATAATCTACATCAATCAGTAGATTATGCGGTACCATTGTATTCGACAATCAATCAGAATTCGTTTAGCGAGAGAATCCTGGTCTTTCGTCTGAAGAACTAAGCATGTTGAAATACACTATCACTTTATCGAGAGAAAGGTTCTGCGTAAGAAGAAATTGAAATGTAGGCAAATCAAGACGGAGATAATCAAGTTGAGACTTGTTCACAAAAAGCTTAAGGGCTGGCAAGTTCGAAATGTTTCGCCATCAGCTTAACATAGTAAAAATAATGAGAGTTGGTGTTGAGGGGGAGTGGTGAAAAGCAACACCAAAATAATAATTGAAGAGGTAGAGAAATAAATGAAGTAGTTGAAGGTTGTAGAAATAAATGAAGTAGTTGAAGGTTGTAGAAATAAATGAAGTGGTTGAAGGTTGTAGAAATAAATGAAGTAGTTGAAGGTTGTAGAAATAAATGAAGTAGTTGAAGGTTGTAGAAAAGAGAAGTGTGTAGATAAGATTTGTATGGCTAGGATTATTTCTTAGTTTTATATTTGTGTGGTGTAGATTGCATGGTGAGGACAATAAATATCCTACCTTGCATTTGGTTTAATCATTCCATCAAAAACAAATAAGTCTGTGTATTCTTAGTTTGAGTGTAAGTTAAGAGCTTTCTCTTTGAGTGTTTGTATTTCTCTTCAATTTGTGAGTTGTCTTTGAAAGGTGTTATAGTGAGTATAATATAAGTAGTTTGTTTACTTGTTTGGATCTAATATTAGTAAATTTAGAGTTGTTCATTCTAAATTTTACTCAACACTTACCACTACCACTTCTTTTAGTGGTATTAAGAACAATGATCTTTCCTTTCTCGGTAGTAACCTAACCTTTTTCTCAGCAAAAAAATGGTGAATCTCGTAGGCTTGTAGATTACTCACTAAATCATTTAGAATTAACTCACCAGGTTTAAAGAAGGTTTCAAGAGTAGTAACCTTAGCTTGGACGTGAAAAGAAAGACTAGCAAGAATCTTTTCAATTTGTTTTTCTTCATCAATTGATATTCCAAGATTATGAAAGGAATTCACATCGATTGTCAATGAAACAACCATAGAACTTATCAAAGGTTTCATTCTCCTCTATTTGACACATCTCATAGTCTTTGTTAAGTCTATATACTTAAGATAATTTAATAGTAGAGCTACCCACATGCATAGACCGAAGAATATCCCAGGCTTTTTTAGACATAAGACAACTCTAAATTTTTCAATACTTATGTGGAGTAACAACTTTGATGATATCATAAGGTCTTTTACTGTTCCATTTAGACTCTTTACTCTCTTCCTTGGTTCATTCAATCATAGGATTGGTAATGATCATGTTATCAATGAGGGTTTTGGTTGGATAAGTCTAGCCTTTTCAATGTACTAGATGCAATCTCTAAATGACTATAAGAAAGCCCGCATCTGGGACTTTTAAAAGACATAATTATGTCCATTGAATAGAGGAAGTCTGCCTACGTTTCCTCTTTCTCAAAAATCCATCTAGAGAGAGTAATTGCATGATAAAAAGCAAGTTAAATGAATCAACACTAAAGCGGTTAAACCCAAAAAGATATACTTTCTCTAATACCAGTTGAAAGAGTTTAGAATCTTAT
Organism: Hippophae rhamnoides; assembly: GCA_033030585.1. Lineage (NCBI taxonomy): Eukaryota > Viridiplantae > Streptophyta > Magnoliopsida > Rosales > Elaeagnaceae > Hippophae > Hippophae rhamnoides. The sequence goes on along the minus strand of CM065430.1, from coordinate 40,098,212 downwards.
GACCAATTAAGATGACGAGATATTGACTCCTTTGGACTCGCCCCTGACTAATAAGCAATGGAAAAAAATAAACAGAGAGAAGGCAATACACAAATAGAAAAGCAAAACAGAGAGAAGATAAACGTTTCATTAAATAGAATAAATTGACACAAGAAGATACAAAAGGGAGAGTAGATAAAATCAGAAAGCATGGCAAAGCAAGAAAGCATATGATAGATAGAAGGAAATTCTTTCTAATCACAATCAAATTCTCATATGTTGGAATATGCTTGGATAGAATTATGATTGTACTAACGAAAGAGTAGATCATACAAACACAACAATATAACGAGATAAAATAATATTTTTTATTAAAAAGAAAAAGTTTTATTTCAAGAAATTATTGTATTACTAATATAAATAACAACCGATGTAACCACTTAAAATTTTGAAATATTTTGCTAAATATATCACTTTAATTAAAAAAAATTATCATTATTATCCAATGTACTGTAAATTTCAAAATTATTTATACGACTTCTTTTTTTTTAAATAAAACTACACTATCTAAATAGATATATTACAACATTCCATTATCACTAAAAAAATTATTTGTCTCAATTTACCACTAAAAAATTTATTTATCTCAATCTCTTTTTGTTAAATTAAATTAGTTTGATAATAAAATTAATTAGTAAGCCTCTTAAATTTCAAAATTTTAGGTGAATTTTTCCTACTTCTCCCTTTAATTAAAATGGTTTCCATTATGATAGATTCTTATGGTTTTATTTTTAATAAAAAAATATGTAGTTTGTAAATATATTACAGCATCTCACTATTTATTAAAATTGTTATTTATTCCAATCCACCACAAAAAATTTATTTATCCTAATCTCTTTACGTTAAATTTAATTATTAAGGCTCTTATAATTCTAAATGTGATAAAAATTATTTTTAATACAAATAATTATTAAGATATAAAAATAAAAAAATATTTTTATTTGTTTATTGAATATTGTCATTAATTTTAAATTCTTAAAAATTTAGATAAATATATGATATAGTGCGGATAGAACCTCTGCTAACTCTTAGATCTCTACATTAAATAGAACTTATTTCTAAGTCAAATATTAGCTAACGTAATAAATATATATTTAAAGCAATTGAAACAAATTATAAATAATTATGTAATTGCATAAAATTATTAATTTAGATTAAAAATAAACTTTATATTTTTGGGTAAATGCCGAGAAGTGCAAAGAACCTATTTTATGAAAGTAAAAGAAAAATTGTTATATCAATTTCGTATTTTTATTTTTATTAGTTTTAAAGTTATTAGATAAATATTTTCTATATAAGATACTATGTGTTTTGCATATATATTTTATTAGAATAGCATTAAAGATAAAATAATTATTGGTTTACTTAAATTTAAATATTAAAGTATAAAATAAGTGAAAACTGAAAATAAAAAAAAATTGTGAATAAGTAAAATAATTAAAACTCATATAAATTTTATTAAAATGAAGATTGTATGTCGTTAGTTAACTAATCCTTCCTTAACAAATATTATTAAATAAAAAATCATAAAGACGAGTTTGTAAAGGAAAACCAAAATGACAAAATAACTTGTGAATGATGGTATATAACATCACTATGTTGTAATAAAAATACCAATGATTAAATTATCAACTATATATGAGAATCTTAAAATTACATGTGAAGACCTTAGAAACACAGATGAAGTCACTTTTATACCATATCAACACTACACATTGGCAACTTGAGAATATAATTTTTTTTTTTGGTAATTAATTAAAATTTTGGTTTGTATGTATAAAAAGAGAAAAAGCCACCGATTTGGTATTAAAATGTGCTTCTTACATTTAAGATGGTATATTCAATTTAAATTTTAATAAATTTTTAATTTAAAAGATTTTATGAACTTTTGAAAACTCTTGCAAGTTTTGCCATAGTTATGTGAACTGTAATGAGTTTTATTTCATCAATTTTTATATATTTGTATTGAGAATAGTTTAATTAATAGTAGATAATGTTTGAGAAAAATAATAAAAACAAAGGCCTTATAAATCCTAAATATTTGGATTTGAGGCAATTTTGAGTTGATATATTATGTGTTTTGAATGTGTTAATTTATTATTTAATTGATAAAAAATAAAACTTAAGATAATTAACCATAAAAAATTATTTATATTACTTACCTATGAAAAAAGATAAATAATTGTAATATAAAATATTATCAATATTAACTACTAATAATTTATTATTTAATTTATTTACTTAATAGATAAAAATTAAGATTTAAGATAATTAATTCAAAAAAATGATAATTATTTATAATAATTAAGATAAATAACTTATATAAAAATAATTATGATATAATAGTATTTTAGATACTAATAATTTATTATAATTTTTTAAAAAAATAAGAACTTAAATAAATTATACAATAATTAAGGATAATAATAGTTATTACTCTAAAATATGTGTGTAATTTTATCCAAAATTTTATAAGACATGATTTAGAATTATATAGTTATATATACTTATAAATCCATCAAAATCCTTAAAGCTTTTAAAATCTTTTGAAAGCAATGGTTTTTTTAAATACATATGAATTTTAAGGGATTTTTGTAAAATTTTAATTGAATGTATCTAAATTTTATTAAAATATTTAAAATACACAATTAATGCACCCCTCTTAATATGCCCCTGTTTTATGGAGTATGATAACAATTAAATTTTCAAAAAAATTATGCTCATTCAATTAAAATAAAATGATTTGTATTTGATTATTTTAAAACTATTAAAAGTTACTTTTTTCATGGAATATTATTATAATTAAATAGGTAACTTTTTATGCGCATATAATTTAAAATTTTATTTAATATAAATTTATTTTAAAATTATAAACAATATTATTGTTAGAAGTCACGGTATTGTGAACTTTTCTTATCAATTTTTAAATGTGATTTAAGGATAAATATGTCAAATCATTAAAGTAACTATATTTTGGGGCCAATTAACTCTTCTAAAGTAGAAAAAATAAATTAATTTGATTCAACTTGGAATATAAAAAAAACACACAGAGAACGACAAGTAATATGTTTTGGGATTAAAGGTGGCTAATGTGAAAATTTGAGCCTACTATAGTATATATATTATGGAAAGTAGAAATAAAAAATTGAAAAGTAACATCATCAAAATTTTAATTAATAAACTAATTATTTTATTACAAGCGATAATATTTTTTAAAAACAATAGAACTAAAATTCTTGTAACAGCTAATAATCATGCATCAATCCATATATTCTATTATTAAAATAAATTTAATTATATTACATCGAATCTATTCAATTAAATATTATTTAAATATATTTAATATTAAAATTCATTTAATTTAATTTAAGTAATATTATTAAAGTGTTATTTTATTGTTATATATTTTATGTGTTACAAAATTTTTCCAATAAATTTTAATAATAATTTAATTTGGATAGACTATTACAATATATATATATATATGGTTTCGAAAATTTAGGCTCAGTTTTTTTTTAAATCGAGGCCATAAGATTTTGGTCACGGTCTAATAAAAATCGAGACTATAGGGTATGTCTATGACATCGATTTTATCAATAAACGTAATCATAAGTTATATTAATTTTTTTCATTTTTCGTTTTTCATTTTTCATTTTTTTTCTTTTTTTCTTTTTTCATTTTTTTTCTTATACCCTCTTTTTTTCTTTCTACTTTTTCCCAACTTTTTTCCTTTTATCATTTTTCCCATCTTTTTTTTTGTTTTTTCCCATACTTTTTCTCTCTTTTTCCTCTTTCTCTTCCCCAGCCATGTCACACACCTATCCCGGTGTTGGTCACTGGTTCTCTGGTCGTTGTTCACTGGCGTATCTTAAGGATGGTTCGTTCACTTGTCCTTCTAAAAAAGGTGGGTTTGGATCTTGGGTTGGCCTTTGTTTGGTAGCCGAGAAAGCTATGCTACGTATTAGTATCAAAATGAAATTAAAATGCAAAAAAATGTAGCATTTTGTGGTTTTTAACTCCAAGAAAACATTAAATATTTGAAAATTATTTTTATTTTTTTAATTTTTCTTTTTGGGTTTTTTAATAGATAAAAAGTAGCCTAAAAGTTTAGTCTCATGGTAGATTTTTTCTTTTCAGATCATCAACAATTATTTTTCTTTTTTCCAATAATTTTCTCAGATACCAAACAGATTTAAAGGGTTTAGACACATTAATGTATTTTCTTTCATCATTGGAAAGTTTTTTTTCATGAGATTTATGGTGGTTAGGTTGTAGAGGGGATGATCTGTATATGAAGGTATAGAAGGCATGTGTAGGACCTTGGGTGGAGGTTCCTCGGAAAGAAGAGAAAGTATTTTATTTTCCTCAAGGTCAAATGGAACAAGTAAATACCTTCAACTTGTATGTTTTGTTTTTCCTTATTATGAAATTGCTTCAATTAATGGAACTGTTCAATTAAAATTTATGGGTTGTAGTTGGAAGCATTTATAAATCAAAAACTTAAGCAACACATTCCCTAATTTAATCTTCCTTCAAAAATTCTTTGTAGAGTAGTTAACACAGAGTTAATGATATTATATTTCTCACCTTGGTCTCTACTTGAAGACTTATTTGTTTTTTATTGAAATCCAATTATATTTTAAATTTTCAATAGGTAGAATCAGAAATAGATGAAGTTTATGCTCAGATCACGTTGCTTCCTGATGCAGATGTAAGAAAATGTTTTTCTCTTTTAATTGAACAAAAGGGACAATATTATATTGTAATCAAGATATTAATCAAGTCAAAATTAGGGAGATTATTTTCTCATCTTTTGGTTCATTCTATTTAGAACCAACAATATGAATTTTGAGTTTGATCAATTTTTAAACAAAAGGTGAAAATATCATAACATTTTAGTAATCTTTACCACAATTTTTGCAAGTCTCAATAAAATTTTTTCTTTTTTTAATGTCTTTTTGGGTGGCTTGGTTGTGGTTATTTTCAACAAAGTGAACGCACGAGTGTTGATTCACCCCTCCTAGAAATTCCAAAGCCAGTTGTTCATTCATTTTGTAAGATTTTAACAGCGTCTGATACAAACACTCATAGGGGGTTTTTAGTAACTCTCAATTGACAGCTTTTGCTTGTTGTGTTTACTCTCAAATGACTCAGGCAACTGATGAGTGCTCAAAAAGCACTAAAATAACCATGATTTTATGCACATTAATTGATTAAAAATATATATATTTATATGTTTTATCATATATTTATATAAATTTGTCTTTTTCTAATCAATGTATTTTTATTGTTTTTCGTGTATTTTGGTTTAAAAACTAATTTAAAGACTCAAAGAAGAATACTTGAAGCAATACATCACAAATAAATTAATAAATAAGTGGAAAAGGTCAACAAACATGGAAAAATTGGACAAAATGGGTTTAAAAGGTCAAAATGTCAAAAGACGAATCACATAAGTAATAAATTTCAACACTTAATCATACTTCCAACGCTTCATTGCCCAGTTACCAGCGCTACAAGGATACCTTCCGCTCATACACAGGCGGCATCGTTTCACGCTGCCGAGTCTAATGCTTGTTCATTTTCCACGTGCGACCGCTTCACGACAATACGCCGACGTCATTGATGACCTCAAAGATGTCCATTACACGCTTTTTTAATTTTTTAATATTTTTTTAACATTTTTTTACTCATTTTTTCTCCATCCTCACCTATAAATACCCCCTTCCATTCACTTCAAAACACACATCAAAACCACACTTCTCTCTTCTTTCTTTCTCTCATTTCTGCTTTTGAGTTTTTCTTAGTTTCTTCTAGCTTTCTAAGCTTTTCTTAGTTTTTCTCTTAGTTTTTAGTTCAATTCTCTTAGGTTTAGAGTTCTTCTTTTGAGAGGAACTTGTAATATTTTTGTAATAATTCAGATTTTTTGATTCAATAAATGGAAGTGCAAATTCCATTGGAGGTTTTCTAGCAAATCGGAATAGCGTCGAAGTTCGTAAGGATTTTATTTTCTTTACGCTTATTTTTATGCTTTATTCTTACATGTTATATTTAATTTGTCTGTGATTAAATTTAATCGTATAAGCGCTTATAATCACGATATAATAATAACGTTGTTATAGTTTGTAAATATTAAATAGGTGAAAATTTCTAAAATGAATTGATTTTATTTTTATTCAAGATTTTATATTGGCTGGATGTTAGTAGAATACATTATTTTTCATTACAAACTTAAATCAAAATTAGATTTTAAGGTTTAGTTATCCTGCCTAATTTAGAGTAGTGCTCTTTTATTTGTTGCATAATCGCCTTAGAGTTAGAAAGCTCTATTTCAAAAGTTTTTATAAGAATTATTATGTGAAAATGTATTGACAACACGCTTTCAATAAATGCTTTAAAACTGAAAGCAAGACCGGATAACTAAATTTTTAATTTTGACACTCAATAAAAGCTTTAAACTGTCTAACCCCACCAAAGCGCTACATTTAAATGGCTCATTTTCAATCTCTTAGAAAAGGAATTAATTTAATTAACCAAATTGGGTTATCAACCCCACCCATAAAGCTGTTTAATTGATTTGTTTAGTTAACAAAGAATATCTAACTCACCAAAGCGCCAGATTCATACAAAAAGAGAGAATCAATAAAATATCAATTTATATCTTTAATAACCTAGATACATGAAAAGATAATTAATTTAGTTATTATATCCATAAATACTCCACTAATATAAATGATAAAATTTGCATTTAATATTTATCAATCAGATATATATTTAGATAAATATTTATTGAATTTGTATATATGTTTATTTTTTTAGATTATATTTAATTAATCAGATATATATGTTTATTTTATGTTATTAGATTCAGGAACAAAAAACCAAACTATCGACAGGACAAGCAGGATTTAATTTCGCTTTTAAAAGCAATAATAAATTAAAAACCACATACATTCCTTCCTTAGGGATCGACTCGAGTATACTTATCATTTTCTACTTAAAATGATTCGCAGATCATGGTAGCTTTTACAAATATTAAAACCAATGTATTTGCGTAGAATCACACGCTTTCTATTAGGCCATCAAGTTTTCGCGCTATCACGTAATAATAATATGTTTTAATTTATTTATCAAAATTTTAAAAATATTTTTGTGTTGTAAATAATTGTGATTTTTAAAAAAAAAAATAAAATAAATAAAAAAAATTTAATCAAATTTCAAATTTCATAAGAAATAAAAATAAAAAAATTAAAAAAATTTAAAAAAATTAAAAAAAATTAATTATAGCATAAATAGTAAAATAATTTAGAAATTTGAAATTTAAAGTAAAAAATTTTTACCGTTAATGAATAGTAAAAAAAATTTAAATTAATAAGAAATAAGATAACGTGAATAGTAAAATAAAATTACTGTTCGTAAAAAAAAAAAGTTTAAGTTAATAAGAAATAAGATAGCGTGAATAGTAAAATAAAATTACTGTTCGTAAAAAAAAAAAAATTTAGCGTGAATAGTAAAATAAAATTACCGTTCGTAAAAAAAATAAAAAAAAATAAAGCAAAAATAAAAAAAAATAAAAAAAAAATAAAACAAAAAAATAAAAAATAAAAAATAAATAAAAAAAAATAAAAAATAAATAAAAAAAAAATAAAAAAAAAACCAAAATTTTAATTTTTTTTTTTAGTTTAATTTTTACTTTTTTTTACCTTTTTCAATTTTTTTTATATTATTTTTTATTTTTCTTTTTTTTAGCTATTTTTTTATTTTTCTTCTTGATTTTTAGTTAACTTACTTAACTTAATTTTTCTTTTACTAACTTAATTAACTTAGATTTTTTTTAACATGAACTTAGGTTTTTACTTAAATTTTCATTAACTTAATTAACTTAGATTTTTTTTACTTCACTTAGCTTAATTAACTTTTTACTAACTTAATTAACTTAGATTTTTTTTAACTTAACTTAATTAACTTAGATTTTTTTTAATTCACTTAACTTAATTAATCTTTTCTTTAAAATTAATTAACTTAGATTTTCATTAACTTAAAGTTTTATTTAACATAACTTAATAACATGAAAAGTAAACATCTACGAGCCTGTCAGAGACTAGTTCGGTTCTCGGCTACTCATTTTTCCCGAACGTTGTTCGCTTCAGAGGATGGTTTTTAAGCGAGCAGACCACCATTCTTTCCTGGGAAAGCACTCTCGTTAATATTGATTATGTTATTTTAAAAAAATTAACTATCTCCAAAATTTTAAAGTTTTGATTACAATTCCGAGCTAGTTTCTTTGTTTAATCTAGGTACAATTGTGTTTTTATGCCTTAATTATTTGATTTGTACCTAGACGTTATCTAAAACTCAAAATACGCCTCTAGTTTTAAGTACAGAAAGAATCAAAATCAATAAACATTTAAAAAAGTATGTGAAGACAACCTTGTCTTACTTGGTGTTTGATCGACTCAACGATGATGAGGACATCGAAGCATTTAAAATGCAATCCCCAAGTTACGCCTTGCTAAGACGTTAAACTAAGCACTGACGGAAGCAACCCATCATTTTAGGTAATTTTCTTTATTTCTTTTATTTACACGTGAATAATTTTTAAATTGTTAAAACTAAAAATATTTGTTGAGATGTTAAGAAGCTCACAAATGACGATCCGTTTGTATACACTTTAATGATTTAATATGACGGATGCACCTCGCATTTTCCATTACTACTGTGACTTTCTCAAGAAATAGGTAATCTTTCTTCTCTTTTCTCTTTATCTTTAATTTACGCTAAATGTATATCAAGTGACAATGTAAGTTCTAGGTCAGGTGGTGAAAAGTTACCATGCTTAAAAAAAAAAGTTTTAACAATTTAAAAAAAATATATATATTTAAAAATAAAAAAATATACTTTTTTCATTTTTTTCGTGTTTGGTTTTATTTCTATTTTGTGTGATTTAGTAATTTTTGAATAAAAAAAACAAAACAAAACAAAAACAAAAATTCACAAAAATCTATCTTTTCTTTAAATCAAATTTAAGTAAATAGTTAAGTCTTTTGCATCGTTAGATTAATTTTTGAAAAACATATCATGAAATATTTTGTAATTATTTTTGATAATTAGTTAGTTTTTGTCATAATTAGTATTTCTCGATAAAATGTAGAAATTATATTAAACCCAAAATCGGTGTTTATGAGTTTTTTTTAATGGAGACTACCTTTTGTGAGATATAATTGAGCCTAATTTCCTTTATTCAGTGAAATATATATTTTTTCTACTCCAAACACATTTCTTATTTCTTCATATTTTTAGATGATCTCTATAGGGATTAGTATTGAATGTATGAATTTTTTTTTTCTTATTTTAATAGAGTATCATATATTTTGATTATTATTTTTGCTTAGATTAAATGATTCGAGTAGTGTTTCGATAGTATACGCTATATCTCATTTATGCATTTAATACTACAAAACAAAAAGACATATAATGGGTTACCTAAACCAAGATCAAACGTAAAAGCCACAAAATTAACCACTTACCAAAATCCAAAATATGTACAATCCATACGGGTTTAATTTCTAAAATACATATATTGAGAAATATCTTCAGAAAAAAATAGAGAGATAAAGAATATATAGTATAATCTACATACTATAACCCACATTGCCTACAAAGTCATGGAGTAAAGGCTAATTACAAAAGTTAAGGATATAGGAAATAATTCCCTAAAAAGTCATTGCACTCTTCATTTGTAAAAGGCATATATCTTGAAATTCTTTCTTAATGAGTTTGATTTATGCAGGAAAATAATTTTTATATACGATATCTTTATAATTTATACCTTTGATTCCTTTCTTGAGATCAATGTTAAAATAACACTTTGAAAGCCTTTATTCTTTATACATACGCTAACATATTAGTTCATTTCTATACATCAACTTCTTTCGCATATAAATTAGTATTGCAGTGTTTGAACCATAGATTCAAGATGTTTTGAGAATATTGACTATGAGGAATAGAAATGTAACAATTGATTCATGATTAATCGAAATTGGGTGAAATTAAATTGATACATTTTTTATATGTAATATGAAAATGATTTTCGACTAATTATTATAATAAATCATGATTGTTTAAAGAGATTAAAATAACTTATGCTTGAGATTTTAATTATGATCTTAAAGGAGATTAAAAAAGTACGACATTTTTGTGAGATATTGTTAATTTGTGATTTTGTTGTAAATTTAATTTTTAAGTTGTTTGTTTTTATTGTTTCTTTTGTTTTTACATTTAGTACAATGTTTGTGGTATCATTATCGAAAACCCTCACGAGACTCAAACTCGTCCACTAAGGCAACCTAGTGTTTAAAGGCTCATTGTTATAGGCTAAATGCAACCGTGTCAATCCACGGAAGTGATTTAGGATAGTTTAATTTTTAGTTTTTATCGCCTCTTGCTAAGGGACTAGCAAGAAGTTCGTCGGGGTTGTGATGAAGTTCAAAAGCACTAAAATAACCATGATTTTATGCACATTAATTGATTAAAAATGTATATATTTATATGTTTTATCATATATTTATATAAATTTGTCTTTTTCGAATCACGGGTATTTTTATTGTTTTTCGTGTATTTTGGCTTAAAAACGCAATTTAAAGACTCAAAGAAGAATACTTGAAGCAATACATCACAAATAAATTAATAAATAAGTGGGAAAAGGTCAACAAACATGGAAAAATCGACAAAATCGGTCGAAAAGGTCAAAAATGTCAAAGACAGAAATCACACAAGTACCGCCTACCACTTCATTTGTCACCACGCTTCAAATTGCATAGGCCGCTGATATCTTCCTTCCGCTACACAAGCGGCTGGTATTGTTCACGCTGGGCTGAAGGCCGGGCTAGGCGACAGCTTGGCCGCTATAGCGCCCAGCCTTCACCGCGCGCCCAACGCGTTTTTGCCCCCATTTTCCACGTGCGCCTGATGACGTCACGCCGACGTCATTGATGACCTCAAAGATGTCCATTACACGTTTTTTAATTTTTTAATATTTGTTTTAACATTTTTTTTACTCATTTTTTTCTCTCCATCCTCACCTATAAATACCTCTTCCATTCACTTCAAAACACACATCAAAACCACACTTCTCTCTTTCTTTCTTTCTCTCATTTCTTAGTTTTTGAGTTTTTCTTAGTTTCTTTCTTAGTTTCTAAGCTTTTCTTAGTTTTTCTCTCTTAGTTTTTAGTTCAATTCTCTTAGGTTTAGAGTTCTTCTTTCGGTGAGGAACTTGTAATATTTTTTGTAATAATTTAGATTTTTTGATTCAATAAATGGAAGTGCAAATTCCGCTGAGGTTTTCTAGCAACGGAATAGCGTCAAGTTCTCAGAAGGATTTTATTTTCTTTACGCTATTTTTATGCTTTATTCTTACATGTTATATTTAATTTGTCGTGATTAAATTTAATCGTACTAGTCAAGTTTATAATCATGATATAATAATAACGTTGTTATGCTTCACAAATATTAAATAGGTGAAAATTTCTAAAATGAATTGATTTTATTTTTATTCAAGATTTTATATTAAGGATGTTAGAGAGAAATACATTATTTTTTCATTACAAACTTAAATCCGAAAATTAGATTTTAAGGTTTAGTTATCCGTCTAATTTAGAGTAGGTTTTTATTTGTCGTACAATCGCCCTTAGTTGTAGTAAGCTCTATTTCAAAAGTTTTTATAAGAATTATTATGTGAAAAATGTATTGACAACATGTTTTCAATAGTGGTTTTAAAACTTGAAAGTTAGTACTTGGATAACTAAATTTCGGGTTTAATTTGGACACCTCAATAAAGTTTAAATCGCCTAACCCCACCAAAGGTGGCATTTAAATGGTTCATTTTCAATCTCTTAGAAAAAGGAATTAATTTAATTAACCAAATTAGTTATCAACCCCACCCATAAAGGTGTTAATTGATTTGTTTAGTTAACAAAGAATATCTAACCCACCAAAGTGGTATTCATACAAAAAGAGAGAATCAATAAAATATCAATTTATATCTTTAATAACCTAGATAATATGAGCAAGCATAATTAATTTAGTTATTATATCCATAAATACTCCACTAATATAAATGATAAAATTTGCATGAATATTTATTGAATCAGATATATATTTAGATAAATATTTATTGAATTTGTATATATGTTTATTTTTTTTAGATTATATTTAATTAATCAGTATATATGTTTATTTTATGTTATTAGATTAGGAACACAAAAACCAAACTATCGCGGACAGGATGTTTAGGATTTAATTTCGCTTAAAAGTTTGAATAATAAATTAAAAACCACATACATTCCTTCCTTAGATCGACCTTGGGAGTATACTTATCATTTTCTACGAAATGATTCGTGCACTTGCGAGAGTTTTACAAATATTAAAACCAAAGTATTTGCGAGAATCGGCGATGCCGGTTTTCGCTCATCAGCAACCCCGAATCAGGAAATGGTTGCCAGAGATCTTCATGGTTATGAGTGGAAGTTTAAACTTATATTTAGAGGTAGCCATTCATACAATTGAAATTATGGCTTTTGATTTCTTGATATGGTTAGCTATTTCTTTACTAAGGATCGGTGCTATTTACTTAGATTAATAATTAATGATAGTTGGATATGCTGAGAAATGAAGCTAAATTAATACTTGCATTTGTTCACCAAACTTACATTTTATACTGAGTAATTAGGTCAACCTCGAAGGCATTTAATCACAACAGGCTGAAGTACATTTGTCACTTCCAAAAGATTGGTTGTTGGAGATGCCTTTGTGTTTTTGAGGTGTGTGTGAACTGATTTATTTCTTATTCTGTTGGGTGTGCATGTGTATAATGCGATTAATGCTTACTGTTATTATTTTTGTAAGGAATGATAATAAAGAGTTACGAGTAGAAGTTCATCATAACGCTAGTCAATAGAGTCCCTTGTCTTCATCTATGATATCAAGCCATAACATGCACCTTGGTATGCTTGCAACTGCTTCACATGCTTTCATGACACAAACTATGTTTGCTAGTGTTTGCTTACCACTAGTATGTTGCCTTCTTATTCATGTTTATTGCCTTATAATTTGATGATATGGAACTTATTTCATACCTTTATTTCCCCTTTTTTGTTTTCTCTGGGTTTGATTGTGGTTCCTGGTTAATGAAGCTAGCTAATCATATTCATTTTCAAGTTTTACAATCTCATGGACGAAAGAAACTGATATCAATTTGTTTGTTTTTATAATTCTCCTTTAAAATTGCTTGATTTAATCTACTTATTAACATAGCACGCATTTGAGAGTGGTATTCGATTGAAGTTCTATATTGGCCTGGATCCATAAACTGGGATTTTATTACTGGTATACTTGTTGGCTATGACAAGCTGCACCTCGTTCTTTTTGGCAAGAAATATGGTTCAGGTGGTGGGGGCTAATGAGTAACAAGTAGGTTGATGACAAAATAGTTCGACATTGTAATAGTAAGGCTATTATTCCTAGTCATTGTAAATATTAGAATTAGCTAATAAGGTTTTATTATATTTTAGTGTATAAACTCTCAAATGTAATTACATTTAAAATTTTAATATAATATGATTTTTAATATTATAATTAATAAATTTATGTTAATTTATATTGATTTTTAATATTTTAGTTAATAATTATATTTTTATTTAAATTTATGGCCATAGACGTACCTTATGACCTCGGTTAAAAAATTGAGGTCATAGGTAATAATCTATGGTCTCTCTCACTTAGGTCTCGATTCTTATAACCGTGGTCAATAGACCTATGATCACAGTTAAAAACCGAGACCATATATATGTATTGTAGTAATGGTAGCACGAAATCTAAATTATTACGCCTGATGATGATGATGATGATGATATATATATATATATATATATATATATATATATATATATATATATATATATATATTAAGAAATACCAAATAACTTGAGTAATTAATATTGTAATTTGATGATGGAAATTTTATAGTATCAATAAATATATTTTTGGTTGCTCTTTTTTCCTTCCAAATAACATATATAACTATTAATACCAACCATTATCCCTATTATGTCAAGATGATATTTTTATTATTATAAAAAATTTCTAAGTTATTAAAAATAATTCTTATAAATTTTAAAAAGAAGATCAATTATAAATATATTACTCTAAGTTTTTTTTGAAGGGATAAGGTGCTAATTGGTACTTATCTTTAAAAAAGATACACAAAATGATGTATTAATTATGAGTGTACAAAAGTCCCTTTTAAAAAGAAATATAATTTAGTCCAAAATGATTATTTATAAAAACAAAAATATTACTAATGTCCCTAGTATTTAGCTTATCTTAACTTGTGCATTTGATTAGTTGACGACGTTAACTTTTCATCTAATGATGTATTTTGACTTTATATATCTCTGATACTAAATTAAAGCTAGTTATTTAATTTACAATGATAGTTCTTGTTTCATGCAGATTATTACAATGCTACCTTTGTTTATTGCATATTATTATTTAAAGACAAACCCTTAAATTTAATATTAAAACATTGTTTTAGCTTTGTATTTTCTTCATGTTTATTCTCATACAGACTCGTGACTAATTTCTTTGTTTTTATTTTCTTATTTATTAATTTATAAATGTTATAAATAAATATTTAATCATTCAAGATCTTTAATTGACTTAGAATTATAACTATCAAACCTAAATTTAATGGATCTACATAATCTTTTCTTCTATTATTTGTCTTATTTTGTTGCACCTGATATGCCATAGCTTGAAGAGATTCTTAGCTGCTTATAGTTTCTAGATACACAACTGCTAGGTGAATAAAGTTTTAGAGTAGAGAAATTGCTCTTTCTGAAGCTATGTCTAACTAATCAAAATAAATGTTCCTTTTAAAGGATAAGGAATCCATGTTTACAAAAGTGAAAAATCATTGTTTTACCAATACTTTAATAATTCACCTAACTTTCTACTTTTGATTTTTTGAATTTAAACCTTTCATTTTCTTGGCATGACTTGTCGACAAAAGATATGGGTTCTATATATTTATTTGTCATGTTGTTTTCTACCGACAATCTTTTTAATGACGTAGACGATGATGCATCTCTTTATCTTCTCGATCTCTAATGTAGTAAATGCATTTGTGATCGTTAGTGATTTTCTTGACATGAAAATAATACACTTTTTTGTTTCTTGATAAATTTTCAAGTTACTACTATTAAATTTTTTCTTAAAATTATTGATTTTCTAATCATTTTCTTTAATGAGGGCCATATTACTATGAAAAATGATTATGACTTTACTACTTGAATAATTTATTTTGATTTTTAGAAGAATTATCAATTTTTCTGAGTTCATGATAAATTTTACCTAACATTTATCCTCTTAGCATATAAAGTTCATCTGTATTGAATTCCTCTTCTAGAAATGCTCTTCGTTTTAAAAATTCTCTATTAGTGTTGAAAATCCCTAGTTTGATAAAATGATAAGGACTTACACAACATTCTTCATTCCAGTCCATAAGTGAACTGAAAAACCTAAAATAGACATGCTTGTCACCTACTCTAATATTTTTCTTAACATTCTTGATAGCTTTCTTGGATATATGTTATCGATTAAACCTATATGGAAAACTTTATAAATAAAAATTGGATCAGTTACTTCAAGAATGTTGAATTTACTACTTGTATGGAATTTTTTTTTTGTGATGTAAAATTTCATATCTTCAATATGTTTTTGGGTAGATTTTATGGCTAATTTATAAAGAATCGACTATTGTGGTTTACTTAAAATCTTGTACTAATTTTTTTCATCTTTAATAACCAATGTATTTTTTGGGGATGTTTTCCTAAATTGTACTAATGGTCATACTATCTTTTGTTGTTTCTGTGAGAGGTTTTTCTTTGAATAGTACCAATGGTCTTACTATCTTTCCTAGGGTCTTCAACCTGCTCGGTGGTGATGGTTGTTGTTGCAATACTATAGAATAATTTTTAATTATATCACTTGGAGTTATTAGTTTTGGTACTCTATAGTTTGCATAACTACCTCTAATTTATATCCTATTAGTCAAAGCTCTATGAGTTATTCCACTAAATCCAATAATAGTTTTGCTTGTTTCATGCCAGTTATTGTAAATTTTTGGTTTTGGACCATTGTATACCACAAAAGTTTTTTTGGGTCTTCTTTTTCTACTTCTTTAGCCCCATTGAGCTTTATTTTTTTCTTTTCGGAGATATTACTTTATTTTGAACTATAAGATTCTTCATTCGCATTTTGAATTCCTTCTTTAGAAGTTTTATATTTCTTAAAATGAATCTTTGATGAGGATTCCTTTTTAGAGTTTTCGAACTCTAAAGGTTATTTTGAACTATAATGTTCTTTCTGTTTAATTATTATCTCTAAAAGAGACTACTCTAGGTATCCGAATGATTATGATATTTTTTTCCTTTATCTTGATCTTGATCTTGATATTATGATGTTCCATTCCTAGAAAAGAAAAAATAGTTAGATGTACTAATTCTCTTGTAAGAACATCTGTTAAACTATTCTTGTTTCTTGAAAGATGTTTGACATCAAAATTGTAGTGGTTAAACCACTGTTATTATCTAAGTAATATTCCTTGTTTATAATCACATGTAATATTAGTTCTTAAAAAAGAACCAAAATTTTTATTATCAGTTTTGATAATGAATCTAGAACTTACTAAATATATTGTAATTTTCTTACTAGCTTTTTTGATATATAAGTATTCTTTTCCATTTGTGTGATAATTTAATTCTAAATCATGGAAAGATTTTGATGTATATTTACAATAATATTCATCTTTGTCATTTACTTTTACTTTTAAAATTGTTCTCCAATGTTCATATGAATCATATGTTTTAATTATCATTTTATCTTCTAGACCTGGATGTTATAAAGTTGGTAAATTTTTTACTTGTACTTTTACCTTATTTATGTACAAAGTATCTTGTTCCATCCGTTTTCAAGCATGATATTTTTTCAATTTTATTTGTATAAGTTTTTGCAATTCTGTAATTTTCTTAATGTATGCTCCAGCATACATCAAACATCTTAAGAATCTTTGTAATTGATTTTTGTCTTTTAATTCATTAAGAAATCCTTAAATGTTATTTAGTATATGAGGATATAGAATATGCTTTCTATCTTCAATTTCTAACATTAAATGCTTAATTTTTTGCTGAGTAATGACTGCTTTCTTCTAAGAAAGTACAATGCCTTCTTTCTTATATTCTTGTAGAATATTAATAATATCTAAATAATATTTTTTAATCAAAAATCAAAATATCATCTATGTAAACACAACAAATATTTTGTAATTTCTTAAAAATATTGTCTATATACCTTTAAAAGATATATGGATCTTGTTTTAATCTAAATGATACAACATCCCATTGGAATTGTACTTGGAGGCAACTAAATGACGCTAGTTTTTGAAATTCCTTATATAATCTTATTTTCCAAAATTCACTTTTAGAATCAAAATTTGAGAAATATTTCTTCCATTTTATTAATGATAAAAACTCTTTTTATAATAAAGTATCTATCATCAATGGTTTCTTCATTCAATGCTTTGAATTTTAACACCATTCTATTTTTTCTCTTATTTTTAACTTCTCTTTCGACTAAAAATGATTGGCTAAAGTGAGGTAAATTACTTGGTACTATGACTCTTAGTTCCAAAAGTTCTTGAATTTGTTTTTCAAATTTAATCCTGTCTTATGGAGTATAAATCATAGATTTTACTCTAATGACTTAGTTAGTGTCTCCTAGTTTTATGTTAGCAATCATTTTAGATTTGTTTTCCTTTGGATCTAAAGGATTTTACAAGCTCACTATTTTTAATAATAGTAGTAATACTTGTTAAGGCTTTTTCTTCCTATATTTCATTAAGAAAAGTGTTTTGTTTCTTTTTTATATATAATAAAATGTTTTCTAAATGAGGATTTTGTTGATGCTTTGTGTCTATCTCACAATATGTTTGGTTTTTATATTGTTGCATAAAAGTTGGGTTTGATACCATCAAAGCTTTTTTTTTTATTTTTGACACGTTAATGGTTTCACCATATAGTATTATTAGGCATATTTTGTCTAAATAATGTATAAAGAGTTGATATAAGTTTAGGAAATTATTTTCTATTAATAAATCAACTCATGTTTCTTGTTGATATATAATAAAAATATGAAATTTCTCTTCTTCTACCATTATATCTACATCCTTTAAGATTTTATTAAGATTAATTGTAATATTGTTAACAATTCTTATAATTAAATCTTTTGGTTCTTGTTTATAGAGTTCATCTGAGAATACATATTTATTAGCTTCACATATACTAGCTCATATATCTTCATATGCATATAAATAGTAACTTATGATATTTTTAAATTTTAATCCTATCTTAATATAAATACTGTTTGGATTTGTAATACTACATAAATCATTCATCTTCTTATTAAGAGTATTCTGAACATTCATATTCTGAGTCAGTTATTTCTTTCTCAATTTCTTCCAATAGATAAATACGACAAGTATCATCTATATCTTATTCCTCAATTGGTTCTAATTTCATCATAAAAGCTTCTTTTAAGATTTTTGCTTTTTGTGAAAATTCCTTTTAATTTTTTTATATTGAATCATGTTAGGACAGTCATTAGTATAATGTCATTCCTTATTAAAAATACAATACATGTATTTCTTTCTCCCTAATAGGCAATAATTTTGTTCTCTGGTGACTTGTACATTTGTTTTCTAAAATATATTTTTCTATAAAGTTATTTGTTGTATCTTATCTTATATTTTTCAAAGTTTTGTTTTCTAAATTTATATTTTTTAAATGTTTTATATTTTTTATATTTTTCAGACTTTTACTTATAAGATGTTATGTTACATTCATATTTTCCTAGAATCCTAAAATCTCTTGTATCACAATTTTTTTTATCATTTTCTCTTATTTGACATTTAATAATTATCCATAAAGGGTGGTAATTTATGATAATACATTTCATATTCACAAATAAATGAGTATATAACACATGTAACATATTTTCATATTTATTAAATGTCATTTAGCTTTCTCAATTTCATTTTTACTAGATTTAGTGATATGTTTACCTTTGTCTTATCTAATAAATTTATTATATATATCATTTATTGCAGTTTGTATGTATTCCCCATTTGTGAGAGCATTCCCTTGTATCTGTAAATTTTGTTGTTTTGTTAAGTTTGTAAATCAAATTTTATTATTTTCTGTCATTTTGTGAGCTACTAAGACTTTACATGTTAAAGGGTTCGCTTGTATAGTTGGAAAAGTTCGTATAATTATACTCATATCACTAGATCATTCATTTAAGGATTTTTTCATATCTTTTGTACAATCTAAATCTAATATATCATATTTGTAATTTTCATGAAGTTTGAATTCTGATGAGATGCTACCTCTAATTCTCTAATGTAATCCTTCTTCCATTTTATGGTGTTTTTTTCTTTCTCTAGCTCTCCAATATAATCCTTCTTCTATTTTGAGGTGTTGTTTTCTTTTATCAAGAAGGTTAGGTTCTTCTAGTCTTTGCCTATATCTTTCTTCTTTATGTGAGTCAAATATTCTTTCTTGCTAAAGAACTGGTAATAAAATTGGTTTCATATGGGTTTTTTGAGATTATATTTTCTGGTTTAGAATTAGTTTCATTGATTATTATCATATCTCTTCCACTTCATTTGTACAAAGTTTTTTATCATTATGTTTTCCTAGTTTTTTTATTAGGGTTAACAAATTAACTAATTTTTCTACATCACTATTTACAGAGTCCATAAAATATACTTCAAATTCTTCTCTATATTGTATTAATTGGGATTATAGATTTTTTTTTATCTTTAAGTTTTTCTTCAATCTTTCTTTTCTTATTTCTAGCTATCAATGCATTTGATCACTTAATTAGTTTTTCTTTTAATCCTACAAATATATTAAACTTATAACCTGTAATTTCATTATTTTCAGAGATGTTATTTAAATTCATTATTAACTATTTAAATTCTTTATGTATATCTTATTGTAGTTTTTTTATTATAATTATATTCTTTTATTTCTTTTAGGAGTTGTTTTTGTATCTCATTTATGTCTTGTATAACTTAATGTTTGATTATTATATTATATTTATTTCTTCCGCTATACATTATGAAAAGAACTTGTACATTATCAAAAGCATTTCTATAAAATGGCTTAGATTCAACTCGATGTCGGTAGATTCAACTGGATGTGGGTGTTTTTGATTTTATTTTTCTCAGCCACTTCCTAAAAAAAAAAAAGGTTAGCACCATTATACAATATAAAGGTCTAACTTGGAAATTACAACTCATGGATTAAAATATTTGACTACCTAAAAACTTAATAGATAGGATAAATAACCATCTGCTTAGTGTATAAAGCATATAGCGAAGTTAATATTAATTTAATATTTAATAATTAGGAACAAAAGTAACAGAAAACAAATTAAAAAAAAAAGCTCGAAATGATTACTCATAACCTTATTGAATTCTCCATCTCATACAAGCATGTCAAGCACGGTAGATCAAGTATTGGTGATCCCCACTCATCTAGGTTCATTCCTTTCAAGTTATCTACTCTTCCAATTATATAATACCTGATGCAAATGCATTTCTAACATGCTTGGCATGCTTGTATGAGAGAGAGAATTCAGCAATGTTATGACTAATCATTTTAAATTTGTTTCATTTCTTTGTTCTCTACTGCTTTTGTTCCTAATTATTAAATATTAAATTAATATTAACTTCGTTATATGCTTTATAGACTAAGTAGCACGTTGTTTTATCCTAGCTATTAAGTTTTTAGGTAGTTAATTATTTTAATCCATGAGTTGTAATTTTCAAATTAGACCTAACTTTTTTTCTTTCTAAAAGTGAGTAAGAATAATAAAAAAAATAGAAAAAACAGCGTATCAAGTTAAATCTTAGCTATATTGTAGACATTTTTATAATATCATAAATTTTAGTTTCAAAAGTTCTTGAATTTATTTTTTAAATTCAATCCTATCTTCTATAATACAAATTATAAGTTTTATTATAATAACTTTATTATGATATTTTAATTTTATGTTAACGATCATTTTAAGTAGGTTTATTTTTTATTCCAAATGATTTTTTGAACTTATTATTTTTAATAATTTTTTAATATCCGTTAAAGTTTTATTTTCTTAGATTTCATTGAAAAAAAGTTTTGTTTATATTCTATATCTAATGAAATATTTTTAAACGAAGTTTATGTTGGTGCTTTGTATCTATCTTACCACACTTTCACTTTTTATGTTGTTACATAAAAGTTAGGTTTTATACACTTAAATTTTTATTTATTTTTAAAACATAAATGGTTTCACCATCAAGCGTTGTTAGACTTATTTTATCTAAATATTATGTAAAAGATTGATATAAGTTTAGGAAATCACTTCATATTAATTAATCAACTCTTGTTTTTTGTTGATATATGGTAAGAGTATGAAATTTCTCTAATCCTATCATTATATCTGTATATTTTAAGACTTTATTAAGATTTATTTTAATATTATTAACAATTCTTACAATTAAATCTTTTGGTACTTATTTCAATCATATCTTAATATAAGTATCGTTTGGATTTATAATGCTATAGAAATTATTCATCTTCTTATTAGAAGTATTCATATTTTGAGCATTCATATTCAAAGTTAGGTATTTCTTTTTGAATTTCTTCTAATAGATAAATATTATAAGTATCATTTATATCCAATTCACCTATTGGTTTTAATTCCATTTTAAAAACTTATTTTATTTACTTTCTATAGAAATTCTATTTTATGTTAGCATGTTAGGATATTCATTAATATAATAATCTTCCTCAATACAGATCCAATATATGCATTTTTTTCCTTAATGGATGATAATTTTTGTTTTTTGGTGACTTATATTTTTTTCTCTTAAAATATATTTTCCTATAAAGTTCTTTGTTATACGTTTTCTTATATTTTTAAAAGTCCCATTTTTTAAATTTATATATTTTGAATGTTTTGTGTTTTTTTTAATATTTTTTATACTTTTTCTTGTAATATTTTATATTACATTCATATTTTTTTTAGCATTCTAAAATCTCTTATATCGTAACAGATTTTATTATTTTCTCTTATTTGTTTATATTCTTGTCCTTTTAGCATTTAATGATTATTCATTTTTAAGACTGCTTATTCTTTTTCTTGGAGTATCTGGTATAGTTTTCTTATTTCTTTTATTCCATCCTTCTCTTATGATTTTATGTAATATTCTAGTTAATTTTTGGAAAAATATTTCCTTATAAGTTTCTTGTATAAATGATTGTAACTTATAATAATATATTTTATATTCATAAATAAATGAATATATATAACATTTCACATATTTTTATATTTGTTAAATGTCATTTGGCTTCCTCATTTTCATTTTCACTAGATTCAATGATATGTGTACATTTGTCTTCTCCAATATATTCCTTGTATGTACTATAATATTTAAGTATTTCTTATCTATGAGAGCATTCCATTCCATTGCATTTGTAATTGTTGTTAGTTAAATTTGTAAATCAAACTTTAACATTTCTTATAATTTTGTAAACTATTAAGACTCTATAAGTTGAAAGGTTTAATTATATGTTGGAGAAGTTTGTATAATTACACTCATATTCATTTAAGACTTTTTTTTGTGTCTTGCACAATCTAAATCTAAAATATCAGATATACATTTTTATAAAGTTTGAATTTTGATGGGATACTATCTTTAGTTTTCTAGTGTAAACCTTATTTCATTTTGGGTTGTTGTTTTCTTTTATAAGAAAGATAATGTGCTTTTTACATTTGTTTATTTCTTTCTTCTCAATATGGGTTATATGTTCTTTCTCGATAAGGAACTGGTAAATAAATTGATTTTAAATGATTTTTTAGAATCATATTTTCTGATTTAGAATTTGTTTCAATGATTATTACTATCTCATATATCTTTTTTTATTTGTACAAAGTTTTTCATCATAATATCTTCTTAGTTCTTCATTTGTTAAGGTACAAACTAATTAATTTTTCTATGCCCTATTCTTAGGTTTCATAAACTATTATTCTAATTATTTTCTATATTTCATTAAACTAGGATTATAGCTTTTTTTTCTTATCCTTTTTTTCTCATTCATAGGTATTAATTAATGCATTTGATCTCTTATGTGATTCTTTTTTTAACCCTATAAATAGATCAAACTTATAACCTATAATTTCATTATTTCTATGTATGTTATTTACATCCATTATTAATTCTATAAATTGTTGTAACCTTTTATTATAATCATATTCTCTTATTTCATTTAAAAGTTCTTTTTGTATCTCATTTATGTCTTATAAAGACTTAATTTTTGATTCTTATGTTACATCTATTTCTTTTGTAAAAGAATTAAAGTTTTCATTATTATTATTTGATTTTTTGATATGCATGCTAGGCTTCTATTAAGATCTAATTTTATATTCTATAGTTTATTTTTGAATATTATTAGAATAATAATATTATTTTCTTCTTAACATTATGTCATGCTTTAATCACTTCAACTTCTTGTTTTAAATTTATCACTCTCACCTTGGTAGAGGATTCTCTTTTAAGATTTATAAAGGTAAACTTTAATACATTATTTTTTTTTCTGGTACGACAGGTTTTTTCTTGACATCTAAATTACATTCTTTTTATATTTCAAAATTTGTTAAATTTCTAATTTTATTATTTGTCCAACTTCTTAAAAAAATTATCTATTTTTACTAATTTATTTTTTTCATATATTAAACTGTTATGAATGTTTTTAATGAATATTCTACTATATAATTTACTGAAAATGGATTATTTCATTCTTTCATTAAATATTTAAGTTCTTATAGTTAATATTAGCAGTAATTAAAGTATGTTGTGAATTTTAATTTTTGATATCCTAGGTTTTCATAGATCATTCTTAATAAATTATCGTTTTCTATTTATTATTCTATTGTCTAACAATGCTAATTTTATTAATGTAATAAATTATCTTTTATCTATTTATTATTCTATTATCTAATAATGCTAATTTTATTAATGTATCAATTCATTCTTTGGAATGTACTTTTATTAATATTTGAATTCTTCTTATCGAATTTTTCTTTTATAGTTTTGTGAGATTTTTGATAATTTATTCATAATAATTTCTTTTTGACAATTAATGATATATTATATATTTCTTTTGCACATGTAATATTATTCATTCATTTATTACTTATTTAATAACAAACTATTATCTTTTTTTTAAATATTTTTTTATCTTTGAGAATGATGAATTTTTGAATCTATATCATTCTATAATATTTAATTTTATATTTTGTATTTCTTTAAAAAAAATTATTAAATATCATTATATAAAAAATATTTTATTACTTATTTAATAACAAACTATATATTTTCTTTAAAATATTTTTTTTATCTTTGAGAATGATGAATTTTTAAATCTATATCATTCTATAATATTTAATTTTATATTTTGTATTTCTTTTAAAAAATTATTAAATATCATTATGTAAAAAATATTGAGATACCTTGTATTTCTATTTCCATAATTTATTGATTTATGTTTTTTTTATAAAAAATATTATTTAATTTCATTAACTTTAACTTTCTTTAACTTAGAAAAAAATTTGTGATATTTTTAAAAATTTAAGAGTATTTATGATATTAAAGTTAAAAAAACACTAATATACTTGTTAAAATAAAGTATTAATAATATATCCCTATTTAATTTTGGTAATATCTTATACAGTAAGATATCATACATATTTTTTTTTCCAATAAGTTTAAAAAATTACAACTATAATCCTTATTGTTATTATTTAATAGCTTTTGAAGGAATTATTTATGATAAAATTAATAAAAATTATAATATATTATTATAAAATAATAATAAAAAAAGTACAATATTCTTATTTTTAAACTTAGAAAACCTTTTAAAATAATTCTACAATAATTTTTCCTTAAAAAATATTATTTAAAATAATTGTTTTAATATATATATATATATATATATATATTAAATATTTAAGCATTCACACACCCCACTTGTACTAATGGATTTGAACCAGGTCGCCCACAAGAAACGCATTACAAGGCGAAATATTAAAAAAAAATGTTCTTGAATCGAAATAGGAAAAGAAAAATAAGGTTTATTCTATTGATAAACTTAAATTACGCATCAATCATCACGCATGGCTTTCTGCATCAGCAAAACAGAAAGATTATCTCGTAAGAATAGACAAAATATCATTCCCAAATGAAGTAAAATAAATCACGGATATCATCCATCCAAATCTGGAAGCAGATATTCAAGTTTTAAGGCAATTTTATTACATGTTTCTGAGTACATAATACAGACAATTTTAGAAGATTTACTTCAAAACAGCCCAACATAAAGAGAAGCTCTTCAATTAACGGAATATATAAAAGGCCATTATTTCATCAACGTTGATGATCATATAAAGTACAAATGTACAATCCAACCCAAATTTTTTTTTTTTAAGATTTTTATTGGATCAAATATATACAAACCACACTTTTTTTTGGCTTGGTCTTTTATATAAAACGAAAAAAACCAAGTTTAGGACAATTTAAAAGAAAAGAAAAAAAGGGACAAGGGATTGCTACTTCTCGGAAAGCAGCTGGCTGCTATCACCACCACCACGACGAAAGCAAAACGGTCAGTGAAACATACGGAATCACCGTATTATCCTTGGGGTTGAATTATATTTACCATATCAAAAATATCTATTACCAAATTCAGATAAAACTGTAATTTAAAAAAAAAAACCCTCAAAGATAGCGTCTAGAGGAAGACGATCCAAACATCTGATCAAGCAAAATCACAAGAGCCATGGCAAGTGCCGTATCGAACTGAGGCTCGACAATGAGTTTGAAAACATCTCCTCCTAAAGCCACTCCTCCAATAACCGCCTCTTTCCTCTTAATCTCCGCCACTCTCATCCTCTTCTGATCGTACACCACACAACTCCTCTGCGCATACGATCCCTCTATCTCATACATCACTCCGTTCTTATTCGCCGATCTCCTTCCATTTTTATAATCGACGTTGCAACTGGAGCTCACATACGCCAAACACTTGGTATTCAGGATGTTCGCTTGCTTTCGCACACAACATTTCGGATTCGTTTTCGACTCGCCGTCGTAAATCACCCAGTTCACGCCCAAACTCAAACGCTATAAAGGTAATTCCAAATAGCGAATACTAGTAAGATTTAAGAATAAACTAAAAATGGATTTTAAATAAATAATTAATGAATTAAATGATGTGATATAGTACCTTGCGGCGAATGGTCAAAAGTGGCTTGCCAGCGGCGTCCATGAGGACGATCTCGGTTTTATTTCCGGCAAGGTAGTTATCAACCCTAAATTTGAGATTTCCTTTGCAATCAAACACAGTGAAACCTGTACAATTAAACAACAAAGACTTCTTCCACACAGTTAAGACTGTGGAGTTTTCACCAAATGAACCATTGTTGGAAGAACACCCAACGATAGTTGGAGAACTAACAGCAGCTAAATTGGGATATACCTTTGTCATTCCCAATTAGTTCTTAGAAATTTAATCTTAGATCTAAATCTAATGGTGAAGAGAAACCTAGAGAATTGAAACAATACTGGGAAAGGAGCGAAGACAAACTTGGCCGCTTGAAAGTTAGAGGCTAGCTAGTTCTTTATATATGCAAAAGACGCAAGAGAATACAGTATTGTGAGAATAGTGGTATCAGTGGTGGGTTTTGTGGGTAATTGGTGTATATTACCAGCTTACTTTTCTTTAGTGGTTTTTAGAAAAAAAAATTAAAACTTTATCAACTACATGATTCAAAAAATAACCTCAAAAACCAACTTTACATGGTCTATACTCTATACTCTATACTCTGTAGGTTAGTGACTTTCATTATTTTTGATCTATAATTTATATAAAAAAAATTAGGTTTTTAAGTAGCATTTAAAATTAAGAATCAATCTTAATATAATATTTTTTTGAATATTTTATTTAAAAATATTTAGTTTTAATAAAAATTAAATGTATAAAAATCTTCAAAATATATATCATATTTTAAATTAATAAAGTGGAGTACAAGAAAATAAAACGAATGTTAAATATACATAAATTTATATTTATATTATTTTAAATAATAAAATTTTTATGTTTTAAAATTATTTTATAATATTACATGTTATAATGTTCTGTTATTTTTGTATCTTGAAAACAAATAAAGGAAGAACCTGATTTAAATTTACTCAAACATATTTATCTATCCTTTAAAAAAAAAAAAAACCTTCTTATTTTACATTGACATTATTTTGAAAAAATAAAAAATTATTTATTGAAATTGATTGCATTTTTAGAATTGAAATTTAAGAAATATAAAAAATAATTAAATTAAAAATATATTAATTAATCCATATAAATATTATAAATATAATAAATAGATTGCTTGAATTTTTTTAATTTTATAAAATAAAAATTTATAATTGATTTGATTAGTTTAATTTTGAAAAATTACTTAAAATATCTCTAAAATTCATAATAATAAAAAATAATATATTTTTTATATTAAGATATGTATGAATTAATGTTATAAAATATTATAAATTTTAAAAAGTTAGTTTTGTGATTTTTTTCTTTATTTTTTTATATTTTAAAATCTATATTAAATAAATAAACTTATAAAAAGGTGGACAAAAAGATGTCCAAAAACAGTGAGTTTGCATTGGTGGTCCAACAGATCCAACCAATATGAAGATAGATTTTTTTTTGTTATTAATTTTTATACATTATAATAGATCATAAATAATTATTTATTAAAATAATATAATTTATTTTTAAATTTATAATTAATTATTAAATTAATTATAAAAATATCAATTTTTATTATTATTATTATTATTATTTTTTTTTTTGAGAAAATAAGATGACACTGAATTTTGGGTCGTAGGTAGCCACGAGTGCAGCACCATCAACAAGTTTGTCAAAGAGAATCATAGGTTCCAAAGTCGGCAAATCAATATGGACAAAGAAAATATTTAATGTTTTTATTCTATCTAAGAAATCACAAGATAAGTTTTTTTATTTTTTATTTAATGTAATATAAGTTTGTATCTTTAATTCAAAGCCAATATTGAATATTGACTAATAAATGTTTAGTTTTTTGTTCAATAAAATAAAATGATAATCAAATTTGTGGCTGAGAATCATTCTTCGGTGGTAGTACATAGTGCAAGCCTCTTTCGATTGTTTTGTCTATGACATTACAAGTAATGCCACACGTGATCTACACGTGATATTTTATCCTTTTAATTTATTAATATTTATAAGACTACAATAATATAGATGCTAATTTATTTTTTTCTTTTTATTATATATTCACTTGTTTTTTTAGTTTAAAATTATATCTATATATACTCTTATAATAATTTTTGTTATTTATTGTTTACAATTATGAAACATGACTAATTTAACTTGCTAATTTATATTAAAAAATTGCTTATTAATCTTTAATATAAAAACAAATAAACCTAATAATCAATCTTCTTTCATTTGTTTCCTAAAAAAATAATCATTTGTTTAGGGTTGTTATATCATTTTTTATCTAAATAAAATAAATATGAGTTGTTTTATGATTACTAAAATATCATGTTCTGTTTTAGTACGATAAGATATGCTATTAACTCTAAAAAAAATGTAATACTATTCTTTAATGACATATAGAATAATAATTAAAACATAAAATTTTCTTTTTTTAATAGCTTATCATAGTATGAAAAAAATGTGATTATTATATTAAAATATAGGGGGAAAACATGATTTACAAGCAAATTTTTAAAATGTTAAAATAATAATTATTAGATTTATTTTAATTAACTATTATATTTTTATTATTATTTGAAAAAAATTAAACATACAACTAATAGTTTATATAAATTTTAATATAATTATTATTATTTTAATTAATTGATAAAAAGATAATTTATAACATTATTAAGGGGTTAAATGTAAAATATGTAATTTATTTTATATAATAATTTATAAGATGTAATTTAGACTTTTATATATAATACAGATATATATTTATGGGTGTTTTTAAATAATTAGTATAATTTTTGTCATCGGTAGAATTAGTTAAAAAATAATAAAGCTCGTCATAATTGTTGGATTATTTTTTTTAATTGGGCGGTTTGTGTTGCTCATCGGCATTCGATTGGGCCAATTTTTATTTTAAGGTGACACTTGACTTTTCTTTATTAGAATTTGTATTACAAATTTAGTATTATAATTATGATTATTATTATTTGAGTTTGTTTTACAAAACTTTATCTCATTGGATGTACAATATTTATTTCTTTCTCTGAAGAGAGAGATAATATTAGTTAAAGGTTAGATCTCATTGACCCATTTAAATATAAACATATATTGCTGTCACAGCTAAGCTTGTTTGTGTTCTAATCTACCATCTAACCTATGCTATAACTCTATCTACTTCCCTAAGTATCTAGAATTATATTTCAATCTGTATTTGTCAATCTATACTTCTATACTGAATATAGTCTAAATCAAACATAAATAATTTTAAATATCATTATAATTTATAAAGTTGTAATCAATAGAGAGTTTTACTGATTTTTAAGAAGTTTTAAAATTTATATGTTTTAAATTAAGATTTTTAAAGACTTTCTAAATTATAATTATTTTGATTTTTAAGTGATTTTTTAATTTATTTTAATATTTACATTTTTAAGAATTACTATCAAAATATGAGATAATTCATAAATATTTAAACATATATATGTTTTAATTCGATAACAAAAAAAATCTTATTTTTTTAAGTTTTAGAAAGAAATAAAACAAAAAACAAAAAAATGATACCAAACAATTTCTAGGTTTTTTTTATTTTTTAAAAAATTATTAAGTAGAAATTGTTATTAAAAGTATCAATAATTATTTTTACAAAAATGATAAAAAATCAAAATCATTATCAAACATAGCCTAAAAATTTGTGTATTCAATTGTAATTTATATGACTTTAAAAATCTATAAAATTTTAAGTGTATTCAATTTATGAGTCGAAAGAAAAACAAGAAATAATACATAAATTTTATTACAATGGCTTTAGATTTTTACATCTTATGCTTATATACTTGATTCATTGAGCTTCTATGAAAACTATGTAATTGTATCATCTAAAAAACAATATAACATAATTTTTGTATTTATAATCTTTTACATTACATCAACAACAATTTGCAACCGATTCACCCTTGAATCTTCTATTTCAAGCAACCTTACATAAGTGTTGTCAAAAAGAGGCCTTACACACGATATGCTATACCATCAATAGAAGTCCTTATACTGCATTATAATTTGTAACACTAGAAGAAAGGTAGAGTGAGAGACCAAATGACTATGGAGTGTTGAAAGTGTTTGGTTGTGTGATATATATGCATGTGAAGAAAGATAAGCTAAATGTAATAGTTGTCAAATGTATATTCCTAGGTTATGCAAAAGAAGTAAAAAGATATAACCTATGAGATCTTGTTAATTCAAAGTGTATTATAAGTAGGGATGTGGTGTTTAAGGAGCATAAAATTCACATAAGAGTGAAGGATGAAGGTGGATCTAATGATAGAAAACTTATAAAACTCATAATGAGTTTGAGGTGGTGTTCAATTCACAAGTTACTGAATACTTTCGACAAACACAACAACATAAAAATGCTTCTTATCTGAATCAAGATCAACTCATTGGTTATTAGTTGACTAGAGATGAAAGAGAAGACAAACTAGAAAACCAACAAGGTATAAGATGAAGCTAGTAACAGTGAAGATAAAGTTACTAATATGATTGCTTTTGCATTCAATATTGCCTATAGTTTTAATGACTTAGAGCCTAAGAGATATGAGGAAGCAATGACAAGTAGTGATGTACCATTGTAGAAGTTACCAATGAAAGAATAAATGGACTCCTTGAAGAAGAATGACACATGGATACTGGTGCCTAGGCCCACTAGAGAAAAAATAATGGCATATAGGTGGTTGTTTAAGGAAAAAAAAAGAGATACCTGGAATGGAGTTTACCAGATATAAGTTTATATTAGTAGCCAAGTGATGCACTTAAAGAAGAATGGATTACATAGAAATTTTCCCACTAGTGGTTATGCGTACCTCATTTAGGATGCTTCTATCAATAATGGTTAGTGATGACTTAGAATTGGATCAATTAGATATTAAAACAAATTTCCTCCATGGGAAGCTACATGAATTGATATACATGGATCAAACTAAGGGGTTTGAAGTCCCTGGTAAGGAAAATGTATGTTTGCGTAAAATGTCCTTATATGGACCAAAATAGTCTCCTAGGTGATGGTATAAGAGGTTTGATGAATATGTCACAAGTAGTAGTTTCCATAGAAGTGCTTATGACTAATGTATGCATTTTAAGAACCATGGAAGTAATAAAGTTGTGTATCTACTATTAAATGTAGATGACATACTTATAGCTAGCAAAGGGAAAGTGGGAATACATTAGGTGAAGGATCTCTTAAATGCAAAATCTGAGATGAAAGACCCAAGATCAGTTAGTAGGATTGGAGATTGTGAGAAACAAACATAAGAAGAATGTGTTTATATCTCAAGCACTATACATAAGGATGCTTCTAGAAAAGTTTGGCATGTCATTTGCCAAACTAGATTCTACACTCTTAGCATAACATTTCAAAATCTCAATGAATGATGCACCCAAAATTGATGAGGAATTTAGATGCATGTAGAGAGTGCCATATACCAATGATGTGGGGTGTTTGATGTAGTTCATGGTCTGTACTAGACCATACATTGCATATAATACAAGCCTAATTAATAGGTACATAAGTAACATAGGAAAGATGCACTAGGAGGCAGTTAAGTGAGTGTTGAGGTATATGAATGGCTCAAAAATTGAAGGAGTTTTGTTTGATGGAAATAATGTTAACCCATGTGTGGTTGGCTTTGTAGACTCAAATTATGTATAAGATTTGAGTATAATGAGGTCCCTTATTGGTTATCTCTTCAAATTTGGTGGAGGGTTAGTGAGTTGAAAGGCTTCACTTCAACACGTTATGGCACTATCCACCATAGAATTGGAGTACATAGTTACAATTAAGGCTGTCAAATAAGCTCTTTGGCTAAGGGAGTTAACTAAAGAATTGGGATTTCAACACAAAGTGGTTTTCTTACTTGTAGTATAAAACCTTGTGAAGAGGATAGAAATTGAGTAGTGTGTAAAGTGATCAATAGAGAGAAATGATCAAGACTCTTGTAGTGATCATGTTGAAATTGATTTAATGATAATAATAAATCTCAAAGATTGATGCCATTAATGTGTGTGATTTTGTTGCTATTGTGTTGTAGTTTATGGTATGTTAATCAATTTGTATTTAGTTTCTTAATAACATAAAATATAATTTATGTGAGATGAATAAGCCAAAAAGCAATAAAATAAAAGCAAAGATGTTTTGAACTGTAGATTTTAGTAGTGAGCAGCAAATTGAAACTGCATTTTTTTTGACTAATCACATCAAATTTGAAGATTTTCAATCCAAATTCAATTCGATAACATAATTGGTTCAAACTAGTATGAATTCAAATAGATTAAATTTGTCGGATTAAAGTTATAACTTATTTATAAATTACTATCATATATAAAACACAAAATATACAACAATTAAATTTTAAATTGGTATATTTTTAGTAAAATTTATTATTTGCAATCACAAAAGAGAACCAAAATAATAATGAATATACTTGAATAATTATTAAATTATTATAGAGATATAAAATTTATATTTATTTTTGGAGAAAAATATCATAGGAATCCCTTAGATTAAAAACAATGTCATTTAGTCCATTAGTTATGTAAAAAGATGAATTAAGGATACGTTATATAATTTTAATAATTTTATATTAAAATATTATTATTATTCTGTCAAGTGATTAAAAGTTATTAAAATATAAGTATTTTAATATTAATATAGTCAAAAATAATATAAAAAATTTACAAAATATTTGTTTCTTAGCATACATTTTATTTTAATTTTTCAATTTTTATTAAAAATTTAAAAATATATTTAAATAAATTTTTATTTTATTTTTTTATTATTTATTTTTTAGACTTTTCATATAAAATTTTACTTTTATTAATGTTAAATACTTATATTTAATCGCATTTTAATTACTTGATATAAATAAAAATCATTAAAATAATATAATGTGGTCTTAATTGCCTCTTTTTACCAAACTAAAGGAGCTAATGACATTCATTATAATCTAAGAGACTAAATAATATAAATGATTTAATATAAGAGACTTTTGTGATACCTTATCATATTTCTAAAACTAAAATAATAATTTAAAATAATTGTGATATGTATGATATTTAAATATAACACATAATAAAAAATATACATATATTTATAATTTTATAGTAATTTAGATCGAATTAGATTATAATTGATTATAAATTTATCAATCTGAATCTGATATAAATCTGAACGAATTATATATTTTTCAATCTGAACTTAATATGATTATAAAATCCGTTTATACGAATCCAATAGATTAGATCAAATTTCTCAATTTAGATGAATTGATTAGATTATTTACTCATACATAATAGATTTATTTGTATAGTGAGATGCATGTGTACAAAAGTTTATTTTCCATCAAAAAGAAAATATTTTCATTATAGTTTAAAAATACATACTCATATTTATAATCCAAGTTGTAACTAATATGATGTATTTACACTTTTTAAAAGTGGCTAACAATTACTAACAATATTCAAGTAGTTTGGAAATCTTCCATGAGATCAAAGTTATTCGTGTGGAAAGTTCTTAGGAAACCATCGTCAAAACAATTGAAAGTGTATGCATTGAGTAGCTCACAATTGTGCTAATTGAATATCCTATAGCATTGCTATGCCTCTTCCACACACAAGTCCAACAAACTTCTATTCATATCAACCAATCAACACTACCAAAAAAATCAAATCTTCATTTAGATTTGAAAATCATGATAGTTTCTATCCATTATAGACATATAAGTAATAGTTGCCCACCCTTGAAAATAGTTTTCTAGCCCATGTATTAAAATCTACAATATTTGTTATATTAAAGCGTGGCAATCATGAGACGTCATTCCATTCAATTTTTAATTTGAAGTGGAAACCAAATAACATATGTTAGATGAATATCAAGATTGAACTTTAATATTAGATACTAACTCTATAATTTTTTTCTCCATTTTAGACAATGTAAAACACATTAGAGAGAGAAAATTGCAAAGCTCTTAAAATTGTGGGTGTAAATATGGACGTAACCTCATGTCGGATAAAGTCCAATCAAGCATCTAATTCATCTTTTTTTTTCTTGAAATATTCAACAAGGTATTAAGAATACTATCATACACATTTTTCTCAATATGCATGAAATCAAGCATATTTTTAATTGGAAAATGTCTTCAATACTCTAACTCAAAGAATATTGATTTATTTCTCCAACACATTGAAGTATGAGAATTTTTTCTTCTGCTTTTGATTTACTTTGTAAAAAAGTTATTCCTTCGACATCTTTTAAAATATAATCTCCAATTAATAGTATTGGAGCTTCATTATGTTCCTATGATTCATTAAAACACCACTTTTGGTTTCTATATGGATGCCCAAGTAAAAGGAACATTTAATGACCTCTATAACACATTTTAAAAGAAAGAACTAATTTTTTTGTATATGTGTTCGTGCTACAAACTGGACAAACAAAATAGCTCTTAATTGCATAAGGAAACAAATTACCATAAGTTGAAAAGTCAATTATAGTCCATATGAGGATTGCCTTCAAGATGAACTTTTCCTTACAATATGCATCAATTACTTCAACTTCTTTATTCATAAAAAAATTAAATAATCTATCAAACGCTCTAAAAACACATCAATGCCATTTTCTAGTTGTTTAGGGCCTGATATCAACAATGTTAGCATTCTTTCTCATGCATAGCCATGATAGTTAACCAACATAACTAGCCAATAACTATACTTACTATTCATTGGGTTATATAGCTTAATACCATCAATTGTAAGTGTAAGTCTAAGATTTCTAGGTTCTGATGCAAATTCTGACAAAGTTTAATTTATTAGGTTCCAGGAATGAGAATGTGATGGGTGTTCCATTTTACAATTGAAAACTTTTTAAAAAGCTTACCATGTTAAATTTTTTGATGTATCAATACTTCGAATCATCTTTCGAAGCCACAGAATAGGTGAAAAATACCACAAAATCCTTGTAAGAACTTTTTTCTTTTTTTTTCATATTCATTGTTAGACTCCTTCCACCTATATTCCTTACATATAGGACAAAAGTATGCATTTGCATATTGTTTCTTATAAAATATGCAATCATTTTGACATACATGTATTTTTCATATCCCATTCCTTGCACACCGAGTGTTTTCTCACTTCGTTTATTGAGTGAGGTAGTTTATGATCCTTAGACAGCATGTCACTTAACACTTTTAAAATCTCTTTGAAAGACTTATTAGATATTCCACACTTAGTTTTAATATTATGCAATGTGACTAGTGCTAATAGCTTCGTGAATTTCTTATACCCATCCCATAATGGTTTTTTAGAATAATCTAAAATCTTATTAAACTCTTGACGTAACCTATTATCGTCAAATGTTTTCATACTGCATCTAATATTCTTTAGTGTCAACAAAAACATCATCATCACGCTTTCTCTTTTGTGCAAGGGATGCATGGAGACATTCATTATTATTGCTTTTAATAATATCGTCCTCGTGCCAAAATTAATTCTTATAACTTTTGTCAATACCATATTTATAAACATGATTTCAAATTTCTATCACACTATGTCCTTTTCAATTGCCAAATTTGAGATAATGACATCTTATTCTTTCATGATAACTTTCTTTCTCAGTAGCAAAATTAAGAAAATTTTCAAGTACATCACTAAATTTATTGGATTTATTGTCTATTGACATCTAATACTTATCCATTTGAGTATGTATCTAATTATATATATATATATAACATTCAATATCAATAATTAATGTTAAGCTATTTATGTTCTAATTTATATCACTTTGAACAACACTATAAAAATAAAACAAATGAATTTTTTTTTGGCATTTAACATATGGATAATTTATTTACAAAATATTGAAACAAATCACATCTTATATTTGAACTCACATTTCATGTCCATGAACACAACTTATTTTCAAAATAATACAAAGAATCATAAATCATATAGGAACTCATATTTAACATTCATGAAAAACGAATAATTTTCAAAATATTACAAAAAGAAATTGTCATTTGAATTCACTTTTTACATTCATGAAACAAAGCTATTTTAAAATTATTGAAAAAATAAAATGTTTTATAAAAACCCACACTTAACATTCATGAAACACAAACTGTTATTAATTTATTATAAGTTATGATATTGTAAATTATTAAAATATGAAATGTAAAAGAAAAAACTACTATATAATACCATATAATATATTTCATATCAAAGGTTTGAAAAGAAAAAAAACTAAACTAAAATATAACAACACGATGATTGCAAGAAGTATACCAAGTGAGATGGCACGTGAGAGGATGGGCAAGGCGAGGACTGGAACAACACAAAGGGTGGCACACGCAATGGAATAGTTGGTTAGGCATGTTACACAGAGATTGGTTACAGCGTGTGATTGGTTGTGGCATGCACTGACTAGCTGGCAGGTAACGACTGGATGGCAGTAAGGCAGTTTGGTAAGAGAGGAAGACATACCGATGAGATTAAAGCTTTGTGTTGTATGTGTTGTGTAAAGTAAGGAGATATCTAACTAAGTTTAAATTTGTAAAACTTTTAACTACGGTTATTAACTATACCTAAAAGTATTTCAAAAATAGTTATTAACTATATCTAAAACAAATGTACCTAAAAGTATTGTTTTAGGTATAGTTGTTAACCGTACTTAAAGGATGAATTTTAGGCATAATTAACAATTGTACCCAAAATACTTTTATATACAATTAACAACCTAAAGTTATACTTGGAGATACAATTTTTAACTGTATCTAAAGTGTTAGAAAAAAAGTACATGATTTTTTACTTTTGTTAAACCTAATACATTTTAAAAAAAGACTTCTAATTATACCTAAAAGTATTTAGGCATAATTGTTATTAATTTTTTAAATATAGAATTGTACTTAAACGTATTTCTTATTGTAGTGATGTAGTTATTGCATGTCTCATTGAGATTGTCGCGGGGTCGATTATTATAATAATCATAACTTTTTTACATCAATTTCAAGTAATTTTCGTGAATAATTACCACCTATGAGTGGATAGTAATTTCTTTAGTATACAAGCATGTTCTTAATTTTTTAATATTTATTTAAAAAATATAATTACATTAAAAAAATTAAAAATTAACATAATATTTTATTAAATAACTTAAAATATTAATATTATTTTTCATTCCATGATTTCAAGTTATCTTTATAAATCAATCAAGTTATTCAAAATGTTTCATGTTTAATATTAAAAGTATTTCTTTATCAAGTAAGTAATTATATGTGTATCAAAAATATAATATTGAAATATATTTAGATTTATAAATGTAATAGTAATCTTTATATCAAGCAAAATATTACAATTATTTTTTAAAAAATAATAAATATTTGTGAATAATTACAATTTCAGGTAAATACTAATAAAATCCACCTTTCCAATGTCTCGCGATCATTCCAAGAGATCTTGACATTTTTTTTTCTTTCTCTTTTTCTTTTCAATCTCTCAACTCTTTCTTACAGCAACTAGAAACCATGATAATAGTGGCTTGCGATTAGAAAGTGGCGTTCGAATGAGTCATGATTTTATAGTTTAAATTTAAAGGAGTCGAAGAAGAGACAGAGAAAAATTATCGTATTAAGGAAGGTGAAGGAGAGAGATTTTCCTTCCTTTTTAAGAATATAAACATTACATAACTTCTAAGCAGAAAGAGGCGGAAAACAAAATCTAGAGAACCAAAGACAAAAAAAAAAAAAAATAAAAATAAAAATACAGCTTTAGATTTGTTTAGGAAGGTGGTTGATCTACTATGATTAATTAGGCATATTATTTTTCAACTGCCACAAAAGATATTAGGAGTGCAATCAATTGATATGTGTTCATTTTTCAATGATATTTGTAAAAAGTACGTGGTTGTTAAATTTTTTTTACAAAATTCAAAAAACGAGTTGTGCTAACATTATGTAAATTTAAAAAAAAAAGTACTTTTTATCTTCATTTAAAAAGTATGTGGATTTACGTGATCCTGTGTACTTAACATAGATGCAACATTTTGAAAGATATATGAGTGCTTAAAGATTATATTCATCATTGGAATCATCCAAAAGTTAGTATGGTTGAGTGTTATGTGACAGAGAAATCAAAATGGGTTTTACTCTTAGTGTCATTGTATTTACATGTTAATATTATAGTGCTTTCTCTAAATAGTATTTAGACATTACAATTTTTTTATAATAATTATTTAAGTATTAAATTTATTATATTTTACTATTAATTAATATATATGTTTTGATAAATATGGTTATATAAGCTCTTATTCAAAATAATGTTACTGAGTGTGGTTTTTGATAAATATTTTACTATTAAATAAACGAGGGATATTGTATACCAATCAAAAGAGTCTCAATTAATAGTAAGTTATGAAATCCTTTTAAATTAGTGTTCTAATATGTTAAGTTTTTAGAATAAATCATTCTAATTATAATTTTTTTTATAGTTTGCATAAAAGATATCAGAGTTTGATGTTTTTGGAATTAAAAAATATCTCAATTTCTGCTTTATAATATTGACACGTCAAACTAATTAACCAAGTTATTAAATATATTGTATATAATAATTAGTTAGAAACATCACTTAATGTATTTAGTTTTTTTTTTATAATTAGTAGTTATCTACGTTTTAATAAATAATTATTAAATTTAATTTATGTATGTCTACACATTTCATATTTTGATCTTTAGTGGTTATTAAATTAATTGTGTTATTTTAATTAATTACGATGGAATTAATATAATATGTTTAAAATGTATGTACTTATAATATTTGATATATGTAGAAAAAATTTACATAAAATTAATTTAAAACAACCTTATTAGTACGATTGTTAAATGTACCTAAATCTCTCGTTGAAAAAAAATGTTAATTATACTAAAAACGTTTCAAGTACAATTATTAATTTTATCTAAAAACGTCGTAGAAATATAATAATTTTACTTAAAAAAAACATTTTAAGACAACTGGTTCAAGTTTATAATACTAAAATAGTAACGTTGATAAATCAATTTTAATTGTTTGCTTATTAGAAAATATTTTTAATAAAAAATACAATCTAATTATTAAAAATAATAAGTTATTAATACTAAAAATATTACGTTATATAATAACATGTATAAAAATATAATATTAATATATATTTAATTTAATTAATTATGATTTTAGATTTTTAATAATCATGCATATCTTGATCGATTATGATTAATTTTGAAAAATAATATCGTATAAATATTTGTTCAATTATATCTACCTACAAATAAATTTCATTTTACTGTAATTTAGTTATCTAAGTAAAAATAAAATTATAATCCTTAGTTACTCTGTTTCCATTCAAATTGATCCCATGCATTTACAGATTCACACCTAAATTAACAAAAAAGGCACCTAGTTGGTTGACTCTAAAGTTGTAAAGGAAAGGTGTAAGCATTTCTTTTATAGTGATTAAGGAATGGAATAAGAATATATATGACGAAGCAAAGCAATAGTGGGTGTTAGTCGGTGGATAGTGTTTAGTGAATTCTGACCGTCTATCTTGAAAATATGCAAGGATAAGCCTCGTAAAGATTCTATGTATATATCATTAATGAAGTAGACAAAAAAAAAAGAATTCATTAATAGTAAAATGGTTACTAGAATATATTATGTGTCTAGCTAAGCTTTTACATAATTAAAGGAATATTGGTATATCTTGCACACTATAAAGGAATTGGAATTCCTATCATGTTTGTTTTATCACACACTGTTTTCAAATCGAGTACGGAATTATCTTACAATGATATCATTTTCAATTACAAGTTGAGAGTGTTGTAATCCTATAAGTGCATAAAGGAATAAGTAGCTAACGTTATTTTCAGCCACATATACAACTTTTTTTTTCCAGCCAATAGAATAACAAACTTTTTTTTTTCTTTTTAATGTTATAATTTGGTGGTGATAATTTCTAATACAATACAACAAAAACATCACAACCCATGATACAAATTTAATCAAATTGTTCGTTTTAAGTACTTAAAATGTTAAGATATTTTTTATTATTATTATAAATAAATGAAACACTGTGCAAATATTTTCATGTTTATATAATATAATAATGTCACAACAGATATACAGAAGAAAAGAAGAAAAAAGAAAAAAGAAAAAAAAAAGGAAAACGAGACACAAGATTGTACATTTTTTGAAAATTGTTGTGACAAATTACTATTATACTAGACTGCATGTGCTGGCCTCAGTAAAATGTTTCCTATAATTTACAAGTCAAGCTATTCAGTCCACTTCTCTGAAATATTGAGGTCCTGACACAATTTCGTATGGTCATTATCGCATGCCGAAGTTATAATTGTACTATATATATATACAATATACCCGTAAAACATACTTCATTCTCAATATATCTACATCATCGTTTAAATAATACAATAATTACACTCCAATTAAATTATATATATCTAATCAATATTAACTGATATATAATTACCGTTCAGACGTAGTTTAATTAACCGCTTTTATCTGAATTGAAATATTCACATCATATTATGATAAAACGAGTAACAATAAGAATGAAAAGAGTAATGAAATAATCAGGTTCTGCACTGAAAAAATCATGCAGTGCATAAAATTTTAAAATAAGGAAGTACGCATTTCTAAAGAGTGAATTTCGTTTAGCCCCTCATCCTTTCAATTTAAAAGAATGAATCCTCAACCTATCAGATTAAAGCTACCGAGCTTGTGTTTTATCATAAAAAAAAAATTAAAAAAAAATTAAAACACTAGTAGTTTTAAAAAGGGTGATAGACATCTACCATTTTGAGCCAATGTTGCCTTAGGTAGTAAACGAAGCATGCTAGCTGCACGTTAATTAAATGCACGAAAAAGTCAAAACAAAATCACCATAAAAATTGAGGGATGTACACAAATATTGAGGTCCTGACACAAGTTTGATATTAATAAATATATATTTTACAAAAGAGAGTTAGTTATTTTACATTTGGAATAAAAATTTACTTGTTCTAACTTTTGGTTATTTAATTTATTAATTGTTTCAATTTTTGGTTATTTACTTGCAAATATATGAAGATAGATGGAGATAACATAGTAGAGAGAGATGAAACAACCAATAATGTTCTTTCAAATTTAAAAAAGTAAAAGATGATGTCAAAAAGATCATGGATATGAACACACTTTAAGAAACAAAACATGTACTTTCACATGACATTGTAGTAAGTATACTACGAGGAGCATACACAATAAGGATTAAATGCTTATTAACTAGTTGTAACATAACATGTGTACGAAGAATTGTATTATCTTCGTAGACTTGATTATATGCGTAGTTTGTTCATATATTATCAATTTATCATTTGTTTAAAAAACTAGTTATTGTAATATTATTTTTTTCATTTTTATTCTTTCATGTAATGCTAATTTAACTAATAAATTTTAATTATTTAACATATTTTTTTATTATAAAAAAAATACTATTAACAATTCTATATAATTTGAGTTAGTTTAGTCTAATTTTTTTTGTGTTTGATTAAAGTTCGGTTTGTTGCACAAATTAAATTTAAATTGAACTTGGATTTTATCAATTTGGATTAGATTAGTTCGAGCCAGTTTGAAAGAGTCCAATTTACACAAATTATTACCTCTAATCGTGATAGAAGTTTTGATCTTGACTTCTTTAAATCTTTAGATGTAGATATTATTTCATATAATTAGTGTAGGGATACATGATAAAATAATTTTGTTTTAATAATTAATTTTTTTAAATAAAAAGTATAAAAATAAAATATATATAAGAATTTTTTTCCATGGTATCACTTTTATGCAATAAGACATTTTACAAGGATTATAACTTGATTACTCTCATTTTTAGATACTCTAATAATACTACATGTAATGTTTATTTCACATAATAAATATAATATTTTATCAAAATTATAATTTTTGAATTTATTTATAATTAATTAATTGATTTGGTATAATAATTTTTAGGAATTAATTAATAAAAGGAAAATAAAAATAATATTTATTGCACCTATTTAAAGATAAAAAATATTCCTCAATCTGTAAATACTTGGTGTATATTGATAATTTGTGCATTTGCATTAAGATGTGGTATTCTACATGTAAGTGAATACATCTACATAAAATAATAAATAAATAAATTATTTATCTTATACATTAACTTGTCTCGAGTAAAAGTTACTCAATTCAAAATAGGATTTTTTTTTATTGGGAAGGCAGTTGATGATTATGTAAAACTTTAATATCATAATTTAAAAATGTTTACTTTAGTTTCATATATTTAATATAAAATTATCACTTTAATCTTTTTTTTTTGTTTTGTTTTTTAGGGCTTAAATATATGTTTTTTTTAAGTTATAAAATTAAAATGTTATGTTATCAAACGTTAATTTCGTAACTCATATTTATTTATTTATTTTGACGTTGGCTCCTGGTGAGAACATCGGCTGGCATCCTTACTAAGTGCAATCAAGGTCACCATCTTAGGCCATGGAACTTCTTGATCGCCCATTGACAGTAAGTAAGTTGAAAAGTTTTAGGAAGTATATTTTTCACGCTTTTAGATACCACAGTTGCCATAAAAACTTATATTTGACATAATCACGTGGAGTTGTTGTCGGACGTTTGAACAGGAATAAGTATGAATTGCGGCCAATATGCATGTCTTTATATAACAAAAATATATAGAGTAAGAACAACTTGTATTCAGTTATATATGACTAAGATTAACGCAAAGTTGAGAAAAATTTGGGAATGATATTTACGAAAACAATAGAGGCGAATGGTAGAGGACAAATTTTCAAATGAACGGGTTACTCGAACACAAGTGATAACTTTTTACGCCATATTATAATATAATACGAATAAACATTTCATGAATAAAAAATTTAACTAAAATTAGTTAATATATATTTTAAAATTTAAATATTTTGTTATTTTCTATTATTATTATTAGACTACTTAAAAATTTTAAGTATCAATCAAA
Source organism: Hippophae rhamnoides (assembly GCA_033030585.1). Classification (NCBI taxonomy): domain Eukaryota; kingdom Viridiplantae; phylum Streptophyta; class Magnoliopsida; order Rosales; family Elaeagnaceae; genus Hippophae; species Hippophae rhamnoides. The sequence continues at coordinate 40,054,610 of CM065430.1, read as the reverse complement.
CATAACATAATTAAGATTAAAACATGATACAATAATAACTAGAAATAGGTAAAAAATTGTAGGTTATATTATTCGTGTTTATCTGCATTATCTATTTATTTTTTGTCTGATAAATTTTAAAGACAAGTACGATTTTGGGTTAAAATCGAACACAAAACAACGGATACAATTATACTATTAATCGTATTCGTTTGTACATAAAATTAATTATATTTTTTAATTAATTTATATATTTATTAAATTAAATTAAATTAAATATTAATAAACATCACATAAAAGTTTTCATTAAATCGTAGAAACGAGCATAAATTGCGGCTTACGTAAACTAATTCTCCACACGTTCATTTCATTCCCTTATAATTCTCTTTTTGTTTTTTTACTCTTTTTTCTTACGTCTTTACGGATCTTATTTAAATCTAGATCACTTATAGGATAGATATTCGTCGAAAATATGAATATAAAAATAAACAGAAATATTAATCACATATATAAAATTGCATATATATTTTTGCGCTCAAATTATAAAATTATTTAAATATAAATTACTTTTTAAAATAATTTTATCATATAACATAATATAAATTAATTATGTACAAATTTATGTATTATTATTATTATTCTTTTAAATCAATGTAAGTAAATATATAAATGGATTATTCTTGCAAATCAATTAAAATGACCGACTTGTAATTCATAATAAATAGGAATGGTAAAAAATACATTATATTGGAACTCTACAAATATTTGTTATGTACGGTTGAATTTGGATAGATTATTTTTAGATTAAATAGAATCATTTACAATATTAATAGATTGAATTAAGTTATGATAAATAATTAGTAGATCGAATCATATTAGATTGATATTGTAGATCGAATTAGATTAGATTGATCTTGAAGTATATTTATTATAAATAAGAAAGTTTTTTTTAATTCCTATAATATATAACATTCATATATTTTTTTTAATTTTTAATTTATCAATCTAAAATATTTAATAAATTATATTAAATAATATTTTACTAACAATTCGAGTTGTGTCTTAGATATCTACTAATCCATAAATCAATAAATGATCCAATTCATTTTATTTATAGACAATTAATTTATTTGATTTATTTGATTCAGATATCAATAACTGATTAGATTCATATATGATTTACAAATCAAAAAAGATCAAATTAAATTGAATTTTTTTAACAATGTATCGGATCATATTCGATCCATTGGTATCTCTAATTAAGAGTAGAAAATGAACAATCAGTGAATGCGTGGTTGTAATGCAGTGAAATCAAAAAGTTTTTTTGAGAACTCAATATGTGTCAACTTGTAATGTTATTTCAAAAAATAATACAAATCATGGATTCAATACACTATTACAAGACTGTTTTTTTTTTCGGTTTGAGAACTGGCTTATTAGGTGATTGCAAAAAAATGATAATAATAACATTTTGCTGGTTTCCAAGCTAGTCCATAAATTTCCAAATTTAACAGCCTGTTATTAACCAACCCTTAAACATGCATCAATTTTGTAGATATTTTGCCAATTTTTATTAAGCTAGTCTCATATAATCAGAAATTGCTTTGATAGACCACTTATTCCAAAGTTTTGAGTCTTGAAAACTTCAAGAAAAAAATACAGTATAGTTCGTCGACATTAAATAGGTTCTTATCCAAAATAAAGTTTGTCAAGAAACATTCACATTATTGACAAATTTAGAGAGTTTATCACAAAATTTGCTAAACAATTTAAATCAAACATTTCATTTAATATATATATATATATATATATATATATATATATATGTTACTGATTATACACAAGCCAATAAAAGAATAAATACTTATTCTGTGTCTGGACTACTTATTAAGTAGTAATTGGATTGTTAATTATCTGGTATGCTTATGAAGGTTTTTTTTTTTCTTTTTAACCTAGCTGTATATGTTAGGAAGGAGTTTTGGTTGTATTGCTGGAGCTTTGTGTTTGGTAGCATTGATGCTAGTCTTTTGATTCTTTAGGCTATACTGTTTTGTATGGTTGATGTTGGAATCATGGGATAGTTTTAGGAGTTTAGGTTGTGTTTTATGTTAAGTTATAATTTTTTTGCCCTTCGCTTGATTAATAACGAAGGATGTATGCACTTTCTAGGTGTCACACATCATTGAGTTTCTCTTGATTAAGCAATCTTAATTATAAAATTTTGAAGAAGTGGTTGCACATATCCTTCTAAAAATCAATTGTTGATTAGAAGGTAAACATTAAACCATTTAACTATCTCTTCATAATTCTTAGTATTTGTTTTGCCCAATAATCTCTCTCGGGATTCAAACATTATCATACGTCCACCATAGCCCCCGTCACATAGTATTATTGGTACTAGTCATGGATATATCCCGATATATTATGAAAATATAAATTATATTATATGATAGATATTCTCATATGGAGTAAAAATCGATTTTGTTCAAAATATTAGTAAAAGTATCGTATTATCAATTTCGATAATTTTGTTTTGTTATATTTCATAATGTCTTTGAAACTTCAAATATATTGATATATATATTGTAAGGACTATGAGTGTTGTTTATTTTCGTGGACAAAATATTTATTTGTAAATTCTTTTTAGGCCTACTATCAAATCTATCAAGAAAAATCAAACAAATGCTCGAGTTCTAGATAATTATACTTTAAATTATATTTGAAATCTTTATCATAAAAGATAACATAAAATCTATTTTTAAAAGATATTAGATAAGATATACTTTAAATTATAGTTGAAATCTTTAGTATAAAATAAAACATAAAATCTATTTTAAAAGATATTAGATAGGATATATTTTAAATTATAATTAAAATCTTTACCATAAAAGATAACATAAAATATATTTTAAAAGAAATCTATTTTAAATGAGAGTTATCTTAATTAATGAGAATTATTAATCCTATTTGTAATAGAAAATATATTTATCAATTACATAGGATTAAGAGTTTTAATTTTTCCTATAAATAAAACTCATTGCTCATTGTTTCAATGAACCATACAAGAGTATTATTTTAATTTTCTTAATTTATCTCTCTTGTTTTGCAAATATAAGATCATAATTCGTTAGGTTTCTTTATTTAGTTAATCTATCAAATATTGGTGGTCATGTTTGATTGATTAATAAGCCTAATTATTTTATGATATTTTGATAATATGTTCTTATGGCTTCTTCTTTATTTTTGTTCTTAAATTGTTAGATTAAATAATTGTTTTTGTCATATCATAATTATTTGATTTGATTATTAATATTTAAAGAAACTATTTTTATTGAACTTGTATTTGATATTTTTGCTCTAGAATTTGTTAGTTGATTAATTTAAATGACATATGCTTTGAATCATCTAGTTAAGATTATTCATTATTAAATTCGTTCTATAACACACACGGGCACTTGTGTTTTTATGCTAACTATTTTGCAGTTGATTTGTGAACGATCTGATTTGCGGGGAGCTTATTGGAACGTTGGTCTGGAAACCGTTCACGCTAATATTAGAAATTGTGAAAACAAAGCAGGGGCTCGTAATTAAAGTATATTGGGGCAGTATCCTAGGGAGGGTAGCATAAGACCGAGTTTGTACTTGAACATTTTATTTTCATAGTGGAAAGTTAGGTGGTCCGGTGGACCGGTCATTTTCCTCTTAAGCCATGGTTGTGGCCTAGGTTGTTTCCACCTAAAAATATCATATGTTATTATTTTATTTCCACACTTATATTTACACAATTGAATGCCTGGTTGGTTTGTTTAGGTTATTAAATTATAAATTAATCAAAATTAAAAATAACCTATTTATTCTTTCTGGTTTAATTAGGTCCATAATTTATAAACTTTCGTATATAAGTTAAAATATTCCATAATTTATAATCTTTCTAATATAAGTTAAAATATTGATAAATATCACTTAAAATTTATAAACAAAAACTTATATCAGTTTGCTCAGGTGATATGGGAAGATTCTTTTTATGTTTATTTGTAATCATAATTAGAATATTAATTTTTAATATGAATCTAATTACAATATTCTTTTTCATTCTTATTTTGTAATCTATTTTGACATTTATATATTATGATGACTTAAATTTTCCTACTCAATTTATTATATATATATATATATATATATATATATATATATATATATATATATATATATTACTTATATTATCAAGCCCACGTATCACATAACTAATTTTTCAAATTATTGGTTTAGCAAAAAGTTTTTTTTTGTATTATTGAAAACATACTTTTAATTAAAACTTCTAACAATCTTGAAGAAAACATGAGTGAAAAAAATCCAACTTGGAGACATGTTCTTTCAGAAGTATAAATGGCATCATATTAAGATATTGTTAACCTTGTATTATAAAGTAATAGAATTACAAGTTTCAAATATCATTGACTAGCACACATCACAAGTACATGCAAGTAAGAATGACCATGACCATAATTCTCTATGGATTGGTTTTTCTTCTATGAGCCTTACTAGTAATTTTGATGATTCAAAAGTATGCTTTGCATATTTGATTTGGAACAATGCTCGTTGACTTTCAATATGGACTGTATCACATTTATTTTAGAATTAATATCCTTATATAAGAATTGGATTAACATATAATTTTTTTATATGAAGCATCGTTGAGAGAGGTCGGATAATCTATACTTTTTTATATGAAAACATTGTTGAGAGAGTTCGGATAATCTATACACAGTACATTAATAATTATAAACAAAATTATTATTACTTAATATCATCATACTACATAGTCATAAAAATATTATGAAGGGTTAGAGTATAAATTCTTTTTTAAATAAAATAGAGAATTATATTTAAATATTTAGGAATAAATATAGATATAGATATAGTAAAAGACTAAAAGATATGATGAATTATTTATAAAAATTTCATGTTATGTTACAATAGAAACATAAAGTTAGCATACATGTATAGTGTTAAAAACTAAATCTAAAAGAAATGTATTAAAATATAAAAATAAGATTTGATTTAGGATTTTAAGATTTAGAGTATATTTAAAAATATATATTATTAGAAAATAAAAGACCAATAAATATAAATATTTTTATGTGTATCCCTATTGCATCTATTTTCTTTAACCAGTAAAATGAACAGGTTTTGTAATAATAATAAAAATGAACAAAAGATTATTAAAAAAATATTAAAATTTTCATATTAAAAAAATTCAAATAAAATTAAAAATTAAAAAATAAAATGTGAAATAATATAATATTAGAGAAAATAAAAATTTAGAGTTAAACAAAATATAAGAAACTTTAAACATATAAATGAAAAACCTTAATAGCTTTTGACCTTTAGTTTTAAGTTTATCATCATACTTCATCTTTTTATTTTTTTATTTTTTTAATGTTTAACACTTGCATTTTATTATCATGAATTAAAGTTAAATATATGTAATATTTTTGGATTACACTATATGAACTTAAGAGATGTTTTTTTATACATTATTATAATTCTATATACACAATTAATTAATGTTTTATAAATATGTAAATAAAAATAACCACGTTTAACCATTTTACTAACGATTCATTTATATAATTTTATATGCATGTCTGCTAAATATTGTTGATACATAAAATGGTACATCAAAATATACATACAAAAGATTAAATATAATATATTATTGTAAATAATATATTTATTTAATACTAAAAATATACATGTAATTAATTTTTATAAATTTTTTGACCTAAGATATAAAACTTTGTCCCTAATTATTATGTCTCTATTCATGTTGATGTTTTCACAACTTTAGTATTTATGCCAGCCATGCAAAGTTATTTTAATTAAGTATTTATGTATATTTGTATTATATGTAACTTATATTTATATTTGTTAAATAAATATTTTACTATTATTATATGTCAATTATGTGTGTTACATATAACATAATTATGTCATTTCAATAAAAATAAACTAAATTAGTGTATTATTATTCATTTTAATATTTATTGAAATTTTGTAAAATAATTCATAAACTTTAAAACAATTTTACAATTTTAGTAGATTTTCTTCAAATATTCATCGATATCAATAATATCTTTGATATTTTCATAGAATAAAAGTCTTAATTTCTTTGTAGATATTGATATTTTTGTCCTTGATATTACTATACCTTTTTTAGAATTAAAAGAAATTAGAATTTATAAATAATCTCAACTATAAATTCTATTCTCACCCCTACAAACCTTTCTTTAAACTCCTTTTTAGTTTCTCTTGCAACCTAGCCTATTTCTCTCTCCATTTCCTCGCTTTACAAATCTTTATGGTATGAACTATTTCCCAATAGATTTATGATTTTTCTCTTCAATTCTTTTTTCATTCAATTCGATTTTTTACATTCTAGTTTGTTTCTTTTGAATTTTTGTTTTATAGATGTTGGATTGTTGAAACAAGTACGTGAAAAAATGTAGGAACAATATTACCAATAACTTGAAATAAACTACTTGGTTTAAGTTGGGGACTAGGTCGCGGACTACTCAAAATTATGCAAGCAAACATAGCTCGTCGTCCCCAAGATAAAACAACATAGAATATTTATTGTCAATCTCAGAACTTTACTGTACTGATTAATACCGGAATGCTACACCTATAAAATTTCGTTACTCGGAAAACTCAAAACAATTTAGGATGCTTTTCCTTTTCTTTCTCAGAGCTTTTTCTTAGTAAGAGATGTTTGCAAATTGTTGTGTTGAAACTGAGAGCTGAGGCTCTCTATTTATAGGTTTGAGAAAACGTGTGGCTATTATGACAATAACGGTCATGTTTGAGTAAAAAAAATAACGGTCATTTTTTGAGTAAAAAAAGTAACGGTCATTTTCTAAGTAAAGAAAAGTAACGATCATTTTCTGAGTAAAGAAGAATAAGGACTATTTAACAGATATTTCTGACTAAAGAAAAAATAACGGTTATTTTCTGAGTAAAGAAAAATATCAGCCATTTTCTAAGTAAAGAAAATAATAGTCATTTTCTAAGTAAAGAAAATAATAGTCATTTTCTGAGTAAAAAGGTAACGACCATTTTCTGAGTGGAAAAGTATTTTAAAAAACAAATTTCCAAAAAAAAAAAAATACCACCTCACCTCACACACACACACATGCACTTGGACTCAGCTCGGCTTGGCACGGTCAATCGGACGAATGGACTGTGGTGGTGGTGCGTACTCGTGTGTGGTATCACATTTTCCTAGGTCCTCCTCCCTTCCACAAAAAGTGGGTACCTTTTGGGGCCTAAACTCAATAGCGAGTCCTTTTCTATTTATACATCTTCTACGTGATGTAAAATAGCAATGTGAAACAAGGAAAAAAATTGGCATAATTTGTTTTATAAAGTTCACTTTTTTTCAACAATCTCCCATTTAAATTTTATATAAAAATAGTTTTCATCAAACAATTAATCAATTAACAGTATAAGATTGTGTATAAATAAAAGGTTTCTATCGACTTAAACCTTTACATAGTGTTGATGATTTAGAATATACTAGAGTAACTCGTATTTTTGAACCATATCTCTAACAACATTACACATACAACCTTTCCAAGGTGTAGTTCGAAAATCCCATACTTTACGGCTATGCACGTGTATCCTAGTATAGTGAATGCTTTAGTAAATTTTGCCCAAGAAATTTTCATAAGAAGCAGCCACACTTCCACATTCACATATGTGAGTCTATCAAGAGTACTCCTATAGCTATGTTATTCACTCCACATAGAGTATAGATCTCATTAAGAGTTAATAATTAACTCGTCCTTTTTATCACTTCAGCACTCCATGCTTCTAACAATATAAAATGGGACTTCATAATAGCATGATTCTTCTCATATCACTTCATGACTTGTTATTACCCATTGAACTTATTTCTTGGGATCTCTAGTCTATAAATTGGGTGACCATCAAGAATGACTCTTCATTCTAAGGGCATCAGTCCGATTCCTTTCGAGGTTTTGAAAACCTTCTCTCTCGGTAATCCTTTCATCAAAGGATCGACTAAATTTTCATCAGAACGTACATGATCTACTCTTATAGCTCCTATAGAGAGAAATTCTCTAACAGTACTATGCTTACGATATATCTATCATCTCTTGCCGTTGTAGTAACGGTTTTGAATTTTTGCAATAGCCGTAGTACTATCGCAGTGGATCAGGACAGCTGGTATCAGTCTTTCCCATAAAGGGATCTCAAATAACAAACTTCTTAACCAGCCTGCTTCTTCATTAGCAGTAGCTAGTGCTCTCATTTTAGATTCCATTGTAGATTGAGCCAATATTGTCTATTTCTTATAATTCCAAGAAAGGGTTCCACCAGCTATGCTAAATATATAGCCGTTAGTTGCTTTGAAGTCTTCTGATAAAGTATTCCAATCAGCATTGTTGTATCCTTCTAGAACAACCAAAAACTTTTTATAATGTAATCCAAGGTTCATAGTTCTCTTAAGGTATCTCATAACCCTTTCAATAACATTCTAATGCTCTATACTTGGTCTACTGGTAAATCTATGTAGTAGTCCCACAACATAAGCTATGTCTAGTCTAGTGCAATCAGTAGCATAACGTTAGCTACCAATGATGCTCACATACTCAGTTTGTTTAACATTGTCTCCAATGTTCTTGAACAACTTTCCACTAAGATCATAAGGAGTACATGTAGGTTTGTAGTTAAAGTAATTATATTGCTTTAAGATCTTCTCAATGTAATGAGATTGATATAGATAAATTCCCTTTTCAGACCTAGTAATATTTATACCAAGGATTACACTCGCTTCTCCTAGATCTTTCATATCAAATTTAGGACTTAACAAAGTTTTCACATTATTCACAACATGAATATTTGATCCAAAAATAAGCATGTCATCCACATATAAACATATAATAGTGCAAATATCATTTTCTAATTGATAATAAATGCATTTGTCACTTTCATTTATTTTGAATCCATGTGAGTTAACTAGATTATCAAATTTTTCATGCCATTTCTTAGGTGCTTATTTTAGATCGTAAATGGATTTGTCTAGTTTACAAACTTTATTTTCTTGACCTAGGACAACAAAACCTTCAGGTTGGTTCATATAAATCTCTTCTTCTAGGTCACCATTTAAGAAAGTAGTTTTGAAATCTATTTGGTGCATTACTAAATCATGGATAGTAACAAGAGAGGAAAGTACACGTATGGAAGTTATTCATGTGACTGGTGAAAATGTATCAAAGAAATCTACATTTTTTCTTTGCCTATACCTTTTGACTATAAGACGAGTTTTGTATTTTTCAATAGTACCATCAGGGTTTTAATTTCTTCTTTACATTCTATTGTTTTGCAACCAGGAGGTAAGTCAACTAAATGCCAAGTTCTATTATACTCAAGAAAGTCTATTTCATCATTTATGGCTTCTTCCCATAAGTTGGCATCTAAAGAAGATAATGCTTCTTTAAGAGTCTGGGATCTTTCTCTAAGGTATAAGCATAAAATCAGATCCAAAATCCCTAAGGGTTGGAGCTTGTTTACTTATCCTGATTTCAGTGTTTAATTCCTCATTTTTTCACTATTTCTAGTTATGGGTAAACTACTAGAAGACGAGCCCCCACTATTTTTTAATTTAAAGGGAAACCTATGTTCATAGAAGTCATCATCATTTGATTCTATAACTATATGATCATTTAAGTCATAGAATTTATAAGCTTTACTATTCATAGCATATCCTATGAATACACATTCAAATGCTTTACTAGAAAATTTATTTCTTTTAGGATCAAGGATCCTAACATATGGTGAAATTTTACTAGTAGATTTAGGCACTCTATTTAGCACATAGCAAATAGTTAATAAAATTTCTCCCCACCAATGGGTAGCAGCATCAGAGTTTAATAAAATTGCAACAACTGATTCAGTAAAAGTTCTATTTTTTTTATTTCAAATTTGCCATTCATTTAAGGAGAATAAGGTGCATTTTTTTCATGAATGATTCCATGTGTTTTATAAATATTATTGAAAATGTTGGAATCATATTCAGTGTAAAAAGCACTTCGAAACCTTTTTATTTTTCTATTAAGTTGATTTTCAATTTCAATCATAAATATTTTAAACATGTCAAACGCTTCACTTTTATTTTTCATTAGATATACATAAGTGTAATCTAAACAATCATCTATAAAAGTTATAAAATAATGCTTTCCATTTCTTGTTAAATTTCCATCAAGTTCACATATGTTAGAGTGTATTAATTCTAAAGGTTCAGATTCTCTAATTACTGACTTATGTGAAGTTTTGGTTATTTTAACTTGACTACAAAAGTCACATTTTTCAAAATCATTCAATGATAGTTTAGGAATTAGTTCTAAGGTACTCATGTTCTTGATTATGCGTTTATTAACATGATAAATTCTAGCATTCTAAATATTAAAGGTGTTCAACATATAAGCAGAAGAAAAAGCTTTATTAATTTCAACGTTTAATTTAAACATATCATTAGTGGCATACCTTTTCCCAACAAATATATTATTTTTAGTTATTGTATATAAATCAGCCCCTATAGTTTGAGTAAACCCAGCTTTGTTAAGAAGATATCCCGAAACTAAGTTCTTTCTCATCTCTAGAGTATGCAGGACATCCTTCAAGATGATAGTCTCTCCAGAGGTAAACTTCAATTCCACATTTCCAGTACCAACAACTTTAGTGGAGTGGGAGTCACCCAGCAACAATTTCTTATCCTTAGACTCAGAATAGGACTTGAACATGTCTCGATCATAGCAAACATAGCGAGAAGAACTAGTGTCCACCCATCACCCCTCAAATCTACTAAAAAAATTGATTTAAGATATCATAGCAATAAGTTGATCTTCGGTAAGGTTCGCCACGAAGCGATTCTGTTCGGAGATAGTTCTGCCAAGTGGCCGTATACATTACAACTATAACACATGAATGTGTTATTTCTTAAGGGGGGTTAAGGTCCATTCTGGGGAGAATAGTTTATTATTCTATTTTGGTGGTTACGGTTTTGGTTATTATTGCAATTCTAAGTTTTCATATTTATTCCTTTAGGTTTCAGAACTGTAGAGGAGGATTTCTTATTGGTATTGTTGTTTGATACAACAAGTACTTCATATCTTTGATCTTGTTTTTGGGCTTCTCCTTCTATTCTTAGACGCGTTATAAGACTTTCTAAAGAGAATTCCTTAGTTTTATGTCTAAATGCATTCTTAAAATCTTTCAAAGTAGTGGTAATTTATCTATAATAATAGCTACTTGAAATTGTTTATCTAAAGTCATACCTTTAGAAGTTATTTCGTGTGCTATCTTCTGTAGTTCGCGTGATTGAGCTTTCATAGATTTGCCATCAATCATTTGGTACTTCATATATCTACTGACAACATGCTTCTTAGTTCCAACTTCCTCAGTTTCGTACTTCTTTTGAAGAGCATCCCAAATTTCCTTAGCAGACTTATGAAAATTATAATAATCATACAAGTCATAAGCTAATCCATTAAGAATACATTTTTTGCATAGAAAATCATTTTCCATCCAGGTGTCTAAATCCTTAGTTGTAGTTACAGAAGGAGGATTAGACATTGTTGGTTTTTCAGTATTAATAGCATAAGTGACCTTTTTCATGGTTAAGAAAAATAACATTTTTTGTCTCCATCCTTTAAAGTGTAACCCCTTAAAGCAGAATGTTTTGTTAAGATAAGTAGTTAAAATTTTAATAGACATGACATATAGAAAAATGTCTTAAAATTGTTGAAATAGGTATGTGAAAACAATGTAGGAACAATATTACCCTTAACTTGAAATGAACTGCTTGGTTTGAGTCACAGACTAGGTTGTTCTCTTTAAGACGTTTCATAGCTCTGTCCAAAATTGTACAAGAAAACACAGCTCTGTCGTCCCCATGATAAAATAACCCAGATGCACACGAACTCGGTACTACACGGCCAGTCGAACGAACGGACTACCGCAATAGTGCAAGCGTGCGTGTGCTATCACATTTACATAGGTCTTCTCCCCTTCCACAAAAGTGGGTGCCCCTTGGGGCTCAAACTCAATAGCTAATCATTTTCTATTTATACATCTCCTAAGTGATGTAAAATAGCTATGTGGAACAAAGCAAAAAATTTACATAATTTTTTTTATAAAAATTCACTTTTTTTCAATATGGACTTCTTGATAAATTTATACAATGTTGTTAAAAAGAGCCTAATTTTAGGTTAGTAATAAAGCTCACATATTTTAATAGATTTCAAATTTTAAAAAATCTACAAATTTTGATAGATTTTTAAAGATTTAAAACATGTACATTATTAAACTTTTAAAGAAATTATATATAAGGAGGATGTATCCAATTAAGATTTAGAGAGACTTTAATAAATTTAAAATTCTAAAAAGTCTACAAATTTTAATATACTTTTAACGAGTTCAATATATATTTTATTAAACTTTTAAAACTCTATATAAGTATGAATAAAATTATATGATTTTTTTCATAAATTTTTATTATCTTGCGTTTTTTATTATACTCGTAATTATTTTATAGTTTCACAATGAACCCTGTATAATTATAAAAAATACTCAATATGTTATCATATATTTTATTTAAAATTGTAATACAATCTATATTCTTTAATAAGTTGTAAGGATTGTATTAATTGAAAAGGGATACATGTCCAATTTAACATGAAAAAAGTTATCATTGTGATATAATTTATCCCTAATAGTTAAAAAAAAGAAAAGAAAAATAAAAAGTGACAAGACTTATAAAAAAAGTCCCAAGAAATCTATGAGAAAATATTTGATCGTAGAGTTGTAGTAGACTTTATTTATATATAAAAAAATCTCTTTTAAGAGTCATTGACATTATAAATATATTAATACTTTTGTAAATTTTTAAAAAGCATTAATTGTATACAATTAAATTTATATAGATTTTTATATTTTTAAAAGTCTTAAAAAATATTAAATAAATACAACCAAAGTTTTAGAAACTTTTAAAATCCATTAAAGTCTACCAGTTCTATTAGAATACACTCTAGTAAAATAAAATAAATTTCTTCCAAGATCTTTTAGATACAAGGAAGCTTGGAACCATGACTATCATATATACCAAGAACAAGCGTGGATAACTAATGAAGAGGTGAATGCATTAAGTATTTTAAGCAAAAAGTTAGCCATCACAATTGAAAGACTTAATTTTTGGAATAAGAATCACTTTGGATATTGCCAAAATAATATCAAAAAGGTTGAAGAGAAGATATCTAACATTCAACAACAACTTTCCATATACGAAGAGATGTAAAAACGAATAGAAAATCTTCAACAACAATTACAAGAACAAGAGTTGCAAAAATAATAAAAAATAAGAATCATTATCAAGTATAACCTAAAAGTTTGTGTATTCAATTGCAATTTGTGTTTTTAACAATATATAAAAATTTAAGTGTATTCAATTTATGAGTTGAAAGACAAACAATAAATGAATCTAACTAATAAGAATTGAGAGAGAATAAGTAAACTGAATAGTACCTGAATTTCATTAGAATGGCTTGAGTGAGTACAGATTGTTTAAATCTCATGCTTATGTACACTAGTTCATTGAGTTTCTACGACAGCCATGTAATTGTATCATCTACAATATAAGAGAACTTTTGTAATTACAATCTTCTACATTACATTTACAATAACAATTTACAACCCATTCAGTCTTGAATCTTCTATTTCAAACTGCCTTACACACGTGTTATCTTTTAGAAATCCAGGGATACTTAACACCGTTAAATAAATTCTAAGTTAAGGCTTTACACACGACATGCTATACTATCAACATAAGTCCTTATACTGCACTATAGGTTGTAACACTAGAAGAAAGGTGGAGTGGGAGATCAAATGACTATATAGTGTTGAAAGTGTTTGGATATCTGGTATATATACATGTGAAAAAGATAATTTAAAGGCTGTCAAATGTATATTCCTAGGTTATCCAAAAGGAGTGAAAGGATATAAGTTATGAGATCTTGTCAATTAAAAGTGTATTATAAGTAAGAATGTGGTGTTTAGGGAGTATGAGATGCACATGAGAGTGAAGGATGAAGGTGGATCTAATGATACAACACCTATAAAAGGTAAAACTCACTGAGTTTGAGATGAGGTTCAATTCACAAGTTACTGTGGACTCTCAACAAACACAACAAACTAAAAATGCTTCTTATTTGAACCAAGATAAACTTATTGGTTATCAGTTGGCTAGAGATGACAGAGAAGAAAAACTAGAAAACCAACAAGGTACAATGACAAAGCTAGCAAAAAAGAAGGTAAAGCTACTAATTTGATTGCTTTTGCATTTAATATTGTCTATAGTTTTAATGACTCAGAACCTAAGAGCTATGAAGAAGTAATAACAAGTAGTGAAATACCATTGTAGAAGTCATCAATGAAAGAAGAAATAGACTTATTGAAGAAAAATGACACATAGATACTGGTGCCCAAGTCTACTAGAGAAAAAAATGGCATATAGGTGGTTGTTTAGGGGGTAAAAGGAAGAAGGGATACCTAGAATGGAGTTATCCAAGTATAAGTCTAGATTAGCAGTCAAGTAATGCATTCAAAGAGAAGGAGTGGATTACATAGAAATTTTCTCACTAGTGGTTAAGCATGCTTTAATTAGGATACTTCTATCAATAATTTCTAGTGATGGCTTGGAATTGGATCAATTGGATATTAAAGAAACTTTTCTCCATAGGAAGTTGCATGAACTAATATACATGGATCAAACTAAGAAGTTTGAAATCCTTGGTAAGGAAGACGTATGTTTTCTTAAAAGGTTCTTATATGGACAAAAATAGTTTCCTATGTGATGATATAAGAGGTTTGATGAATATATCAAAAGTAGTAGTTCCTATAGAAATGCTCATGATCCATGTGTGTATTTTAAGAATCATAGAAGTAATGAACTTATGTATATACTATTAGATGTAGATGATATGCTTATGGTTAGCGAAGGGAAAAAGGGAATACATTAGGTGAAGGATCTCTTAAATGAAAATTTGGAAATGAAAAACTAAAGTCAACTAGTAGGATCATTGGCTTGGAGATTGTGAGAAACAAATACAGAAGATTGTGTTTGTATCTCAAGCACTATATAGAAGGACCCTTTTAGAAAAGTTTGGAATGCCATTTGCCAAACTAGTTTATACACCATTAGTACAACATTTCAAACTCTTAGTGAATGATGTGCCCAAAACTAATGAGGAAGTTAGATACGTATAGAGTGCTACATGCTAATGATGTGGGGTGTTTGATGTAGTTAATGGTATACACTAGATCATATATTTCATATAGTGCAAGCCAAGTTAATAGGTACATTAGTAATATAGGAAAGATGCACTAGGAAGCATTAAGTAGATGTTGAGGTATGTGAATGGCTCAAAAATTGAAGGAGTTCTGTTTGATGGAATGAACGTTAAGCCATGTGTGGTGGGCTTTGTATACTCAAGTTATGTATAAGATTTGGATAAATCTTCATTGGTTATCTCTTCAAATTTGGTGAAGGGTTAGTGAGTTCAAAGGCTTCATTTCAGCACGTTGTGGCATTATCCACCACAGAGGTTGAGTACATAGTTGCAACTGAGGTGGTAAAAGAAGCTCTTTGGCTAAAAGGGTTAACTAAATAATTGAGATTTTAGCAAGAAGTGGTAAATGTGCACTTTGATAACATGAATGCCATCCATTTGTCAAAGAACCCTCAATATCATGAAATAACTAAGCATATGGATATGAAGTACCATTTCATCATGGAAGTAATAGAGAAAAGGTTAGTGTCACTTGTAAAGGTGCATAAAAATGAACACAACTAACATATCTACCAAGACTATCGATTATACCAAGTTTTAATAGTGTAAGAATCTGGTTTGTATAAAGCAAGTATAAGGTAGAGAAGTAGTACATAGAAGTAAAGTAATAAGGACTTAGTCTTTTTGGTGCTAAGGTGGAGATTTTGAAAGAAATATGACACCTAAGAGCTCATTACATTTCACATTCTTAGAGACGCAATCAACAAAGAGTGATAAAAAGCTTATAGAGAATAGTGTTTTCTTACGTGTAGTGTGCGACCTTGTAAGAAGGATAAAAAATGAGTAGTGTGTAAAGTGATCCATAGAGAGAAATGATCAAGACTCTTATAATGATCATGTTGTAATTGATACTAATAAATCTTAGAGGTTGATGTCATTAATGTGTGTGATCTTGTTGTCATTGTGTTGCAGTTCATGGTATGTTAATCAATTTGTATTCAGTTTCACAACAACATAAAATATAATTTAGGTGAGAATAATAAGCCAAAAACGGATAAAATATAAACCAAGATGTTTTGAGTGGTGGATTTTAGGGGTAAACAACGTATCGAAACAAAATGTTATCATTAATTAAAATTCGATCAAATCCTCATCGAATTCGAAGATTTTCGATCTAAATTCAATCCAATAATATAATCAATTCGAACTAATATGAATCCGAATAGATCAAATTGGTGAGATTGAGGTTATAAATTATTTATGAATTATTATCACATATAAAACATAAAATATACAACATTTAAATTTAAAATTTAAAATTGGTACATTCCTAGTAAAATTTATTATTTGTAGTCACAAAAGAGAATTAAAATAATAATAAATATACTTGGACAATTATTAAATTATTATAAAGATTTAAAATTTATATTTATTTTTTAGAGAAAAATATCATAGAAGTCTCATAGATTAAACCATTGTACAGTTTAATCTCTTAGATTAAAAATAGTGTCATTTAGTCCTTTAGTTATGTAAAAATGTCAATTAATAATAAGATATTATTTTATAATTTTTATATTAAAATATTATTATTATTATTATATCAAATAATTAAATGCGATTAAAATACGAATATTTTAATAATGATATAGTCACAAATAATATGAAAAATTCACAAAATATTCATTTTTAATATTTGTTAATTAGCACACGTTTTATTTTAATATTTTATTAATTTTTATTTAAAATTTAAAAATATATTTAAATAAATTTTTGTTTGAATTTTATTATTATTTATTTTCCTTAAATTATTTCATATTAAATTTTACTTTTATTCAAGTTAAAGACTGTATTTTAATTACTTGATATAAAATAATTAAAATAATATAATTTTTCTTTAATTCCTCTTTTTACTAAGATAAATAATTAAACTACGAAGTTTCTAATCTATGTGATTAAATAACATAATGATCTAATATAAGAGATTTCTATGATATATTATCTTATTTTTAAAACTAAAATAATAATTTAATGTAATTGTGATATTGATGATATTTAAATATAATATATTTTTAAAAAATAAACATTTATTTATAATTTTATAATTATTCAGTTTAGATTAGATCCGAGTGGATTATAAATTTATCAATCCAAATCCGATTTTAATCTGAACGATTTATATATTTTTTAATCATAAACTTAATTTGATTATAAAATCTGTTAATCTAAATCTCACATATACGATCAGATTTTTCAATTTAGATGAATTATCTTATTATTTACTCACCTATAATAAATGTTATTGTACAATATAATGTACAATATAATGTACGTATATAAAAATTTATTTTTAATTGAAAAGAAAATATTTCCGTTATAGTTAAAAAGCTCATATTCGTATTTATAATCCAATCTGTGGGCTAATCTGATGTATTTGTAATTTTTAAAATTGATTATCAATTATTAACGATATTTGGAAATCTGCCATCAGATCAAAGTTATCCCTGTAAAAAGTTATCGAGAAACCATGTCAAACTAATTGAAAGTGTATCCATTGAATGCCTCACAATTGTGCCAATTGAATATCATATGGCATTGCTATGTCTCCGCCGCACACAAGTCCAACAAACTTTTATTCATATCAACCTACCAATACTGTAACAATACACCATGCACCAACAAATCAAATCTCCTTTTAGATCTGACAAGCATGGTGGTTTCTATCCATTATAGGAATATAAGCCACAGTTGCCCACCCTCGAAAATAGTTTTCTAGACCTAAACTAGAAAAGCTTCCATTTGTGGCAGTTGAAGAATAATATGCCTAATTAATCGTAGCAGATCAACCACCCACCTAAACAAATCTCAAAAGGAAAATACCATGTCTCTGAACTTTTTCTACGAAATTCAAAAACTGCATTTTTTGTCTTGCGTTCTCTAGATTTTGTTCCCCCCCCTCTTTTCTCTACCTCTTCTTCATCTCCTTTAAATTTAAAATATAAAATCATGACTCCTTCGAACGCCACTTTCTGACCTCAAGCCACTATTATCATGGTTTCTAGTTGCTGTAAGAAAGAGTTGAGAGATCGAGAAAAAAAAAAACATGTCAAGATCTCTTAGAATGATCGTAAGACATTAGAAAGGGGGATTTTAATCATGAATACCTGAAATCGTAGTTATTCGGAAACATTTACAACTGTTCAAAAACTAATTGCAAACGAAGATAATTATTGTAATTTTGAATCTAAATAATATTAATATTACATTTTTGATATACATATAATTAGCTGGTAAATAAATGCTTTTAATATTAAACATGAAACATTTTAAATAATTTTATTGATTTATACATATGACTTAAAATCATGGAATGAAAAATAACATCAATATATTAAAGAATTTAGTAAAATATTTTGTTAACTTTTAATTTTTTTAACATAAGTATATTTTTTTTAACAAATATTAAAGAATTAGGAACGTGGTTAAATCATAAAGAAATTATCATTGGCTTATAGGTGATGATTATTTGCTAAAACTACTTGAAATTGACGTGACAGTTATAATTATTATAATAATAGTCCTTATATGTATAGTCCTAATAAGACATTAATTATCATCACTATAACAAGAAATACTTTTATGTATAGTTTCATATTTAAAAAATCAATAATAATTATACCTAAAGACTTTTAGATACAATTAAGAGCCTTTTTTATATGTGTTAGTTTTAACAACCATATACTAAATATAAAAAATTATATTGCTTTTTTTCATTTCTAATTTCTAAAATACTTGTTGATACAGTTAAGAACTGTACCTGAAAGCCAAGTTTTAGGTATGATTGTTAACCTAAAAGTATTTTGGGTACAATTGTTAACTGTGTTTAAAAGTCATCTTTTAAGTACGATTAACAACTATAACTAAAACAATACTTTTAGGTATGGTCAAGAGCCGTACCTAAAACATTTTTAAGTACAGTTAATAATCGTACCTAAAAGTTTTACAAATTTAAGCCTAATTACATCTCTTTCTATATTACACAAGACATACAACACAAAGCTTCAACCACATACGTGCGTCCTACTTTCCAACCAAATTGCCTTACTATTAGCAAGCCATCACTCGCGAGCCAACCATTATATGCCAGCGAGCCGTCGCATGCCATAACCACCCTTTACATTATCGTAGTCCTCCCCTTGCCCACCCTCGCATGTGTCATCTCATTTGGTATACTCTCTGCAATCATCGTGTTATTCGGTTTTAGCTTTATTTTTTCCCCTTCTTTTAAATCTAGATATGAAAAATATTATATGGTATTATATAGTAGTTTTTTTATATTTTAAATTTTAATAATTTATATTACAATATTTTGTAATAAATTAAAAATAGTTTGTGTTTCATGAATGTTAAATGTGGGTTTTTATATAACATTTGATTTTTTTTTCAATAATTTAAAAATAGTTTTGTTTCATGAATGTGAAAAGTGAATTCAAATGACAGTTTCTTGTTGCAATATTTTGAAAATAATTATTTTCCATGAATGTTAAATATGAGTTCCTATATGATTTATGATCCTTTGCAGTATTTTGAAAATAATTTGTGTTCATGAATTTAGAATGTGAGTTCATATATAATATGTGATTTATTGCAATATGTTGCAAATAAATTATCCATATGTTAAATGTTGAAGTTTTTTTTATTTGTTTTATTTTTATAGTGTTGTTCAAAGTGATATAGATTAAAACATGGATAATTTAATATTAATTATTGACATTGAATCTTATATATATAATTAGATACGTAGTAAAATGGATAAGTCTTGGATGTAAATGGATAGAAGGTCCAATGAATTTAGTGATGTACTTGAAAATTTTCTTAATTTTGCTATTGAGAAAGAAAGTGATCATGAATGAATTAGGGGTTATTATCTCAAATGTGTCAACCGAAAAGGACATAATTTGATAGAAATTTGAAATCATGTTTATAAACATGGTATTGACAAAAGCTATAAGAATTGATTTTGGCACGGGGATGATATAATTAAAAATAATAATAATGAATGTCTTCATGCATCCCTTGCACAAAAGAGAAAGCATGATGGTGATGCTTTTGTCAACACTAAAGAAATATTAGATACAGTACAAGAAATTTTGGACGATGATAAGTTAGGTCAAGAGTTTAATGAGATTTTAGATGATGCTAAAAAATCATTATGGGATAGGTATAAGAAGTTTACTAAGCTATCTGCACTAGTCATAGTGCATAATATTCAAACAAAGTGTGGAATATCTGATAAGTCATTCAAAGAGAGTATAATAGTGTTAAGTGACATGTTGTTTGAGGATCATAAACTACTTTACTTAGTAAATGAAGTGAAAAAAACACTCAATGTGCAAGGAATGGGATACAAAAAAATACACGCATGTCTAAATGAATGCATACTCTATAGGAAACAATATGCGTATGCATGCATGTGTCCTATATGTAAGGAATTTAGGTGAAAAGAGTCTAAAATTAAATTGATGAAAAAAAGAAAAAAGTTCATGCAAAGATTTTGTGGTATTTTTCACCTATTCCACGACATCAAAAGATGTTTCGAAGTATTGATACATCAAAAAATTTAAAATGGAAAGCTTCTTAAGAAGTTGTTAATGGTAAAATGAAACACCCATCACATTCTCAATCTTTGAGCCTAATAAATTAAACTTGGCCAAAATTTTCATCAAAACCAGAAATCTTAGACTTTTGCAATTGTTGTATCAATCCATATAGATCAATTAATAGTAAGTACAGTTGTTGGCTAGTTATGTTGGTTAACTAAAATCTCCTACCGTGGTTATGCATGAGATGGAAGTTTATGATGCTAACATTGTTGATATCAAACCCTAAACAATTAGAAAATGATATTGACATGTTTTTGGAGCCGTTGATAGATGATTTAATTTTTTTATGAAATAACGATGTTGCAATAATTGATAATATTGTAAGAAAAATTTCATCTTGAAGGCAGTGCTCATGTGGACTATAAATGACATTTTAGCTTATGATAATTTTTCTGGTCATGCAGTTAAGGGCTATTTTGTTTGTCTAGTTTGTAGCACGAACACATATGCGGACAAATTAGTTCATTCTCATAAGGTGTGTTATAGAGGTCATTAGAGATTCCTTCTACTTAAGCATCCATATAGAAACCAAAGGCGATGTTTTGATGGATCATTGGAACACATTAAAGCTCCAATAACATTAACTGGAAATGATATTTTAAAAGATGTTGAAGGAATAGATTTTTCACAAAGTAAATCAAAAGCGCAACAAAAACTTCTAGATACCTCTACATATGATTGATGTCATACATATTGAGAAAAATGTATGATAGTATCCTTGGTACCATGTTGAATATTTCGAGAAAAATAAAAGATGGATTAGGTACTCGATTGGACTTAGTTGACATGAGGTTATGTTTAGATTTGCACCCTTAATTTGAATATCATCACACTTTTCTTTCTCCAATGTGTTTTACTTTGTCTAAAATATAGAATTTTTTTATTGATTCATTATCTAATATCAAAGTTCCATCTGGATGTTCATCTAACATATGTTCTTTGGTTTCCACTTCAAATTGAAAATTGAATGGAATAAAGTCTCATGATTATCATACTTCACAACAAATATTGTATGTTCTAATACATAGTATGCTGCCTAAAGATGTTAGGAGTGTAATAATTGATATGTGTTCATTTTTCAATGATATTTACAAAGAGTATATAGATGTTAAAAATCTTGACAAAATTTAAAAGTGAGTTATGCTTAACATTATGTAAATTTGAAAAGTACTTTCCCTCATCATTTTTTAACATAATGATACACCTAACTGTGCATCTCACATGATAGTTGGAATTATATGATCATGTATACTTAACATGGATGTATCATTTTGAAAATATATGAGTGTGCTTAAAGGTTAGACTCGTAATTGAAATCGTCCAGAATGTTGTATAGTTGAGTGTTACGTGGCAAAGGCAACAGCCTAATTTTTTTATGAATTTTGCTGCCTTGAATATTAGTATATTTACATGTTAATATTGTAGTGTTTTCTCTACATGGTACTTAGACATTCCAAGTTCATAAAAGTAAATTAGTTAGTATTATATTTTTTTATAACAATTATTTAAACAATAAATTTATTATAGTTGACTATTAATTAATATATTTGTTTTGATAAATATAATTATATAGATTCTTATTAAAAATAATGACATTGATTGTGGTATTTTTGTGATGAGATACACGAGAGATATTGTATACCAATCAAAAAATTCTTCTCAATTAATTGTAAGTTATGAAATCTTTTCGCATGAACTTTTAAATTGGTGCTTTAATATGTTAAGGTTTTAGAATAAGTCATTCTAATTATATTTTTTTTTATACTTTGTAGAAAAGACGACATATAGAAGAAAAAAGCTTGATGTTTGTCAAATTGAGAAATATGTCAATTTTTCCTTGATAATATTGGAACGTCGGGATAATTAGCTAAGTTATTAAATATATTGTATGTAATAGCTAATTAGAAACATCACTTAATGTATTTAATTTTTTACAATTGGATATCTACATTTTTATATATTATTATTAAGTTCAATTTATGTATATGCACACATTTTATGTTTTGGTCTTAATGATTATTAAATTAATTGTTCTTTTAATTACTTGAGATGGAATTAATAATGTGTTTAAAATGTATGTATTTATGATTTTTGATACATGTAGGAAAACAATTTATAAAAAATTAATTTTAAGAAATTTTTTTGAGTTAATTGTTAAGTGTACTTAAATCTCTCATTGAAAAAAATGCTAATTGTATATAAAACGTTAAGTATAGCTGTTAATTGTACTTAAAAAAGTGTAAAAAAAAAAATATGATAACTATATCTAAAAACATTTTAGTTATAGTTAAAGGTACAATAGTTAACTGTACCTAAATATTTACAGATAGAGTTGTCAAAATTTTAGGAAGAATTGTTAACCGTCCCTAAAAGTAATAAAGGATGATGGTAACTATACCTAAAAGTGTCCATGGGTATATAAAAAAATTGAAGTTTTAGACACAGTTGTTAATTATACTTAAAAGTGAGATTCTTTTTTTAAGTAACTACGGGTACGATTGCATTCACAAAAATAACTATATTTAAAACGTTTTAAGTACAATTAACAGTACAATTAACAATAGTAGATAAAAATATTTTTCCTTATAGTACATGCTAATGATCATACTCTTAATACATCATTTTAAAAAATAATGGGATAATAATCATCGAATAAAAACTTGTAACCTTTTTACTACGGTTTAACTATGAATCTTATTTTTTAAAAATATTTATTTAAAAGCATGTTTAATTTAAAAAGGAAATAAAAGTGAACATAATACTTTCTTAAAATAATATTATTTTTTTTAGTAACTTCGATAAATCAATTTTCATCGTTTAGTTATTTTGAAAATATTCTTAATAAAAAGTTTAATTTAATTATTACAAATAGTGAATTTGTAATACCATAAAATATATTAAAAGGTACAATTAGATGTATAAAAATATAATATTAATATATATTTAATTTAATTAATTATGATTTTAGATTTTTAATAACCATATTCACCTCAAGCTTGATCGATTATGATTAATTTTCAAAAGTAATATGGGTTTAAATTTTTGTAGATAATGATATTTTACTCTCAATTATCTATCTATAAATAAATTTCATTTTACTATAATTTAGTTATGTACGTACAAATAAGGTTTTCATCCTTAGTTACTCTGTTCGGTCTATATTTTTGTACATCCATTCAATTGATCCCATGCATTTACAGATTCACACCTAAATTAACAAAAAGGCACCTAGTTGGTTGACTCTAAAGTTGTAAAGGAAAGGTGTAAGCATTTCTTTTATAGTGATTAAGGAATGGAATAAGAATATATATGACGAAGCAAAGCAATAGTGGTGTTAGTCGGTGGATAGTGTTTAGTGAATTCTGACCGTCTATCTTGAAAATATGCAAGGATAAGCCTCGTAAAGATTCTATGTATATATCATTAATGAAGTAGACAAAACAAAAAAATAATTCATTAATAGTAAAATGGTTACTAGAATATATAATGTGTCTAGCTAAGCTTTTACATAATTAAAGGAATATTGGTATATCTTGCACAATATGCGGTGTTGTTTTGTTTACAAAATGAAAGCGTAAATAGAATATAATGAGAATGAAATGCAATCTAATGTAATTAAGAAAAAAAAACAATTTGATTTAATTTGACCACTAGAATCAAATAAAAAATCAGTATTTCAGTATTTGATTTACAATTTGATTGGAATGGAATGAAAAATATTATATATTACCTTAATACCCCTATATTCAGTAAAAATTAAATAATATTATTTAATTATTATTTTTTCATCACAAATAATACATTATTGAAATCATTATTTTTCTAAATATGATTTAGGGTTTTGAGGTTTGAGATTTAGGATTTAGGATTTAGAGATTTGAGATTTGGGATTCAAGGTTTATGGTTATATTTGTGGATTAAGGTTTAGGGTTATATTTGTGAGTTAAGGTTTAGGGTTAAAATTATTATTTTTCTAAATAGAGTTTAGGGTTTCAAGATTTGAGATTTAGGATTATATTTTTTGGTTAAAGTTTAAGGTTAAAATTATTATTTTTCTAAATAGGATTTAGGATTTATGGTTTTAAGATTTGAGATTTAGGATTATATTTATGGGTTAAGATTTATGATTTAAATTATTTTTTTTAAATATGGTTTAGGGTTTTATGTTATATTTGTGGGTTAAGGTTAAAGGTTAAAATTATTATTTTTTAAATAGGGTTTAGTGTTTTGGGATTTGGTATTTAGGATTTAGGGTTTTGATATTTTAGTTTAAGGTTATATTTAAGGTTGTGATAAAATTGAAAAAAAAAATTAGATGGGAATGAAATCATGATTCTTAAGGAGGAGAAAGAATTTTGATTCTTTTTTTTATAAGAATCAATTATATATATATATTTTTTTTAACCCAACCAAATACTAAAATCAATTCTGATTTAATTTCATTACATCCGAACAAACAAAACATAAATGAATAGGAATTACTATTTGTTTGTTTTATCACACCGTTTTCAAATCATGTACGTCACATATTAATTATCTTACAATACTATCATTTTCAATTATAAGTGGGTGTTGTAATCCGATAAGTGCATAAATGAATAAGTAGCTAACGTTATTTTCAGTCACACGTACAACTTTTTTCCAGCCAATCGAGTAACAAACTTTTTATTTTTTTTAAAACGTAGTGTTTTTAGAAGAAAAAAAAACTTGTGATCTAGCAAATATCATATTTTTTGAAAAAAATATATATTACTTTTCTTATAAATAAAATAATATATGTTTTTTTCTATTATTAGGAGGGAATTTAGGGATTATATAATATAATAACTTTTTTTTCAAAAAAATAAAAAGACGATAAAGTCTCAATTTTTATTAGATAAAAAGAACATTACATGATAAATTCAAAATTGGGTCGTGTAAAAATTTATCGCCTAAACAAAAAATCAATACCATCACATCCTTAATTATTCAAGATATAATTTGGTGGTGATAATTTCTAATATAATACAACAAAAACATCCCAACCATGATACAAATTTAATCAAATTGTTAGTTTTAAGTCCTTAAAATGTTAAGATATTTTTTATTATTATAAATAAAAAAACACTAGAAAAACTTGTGCAAATATTTTCATGTTTATATAATATAATTAATGTCACAACAGATATATAGAAGAAAAGAAGAAAAGAAATGAAAACGAGACACAAGATTGTCCATTTTTTAAAATTGTTGTGAAAATGTGAAATATTATAATTCTTATGAGAAACATATTAAAAAAACAGAAATTCATCGTCTTAAAATTTATATTAATTTAAATAAATTATAATTTATTTACTTTTTCAGTAAACTCAAATATAAATAAAATTTTAAAAATTAAAAAAAATAATATAAAAATAACAAGCTTATAGGTTAAGCTTTATAAATGTGATATATTAATAATTATTATATTATATTTATAAATTTTGAATTGATGTTAGTAAATATATATTTTATAAGATACGGTTAGTTATTGTATGTTCTAACTTTTAGTTATTTAATGTTTCAATTTTTGGTTATTGACTTGTACGGAAGGTGAATAGAGATAGCAGAGTAGAGAGAGATGAAAAAAACATTGATATTATTTCAAATTCAAAGAAATAAAAGATGATGTCAAAAATATCATAGATATGGGTACATTTTAAAATTTTCTTTTTAGTTTTTGATAATATTTTGTGAGGAGAGTGCAACTATCGTTGTCAAATCTATTAAAATATATATGAGGATGAGACATGTACTTTCACGTGCCATTGTAGTAAGTATGATATTAGGAACATACGGCGTGAGTCAGATGCTTATGAGCTAGTTTTATAATATGTGTACGAAGAGTTGTATTATCTTTATAGGTTTTGTTATGTGTGTGGTTTGTTTATTCATTATCAATTTATCATTTATTTAAAAAATTAGTTATTGTAATATTATTTTTTTCATTTTTATTATTTAATGTAATGTTAATTGAACTAATAAATTTTAATTATTAAACATATTTTTTATTATAAAAAGTTCAATTAATTAAAAAAATGCAATTAACAATTCTGGACTAGCTGAATCAACTTGGACCAAATTTTTATATCTGATATAAATTGAGCTTGTTGGCATGAATTAAATTTACATTGAATTTATCGACATGAATTAAATTTAAATTGAACTAGTATTTTATCGATTTGGATTGAATTTTTCCATCATATCACTTTTATGCAATAAGATACACAATTGGTTTACAACGATTATAACTCATCACTCTTATTTTTAGATATTCCAATGTTATTAAAATATTGAACAAAAAGATTTGAATTATTTTTATATCCTTAATTTAGAGATTTTTCTCCTTATTGTGGAGACATCTATTTTTGTCCTTGGAATTTTTTTTTGCATAATCCATAATTGTTTACTTATAAAAAATTCTCATTAGTTTTGAATTTTTTACGAAATTCAAATATTCAAATAAAAATTTATTTTTTAAATTCATATTCAACTAATTTTTACTTTTAAAGTTAATAAATATGTTGCCTATTTTAGGTGGTTATTTTTGAAACTTTAAATTTGATAAATAAATTTTGTTACTTCTTCGTTATTTTTCTTTTTAATTTTGATTTTTTGACCTTAGGTCATTTACTTGAATAACCATCAATTTTTATATTGTTTATATTGTTTAGTAATGTAATGTTTATTTTTTTTAACACTGTTTAATTCACGTAATAAATATAATATTTTATTAAAATTATAATTTTTAAATTTATTTATAATTAATTAATTGATTTGGTATAATAATTTTTAGAAATTAATTAATAAAAAGGAAAATAACAATAATATTTATGGCACCTGTTTGAAGATAAAAAAAAATATTACTCAATCTATAAAGACGTGGTATACATTGATAATTTGTGTATTTGCATTAAGACGTGGTACTCTACATATAAGTGAATACATCTATATAAAATAATAAATAAAGAGGTTATTTATCTTATATATGAACTTGTATTGAGTAAAAGTTGTTCAATTCAAAGTATAATTTTTTTTGGTTGAGAAGGGGGTTGATGATTATGTAATTTTGGGCAACCAAACATTCTAATCTCGTGGCTTTCAAATATAAAATTTTAATTTCATACATTTGATATAAAATGATCACTTTAATTTTTTTTTTATAGTGTTTTAGGGCTTAAATGTATGTTTTTTTTAAAGTTATGATCAAACATTCATTTTGTAAAATTCAACAGAAATCATGAACCCCTCATATTTATTTATTTTTTTGACGTTGGCTCCCACATTTGGTGAGAACATCTGCTGGCATCCCCTTCCTAATAAGTGCAATCGAGGTCACCATCTTAGACCATGTACCTTCTTGATAGCCCATTTTTCACGTTTTTATGAAGTAATTGAAATTTTTGTATCAACAAACACTATTATTAAAACAAGTTTTTTATTTTAAAAAAAATAAAAAATTTTACTCTAAAATAATAATAATTATTTTTAAAATATTGCTAACCTTTTTATTGTTGTGTAATTTGATTGTAATTATATTCTCACACACTTTTGCAATTGAGCATGCAATAATACATGGTACCAAAAATAATACATACGAGTACATTTTATATGTGATTAATTTTTCTTTTTATTATTATAAATAATAGTATCCGTTTTTACTCGAAATTAATTTATATATTAATTAAATTAAATTATATATTAATTAATAATTATGATTTATTGATTTTTTTTGGATAATTAAGTATAAATTTTTAAAAATATTTAAAGAAATAATTTTTTTTCTGATATTTTTTAATAAAAATATTTATCTAAATACAGATTTTATAATTTAATTCAAAAACAGTTATATCTATCATCTTTACACCCAATTAAAATTCTAAATGCAACTAAAAATGTACTATTCACTTTGCAAGTCACAGCTCACTGTCAATAAAAGTGGTCCCGTTCGTTGCCGACTTGCCGTGCTAAGTTTCAACCCTACACAAAAGTTTTCATTAAATCGTAGAAACAAGCATAAATTGCGGCTTACGTAAACCAATTCTCCACACGTTCATTTCATTCCCTTATAATTCTCTTTTTGTTTTTTTTTTACTCTTTTTTCTTACGTCTTTACGGATCTTATTTAAATCTAGATCACTGATAGGATAGATATTCGTCGAAAATATGAATATAAAAATAAACAGAAATATTAATCACATATAAAATTGCATATGTGTTTTTGCGCTTAAATTATAAAATTATTTAAATATAATTTATTTTTTTATTTTTTAAAATAATTTTATCATATAACATAATATAAATTATTTATTTCTAAATTTATATATTATTACTATTCTTTTGAATTAAATGTAAGTAAATATATAAATGGAATATTCTTTCAAAACAATTAATGCAAGGATGGGGGAGAATGAAACTTGTAATTTATTATAGATATGGATGGTAAAAAATACATTCCATCCGAGCTCTACAATTAATTATTTGATTCAAATCTAAATTTTTTTAAAATGATAATTTTATAACTAAAATAATCACACACTTTTAATATATTTTTATAATTTTTACTACCATTGATTTGAAAATTACAAATAATCATTTTTAAGATTTCTCTATCTCATAATTTTATAGATCTAATTTTCTTTCCCTTACGATTTTCATAAATCTATTTATTATTATTTAAAATTTATTAAATCAAAATACAAATATCTTCGTATTCATAACTATTTATTTCTTTTTATATTTATTATAAATAATATTTTTTTTAATTTTTGAGTAATTAACTATTTTTTTTTGTAAATTAAAGAAAATCTTATGGATTTTATTGAATGTATATATAAATTATATTAATTTTAAATTTTAAATGTGATCAAGTTGATAATGTAAAAAAATAAAAGTATTAAAATGTTTTGGAATTTATATTATTATCATTAATGAAAAAGTTAAAATAAAAGTTGAAGTATATTTATTATAAATAAGAAAGAAAGTTTTTTAATTCTTACAATATATAACGCTCTCATTTTTTTTATATTTTAATTTATTAATCTAAAATATGTAATGCACTACATCAAATAATATTTTGGTTTTCGAAAAAATGAAATAATTTGAGTCGGATCATGAATATCTATTGATCCATAAATCAATTACTGATTCGATCCATATGATTCACAGATCAATAACTGATACAATCCATATGATCCACGTATCAAAACAACTCAAATTAAATAAGATATTTTAAATGATAGAATCACTTTGAATATTTCGATAATAATATTAAAAAGTTTGAAGAAAAAATATCTAACATTCAACAACAACTTCCCATGTATGAAGAGATGCGTAAACAAATAGAAAATCTTCAACAACAATTGCAATAACAAGAGTAGCGTCAAGAATTGATTTAGAGAAAAAATCAAGACAAATCTGGTTGCAAAAAGGAGATCGTTCTATCTACTCTATTTAGAAGGTGACAGAATCATATATATTTTTTCTTTACTAAACACTAGGGTAGATGGCTACATGAGAGAGATGAGATTGGTCAACATATTGTTCAACATTTTACCAATATGTTTTCAACTCAAACACCTAATGATTTCTCAATTATAGAGGAACTATTCTACCCTTGTATTAGTCAGCAATAGAATATGGAGCTATTTCAAATCCCAAACATTTAGTAGATTAAAAAAGCATTATGGAGCATTGGTAATTTAAAAGCACCAAGTGTGGATGGTATGACAGCTTTATTTTATATTAAATATTGGGTGGTGGTAAGAGGTGATATTATAAATTTTGTGCAAGAGATTTTTAGAAAAGGATTGATGAATAAAGAAATACATGCTACTTTGATAGTGCTGTTGAGTAAAAGAAATATGCCTCTAAACACTACATACTACATACCAATAAGCTTATGTAATGTTAATTATAAAATCATTGCTAAGATATTGATCAACAAATTGAGGCTTTTATTTGATAAGATAATATCATCTTATCAAGTAGCCTTTGTACCCAATAGATGGATAGCTTAGAACACTATTATTGCTCAGGAAATCTTACATACCATGAAGAAGAAAAAAAGGAAAAGGAGTTGGCATCAAAATAGATATGAACAAGGCATATGATAAGATGGAATGAGAACTAATCATTTAGGTGAAATGAAAACTTAGATTTTTCTATCAATTTTGCAGAATGATACAACAATGTCTCATAGCAGTTTCATATTCCATCTTATTAAATGCATCAAAATTTGAAAAGTTTATGCCCACTAAAGGATTGAGACAAAGAGATCTTCTATCTCCATATTTATTTATTCTGGTAGCTGAAACTCCATCTAGAATGTTAGTTAAAGCAGAACAGTAATAGTTATTACATGGAATCAAAATCTCAAGAAACTCAATGTCAGTATTACATTTATTCTATGTTGATGATATATTCTTATTTTGAACAGCAAGTGATACATAGGCTATTTAGTTAATGCAAATTTTGCAAAAGTATGGTGTTATTTCAAGACAACTGCCTAATTTGGAGAAGTTTGGGCTTTTCTTCTCAAATAATACTTCAAGAAATTTTGAAACAAAGAATGTCATAAATTGGGATGATTGATACAAAAACTACTTATTTAGGAAATCCCTTCTTTATCCAGAGAAATAAAATAAGAGATTTTCAAGGGAATTGGACAAAATTGAAAATTGAACCGAAGAGTGGCAAGAAAATTCATGTCAAGTGTAGGAAAAGCAACACTGATAAGGTCAGTCCTACAATTTATTATACCATGAGTACATTCAAAGTCCCAATATCAGTTTGTTAAAAAAAATTAACTCACTTATAAAGAGATTTTGGTGGAATCATGGTCATAATGAAATATATCTAGATCTACATAGCTGGAAACAAAGTTTTTCGCCTAAACACTATAGAGGATTGGGGTTTCGATCATTCCATAATTTGAACATGGCTATGTTAGCCAAATTGGGGTAGAATCTGGCTATTAATGCTGATAAAATGTGGGTTAAATTGGTACTTAGTAAATATTGTCAAAACCATAGATTTTTGGAAGTTAAACCATGGCGGGAGACTCATACATCTAGAAGGGAGTTTGTAGTAGTATAAGCTTGTTAAAAAATGGTTCATGCTTTCAAATTAGAAATGGAGAAAATAT
The DNA here is from genome assembly GCA_033030585.1 of Hippophae rhamnoides. Lineage (NCBI taxonomy): Eukaryota > Viridiplantae > Streptophyta > Magnoliopsida > Rosales > Elaeagnaceae > Hippophae > Hippophae rhamnoides. The sequence continues at coordinate 40,022,442 of CM065430.1, read as the reverse complement.
TAATATCTATACAAATCCTTGGGACCATATATCGAGGCACATATACCATGAAGAATCGAAGAATGTAAGGTATCTTTATTGAGATAAATGTATCAAAAGTAAAAGATTTTATCGAAATTAGGATGAAATTAAATAAAAAAATGATGAGAATAAGTGTTAAATTATGTTACAGTTATTTTATGATCCTTATTTTGTGATAATTATTTTCATAATTGTATGAATATTACACATCTTTTTTCAACTATAAAAAGACGAAAATAACTCTCAATTTTATAACACAACTCAAAAAGTGCTCTTGGTACCAAACTAAAGAAAAATATACAAAATTGTTTTTTGAAGTTTTCTAAGAAATATAAATATTTTAGAGGTGTAGTATTTCAGACATCATCAGTGTAGTGAAGCTTCAAGACAAAAAAAAGATTATGGGCTATTTTATCCTAGGGACGATGAGATTGTGTTTGCTTGCACAAATTTGGGCAGAGTCGCGAAACATCTTATTGAGAGCGACTTAGTTCGTTTTTAAACTCAAAAATATATTTCAGTATATCGGTAATATTGTTCTTATATTATTTTCATTTATTTTTTTCATCAATTTTAAGACGTTCTCTTTTATCTACCATCACTATTGAATGTTAATTGCTGATCTCAACAAAATGTTTGTTTCGAGGGACTACACATTGAAAGATAAACTATCGTGCAAATTATTAAATGTGACTCCTGAGAGAATTGCTGGGAACCCAATATTTCTTAAGGTTCTAAAGTACTTGCATCAGAAAAGACAATTGAATGTTTTTGTTGTTGATGAAGCATATTGTGTAAGGTATGCCTTTTTCTTTAGCATATCTTATGTCTACAATTTTGATTTATATTGTGGAGATTTAAGGCATGGAATTTCCTTAAATACTGCAACAACCATATATGGTTGTAACAATTTTTCATTGGACCTTGGTTTTATTCTGATATGTGAACACCAAGAAAATAATCAAAATTTTACCCATGTGGTTAAAAGTAGTTTTCAATCTCTTATATGCATGTCAAAAAGTTGGGCCGATAGAGTGATTCTGGATTTATTATAATAGAAAATATGTCCATGTTTATTTATCATTCAAACGGCCTTTGTCATTAATTGTTAAGAACCTTGTATCTTAGAGTTTCTTTAGGCCATTCTAGAACACCTCATGGTGAATATATTTTTATAGTTGCAACTCCTAATACAAGCTTATGGATATTGGAAGTCTAAATATAATTTAATTGTTGTGAGATGTTTTTAAAATATAGTGTTTACATAAACGAACTAAAGTTTCTATGATTTTATGAAAATATTAAAATTTTGAATATAAGAATGTGACGTGTTTAAATTGAATGTTGAGTTCTTTTAATATTTGGCATGCTAGACTTTGTCATGTTAATAAACGCATAATCATGAACATGAGTACCTTAGAACTAATTCCTAAATTATCTTTGAAAAATATTAAAAAATGTAACTTTTACAGTCAAGTTAAAATAACCAAAACTTCACATAAATCAAAAGTTAGAGAATCTAAACCTTTAGACTTAATACACTCTAACATATATAGTATTTTAACAAGAAATGGAAAACGTTATATTATAACTTTTATTGATGATTGTTCAGACTATACTTATGTATATGTAATGAAAAATAAAAGCGAAGCATTTGACATGTTTAAAATATTTATGACTAAAATTGAAAATCAATTTAACAAAAATATAAAAAGATTTCGAAATGATAAAGCTACTGAATATGATTTCAATTTTTTCTATGTTTTTTATAAAACTCATGGAATCATTCATTAAAAAACTACACCTTATTATCCTGAAATGAATGGCAAAGTTGAAAGAAAAAAATAGAACTTTTACTAAATCGATTGTTGCAATTTTATTAAACTCTAGTATTGCTTCCCATTGGTGGGGACAAAATTTTATTAATTTTTTGTAAGTGTTAAATAGAGTGCCTAAATCTACTAGTAAAATTTCATCATATGAAATTTTGAAAAATAAGAAACCTAACTTGACTTATTTTCAAACTTAGGGTTGTTTAGCCTATGTTAGGATCCCTGATTCTAAAAAAAATAAGCTTGCGAATAGAGCATACAAATGTGTATTCATAGGATATGATGTGAATAGTAAAGCTTATAAATTCTATGACTTAAATAATTATGTAGTCATAGAATCAAATGATGTCGACTTCTATGAACATAGGTTTCTCTTTAAATTGAAGAATAATGGGGGCTCATCTTCTAGTATTTTATCCATAACTAGAACTAGTGAACAAAATGAGGAATTAGACACTGGAATTAGAAGAAGTAAATGAGCTCGAACCTCTAAGGATTTAGGGTTTGATTTTTATGCTTATACCTTAGAGGAAGATCCTCAAACTCTTCAAGAAGCCTTATCTTCTTTAGATGCCAACTTATGGGAATAAGCCATAAATGATGAAAATGAATCTCTTAAGTATAATAAAACTTGGCATTTAGTTGACTTCCTTCCTGGTTGCAAAACCATAGGATGTAAATGGATACTAAAGAAGAAATTAAAACCCGATAATATTATTGAAAAGTAGAAAGCCCGTCTTGCAATCAAAGGGTATAGGCAAAGTGAAAATATAGATTTCTTTGATACCTTTTCACTAGTCACACAAATAACTTTCATACGTGTGTTTTTCTCTCTTATTGCTATCTATGATTTAGTTGTGCACCAAATGGATGTTAAAACTGTCTTCTTAAATGGTGACTTAGAAGAAGACATTTATATGGACCAACCTGAGAGTTTTGTTGTCCCATGTCAAGAAAATAAAGTTTATAAACTAGATAATCTCTTTATGGTCTAAAACAAGCACCTAAGCAATGTCATGAAAAAATTGATAATCTAGTTATCTCACATAGATTCAAAATAAATGAAAGTGATAAATGCATTTATTATAAATCAGAAAATGACATTTGCACTATTATATGTTTATACGTGGATGATATGCTTATTTTTGGGTCAAATATTCATGTTAATGTGTAAACTTTGTTGTGTGCTTAATTTGATATGAAAGATCTCAGAAAAGCGAGTGTAATCCTTGGTATAAAGATTACTAGGTCTGAAAATGGAATTTCTCTAAATCAATCTTATTATATTGAGAAGATCTTAAAGAAATATAATTACCTTAGCTACAAACATGTATGTACTCCTTATGATCATAGTGTAAAGTTTTTCAAGAATACCAGAGACAGTGTTAGACAAATTGAGTATGTGAACAATTAAAAGGGTCATGAGATACCTTAAGAGAATTACGAACTTTGGATTACATTATAAAAAGTTTAATGTTATTCTAGAAGCACTACTACAAAACGAACTATTAAAGTTGGTTCGTTGTACCGACTTTAAATGGAATTACTTAAAATTTAAAGTCAGTTCAACGCGTGAACCGATTTTAAATTTTAAATTTTTTACAAAATTTACTCATTTTCTATTATACTCAAATTAAAACATATATTCAATCACTACATAATAGCAAAAAAAAACCAAAATCTATTTAACAAATAATTTAAATAATACAAATAATTGAAAAATAAAATATTAATTAATAGCAGAAAAATTATTATGGTGTTTTGTAAGTGAGAAATGGGTATAAAAAATTTGAGTATTTTGCTCAAAAAAATAGGGGATCTAAAAGATAAGTTAGAGAGGAAGAAAACCCACTAACCGGCGTTGAAATTGGTGGTCGTAGATGGCTAGAAAATGAGAAAAAGTGGAGGAGAAGTGGATAAGGTTTTGGGTTTTTGAGAGTTATGCAACGCTTAGAATAGATTTTGTATGGGGAAGAAAGAAGAGAAAAGTAAATAACCACATGTGTAGTGTTGGTTCTACGTGGCAATCGACGCTATCCACGTAGTTAGTAGCGTCGATTGACATGTCAAACTGACGTTACACGTGGATGTAACTTCGGTTCTACGTATCAATCGATACTACACGTAGGATGTAGCATTGGTTGACGTGGTGAACCGACGCTATCTATGTGCGTAGAGTCAGTTGATACATAGAATTGACACTACGTCTACATGTAGCGTCGATTCGACACGTCAACCAACTCTATGTGTAGCATCGGTTCTACACTGAACCAATTTTAAATTTATTATAAGTCATTTTTTTTCAAAAACCGACTTTACATATAGACTTAAATACCACTTTTTGTAGTAGTGAAAGATACAATGATGTTGATTGGAACATTCTATCAAAAGACTCCAAAGCAATTACCGGCTATATATTTAGCGTTACTAGTGGAGCTGTTTCTTGGAAGTCTAAGAAATAGACAATATTGGCTCAATCTATGATGGAGTCTAAAATGATAGCACTAGTTACTACTAGTGAAGAAGTAGGTTGGTTAAGAAGTCTGTTAGCTAAGATCCCTCTATGGGAAAGATCAATACCAACTGTCCTAATCCACTGTGATAGTATCACGTCTATTGCAAAGATTCAAAATCGTTATTACAATGGCAAGAGATGAAAAATATGTCGTAAGTATAGCACTGTTGGATAATTTATTTCTACAGGAGCTGTAAGAGTGGATCATATACATATTGATGAAAATTTGGCTGATCCTTTGACGAAAGGATTAACAAGAGAAAAGGTTTTCAAAACCTCGAAAGGAATGTGATTAATTTCCTTAGAATGAAGAGTCTCTCATTATGGTAACCAAACTTATATACTGGAGATGCCAAGAAATAAGTTCAATGGGTAATAACAAGTTATGAAGTAATATGAGATGAATCATGCTATTATAAAGTCTCATTCTATAATGTCATAAGCATGAAGTTCTGAAGTGATAGAAAGGACGAGTTAATTATTAACTCTTAATGAGATATTTACTCTATGTGGAGTGAAGAACATAGCTACATGAGTACCTTGATAGACTCACCTATGTGAATGTGAAAGTGTGGCTACTTCCTATAAACATTTTGGGCAAAATTTACTAGTGCATTAACTATACTGGGATAAATGTGCATTGCCATAAAGCATGGGTTTTTTGAACTACACCTTGGAAAGGTTGTGTGTGTAATGTTGTTAGAGATAGAGTTCAAAACTACGGGTTACTCTAGTATATTCTAAAGCATTAACATTATTCAAAGGTTCAAATCAATAGACACCTTTTGTTTATGCACAATCTTCTACTGTTAATTGATCAGTTGCTCGATAAAAAATATTTTAATATAAAATTCAAGTGGGGGATTGTTGGAAATAGAGTGAATTTAAATAAAAAAATTGATGAGAAGAAGTGCTAAATTATGTGACCATTATTTTCATAATTGTGTGAACATTGCACATCTTTTTTCAACTATAAATAGAGTGCAATAGCTTTTAGTTTTATGACACAACTCAACAACTCAGAAATTGCTCTTGGTAGCAAACCAAAGAAAAATATACAATTTTTTTGAAGTTTTCCAAGCAATATAAATATTTTAGAGGTGTAGTATTCTGGACTTTATCAGTGCAATGAAACTCCGAGATGGAAAAAGATTTTGGGCTATTTTATCCTGGGATGACGATGTTGTGTTTACTTGCACAAATTTGGACAGAGTCGTAAAACATCTTAAAGAGAACGACCTAGTCTGTGACTCAACCTAAGTAGTATATTTCAATATATCGGTAATATTATTTTTACATATTTTTTTCATTAGATTTAGTAACAACAATAAGAGATTAGAATTGAAACATTATGAAGGAAATATTTGATGGAGATATCTTGAATGCTATTAAGAGACTTAAAATTCCTAATCATAGTCTACAGGATGCATTAATCTGAACTTTTGAAAAGAAATGGATAATTTTCAACAAATATGCTTTTTAAATAAATGCATTGGGTGATTATGGGAATGAAAAAATCCAATTTATAGGTCCTTATTGTCATGACCTTAAATTTCAAGTAGCGATCGTGCGGCACTTAGCACGGTCCGTTTCACTAAGCCTACCTTTCAAACCGAATGAAACACTCCAAAGAGACTATAAATAGACATAGAGATTTAGAGGATTCAAGAGAAAAGCAAGAACAAAAGAGATTTTGTAAAAAAATGTCTTGTATTGCTCTTAGAGAAGTTATCTTACAATTCCCAAGATGATTACAAATGAAGACCAATAGGTCTATTTATAGTGTGGCACCAAGCTTAAGACTATGCCACAACTTTCTAGATCCTTCTATGTTTGGAATGTACAAGATTGTTCTAGTTTTATCTACAACATGCCACAAGGTTCTAGGACCTTCTAGCCAACTCTAGAGTATTATAGGATTGTTTAGTTCCTTCATACAAGTTCTAGGATGTTCCGTAAGCTTTTAGAGACTTTTACATCCTTCATGAACCATCCAACATAAACTAAAATATTCCAACCCCTTCTAGCACCTTCCAGCACATGCTAGTGTACTCTGGAGTATTCTAGAGTCTTCAAGGCTTGAGTTGAGTCCATCCAACTCTAGCTCCTTCTAGACATCTCTAGACCACTCTAGACCACTCTAGAACTTTCCCATGTAGAAGAATCTAGATCCTTTAGGCAACTAGCATTTCTTTCGATTTTAAGGGACAATTTGAGTGGGATGTAACACCATCCCCCACTCAAGTTCGTGACGCCCTCATCGTACCTTCAAGCTTAAACATATTTATGTAATATTTGAACTTACACAAAGAGTCTTCAAGTTCCCAACTTGCCTCTATGTCTGGGGCATTCTTCCACTTCACCAAGTATTCTCGATAACTTGGTACTCTCCTACGCCGAATTAGGCGGTTTGCTAGGATAGCATCCATTACTCTATCAAAGAAGGTTACTACTGTAGTGGACGCCCTCTTTGATTCTCCCCGACTTGTGTCTTCCAAAGTCTGACTATATATCACAATGTCGTCAAGATATACTACCATGAATTGATCGAGGTAGGGATGGAAAATATTGTTCATTTGAGTGCAGAAGGTGGAAAATGCATTCGTGAGACCAAATGGCATGATAAGGAACTTATAGGCACCATACTTGGTAACATAGGTGGTCTTAGGCTCATCCTCTTTGGCTATGCGTACTTGGTAGTATCCTGATCGTAAGTCTAATTTTTAGAAGTATCTTACGTTCCTAAATGATCGAACAAGTTGGCAATAAGTGGGATATGATACTTGTTCTTTATTGTGATCTTATTTAGAGCCCGATAGTCAATGCACATCCATAGCGAGCCATCTTTCTTTTTTTGAAAGAACATTGGGGCACCAAATGGGGCTTTGGAGGGCCTTATGAAACTAGCATCCAACAATTCATTATTTTGTTTCCGTAGTTCTACCAACTCTGAATTTTCCATTCAATAAGGGCTCATTGTTGGTGGTCTTGTGCCGGGCTCCAACTCAATTTTTTGGTCCACCTCCCTCCTTGGAGGTAATCATTTAGGCAATGCCTCAGGCATCACATCATGGAACTTATCTAAGACAACTTACACTTCCATCGTATGATTGGCTTTGGTGACACCTCGTCGTCATACTTCTTTAAGATGGCCAAGTAACTCTCTTCTTCCATCTTCAATCCCTTCTTAAATTGAAATGCTGAGAGAGCTTGGTTAGTAGGTTTGGTGGTCCTCTCCGTCGATACCACACAAGTCTTTGATCTATCCATGATGCACATAGAGTTTGAGCATGACACAAGGAAAGCTCTAACCTGGTCCAAGAACTCCATGCTAAATACTATCGAGAAGTCATCCATAGGTGATACTGATAAGTCCACTTAGCCAGTCTAAGCACCAAGACTGACCTTAACTCTACGACCAAGTCCTTAGAGAGGTAGTGTTGCTGAGTTAACCGTTTTGAGAGATCCTCTTCCATTGACAACCTTAAGGCCGAGTCTATTTGCTTCCTCTATTGAAACAAAGTTATGAGATGCACCTGTGTCAACCAAAGCTTCGATGACATTCCTATTGATGGTTTCATCTATGAACATCAAGCCCTTGGGGGCTTTAGGGCGCTCTGTAATGCACCAAGTAGTCGCAAAGAACCCATTTTTGTGCCTTCATCTATCTCGCCTCCATCCTGGTCATGAGTGGAAGAAACTAAGGCACTCAATGCCTTTATTTTTGGACATTCACGTGCCCAATGCGGTCTGTCGCATATGAAACATGTCACACGAGGCTTCGAGGCACCACGATCCTCCCTTTCCTTCCCCTTATCTTGTGATTTGAATGAGGAGACTTCTTTATAATTTTTGGGACTGGCATGGCCTCTTCCACTCTTTCCTCCACCAAACTTTCTATTTGTGGCCTTTGAGATCTCTTTGTTTGTGGAGTAGTCCATAAGGCTCTCTAAAACCGCAATGGCCAAAGATATGTCTTGGACACCATGTCGCTTGAGTTCCAGGTTAGCCCATGACTGAAGAACATCCATGAACAAGAATAGGGCATCCTTGTCTAATGTGTGAGGGACTTCTAGCAGCAAGGTTGTGAACTCCTTCACATAGTCCCTTATGCTACATGTTGTCTTTAACCGTTGTAATCGACCTCTTGCCTCTTCTTCAGCATTTATAGGGAAGAATTGGCTTTTGAACTCCCTTTTAAAATCATCAAAAGTTTCAATTGTGCATACCCCTCGTTGCATATCTCCATGCCTCTGTCTCCATCATAGCATAGTAGTGTCAAAAAAGTACATGGCAGCGGTTCAGATCTTACTGGCATGGTCCGTTATACCAATAGCCTCAAAATATTGTTCAAGACCTTATAGGAAGTTCTCAACTTCCCTAGCATTCCTAGCACCATTGAAGGTCTTTTGCTTGGGAACAACCACCTTCTTGGCCTCAATGATGGAGGTTGTGCTAGTTCCCGAGGCCATACTCCGCTTTCAACGAGCTAGGTCACCACCCATATCCTTCACTCTAAGCAACACATTAGCAATTTATCTTTGGACAAGATCCCTTACCTTGGCAAGTTTGATCTTCAACCTATCGATCTCTTGCCTTAACCCACCATCTAGCTCGTTGAGAGACATCTTGACTACTGCATGGATCTCTATATCCTCGACCTCCAAGCCATTGCAATGTTTTTCCAAGTTGTCCACCTGGTCGAACAGCTCCCCTAAGTTTTCATATGCACTCCCAACATGAGAGCATGTCTTTCAACTTGGCTCGAGACTCCTTTGATGGTTTCCGAACTTCCTCATGCCCACATTGCATTGGTGGAACATCCACACTTGATGTAGCTAGGGCATTGTTCTTCATTATGCCAAGGATAGTAGTGCTTCAACCTAAAGCTTTGATACAACTATCACTATCTTAAATTTCAAGTAGCGATCATGTGGAACTTAGCACGGTCTGTTGCACTAAGCCTACCTTTCAAACCGAATGAAACACTCCAAAGAGACTAGAAATAGACTTAGAGATTTAGAGGATTCAAGAGCAAAGCAAGAACAAAAGATATTTTGTAAAGAATGCCTTGTATTGCTCTTAGAGAGGTTATCTTACAATTTCCCAAGATGATTACAAATGAAGACCAATAGGTCTATTTATAGTGTGGCACCAAGCTTAAGACTATGCCACAACTTTATAGATCCTTATATGTCTAGAATGTACAAGATTGTTCTAGTTTTATCTACAACATGCTATAAGGTTATAGGACCTTCTAGCCAACTCTAGAGTATTCTAGGATTGTCTAGTTCCTTTATACAAGTTCTAGGATGTTCCGTAAGCTTCTAGAGACTTTTACATCCTTCATGAACCATCCAACACGTTCTAGAATATTCCAACCCCTTCTAACACCTTCCAGCACATGCTAGTGTATTCTGGAGCATTCTAGAGTCTTCCAGGCTTGAGCTGAGTCCATCAAACTCTAGCTCTTTTCTAAACATCTCTAGACCACTCTAGAACTTTCCCATGTAAAAGAGTCTAGATCCTTTAGGCAACTACCATTTCTTTGGATTTTAAGGGACAATTTGAACGAGACGTAACATTATGGAGACTAAAAATCCATGAAAGATATGAACTATTCTGATGGAAGGTAATGACTTATTCATTAATTGTTTGAAGAAAGTTTAAAAGATTTATGCATAACATTAAGATTACTTGCAACAGTGAAGATGAAACCATCAATCACTTAATGTTGAGGTGCATTTATTTTCAAGCTTTATGGGGTCTTTGGAAAGGAGCTATTCTAATATCAAGTTTTGTAAATGATAATTTCATGTCCTTTATGAAACTTATACTGGAACCACCTATTAATTTCATATCAAATAAGCAACAAAGGAAGCAATTCACTACGGTTCTTATATTGAACATGGCTGCAATATGGAGAATGAGAAATGATTAGGTATTTGGTCAAAATAATCCAAATTTTAGCTCTACTTTAATATGGTTGAAGCAGGTGCAACATGAATTGCTGGCATTACATAATGATGAGCTAGATAATATGTGGATTGATGAAATGGGAAACATACTTAGACAACAGCAATAGATCAAGCAAAATCATGATTTTATCACTTTCAATATAGATGCCACATTTCAAAATCAGATTGCTTCAATCGGTATAATTGTTAGAGACCACAATGGAAATATGGAAGTAACTTTGGGAAGAATCTTATCATCGAACTCATTTGGAGAAGCTGAAGTAAGAACATTTACTTTAACAATTGGATTTAAAAATGTCATAACTGAAAGTGACTCTGCAAATATAGTAAATTATGTTAATGGGAGGGTGAATTTAACATCCTGAAAAGCCAAACAATTTCTAGATGAAGCAACCTTAATTTTACAAGACTTTGAATGTTGTATCTTGAAATAGATACCTAGAAACTGTAGCAGGATTACAGATGCTATAGCAAAAATGATCTTGGTTGATAAGAAGAAAGGATCTTTCCAATATATATGTTGATTTAATACTAAATATATATATGGTTATCAACGAAGTACAGCAGTATATCAATAAATTAGTACTATGAGATTCTAGGCGTTCCAAACAACGCTACCCTTAAGAGAATATGAAAAAGGCTTACCAGAAGGCTGCCAATAAGAACCACCCTAATAAGGGTGGTGATCCTGAGAAGGTATTTGCTGTTTTCTTCTTCTTGAAATTTATATTTTGTCGTCTTATACAACATGGTAGTATATACTCGAAGACCCATCTCTTTCGGTTACAATGGTGATGGAAGGTGAGTTTTGTGTGGGGAGACTAAAGATATCTAGTGTGTAACCTAATCTTCCGATAGTGGCAGAGCTCCAAATTCATTTTTTTTTATAATTAGCTCCCTAATCTCTCTCTCATTTTTTTCACATGTATTTTAAAATTTCTCTCTCTAAATCTTTTGCATCTCTTATTGTCAATAAGACCAAAACCAGAAATAACTTTCTTCACCATCCCTAATTCATTTCTCTCTATGTATTTCATTTTATGTATTTCTAGTAGTCGATAAATTTATTGTGTATTGTTTGTAGGCAATGTAAATTGATATGGGGTACATATGGAATGTGAAAAGAAGATTAAGGAATGCATATTTGTGATTTTTTTCTCATGTTGTCTTACTTCCCCATTTTTTAATATTTTGAAAATTTAAATATTTTTTGATCTGATCTTACTATGTTATTTTCGAAGGTTATGCAATTAATAAAATGAGATCGATAAAAAAACCTTGCGGTGGAATTGGTGTTGGTTGGTGCTCGTGAGTTAGTCTTCTCTAATTATAATTATAGGTGTTGCAAGTCAGTAAAAGGATAGATGTTTATGGATTGATGTTGTAATTCTTCAGGTCGTGATATTGTTTTTACCGGAAAACAAGACAATGAATTTGATTTTTGCTCTCATTGTGTAACACTTTTATTGATCTAGATGTTTGTTATATAGTTCTTTAGTGAGCAAATTAGAAAAAGTCTCACGTTGTTTAAGAACGAAGATGAGTGTTGGATTTGGGGTAACTCATACGAATACCACTAAAGATAAGGTGATATTTAACTTCGTCAAAATCATAAAATCGCTCATTTTTACATTTAACATATGTACATCAAATCATACTAATTTCATTATTACTATTTCTACAAGAAAATTTTAAGAAACTTTTAACTCTAGAAATGTAGTCATGCTCAATTCTACACTTTTATATCCAAGATTTGTCCATTTTCTATTAATGACATTAAACATATTTAATGTGTATTCAATCAATATATTTTAGGTATTATTATATATGAACCCTCTAATTATTAAAAATATATACCAAAACATACATAATACAAAAAATTATTATTTTAATCATTTTAAAATTGTATTAATTTTATTAAATAAAATATAATTATTTATATGTAAATAAATTTATCCACTTACGGTAATTAATAATAATAAAAAAACATGCACAATATTATTGAAAATGGCTAATATAAAAATCTTTCTCTTCTTCCCAAAGGAAAGAAAAACACATTATTATTTATATTGGAGCAAAACTGTCTAGAAAATCCACTCTTTAAAGTAGAGATAACAATTATGAAAGTTTTTGTCATTCATCGCATATTTTTACTACATAAGAAGTAGGATATCTAGTTTTGGTAGCTTTTGCTTTATCTTTATAACGCACGGTAATTATTCTAGTCCCTTAAACCGATAACATCCAAATATTATTTCTCCTGACCCACCTAGAAAATCAATCAAATAAATAATAACATATATAATACAAACATACATAATATAAAATTTTATACAAAAAATAACACTAAGTGAATAATAAGTACATAGGATGAATAGGAATAACTACAAGAGTAAATGAAAAGACAAAATGAAAGAAATGAAGAAAAAAAGGGTGTTTTGTAAGTGAGAAAATGAGTATAAAAAATTTGAGTATTTCACTCAAAAAAATAAGTGATATGGAAGATAATTTGGAGAGAAAAAAAACCCACTAAACGACGCTCGAATTGGTGATCGTAGGTGTCAAAAAATGAGAAATAGTGAAGAAGGAGTGTCGGTCGTTTTGGGTTTTTGGGGCGCTGCAAATAAAATATGTTGTGTGATGGGGAAGAAAAAAGAGAAAAGAAAAATATTCACATGTGTAGTATCGGTTGACATGTTGAATTGATGTTACACGTAGTACGTAACGTCGACTCTACGTGTCAACCGACGCTACGTAAAATTACTCGTTAGTTTTTTTTATAGTTTAAAATTGAAATTGAACAATATAATTTTTTTTTGGCCAATTATTATATTTTTTAACATTTTAACTATAAATCAAAACATATACATAAAATTATCCAAAAAAAATACACAAAAATTCTATAAATTATAAAATTTTAAAAACCAATTGACGAAAAAAAAGAAAAAATTATACAATCCAAATTCAATTTTAAACAGTTAAAATAAAATAATAATTGACCAGACAATTAAAAACAAATTGTATTGTATAATTTCAATTTTAAAAAATGTTAAAATAAAAAAATTAATGAGTAATTTTACATAGCGTCGGTTGACACGTAGAACCGACGTTACGTACTACGTGTAGTATTAGTTGACACGTAGAACAGACACTACGTGTGTTGCATCGGTTGACATGTAGAATAGACGCTACGTCCTACATGTAGCGTCGGTTTAAGACATCAACTGACGCTACAAACGCATCAGTTTTTCAATGAATTGACTTTAAATTTATTATAAGTCGGTTTTTGGAAAAAATCGACTTTAAATCTCGACTTAAATGCCAAATTTTATAGTAATGAAAAAACTCAAAAATTATTATAAGCATAATTTATACTTATTTAAAATCCAACAACAATTATAATAAATATTTTTAATATTAAACAAATCATTCTTATTATTTATTTATAATTGCATATCTCATGAAATCTCTCTATGTATATTCAATAGAATCATGATGTTTTTACTAGAAGAATGTTATTACATGAAATAATAAACCAATAAAAAATTATATTTGATACTTAAGATTGTGTGAATTAAAATAATCCATAAGAAAATATAACACATTAAAAATACAACCATCATTAATGTTAATTAAAAGCACATTTGGTGGTATAAAATTTTTAATACTCACCTTGTATCTATGATTTAAATTTAAAATTATGTTTAAGTTTTTAAAATCAAAAAAATTTAAAAAACATAATCACTATATGTTACAAATTTAAGAAGAAATAAATGGTAATTTTACGTTAAAAAACTTGTTTTATTGTAAAAAGAGAGTAATTACTTTCTAATCTTAAAATATTACAAAAACAAATCATAATTGTTTTTTATACGTTAAGAAATAAGTAGCATGATACATTAATGATTTATTTTTTATAAATTAAATATATTAATCATATTTTTTAAAATTAATAAATTTAATGACGTTATTATTGTTTTTTGGATGGTTTAATGATTTCTTGCTAATTTTGATTTTTAGTATAAATATTTTTAGAAAAAAAAAAACTTAAGTTGGATGGAGTTGAATTTTATAAAATTGATTTTATTTATCTATAATTCTATTCTACATCAATTATGATTTATCATGAATTTTAATTATCTAAAAATATGGTTGTTTTTTTTTATTTTTGTTGCCATTTACTTAAAAAAAAAAGAGGTCGGGAAATTGTATATAATTTTTTGACGAACTTTCGTTAGAATCTTCTAAATGATAAAGAAAATTTGTCTAAATTGGTGACTATGTCAAGAAATTGATTATTTGGTTAGAAATTTATTAAGTCAATAATTTTAAATTTTAAATTATTTTCTTGTACTTACAGAACCAAAAGTCGTCACAAGATAATAATATTATATTATAATTAAGTTTAGCACTTTGACATTTATACCAAAAAAAAAGTAAAAAAGAAAAAAAAATCCAATCGTCAGGAAATATTATTTCTTGATAAATTCTACCATTTTGGTGACAAGATTGGTTCATCAGTAATGAATTAGCAATTAATGAATTAATCGGTACAAGTAGGATGATTGCTTATATGTGTTTGAAAGAAGTCATAAATTCTTAACATATATACTTAATACATGTGTAACTACTATGATCTGTCAAATTTATATGGCTTATTTTACTTGGATTCTTTATGGGATTTTTTAAAAAAAAAACAATCTATGAAAAAATTTAACTTTTGCATAAAATTTAATTTTTGTATAGATTATAAAATAACATTCACGCAAATTTTGCATGTATTATAAAAAACCCACGTACATATTTTCTTCTATATATTATTACTATGGTTTGTGCTTCTCTTCCTCTTTCCTCATACTCCTAAATTCCTATTAAGTAATATATTTATCACTGCGGTAGCTTTCTCATCCTTGAGAAATGACATCCATAGTTAGGAACTCTGCGAGTTATGCTCTTATATATATATATATATATATATATATATATATACCATTTTAATTTTCATATTTGAATCTACCATTAAATTGTTGGCACAATGTACCACTAAATTAAATTTTCATATCTGAATCTACCATTTTAATTGAGACATTTTGAGACAATAAAGTAAAAGTTGGGTATCCCAAAGATGTCGAACCCACTTTTCGAATTAGTATAAAACAAGACTTTTTAAAATAAATCTAACAATCCTTAATTATTTTTGTTATTCTCTTTTTCTTTAAATTTTTTAAGAAATTAATTTATTTTAGCAATTTTTTTCTAAGACATCACTTCTCCTTTGTTTTGTTTACTTTTATTTTCTTCTTATTAATTATTTTGTATAAAAATATATATTTATATTTATGAAGTTTGTGTTTTCTTATTCGTATAAATCTTTATCTAGATCTATAATGTCGAAGATTACAATATGATAATATAATTTATTTTTTAAAAAACAATCAATATATTAACCTGAGTAACCAATAGTTAATTGAATAACCTTACGATAGAATGAAAGATAAAAACTCGGGTGCAATTAGATGAAATTCAATGTTAAATGAATTTAAATGATCGTAGTTTAATTAAAATAATATTCAATTAGATTGCATTCAATTTAAATAATAAGTTGATTTTTTTTAAAGTAAAAAATACATTATATGGATATAAGTAGTATTATTTTTTTTGTTTTTTCATAAAACATTTCACACTCTACACTTTGATCACCTTATTATTTTTTCTTATGATTTTGTCAATTTTTTTTTTAATTTTCACACTTTAATGCCTTTTCTTTTTTTCTTATAATATGGATTATTTACTTTTTTAATTTTAACACATTTATCCTAAAATTTGAGGCTAATTTAAGATTAAAGTTCAAAAAATATAAAGAATAATGAGACTAAAGTGTTAAAATAAAAAAATAAAGGAATTAAATTGTAAGAAAAGAGGAAGAAAAATAAAAATAACACCCCTTAAAATTTGTAACTAGAAAAATTACACTATTTATGTCTATTCATATATTTTTATTATTAAAAAAATAAGTTTATTTTTTATATTGAACGTTATTCAAATTGAACTGCGGTTATTAAGATTCGTTAAATATCTATTTAATTACATTATGTTTAATATTATTAGATGTTATTTTTGTTATTAAATATTATAAATATATTATTTTATGTTATTTTTCAAAATAATAATAGAACTTTTATTAAAAATTAACAAATAAAACGAATAAATTATTAAAGAGAGAGAGAGAGAGAGAAAAGGCATTAGGGATAATTTGTGTATTTTTTTTCCTTCGTATTTTAACCGATTAAATTAATAATAATATTGTTATTGAGTTTTTTTAATAATAATATTGTTAATGCGAGTTGGCTATTGTAAGTTGTATTAATAATCTAGGATTTATCAATTATGAGTCGATGACATTAACATACATACTTTTTTTTTTAAATCTTTGCCCTTAATTTCTTCTACGTTCAGCTATAAAATATTATTCCATCATAGAACTTTGTCAAGGCTCTAGCTGGTTTACCCTGAAATTTTTCATATAATTAAAAAAAAATAATGTCTGATAGTGTAAAATTACACCTTTTCCTTTTCAAATCATGCATTTAAATTATATTAAATATGATATAAAAATTTAAAATATTTATAATTAATTGATCATAGACAAAAGCAGCATCAGGATAATCTGACAATTACCTTTATGATAAATTATTAAAATGTTTATGACTTATAATAGAACCTGTCAAGTTATAATTACAATTTACGCACTTGTCATAAATAAATTTGCGCTCAATTTGTATCGTGGATTAATTATTTTCAAAACTACTCAAACATAGTAATTATCGTCTGATAAAAATAAATGTATATATGTCTGTGAAAAAACCTGAAAGCATATTTAATAAGCAAATAATTGGCATAGGGGTAGGGAAATTAAAGCTTTAAATGATGAAAAAAATAAACATGAAAAATATTGGAATTCATGAAGAATCATATTTAACGAAATTCCTATAAACTAAGTCCAATAAGAGATATAATTATCATATAAATATGACTAAAAGATAATCTTAATAAAAAGATAAATGACTTATAAATAAAAAATTTATAATTATAGTTAATTATTCTAAACAGATAATTATAGATAAATATCTACGATACGATGTTATAGTAAGTTTATCTATACATATAAGTGATATGTATCATATTAACTCTCTTCTTTATATATATTTATTGTTGTACATATTAATATATATCTAAGATATTATAAATTCTCTCACATAATACAAAATCATAGCCAAATATGATCTTTCCTCTCGATCACAAAGCGAGACCAATATTTTCATGAAAACTTCATCATCTTGTTCTTGACTTAAACATTGCATGGCTAAAAACCGCCCCTACGGTGCTGCAAGGTCATAACTGTTTATTTTACCTCGCAATTCCATAGATGACAATTTGATCTTATATTGACAAAAATCGACATCAATATCTGATACTATCTATAGTATATAAGTGTTTTCTACTCCATTGAAATGATCATAAAATGTGAGACTTCTAAACGTTCTCCAGTTGCCTTATCTGAAAAAAAACATATAGATATTTGAAAAGAGACCAAGGAACGATAAGATTTCACAAGAGAAGGCCCAATATTCACTTGGTCCCTCGCATCTCCTAACTTGACTATCGAAACTTTTAAAATAAGTCATGGAAAATTTAAATAGCTACACCATTTAGACCATGACCAATAGTTAGGAAGTCCATCATGTCAACTAGTAGGCCATCCATTCATTAGTCCTTTTGACAAATGGCCCATTTATACAGAATGGTAAAAGGGCCCCTCTACCAGAAGCGCAAATCCTCTACTTGCATATGTCCATTCATAACGGGCCCAACAAATCCAAAGAAAGAGTGCCTGGGTCAAAGCATGTATGAACCTGATGGAAATTACCTTCCAGGTAATCCTAGAACACCTATTAGAGCCATTAAATCTTGGACGATCCCTCACCCAAAAATAGTCACTATATCATCTATCAATGCCCAGAGTGCATGGGGTTAAGCCTACAACTAGAAAATGTCCAACTAGTAAAGTGATCAACTATAGCAAAACCTGAGTCCCAAGATCAATTGGGAAACACTGCTTATGCCAATCATGTCAGCCAAAAGGTGCCACCTAAGCCAAGTGCTATAAATTAGGAAGTTCCACCTAAGCCAAGTGCCACCAACCATAACATGGCCAACTAGGAGGTGTCGTTCAAGCCAAGCACTACTGGCTAAGAGTTTCCTCCTAGCATAGGTTTCGTTGACCAAGAGACAATTGGGTTAGAATTTTCGACAATGCAAACACCAATAGTTGGCAATCCTTTTATCGTGCATGGCGAGCCCAACCTACTACCTTCACACAATGTGCCATCCCCCATCGTGCTTGACCAAGAATGCGATCTTTGATAAGTTTACATTCCTAAATCTAAACTGACCAAGAAAACACTTTTCTTGGCCTTTTTTGACTTTAAGCCTCACAAAATGATCCATATGGGTACATCATTACCATTAGACAAGTAAGATAAGTTAGATGCGCTCCTCAGGAAAAATAAGGACCTATTTTCATGGTATTATGAAGACATGTCCAACATTAACCTAGAAATAATAGTGCATCTTCTCAATGCTGATCAAATGTTTAGACTAATCAGACATAAGAGATAGCCATAAAATTAAGAAAGATATATCTTTATGAAAGAAGATGTTCATAAGCTCCTAAAAGCTAGGTACATAACAAAAGTGTACTACCACGATTAGTTGGCTAATGTTGCTATGGTAAAAAAAAGCCAACAAATAATGCTTCATGTGTATAGATTTCACTGACCTGAATAAAGCCTGTCCAAAAGATAGTTGTTGATTACATCTTATATATTAGCTTATGGATGCCACCATAGAACATTCCACTTTCTCCTTTATAGATGACTATTAAGGGTGTAATTAAATTAGGATGTATGACCCTAATCTAGAAAAGAAGTTTCATGATTGATCAAGGGTTGTTAGGCTACAAAGTCATGCCTTTCAATATGAAAAATGCTAGAGTCATATATCATAAGTTAGTCAATAAGATGTTTTGAGACCTTATTAGAACCTCAATTAAGGTATGCATAATTGATATGATTATAAAAAATATAGTATACCAAAGATCAAGTGTGTATTCGAAATAAGCTTAGGGAATTTCATAAGGTTTATGGTTAACCAAAGAAGAATTGAGGCCAAACCTAAGAAGAAGAAAAAAAAATTTGCTAGACATGCAATCTCCACAGAATATGAAAGAAGTCTAGAGACTTATGGGGAGAATGGTTGCCTTAAATTTCTTTATCTCACGTGCAATCAAATATTGCACACACTTTTTCAAATTATTATTGGGGAAATCTAACCTTTCTTAAGACAAAGATTGTGAGAAAGCATTCAAATAATAAAGGAATACTTGAAGAGCCCACAGTTGATTACCAGTCCATAGCCAAGTGATGTATTCACCATGTATACCTAACAACTTCATAAGAAACTGTCAATGTAATCTTAATAAAATATGATAATGATGTCCAGAAACATGTCTACAATATGAGTAAGTCCCAACATGATATGGAAACAAGGTAATCACAAATCACAAATATGGCTTTTACAATCATAGTGGCTGTTAGAAAATCACATCTATACTTCCAAGCTCATAGTATGATTGTCCCCATAGATACCCAAGTTAGACGAGTTCTCTCTAAACTAGATGTCTCTATTTGATAGAAAAAATGGTGTATTTAAATCAAATATTTAACAATGAGAACATTCCTAGTACGACCACTAAAAGTTAGAGATCCCTACAAAAGAACCATCTAATGAGGAAAAGGGTAGGTGGACATTACATGTCGACGACTCCTCAAACAAAAAATGGGAGTAGAGTCATGCTCATATTGGTCACCCTAGAAGGTGACCCAATATAGTTCAAAGCATCAAACAATGAAGTAGAGTATGAAGCATTCATCGTCGAACCCAACTTAGCAAAATCCTTGGGGGCCAAACAAATTGACTATTTTAGCGACCTTCAACTTGTTATGAAAAAATTGCTAGATGAGTTCTAGGTATGAAGGCCCAACTTATAGCAATATTAAAGTTTAACCACAATGCAACTAAGTTCCATGAGCTTTTAGACCTTGAGCCACAATTTATGAGAGGAAAATACTCAAATAGATGCTCTTTATTCCAACTAGCCTCCACCATAGATGAGGCTCTATACTAGATTGTCCATATTCACCATCTTGGTAATCCTAGCATCAAAGGTCATAACATATGAATGTTCCCTATTGAATTGGAACCTAACTTGATAGTTCCAATTAAAAAGTTCCTCACGGATGGAACTTTGTCCACTAATAGGAAAGAAGCAAGAAAGGTTAAGATTAGGGCTATCCATTTCTGTATAATAGATGGTATGTTATACAATCTTGGATTCTGTAGCCTTTACCTTAAGTGTTTAACACTAGATGAAGTTGACTATGTCCTGATTGAGATCAATAGATGAGTGTGTGGAAATCACTCTGGTTTAAGAATCTTAGCTCTTAAGATAGATAGGTAAGGGTACTATTGGCCCATAATGCTCAAAGATGTAGTTAGTAGGGTTAAGAGTTGTGACAAGTGTCAACGACAGTCACCCATGTCCATATAGTTGGTCAAATAACTAATATGTCTATAGATCCCCTGGCTATTCGTGCAGTCAAGGCTAGAGCTTATTGGTTCTTTTCCCACAACCATGTGAATCAAATATGGAATCATTACTATAGAATACTAAACCAAGTGGGTGAAAGTTAGTCTACTCCAAAAATTTCATAAGAAAAGATCATATACTAAATTTGGTAAAATATCATCTATAGATTCAAAGTTTTCTACACTTTAGTTTCAGATAATGGAACTTGGTTCACATAAAGGAAACAAAAAACTTTTGTGAAAAACATGACATCCTATATGTATTTTTCATTATTGAACACCCCCAATATAATGGTCAAATAGAGGCCATCAATAAAGTAATCTAGTTGAACCTGAAAAGGAAGCTTGAAACATGCAAGAAAGCATGGGTATAAAAAATGCTATATGTTTTACGGGCCTATCAAACCACATCCAGAACAACCATAGGAGAAAAACCTTTCTTCATATATTATGGCCCAAAAATCATAGTTTTAGTCGAAATTTGATTGCCAAGTTATAGATAAAGTCTTAAAAAATTGGATGGTAATGAATAAGGTCTGGCTTTAAACTTGGACCTCCTTGAAGAATAATGAGGATAAGGCAATATCATGTTGGCCATCTATCAATAGAGGATGGCCATCTATGAAAACCACTTGATCTACCCCTCACAGATTCAATAGGGTGACTTGGTACTAAATTAGAAAACACAATCAATTATGGAAAGAGGGACAAGAAACCTCAATTTCAATTGAGAAGGTCATTCTAAAATAAAGCATGTCCTTGGAAAAAGCAAACATCTCCTAGAAAACCTGGGAGATTCTGAGGCCCCAAACCCGTGGATTGTGTAACACCTCAAAAATTAATACTAATAACAAAGACTAAGTAGTGCTTACACTATTAGTTTTTTTTCTTTTTTTTTTTCTCAATTTATATTGTGGTAACACTTAGCAAATAAAAAAGTGTTACCTGGCTACATTTCAGTTTCTATTCTTAGGATTTTTTTCAACTATTTTGTAATTTGAATTTATTATTAATAAAGAGAGAACTTAGGCTATATATTTTTATATACAACTATAAGTTTACACTTAGATGATTTGACAGGACAAAAAATCCAATATCAAATTGACAAATAGACATGAGCCCTTCCAACTATAGCAAGTCTAGGTTTATTAGTATGACATTGCTAGGGACTAAGCAGTATTAGGCCATCAATGCTTCGACATGTTATGCACTCATGCTAAGGTAGTGAATAAGAAGCACCTTGATAGGTGTGCTATGTTCTATCATGGCCCAGGCCATCAAATGGTCCACAAAAGATAAAGGCATTAAGTTATTGATAGGATGCACCCTAACCATAGGCTCTACGCTTCAAACTACAACTAATATGAAGAATAAATTAATTGGGTTTTTATCACCTCTTAGTTGGTCATAAAACATTGAAAAGGACCATGGTTCAAATGTTATGCCACCTTAGGCCATGGGATTGTTTTTTGTTCCTCAAGACGTCAAAACAACAAACTTAAATTTATAGGATTTTAAAAATGAGACCTAAAGTTTCCAACACCATAAGATTAAACACCATGGAATGGTATGAATCACACCAATACCCTCATAAGATAGGAAATTTATTCAACTTAACAAAAATACTTTTCTAAGTTATGAAGCATCTCATGTATAGACTATTTGAAAAAATTCAAGTACTTAGTCGAGGGCTCAAAGACTGAGAAGTTTAGATAAGCAACACCTGGACTTATAAATCACCCCAATTTAGAAAAAAATTCACACAAACATAATAAGGTCCATATAAAAATAAGGTGAAAGATATATAAGTCAAAGATCACCCAAACTTCAAAAGAGAGGTCATTTAGTCGAACAAAAGTAGGGGCCAAAAATTGAATAGCTTTCTGGCTAGATGGACTAGGACCAAGTATGACTAGCCAGGATTAAGTATGGCTAGCCAAGATCAAGCATGATTGACCAGGATCAAGTGTGGCTGGCTAAGATGAGGCACAACTAGTTGGCACAAGACATAGTCGTTAAGAGTATGGCTAGTTGATTAGGATATGGTCAGTCAGGAACGTGGCCGACCAGATAGGTCCAAACCTTTATGAATCATTTCATCTAAGGTCTCTAACCCTCACACCGCGCCTTACCAGTGTATACTCATGTTCCTATGCGTTGACTCTACTGCCTATAATCTCACAAAAAAATGAGATAGTGGTCAGGTTTAGAAGTAATACTATAAGTAAAAGTAAAAAAAGAAGAAGTGTAAAATAATATAAGAACTAGGGAAAATGGTGTATATGCCTTCATGTCCAGAAATGTTCATATAAAAAATCAAGATTGTAATACAAAGAAAATCCACTAAGTTTATGCACTTTAGTGGGGAGGTAAATTAAGTCCAAACTAACCTAAAATGATAAGAAGTAAAAGATGTTGTGCTATTGTTTGAACTAGCCATTGCCTACTGCAACATCATCTCCAGTCTCCTCGAAGTCTTCCTTACCAAAATGGCTCGAACTATCATCATCCAATTTAGAGGTAACCATATCATATCAAGAAGCATATCTCTTTGAGGAAGGACATATAGGCTCAGAAAGAATAATCTTTGGGTAGGCTCATCTGAACTATCTCTTCCCAGTTTGAAATTCGTAAGCCCAAGCATCCAAGATATCTATTACTTATCTAGAGAAGTTATGATTCTCAATAATGCCTTGTACCCTAGTTGCCCATCCTTAACAATGAGCAACCATATCTACTCCTAAGTAGGGTGTAGGTTCTTAGATAGCTCATTAACCCATTCCTTCACATTGGTCAAAGTAGTTTATTCTTCTAATAAAAGAGTCTCAAATCGATTGACTTCTTTCTTGGTCACCTCCTGAGCCACCAATCCTTTAGCATGTATCTTAGTAGTGGTAGAAGTTTCCACCCTGGATTTCTCCAAATCATTGCATATAGTCTCAAAAGTGTCCATAATGTTAACTAACTTAATAGAAACGAATTATGTGCAATGCATGCACAAATCTATTTATCACAATAAGTAATATAGTGATACGAAAATATCATTCTCATGGAAATTATGTTATTAGAAATTAATTTTTAAAACTAAAAATAAATATCAATTTCATTTTGGTGTTTGAGGAAAACAAAATTAAAAGAACTAAAAATATATAATAGTAATTAATTAACTCAAAATTAGAATCTAAGAAGATGTATGGAAAATATCTAAGAATACTTAATCCCCTAATTTTCTAAACATATGATCACTAAAATCTACCAAATATAATTATCAATTAACTACATGAATAATTGAATTTAACTTAGTATGTATTTCTATCTCAAGTAAACTACACACCATATAATAATTAACCTAATCATATTCTCGTGTAAATTAAATTGCATACTACTTATTATGTTCATCAATACTATATCACATATATAAGAATCATATATCCCTGCTTAAAAACTATACATGTTATTTAATCAAGACAGACAATTAAATAATTCTCTCAAATCTATTTAATTGCCTATATAGGTCAATTTTGACTAAACAATTAATAGCATGAAAATCAGATTAAATAATCTAATTGAATTGAAATCATAACTGTGCAAAAATATTAGATCATCAAATGTAAAAAATTTGGGTTTATAAGACCCTTACATTAATAAATTAACTAGACTTGATTTTGTTCATAAATCTCATATTTTTATAAAAAACAAGACATAAAAATTGATAAAAGAAGAGAAGAAGAATAAATACGATCAATCTCTTGAATTGTACCACCAATCTCCTCTTAAATCACTACCAAAATTGTATCTCCTTTTGAACTTTTTCTATATTTTTCTCTCTTTTTTACTCCAAAAAATGATAAAAAATTATTAATTTTTTGCTCTTTGAGATTTTTGGGCAATTAAGATTTTAAATTAGACTTAGATGAAATCTAGATAATTAGTTCAACTTCAAATTAAAGACTGAGATAAAAAAAAGTAAACAATGATAGATAATGGGATCGCGACATATGACATGTGAAAAATACTGGACGAATCAGCACGAGACTCATGGCAAGGCGGACTGGTCATGAACAATGCATGTTGAGTCAATTTAATGGAATAATGGAAGTTCATACTTCATCATCTGAATATACATTCTACCACTTTTATTTGTGTCAATTGGTAGTATCGTCCATCCTACAAGTTTTATTTTCCCTAGTGTCATGATATTTTTGTTTAAAGTCTTACAATTTATTCTCCCTCACACACACATTTAACCATAATAGGTTTATGATTGCATGTTAAAAAGCCCAAAACAACAAAATATTTTAATGAAGTTCTCTAGACTTCATATAAGAGTAAGACTCACTAAAAATTATCAACGTCAATCACATAGTTGCACAATACAAGACTTGTACGACATCACATATCTGCTTATAAGAGAAAAATAAACTCAATTAAAAGTGTCAATACTGTTATTTTATGCTCATGTCTCTCCCTTTAGAACAATGTAAGCTTATGTTGGTCGATCTATAAATAGAAAAAAAAACAAAAACGGAAATATCATTAAGATTTAGCCCCCACAAAATACTCATATATAAGTTCTTTGAACACTTCCAGATGTAACCGTGAGTACTTCAATCAATTGTATAAAATCATAACTTCAGAGTTTTACTCTTTTAAGTTGTCCTTTTCTATAGCAATCTCTTTAATCTCTTGTATCATTTTCAAAATTTTCCACATTGTCGGTCTTTAATTTGGAGATGTCAAACTACAAATAGAAGCAATCTCAATAAGTATTCTTAGTTGATTATCTTCACCAGCATCATCTTCCCTCATTGATCTTACCCACTCTGGTACATCTGTGGGCACGAGAAATGGATGCTATGAAGGGTGTTGAAAAACAAATGAATGTTTATTAAAAAAAATTAGTAGAGCCTTGTCCTACATTGTCTTTTTACACTACTTAAAAAATGTATAAATAGTAAAAGTTGGCTATTGGGATTGCCCCAAGAGGTACACACTTTTGTAGAAGTGGAGAGGACCTAGGCAAGTGTGATACCACACGCGCGCGTCGCTTTCGTCGGCCGTGCCGAGCCTAGTCCGAGTGCGTGTGGCATTTTCTTTTTTGAAAAAAAAATTATTACAAAAACTTTTCCACTCAAAAAATGGTTGTTATATATATATATATATATCAGAAAAACAACCACTGTTACTCGTCTTTACTCACAAAAATGGTCGTTACTCGTCTTTACTCACAAAAATGGTTGTTACTCGTCTTTACTCAGAAAATGGTTGTTACTCTTCATTACTCAGAACGATTGTTACACTCTCCATCCCTAGACATTACCGTTATTATCATAATAGCCACACAGTTTATGAAACCTATAAATAGTGGGCCTCAACCCTCAGTTTCAATAAAACAATATGCAAACTCATCTCACTAAGAAACAAATTCTCTTTACAATTCTAAGTTAGTTTTCAGTTTTTTGAGCAACAAATTTTCAGGTGTAGCATTCCCGGTCTTCATTAATGTAGTGAAGTTCCGAGACAGAGAAAAAGATTTTAGGCTATTTTATCCTAGGGACAACGGGGTTGTGTTTGCTTGCACAAAATTTTGCAGAGCCATGAAACATCTTAAAGAAACGACCTAGTCTGCGACTCTACCCAAGCAGTTCATTTCAAGTTATCGATAATATTGTTCAAAAACTATTTTAACGTAGTTGTATCAATAATTTTAAGATGATTCTATCTATCATGTCTACTGAAATGCTAACTGCTGATCTCAACAAACCATTCCGTTTTGAGGGACTACACTTTAAAAGATGGAGACAAAAAATGTTATTTTTCTTAACCATGAAAAAATTCATTTATGCTCTTACTACTAAAAAACCAATACAGTCTAATCCTCATGCTGAAGCTATACCTAAGGATTTAGACACCTAGATGGAAAATGATTTTTTTTGCAAAAATTATATTCTTAATGGTTTAGCTGATGACTTGTATGATTATTATAACTCTGATAAGTCTGTTAAGGAAATTTGGGAAGCACTTCAAAAGAAGTACGACACCGAGGAAGCTAGAACTAAGAAGTATGCTGTCAGCAGATACATGAAGTTTCAAATTATTGATGGCAAATCAGTGGGAGCTCAATCACACAAACTGTAGAAGATAGCACAAGAAATAACTTCTGAAGGTATGACTTTAAATGAACAATTTCAAGTAGTTGTTATTATAGATAAATTACCCCCTACTTGGAAAGATTTTAAGAATACACTTAGGCCTAAAACTAAGGAATTTTTTTTAGAAAGTCTTATAACCCGTTTAAGAATAGAAGAAGAAGCCCGAAAACAAGACCAAAGAGATGAAGTACTCGTAGTCTTAAACAATAATACCAATAAGAAACCCTCTTCTGTAATTCTGAAACCTAAAGGTAGAAATATGAAAACTCAAAATAGTAATAATAACCAAAACCACAACCACCAAAATAGAAATAGAAACTATCCTCCCTAGAATGAACCTCAACCCCCTTAAGGAATAACACAATCATGTGTTATAGTTGTAACAGACCTGGCCACTTGGCTAGGAACTACCAGAACAGGAATCGTCCTGCCCCAAAGGCAAACCTTACTAAAGATCAACTTATTGCTATGATATCTGAAGTTAATTTTGTTGGTGGATCCGAGGGGTGGTGAGTGGACACTAGTGCTTCTCACCATGTCTGCTATGATCGAGACATGTTCAATGATAGAGGACTGAATATGATTGCAATATCTTTAATGATTTTTATAAAAATCATTGCACCTTATTCTCATTAAATGAATGGCAAAGTTGAAAGAAAAAATAGAACTTTTATTGAATCAGTTGTTGCAATTTTATTAAACTATGGTGCTATTTCCCATTGGTAGGGAGAAATTTTATTAACTGTTTGCTATATGTTAAATAGAGTGCCTAAATCTACAAATAAAATTTCACTATATGAAATTTTGAAAAATAAGAAACCTAATTTAACTTATTTTAAAACTTGGGGTTGTTTAGCCTATGTTAGGATCCCTGATCCTAAAAGAAATAAACTTGCTAGTAGAGCATATGAGTGTGTATTCATAGGATACACTGTGAATAGTAAAGCTTATAAATTCTATGACTTAAATGATCATGTAGTTATAGAATCAAATGATGCTGACTTCTATGAACATAGGTTTCCCATTAAATTTAAAAATAGTGGAAGCTCGTCTTCTAGTAGTTTACCCATAACTAGAACTAGTGAACAAAATGAAGAATTAAACACTAAAATTAGAAGAAATAAATGAGCTTGAACCTTTAAGGATTTTGGGTCTAATTTTTATGCTTATAACTTAGAGGAAGATCTTCAAACTCTTAAAGAAGCATTATCTTCTTTAGATGCCAACTTATGGGAAGAATCCATAAATGATGAAATAGACTCACTTGAGTATAATAAGACTTGGCATTTAGTTGACTTACCTCCTGGTTGCAAAACCATTGGATGTAAATGGATACTAAAAAAGAAATTAAAGCCCGATGGTACTATGGAAAAGTACAAAGCTCGTCTTGTAGTTAAAGGGTATAGGCAAAGGGAAAATGTAAATTTCTTTGATACCTTTTCACCAGTCACATGAATAACTTCCATACGTGTACTTTTTTCTCTTGCTGCTATCCATGACTTAGTAGTACATCAAATGGATGTTAAAACTGCTTTCTTAAATGGTGATTTAGAATAAGAAATTTATACGAATCAACCTGAAGGTTTTGTTATCCCATGTAAAGAAAATAGAGTTTGTAAACTAGATAAATATCTTTATGGTCTAAAACAAGCACCTAAGTAATGGCATGAAAAATTTGATAATCAAGTTATCTCACATGGGTTCAAAATAAATGAAAGTGACAAATGCATTTATTATAAATTTGAATATAACATTTGCACTATTATATGTTTATATGTGGATGACATACTTATTTTTGGATCAAATATTCATGTTGTGAACAATGTGAAAACTTTGTTAAGTGCTAATTTTGATATGAAAGATCTTGGAGAAGCGAGTGTAATCCTTGGTATAAAGATAACTAGGTTTGAAAAGGGAATTTCTCTAGATCAATCTCACTACATTGAGAAGATCTTAAATAAATATAATTACTTTAACTACAAACATGCATGTACTCCTTATGATCCTAGTGAAAAGTTGTTCAAGAACACCGGAGACGGTGTTAAACAAACTGAGTATGCGAGCATCATTGGTAGCTTACGTTATGCTACTGATTACACTAGACCAGACAT
Source organism: Hippophae rhamnoides (assembly GCA_033030585.1). Taxonomy (NCBI): domain Eukaryota; kingdom Viridiplantae; phylum Streptophyta; class Magnoliopsida; order Rosales; family Elaeagnaceae; genus Hippophae; species Hippophae rhamnoides. The sequence continues at coordinate 39,993,126 of CM065430.1, read as the reverse complement.
AGCTTATGTTGTGAGACTATTATGTAGGTTTACTAGTAGACCTAGTGTAAATCATTGGAATGCTATTCAAATGATTAGAAGATACCTTAAGAGAATTATGTACCTTAGATTACATTATAAAAAGTTTCCCGCTATTCTAGAAGGATACAACGATACAGATTGGAATACTTTATCAGAAGACTCCATAGCAACTAGTGGCTATATATTTAACATAGCTGGTGGAGCTGTTTCTTGGAAGTCTAAGAAACAGACAATATTGGCTCAATCTTCAATGAAGTCTAAAATGATAGCACTAGTCACTGTTAGTAAAGAAGTAGGCTCGCTAAGAAGTGTGTTAGCTGAGATCCCTTTATGGGAAAGACCGATACCATCTTTCTTGATCCACAGTGATAGTACCGCGGCTATTGCAAAGATTCAAAATGTTACTACAATGGCAAGAGACAACATATACATCGTAAGCATAGTACTGTTAGAGAATTTCTCTCTACGGGAGCTATAAGAGTGGATCATGTACTTTCTGATGAAAATTTGGCAGACCCTTTGACGAAAGGATTACCGAGAGAGAAGGTTTTCAAAACCTCAAAAGGAATGGGACTAATGCCCTTAGAATGAAGAGTCACTCGTGATGGTAACCCAACTTATAGACTGGAGATCCCAATAAATAAGTTCAAAGGGTAATAAAAAGTCATGAAGTGATATGAGATAAATCATGCTATTTTCAAATCCCATTCTATATTGTTAGAAGCATGAAGTCCTGAAGCGATAGAAAAGGATGAGTAATTGTTAAACTCTTAATGAGTTCTATACTCTATATGGAGTGGAGTATATAGCTATAGGAGTACTCTTGATAGACTCGCCTATGTGAATGTGGAAGTGTGGCCGCTTCCTATGGAAATATTTTGGGCAAAATTTACTAGAGCGTTCACTATACTGGGATACACGTGCATAGCCATAAAACATGGGCTTTTCGAACTACACCTTGGAAAGGTTGTGTGTGTTATGATTGTTAGAGATAGAGTTCAAAACTACGAGTTACTCTAGTATATTCTGAAGCATCAACACTATGCAAAGTTTAAAGTTGATAGACACCTTTTTTTCTTATGCACAATCTTATATTTTTAATTAATCGGTTCCTCGATGAAAATTATTTTTATATAAAATTCAAGTGGGGATTGTTGAAAAAAAAATGAACGTTTATTAAAAACAATTAGTAGAGCCTTGTTCCACATTGCCTTTTTACACTACTTAAAAAATGTATAAATAGTAAAGAGTTAGCTATTGGGATTGGACCCCAAGGGGTTCCCACTTTTGTGGAAGGGGAGAGGACCTAGGCAAATGTGATACCACACGCGTGCGCACGTCACCGCCACTGTCCGTCCGACCAACTGGTTGTACCGTGCCGAGTCGAGCAGAGTCCGAGTGCGTGTGCGTGCGTGTGTGTATATGTGTGTGTGTGAGGTGGCATTTTATTTTTTAGAATTTTTTTTATTACAAAAACTTTTCCATTGAGAAAATGGTAGTTATATATATATATATATATATCAGAAAAACAACCATTATTTTATTTTACTTAGAATGTGATCGTTGTTTTCTTTTATCAGAATATGACCGTTAAATGGTCGTTACTGTTCTTTATTCAGAAAAATGGATGTTACTCATCTTTACTCAGAAAATGACTGTTACTCTTTATTTCTCAAAAAGATTGTTACGCTCTCCATCCCCAGACATTACCATTATCATCATAATGGCCACACGGTTTCTGAAACCTATAAATAGAGGGCCTTAGCCCTTAGTTTCAATACAACAATATGCAAACTCATCTCACTAAGAAAAAAATCCTCTCTACAATTCTAAGTTACTTTTTAGTTTTTCGAGCAACAAAATTTTCAAGTGTAACATTCCGGTCTTCATCAGTGCAGTGAAGTTCTGAGACAGAGAAAACAATTCTGGGCTATTTTATCCTGGGGACGATGGGGCTGTGTTTGCTTGCACAAAATTGGACAGAGTCGCAAAACGTATTAAAGAGAGTGACCTAGTCCGTGACTCAACCCAAGCAGTTCATTTCAAGTTATTGGTAATATTGTTCCAATACTATTTTAACATACTTGTATCAACAAAGGGTGTTTACCTTTCAAAAGCTCGAACAAGAGTACTTCAAAGGCATATATGTCAGAATTGACAATGGCTAGTCGGTTGGATTTGCAGTTCTTGAGTGCTTTGTAGCCAGAACAATCAGGATCATCATTGGTAGAAAGGTTAATAAACATGGCAAGGTTATGGTATATGAGACAATCCTTGAAATCAGATTCAAGGAGAACATTTGTTGATTTCAAGTTGCCATGGATTAACCTAGATGTTTGATGAATGTAAGGATGAAAATGTCCACCACAACAACAATATTACTATTTTGTATTAATACTTATTAATTAAATTATTAACAAGCTTTCAAAAATATCGATAAATTATTGTTTAAATGTCTTTCTTTAATTAAAATATCTTGAATAATGTTAAAATATTATCAAAATATTGACAAATAAAATATCAAAATATCAATAAAATTTCTTTTCATACTATCAACATTTATTTATTTATTATATTTGTTGAAAAAACAAGAAATAACTCTATACAAAAGAGCTCTCTAGTTTGTATTATTTTCTTCATGTTTTCATTACAATTGTATAGCTATTTATAAGGAAATTTTACTCCTTTAATTACTCTTTAAATTAAGCATTCCTTGATTTACTCCTTGAATTAAGGATTCATTGTTTTATTTCTTGAATTAAGGTCCTTGTTTTATTCCTTGAATTAAGGTGCTTGTTTTATTCCTTGAATTAAGGTGCTTGTTTTATTCCTTGAATTAAGGACTAATATCCAATACTCCCCCTCAAGCTGGATCCAGAAGGTTTATGGATCCAAGCTTGGACAAAAGTCGTTGAAACTGATGAGAAGCCAAAGGCTTGGTGAAGATGTCATCCAGTTGGTCGAAGCTTCTTGTATAATGTGTCTGAATCACCTGTGATTGAACTTGTTCATGAACATAATGACAATCAACTTCAATGTGTTTCGTCCTCACATGAAACACTGGGTTTGATGCTATATGCATGGTTGCCTGATTTTCACAAAATAAGGATATAGGAAGAGTTGTAGGAACACCTAAATCACACAGAAGACCTTTAATCCATATCAACTCACATGCAGTTGAAGCCATTGCACGATACTCAGCTTCGGCACTTGATTTGGAAATGACAATTTGCTTCTTACTCTTCCATGTGACCAAGTTTCCACCGACAAATGTACAATAGCCAGTGGTGGACTTGCGATTGATTGCATTCCATGCCCAATCAACATCACAATACCCCATCATTTGTGTGTTGTCATTCTTCTTCATGATGATACAACGACCCACTGATCCTTTTAAGTAGCGTAAGATCCTTTTAACAATGGTCAAATGCTCAAATGTTGGGGAGTGCATGAATTGGCTCATAATACTTACAGAATATGTGATGTCAGGTCTGGTGATTGTTAGGTAGATCAACTTACCAACCAGTCGTTGGTAATAACTTATATCCGTGAGTGGCGTGCCCTTCAAGCTAGGTTTGAGCTTGATATCAAGAGGGGTGATGGCTGGTTTAGCATTGCTTATGTTAGCTTCCTTGAGAAAATCTAGGACATATTTCCTTTGGTTAAGAAAGAGTCCCTTGTGTGAGGTTGACATTTCTATACCAAGAAAGTACTTCAATATCCCAAGGTCTTTAATTGCAAAACTTTGTCTGAGGGACTATTTGAGGTTGAAAATCTCATCAGTATTATCACCTGCCCATAGTTCATGTGCGAACAAATATTGAGGAATCAGCATTGCTGCTTTTGAAACCAACACTAGTAAGAACTGGGCTTAGCTTGGCATACCAAGCTCATGGGGACTGTTTCAAACCATAAATGGATTTGTGCAATTTGTACACTAAATCTAGTTCATTGCTTTGAGGATGCCCGGGTGGCAATTTCATATAGACTTCTTCTTTGAGATCACCATGCAAGAATGCATTCTTCACATCCATTTGGTACATGGACCACCCCTTGTTTACAGCCACGGACAGTAGCACTCTTATTGTGTTCATTTTTGCAACAGGTGCAAATGTTTCTTTATAATCCACCTCGAATGTTTGAGTGAATCCCCGAGCCACCAATCTTGCTTTATACCTTTTAATTGATCCATCTGACTTGAATTTGAGCTTATAGATCCATTTGCAACCCACGACTTTCTTGCCTTTTGGAAGTTTGGTGATGCTCCATGTGTTGTGTTGATCTAGGGCTTTAAGTTCTTCTTGCATGGCTTCCTTCCACACCTTTTGGTTGTTGGCCTTATGAAGTTTTGAGGCTCACTGTAACTTGATATAGTGTTGAGGAATACGGCATGTGCTGGTGTCACTCTCTTATATGACACATAATTTGAGATGGGATGTGTGTGTTTATAGGTGACAAAGTCTTGAAGTCTTGTGGGAGGTTTCCTAACACGCATTGGATTATGTCATGGAGCAGGAGGAGTTATCTTACACTCGTTCACATCTTGTACCATATTGTGAGGATCATCTTGATTATCACCATCTTCATGCAGTGTACCATTTAGACGAGACCCTTCATTGTTACTTTCAGTGAGAGATGCATCAATGTTGACATGGCTGGGATCTTGTTGTTGTGGAGCCTCAAGTTTGATTCTTGGTAATGCAAACACATCCAAGATGCCATCCCCTTGACTTGTGATTTCATGTGACTTGCTGAAAAAAGGGTTAGTTTCATAAAGTCGAACATCTTTAGATACAATTAATCTCCTAAGTTGGGGATCATAACACTTATATCCCTTTTGTGTAGATGAATAACCAAGAAAAATACATTTAATAGCTCTAGGATCCAATTTATCTTGATGATGAGATTGAATATGTACAAAACAGATGCAACCAAAGACTCTAAGGTGTGAGGTTAATTTTCCTTCCTTTCATGACCTCTTGGGGAGACTTGAAATCCAAGACTCGGTTGGGTAATCTATTGATGATGTAAGCAGTTTCCATAACCCCTTTGGGACCAGAATCTCTTTGGTACATTCATTTGTAGCATTAATGCTCTACTTTTTTCAAGTAAGTCCCAGTTTTTGCGTTCAGCTACACCATTTTGTTGAGGTGTGCCAACACAACTTGTTTGATGCATAATGCCATGAATGCTCAAATATTGTTTCCTGATATGGGACATATATTCGGTGCCATTGTCAGATCTTAAGGTTTGAATTTTAGAGGAGAAGTGATTTTTAACAAGGTTATGAAAGTCCTTAAATACTTCCATAATTTCATTCTTAGACTTTAAAAGATATAACCATGTGACTCGAGAGAAATCATCAACAAAAATTACAAAATACTTATAACCATCAAAAGATTCATTAGTTGGTCCCTATACATCTGAATGAACTAATTCAAAACACTTACTAGCCCTAGACAAGGAAGAATTAAAAGGCAATCTAGTGGCCTTAGACAAGTGGCAAGTTTCATATGCAATTGCATCATTTTCTAAGTTTGGAAATAAAGTTGAAAAAATTGGTGGAGAAGGGTGAGCTAAACGTTGATGCCACAATTGATTATCTTGGATAGAGTTAAACTTGGCTTGAAACCCTTTGGGATTGCTCTTGGATATGTAATAGAGACCATCTAAGTAAAACCCTTCACCAATCATCTTTTTGGTGGCACAATCCTAAAAAATGACATTGTGAGGAGAAAAAATGGCTAAGTAATTCAAGGTATTTATGATTTTTCCTACAGATATAAGTTGGAAGGGAGAGGAAGGTACATATAAAACCACCGATTCGATTTCATCTGACATTAGTTTTATTTTTTCCTTTCCTAAAACCTTTACATTCTCACCATTTGCAATTGAAACTTGAGAAGGATTTGCTAATTTTTCAAACTTATGAGACTTTGACACATGGTTTGTCATATGATCTGTGGCACCTGAATCTACAACCCAAAAATCATGCAACATATTTATTTTAAGAAAGGCTTTTAAAGGCTTTTATGATACCTTGCATGTCTCTTGTGGTATGAGTTTTGTATACGCTAAGAAACCTGGCAAACTTGCCTAGCAATCTTTGTCGTGTTTCCTTCTTCTATGCTATCCACACAGTCAATTATAACTCCTCCTGTCTTATTTTGAAGATACAATATAAACTCATTCATAAGTTCAGCTGGATTCGCTGTGAAGTTTTTGAATGGATCAGACCCATTAGAGGTAGAGGCAGAAGCATGATTTGCACGATGTGCAGTACGATTCACTTTCTGTAAACCCTTATCCTTTATAAAATCAGGTTTTAATTCTGGATGTAGAATCCAACATGTGTCCTTAACATGGCCCGTATAGTTGCAATGTTGACACTTCAATTTGGATGCTTCCTTTTGTACTTCCTCTCATTGGTTAGATAGGCTCTTACCTCAGGTGCACTAGCCATTGCACCCTTGTTCATGACTTTCCTCCTTACTTCTTCACGTTGAATTGTCGCACATACATTGGTGAAGGAATGAAGTTTAGTATTCATGAGTATGTGGCATCGTATATCTTCATATGCTGGATCGAGACTGGACAGAAGTTGAAATATCTTATCTTCTTCGGCTCTCTTTCGTAGGAGAGCTACATCGGTTGTATGAGGACAATATATTTCCAACTCATTCCATATGTTTTTCATGCTTCCTAAGAGTTGTACAAAAGGCATGCCATCTTGTTGCAGATCTGAGATGTCCTTCTTTAATTGAAAAACTCGTGCAGCATTGCTTTGACTACCATACATTTCCTTGACCGTCTCCCATAATTGGTATGCAGATTCAGAGTAATTGAATATTTCAGCTAATTTACATTCCATGGAATTTAGGAGCCATGATATAACTAGCTGATCCTTACTAAGCCAAGATTCATAGGTTGGTGAGGAAACTTCAGGTACTTCGAGCTTCCATTTATGAACCCCAATTTGGACCTTCCACCTAGAGCCAGAGATACTGCTCTTGACCAAGGTAAGTAATTAAACTCATTCAACAAGACTGAGCTTAATCTTTGATTTGGGTTGACATCCACCTCATGCATATTAATGAAGGAAAGAACCGATGAACTTTCCGCTTCTGATCCTAACGGCTTGTCTTCAACCATTTAAAGATTGAAGATGTTAAGATAATAATAAAACAGAAGCAAATTAATTTTTCTACTTTGATACCATGTTGAAAAAATAAGAAATAACTCTATACAAAAGAGCTCTCTAGTTTGTATTATTTTCTTCATGTTTTCATTACAATTGTATAACTATTTATAAAGAAATTTTACTCCTTTAATTACTTTTTAAATTAAGTATTCCTTGATTTACTCCTTGAATTAAGGATTCCTTATTTTATTAATTGAATTAAGAATTACTTGTTTTATTCTTTGAATTAATGATTAATATCCAATAATATTTACTATAATTAAATAATTTACTTAATTATTTTAAATATTTTAACTACTTGCTTTACAATATTTTATAAATATATATATATATATATATATATATATATATATTTTAATTAATTAATTATCTTATTGATTAATATATATTATAAATATTTAAAAATATATGTATTAAATAAAAAATTAATTTAAAATATAAATAATTGATTATTTTGATATTTTATCATCCATATTTTTAATAGAGTTTTCGTAGTTATTACGAGTTTTTCAAAGTTTTCATTAATAACAATAATATTTTTGATATTTTTATAAAAATTATATCTTAATATCTTTAATTACGTCAATATTTCACAACTTAATTGTTATAATTAAATTATCATCGTTAATTTTGTAAAATAAAGCAAATATAATGAAAAAAGTTGAGATGGAGAAAAATAACACTCTGAATATTTTTATTATTATCTAACGGATATTGTATTTTTATTTAAATAAATTAAATCTTCTATTATAATCCGCTCCGATAACTAATAAAATATACATGGAATATGAACTTTCACTTTATGACCGTTGGATTATACTATACAGTACAAAATAGAGATCCGAGCTATGATAGATAATCTCACGGTTCTCTGTTCGTTCTCACCCACCATTGTTAAGAAAAGAAAGGAAAACCCCATCCACCACCTGAGCACGCAGTAAAGTAAAGCCCCAAACTTTGCCTTTCCAGCCTACTAGTCTTAAGCTCCAGCAGATCAATCAATGGCGGACTACGAACCCCACCACCACCACACAGGAATCCCCAAAGAAACAGCTCTTCAAGCCTTAAACACTATAGTCCAGCTCCATTTTGAGAAGACCCTTGAGAAGAAACGCGCGATAGACCTCCAAAAAAAGGAACTTCAAAAGCTCTTCCAGCTCTTCTTCATCTTCTTGAGCCTTGTCTTCTTGGCCGAAGCTCAGTCTGCTAAGCTTCAATGCCGACATTGCTGGGTACCTATTATTCTTCTCTCTCTTGGTCATCTCATCTTCTACGTATCAGTGGCTCAGACCTTGAGGTGCATCAATGGCTTCAAGTACCAGAGGCGTTGCCACAAGCTGACACTTGGGTTAGCAACTGAGAAATTGAGGGAGATGAAGATGAAGATGAGTAGTTGTGCCGGAGCTGAGTTTGATGGATTTGGTGATGAAGATTTTGAGATTCATTATCAAGAACCTCCCGAGAATTACTTTGGTAAGTTTAAAAGAAATTGGGCTCTGCACTTTGGGTTTTTGATTTTGATCTATGTGTTTATGGTGTCTTCCTCTGTTGTTGTTCTTTGTTTTTGACTTTCCCTTCGTTTTGGAAGAGCTGTGGAAATTTGTGTATTATGTTGATTCTTATGGTATGAAAATTTATGGCTAGAATTTTATTAAGAATCCAATCCAGATTCATCGTTTCATTGTAGTTTAACTTCTTCTTCTTCTTCTTCTTCTTCTTCTTCTTCTTCTTCTTCTTCTGCAATTATATGATCTCTTATTTATTCACTTACGCCTAACTCCCAAGGAAGCTAACCTCATTACCTTAAAGCTCCAGTTTAATCATGAATGGTCAAACTGTTCATTGGAGGTAGTGAAATTCCACTGTTAGAATTAAAAAGTAGACAAAAAGACAACATTGTGATTGCTCCAACGGTAATTTTATTAACATTCTGAAGCTTGAGGATGCCATTGGATATAAGCACACAGTTTTGACTACTTTAAAGTTTGAACTTTGAAAAGGTTAGAAAAAGATTATTTTCAGGTCTCTAACTTTTCCCTTTTTCCATTTGAAAAAAGAAAAAAACACTTTTTTTTTTCCTTTTTCCTATCTCGGCTATTCTAAAATATACATAATTAATACAATACTACTTATACTTTTTTTTTTATTCCAAAAAGACAATTTTACAGCCTTTTGACTGAGAAATTCAGGGTAGGTTAAAATTTTATGATGTACGAACTACAGAATGATGAATGATGGCATGTTGCATAATAAGTTTAACATTTTGCGTTTTCAATTTTTCACTTTATTTATATAATTTTATGCTTTATTTTTATAATTCATCTATAAAAGTTATTCTATTTTTATAGGAGAGTGAGAGAGTGACTAACAACAATTTATTGCATAATATTTTAAGGCTTAAATGTACTTTATGTTTTATGTTTGACATTCGTTTTAAATTGTTGAAAAAACATACTCAAATCTTTTATTTCATGTTACATAATTACCTATTTATATATGTTTGTTAACAAAATTAGATTTTTAACAAAAACATGACATAGTGGTGCTACTCTTGGAGGACAAAAATTAGTATTTCTATTTTATAACATTTACCCTAATTTCAGTCCCTCACTCACCAACTTATTGTCAAAAAGGGCAAATGTTATTACTTAGAACCAAGACTACTCATTAATTGAAAATTATACGGATTAAACTACACTTTCCCTTTATTGATTAAAAACCTTTTAGATTTAAAATTAAATTCAGCAACTACTTTGATTGATGCAAAACTTGTATAAAGGAAATAGTATAAATAAAAGCTAGAAAAGAAGAAAAAAGTAATGAGGAAAAAGGAAAAGAAATGGAAAAAAATGTAAATTTTTCATATAGTGTTTTTTTTTTTTTTGCAGAAGAGACTTTTTTTTGCAGAGAGAGAGATTTAGATCGAGAAAGCAAAGATGGTGAAAAGTAGAAAGATCATATAACAAAAATGGAGAGATACACCAACTAAGCCAGCCCAAGTTAGTTTGCTGTTGTAGATTTACATTCTGTGTAATTGGAGCCACACTTTATGAATGACAGCAATGGTGCTTGTGAATGACAGATTTAGCGTAGAAGAAAGAGGATTAAAACTAGGGAAAATGTTATAAAATAGAAATACTAATTTTGCCATCTAAAAAATTTAACTATTATCAACAAAAATATCTAAAATGATAATTATGTAACATGAAATTAAACTTAATATATTTTTATAACTCTAACCTTTGGAATAGTTTTGCTACTGGTCTTAAATAGTAGTGACATAACACATATTTCAGCTTACTATTAAAGCTGGAGGATGTAACTCAACGCTGATAACATATATGTTTTTTTAAAAAAATTAGTTTATTTAAGATATCTTTGACAATAATACACTTACAATTTTATATCTTTTATGATAAATTAAAAAGGGTTAATTATATTTTATTTTCCTTCACACCTCAACATTTTTGTACCAAACGTTTTATTTATTATCCTTGATAAGTCTATATTTTTACCCCTAACGTTTAAAAAGTTACAAACAGTGTCTCCAACGTTATATAAATATAACAAAATGCGCAGACATAATTTGTTAAATGTAAACAAAAGTTAGTAATAAAAATATTACACTTAATCATAACAGTAGTACTTGTAACAAATTACTATCCAACAAACAGTGTTGGTAGCAGGCAAATTGTTCTTACTTTCTTACTAATATCTTGTCCTTGGATGTTGGTATTTGGTGTATAATTCTGAATACTTACAAATGTATTATTTTGTACATAGTGTTGAATAATGGTATTGGGTATGTAGTTACGATATTGGAGTAATTGTTGAGAATATGGGTGTCTAAAAAATCTGATAATCTAATTAATTTGATCTATTAATTTTTAATGGTTTCCATTTAATCATCTGATTGGATAAAAAAAATTCAATTCGTTAAATTCAAATTAAATGTTTCATTATGTATCATTTGATCCCATCCGTTTCAATGGAAAATAATTAAATATATATTTACATATATCAAAATTCTAATCTAAATTCAGAAGAAATTTTATTTTTATTTCTTTCAGTTTCAAGTCTCGAAGATGCAACACATCTCTCAAGCCCATTGAATTGCACTAAAAATCTTAATTTATCACACTTGCCTAATGTTGAGGTCCTTGAGGACACAACTGCAACCCTTAAAATATAAGGGAAAAAATGTAATTAATTGTAAATTAAAATGAGAAGCAATCAAAACCTAATGTACTCTGTTTGAATTGCTAATTTGATGCCCCATGATCATTCCTTATTTTGGGAGTTGGGATACCACATCATTTAGACCTTAAAAACTTCGTGATCATAGGTCTATAATCACGGTTATATATATACTACTACAAAAAGAATATACGATCTCGATTTTTAATCGTGATCATAGGTCTATAATCACGTTTATAAGAACCGAGACCTAAGTGAGAGACACCATAGAGTGTTACCTATGGTCTCGGTTTTTTAATAACAGAGACCATAGGGTGTGTATATGGCCGTAGTTTTTTACAAAACCGAGGCCATAAGATATGTCTATGACCTCGATTTTTCAATAACTAAGGTCATAAGGTATATCTATGACCTTGGTTTTTCAATAACCGAGGCCATAGTGTATATCTATAGTCTCAATGTTTTACATAACCGAGGCCTTAGACGTACCTTATGACCATAAATTTAAAAAAAAGTACAATTATTAATTATAATATTAAAAATCAATATAAATTATAATATTAAAAATCAATATAAATTATAATATTAAAAATCATATTATATTAAAATTAAAATTGCAATTAAATTTGAGATTTTATGTACTAAAACATAATAAAAACTAACTCGTTAATTTTAATATTTAGAATGAGTATGAATAATAACCTTACTATTACAAAATAACTTCTTACTATTACAAATTGAGGATGAAGACTCCATTAGAATCACTGATAAGGAATGAATTAAAAGAATGTGATGATTTGCTATCAAGCCTAGCCTGGGAATGATTTACTATCAAGCCTGTCCATTTCCTCGAAGGATCTTGGGATTACAAGTAAGAAGGCAGTATTAATTGTGCTTGCTATATAACATTTTATTATTCACATAAAATACAAAGTCGTAGGTAGTGTTGCACAATTTTCTCTAATACAAGAATCATTGATTATATGAATATGATCATCACTATAAATTCAATGACACCAATATTTCCAAGCAAACATAAAACCCTCCACTAGATTCCAACCAATTCCATATAACTCACCATACTCGCAAGACGGTCTTTGTTATCCTACTCCCATCTATAAATGACAAATGCTTTTGGTTTTGTGAATTTTTATCAATTCTAAATAAAAATTACTTTGAGCTTTCTAAGACACTCATTGTTGCAATTCAACAATAAACTGGACACTTGTATCACATCAATGGTTTGTAATATTAATAAAAAAAACACAGAGCTAACAAACTTGAAAGTCATATTCAAGTCTTCAAATATATGTATAAAAGAGAGGTCGGTGGTTAGTACCATCGAGTTGTTAACAATCCTTTAACTCCTACAGGTACTCGAGCATGAATCCGACTCGTGCTTATCCCAAACTGTTGAGCATGCGGATGATCTGGCTTAAACTAGGACACAAGTTAGGGTTCTTAACCCAACAGGACTGCATGATAAATGTAAGATCAGGTGATATATATCCCCTGAAAGAATGGATAGTTCTTGTTGTTGTGAGCGGAAGCGATAAATGGTGGTATATGAATTTATCAAAACGATAAAAGGACACACAAAATTTACATGGTTTGGCAATTTACCTAGGTCCACGGGAGGCAGCAGATATTATTGAACTTAGTAGGAAATATACAGAATATAAATACAGATTTCCTTACTAATAATATCTTTCAAGTGTTTCCCAAACTCATAGAAAACTCTCAAACTCACCAAATATTTTCTCTCTTTGAGTTTCCTTATGCGCTCTATGATTTTTTTTGAGTTTTACCTTTTTCTTCAATGCATGAACTCCTCCTTATTTATAGATGAAGCAAGGCTCTCTTTACCTAAATTGTGCCATAATTTAAGCCTTAAATTAGGCCACTAATTTCCTTAAATTATGCCACTAATTTCATTAAATCATGTCATAAATTAGGCCATTAATTTCCCTAAATTATGCCACTAATTTTTTACTTTTAGAGCCAATATTCAACAATATCCACCTTGGCAAAAAAGTTCATAACGTTGCCTCTGAATGTGCCCTAGGAGCTCTAAGCTCGAGAGATGTTGATCAAGTTCAAGCAGTGTTAAAACTTGATCCCTATAACCACCTTTGTAAGCATATCTGTAGGGTTATATACAATTCCGACTTTCTGGAGTATAACACTCCCTTCATCGACAATTTCCCGAAAAAAATGAAATCGAACATCGATGTGCTTGGTGCAACCATGATGAACTTGGTTCTTTGCCAAACACATGGTACTTTAGCTGTCGTAGAAAACCTCCACGTTCTTATGAACAATACTCAAATCCATGGTCAACCCGAGAAGCCAGATAACTTCTTTGAATGCTTTTGTTACAACCATATACTTTTCCTCTATAGTAGACAAAGTTAGAGTTGACTGTAATGTTGATCTCTAACAAACTGGTCCTCTTGCCATTGTGAACACATAACCAGTTGTAGATCGACACTTATCAAAATCTCCAGCATTGTCAGAATCCACATATCTGACTAAGTGTTTGCCTTCAGTCTTGTCTCTCTCAAACTTCAAACCAATATCCACAGTACCATAGATGTACCATAGAATCCACTTCACTACTTACCAGTGTCCTTTACTTGGATTATGCATGTACCGACTCACCATACTAACAGCGTGGGAACTATCCGGTCTGGTTCAAACCATTGCATACATCAAGACACCAACGGAATTTGCATATGGAACACGTTCCATTTGCTTCTTCTCATCGGTGGTGCTAGGTGACATTAATGCACTCAACTGAAAGTGAGGAGAAAACAATGTCAAACCTTTGTAGTACTTTCTTCATATACTGAGTCTGTGTCATACATACTGCTTGCAACTCTATCTCTTATGATTTCCATCCCAAGAATTTTCTTAGCTTCTCCAAGATCTTTCATTTCAAATTCTGAACTCAATAGAGCCTTCAATCTTTCGATCTCCACATTGCTCTTAGATGCAATCAATATATCATCAACATATAAGAGCAAATAAATGAAGGTACCATCTTGGAGTTTTCGAAAGTATACAAAGTGATCAAACTGATTGCGTGTGTACTTCTACTCTCTGATGAAGCTATCAAAGCGCTTGTACCACTATCGTGGTGATTACTTCAAACCATAAATTGACTTGCTTAGCTTGCAAGCCCAATTCTCTTGTCTTGGAACTTTGAAGCCATCCGGTTGAGACATGTAGATCTCTTCGTTCAAAGTACCATGGAGAAAAGTTGTTTTGACGTTGGCATTAAGCTAACTCGAGATCAAATTATGCTACCAAAGCCAATAGTATCTGAATAGATGAATGCTTAACAACAGGTGAGAATACCTCATTGTAGTCTATTCCTTCTTTCTGAGCATAGGATTTTTTCTACCAATTTGGCTTTGTATATGATGTTGTCTTTACCAGGAACACCTTCCTTCTTAGCATAGATCCATTTACAGGCAATAGTTTTCTTTCCTTTGGGAAGTTGAATCAACTCCCAAGTCTGATTCTGGTGTAGAGACTTCATCTCTTCATCCATTGCCATCTTCCACTTCATACTATCAACTCTCTACATAGCTTCTCTGTAAATGCATGGGACATCATCATCAATTATTGGAAGTGCAAATGCTACAATATCTGTGTATCTGGTAGGCTTCCTAATCTCCCTTCTCAATCGAGTATTAGCAATAGATTTTGGTTATTAATTGATCGGTGGTGATGGTGAGAGAACCTCCACCTCAACTGAGATCTCTTCTTGATCCTCAATTTCATCTTCACCACGATCGGTAGTCGGTGTAATCTTTTTTGGATCTTTCGAAGTCTCAAGCATCACCTTAGAAAGAGTATTTTGACTTTCATTCTCTTTCTCTGAATTTTTTCTGTCTCAGCATAATAGACTCGTCGAATGTGACATCTCGACTTAAGACGATATTCTTCGATTCACCACACCAAATTCAAAATCCTTTAACTCCTTCCTTAAATCCCAAGAAAATATCTTTCTTTGCTCTAGGATCTAGTTTGGATTCATTAACATGAAAATATGCAGGACATCCAAATATTCATAATAAATCATAATCAGAAGCAGGTTATCCAGACCATACATCTTTAGGAGTTTTCCCATCGTAGGAAGTCTGTTGACTATATGAGTTGCATATGACAAAGCCTCATCCCAAAATGCCTTGCTTAATTTGGATTGAGATAGCATACATCAAACTTTCTCAACCAAAATACGATTCATTCTTTTTGTAACTTCATTCTGCTGTGGTGTACAAGGAACTGAAAAAATGTTTGATTATCCCTTCATTTTGACCAACTTTGAATAAGGGATCTGATTTGTACTCACCACCATTATCAGATCTGAGCCTCTTAATTTTTCTACATGTCTGAGTGATGAGTGCTCAAAAAGCACTAAAATAACCATGATTTTATGCAAATTAATTGATTAAAAATATATATATTTATATGTTTTATCATATATTTATATAAATTTGTCTTTTTCGGAATCACGTGTATTTTTATTGTTTTTTAGGTATTTTGGCTTAAAAATGCAACTTAAAGACTCAAAGAGGAATACTGGAAGTAATACATCACAAATATATTAATAAATAAATGCGTAAAGGTCAACAAATATGGAAAAATTGGACAAAATGGGTCAAAAAGGTCAAAAATGTCAAAAAGGAGAAAAACGTCAGCGCCAAAGACTCTCTCCGCCCCAAACTGCACAAGACGAGGTTACTGTTCATGCGCGCAGCACTACGCGCGGGTTACTGTTCATACGCGCGCGCTGACACTCATTTTTCACGTGCAGCCGCCCCATGACGTCAACATTTCCATTACGCGTTTTTACATTTTTTTTTACTCATTTTTTCTCTCCATCCTCACCTATAAATACCCCCCTTCCCTTCACTTCAAAATACACCTAAAAACACCTCCAAATACATTCTTTTCTCTCTTTTCTTAGATTTTTAGGATTCTTTAGTTTTTTCTTAGTTTTTCTTATGTTTTCTTAGTTTTTAGTTTTTCTTAGTTAATTTCTCTTAGATTTAGAGTTCTTCCCTTTTTGGGAAGAACTAGTTATGTTTTTGTAATATTTTAGCTCTTTGATTCAATAAATGGGAGTGCAAATTCCGCTTGGAGTTTTTCTAGCAACGGGAATAGCGTCGAAGTTCTGTAAGGATTTTATTTTCTTTACAGTTATTTTTATGCTTTATTCTTACATGTTATATTTAATTTGTCTGTGGTTAAATTTAACTGTCTTGTTGTTTAGTAAACATGATGTAATAATGAAGTTGTTATGCTTAGAAATATTAAATAGGTAAAAATCTCTAAAATGAATTGATTTTATTTTTATTCATGATTTTATATTAAGAATGTTAGAGAGAAATATATTATTTTTCATTACAAACTTAAACACGAAAATTAGATTTTAAGGTTTAGTTATCGTTACGATTTAGAGTAGTGCTCTTTTATTTGATGGTACAATCGCCGGTAGTTAGAGTGAAGCTCTATTTCAAAAGTTTTTATAAGAATTATTATACGAAAATGTATTGACAACATGTTTTCGGTAGTGGTTTTAAAACTTGAAAGTTAGTACTCGGATAACTAAATTCTTAGGTTTAATTTGGACACCTTGAATAAAGTTTAAACTGTCTAACCCCACCAAAGGTGGCATTTAAATGGTTCATTTTCAATCTCTTAGAAAAAGGAATTAATTTAATTAACCAAATTAGTTATCAACCCCACCCATAGGTGTTAATTGATTTGTTTAGTTAACAAAGAATATCTAACCCCACCAAAGGTGGTATTCATACAAAAAAGGGAGAATCAATAAATATCAATTCATATCTTTAATAACCTAAATATCTAACTTAGTTATTATATCCATAAATACTCCACCATTATAAATGAACATAATTTGCATGAATGTTTATTGAATCTATGTTTAATTTTCTGTAATTAGATTAAAAACACAAAAACCCCAAAATATCGTGACAGGATGTTTAGGATTTAATTTCGTTTTTAAAAGTTTGAATAATAAATTAAAAACCACATACATTCCTTCCTTAGATCGACCTTGGGAGTATACTTATCATTTTCTACGAAATGATTCGTGCACTTGCGAGAGTTTTATAAATATAAAACCAAAGTATTGGCAGGATCGGCGATGCTGGTTTTCGTTCATCACTGAGTCTCGATCATTTTTTTCCATTTAAGAAAGATATCTAGAACTTTATCTTTGTGACTCATGGTGTATATCCAGACATATCTAGAGAAATCATCAATAAAAGTTACAAACCAGCGTTTACCTCCAAGTGAAGCATTCTTGGAAAGTCCCCAGACATCCGTGTGAATATAATCAAGAGATCCCTTAGTAAGATGAATGACAGTGCCAAACTTCACTCTTGTTTGTTTTCCCATTACACAATGCTCGTAGAAATCAAACTTTTCAATCTTGGCACCTTTAAAAAGACCTTGCTTCATTAAGCCTTGCAAATCCTTTTCACTGACGTGCCCTAAGCGCATGTGCCACAAACGAGAAGAATCATTTGTATTTTCTTCAAAACTACTTGAGATAGCTGCTCTTCCTGTAACTATACTTCCATCTAAGAAATACAAGTTCACCTTCCGAGTACCCTTCATTGCTACAAATTCACCTCGTATAACTTTCAAGACTCCATTTTCCAATGTTACCTTGTAACCATCAGAATCTAGAACACCTAAAGAAATGAGGTTTTTTTTAGGTCAAGAATATACCTTACATTTGTAAGTCATCTTATTATACCATCGTGCATATTTAATCGTACTGTTCTGATCCCTTTTGTCTGACAGGTATTGGCATTGCCCATAACCACAACTCCTCCATCGAGCTCCTCAAAACTCGAAAACCAATGTCTATTTGGACACATATGATAAGAACATCCAGAATCAAGGATCCACTTATCTGAGTAGGTTTTTGATGATGAAACTGAAAAGGCTGATTCTTCATCTTCATCGGCCTTCTGTGTAACATTTGCATTTGACTTGTCCTTGTTTGGGTAATCTTTCTTCCAGTGCCTTTTCTGGTGATAATAGGCACACTCATCCTTCGCAGGATGACTTCTGGATGAATCTCCTCTGGACTTTGATTTGGATCGCCCCCTATTATTTGATCCGCCAGAGTTTTTGTTGGTCGTTCTACCTCTTGCTGCCATCAATGCTTCTGATATTGAGTCTTTGTGATCATGTTGATCCTTCTTTTGGTACTCATTATTTACCAAAGCATTTTGAAACATTTATGAACTTAACCTTATCTTTTCCATATAACAGGGTTGTGGTTAAATGCTCATAGCTCTCAGGTAATGAATTCAGCAACAACAAAACTTTATCTTCATCGATAATTTCAACATCTATATTTGTAATGGAAACGGAAAAGTTTCTTCTTCAAGTAGAGTTTGTTCTCAATACTTTTCATCATATACTTGTCCTCTAGTTTCTTCCAGAGAACTGCAACTACATTCTCTTTCATGACAAAGTACTTCTGATCTTTTCCTAAGCATAGTCGAATTGTGCCACAAGCTTTTCGGTTGTCATAATTCCAATCTTCATTTGAATAATCTCCTGGCATAGTCTCCAAGGCTATATTAGATCCTTCTCAGAACAATAGATCTAATACTTCACATTGCCACATGCCAAAGTTATTGGTACCATCGAATTTCTCCACCTCAAACTTTGCGTTGGAAAACATAGTCCTTCGAGTAGAACAACTTGGATTGACAGAAATTCTAAAGTCATCTTGTTCACCTTTTTCGATCTCTCTTTTATCAGCCATAAGTATAAATGGATAACAAAAATTTTGCACTTACAACTTAAAACAATGTTTTTCCAAATTTTATACCTTATTTGAAAAAACAGAGTCCGCAGTTGAATCCAGAATGGTCCAATTAGCTAAGAATAGGTCCGACTCAGCTGAAAACGGATGAAAACTGGACCAACTCGGTCCAAATATCACTAGTGATTGAGTTGACTCGGTCCAACTCAGTGAATTGACTCAGTTGCTGGCAGTCGCACTCTGGTAACTTTTGGCGGTGATTCTGACTTTTTATTTGAGTGATTCTTGTACCGTTATGTTCGTCTCGTTGAGAGCTTCGATTTGATATATAATAATATTTGGCTTTGAGACCAATTTTTTGTGAGCGGAAGCGATAAATAATGGTATATGAATATATCAAAATGATAAAAGGACATAGAATTTACGTGGTTTGGTAATTCGCCTAGGTCTATGAGAGGTAGCAGATATTATTGAACTAAGTAAGATATATACAGAATATAGATACAGATTTCCTCACTAATAATATCTCTCAAGTGTTTCTCCAAACTCACCAAGTATTTTTGGTATTAGTGGCTTAATTTAAGGCTTAAATTATGGCACAATTTAGGGAAAGGGAGCCTTGTTTTATCTATAAATAGGGAGGAGTTCATGCATTGAAGAATAAGGAAAAAATAAAAAAAAATCAGAGAGAGCATAAGCAAACTCAAATAGAGAAAATATTCAACACTTGCTACATTTTCAGAACATTAACCAGATGATACAAACGTAAAAAATTTGAAAAGAAAATAGATTAACAATTCACACCTTAAATGCAGTAGCATAATCAGCCTGTAAATTAGACATTCCTTCAAATGGCATCAGATTGGTCAATAGTTCCCACAAGACAATCCCAAAGATGTATACATCAACCTTATTATTTTAATGCTTATTCTCTCCCTGGTGTAAAGTCATTGTGCTAAACAACTATAGGAATGAAAATGGATAGTTAGTGAAAGAGAACTCAAAACAAGGATAGCTATCCAATCTCCATGATAGGAAGCAATAACTCCAAATAAGTAAGACCAAAACAAAACTTTTTTTTTCAAGTAAGGTGTTGCATGAGTACACACTAACAACCATCTATTTAAACTACCAGGTAAACAAGTAAATTCCATAACCAATAGTCTTTTTGACTACTCAAAAATTTCAAAAGCAAAGCCATGTCTGATATAAAAAGGGAAAAATCACCAGCTAAATTAAAAGCAGAGCTAGAAATTGAAAATCTGAAACGAAAACCAAAAGCAAGATGATCAAGAAACTCACTAGAGGCTTTGGGTTCCATGATCCACACATAGTCAGAATTTTTCTCATTAATTTATATCCTATCTTTGTGGTTTTTTTTTCAATAATGCCTCGAGTGTTCTATGAAACTATTTTCATGCCTGAGTTGGGGGCAAGTTAAAGGTCACCTATCCACCCTTAGATACATTATCACCTAGTTTGTTATCTTCAACCTTCTAGAGTACACTCTGATCAACCGAAGATCCATTTTACTTGTTTGTCTTTAAGAATTTCTCCCATTGAAGTCTGTGAATCTGTTGGATTCATATCTAGGCATCCAAGGAGAGACACTGAAGGCTAGGTTTTGAACAAAGATTACTCTTTTTTGATTTACAATCAACACATTCTCCACAATCATATATCTTATCAATAAAGAAATAAGAAAAACACCATCAAATTAAGTTAAAGGATAAAACAAATTTTAAATCATAATTGACACACGAAATCTTACTCAATGTGCATATTGAATATCTTGAAGAATACCTTAAAAAGTTCTGAAACAGAAAGAACTTTGAACCCTATAATTTCAAAAAAAAACCCAAAATTGTTGAATACAAAGAAAAAATAAGATGCAAAATTTACCATTTAGTTGGATTAAAGCTTTTGTGTAGCATTTCAAATCAAATTTGGAAGAGAAATCCAGATTCCACAGAGTACTCAACTTTAATTTACAGAACCAATATCAATATTAGGGTTTCTCTGATCTCAAGTAACTGGAATGTTATTGTAATAATTAATCGAACAAATAAGGAAGACAATAGACCCAAATAAAAACTGAAAGGATCTTGAATACGAAATAACTTTCATAGAAATTAAAATTCATAAACAAAAACCCACGTAAAGAGAGGTAATCACTTGGTGTTAAACATACTTAGTAGTTGGTATCAAACCACTTGGTCATTTCCATACCAGGAACATAGGAATTTCCTCTTGTATTGGGAAGTAGGTGTCGAATCCGATTTTTCCACCATTCTATCCATATCTTTCTTCGCCCATACTCTGAGATTTTTACAAATTGCAGCGTGTTTTTTCTAGCTCTCTTAGATCTCTATCATTTTTCTTGCACTTGCCAAACCCTAAATTTGTTGAGCTTGCCATACCCTAGATTTGTTGTGCTCGCTCTCACGCTTGCTGGAGGGGATGAAAGAGGAAAATGGGGAAAAAGAGAAGAGAAAGGGAAAAAGGGAAAGAAAAAAAAGAAGAAAAATGGGGAAAAAGATAGAGAAAAAAATGGAAAAAAGAGAGAAAAAAATTGATAAAAGAAATTTGTTGTTTAGTGTAAAAGAGAGAAAATTAATAAAATATGTCTATGACCTCGGTTTTTAAATAACTGAGATTATAGGGCATGTCTATGGCCTCGTTTTAAAAAAAAAGGTTATAGACATATCCTATAGCCTCGATTTTTTAAAAACGAGGCTAAAACCTTATTGCTTCTGTTTTTAAAAACTCGAGACTAAATGTCCAAGACTATATGTATGTATTGTAGTAATGGTATGGATTAAACATAGCATTTTCTTTAACCATTGTTTGCAAATTAAACAAGCATAGATTTCTTGTCGGCAAATTAAGACCCAAAAAGTAGCAACGGTTATAAGCATTACATCACCACATTTGAAATGTTAAATTGTCATCTAGTCTCTTATTCAAAAAAGAAGTTCAACATATCCAAGGTAGTAGTATTTTAATATGAGTTTCACATGAAGCCCTATAAATGTCATCCGAAAGATGTCAATTTGACCCAATAGTTTAGAGCCACTAAGTACTCAGATCCATACAGGTCAATTAGAGAGCAGGTCAATAAATAACGAGATGGAGATTTTGAGAAAATTTTCCCTTAAATATAGCTTCACACATTGTGATAACCACCTTTAATCCCCTTTAATCCCTTTAGTACAGTTTCTTGTACCAAACCACAGTTCCATACTGCGATTAAAAAAACTGTGGTAATTGATAACATAATTTTTTTGGTTATATCAAAA
The DNA here is from genome assembly GCA_033030585.1 of Hippophae rhamnoides. Classification (NCBI taxonomy): domain Eukaryota; kingdom Viridiplantae; phylum Streptophyta; class Magnoliopsida; order Rosales; family Elaeagnaceae; genus Hippophae; species Hippophae rhamnoides. The sequence continues at coordinate 39,970,583 of CM065430.1, read as the reverse complement.
CCAACATTTTAATCTTTTTATTATAATTTATAATATTTTTATCATTTTATCTTGAAAAGGTGATACAAAATGACAAATGATTAATTTTTTTATTTTTCTCATATTTTTTTAATTGTTATTGAGATATCAATTTTATAAATTGTTGTAAAATAAAAGTAATAATTGATCAATTGTCTTCGTAATTGACATGATTAAACTAAAAAAAATGATAGAACTATTTTAATTTACATAATTAAAAGACTCTAGTTGCATTTTTCTTCTTTAAAAAAAGATTTTTATTAAAATCTTTAACTAAATGGGATACGTATATAAAATGTTTCTAAGATTTAGCATATCTTCACTTATGTTCTTGAGGTTTACCAAAAGTGTTAAAATGCTCCTAGACTTCATGGTTAATACCGTTGACGTCTTCAAAACTAATGGTGTTAACTTTTTCATTCAAAAATATTCTGATAACTCTGATACCAATTTGCGGGTGGTATTTTCTTATTGTCAGAGACTACTATGGCGAAAATTTAGTCAATATAATCTCGATGTGCTGCCTAAGTTATCATAGTGTTAATAATCCATATGTCTTAGTGCACATTTTTTCCTATTTGTAATATACAAATAGATTTTTGTTGTGTATATATAGTGTACTTATAATCTTTAAAGAAATAGTATCTAAACATTAAGTTGTTGAACTCCTCTTATTCAATTCTTGCATATTTTTAGCTAAAATAATCTTTTAATATCCTTGATATAGGATGGTTCATTATTCTTGTAATAGCTTTAATATAATCTATATAGATATTAATAAGAAGTTGAACCTTATAAAATTTTCAAAATAAGTTTCATAATTATCATCTTTAAAATAATCATTTAAGGTTAAGAGATCGCCTTTATTAAACTTTTCTAATAAAATTATATTTTTATTTTTCATTTTAATTTCTTTCATACTGGTTGTTTCATGTTTAATTCTTATTAACTAATTTTTCTTATCATAATATTGTGAAATTCTTGTCTTGATTTTTCTATTTATCAATTTTATCACTTGGTATAAGCAAATATCTTAAACATTTTAAGATCTGTCATTGACTCAAAGTTATCATACTTGAATTTAATGGGTTTGCCACGATCTTTCATTGCATTTGTCTCCTCCTGTTTACGTCGATCATATCTTAGTTTTGCTCAAATCTCAACACCCTTCTGGTAATAGTGAGCCTTTTGCATCCTTACATAGATTATATCCAATTTTGACTTACTTAGAAAAGAGTAAGTGAACTCTATTTTATTCATAATATAGTTATTACACATTTAAGGCCAACTAAGAACCTTGATGGAATTATTAGCCACTCACATTATTGGGATATCATTTCTAGTTTAAGATTTCTAGTTAGAGGGGATTTCTATGCTAAAGTTTTGTGTTTTTCAGAGATGTATGCTATGGTTTTTTCTGTGTTTCAAAATGAAAAAAAAGGTTCTTTTTTCCTCGGCACATGCTGCCGACTAAAATATGAGTCTACATCTTTATTTTCTATCGACCATGCTTTGATAACGTTGATAATGATGCATCTTTGTCTTCCTAATCTTTGATCCAATAAATGCATTTGTGTTTTTTGGTGGTTTTTCTGGCATAGAAATATAATACATTCCTTGTTTCTTGACTAATTTTTAGATTATTGTAGTTAAAATTGGTTTCATATTTGATAATTTTTTTCACCATCCTCTTCTTAAATAGCCATGTTATTATGAGAAATGATGATGACTTTACTAGTTGAATAATTTACTTTGATCACAATAGAGTTGTTAATCTCCTAAAGTTCATAGTAAATTTGGCTAGGCATTTGAACTCTTAATACATAAAGTTCTTTTATGTTGAATTCATTTTTTAGTACCATTGATTTGGGAACTTATCTGTTTATGTTGGAAATCCATACCTTAATGAAGTGGTAGAGATTGATACATATTTCCTTATTCCATTCCATTAGTAAACTAAAAAAAATTGAGATAAACAGACTTGTCACCTACTTTAATCTTATTTCTAAAGTCTTGATTGCTCTTTTGGAATTTTTTGAAAAATAATTTAATTCACTTAAATTGATTCCTAGATATATGTTTTCTATTAGTCTTGTATGGAAAGTTTTATAAACAAACATTGGATCAGTGCCTTCCAAATTATTGAATTTACTTCCTACGAGAAATTCTTTGTCTGTAGTGTAGAACTTCATATCTCCAATATGTTTCTGTGTAGATTTTCTGGTTAAATTCTATAGACTTAACTATTATAGTTTGTTGAGGTTTCTATATTGGTCTTTTTCATCTTCAATGATTGATAAATTTCTGGAGGATGTTTCTTTCAATAGCACTGAATGCTTTACCGCCTTTGATGTCTCTGTGAAAGATGCTTCTCTAAATAATACTAGAGATCTTGCTATTTTCACTAGAGTTGTCAACCTGCTTAGTGCTGTTGATTATTATTGTAGTACTACATAATAATTTCTTATTATCTCCTCTGGAGTTATTAGTTTTGATGTTTTGTAATTGACATAACTGTTTTCAACTTATATTTTATTCTATTGGTGAAAGCTCTATGAGTTATTCCACTAAACCCTAGAATAGATTTATTTGATTCTGCCCAATTGTTATAGATTATTGGTTTTGGGCTATTATAGACCTTATAAGTCTTTTTTATGTTTCTCATTTTCTACTTCATTAGCCCAATTGAGCTTTATTATTTTAGAGATATGATGTTACTCGTTTGAACTGTTAGGTTCTTCATTTCATTTTGAAATCTTTCTTTAGAAGTTTTATCATCTTTAGATTGAATTTTTGGTGAAATTTCCTCTTTTGAGTTTTTGGACTCTAAGAGTTGTTTTGAACAATTAGGTTCTTCCTGTTTATTTTCTGTCTCTATAAGAGACTTCTCGAGGTATAAAAGCTCAAGTTGTTCTTATAGGAGTTTTATCTCCTTTTTTCTATATCTTGATCTTGATATCAAGATGTTTCATGCCTATAAGCATAAAAATAGTTAAAAGTGTTAATTCTCTTATAAGAGCATCTCCTAAACTATTCTTATTTCCAAGAAGATGTTTAACATCAAAATTATAGTGGTTGAACCACTGATACCATCTGGCTAATCTTTCTTGTTTATTTACCTAAAATGTTAGTTCTTAAGAAATAACCAAAATTCTTGTTATTTGTTCTAATAATGAATCTGAAACTTATAACATATATTGGAAATTTCTTAATAACCCTTGTAACAGTTAGATATTCTTTTTCATTACTATGGTACTTTAACTTTGGACCTTGGAAAGATCTTGATGTATATTTACAAAGATATTCATCTTTGTCATCTACTTTTACATTCAAAACTGCTCCCCAATATTCTTGTGAAACATCTGTTTCAATTATCATTTTATCATCTGACCCTAGATGATATAAAGTTGGTAAATTATTTACCTTTTTTTTTTACTTTATCCATATACAAAGTATATTGTTATGTCCATTTCCAAATATAGTCTTTTTTCAATTTTTCTTATAAAGGTTTTTCGTATTTTTACAAGTTTCTTGATATATGCTTCTGCATATGTCAAACATTCTAAAAATCTTTGTAATTGGTTTTTGTCTTTTAATTCATTAGGAAAACCTTGAATTTTATTTAGTATATGTGGTTATAGATTATGTCTTTCATCTTCAATTTCCACCCCAAATACTTAATTTACTACTGAGCAAGTACTTTTTTCTTTTCAGAGAGGACAATGCATTCTTTCTTGCATTTTTTTGTAGAATATTAATAATATTCGAATAGCATTTATTTAGTTCATTATTGAAAATCAAAATATCATCTATATAGATACAACATATATTTTGTAATTTTTTAAAGTTGTTATCCATTTACCTTTAGAAGATACTTGGAGCTTGTTTTAATCCAAATGGTATAACAATCCATTGAAACTGTCTTTGAGGGCAACTAAATACTGTTAATTTTTGAGATTCTTCATTCAGTCTTATTTATTAAAATACACATTTGCAATCAAAACTTGAGAAGTATTTCTTTCCTTTTATTTATGATAATAATTATTCTTTCTTTGAAATAAAATATCCATTATTAATGGTTTCTTTATTCAATGATTTGAAGTTTATTACCATTCTTTTCTTTTATTTTCTTTTTCAACCAAGAATGTTGAACTTAAGTAAGGTAAATTACTTGGTATTATAACTTTTAGTTCCAAAAGTTCTTAAATTTGTCTTTCAAATCCAATCATGTTTTTTGGAATGTAAATCATTGGTTTTATTCTAATAACCTTGTTAGGGTCTTTTAATTTTATGTTTACAATTGTTTTAGACTTATTGATTTTTGGATCTAAAGGATTTTTTAAGCTTACTATTTTTAATAGTTTTTTGATACATATTAAGGCTTTATCTTCGTGTAATTTATTAAGAAAAGAGTTTTTACTATTATAATGAAGGACAATTAAGTCAACATTTAAAGTCAATTTTTGCCTAAAATTGACTTATAACAAATTTTAAACCAATATGTTGATAGATCAACTTAAACAATTATAAAAATTAGCATCAATCCTTCGTGTCATTCGAAGCTACATTTAGGATGTAGCATCAGTTCTACGTGTCAACCGGTGCTATCTACGTGTAGCGTCGGTTGACACGTAGTTACAACACGTAACTAATACCGTCGGTTCTCATATATCTTCTTAGTTATCAAGAAAGATACTATTTACAATAGAGTGTAAAGATGTAAACAAAACCCCTGAACAGGTAGCATTCATTTATCTTAAAGATAATATATCATATCATACTGTCCTTAAGACAAGGGATTTTTATGAGCTTATTCTAAAAGAAATAGGTTACGTTGACATAAATCATAACATGATAAATGGTCAACTTATTGCCTTCTCTACCTTAGAAACAACAAGGGTACTTTCCAATGCAGATTAGGATACCAATATCTACATAAGAGAACGCTATAACAATCGTAAGATGTAACCTACCACTTACGATTATTTTGATTATATATAAGCATGGATCAAACCTTGTGCTACCAAAACTCTCTAAAGGCTCATACATGGTACATTCAATTTAAAACTAAAAATTACTACGTGTTTCATGATTTTCCTTAGGACAATGATCATACCTTAAAGTTCTTTGTTTTATTATATAAACTACCCTAGATTATTAAATGGGATTATTTAATTACTTTCTCTGACACATTTTCATGCCTTACAAGATGAACCTCTGCACGATGGTGGGATAAAACTCCTACAACTGAGTTCCAAGATTTTAAAATTATCCAACTATTTCAAAATCTTAAAACAATAACTCCTAACAAGGACAAAGGAAAAGTCCCCCTTGAGAATTTAATTGAAAAACTAAAAACCCAGGGGAATGATGTCCAACAACATATCTAAGAGAGATGAACAATTAAATCTAGAATTATTTTTGGGTGATATCCAGATGGTTAAATGTGATTAAATCTACTAAAAGCAGATAAATAAGACAAAGACTCATTCTAGACTATTCGACTTCATTTTTCTAAAGGGAATCTTATCTAGGACACGTCTACAAATATATGGTCAAGCAATGCATGCTCTATTTTAATATAAGTTAAAGAATTTTTTACTTTATTAAAATTATACATTTTACTTTAATAATTTAGTTTGTTTTGTAATGAGCTCGCTCTACCTATTTAAAGTAAAGACGGCTCAATTCTCAAGCATCGATTGAATCTCTCTATCTTTATAATATAATTCTCTCTTAATATAATCTTTCTTTAATAATATAACTATCTTTTAGGCCATTCTTAGTATATCCTAGGCCATATTGGTATTAGAGTCATAACTAGGTAAGGTTAGAGTAATAAAAGCTTAAGAAAAATAATTACTATCGTTCTATTTACGTCCATTTGAGGTCAATAGGGGTCGTTTAAGGTTAGTTTAGTTCAAAGGTAAAGTTTACATTAAATGATAAAAGACATACCCTCTACCTCATTTAATGTTATATAAGAAATTTTTTTTCAAAAATACTTAAATAATCAATTAATGTAAACACACACCCTAAACATACATATAATATATAAACACAAAATTTTAATTGTGTATATGATATTGAGCAATGATCGATCGATCTTACAAAACGACCTACAAATGCACAGAGTAAAACAAAATTTTTTTGTTTTCTTACCAAAGTATCGATACAAACCACATGGACTTTACGAAATAGACTTCGAACGATAACTTTGAGTTCTTATATTTTATCATTTTATCATTTGAGTTCTTATATTTTATCATTTAAATTAAGAAAAAAGATATAATACTACGGAATAAATAAAGAAAATAATTTTACAAAATATGTTTAACATATAATTTTTATTTTTTCTTTAGATAAAAATATTAAGAGTCAAAGTGTTATTTTTTTAAAATAGTCAATAATATATAAAATTATGTTAATTTAAAAATATAAATCTTTATATTTTAATACTTTTAATATTTTTTGTAATATTATATTCTTTAAGTACATGATGGATATTGAACAAAAAAAAATAAATAAATAAACATCCAATTAAATTTTGACTCTACCTTATAAGAAATAAAAATCTTATATTGAACTTTAGATAAATTTTAAATTAGGATGTAAAATATAATAGGCCGATAAAAACTGCTACAAATTTGTGAAGTAATTAAACGAAGTCATCTTATTTGAGATATTATCTTAAATTAATATTTAAAAAAAGTATCCTATAAAATTGTATACACCATAAAAACAAAAAAGAAAAAACGACAAAAAAAAAGACGAAAAAAAAGCAGACATATAATATCAAGTCAAGGAACGTGTCAAGGCCACCACATGAACAGCCATTCATTTGAGCCGCCAGTAAAATGGGTCTTATTTATTAAATTACTAATATATAATTATGGTATAAATGATTACATAAGGTTAAATTAATATAATAAAAAATTAGAATTTATGATATTATAATATTAAGTAATAAGGTTAAGATAAAATATATTTTTTTATTTATTACTCTTATAATATATAAAAATTATTAATTTAAGTAAGTCAATAAATATAAACTATCTTGAATTTTTCAACTATATAATAGTGGTTAATGTGTGAATACATGAATAACACCTTCCTATTCAAAGTCTGAAACTTAAACCTCCATTGCCCATTTCACAAAACATTTTTTTATTAAACCATGTCTCTCAATACTCCTTTCCTCTTCATGTTGCTCATCTTCGTTCTCTTCTCAAAACCACCACTATCTTCAGCCCAACTTCTACAAAACCAACAGACCATCTCCTCCTTCTCCTTCTCCGACTCCCCATGGCATCCATCTCAGAACAAAATCCTTTCCTCCCCCAATTCCATTTTCGCTGCTGGGTTTTTGCCACTACCCAAGAACCCGAATCTCTTCAACTTCTCAATTTGGTACCAAAACGTCTCTCACCAAGCTGTTATTTGGTCTGCTAATCCCAAATCTCCGGTCAACCGTTCGGCCTCACTCATTATCACCTCCTCCGGTCAGCTCATCCTCATCAATTCTTCTTCTTTGACTTCTAATACTGGTTCGAATTTGTGGCCTCCAAATACCTCCGAAAATTCCAACACAACAAAGCTTTTGCTCAATAATTTTGGGAATCTGATTTTTGGCAACTGGGAAAGTTTCACTTTTCCAACAGATACCATCTTGGCCAATCAAAGCATAAGGAATATTCAACTTGTTTCAGAGAATGGAAAATTCAGGTTCATTAATTCAAGCTCTTTGGTTTTTCTCAATTCGTCTAATATGTATTGGAAAGCAAACAGTGCACTGATTAATCTCGACTCTATTGGGAAAATCGAGCTAGATGTTGGATCTATTTTTTGTTCTGATCTTGGCTTAAATCGGTCAAGAAAGTTGACACTAGACAACGATGGCAATCTTAGAGTTTACAGTTTGGATTCAATTTCTAAGAAGTGGATTGTTGCTTGGGAAGCAATATATCAACTCTGCTTAATCAAAGGAATTTGTGGATCGAATTCAATCTGTGTTGGTGATGGGTCAATTTCATTTCATTGTGAATGCCCACCCGGTTTTAGGCCAAGCTCTGTTAATGGAGATTTAGAAAACCATGGGTGCACCAGAAAAATCTCACTTACAGATATGCAAAAAACCAAGTTTATTCGTCTTGATTATGTTAATTTCCCAGATGACAGTACAAATCAAACAATTTTGAGATTCGAAGTCAAGAATTTCAGTCAATGTGAATCACAATGTTTCTCTGAATCCAAATGTCTTGGTTTTATGTTCAAATACAGTGGAAAAGGTGATTGTAGACTTCTGCTCCGAAATTTACTGTATGGGTTTTGGTCACCTGCCTCAGAAACAGCTTTGTTTCTTCGTGTCGACAGATCAGAAATAGATGAAACAAATTTCAAGGGCATGTCTGAATTGCTTCAAACTACATGTCCAGTCAACATAAGTCTTCCTTTACCACCTAATGAATCAGATACTACCACAAGAAACATAGTCATCATTTGTACCCTCTTCGCTGCCGAGCTTATATCCGGTGTACTTTGCTTCTCGGCGTTTTTGAAAAGATATATGAGGTACAGAGACATAGCTCAGACTCTTGGACTTGAGTTATTACCCATTGGAGGACCAAAAAGGTTCACGTATGCAGAGCTCAAGGCAGCCACTAATGGGTTTTCTAATCTCATTGGAAAAGGTGGTTTTGGAGATGTTTACAAAGGAGAATTGTCGGATCATCGTGTTGTGGCCGTCAAGTGTTTGAAGAATGTAACCGGTGGTGATGCTGAGTTCTAGGCTGAAGTTACTATTATTGCTCCATGCACCACCTCAACTTTGTTCGTTTGTGGGGTTTTTGTGCTGAGAAAGGTCAAAGAATACTAGTTTACGAGTATGTCTGCAATGGATCACTGGATAAATACCTATTTTGTACGGGTCAAGTCGGGTCAAAAACGGAACCAAAACCTATTTTGGATTGGAGCGTTAGATATCGAATTGGCCTTGGTGTAGCACGAGCAATTGCCTACTTGCATGAAGAGTGTTTGGAATGGGTTTTACATTGTGACATTAAACTTGAAAATATATTGTTAGGGGATGATTTTTGTCCAAAATTATCTGATTTTGGTTTGGCCAAGTTGAGGAAGAAAGAAGATAGAGTGAGCATGTCTTACATGAGAGGAACTCGTGGATATATGGCACCTGAATGGGCTAAGATGGAGTCAATAACATCAAAAGCAGATGTTTATAGTTTTGGAATGGTTTTGTTGGAGCTTGTTAGTGGAGTTAGGAACAATGTGGTACAAGAAAGTAGAGTTGAAAGTGAGAATTGGTATTTTCCACAATGGGCATTTGATAAGGTGTTCAAAGAAGTAAATGTGGAAGATATTTTGGACCCACAGATAAAGAATTCATATGATAGTAGAGCACATTTTGATATGGTGAATCGGATGGTGAAAACGGCTATGTGGTGCCTTCAAAGTAGACCAGAGATGAGACCATCAATGGGTAAGGTGGCTAAGATGCTTGAAGGAACCGTTGAAATTATTGAACCCAATAAGCCCACAATATTTTACCTTGAGGAAGACTAGATTGTTTTGCACGTCTAGCTCTAGTATACTAAATTTTCTCGATCATGTAAATGTAATCTAGCTTGGATATCTTAAAATTCTAAAATATTAAGAGAGGAATGCAAGACACGAAATTACATTCACATTATTTATGATATGACATATGTTAAAATAACTTTGAAAAAAATAAAATTATTCATTTTTCAAGAAAATTTTAACACATGTCATATAATAAATAATATATATAAAAATTTGTATTCATTTAACATTTACAAGTAATAAAGTACAAATTTTGTATTAGCTTTCCCCACTTTGGGGAAATAGAAAAATACAATGAGAATTTATCTTTGAAAATAATTAGCTAATATGACTCTTTAATGGAAAATTGTGTCCTAGTCACATAAACGAGTCATTGCTATTTTTCAATGGTAGTCTTAGCGACTTAATCTTAAAACGTGTTTGGATGCACTTCAAAAATAGTGGATGGTTTGTAAGAAGCGGCTTTCACTAGGACCACTTTTATAAAATAAAAAAACTAGTCAGTTGCACACTTCGTAAAAGTTTACTAAAAACACTTGTAATTGTTTTGCAACAATTTATAAAAGTTCTTGTATTTTTTATTAGTACTAAAATAGCCATAATATTATTTAGAGAATAATTAATAATATACGTGAATCTCATTATTTTAAAATAAATGCATTTATTTTGCTTCTTAAAAATCATTTTAATGTGATGTCCACTATTCTTAGAAGTGCTTCAAAGATTATTATCAAACGTGTTATTACCATATAGTTATTTACATGGTTTTATAATGTCTCAAATAATTAGGATTGTATTCTAAATAACATTATTCTTATGTTTTGTGATTCTTAATGACTAACGATGCCATTTGGTAATTGGATTAAAAAAAAGGAACAAAGTGACGGTTCATGTTACGCTGAAAGAATCCCAGCATGCACGTAGCCACCAATCACCATATAGCACATCGTGTAGCCACTGCGCACAAGCTGCATTCGACCATTACTTATTTTCTTTTCCACTTCAGCTGCTGCTTATGATTTTGCCTGCTATGAATGTGCAAGTGTAGTGATGCCTAAGTCCATTGAGTGCCAAGTGCCAAGTGATTGTTAAGTTTTCTATTTTGTACAGGTACCAATTGCATGTTGTGTACAGGTATCGAACACTTAGCTACCTTTTGAATGTATTTAAACATGATGAATGGAAAAGAAAGTGGCAAAAAAATATAACCAAAAAACACCATTCTTAACCCCTTTTTGTTCTTCTACGATTAGGACCTATCAATTGGTATCAGAGCAGGATTAAAATGGCAACAACCCGAGAGAGAATTGAGAAGTTGGAAGCTGGTCTAAGAGGCTTGCAAGACAACTTCACACGATTATAATTGGAAATCCATGATAAGCTGATCAGGTTGAGGAAACCATCAATAGAATCTCAAATGTCTTGATACATAGACAAGACTCTCCCTTAAAAAATGCAGGTGACCACCATGGAAATCAGTCTTCCAATGGACAAAATTGCTAGCCAAGAGAACATTAAAGATACTCTTTTGGATTATCATAAAAAACTTATTTATCTCCTCTCTAGGAACATGAAGCAAGGAAAAGGGATTTTACAACCACATAACTTGATCGATGAGCTTAAGAATACAATTGGAAGCAATGAAGCACAGAAGCTCAACAATGGTACATTTGAAAAAAAAATATCAAATCTACACAGGAAACTATGATTCTTTCTCCATTTGTGGCAATTGTTGTTCATCCAAGACTTGATGTTTGGGAATACGTTCGTGCTAATGTCTTTGAGCTTAGCATGGAACAATTGAATGTTATTGAATACCTTAAATTCAAAGAAGAACTTGTTGATGGACAGGTAAGTGATAAGTATGTATTGAAGCTTGATTTTAAGTCATTCAATGCAACGTTTCCTTACTCGAACCAATCTTCATCCATTAGCAATGGTGTTTAGTTCCTTAACCACCAATTTTTCTCAGTTATGTTTCACAATAAGGAATCTTTGGTGCCATTACTTGATTTTATCAAAGTACACAAATACAAAGGGCATGCATTAAGGTTAAACGATCGAATAACAAGCATATACAAACTTTAGTATGCTTTAGCTAAGACTGAGGATAATCTTTCTAAGTTTCCACTTGAAACTCCAGATTTTGAGTCTAATTATGTATTGCAAGGAATGGGTTTCGAGAAAGGTTGGGGAGATACTACAATAATAGAGACAAGGCACCTTCTCTCAGATATCCTTCATACTCTTGATCCATCTATATTATAGACATATGCTAAGGATTCCTTTCCACCCCTACCTCCTATTATTCCTCCAGATGTTGTCCCTTTTGCGAGTTGAGATGACATATAAACCTATCAAATAGAAAGTACTATGCTTTTCAACTACTAGACATAGCCTCAGCACTAAAGGAAAAAAATGGCTCTATTGACAAACCACTACAAAGTTAATTTTACCAACATTGATGGTCATTTATTCCATTATAGTATGTCTCTTTCATATGAAGATGGTCAGCCTATTGATGTTGAGAAGGTTCATGAAACCTATCGTGATGATCTTAATGGTTAGGAATTTTCTTATGATGGAAAGATGAGCTTATTCATTGTTGGAGCCCTCCCTTGCAACAAGCTTGAGTTCCCTATTTTATTGGAGGAGTGATGAACGAAAACCGGCATCGCCGATTCTTGCCAATACTTTGGTTTTAATATTTATAAAACTCTCGCAAGTGCACGAATCATTTCGTAGAAAATGATAAGTATACTCCCAAGGTCGATCTAAGGAAGGAATGTATGTGGTTTTTAATTTATTATTCAAACTTTTTAAAAACGAAATTAAATCCTAAACATCCTGTCACGATATTTTGGGGTTTTTGTATTTTTAATCTAATTACAAAAAATTAAACATAGATTCAATAAACATTCATGCAAATTTTATCTTTTATAAATAGTGGAGTATTTATGGATATAATGACTAAGTTAATTATGCTTGCTCATATTATTTAGGTTATTAAAGATATGAATTGATATTTATTGATTCTCCCTTTTTTGTATAAATACCACCTTTGATGGGGTTAGATATTCTTTGTTAACTAAACAAATCAATTAACACCTATGGGTGGGGTTGATAACTAATTTGGTTAATTAAATTAATTCCTTTTTCTAAGAGATTGAAAATGAACCATTTAAATGCCACCTTTAGTGGGGTTAGACAGTTTAAACTTTATTCAAGGTGTCCAAATTAAACCTAAGAATTTAGTTATCCGAGTACTAACTTTCAAGTTTTAAAACCACTACTGAAAACATGTTGTCAATACATTTTCAGATAATAATTCTTATAAAAACTTTTGAAATAGAGCTTCACTCTAACTACCGGGCGATTGTACCAACAAATAAAAGAGCACTACTCTAAATCAGACCGGATAACTAAACCTTATAATCTAATTTTCAGATTTAAGTTTGTAATGAAAAATAATATATTTCTCTCTAACATTCTTAATATAAAATCTTGAATAAAAATAAAATCAATTCATTTTAGAGATTTTTACCTATTTAATATTTCGCAAGCATAACAACGTTATTATTATATCATGTTTACAAATAGCTAGCACAGTTAAATTTAATCACAGACAAATTAAATATAACATGTAAGAATAAAGCATAAAAAATAACTGCAAAGAAAATAAAATCCTTACAGTACTTCAATGCCATTCCCGTTGCTAGAAAACCTCCAAACGGAATTTGCACTCCCATTTATTGAATAAAAAAGCTAATAAATTACAAAAACATAACTAGTTCTTCCCAAAGAGTGAAGAACACTAAAACTAAGAGAAACTAGCTAAAACATAAGAAAAACTAAAAAAAAACCTAAAAACTAAGAAATGGAGAGAAAGAAAGAAGAGAGAAGTGTGTGTTTGAGGTGTGTTTTTGAAGTGAAGGGAAGGGGGGTATTTATAGGTGAGGATGGAGAGAAAAAATGAGTAAACAAATGTTAAAAAATGAAAAAACGCGTAATGGAAATGCTGAGGTCATTAATGAAGTCAGCATGACGTCATGGGGGCGGCTGCACGTGAAAAATGGGGCAAAACGGGCGTGGGCGCGCGCATCTGTGCGCGGATGAACAGTACCCACGCGCGCAGCTCTGCGCGGATGAACAGTACCAGCGCGCGCAGCTCGGCGTGGCTGGGCGCTGGCGCGCGCGGGATGGGCTGCTCCGGGCGCGATTTTCTCCTTTTTGACATTTTTGACCTTTTTGACCCTTTTTGTCCAATTTTTCCATATTTGTCGACCTTTACGCATTTATTTATTAATATATTTGTGATGTATTGCTTCCAGTATTCCTCTTTGAGTCTTTAAGTTGCATTTTTAAGCCAAAATACCTGAAAAACAATAAAAATACCCGTGATTCCGAAAAAGAAAAATTTATATAAATATATGATAAAACATATAAATATATATATTTTTAATCAATTAATTTGCATAAAATCATGGTTATTTTAGTGCTTTTTGAGCACTCATCATATTTTCTCTTCACCAATGCTAACTTATAAAACAAGAAGATCAACTTGGCCATGAACCCAAACTTGTTGACAATGGCATAGATAACTTAAAAGGAAATAACTATAAAGAACTTATGAAACAAGAAGATCAAATTGGCCATGAACCCGAACATGTTGACAATGGCATAGATAACTTAAAAGGAAATAACTATAAAGAAGATTATTAGAGAGAGAGAGAGTAGAAGTAGCTTACGTTTTATCTTTTAATTAGACTTATCAGCTGGTCATTCTAATCATATGTATGGTTATAAAATACATAACTCTAAATTTATTAATATTGGATGCAAATAAGTAAACAAATTACTTGTATTATATCTATAATAAAAGACGTTATAACACCTTTTAAAAACAACTTACAAATTGAATAGAAGTACAAACACTTAAAGAGAAAGCTCTCAACTCCCACTGAAACTAAAAATACAAAGACTTATTTATTTTTTGTAGAATGATTAAACCAAATGCAAGGTAGGCTATTTATAGTCCTCACCATGCAATCTATATTACACAAATATAAAACTAAGAAATAATTCTAACCATACAAATATTATTACATTCTGCACACTTCTCTTTTTTACATCATTTAACCACTCCATTTATTTTCCTATATTCTTCAACCACTCCATTTATTTTCTTACATTCTTCAACCACTCCATTTATTTTTCTACATCCTCAACCACTCCATTTATTTTTCTACATCCTTCAACCACTCCATTTATTTTTCTACATACTATAACCACTCCATTTATTGAGTTGGTGTTGATTTTCAATAAAACATAGTTCCATTCAGTAAATTAAAGTCATGAAACCATATTAACAGTCATTCTATTAGAGAATAACTACATTGGTGTATTCCTAACCAATAGTTAACCTGTAGTGAGAACTTAAATGATCAGTTGATTAGCTCACTAATCGAAAAAAGTGACAGCCCGTATAAATTGATATACATAAGCAACAGCCTCAAACAAAACAAGATTAAACCAAAGAATTCAACTTGGGAATTGATATAGACCCAATTTTATTTTCACAACTCATTAAAAGCATTAATCCTTCTAAATATATAGATGTCATGAAAGATGAGTTGAAATCCATGTAGCATTAGCATAATGATTTTCATGACATTCTTGAATTACCTAAAAGCTTTAAAAGAATTGGGTGTAAATGACATTTTAAGACCAAGCTTAACCGAAATAACAAAGTTAAATGTTACAAGATCATATGTGCTCCTAAAGGTTGTATTTAAAAAGATGTCAATGACTATAAGGAGACCTTTTGATGTAGTGCGTTTACACATGTCTCACATTACTTAGAAAGTTAAGTGGTGATATGCTTATAAGGGATGATCACTCTTTAAATGATATGATGCATTTTGGGATTTCTTCATAGATGTAAAGCCATAAGATCCCACTAAACTATCAAATCATGGCCGTGAGCCCACTAAACTGGCAAGTCATTGCTGTGGACCCGCTGAACTTACAGTTATGGACCAAAGCATATAATCTCATGCCACATGAAGTAGGTCCCGCCTTATTGTAAGTAGACAGATTAACCGTTATGTATTAGTTTGTATTAGAATTATGACCCTACTAGGCCATATGGGCTTGCGTTCTTACAAGGATGTAAGATTCCCTAAGTGAGCGTATATGATGTAGTGTGCCTGCATATGTTCTACATTACTTAGAAAGCTAAGTGGTGATGTGCTTATAAAGGATGAGTACTCTCTAAATGAAATGATGCGTTTTTGGGTTTCTCCCTAGAAGAAAAGCTGTGAGGTCCCGCTGAACTATCAAGTTATAGTCATGGGCTCATTGAACTTGAAGTTATAGACCAAAGCAGAAAATTTCGTGCCATGTGGAGTCAGTTCTACCCCATTGTAAGTATATGGATTAATCATTTTTTATCACTTTTTCACCATTCTTCAAGAAAAGCTCCTTTAGAATTATTATAACTTTGGTAGATTATTATGAATTAGAGTTGTACTAAATAAATGTTAAAACAATATTTCTAAATGATAATTTGAAATATAAGGTTTGTATAGATCAACCTTAAGATTTTTCAATTGAAGGAACACAAGGTGTATAAATTTAAGAAATCAATATATTGATTAGTATGTATGTATATATATATATGTGTGTGTGTGTGTGTGCGCGCGCGTGTATGAAGATCAGTGGAAGAAAGCTAATAAGCTTGGCTTATTGCATGACCAAGAAATTTCTCTCAAAGAATTTTCAAATGAAAGATATGGGAGAGATAACTTATGTGATTGGAATATAAATATTTCAAAATAGATCAAGGATTGTTGGAGTTGTCTTACGAAAAAATATTTGTAAAGTTCTACAGAGGTTTAGACTGAAAAAGTGTTCATCAAATGTCGTTCCAATTCAAAAATGTGATAAGTCTAGTATTATGCAATGCCCAAAAAATGAATTGAAATATGAACAAATGGAAGGAATTTCTTATACGTCAATTGTTGGTAGCTCGATGTATGCTTTATCTTGTACTAAGCCAAACATCATTTTTGTTATTGGAATGCTTGGTAGGTATCAAAGTATCAATGATTTGGTCATTGGAAGGCTACAAAGAATATGTTAAGATACTTGCAAGAAATAGAAGATCACAAGCTCACTTATTAGTGATCTAATCATTTTAGGGTGATTGAATATTCATATTCATACTTTATCGGATTGCTAATACAAGAAAATCCATATTTGACTATTTATTCATTTTAGTTGGAAGAGTAATGTCATGATAAATTTTAAAGTAATTTATAGTTGCTGTTTCCATTACGGGGGATACAATGTCATGATAAATTTTGAAGTAGTTTATTGGTACTGCTTTTATTATGGAGGAGGAGTTTGTAGTATGTTTTAGGTCACATTGTTGTTAGTCTATACTTGACCGCAATATAATGACTTAATATGATAAAGATATGGTTTATCCATAGTATTAAGCACTATATCTTTAAGTTATTTAAACTTACCATTATGAGAAAGATATATATTTTTTATTTAACGTTAAGCACTCTACCTTTAACTTATTTATTAAATCATGAAGAATAATTCTATCATTTAGACCAAATTGTAGAATGTAAAAAAAATATGCACTACTTGTAGTCAGAATAGGACATACTCATTATAATTTACTTTCTTTCAATACATAAATAACTTAGTTATTTATTATGGTTTTACTTTTAACCCTTAATTAAAAAATATATGTTTATTTTCGTATAACATTAAAAAACATATATCTATTTACGTTATAAGAAAAATAAACATATGTTTTTTAAGGAAGGTTAAAAATGAAACTCAATAAATAAAAAAGAACCATACCATGTAATTAAATCAATTTATTTAACCTTGATGAATAAAAGATAAAATATAATTGTCATATTTTATATATATTAAAAAAATAATAGAAGGGGTAGATTTAGTAATGGACACGGATATGAGCGGAGACGATTTTTGAAATAACTGTTCTTGAATCGAATTATAAAATCTGTACCCAAAGCCACCCGAAAACTGTTACAATTCGATGACAGTTTTTACCTATGAATAACAGTTCGAAACAGTTATTAAAAAATATTCGAAAAAATCTATTTTTTTAAACATATTAATTTAAACCTTAATTATTTTTAAACATATTAATTTAATAAATATATAATTTAATTTAATAAATATATAAATTAATTAAATAAATATATTTATTTTTGTGTATGAATATAATTATATTCAAACTATACTTGTTTTTTCTTATTTGATTAATACTCGAAATCATATATATTTTTAAAATTTATCATATAAAGCCCACAATATTTTCGGCCATTCCTATCAGATTTTTGGTTCACGCAGAGTTATTCAAGCATGTAAACTTTTTTTTTTATTTGGATAAACAAATATTACATTTTAGATAATATTGATTGGTTAGAGTTTTTCAGGAAAGCAGCTATCATTAGAGAAATGCAAGAACTTTCTTACCCAAATCCTACAATTATTGGGATATGGGATATTTATTTATGATAATTATTTATTGGTTTGGATAAATAATGATTACAATTTAGATGATATTGATTAGTTTAAAAGATTTTTAGAAAAGCACTTTTCTAATTTACACGTGATGGAACATGCAGTTAAATGCACTTAAAGGTGGATTTTTTTTCTTATTTATAACAATATTATTTAAATAATCGTGGATAATGTCAGGTAAAGCACTCAAGACTCAAGGCAAGTAATTTAATTATTTCAAATTTATATGTGAAAGCGATCCAGTTCATTGTCGAGTATTTATAAATTATGCTTACAATATCCACCAAACAAGAAATTAGCATGATAGTTCTTATTGCATTTGTGATGAAGCAGTTGAAATATAAAATATTAAAGAAATACATTTTAATCGGAGAAGTAAATATTAAAGAATTAAAATAGACTGAAAAGAGTCAAAAAATTAATATATATATATATATATATATATATATATATATATATATATTTTAATTTTAATTTATTATAATATTAACAAATAATACATATGAATATATTTTTTAAACTAATCAATTAATCCGAGTATAGTATTAAATCAAATTTATATATATATATATATATATATATATATATATATATATATATATATATATTTTAAATGATTAATTTAAATAGTTCTAAAAAATATCAAAAGTGAACTTATAAATTAGATTGGAGGTCTATAAAGTATGAAAAATGAATAAATTTAATTTAATTTTTAATATTAATGTATATTGATTTTTTAAAATATATTTTAATTATTATTTTAAATATTATAATTTTAAATTTATTTGAAATTATAATATCTAAACTTAATTAGTAAAGATTCTCATTTAAATTCTGACAGTTACTCTCATCACTTATGTTTCACGTATCGCTTAAGTTAATCTCAAGTTGGTCTAAAATTTGGTCAAAAATCTTGAAATTAGTAAAAAAAAATTACATTATTATATAGAGTTTAAGGGTGGGCATAGATAGGCTTTTAAGTCATTTTATAAGTCGACCTTATCTTGATGGTTTCAAAAACCCCAAAAGCTTAACCGACCTATGATCTCCTCTCAAAAAACTAACATTCAAGCCAATATATAAGATTGGTTTGAAGTAGGTTGGCTTATCGATTTTGGAGCTATAATCACAATATGATATAAAAGTTAACTTACCATGACATACAATATAATTTAATTTAAAAGTTATCATAATCACATATTCTATTTACTTAATCTCTTATTACTAAAAAGAGATAAGCTAATTCTAGTAGGTATTGTGTAAATATAGAATTGTTGTTGTTTTTAAAATTAATTATTAAAATTTTCTACAGAATAATTATAGAAAATTAAAGAAATTAGAGTGTATTTAATAACTGTTGCGTGTTTTTCAACACACGAACTCGTGCAAGTATACACGGTCACAAGTAATAATATGATAAGTAAAATATCGTTCCCACAGAGATTAGTTACTAGTATTAATTAATTATTAAAATTATTTCAACCTAATTTTATCCAAACAGCAGATAATTTGATGCAGATTTACCAACTAAATTTTATAACAGATTGCAAGAAAATTCTAGGATTGCAGTTTCACCAAATTAATCCACTTGACTCATTATATTTTATCTTGATTTATGTTATCGTGTTTTAAGTTGTTAACCAAGAACTCCTAATCTATCCATATATCTCTTCCGAGCTCCATACAGAAACATCTAGTTAAAATGATTCACTATATTCCTATGGGAATTAAATTCAACCAGATTTATTAAGTTCTGAATTCTCTTATGATTACACATACAATAAAAGTATATTTCTATCTCTTATGTATATACGTTATTTCATCACGAGCAGCACACAAAAATGCCTTTTTCAAGTTTATTTAAGTGTCACAGATCAGTTAATTAATCTTCCGATAATTAAAAGCATTAAACACAGATAAAATAAACAACTTAAAACAGTCCCATAAATCATTCAAAAATATTTAAGTCACATTTCATAATTTACGCTTACACCGCAATCCTAGAACAAATGTATTAGTTCATAGCGTAATTTAAAATTACAACACAACAAAAATAAAACATTGCAGAGAAAGAAAATTAAAAGAAAATAGATAAGAAAAAAAAACTCTTTCACGATTCCTCAATGAAAAATAAATTTCATTTCTTCTTCTTTGTTGTCTTCTTTCTCTGTAATTTCCCTAAGAAAATACAACATAAAACGTTAAATCAACACTCCGCGTGATTGTGTAACACGCAAACCAGACTAACAGAAAAATTAAAATGTTGCAAGTTTTTCTCCAAACTTGTTGAGAGAAAAAGAGGAAAGAAAGAAAAAAATTACAATCTGCTGAAAAGAAGAAAACAATGACAAAACTGAACTGAAAGAAAAAAAAAATTAAGAAGAACCGCTGAATGCGTATCCCCCAAAATATATATCATCTCTTTTTTTTTTTTTTTTTTTTTTTTTTTTTTTTTATTTTTTTATATCATTAGTGGGGGACAAGCTAGCACGCGTAACAAACACTCTACAAATTTTTTGAATTTTTTTTCTTTTTCCGCATGCCACGTGTCGCGCTCTGATTCGCGGACACAATTCGCGGGACACGTGGCAGCTTTTCATTGGACGGTAAGCCGGGCGCATGAAGAACGCGTCGCAGGCGATTTCTCCGGAATCCGAAATGTGTAACGGCTGGAAGGGGGCGCTGATTCTGCGTTTTTATTTCACCAAATGCATGCCACGTGTCACCATGTTATTCGCTGGAATATTTATGAGACACGTGGTGGCCATTTTCCGTTTGAAGAGTGAGGGTGCACGCCGCTTGTATGGACCGCGTCACACAGGATTGTTAACACGAGCGGCTCAGTGCGCGACAGCTTGGATGGACGCGCTTCAATCTGGACCGTCGATCTGATCCAACGGTCAGAGATCGCCTCGAGGAATCTGCGCAGCCGACATGTGGGGCCCACTCTGACGCCGGCCTGCGCGACACGTGGGACCCACTGTCACGCCGAGCCGCGTGAAAGGAATATCTCTGTCCCCAATCGCCTTTGTCGAGCTTGATGGACACGCGCGAATCTGAGCCGTTGATCCCTTGATCGGACGGTCCACGTTTGGCGAGTGTGATGATGCGCGTGGACTTCATCTCCCTGCGCAGAATATTCAAACTTTTATAAATTATATTTTTACCCACAAATTTATTTCAAATTACATTTTAAACTTTCTTAAATTACAGTTTAGCCCTTTACTAATTTTAAATTAAATTTTTAACTTTTAATAATTATAATTAAGCCCAAATTTAATTTAAATTATATTTTCGATTTATATAAATTGTAATTAAGAAACTATATTATCATAAATTATATTTGTGGACAAAAATACGAAATTAAGTACATTTCCGATACAAATTATTTAATTTTATTAAAAATGTATTTTTAGCAAATAAAAGGAAAATATTAATTTATTTAACAAAAATTAATAAATATTAAACGAACATAGCAATTATCATTACTAAAATTGATGCAAATAACTGTATAAAATACAGTTATCAACACCCCCAAACTTAAGTTTTTGCTAGTCCTCGAGCAAAAGGAAAAAAATAAAACAAAGATAACTGCATTTAAAATAGTGATTTTCAAAATAATTCTTTTTAAACATTCCATATAAGATAACTCAAAGAAATAAAAGAATTTTATCTAAGCATCAAAATCAATTTAAAAGTATATAACCTTTTTACAATGAACTTTTAAGTGTGTGTGTGAAATCTTTTCAAATTTCATCCTATGCAATCCGGATCAGTTTATACAAATATAAAATCAAACAAATTATCATGAAATCACAAATCTCATAAGTTTATTTTTCATTTCTCTCTCCACTAATGTAGACAAACACAAAACACCAAATCAATAGGACTTTATAAAGCTTGTAATGTATGGCTTAGGTAAAGGAAGGAATGAAGGACAATATTTAGCTTAAAACTTTTCCCGAGCATAACATTTCAGGATTGAAAACGAGATCTTCTATCACCACAATAAATACTTCCCAATTTGGGACTTATCATCACATTATTCCTTTTTTTTTTAGACTCTGTTTTTTTTTTCTTTTCGGAATCTGTTTTTTTTTTCTTTTCTGCTCTTTTTTTTTCTTTTTGTAACCCTTTTTTCTTCGATATATCCTTCAACATTTACTAACAATTATAACATGCTAGTGAAATAAGAACAATAGGTATATCTAAACACATATATATATATACTTTTTAGATAGGCTTTTGAAATGAGACATATATATATATATATAAAAACTTTGAAGCTCAAATGGGGTATACTATGGATAATGCATGTGAGGTAGATAGAAAGGCTCAAACGATCCAAAGATGGCCTAAATCATTTTCTTAGTTAAATGTTATCTATAATTTCGCCTCGAGAGAAAATCAAACAAATTCTAAGAACTGTGGCACCACAAAAATCAATCGAATTCAATACTCACATAAACATTCTCTAAATTATCATATCAAATCAAAAATCAAGACTAGTGCTCATGAATAATTATTCTTGTAAAAATGACATATACGTAAAAATTAATCATCACTTAGACAACATTCAGATTTTTCAAAGAGATATGCATCATTTAAATCGAAGAAACAAAAATAAATCACTATTCATAGCACATATCTTCAATCAACCAAACAAACAAAAAAAAATTTCACAAGCAATAACATCCAGAAAGTATTTTAATTATGTTCAATATATCCACCACCCCCAAACTTAATATACACATTGTCCTCAATGTGTGAAAGCTAAAGACCATATGAGATGGGTTTAAGAAACTTCCTGGTTTGTTTGATTGGTTAAGCCAAAATAGCTTCATTTCTTCATATTTGCACCTACGAAAGAAAAAAAAAGAATTAAAATAACAACATAGCAAAATATAAAAAAAAAAACAACACATCCGAAAAATAATAATAAAAAAAATAAAATAAATAAATATAAAACACATGGGTTGCCTCCCAAGAAGCGCTTGATTTAGAGTCATCAGCTTGACTGCCTTTCTCTTTGCTTTAGGTTGGATCACATAAGAAAATGGTGGACTTTTGACGATCAATGTCACCCCCTAAATAGTGTTTGAGTCTTTGCCCGTTCACTTGGAAAGAATTTTGTGATTCTTCACCTTTAATCTCAACAGCCCCATATGGGTGTACTTTGGTAATAATGAAAGGCCCTGACCACTTAGATTTCAATTTTCCTGCGAAGAACTTCAAACGAGAATTGAAGAGCAATACTTTCTGTCCTGGTTCGAAGTGTCGATGCAAGATTTTGTTGTCATGCCACCTCTTCGTCTTTTCCTTATAAATCTCAGCATTTTCATATGCGTGTAAACGAATCTCATCCATCTCATTGATTTGTAGGAGACGTTTTTCTCCAGCAGCGCCTAACTCAAAATTCAAAGTCTTGATAGCCCAATACGCATGGTGCTCCAATTCAACTGGGAGATGACAAGCTTTCCCAAAAACCAACCGATATGGGGACATCCCAATGGGTGTCTTGTATGCTGTTCGGTATGCCCAGAGTGAATCATCCAATCTCTTAGACCAATCCTTCCTTGAAGGATTTACCGTCTTCTCCAAAATTCTCTTCACTTCTCTGTTGGATATCTCAACTTGTCCACTAGTTTGAGGATGATAAGCAGTTGTGATCTTATGAGTGACACCGTATTTGGCAAGGAGGGTTTCAAAAGATTTGTTGCAAAAATGAGTTCCCCCATCACTTATGATTGCCCTTGGGGTGCCAAATCGAGTGAAAATGTTTTTCTTTAGAAAATTCAGTACCACTTTGGAATCATTGGTAGGCAAGGGAATTGCTTCTACCCACTTAGAAACGTAATCCACAGCGCCGAGGATGTAGAGGTTGTTGTAGGACGAGATAAAAGGTCCCATGAAATCAATTCCCCAAACATCAAATATTTCTACCTCAAGAATGTTGTTTAAAGGCATCTCGTGTTTCTTAGAAATGTTACCAACTCTTTGGCACCTGTCACAGTGTGAAACAAAGAAATGTGCATCTTTAAACAAATTTGGCCAATAAAAACCAGATTGAAGAACCTTAGCCATAGTTCTTTCTTTTCCAAAATGGCCCCCATAGGCTGAAGAATGACAATGTCTAAGTATATTTTCAATTTCTTCCTTTGGGACACACCTTCTGATAATTTGATCTGCACAATGCTTAAACAAGTAAGGTTCATCCCATAAATAGTACTTAACATCATGTAAGAATTTTTTCTTCTGTTGGAAAGATATTTCAGGTGGAAGCACATTGCTTACGATGTAATTAACATAGTCTGCGTACCATGGCACACTTCTATGATCAAAGGAAAACAATTGCTCATCCGGGAAAGTTTCACCAATGATAGTCTTGTCCACGGCTCCATCATTATTTTCCAATCTCGATAGATGATCGGCCACTTGATTTTCTGTTCCTTTCTTATCCTTGATCTCCAAATCAAATTCTTGAAGTAGGAGGATCCATCTAATCAATCTTGGTTTTGCATCTTTTTTAGCCATCAGATATTTTATAGCAGAATGATCAGTATAAACTGTCACTTTAGTTCCGATTAGGTAGGAACGAAACTTTTCAAAAGCATATGCGATAGGAAGTAATTCTTTTTCAGTGGTAGCATAATTCATTTGAGCTTCGGTCAAAGTTTTGCTGGCATAGTATATGGCATGAAAAACTCTCTTTTTCCGTTGTCCTAAAACAGCTCCTACTGCAAAATCACTGGCATCACACATAAGCTCAAAAGGTAGATTCCAATCTGGTGCAACAATGATGGGAGCCGTGATCAACTTTTCTTTCAAAACCCGGAAAGCTTCCAAACACTTTTCGTCAAATGTGAATTTTGTATCTTTTTCCAAAAGATTACACAGAGGCTTTGATATCTTGGAAAAATCTTTTATGAAACGCCTATAGAATCCTGCATGCCCAAGAAAGCTTCTAATTGCTTTCACCGATGTTGGAGGCGGTAGTTTCTCAATGGTTTCAATCTTTGCCCTATCCACTTCAATTCCTTTAGACGAAATTAGATGGCCGAGGACAACACCTTCTCCTACCATGAAGTGGCATTTTTCCCAATTTAAAACCAAGTTTGTTTCTTCGCACTTTTGTAGAACCAAAGAAAGGTTATGCAAGCACATATCAAATGAATCCCCAAAAACTGAGAAGTCGTCCATAAATATCTCAATAAAATCTTCCACCATGCTTGAGAAGATAGCCATCATACACCTCTGAAAAGTGGCTGGAGCATTACATAATCCAAAAGGCATTCTTCGGAAAGCAAAAGTTCCATATGGACATGTGAAAGTGGTCTTCTCTTGATCTTCAGGCGCGATAGCAATTTGGTTGTAACCAGAATAGCCATCCAAAAAACAGTAGAAAGAATGTCCTGCCAATCTGTCTAGCATTTGGTCAATAAATGGAAGTGGGAAATGATCCTTTCGAGTGGCCTTGTTGAGCTTCCGATAGTCCATGCATACCCGCCATCCTGTCACTTTCCGTGTGGGAATCAGCTCATTATTGCTATTAGTCTCCACCGTAATTCCTCCTTTCTTTGGAACACAATGAATTGGGCTGACCCAAGAACTATCTGAAATAGGATAGATAATGCCTGCATCTAACCACTTAATGATTTCCTCTTTTACTACCTCCTTCATGATTGGATTCAAACGACGTTGATGCTCAATAGTAGGCTTGATATCTTCTTCAAACAAGATCTTGTGCATGCATATTGAAGGACTGATTCCTTTAATGTCAGCTATAGACCATCCTAATGCTAGCTTGTAATTTCTCAACACTCTCAATAGCTTCGTTTCTTGATCGTCATCTAGAGATGCTGAAATAATCACAGCATTGTAGTCTTTCCACCCAAATAAGCATCCCTTAGATGGGTTGGCGGTGGTTTAAGCTCTAGTAATTGTTTCTGTTCCATAGATGGCTTCCCATAGGTAAACTTAGACGGTGTTACAACTTGTGATGCATCTTCATCAGTTTGAGGACTAAAGAGTTGTGGAGATGCCTTAAATAACTTGAGATATTCAAGAGAATCAGAGTTATCAATAATATTATCATTCACAAGTGCAAGTTCCAAAGCATCAGTACTAAAATTTTCCTTGAAATTGCTTTCAACTAACGCATTCACCGTGTCAACTCTAAGGCAATCGTCAGAATCTCTTGGAAATTTCATAGCTTTAAAGACGTTGAAAGTTACCTCTTGGTCTTGGACTCTCATGGTCAGCTCTCCTTTTTGAACATCAACCAAAGGCCTTCCAGTTGCCTAAAATGGGCGCCCTAGAATGAAGGGAATCTCTTTATCTTCCTCCGTCGAGAATTATGAAATCTGCGGAAAGATAAACTTGTCTACTTTGACAAGCACATCTTCTATAATGCCTCTGGGGTGTTTCAAAGACCTATCAGCGAGTTGAAGAGTCACAGTGGTCGATTGTGCCTCTCCTAATCCAAGTCTTTGGTAGATGGAAAGTGGCATCAAATTAATGCTTGCACCAAGATCGCACAAAGCTCTACCAAAAAATTTCTCACCAATAGTACAGGGAATGGTGAAACTCCCCGGATCTTTAAGCTTAGGTGGTAGCTTCTTTTGAAGGATGGCACTACACTCCTCTGTGAGAGCAACAGTCTCAAAATCACCTAACCTTCTTTTCTTAGACAAAATGTCTTTCATAAATTTCACATAACTGGGCATTTGCTCCAAGGCATCAGCAAAAGGGATGTTGATATGAGGTTTTTAAGATGCTTCACGAAACTTAGAGGAGTGTTTATCAAGTTTTTGCTTATGGAAGCGTTGAGGGAATGGAATTGGTGGATTATAAGGCTTGAGATTATCTAACACTGGTTTTATTATGGGATTTTCTGTTGATTCATTCTCTTCAACCCTATGATTAGCCTTTTCTTGTTTTTCGAGGTCAACACCTTCAACAATAAGAGTCGGTGGAGAAATGGATTTTTGTATTTCTTCTAACTCTTTTCCACTCCTCAATGTCCTTGCCTTCCAATGCTCTTTTCCCTCCCTTTTTGGATTGATTTCAGTATCACTAGGTAAAGATCCTTGAGGGCGATTGTTGACAGCAGTAGCTAGTTGCCCCAATTGAACTTCTAGATTTCTAATAGATGTTGCCTGATTTTGGAGAATAGTCTCATTCTTGGCCATATACTGAGCAAACATATCTTCCAATGAAGGCTTTCTCTCTGTTGTGGGACTTGGTTATGAAAACCTGGAGGGTGAGTGGAGCTTCGTAGAAGATGATTGACCTTGGTTATTACTCCAAGAAACAATAGGATGATTCTTCCACCCTGGATTGTATGTGTTGGAATAGGGATTGTTTTGATTGTTTTGATTCCTACTATAATTGGAAACAAAATTGACAGAATCAGAGTTGTGAGGACATCTCTCACTGGCATGGATACCATTGCAAATTTCGAATGCAACAAAAGGACTGCGAATAGAATGGACACCCATAGTATCCATCTTTTTAACCAAAGCAGACACTTGTGCGATTAAAGCGATCATAGCATCAATCTCATGAATTAATTTGCTTTCTTAGGAACCATCCTTTCTGATGGCCACTCATAACTATTTGAAGCCATTTCGTCTAATAAGTTGTATGCTTCATCAATTGATTTCCCCATTAGAGCACCGCCTGCTGCAGCATCAATCATATTTCTAGTTTTGACCCATCAAACTATTATAAAATGTTTGAACTTGAAGCCACTTCGGTAATCCATGGTGCGGACATCTTCTAAGTAGCTCCTTGTACCTCTCCCAAGCTTCATATAATGACTCTGAGTCAAACCGCATAAAAGTGGTGATTTCATTCCTCATCCGTGCGAGTCTTTCTTGGGTGGAAAATATTTGGCTAAAAATTTTTGAGCCAGATCCTCCCACGTAGTGATAGAACCACATGGCAATGAATTCAACCAACTCTTTGCCTTATCCCTCAATGAGAAAGGAAAAAGTCTCAACCGAATAGCATCATCAGTGACTCCATTATGCCTAAAGGTGTCACAAATCTCTAGGAAGTTTGATATATGGGAGTTTGGATCATCGTGGGGTAACCCACCAAATTGTACCGATGTTTGAATCATATGAATGATTGCAGGCTTAATTTCAAAATTATTGGCTTGAATTAATGGTCTTCTAATGCTTGAATGGATTCCACCAACCATGGGCACTGCATAATCTCTTAAGGATCTTGGTTCTTCAACTTCTAGAATTTCATTATCCATAGCTAGCTGTTCGAAGGTTTCTTGTTTATTATTTTTCTTTAAGTTCAAAATAGTTCTATGAATTTCTAGATCTAAGGGAACTAGGTCAAGATTTCTAATGCGTCGCATACAAAGTCCCACTCTATCCAAAATTAAATCTAATACAATATATAAATTAAATTTAAAACATAAATAAACACACAAATACAAGAAAGTAACAGTAAGCAATTAAACAAAAAATATATATGTATATATATATATATATATATATATTTTCTTTTTTTTTTCTTTGAATTAAAATCAGATTGATTGGTATTAATATCAACAATAAAAATAGTAAAACAAATCCCCGGCAACGGCGCCAAAAACTTGTTGCGTGTTTTTCAACACACGAACTCGTGCAAGTATACACGGTCACAAGTAATAATATGATAAGTAAAATATCGTTCCCACAGAGATTAGTTACTAGTATTAATTAATTATTAAAATTATTTCAACCTAATTTTATCCAAACAGCAGATAATTTGATGCAGATTTACCAACTAAATTTTATAACAGATTGCAAGAAAATTCTAGGATTGCAGTTTCACCAAATTAATCCACTTGACTCATTATATTTTATCTTGATTTATGTGATCGTGTTTTAAGTTGTTAACCAAGAACTCCTAATCTATCCATATATCTCTTCCGAGCTCCATACAGAAACATCTAGTTAAAATGATTCACTATATTCCTATGGGAATTAAATTCAACCAGATTTATTAAGTTCAATTCTCTTACTGATTACACATACAATAAAAGTATATTTCTATCTCTTATGTATATACGTTATTTCATCACGATCAGCACACAAAAATGCCTTTTTCAAGTTTATTTAAGTGTCACAGATCAGTTAATTAATCTTCCGATAATTAAAAGCATTAAACACAGATAAAATAAACAACTTAAAACAGTCCATTAAATCATTCAAAAATATTTAAGTCACATTTCATAATTTACGCTACACTGCAATCCTAGAACAAATGTATTAGTTCATAGCAGAATTTAAAATTACAACACAACAAAAATAAAACATTGCAGAGAAAGAAAATTAAAAGAAAATAGATAAGAAAAAAAACTCTTTCACGATTCCTCAATGAAAAATAAATTTCATTTCTTCTTCTTTGTTGTCTTCTTTCTCTGTAATTTCCCTAAGAAAATACAACATAAAACGTTAAATCAACACTCCGCGTGATTGTGTAACACGCAAACCAGACTAACAGAAAAATTAAAATGTTGCAAGTTTTTCTCCAAACTTGTTGAGAGAAAAAGAGGAAAGAAAGAAAAAAAATACAATCTGCTGAAAAGAAAAAAATGACAAAACTGAACTGAAAGAAAAAAAAAATTAAGAAGAACCGCTGAATGCGTATCCCCCAAAATATATATCATCTCTTTTTTTTTTATTTTATTTTTTATATTATTTTATTTTATTTTTTTTTATTTTTTTTATTTTTTTTTATTTTTTTATATCATTAGTGGGGGACAAGCTAGCACGCGTAACAAACACTCTGCAAATTTTTTGATTTTTTTTTCTTTTTCCGCATGCCACGTGTCGCGCTCTCCTTCGTGGACTCAATTCGCGGGACACGTGCGAGCTTTTCATTGGACGGCAAGCGGGCGCATGAAGAACGCGTCGCAGTGCGATTTCTCCTAATCCGAAATGTGTAACTACTGGAAGGGCGCTGATTCTGCGTTTTTATTTC
The DNA here is from genome assembly GCA_033030585.1 of Hippophae rhamnoides. Taxonomy (NCBI): domain Eukaryota; kingdom Viridiplantae; phylum Streptophyta; class Magnoliopsida; order Rosales; family Elaeagnaceae; genus Hippophae; species Hippophae rhamnoides. The sequence goes on along the minus strand of CM065430.1, from coordinate 39,940,406 downwards.
ACCAAATGCATGCCACGTGTCACCATGTTATTCGCTGGAATATTTATGAGACACGTGGCTGGCCATTTTCCGTTTGAAGAGTGAGGGTGCACGCCGCTTGTATGGACCGCGTCACACAGGATTGGTAACACGAGCGGCTCGGTGCGCGGCAGCTTGGATGGACGCGCTCAATCCGGACCGTTGATCGATCCAACGGTCGGCGATCGCCTCGGGGGAATGCGCAGCCGACATGTGGGGCCCACTCTGACGCCGGCCTGCGCGACACGTGGGACCCACTGTCACGCCGAGCCGCGTGAAAGGAATATCTCTGTCCCCAATCGCCTTTGTCGAGCTTGATGGACACGCGCGAATCTGAGCCGTTGATCCCTTGATCGGACGGTCCACGTTTGGCGAGTGTGATGATGCGCGTGGACTTCATCTCCCTGCGCAGAATATTCAAACTTTTATAAATTATATTTTTACCCACAAATTTATTTCAAATTACATTTTAAACTTTCTTAAATTACAGTTTAGCCCTTTACTAATTTTAAATTAAATTTTTAACTTTTAATAATTATAATTAAGCCCAAATTTAATTTAAATTATATTTTCGATTTATATAAATTGTAATTAAGAAACTATATTATCATAAATTATATTTGTGGACAAAAATACGAAATTAAGTACATTTCCGATACAAATTATTTAATTTTATTAAAAATGTATTTTTAGCAAATAAAAGGAAAATATTAATTTATTTAACAAAAATTAATAAATATTAAACGAACATAGCAATTATCATTACTAAAATTGATGCAAATAACTGTATAAAATACAGTTATCAATAACTTATCAAACATCATATAAAGTTGTAGTGATATGACATTACTACAATATATACATATAGCCTCGAAAACCAATGCCATAGACATACCCTATGACCGTGGTTATTTAAAAACCGATGCTATAGACATACGTTATCAAGTTTTTCTCCTTTTACATCAAACACCAAAATTTTCTATCATTTGTTTTTTTCCCCTCATTTTTTTCTTTTTTCCCTCTTTTTTTCCTTTTCCTCTCAAATCTCTCTTTTTTTCATTCCTAGCTAATATTATATTACTACAAATTAATTTTTTCCCATTTCTTTTCTTATTTTCCCTCAACTCTTTCTCCTTTTTCCTTTTTTTCACTCCTTAGGGCTCATCAAACCTTATATTTGATATCTACCCTTTAGAGCCATCCTAGAGAAAACCTAGCTTAACAAAAATGTCTAAGGGTTTATGAGTGTCCCTCTCTCTACAGATCTCTGCAAGAAGTGTCTATGCCAGTTCGTAAGGACGATGAGGTTCAGGCGGTTTGAGGCATATACAAGGGTCATGACAGAAAGGTTGTTTAGGTTTATCGTCGCAAGTGGTTCATTCATATTGAGCAAATCACTCATGGTTAGAGGGAAAACTTGCAACTATCCTTGATATTTTTGAGAATCAAGAAGTGGTTCCTTCTTGGAAAGCCAAGTTGAAAAATTCAAGTAGCAAGAATGGATATGATCTCAACAGAAATGAAGAAGATTGTCCTTTTCTTTTAGATGTATTAGAAGGAGGTCAATGTCTTTAGAAGCAGAATCTTTATCTAATTTAGAGTTTCGGAACACTCGTAGACCTTATTCATCGTCTGTTGCTGGTGGTTTTCCTTTACTGGGTAGGTTGCTATCAGAACATGACTTCCTTATATTTAAGTCTCAAATATTTTTCCTTTTAGTTTTTCCTTTTCCCTTTTAATTGACAAATTCCATTTTTTCGGTGTTCCCATGCTAAGCATGTTCCTACTTCCAAGGCATCCGGTAAGTAATATAGTTGTATGATAAATCTCTCTGTAGTCTTTACTTATTTGTGCAACACCTTTTACATTTTAGAATCCAGATAGGAGTAGTGGTTCGACAATTTCTAGTTATGTTGTATTAATTTCTTTCCTTTTTTTTTACTTTTAAGCTTCTACATCAATTTTTTTTGGTAATATGCTAATTGCTAGTGTTTGGCCTAGTACTAGTATTGGTGCTAGTGCTTGGTGTTAGTATTGGTGCTTAGTGCTTGGCCTGGTGTTTGGTGCTTAGTGCTGGTACTTGGTCTGTGCTTGGTGCTAGTACCTAGTGCTGGTGTTGATGTTGGTGCCTGATTCTGGTATTGGTGTTGGTACTAGTGATGGTGTTGGTTATGGTGCTTGGCCTGGTGCTTGGTGTTGGTGTTGGTGCTTAGTGTTGGTGTTGGTGCTTGGTGCTCGGTGCTAGTACTAGTGTTGGTGCTTGGCCTGGTGCATGGTACTGGTACTGGTACTGGTGCTTGGTGTTGGTGTCTGGTGCGGGTGTTGGTGCCTAATGCCTAGTGCTGGTGCTAGTGCTGGTACTGGTACCTGGTGTTGTCAAAATCTCCAAATCATCACATTCTATTCCACTCAACTTCCTAGTCCAAATTACCATTGTCGAGAAGTCAATTTCACTTTGATTTATATGTTAATTTCCAGTGCTTGGTGCTTTGTGCTTTCTCATGTTCACTCTATTTCAAAATTTAAACCAATAAGTGTGTAAGCTCTTTGAATGGTTTCAATTGTGATTAAATATACATGTATTACATATTAAACTACTCTGTTGTTGGATTATAATGTAACTTAGGTGGTGTATTTTACTTAATGTTTTGTTTGCCTATCTTGTATTAGGGAGAAAATAATGACGATGCCAAGGAAGGAAAAAAATGGGAGGCTAGAAGAGAGGAAAAGGTAGAAAAGGTTGTTGTGTTGGATAAGGTCGTTAACTTTGCAACATGTAATGATGTAGAGAAACTTTGTGTTATTTGTACTAGTTCTTATGAGTTTTTTAATGTTTCTACTAAACATTGAGAAAGAATTGGTGGAACTACTTAGCAAAGGATTTTATGGTGATATATATATATATATAATAAACAGTGTTATTAGATAGTGGTGCTGAAGGATATCTTGGTGTTTTCTTCACTTTATATATTGCCACATCTATATAGTTATTGATTTTGTTGAAAACCTAAGATCTTTGTAGATTTTGGACATAGTCATTTCTTTAGTATGTCCTTTATTTAGTTTAAAACTTGCTAGGTATACTGATGTTATTTTCTACAACTCTGCTTATTTGGTGTATATAAATATGCAGTTCCTAGAGGGGTTGTATATGGTTGAGATGATTTGATTTTTACTTTGGTATTTTTTTGTACTTACCATAGATATATGACAAAGAGGATCAACACAGCATCATACCAGTGCGCCAACATACCACCACTAGCACACCAGCATACCAGCGCACCAACTACTACTAACAGCTCCTATGGTATTTTCTTTTTCTCTACATTTATGCTAAAGAATGAGTATATTTGATTATATTGATTTGAAGAAGTACATTTATAAATGATTGTAATAGTAAGAAGTCAGTTTGTAATAGTAATGATATTCTTCATAGTCATTGTAAATATTGGAATAGATAGTAAGGTTTTATTATGTTTTAGTGTATAAACTCTCAAATGTAATTATAGTTTTAATTTTAATATAATATAATTTTTAATATTTTAATTAATAAATTTATTGTAATTTATATTGACTTTTAACATTGTAATTAATAATTATATTTTTATTTAAATTTATGGCCATACGATAATCCTATGGTCTCGATCTTATAAAAACTGAGGTCATAAACATACCCTATAGTCTTGGTTTTGATAAAAACTAAAGCTATAGACATTCACAATGCCCTCGATTCTTATAACCGTGACCATAGACCTACGGTCACGATTAAAAACCGAGGTCATATGTATATATTGTAGCAGTGTGGTGAAATCTCATATTGCCAATTAGGAACATGTAGTCTATAGAGTTGAACACCAAATGGAGCTATAGATTCTAATGAAATCTCATATTGTCAATTAGAAATATGTAGTTTATATAGTAATGTAAGAAAAAACATTAACTTTAGATTTTGAACCAAATTTGAGAGTGACTTCAGTGAGATGTAAAATGTGAGTGATGAAAGTGATTGTGAGTGTCTAAATGAGAGTATTTAATGATTAGGTAGAGATTTTATAATTTTAAATTATAATAATATATAAATTAAAAATTAAAAATTAAAAATATATTTTAAAAAATAGTATACATTAATATTATAAGTTTGGTTCGGTTCACTTAGTTTTCATACTTTTTAACCTCCAATCGAACCGACAATATCAACTTTGATTATTTGTTCGACTCATTTGAGCCAACCAACCAAAAAAATATATATGTTCGGTTTGATCTTAGACTTAGGTTGGTTAGTTGGTTTTTGAAAAAAAAAACAACCCATAATACAGACTACATGTTCGTGATTTTTAATATGAGATTTCACTAGGATCTATAACTTCATCTAATGTTGGATAACACTCTAATTTCTTTAATTTTTATATAAGTATTATGGAGTAAGCTTTTAATGATTAATTTTAAAAACAACCATAATTTAATATTTATACAATACCTACTAGAACCATCTTAACTCTATTTAATGATAAGAGGTTTAGTAAATAAAATATGTAATGGTAATAATTTTTAAGTTAAATTATATGGTATGTTAAGGTAAGTTCTTCTATATCATATTATGATTATAGGTTAAAAACCGTCAAGCCAATCCCCTTGAATCAATCTTATATGTTATTTTTGGGAGAGTTATAAGTCGTTTAAGGTTTTGGGTTTTCCAAGACCATCAAAATAAAGCCGATTTATAAAATAGCTCAAAAGCCAACCTAATCAATCTACGCTCGCCCTTAAAAGATTACATATGTATTTATAGGAGTAATAATATTAAACCCTAATACTAATAGGACTCTAAATAAGTCTCCTAAACTAATAAAGAAACACAAAAATAATTATTTAATATTTAATATTTAATATTCTAATATTAATAATATTAAATATCAAAATTTTCAATTTTTTTATCAAGCGATAAATTCAACATAATTACACAAAATAGAAATAAGCAAAAATAATTCATCAAATGTGAACTTAAATCTCAAAGTTATGCTAAAGTAATCTCGTCAATAATGTAAACGTAGTTATTGAACCAAATAGAAATAACTTGAAATAATATATTATTTCACTTTCTTAAAGAAGTAATATTTAGTAAAGTTTTAGGCCATAAATAGTAGAACATTCCTATGTTAGAATAAAATAACCTTTGGTAAAGACATTCACCAAAAAAATAACTTAAGAACATTTATGTGGTATCACCAAGAATCAAAAACAAATATGTAAAAATGTACCTGAATTCATACCTATTAATTTATTTTATAGTTGAGTGATTAGTCTTCTAGATCTACATTTTTTTAAAAAAACCCTTTAGTTTTCTCTTTGCAGTTCCTAATAATGAGATATCAGGTAAGAAGAATATAATACTACATGTGATATGAGAATCATAATCACTATATATATAATTAATAATTGTATATCTATTTTAGTCTATCATTAAAATAGACATTTTTCTTAGGTCTCTATACATTACAAGCCCGCACTCTATTAGATACATTAAATCCTAAATAACTTAAATCTTAACATATCACTATTAAATGAGCTAAACTTTGTATGATAGTCTAAAACACATAATGATACACATATAAGCCCAATGTTAGATCAAGGATCGAACAATCTCTCATTTAAGCTATATGTATAACCTTAATTTTATGCATTGTAAAAATAACCATATGAGCTTAACTTTGCTATCATTATTGAATGTATCTTTAACCAATGTGGTCCATCAATTATACCAACATGGGATCAATGCAACCTTTTTACATTTTTCATAACTTGACCCATCAATGGCGTTGTATGTCGATACAATTGAATGGCATGGATCAAGATGTAGATGTGTAGCATGAAAACTTTATGCAATGTGATCTTAACATACATATTTCCAACTAGTCCAACCTTAAACCTTAGTAAGATCAAACTGTACCAAAATCAAAGTTTAAATAAATAAAAAAACTTTATTTCTTTAGAAGCTAACCTCAAAATATCCTTAAATTAAAATAGATGAAAGTGTGTCTATATAAAAGAAACATTGAAAATTATAAACTCTTACTAAAATTGAATATCCTCAAATGACATAACACCTATACTAGCCGTATGCTCATGAAACATTTTTTGGTAGCAATTCATTAGTGAGTAGATCTATAATCATGGAGTTTGCATCAATTTATTCTATAAACACCTATAAACTTTGAATTCTTTCTTTAATAACCATAAGCTTGATCTCTATATACTTTGACTTTTTTGAGCTCGTGTTGTTAATGAAATATAGTACTACTGACTTATTGTTACAAAATAGCTTAAGTGATCTTTTAATATCACCTACTATGTGTAGCATTGTGATAAAATTCTACACCTATATTCCGTTATTGGATGCCTCAAAACATGCTATGAAATCTGACACCATGGTAGAGAAGGTTATAATAAGAGATTTTTTTAGCACTATTCTAGAAGATAGCACTCCTAACTAGCAAGTAGACATATCCCAACGTAGATTTCATACTATCTTGGCATCCAACAAAATCGAAGTTGGTATGCTCAACGATCTCAAGTTGATCTGAGCTCTGATACATGAGCATATAGTCTTTTATTATCTATAAGTATCATAAGACTCATTTGGATACCTTTCAATGGCCTAATCATGAATTACTTAAATATCTACTTAACATCCTAACAATGTACACAATGTCTAGAAGTATATATACCTGAACATACACCAGACTCCCTGTTACTGACGCATAAGGAATCTTATGCATTACATTTTCCACAAAATCATTTTCAATATACTGATTAAGACTAAATTTATCTTCCTTAACAATAGGGGTATCAATTAGTTTGTTATTATGCATGCCATGTCTCTTGAGAAACTTTTAGATATAGCTCTTTAATGATAATCCAAAAATACTTTGAGAGCAATCTTGAAATATCTATATGCATAATATAAAAGAGGCATCACTAAGATCTTTCATCTTAAAATTAATGCAATAATCTTATATCGTTGTTAGAAAGTAAAATGTCATCGACATATCAAACCAAAAAAATATACTTTTTCCCTAAAAACTTACCGTATATACAATCATTAATCATATTCATCTCAAATCCAAACAAGATGATCACTTGATGAGACTTGAAATACCATTTTCAAGATGCTTATTTGAGCCTATAGATGGATTTCTTAAGTTTGCAAAGCATATTCTTTGGGTCTTCCAATACAAAGTTTTCTACTTACATCATATAGATCATGTCATCAGTGTCACTATTGAGACCATTGATAAATGTCGTCTTTACTTCTAGATGATGTAATTTAAGAATGAAATACCCTATTAATGAAATCATAATCCTGAAAGAGTTTTTCAAAAAAATTAGAGAGAAAGTCTCTTTATAATCGATACCTTCTTTCTATGAAAAGCCCTATGTGACAAGACAAGCCGTCTATCTCTCCACATTTCTTAATGAATCCCTTTTGGTTTTAAATATCCATCTATAACCAATGGGTTTTGCAACATTTGGTAATGGGACAAGATCCAATACATCATTGCCCTTCATGGATTTAATCTCCACATTTGTGACATCAATCTACTTTTGAAAGTTAGGATTTTCATAGCTTGATGGAAGTTGATTGTATCCTGATAAGAGTCAAATTATTGCATTTTTGTTATGATTTAAATGTTGATACTTATATGAAAATTGTGCTTATTTGAATATTTAATCCACAAATGTCATTTCACGGGTATTTCGTGTTTGAAGTTCAATTTTAGGTAAAATCATGATTTTGGAGAAGTTTGGGAGAAAATACAATGATCATGATTGAGTGAAAATAAAAAGAAACAAAGTTTCAAAATTTAGAAATCCCGCCGCCGGCGAGAATATTATCACCGCTGGCGAAAATAGCACCGCGAAATTCTTCCCAAGAGCAAAGATTTTGGAAAATTCATCTCGCCATCGGCCAAGTTCATATAGCCGCCGGCCACATTAATCTCGCCGCCGGCGAGAATCAATGGAACCAAAATCGTAACTTTTCTTGTGTTATTGTTATATGAATTCATTGTTTTCAAGTTGAGTATTTATTTCCATGCTTAATGCTTTTAAATTTCTCGCCAAGATTTAGATGATTTGTTGCATTATATTGAGACCGAGAGGAGATGTGTAATGAATGCTTCTTGGGATAAATACCATATGTTGAATGTGAGTGTGAGACCTAATGCATGATGTATATGGTTATTCTAGAAATTCCATAAATCGTAATGTGCTTGTTTATGATTAAATCTTCATAGAAATATAGTTAGTTTTCATAGATAAGTAATTCTAATATAACTCGAGAGAGAATATTAGGTAAATTTAGGCTTTTCCACCATCACTTTTAGCTTTGATTTTCATATAACATGACTTGAAATCGGATTGAATTGATTTAGCGAAATCAAATGCCTTAGCGTTTTTAATCATTTGTGAACAACATTAAATTTTGTTATTTGCATTTAGTTTTAAGTTAATTTACTTCTTAAAAAAATTCAACAGTTTGGTTTTCAAATAAAATTAGGATTAGTCAATTTTGGTACTTAGTAATGCCATTCCTTGTGGGTTCGATATCCGTACTTTTGTACACTTTATTACTTGAACGATTCGTACACTTGCGAAAATATGCAACAAGTTTTTGGCGCCATTGCCGGGGAGTGGTTTGATTTTACTAATATCGATACTACCTAATCTTAGTTTTAATTTGAAGTTAATTTGCTTTATCATTGTTACATTTTTAATTTTGTTTATTTTGATCTTTTATTTTATTTATCATATAAAAAAGAAGAAGGTAACTTTGTGTTGTTTTTGTGCTAGTTAATTTTCTGGTTGTAAGATTGTTGTATGAGACGTACAAGAAGCCTTAACCTTCTTCCATTTGATCCGGAGATTGATAGAACATATAGGCGTCTAAACCGAGAGAGAAAGCGTTCAACCTCAGCTCCTAATAGACAATTAGCCATGGATCCACCATTTGTTGAGGGAGGTGGAAATCGTAGAGCTTTGAGGGATTATGTTGCGCCTAATGTTGCTGGAAATACTTCGAGTATAAGGAGGCCAACTGTTCAAGCCAATAACTTTGAGATAAAACCATCCTTTATCCAAATGGTTCAATTAAATCAGTTTGGGGGAATGTCAAAGGATTATCCAAATGCACATATTGCTTACTTTCTAGAGGTGTGTGATCTTTACAAGATAAATGGTATGTCTGAAGATGTTGTAAGATTGAGGGTTTTTCCTTTTTCACTTCGGGATAAAGCCAAGGAGTGGCTAAACTCATTACCACCGAGATTGATTACAACATGGAATGAGTTGGTTCAAAAATTATTGTCTAAGTTTTTTCCTCCTGCTAAGATGGAAAAATTGAGGAATGAAATCACATCTTTTACACAATATGACAAAGAATCATTGTATGAAGCTTGGGAAAGATTCAAAGAAATGTTGAGGAAGTTCCCACATCATGGTTTACCGATTTGGCTGCAAGTCTCTACATTTTATAATGGGTTGGTTTCAAACTATTGGGCAATGATTGATGCTGTAGCTAGAGGGTCTTTAATGGGAAAAACATCGGAGGATGCTCATGAGTTGTTAGAGATTATGGCAGAAAACAACAATCAGTGGCATTCAGAGCGGGTAATTGCAAAAAGACCAGCAGTAGTGCATGAAATTGATTCAGTGAATGCTTTGTCGGCTCAATTTGCTGCTCCTTCAAGAAAGATGGATTCTGTGTCATCCAAGTTCGAATCCAAACCAACTGCACAATGTGATTTATGTGGTGGAAATCATGCTAGTATCGAGTGCTAATTTGGAAATCCATTTGCTTCACCAAATGCTGAGCAAGAAAATTATGTTTCAAATTTCCAAAAACCTAAACATAACCCATATTCGAACACCTACAATCCAGGTTGGAGAAATCATCCAAATTTGACATGGGGGAATTAAAACCATCATCATCTTCCTACCAACCCCAAGAGAAGAAACAAACAGATTTGGAAGGAATTTTGGGAAAGTTCATTGAGGAGACAAGAACAAATTTCATAAATCAAGATGCAATCAACAAGGACATCCAAAATCAACTGGGGCAGCTTTCAAAGCAGATTACAGAAAGGTCTCAAGGATCGTTGCCTAGTGACACAATAAATCCCAAAGAGCATGTAAAGGCTATCAAATTGAGAAGCGGTAAAGAACTTGAATGGCAAGGGAAATCAGAGAAAAAGATGGAAGAATCTAAAGAAAAGCCATCAACATCCCAAGATGTTCAACCTTCCCCAAATGCGAAATATGAGCCTCCTATCCCATATCCTCAAAGATTGAATAAGAAAAAGCTTGATAATCAATTTGATAAAATTTTGGATATTTTTAAGAAATTGCATATTAACATTCATTTTGCAGAGATGTTGGAACAAATGCCCAAGTATGCAAAATTCATTAAGGAAATTCTATCAAAGAAAAGGAAGCTGGAAGATTATGAAACTGCCATGCTAAATGAAGAGTGTAGTGCAGTTCTTCAAAGAAAACTACCACAGAAATTGAAAGACCCAGGGAGTTTTACTATACCTTGTACTATAGGAATTTGCAATTTTGATAAAGTCCTATGTGATTTAGGAGCAAGCATTAATTTGATGCCACTTTCTATTTTCAGGAAACTAGGCCTGGGAGAAGTGAAGCCCACTTCAATCTCTCTACAATTAGCGGATCGATCGGTGAAATATCCTCGAGGGGTAATTGAGGATGTTTTAATTAAAGTTGACAAATTTATTTTCCTTGTAGATTTCGTGGTGCTTGACATGGAGGAAGATAGAGAGGTACCATTGATATTGGGGAGACCGTTCCTTGCAACTGGAAGAACATTGATTGATGTTCAGCAAGGAAAGCTCATTCTACGGGTGCAAGATGAACAAGTGACTTTTGATGTTTTTGAAGCAATGAAATTTCCAAGTGAGGTACATTCTTGTTTTCAAATTAACACTCTTGACAGGTTAATCTCGGAAACTTTTGAGGAGAGAACTCCATTGCTACCACTAGAAGCTTGCCTTGTGAAATCTGCAACAATTGAGGAGGAAGATGAGGGGATGAGACAATGTTCCGAATTACTGGCAGCACCTGATGAATATTTGTGCAGTGATGAAACATTTAAGGAGTTGGGAAAAAATGGAACTCCAACCTTAGTGGTAAAGAAGGAAGCCAACAAGATTTAGCTAAAGCCAATGCCATCCCATCTATAAAAAAAACTTACGTTCGCCGCTAGCGAAAAGGAGATCTTGCTTTTCTTTCTTACATTGAGGACATTGTAAGGTTTTGGTTGGGGGTGCGGTAAACGGTAAATCTTTTCTTCCCTTCATTTTTAGTAGTTTTGTTTGTGTGTTTATTTGTGTTTAATTTTGATTTTCCATTTAATGTTTTGCATTTTGATTTAATTTCTTTTATTTGTTTATTGTCTTATTTTTATTTTTATTTTTTTCTCATTTGCATTTTACTTATTTTTATTTTCACGTTGATGATAATAATGTGATTGTGATAACAAGTAGCTTTTAGAAGACATTAAATTTTGCTTCAGTTTAAAGATAATTTCAAATGTTGATTTTACCTAATTGGCGACTCTTTTGATATGTGGTATGATTTGGTTGATTAGTCTAAATGCTTAGAGAAATCTTATGTGCCAATTTTTCATGGACATTTTTGTGATCTCAACAAACTCTAGAAACTCATTTGCAAAACCTCTTGAGGTGAAATAATTGGGAATTGCACTATTTAGGATATGATGTAGGCCATTTTTGGATCGATTGTGCCATTTTAAGCCTACCTTGTTATCCTTATATCACTAGTTACCTCTTTGAGCCTATTTAAATATATTGTTAGCCTTATTTTTCTTTCTTTTTGCCTTCTATAACCTACCTTTTATTGAGCCAATATATATATATATATATATATATATATATAATTCCTACCTTATTTGTTAAGAGCACTTAATTTTGAACACAAACTTTTCAAGAGCAATTGGAGTAAGGATGGAATAAAAAAAAACAAAAAACAAAACAAAACAAAATCTTCCACATATATTGGAAGAAATTGGTTGGGGGTTATGTCTTTTCAAGAGCAATTGGAGTAAGGAAAAAAAAGGGGCCCTTCACACTCTAGTAAATAAACGAGTGTTAGTGATGGATGTACTGAGGTGAAAGATTGAGAAAGAATTTTGTTTATCTTTGGAAAAATGGGTTATGATCGGAAGAAACAATTTGGGTTAAATGGAGTTACTCTTTTACTTAAATTGGTTGTGTTTAATCTAATAAGTGCTATTATTTGTATTTCGACACTTCCTGTTCTTTCTTAACCAAAAACCTAAGCCTAACATTACAAGCCTCATAAAGTCTTATTGATCCGAAGTAGTGTATTTTCCTTCATTAGTGGAGAGATGTTTGAAAAGTGAGCCTATGGAGTTTGAGATTTCACCTTTTTGTTTGTGGATGTTATGCATAATATTATCTGGGCATTATGGCTATTGGTTTGTGGTTTGATGGATGTTTAAGAGTCAATAACAAAAGTGAAATTTTCATTTGAGATTTCTTAAAGCTTAGGTGACATTTAATTATTCTATGTGTTGTATGTTATTTACAATTTTTGAGACATTTGTGCAAATTAATTGTTGTGTGATTTTATTGTTTTGAGTTAGAATAGTTATAGGTAAGATGTTTGTGAGTATCATCACTGGAATCCCTCACGAGACTATAACTCGTCCTACTAGGGCCGCCTAGGGGTTTAAAGGCTTATTGTATACGCTTAATGTAATTTTGTAAATAAAATAAATGTTCTTTGAATTTTTCTCTTAGTGTCTCCTTTGAATTTATTAAATAGATCGCTTTTCTTGCTAGAGACTAGCAAGAAGCTGGTTGGGGGTTGTTGATAAGAGTCAAATTATTACATTTTTGTTATGATTTAAATGTTGATATTTGTGTGAAAATTGTGTTTATTTGATTATTTAATCCACAAATGTCATTTCACGGGTATTTCGTGTTTAAAGTACAATTTCAGGTAAAATCATGATTTTGGAGAATTTTGGGACAAAGTACAATGATCGGGATTGAGTGAAAATAAAAAGAAAAAAAGTTTCAAAATTTAGAAATCCTGCCGCCGGGGAGAATATTATCACCACCGGCGACAATATCTTCTTCTATTGCTCCAATATCAAACTCATTTTTTGGAGAAATACCATGTAATCATCTAGTATTGCACTTCTCCTTTATCTAGTGGATCTCCTTAATAGCATAATTTCTTGAGGTGGTAGATTTTATTCCTCTAGAACAACTTCTTGAACGGAAGGTTCTTCAAGATTGTCTTAATTTGTTGTGTATTGATTAAAGTCATGAATGTGGTCTGGATCAATGTCAATAGAACCTGTGCGAATATCAATATATTCCTCTTTAAAAACAAATTCCGAACTATATCTCCCCCTATAAACTCGACATCTTCAAAGAATAAGGCATTTCTTGACTTGAAAATTGATTTAGATATGGAATCATAAAACTTGTACTAACTAAATTCTTTCGAGTATCCAATAAAATAACAAATCATTGTTCTTAAGTCTGTTTCTTATTATTAAGTCTATCAAGCTTTGCCTCAGCTAGATATCCATAGATATGCAAGTGCTTTAAACTAGATTTATTGTTCATTCAAAGTTCAAAAGGGGTTTAGTTGTCGCTTTAGTTGGTATCTTGTTAAGGATATATGCTGTAATTTTAAGCTCTTCCCCTTGAATGATTTTGGTAAGATATAATGATGAATCATACTCATCACTATATCTTTAAGCATCCTATTTTGTCTTTTAACAACATCATTTATAGTGGGCAAACCTGACATATTGTACTGTGGGACGATATTCTGTTCCTCTAGGAACTTAGCAAATGGTTCTGGATGTTGTTCACCTGAATTGCTATATCTATCATAGTACTTACCATTAATTTGATCCTTTTACTGAGTTGGTTCTCAAATTCAACTTTATAATTTTTGAACACATCCAATGACTATGCATTTTCATGAATGAGAAATAAATAGACATACCTAAAAAATATTGTTTATGAATGTTATAAATTATTGTTGACAATTCCAAACAAATGTAGGGAATGTACCACAAAGGACTATATGTATAAGTTCTAAGATTTCTAAAGTCTTATTGGCTTCAAATATATTTTTATTCATTTATTTCCCCTTTATACAATTAACACAAACATCAAAATCTATAAAATTTAAGGGGTCTAAAATTTTATTAGACATAAGTCGTTATATTCTCTATTTGGAGATATGACCTAATCTCTTGTGCCATAACATAGAAAAATTTTCACTTATTAATTTTCCTTTTATATATTATGTACTTAATTGTAGCTTCCTTATCCTTCTTTCTTTACTCTCTTTTCTCCTTGTACTTAGATGTTGAGGCCCAGTGAGTACGTACTCTATATCTTATCTTACTTTAGCCTTTCCTCTTCCTAAACATAGTATGAGATGAGTTCATTCAGAGACCAAGTCTATTTTTAACAATTATAGCTCACCTTAAACTGGCTAAACTATGTCAGAAGGGATATAAAAAATAGATACATAAGCAAGTCCTTAGAGAGTTCTAACTTAAGTGCTCTCATCTTGCTTCCTCTCAACTTGGAAGCAAGATGAGACATTTTCATAATGTACTCCCTGATATTGCTTTTTCTCACATATCTCATTGAAATTAGACTTATCAAGAGTGTATCTATTTAAGTCTTTTTGTTCTTGACAAACCTTTTTTCATAGCCCACAAGGAAATCATTAATAGTAGTTATCTTTTCAGACACTATGCCTCTGAATGTTTCTAGAATGGTCTTCTACATATGATTTGATCTCTTCTGCCATTCATTTATTTTCTTTTAATAAGAAGTACTCTTATCTATAAAGAACTCTAGGAGAATCAACCCTTATCGTAAGGCCTAGATCCCTAATTTTGAGAACTATTAAGAGGTTCTCTTGCCATGACTTGAAATTGGTACAATTTAACATAGAAATAAATTTGATGTTCGTATTAATATTAACAAGATTATTCATAATTAAATCCAAAAAACAATAACAAAAAAAAAAGCTCACATATTTTTTTAAACCAAGACAACAAATTTAAACAAATGTAAATTTCATCTCAAGATATGAGGCACTCTACTAATATTTTATCTTTAGACAATAATATTAACTTGTAAATGATATCTTGGTATAATAATCAAACACTAATAATAAAATCATGTCAAAAAATGAATCTTTTTTTTCAAATTATTATTTACATGTAAAGATAGAATAATCGTCGAGATAAATATGGTGTTGCTATAAGTATTCATGATGAACATGGTGTTGGTACAAGTAGAAATATAAAATAAGATTACTTAGAAGTAAATATTAAAGTATCTAGATAACAAAAACAAAAAATTTAATTATAATGATATATTACATATATATTTATAAGAATAATAATATTAAAACTTTAACGTAAAATAACTTTTAAATGGAATTAATAAACTAATAATTTTTTTAATAATAATTATTTAATATTTAATATTTTAATTGAATTACTAAGAATAATAAGCATTTAATAAAGAAATGCACATCATGATTTAGTCTTCTCAAATCATTTTTGTTGTTTAGGGTTTAATGAGATTGGTGTAGTTTCTCGTTAATACTAAACAAATTTTCTACTTTATCAACTAAAATTAGGGTTTTTTGCCTTAGCAATAAAAGTTATACATAACAAAGCAAGCAAGATTTGAAACTTCGAAAATAAAAACAAAATATATAGGTAAGGATCGTAATTTGTGACACAGATTAATAACATAAAATGAGATTGATTCGAATATGAAATAATTTGACACGATATGATACGATACATTTTGATCTATTTATTAAATGAGTTAAACACGACGTAATACGATAATATAAAATAATTTTATTAAATTAATATTTTAAAATTATTTTATTTATTAAATCCTCAAAAATATGACTTGAATATATTCGTCAAGTCATATTTGACTAAAATAATATATTTTCATTGAATTTTTTAATCTACTATAACTTATAATAAAAAAATTTATGATAATAAATAGAACCGAAATATTGTGCTACAAGCAAAGTGTTTGACTTGGGGATAGGTGAGATGTAATAGACGAAAGATGTTTTATTCCGTTTCTATCTCACATGCTTCGACGCTGTCTGTGAAAATGTAAACGTGGGCTGGGTATTGTGAGAACAGTTTGGGCTAACCCAAACGTGGTCCATTTTCTTTTAGAAAAAACAAAAACAAAAACCTCCTATCTAAGGTAGTATATAGGAGAAAGAAAGATGTAATATAGTGTGTATTTATATTTAATAATGAAAATAATAAAAATGGTATGTTTAATAAATAAATAAAGAAAGATAAAAATAACCTTTTTAATAATTAAAAATAAAAGGTATATATATATATATATATTAACAATATTAACAATATTAAGATAACTTAAATTTATTTGGATTTAGAATTTAGAATTTAAGATTTATGTTTTAAGTTTTATAATTTAGGGTTTAGAACTTATACTTTAACTATCAATAAATATATATTATTAGTGTATCAATGTTCTTTTTATTGTTTAAGATGTGCCTTTTAATTATAGATCACCTATTTTTGTCTATTTTACTCTTAACCATAAGTAACATTTATATCAATATAAACTTTAAATAATGTGATATAAACTTTTAAATAAAATTATTCATATATGTTTTTATTTTTTATGAATTAAGTAATAATTATGTTTATACTTGCTTAATTTTTATAGATAATAATGAAAGGCTATAATCTTTAGATGGTTTTAGGTTGATTAGAATAGAATAAAATATGAATTGAATTTTTTCTAATTTTATGTTTAGTTAAATTGAAATGTAAGAATGAAATTAAATTAATTACTAAAAAGAATTAATTTTTAAAAGAGAAGGAATTAGAATTTTTTCTCCCTCTTAAGTAATCATGATTCTATTCTTATCTTAACTTTTTGTTTCAATTTTACCTCAACCTCAAATTTAACCCTAAACCTTAAGTCATAAACATTATATCATAAACCCAAAACCCTAAATCCTATTTAGAAAAATAATAATTTTAATCCTAAACCTTAACCCATAAATATAACTTTAAACTCTAAACATTATACCATATACTCTATATCCTATACCCTAAATCTTCATACCTAAAACCCTAAATCTTAAAGCTTATTTAAAAAAATAATAATTTTAACCATAAATTTTAACTCTAAATCCTATACCTTAAATCCTAAACCTTAAATCATATTAAGAAAAATTATAATTTTAATCATATATTTTATTTTTAAGTAATAATTATTTTGAAAAATTATAATTCTAATAATGTATTTTGTCTGATAAAAATAATAATTAAATAATATTATTTAAATTTGACTGAACATAAGAATATTAATATAATATATAATATTTTTCGTTTCATTCCAATTGTAAACCAAACTCTATAATATTGATTATATTTTTTATTCCCATGATCAAACTAAATAATATTGTTTTCTTTTTATTCCATTTTATTCTCATTCTCATTCTTATTTTAATTCTATTTCGTGAACCAAACGATACTTTAAATAAAAAATATATTTTTTAATATTTTAACTACATTTAATATTTTAAATGACTAGTTTTTGCTTACAATAAATGTCATTCGGCAACAATAAATATAATAAACTGATGAATAATTAACGAAAACTGCTAGAACTAGGGGTGTCCAAAAAACGGGCCGGACCGGTTTAAACCGAAAAACCTGTCCAAACCGGACCGAACCGAGCAGTTTTGTAAATGAAAGAGTCCGGTCCGGTCCGTATTAAATAAAACCGATTTTAAAATGGTTCGATCCGGTTATAAAATATTATAAACCGGCCGGACCGGACCGGACCAGTTTTATTAAATAAATAATTTTTATTATTTAAAATATTATAAAACCCTATTATATATATAGTTTGTTTTCGAGTTTAGGGTTAAGCCGTCACTCGTTAACGCTTAACCCTAACCCTCAAAAAAATTCTCTCGGCTCTCTCCTCTTTGCTACGCTCTGCTTTCGCCAGTTCTTCGTCTACGCTCTCGGTTTGGCCATCGTCGCTTCCACCAGTAACTAGCCATCGTTCCTTGTATTGATTCCACCAGCAGCTAATCACCGTTCCTCTCGTTAATTCCACCAACAAATAGCCATTGTTCACACGTTACTTCAACCAGAAACTGGCCACCTCTCCTCGCGTCGCGTCGTGTCATGACAACAATGGACGAAAATCATGAAATAGGTATGTGGTCTAATACTACTGGAGTACTGGTCTGGTAGTCTGGTAGTAGTTTTTTCCTGAATAAACTGAACGGTAAGTCTAAAGTCTGAACTCAAAAGTCTGAATGGTATGTCATTTTTTTGTTAGTGTGAAGTTTGAACTGTGAAATCTGAATGGTATATCATTTTTTTGTTAGTCTAATATCTGAATGGTAAGTCGTTTTTTTGTTAGTCTGAACTCTGAAATCTGAATAGTATGTCATTTTTTTGTTAGTCTGAACTCTAAACTCTGAAATCTGAATAGTATGTCATTTTTTTGTTAGTCTGGAGTCTGAATTTTAAAATCTGAATGGTATGTCATTTTTTTGTTAGTCTGAATACTTTGAACTGTGAACTCTGAAGTTTGAACAATTTTTTCTCACAGAGTTCATTTTTTTTAAATGGTGGAAAGTGGAAACTAATTAATATTGTTATAACTTATAACTTCAGTTAAATTGTTCGTATGTTGTCCCTCTTTTAAAGCTTAATTATTTTGATTAAGTTCTCTTTATAGATTAAATATATATAGTTTATTTTATTAATGTTTGATCATTATGAATTTCAAGAGGTACAGGTCTACCCCCGAGAATGAAAATCTATGTCATCAAGAATATGTACATGTACATAACTCATTTTTCAATTTAAGCTAATTATAATCATCAGGATGCATTCCACCTTTCTTATACCCATCATGATCTTCTGTTAGAAGGTAGAGTTATTTTTTACATGTTGGATCTGATTCCAATTCCCATAAAATTCTTATGAGTATTTGTTTGATCTAGAAAGTTAATTAAACTTGGAGCTCAAATTCATGTATTGGTAGTCTGGTAGTAGTTTTTTCCTGATTAAAATGAATGGTAAGTCTGGAGTCTGAATTCTAAAATCTGAATGGTATGTCGTTTCTTATACCCATCATGATCTTCTGTTAGAAGGTATAGTTATTTTTTACCTGTTGGATCTGATTCCAATTCCCATCAAATTGTTACGAGTATTTGTTTGATCTAGAAAGTTAATTAAACTTGAAAATCTGAATGGTATGTCATTTTTTTGTTAGTTTGATATCTGAAATCTGAATCGTATGTTAGTTTTTTTTAGTCTGAAATCTGATCTTTACAAATTGCCTTAGTATAATCACAGTTCACAGAATACATTGATCTTTACAATTAAATGTGTTTTTTTATTAACATGATTTATTAATATAAATTTTTATATATGATTTATATATAAGCTGTATTTTTGTCATAAAATGTACATAAATTGTGGTGTTTTTGTTTTATAGGTTCTTATTAAATCATATTACTTCTTAATTTTTAAAATGTACATAAACAATGTTTAAATTAATATTGTTATAGATTGGATAAAGTTTCTGAATACTAAACTGTATTATTAATTCATTAACACCTGATATCATATATTGGTATCATACTAATCTATATTCTATATATAGGTGATGATGTACATGAGTTTATTGGACCAAGTCAATTTACAGACTTTGCTATGTCTATGATTGAAGACATTGAACCTGAAATTCATCCGAATGAAATGGAAAATCCACCACAGAATTTAAATGACTCATCTTCAAAAAGGGGAATAGAAGTAAGTAATGTTCACCCTGATAATGAATCTGATATGAAGAAACCAAAAAATTTTAGGTCAGAAATATGGAATCATTTTTCATATATTTTACCCTATGATGTGGAAAATCCTAGAGCTACATGTCATTATTGTAAAAAAAGTTATGCTGCTCATCCCACAAGGAATGGAACTACTTCCATGATACATCACTTCAAAAATTTATGTAAGAAGATTCCTAAAGAAGTAGATAAAGGACAAAAGATGTTAAGTTTTCAAACACAAAAAAGAGAGGATGATAGGACAACTCATAAATTAGTTGCTGTTTCATTTGATGCAAAATGTGCTAGAGTTGCTTTGGCAAAAATGATTATTATTGATGAATTGTCTTTTAGGTTTGTTTAGGGTGAGGGATTTAAAGACTTTATATCTGAAATTTGTCCTAAGTTTCATGTGCCATCTCGACAAACAATTTCTAGAGATGTGTTTCAACTTTATTTAGATGAGAAAAAAAGTTTGAAGAACTTTTTCATAAGTGAAAAGCAAAGAGTTTGTCTTACTAGTGATTGTTGGACTTCAATTCAAAATATTAATTATATTTGTCTAACTACTCATTATATTGACAAAGATTGGAAATTACAAAAGAGAATTATAAAATTTTGTCAAGTTGAGAATCATAAAGGTGATACAATTGGGAGAGTGATAGAAAAGAGTTTGGGAGATTGGGGTAAATGTAAGGGATTCACCATGACACTTTATAATACTTCCTCAAATGATCCTGTTGTGTCATACTTGAAAAGGAAGCTAAAAAATTGGAATGATGGACTTGTTATGAGTGGAGAGTTCTTTCATGTGCGATGTTGTGCTCACATTTTGAATTTGATTGTAAGAGAGGGACTTAAAGATCTTCATAGTACTATTATGAGTATTCGTTACGCTGTGAGATATGTTAGATCATCTCCTTTGAGATTACAAAAGTTTAAAATGTGTTCTATTAAAGAAAATATTGAGTCCAAAGGAAGTGTGGTGCTAGATGTGCCTACAAGATGGAACTCCACATATCTAATGTTAAAATCTTCTTTAGATTTTCAAAAAGCATTTGATCGTCTTGAAGAAGAGGAAGGAACAAACTTTATTTCTTATTTTCATTAAGAACGATCCAATGTTGGGCATAACATTAGATGATTGGAAGAATGCTGGTGTTTTTGTCAAGTTTTTGAAAACTTTTTATGACTCTACTTTAGCATTCAGTGCATCTTTATGCACCACTTCAAATTTATATTTTACAGAATTACATAACATTCAATCTCAAATACTTACATGGTGTGTTTCTGATGACTTGTTGTTAAAAAATATGGCTATTAGCATGAAAACAAAATTTGAGAAGTATTGGGGAAATGTAGACAAGACTAATAAGATGTTGTATGTTGCATTTGTACTTGATCCAAGGTACAAATTAGAGTATTTGGAATTCTTATTTGAAGAGATTTATGATTTACAAATTGTTCAAAAATTGAGAGATAATGTCAAAAATACTTTTATGGATCTGTTCAAAGCTTACTATATGTTAGTGCATGGAAAAGAGTTTCAATCTAATGTGACTCAATCACAAGATGTAATAGGAAGGATTCCATCATCTGAGGAAGCAAGAAAGTTGAAGTTTCTTAAACGCTTAGAGAAGAAAAATAGTTTGGAATTGAAAACCGAGGTTGAGAAATATTTGAACACCCCATGTGAAAATGTCATGTTGGATAAGTTTGATATATTAAAATGGTGGAAGGCAAATTCTTTTAGGTTTCCTATCATCTCTCTCATTGCACGTGATGTGTTAGCAATTCAAGTTTCAACTGTTGCATCAGAATCAGCTTTTAGCACAGGAGGGCGCATTCTTGATCCATTTAGGAGTTCTTTGAATCCTAAAATGGTAGACATTAGTATGTAGTCAAAATTGGTTTCGTTCTTCCATTAATAATGACAATGTTCTCTTACCAGAATACAATGATGACCTAGACATTTATGAAGATGTTGATTTTGTTTGATTGTAAAGTTCATTAAAGACACTACAATGATCGTTGATGATTAATAATGGGTAAGTTTTAAATATTATTATCTAATGATGTATTGTTGTTGATTTTGAGTTTTGATGTTTGTATATGTTTAAGAATTCTTTGCAAATGAGATATTTGAAATTCATTTCTTCATGTCTAATCTTTTTTTTATTTTAGATTTTGATAACATCTTATTTATGTATTTAACAATAATATCTATCTATGTATGATTATAAATGAGCATTATATTTGATTGCATCCTATTAAATTATATCATATTAAATTGAATCATATTTATTTATTATTAATTGTTAAAAACCGTTCAAAACTGTAAACCAAACCGGACCAAACCGGACCAAATTGTTCGGTTATAACATTTTAGATAGCTGAATGGTCCGGTCCGGTCCGGTTTCAACTATATGAACGGTCTGGTTTAGTTACATTTTTTTAGGCAAAACCGGACCGAACCGGACCGGACCGAACCATGGACACCCCTAGCTAGAACCCTATTTTAATGACACTTGCAATTCAAAGGCGAGATTACATGCATTTCATTACCCATTTCCCAAGACTTAATTACTCTTCATTATAATTTATGAAACACAAGTAACTTTAAAAAAATTCAAAATACATAATTATAATTACAAATAATCTTTTAAATATAATACATTATCCGGTGCTCATTATATATGTTCTAAGTGGTATAAAAGAAAAAAAATTTATACAAATTATTTAGATTTACTAATAAAATTTAATAATGTAAAACAATTTTATTATTTATAGTATATTAATAAGGTCAAAATTCACCATTTAAATTTACACATGAGTTTTTAAAATTTTATAACATATGATTTACTCTACAAAATTTTAAAACTTTACACATAATTCTTTAAATTTTTAAATCCTACAATTTCGTTTTAAAATTTTTAAAATATCAAATATAAGTCCTAATTTGATTATTAAAATACATATTCTTTAATCAAAAATTTAGAATATATTTGTAAAGTTATAAATTTTAGATACATATATGTGAAGTTTTAAAAAATTTAAAATTAAATCATATATTTTAAATTTTTTAAAATATATGTATAAATTTAGTTAAAGTTTAGAACTAATAGTGCATTTTAGCCTATTAAATAATGATAGTTTTAAAATTTTATTTAAAATTAGAATTTTAAAAAAAATATATCTCAAAATATTATATAAATTCTCATTCTCCATCTCTATCTCTAGCTGTTATGTCATTAAAAGGATATTAAGTGAGAATAAAGATAAATATTTTTACTTATATATGGACATGATATGGGAAGGATCTATGGCTTTGCCTCACTCATCTACAACACTAATTATATTATGATAAAACAAAATAAAAAAGTTTAATCCTATTCAAAAGGGGTTAGTTGGTTTCAAACCAAAATCAAATTTTATTCTAATTAAATTTTAACTAATCCTATTGGATAGGGAAATTTTCACATGTAATTTGAACAATATATTTAATTTAATTAATTAAATATATATATTTTTTAATGTAATATGAACTTTAATATGTTAAATCTTATTTGAACTTTTTAATGTTTTGACTAGTGAGGTTATGGTTCACTTATTGTGGTCGGGAAACTAAATAGTTAAGGAAAGACCATTTAGACCCCTTTCATATCAATCTCATGGTCTATTATACTCTAGCATAACCTCCCACAAATTATCGGTTAAAAAAGAGGAGCTTGTGTGGCTTATTAAAAGAAAATATATCTCACTTTTGAGTTGTTATTTCTGTAAGTGTACTTTTGGACCTTTTATGCTCCTTCTTTAGCTAGTGGTCATTTACATATTCTTACATCCTTGAATCCTTGATCTATGTATAGTTGCAATGATAACTTACCAAATCATAACTTTATGTACTTAAAGCATAAATCTTTTTTATTATTTGTGTGATATAAATTACTATAAATGATTATTTATTTAAAAGTAGATAAACCCATATGAAATACAATAGATGATCTTTAGGTTCTCAAATATTTACAAACTTTAGGTTCTCAAATATTTGCAAATACAAGTTATCCCATGACAGACATTATAAATTATAAAGGTTATTTGAAAGGTGCCACTTTCGAGATGAACAAAGGCCAATAAAGATTGTGTTACGTTTGGTTTACCAAGTCTATATCGTTGTACCAGTTTTTTCAAACCTCAAGAACATTTGTTAAGGATGTTTTGCATCCTACTTAGGGTCTTATATGATTTTAAGACAAAACTTGCAACAACCATTCATACGGTAATGTAAAATGCTAACTTTGTATAGAGAAGAGTTTAGTTGGAATCAAATTCAATTTACATTGTTACTATTTTTCATACAAGCTAGGTCATTCTTGGTGCATGTAGATTGTATTCTTTTTAGGTTGTTTGCTTAGAAAAATCTTCTCAAGTAGAGTTTTACTATTCTTATATTTACGAATAGGGTAATGTTATAACTTATAATATAGTTTCTAGGCCATTAATATTTGTACAGTTACTTGATAGTATAATGTCACATCGTTCATTAAATTTTTTATTTATTCAGTTTCTAATAACAAATTTAATTATAAGTTTTATTGAGAATTATTTTGTATTTTTTATTTAATAATACTTGTAATTTAAGGGTTAAATATTAAGGGTACTAAAGAGAGTCAAATCTAGTTTGAATATCCCGGTTCCCTTGGTATGGCCTATAAACTATAAGATTTTATTAAAAACCTTAGAATATTTAGAGTTAACATTGTATAGTTTTTATTGGCCTTTTTTAACATTGTGATTGTTGTAGTTATAGGTGGACATAATATCTGATAAACTAACCTATTCGATCAAAATTGAGATGAATTGAATCAAATTTTATGTTTTATAGGTAAAAAAGGTTAGTTTATCAAGTCTATTAAAGTTATAAAGTTTACAAGTTGACACTTAACTAAACCGACTATATATTATTAATAAAAATATTTATTTTTTAATTTTATATATTTATAGTACATATATTTATAATCATCTAATTTTATTTAAACTTTTATATCATTTGAGAAGATAAAAATAATTTATATTGTTCTTCTCTTATGTTCATTTAAAACAAATCACTATAACTAGTAAAAAATTCTCAATTATATTTCGTTCTTAATAATTTACGCATTTTTAAAAGTTCTTCCCTACTTAAAATCGATGTACAATTATAATTTAAATGTTAATATATAATTTTTTAATTAAATTTTTGATTAAAGAATGAATTTTATTTATTAATTTAACGTTAACGTAAAAATAAAATTATTTAAATTCATTTTAAAAATAGATTGATCTAAACTGTAAACCGAACATAACTAACATAAACAAGTTTGGTCAAATATTCTACTACTGATATTTTATTAAGACGATTTCATTTTTTGATTTAATAAATTGATATATGTAAGTTTGATTTGCATTTTAAGTGTCTACTATAAGTATATTTTACTATGAATAATGTATTATTTTAAGTTTTTGTTACTTTTATGTAATTCTTTTAAGTTATAGATTAAAATGATTAATATAATATCCATGTGATCACAATAATATGGATCGCTCGAATTCATATTAATAATTAAATTAGTTAGATTGGCGTTTAACGTAGATTAAATTCAGACTGAAAATTTTAAATTTATTTAATTCGGAACGAATTTAGCTTGAAGCTATCGATTTGGATACATCATATTCCTTATTCCTGGGAAGGGACGTACACAAAAACAGGCACTGGACTGCTCAGTTTCCATGATTTGGTCCAACCGGTTTGTGCATAATTAATCAAAAATTTCCTACACCAACATGATATAATTACACTAGAAAAACTACATACATCCCACTTATTCATTTATCATCTGTTATTATCCCACACAAAAATAAATTAAATACTTTATTAATTAATGTAACTTTCATTTAATTTAATAAGATTTTATATATAATAATCAATAAAAATTAAGATGTTAATATAGATGCAACTTCGATTTCACAGGTAAAAATGTTCAATATATTATAAATTTAAAATAAATAATTAATATTTAACACTTAATTTTTAATAGCATGAATCAAGCTAAACCTAACCATTCTAGTTTTATCATAGCTATGGTTCATAAAGCATTATTATTTTATTAAGATATATAAAATTTGACAAAATTGGATAGTTTTATTATGGATATATAGTGGATTAAAATTGATTTTTTTTTATCAATTTGAATCTGATCCAATTCAAATCGAATTTGAAGATTTTTAATCTGAATTTGATTCGATAATTTAATCATTTCAAACTTCTCTGAATTTAAGCATATCAAATTTTTTGAGATCAAATAGGATCAAATTGATGTTTTGATTTATTTATGAATTATTGTCATATGTAAAACACGAAATATATAATATTTAAATTTTAAATTGGTACACTTTTATAAAAAAATTATTATTTATAGTCACAACTAATAAAATAGAAATAAATGATCGAACAATTATTAAATTACTATAAAGATTCAATATTTATTTTTAAACTAAATAACAATTTAATATAATTATGATATATACATAATTAAATATAATATATACATTTATTTATAATTTTAGATTACAATAAATTATAAATTTGTTAATATGAATCCAATCTATATCTCAATGAGTTGTATACTTCTAATTTCAAATTAGACTAAAAAAATATATCATTAAATCCAAACAAAATTTGGTAGATTCAATTAAATTTATCAATTTAAATAGATGGATCAAATTATTTGCTCATCTATAATATCCACCATATTTTTAAGTTTTTCTTAGAAAAAAAGAAAAAAATAGAAGAGTAAGGATAAGGAAGATTATTCAACTATTTTAGTTTTATTAAAAAGAATTGTTTTGGATATCTAATGTGCATTGGGAAATTATTTATTCTTGGGCTATTTTCTTCACAAATACAGTACCTACAAAGATTGTCTTGAACAACCCTAAATTTTAATATTTCTTCTACTATATAGCCCTTTTTAGTTAGGCAATGAGGTTAATTTTTCTTTCAATAACATGTTTATTAAGAATTAAATTAAATTAAATTAAATAAACAAATAAAAATAGAATAAACAAAACCGCAAACATTGCCTTCTTGATCTATACCGACCATGGAAATACCAGTTGCCGTATGTCCTGAAAATATAATTAAAAATAAAATTAAAATCAAATTACAAACCATTCCTGCGAAAATTAATTTTGTACAATCCAAACTCTGATTATATCTTTATCATTATAATTATAAAAATAAAGACAAAAAAGTTACCAATATTCATTTACGTGTAAGTGTCAGTAAACACCAAAAATGTTTTATAATGACATGAATATCCTCCTAATTATGTTAATATGGTAGAATGGTCCTGACTTGTCATTTTTATATCAAGTTAAAAAATATATAATCTTTTCTAAATTTTAATTAAATTTACATATAAAATTTTAAAATTTTAAAATATATAATTTAATTTTAAATTTTTAGATCATACAATTAGTCTCCAAATTTTTATAATTTTACAAATAATTATTAAATTTTTGATTCATTGGTATTTATTTTAGTAATCAAGTTATAATTTATGTGTAAAATTTTAAAAATTTAAAAAATAAATTATATTATTTAATAATTTATAAATTGTTAAAAATTTCTTGTCTCTAAATTTAAGAAATAATGGAGAAATTAAGCCTTTATACCATCCCACGAATAAGATCAATTGAGAAAAAAATTGAAAATGTTTAAAATTTTAATGCTTCCATTGAAAATATGTTGTGTGCAATTGTAAAGTTACTCTCTCCAAAAAGTTTCAATATATATATATTTATTTAATTATTATTATTATTATTATTTTTAAGATTGTTTGATAACGATTTTAATTTTTAATTTATGATTTTTTTAATTGATTTTTTAATAAAATATTTTTGATAATGATTTCTAATTTTAACTTTAATAATTTTAAGAATTCAATACTAAAAATATAGGATAATTCATAACCTTAAAACAAAATTTTTAAATTAGATTTTTGATTTTAATATTTTTTATTTTTACTAAAAACATTTTAGAGAGTAAATAAGAATTTTATATGTATAAACCTAGCAAGAAAATGATTAAAAAATTAAATTTTTAAATAATAATAAAAAACTTTCTTAATTTTTAAGTTTTTGAAAACAAAAAACAAAAAATGTTACTAAACAATTTTATATATTGTTTTTTTAATTTTTTTACTTTAAAATCATTAAGTAAAAATCGTTATCAAACAGAATAGTCATTATTTTTACGAAAAAAAATCAAAAATATACTATTTAATAAGAAATAAGAAATCATAACAAAATTGTTATAAGTATAACCCTAATTAATAATTACATGTATCATATTTTGATGCGAAACAAAATGAGAAGAGAAACGCTTCTTACATACCAAAGCAAAATAACTTCCTAATTTTGTTGTGATTCTTAACGTGTACATTTATTTTGAATTCATTTTTTAATTGAATTATGAGCTATTTGTCTATTTTATATACTAGCATCAAAGAAAATAAGTATATATTTTTATATTTGAGAAAGTTTTCTCTTGTATTTTTTTTAAAACATATATTAATTAATTATTTAATAATATTTTCTTCTTTTTATTCGAAAGTTGAGTCCTTTTATATGTAAAATAGATACATATATTTAAGTTATTTCTACTTAAAATTTGCTAAAATACTTGACCAGAGATAAAAAAAAATATAATTAGTTTAATCTTATCCTAAAATTACTAGATAACATGTCTATTTAAGCAATATTACTAGGTTTATTCTACTTTAAATTTAAATTTGTTAGTGTTTGTTTAGTAAATTTATTGTCTTGTGTTTATTGTTATTTTAAATACAGGAACCTCTTGTTATATCTTTATAGAGTGAATTTGACTACTTAAAAGTTTCTTTAACTCATTTTTTTTTTATTTTCTAACTACTTTTATATTTTAATACACTCTTGTGCTTTCGTTCTGCATCATAAAGAATGTGTATAAGAGTTTATAAGCGAGTATTGATAGCATTACTTTAATAAAGAGGCACAACCATATTGTGATATCATTGTAACTAGTTACAGCAATGATCTTTTGTTTTCAATTGTGTGAAAAAGATGGTTGGATGTGAAAAAGATAGCATTACTATAATATTATGACAGTTATAATAAAGCATGAATGAAAGGAAAAAGAGAAGAATATATATAGAGAACATCATGAACTAGTCTCATTTATACTGTATTTATTCTTTCCAACATTAATATTTGATGTTAAGCAAATTAGTTGTGATTTAACTATATGAAATCCATTTATACATATAAAAATTTGGGGATAATTGAGTCATATTTATTGGTGCATGTGTAAATATTATAATTATTTAAAGGCTAATTATTTAGGTTAATTATTTAATAAAATATATAAACCAAAAAATAAAAATAAAAATCCTTTTAGGCTTATTGATGATTAAGGCCAACACGATGTAATAATAAGGCCACCGTAATAGAAACACACAATAAATGACACAATTACATATATCTCTCAAATCTCAACCTTAAAATATTTAAGAATTTAATTCAATATTTATTATATCATCGTATTAATTTGGCCGGCCTCAAACTAGACAATAATTTATTTATTTTTGCAGGCTCTTGTTAGATTCTTCGTTTAATTATTAAAATTGATATCTCCAAGACGTGGCTTCCTCTTAATTTTATTCATTGTCCAACAACTTATTATTATTATTATTATTATTATTATTAGACCACCATTATTCAAGAAATTTGCCTCTATTACTTTTATTCATAGTTAAAAAAATTCTCTCTATTATTGTTATTTTCACTTTTCTTTCTTTCTTGTTTTTTTAAAACCAACCTTTTTGTTTGCTAAAATAACAATACTGCATGTAAACCCACTCACTTGTGAATCTATGATACAATAATTACTATTACAAAAAATGTATTTTTCTTATGGTAAGGATTATAAGTATTAGCTATTTCTTTTACAAAATATTTACATATAAACTTATTTTTAAACTTTTATTAAATCTATCGAGTAAAATTGAAGAAACATTAAAAATTTCAAATAGTCGTAATTTAGTCATATTTTTTATAACTACGATACGGAGTTTTGAACTCATACATTTAACAATACATGTTTATAAATTTGGAATTATTTTTTGCTATTAAAATATCTATTTAAATTTAAACAAATTTATAAAATTATTAATTGCTTATTTCTTCGATGTTTAATATTTTTAAGATGTTTCTTAAAAATAACATTTTTATATTATTAAGATTTTTAATAAGTTTTTAACAATGAAACCCAAAATAATTTAATTAAAATATTACTAGATTATCATTATCATATATATATAAGGGTTAAAAGGACGTGTGAAAGAACCAGCTGCAAAGTACCCAAAAGAAAAAAAAAATTAAAACGAATTTTCGTCATCATCGACGTTAGAAGAATGATAATTGAAAAAATATATATATATATATATATATATCTTCCATCAATTAGAAACATATATATAATATACATATTCACAAGTGTAATCATATATATATATATATATAAAGTGGTTCACGAGAATTGATATTAATCGATGTAATCATAAATTAATAATTATTTTTTTAAAATTTTATATTTATCACTCTATTTATTTCATATCTTTTATATTCATATATCTTATTTTATGATTAGGATATTGTATATTTAAATTAAATAATTGTATAAACGATCATGATTATTTGATTTAATCATAAAAAATTTAAAAAGTTATTTTTATTAAACTTGTAGTTAATCTTTTTGTTCTAGAATTCGCTAATTGATTTTATTTAAATGACATATGTTTTGAATCATCTAGTTAGGATTATCCATTATTAAATTTGTTGTAGAACACGTACGGGTACTTTTTTTTGTTTGAACTCTTTTGCAGTTTATTCGTGAATGTATTTGATTGTCGGGAAGCTTATTGGTATATTGGTCTAAAAACTGCTCAAACTATTATTAAAAACTGTGAAAATAGAGCGTGGGCTCGTGAGTAAGGTACATTGGGGCAGTATCAAAATGAGGGTAGCATAAGATCGAGTTTATATTTGAACATTTAGTTTTCATAGTGGAAAGTTAGGTAGTTTGGTAGATCGATGGTTTTTCTCTTAGGTTATGGTTATGGCCTAAGTTGTTTCCATCTAAAAATATTGTGTGTTATTCTCTCATTTCCGCACTCTATTCTTATATGTGATTGCATACCTGGCCGCTTTGTTTAGGTTATTAAATTATAAATTAATAAAAATTAAAAATAACATATTTACCCCTTTAAGTTAATTAGGTTTATATCTTATAAATTTTCAATTGGTATCAAAGACAACACTAGACACACTTAGCGAGTTTAATCCTCAAGGACACACAATCCTACTTATGGACCAAATGAAAGAAAGTGTGACATCTGTTAGACCCATACTCTTTGATGGGTATAAATACCCTTACTGGATGGCTCACATGCAAGCCTTTCTTAGACAAAATAAAAAATTTGGGATGTTATTCTTGATGGTTGGGAGCCACTTTCAGTAATGAAAGATGGTGTAACAACCTTAAAGCTAAGAAAATAATGGACCATTAAAGAACGTACCCTTAGTGTGGCAAACCAAATAGGTCTAAGCTCAATATTTGTTGTAGTGTCAATGGAAGAGTTCTTTAACATCTCCGACTATGAGATCGCTAAAGATGCATAAAATGTACTTGCTCTTGCTCATGAAGGAACTTCCCAAGCAAAAAAAAAATTGAGATTTCTAACATCTGAGTTTGATTCTATTAAAATGAGCAACATTGAAGATTCTGGTTCATTCTATGATCGCTTTTGTGATATCATGAATACTTGTTCTAACATCGGTGAGAAAATTTCACAATCTATACAAATATGCAAACTCCTAAGCTCCTTAACAGTAGATTACAAGATGAAAGTTACAGCGATAGAGGAAAGCAAGAATGTGAACACACTAAAAATTGATGAACTTGTCGGGTCAATTCAAACCTATGAGCTCACTCTTGATCCTCTCAAGAAAAACAAGGATGTGACATTCAAAAGTTCCAAAAAGGATATCTTTAATAGTGATAAAGATATGAATGATGTGTCACTAATCTTGTTAGCACGAAAATTTAAGAAGTTCCTGAAAAAAGAAGGGTCAACAGAATAATCAATCTAATAAGAAATAATTCAAGCGTTCGAGAGATTGAAAGTCAAGGGAAATCATACCTTCTGCCTCTGATGGTAAGAAAACTAAGCCCACTAGTCCTTAATACTTTATTTGTGATAACTTTGGTCATATTTTTGCAGAATGTGTGAACAATAAAAATAAAGTTGGAAAAGCTTTCAATGCTACACTTAGTGGCACAGAAAGTGAGAAGGATAATGCTAGTAACTCAAAGGATGATGACAATAGTTATTGTGCCTTCACCATAACTACTAAAGAACACCACAATGACTCCAACTCTAGCTTGGATGAAGGGAATGAGGAAGTGAACTCTTCTCTCTTATTGTCTAAGTTAAATATATCAAATTACGATGAATTATTCTTAGATTGTCTAGGTGACAGAAAATAGAGAGATAAAATACTTGTTGAAGTAACTAAACTTAATAATATCATCAATGTTCCCAAACACAAATTCCTCTAGCCTAGAGATAGATAAAAAGTAATTTTCTGAACATATTACTATCCAAAATTTGAGTCTTGTAGAAACCAACGAGGAAAATAAAAAGCTTAGGTAAGAACTTAGTATTGCTAAAGAAACGGTGGAAATTTTTATCATAGGTTCTGAAAAATTGACCAAAGACTTAGACTATGGAAAGCTAGATAAGAGAGGTCTTGGATACATAGATGAACAATCAACACCTTCCTCATCCAAAATTCATTTTGTAAAACTCACCATTACTTAGGTAGGGAAGATAATTTCTGCACCTTATCACTCTAAGTAAATTTAGTTTGTTCCCATCTGTTATCCTTGTTTCACATAGTAGGACCTATAAGCATAATTTTTCTATGCATGCATGAATGTACATTATAATAATGTGTTTAAAAATTCTACTAGGAAACATGAAGTGTTAGGTTTAAAGAGACAAGTAAAATTTAGTACTTTTAATGCTAGGACTAATTATCATCGTTCTATTATGCATACTGCATCTTCATTTTGGATGAATGAGAAAAGTACAGCTAAGTTCAAGAACAAGCTTATGAAACTTAAGTTAGTTGAGTCCCAACCCAATGATATAGGGAAACCAAAATGCAGGAAAATTTGGGTTAGAAAAGATTGTTTTTTCATGGTCACATGACTGTTTTTTATTCTTTCATGTAGGTATTTTTGTTAAAGTGCTTAAATGATCCCATGTGAGCAATCTATATTGTCTTTGTTTTATTTACTAGTTAAACTTACCAAAAAAATAAAAAAGAGAGAAAGAGAGAAATGGAATTTACATCTAACCAATAAGATATTGGACTTATTCAACACGTACAGACATATAAACTTATTTTTAGTGACTTAACTCATTTTGATATTTATTGTATAAATTATTCTACAATTTTAACTTATATACAAACATATTTATGTACATGTGATAATCAATGTTGACATGAACTTATTCACACATAGTTATCATGCTAGGTTTATGATTCGTACAAAAAGAAAAAAAAGAAAGGTTGTGCAAAAGGTGATTGCTTATAAAACTTGTACTTAGAATGCACAAAAAGAAAGGGCTAATAGAGGTTAAAGAAAAAAAATCCTATGCTTCATTTACAAAATAAAGATAAAAAAATTTAAGTCCTCTTTTGGTAGATATGTTTTATTTTGTGAGATTAAAGACTTGATTATAATTTTACACGATAGGTGATATTATTTTCTTTTGAGTTCTTCTTAATTGATCATAAATAAATTAATTGATATATTTGTAGAGTTTAAACGTATATAATGCCTTTAAGTAAATGTCAATATGTCATTACATATGCGAAATGTGTCTCTTCTACTCTACTTGCTTATACAATAGGTAATCAAAAATTGAGTTAAAAAAAAAGAAAAAAAAGAGTTTTCAATTGATTGTGTGCATATTTGTGATTAAATGAGTTTAATACCTTCTATTTATGAAAATTTAAAAAAAATCAGATTTTTATTCATTTACATCTTCTTATTTATTAACTTTTTAATTATTTTTTAAGTTAGAGAGTCATAGAACTTTGGGAGAGTTTAACCCATATTGTACTTTTTCATTAATCTTCTTTTACATTGCTCTATCCTTAGGGAGAGTTTAGTTCCATTGCTTTGTCCTTCTCATATGTCAAAAAGAGGGAGAGTGTGTTTCACTTTCATGTTTTATTTTGTTATGGATATAAGGAAAGAACATATTTAGTTAGGCTTATGTTAAGCTTGATTTGTATGAATGCATACACTACATGATTATTCTTTACACTTTGCTTGTTTTTATGTAAACTGATCTAATGTACAATGAGGCTTTCAAGTCAAGTTGGCATTTTCTTTGTCTATGTCATTTCAATTGCTTTCAAACTTGTCAAATTGTAACAAAGATGGATTCACCGAATTATAACATAGTTTACTATGGAGTTTAGGACATCATTGTATTTTTATCTTAATCTTATAAGTGTCATGTAATGAGAGAGATATTTTTCCACACAAAAATGCCAAAGGGGGAGTTTGTAAGGATTATAAGTATTGGCTATTTTCGTGGACAAAATATTTGCATATAAACTTATTTTTAAGCTAACTATCAAGTATATCAAGCAAAGTCGAAAAAATGTTAGAATTTCAGATAGTCGTATTTTAGGTATATATTTTATAACTAAGACACATAGAATTGTACTCATACATTTAATATCACATGTTCACAAATCTATAATTATTTTTTACTGCTAAAATATTCATTTAAACTTGAATCAATTTATGATTTACTAATTGACTATTTCTTAAATGTTTAATATTTTTAGGATGTGTCTTAAAAAATAACCTTTTTATATTATTATGTTTTTAATGGGATTTTAATAATGAAACCCAAAATAATTTACCTTAATGTTATTAGGTTATCATTATCATCTATATATATAAACAATATAAGGGTTAAAAGGTAGGGTGAAAGAAGCGGCTTCAAAGTGTGCCAAAAAGAAAAAAAAAATTAAAAACGAACTTTCATCGTTATCGGCATTAGAATAATGATGGCTAAAGAAAAATCATAATATACACACACATGCAGAATGATTTATGATAAGAGATATTAATTGATGTAATCATAAACTGATAATTATTTTTTTTAAACCTCTATATTTATTAGTCTATTTCTTTCATATTTTTAATATTCATATAGTTTATTCTGTGATTAGGATCTTGCATATTTAAATAAAATAATTGTATGAGAAATCATGATTATTTTATTTAATTATTAAATTTTAAAGAAACTATTTTTATTAAATTTGTACTTATTCTTTTTGTTCTAGAATTTGCTAGTTGATTTGATTTAAGTGACATATGTTTTGAATCATCTAGTTAGGATTATTCATTACTAAATTCATTCTATAACACACATGGACACTTGTGTTTTTTTCTAACCTTTTTGCAGTTGATTCGTAAACGTATCTAATTGGTGGGAAACTTATTGGAAATTTTTTCTAAAAATCGCTCACACTAATATTAGAAACTATGAAAAAAGAGTATAGGCTCGTAAGTAAAGTATATTGAGGCAGTATCTTAGGAAGGGTAGCATAAGACCGAGTTTGTACTTGAACATTTAGTTTTCATAGTGGAAAGTTAGGTTGTTCGATGGACCGGTGGTTTTTCTCTTAAGTCATAGTTATGACCTAGGTTGTTTCCAACTAAAACTATTGTGTATTATTCTTTCATTTCTGCACTATATTCTTACATGCGATTGCATGCCTATTCTTTTTGTTTAAGTTATTAAATTATAAATTAATAAAAATTAAAAATAACATATTCACCCATCTCTAGGTTAATTTGATTTGTATATTATAAACTTTCACTTGTAAATTTACTATAAAATAACATGTTAATTATACATAACACACACACACACACACATATATATATATATGTAAATGTTATATTTATTTTAGAGCCAATTTGATGAGATACTTATTTTGAGGCTACAATATTTAAAAATAGAGTAAAAATGAAGATTTTGTTGATTTACATGCACAAAATGGACTAAGATTTAAAACTATTTTGCCACTTCAATAGTAAATGCAAAAATAAATAAATGATAATTTTTTATGGAAACAACCTAGGCCAACATGACCCAAGAAAAAAAATTATCCGTTTATTGAACCACCTAACATTTTTACACTAAAATTTAAGACTTAATTATAAAGATATCTTAGACTATCTTTACAGTCATAAATCACCTTGTGTAATCTATTTACGAGTTTTTACTCTACTCCACAATATCCAAAAGGTAGATATTAGATCCAAACCAATGTTCCAGTAAGTTTGAGTCACAATAACTGTGGAACCCACTTAAGGAATAACCTAAAACGTTAACACAAATAACAGAAGTGCTATACATATTCTATTTGGATTAATGCAACGAATAATCCAAACCTAAACTTTAGTCATATAAACAATTAAACTAAGAAGCATACATATAACTTAGAACAAAACCATTTTAAGCACAATGTTGAATTCAAAATCAATAAATAGGCTTAGATATAAAGAAGCATGACGATACTGATATCCTAAATGAAATAATAAAAACACAACTTAAATTAAAAAAAAACATAGTGCAAATAGAACAAACTATGTAAATCAATGCTCCAAAAAATTTCTCTGTTTTATGATTAAAATATATCGAGAGATTAGTGATATATATAGAAAACCTAGGTGAAAAAGTCCACCCATCTAATGTGGTAAATGATGAGTGCTCAAAAAGCACTAAAATAACCATGATTTTATGCACATTAATTGATTAAAAATATATATATTTATATGTTTTATCATATATTTATATAAAATTGTCTTTTTCAGAATCACGGGTATTATTATTGTTTTTCAGGTATTTTGGCTTAAAAACGCAATGTAAAGACTCAAAGAAGAATACTTGAAGCAATACATCACAAATATATTAATAAATAAGTGGGAAAAGGTCAACAAACATGGAAAAATTGGACAAAATGGGTCGAAAAGGTCAAAAATGTCAAAAAGGCGGAAATCGTGCGCACAGTGCGCTTCACCGTAGCTGTTGACACCCCTTTCCAGCTGGCACTGTTCACACGCCGAGCTGCGCGCAATGACAACGACAAGCGGCCAGCCCATGCCAGCGCGTAACACGTTTTCACCCCATTTTTCATGTGGCTGACCCGCAGCAGCGTCATCTTGACGTCATTGATGACCTCAAGATGTCCATTACACGTTTTTAATTTTTAATATTTTTTAACATTTTTTTACTCATTTTTTCTCTCCATCCTCACCTATAAATACCCCCCTTCCATTCATTTCAAAGCACACCTCAAAACCATACTTCTCTCTTCTTTCTTTCTCTCATTTCTTAGTTTTTGAGTTTTTCTTAGTTTTTTTCTTAGTTTCTAAGCTTTTCTTAGTTTTTCTCTTAGTTTTTAGTTCAATTCTCTTAGGTTTAGAGTTCTTCTCTTTTTGAGAGGAACTTGTAATGTTTTGGTAATAATTTAGATTTTTGATTCAATAAATGGAAGTGCAAATTCCGCTTGGTGGTTTTCTAGCAACGGGAATAGCGTCGAAGTTCTGTAAGGATTTTATTTTCTTTACAGTTATTTTTATGCTTTATTCTTACATGTTATATTTAATTTGTCTGTGATTAAATTTAACTGTGCTAGCTGTTTATAATCATGATATAATAATAACGTTGTTATGCTTGCGAAATATTAAATAGGTGAAAATCTCTAAAATGAATTGATTTTATTTTTATTCAAGATTTTATATTAAGAATGTTAGAGAGAAATATATTATTTTTCATTACAAACTTAAATCTGAAAATTAGATTTTAAGGTTTAGTTATCGATTCGATTTAGAGTAGTGCTATTTTATTTGATGGTACAATCGCCTTGGTAGTTAGAGTGAAGCTCTATTTCAAAAGTTTTTATAAGAATTATTATCTGAAAATGTATTGACAACATGTTTTCAGTAGTAGTTTTAAAACTTGAAAGTTAGTACTCGGATAACTAAATTCTTAGGTTTAATTTGGACACCTTGAATAAAGTTTAAACTGTCTAACCCCACCAAAGGTGGCATATA
The DNA here is from genome assembly GCA_033030585.1 of Hippophae rhamnoides. Lineage (NCBI taxonomy): Eukaryota > Viridiplantae > Streptophyta > Magnoliopsida > Rosales > Elaeagnaceae > Hippophae > Hippophae rhamnoides. The sequence goes on along the minus strand of CM065430.1, from coordinate 39,902,098 downwards.
AATGGTTCATTTTCAATCTCTTAGAAAAAGGAATTAATTTAATTAACCAAGTTAGTTATCAACCCCACCCATAGGTGTTAATTGATTTGTTTAGTTAACAAAGAATATCTAACCCCACCAAAGGTGGTATTCATACAAAAAAGAGATAATCAATAAAATATCAATTTATATCTTTAATAACCTAGATAATATGAGCAAGCATAATTAATTTAGTTATTATATCCATAAATACTCCACTAATATAAATGATAAAATTTGCATGAATATTTATTGAATCTGTACTTATATTTATTTATTGAATTTGTATCTATGTTTATTTTTACGTTTTTTAGATTATATTTAATTAATCTGTATATATGTTTATTTTATGTTATTAGATTAGGAACACAAAAACCAAACTATCGTGACAGGATGTTTAGGATTTAATTTCGTTTTTAAAAGTTTGAATAATAAATTAAAAACCACATACATTCCTTCCTTAGATCGACCTTGGGAGTATACTTATCATTTTCTACGAAATGATTCGTGCACTTGCGAGAGTTTTACAAATATTAAAACCAAAGTATTTGCGAGAATCGGCGATGCCGGTTTTCGTTCATCAAGTTTTTGGCGCCGTTGCCGGGAAGGAATAGCATTTTTAATTTATTTATCAAAATTTTAAAAATATTTTTGTGTTGTAAATAATTGTGATTTTTTAAAAAAAAAAAATTATAAAAAAAATTTAATCAAATTTCAAATTTCATAAGAAATAAAAATAAATAAATAAATAAATAAATAAATAAAATAAATAAATAAATAAAAAATAAAAAAAATTAATTATAGCATAAATAGTAAAATAATTTAGAAATTTGAAATTTGAAGTAAAAAGTTTTTACCGTTAATGAAAAAAAAAATTAAAAAATTTAAGTTAATAAGAAATAAGATAGCGTGAATAGTAAAATAAAATTACCGTTCGTAAAAAAAAAAAAAAACTAAAAGGCATGAAAAGTAAAAATCTAAGGGAGTTCTGTCTAGGAGACTAGTTCTTTGAAGCCTTTGTGCCACTAGTCTTTCCTGGGAACGTTGTTCTGGCTAGGAGAATGGTTTTTAAGGAGCCATTGCACCACCATTCTTTCCTGGGAACACTCTTGGTTAATACTGATTATGTTATTTAAAAAAAATTTAAATTAAAAAAAAAAAATTTAACTAGTTTTGTCTAGTGTTTTGTATTAAATGCCATGGAAATTTTCTCTAATTTTTTTATTTTTGTTGACAGGAGTTTTAAATTTACGTTTAAAAATAGTCTATGCGTGGTAGGAGATCCTTAGGAAACCCCCTTACACCATATGTAAATAATATTCATAAATTTAAACAAGTGTCAACAACACTGGATTCTACCCATCAACCTGATTTTGAGCCAAACATAGAACCAAGTCTTAATCCTTTACTAGAACCAAAAGAAATGGAGGAAAACCAACATGTTAGTGGAAACCATGATGAAGGAGTTTTCAAGACCCGGTGATTGGCGTGGCAACCGCCACTATCCGGTTGGGAGAGGCTGCTCGAATTATGACCATAAAAATATTCATTTTTCTATGCTTCCTTCCTTTTATGGGCTACCTAATGAAGATTCTCTTTCCTTTATGAGAGATTTCTATGCTACGGTCCAAACATTCCCCCTCGGTATTCTAAACGAGGATCAACTTAGAATGAGATGTTTTCCCTACACCTTAAAGGATAAGGCCAAAGCTTGGTTGATGTCACTTCCCCTGTGTTCTCCGATGACACGGGTAACATTTACAATAAATTCATGGGAAAATTCTATTCCCATCAAAAAACATCAGAGTTGAGAGGAAAGATTGCTACTTTCTCTCAGATGGAAGGAGAACCATTCCATGAAGCTTGGGATAGGTTCAAAATGTTTCTCACTCAATGTCCCCATCATATCTTTCCCCTGCAGTTGCAGAACCAATTCTTTTACGATGGACTTACACAACAATGTTAGTTCATTGTCGACAACGCTACAGGAGGAGCAATAGGAGAAAAGACTGCCTCAGAAACGTATAACCTCTTTGAGATGTTGGGTGCTAATTCCCAACAGAAAAGCTCCCGAGTGAGAAAAGCTGGTGTTCATGAAATCGAATCCAGTAATGAAGGTCAACAACAACTTGTTCAACTGACTAAGCAAGTTGCCCTTCTCGCTACACAAACCAACACCAATAATGAACAATATGGTTTGTACAAAGAACACATGGGACATGCATCAAGTTCGTCCATATCAAGGAGATACAACTGGACCTGAACAGGTTAATGTGTTGGGAGCATATCAACAGAGACCAAGGTTTGATCCCAATTCAAATACCTATAATCCTGGGTGGAGAAGTCATCCAAATTTCTCTTGGAGGCAAAACAACCCTCATTTCACTCAAAGCTCAAACCAGGCAGGCCATTAATTCCACCCACCTATTCCAAGAAGCATTCCCAATAAACCAACCCTGGAGGACAACTTGAATTCTTTTATTCAAGTTTGTAGGGATAATCAATCTAAAACCAATCAACGGTTGGACTCTGTGGAAGCTTCTATCAAAAAGGTGGAAGTTCAAGTTGAACAGTTAGTTGAACATTTGCAAAAAGGCAAAGACTAATTTGAAACTTAAATGAATTCAATGAAGAGGAGACATTGAGTTTTTCATTCTGCAATCTCCAAGCAACGTCTTACTAGAAGACGATAAATTTTAGTCCTACATGGGAGGTCACCCATTATTGTATTTTCCTTTGTTTTAGTTTGCGTGTAATAATAAAAAAAAATATTTCAAATGAAATAAATTCGTTTGTTTCAAAAATTGTGTCCCTTCGTTTAAATTAAAATTTAAAAAAAAATCGGTTCCTTGCATTTTTTTAGAGATATCTACTATTGTTTTTAAGAGCAAAATGTTGATTCACAATAGGAGGAGGATCATTTTCAACTACAAACAACCATGGGAGATGCTGAAGATAGGCGGAAAAAGATGAAAGACTATACAATGCCAATCATTGGTAATGTAACTTCCGGCATCCAATTACAAGAGGCTGCAAGGAATTATGAATTGAAAAAGATTCATTATTCTTTGTTACCTTCCTTTTACGGTATCCCTAATGAAGACCCTTTGCATTTCATTCAAGAATTCTATGCTATTGTCCAAACCTTTCCACTACATGCAATTAATGAAGATCAACTTAGGATGAGGTGTTTTCCTTACACTCTCAAAGATAAAGCTTGGTCATGGTTCATTACTCTACAAATGTTCTCTTAAAACTTGGGAGGCGATCTATGAAATTTTTATGGGTAGGTTCTATTCCCATCAAAAGACTATTGATCTAAGAACAAAGATAGCAACATTTTCTCAAATGAATGAAGAGCCCTTTCATGAAGCTTGGGAACGATTCAAACTCCTTTTCATTCAATGTCAAAATCATAGCTTTCCATTACAGCTACAAAACCAATTCTTTTACGATGGATTGACACTACAGAGTCAATACATGGTTGATAATCTTCTTTGGAGGTCTTTGTAGGAGAAAAGACAGCAGAGGAAACCTATAATCTCTATGAGCTATTGGGTTCTAATTCCCAACAAAGAGGTGGTAGAAGGAAAGCAAAGGTCAATGAAGTCGGCTTTGATAATGAGATAACCTTGCAACTTGCTGAATTGACTAAACAAGTGAAATTCCTCACATCTCACCAAATTTCAAATCAAGAGGTATGTGAAGTGTGTTGTTCAATTGGGCATGGTACTCATAATTGTTCAAATACTTGTGATTCTAGTGTCGATGCCATAGAGGAAGTCCAATGTTTTCAAAAGTATCATCCAAACACCTATAATCACCCAACCTACAACCACTCTTACCCACCAAGCCAATCTTTTAAACCAACCTTAGAAGATAGCTTGAATGCTTTTATTCAAGTTAGTCGTGACAACCAATTGATGACTAATCAAAGGTTGAACACCATGGAGGCTTCGGTTAAAAGAATTGAATCTAAAGTTGGGAAACTGGCTGAACAAATGCAAAAGAAAGAACCAGGAAAGTTGCCCAGTCAACCAGAACAAGCAAAAGATGTTAGAACCCTTCGAAGTGGTAGGGTAGTCAATACCAGTTTACCTAAAATCTCTAACAAACTACCTTGTAGTTCATGTAACAAAGAAGGCGATATTCTAATCTCGCAAAAAGGAGAAACAAGGGTTAAACTTAACAAGCCTTCTGAAAAACTCATTGGGGGGTCATCTGACACTCCCAAAATTCAAAAGACAACAGAACCACACCAGATGCAAGTACCTTTTCCCCACCGGTTGAAAGAATCCAAACAAGATAAGCAATTCAATGATCTTTTTAATATGCTCTCTAAAGTAAATATCAATTTACCATTATTAGAAGTGATCATGAATGTGCCCTCATATGCCAAGTTTTTCAAAGAGTTGAACACTAAGAAAAGGAGGTATGAACTGAATGAACGAGTAGTAGTATCAGAAATTTCTAGCGCTGTACTTCAGCACAAACTACCCCCTAAGTTGAAAGACCCTGGAAGTTTTATTATAAACATAACTATGGGGGATAGGAAGGTTGCTAAAGCAATGCTTGATTTAGGTGCTAGTATAAATTTGATGCCCTACTCTATATTCTCACAGCTCAATCTAGGGGATTTAAAACCCACAACTATGTCCCTGCAACTTGCAGATAGATCTCTTAAATATCCAGAGGGAATAGTTGAGGATGTTTTGGTACAGGTAGACAAACTGATAATACCTGTTGACTTTGTGGTTCTGGATATGCAAGAAAATCCGGCATTGGACAGAGAGCATACAATATTGCTTGGTAGACCATTTATGGCAACTACTAAAACTATTATTGATGTCCAAGATGGAAATTTGACAATGACAGTCTTAGGAGAGACTGTTCATTTCAAAGTTTTTGATTCTTCACCTTTCCCTTCTATTTCTGCATCGATGAAATATTCGAATTTGATCCTTTGGATAATCTTGTCCAAAACACCTTTTTCCAAACCAGAATAGAAGACACGCTTGAAACCGTTCTTACACTTGAAAAGGTTGAAGAAGATTTAGATGAAGAAATTAAGGGGTACCTTGAACAACTAGACAATAATGAAGTGATGACAAAATCTAGTACACTTTTAAATCTACCCAGTTCTTCATCTGTTAAAGAGGCCAATCCACCTGAACTTGAACTCAAAGACTTACCTGAGCACTTAAAATATGTGTTTTTGGGAGAAGGAGAAACATATCCAGTGATAATTTCTTCAACCTTGACCAAACCACAAGAAAAAGAACTCATCAAAGTGCTTAAACAGTTTAAGAAATCTATAGGTTGGAGTATAGGGGATATAAGAGGCATTAGTCCAACAATGTGTATGCACAAGATCAACTTGGAGGATGGTGCTAAACCTGTACGAGAGGCCCAAAGAAGACTAAACCCAAATATGCAAGAGGTAGTTAAAAAGGAAATCCTTAAATTATTAGAAGAAGGGATTATCTATCCTATCATGGATAGTAAGTGGGTTAGTCCAAAGGTACGTGGTACCAAAGAAATCTGGGATAACAGCTTGTTAAAAATGATAAAAGTGAATTAGTGCCCACTAGAATAATCACTTTGGATGGAGAATGTGTATAGATTTTAGGAAACTAAATTTATATACGAAAAAGGATCACTTTCCTCTTCCATTCATTGATCAAATGTTGGAAAGATTAGTCAAGTACCTAATTTTCTTGTTTTTGGATGGACTTGTCTGGATATTATCAAGTACCCATAGCACCGTAAGAGCGAGAAAAGACCACATTTACATGTCCTTTTGGGACATTTTCTTTTCGCAGAATGCCATTTGGGTTATGCAATGCCCCCGCCACTTTCCGGAGATGCATGATATCTATTTTCTCGGACATGGTGGAGAAATTCATTGAAATTTTCATGGACGATTTCTCTGTCTTTGGGAACTCATTTGATGATTGCTTACATAAATTGACTTTGGTTTTAGAAAGATGCATTGAATGCAATCTAACCCTTAGTTGGGAGAAAAGTCATTTTATGGTTCAACAAGGGATAGTTTTAGGACATATAATTTCAAACAAGGGTATTGAAGTTGATAAGGCAAAAGTTGAATTGATATCCAAACTACCTCCCTACATCCGTGAAGGGGATAAGACGCTTCTTGGGACATGCAGGATTTTACAGACGATTTATTAAAGATTTCTCTAAAATAAGTCGTCCCTTATGTAACTTACTATCCAAAGATGCTGAATTTGACTTCAACAATGACTCCATTTTATTTCCTTTAATACCTTGAAAGAGAAACTAACATCTACCCCTGTTATAATGGCACCAAACTGGTCTTTACCTTTTGAAATAATGTGTGACGCTTCTGATTATGCAATAGGAGCAGTCCTGGGACAAAGAGTGGATAAGCGTTTACATGTCATCTACTATGCTAGCAAAACACTCAATGATGCCCAAATGAATTACACCACCACTGAAAAGGAATTCTTGGCTATAATATTCTCTTTAGACAAATTTCGGTCTTATTTAGTAGGATCTAAAGTGATTGTACATTCCGATCACTTGCTTTAAGATACCTATTAAGTAAACCAAATGCCAAGCCAAGATTAATCGGTGGGTCTTACTCTTACAAGAATTTGACCTAGAAATCAAGGATAAGAAAGGCAGTGAAAACTTAGTAGCTGACCATTTGTCTAGGTTGATTTCTGACTTCAATTCTCTTAAAGATGAGAGTAATGACGATATAGTTGAAACCTTTCCTGATGAACAGCTTATTTTTCATAGGTCCGAACCCATGGTATGCCGATATTGTAAACTATCTTGCACATCGGTGTTTTGCGACCTAACACTTCATATTAGGACAAGAAAAGGTTTTTAAAACTATTAAGGACTATTTCTCGGGATGACCCTTATTTATACAAGATTGGTCAAGATCAAGTCATCCTGAGATGTGTACCGAAGAAGAACATAAGAGCATTCGACTTTTTGTCATGAACTTCATCATGGGGGTCATTTTGGAGGTGAAAAAGACAGCCCGTAAGATATTACTGATCTGGATTCTTTTGGCCCACTCTTTTTAAAGATGCTCATATGTTTTGTGCACAATGTGATAGATGTCAAAGAACAGAAACATAAGCAAAAGAGATGAAATGCCTTTGACATCTAATTTAGTTGTTGAACTCTTTGATGTATGGGATTGACTTCACGGGTCCTTTTCCCCCATCTAATGGTTTTCAATACATTTTGGTTCATTGTGGATTATGTGGTCCAAGTGGGTAGAAGCTATCCCCACCAAAACCAATGATGCTAATGTTGTTGTGAAATTCTTGAAAGATTTCATATTCAAGAGGTTCGAACTCCTAGAGCTATAATAAGTGATGGAGGTAGCCATTTTTGTAACAAACTCTTTGATGGAGTACTAAACAAGTACAACATCACACATAAAGTAGCTACTCCATATCATCCTCAAACTTCCTAGGTTTAGTGGAAGTGAGTAATAGGCAAATTAAGGGAATACTTGGAACTCACTGTAAGGCGTCCTTCAAGGAAGGATTGGGCATTTAAGCTAAATGATGCCTTATGGGCATACCGCACCGCTTACAAAACACCTATTGGGATGAGCCACTTACCGGTTAATCTTTGGGAAAGCGTGCCACCTTCCGCTTGAACTTGAACACAAAGCTTACCGGGCAATTAAAGAGTTAAACATGGATTTAGATAAAGCGGATGAAAAACGATTACTCCAAATTTCATGAGTTGGAAGAAATTAGGAATGAAGCCTATGAGAATGCCAAATTATACAAGGAGCGTACTAAGCGATATCATGACAAGAGGCTAGTTCCTAAGACTCTTCACCCTGGAATGAAAGTTCTTTTATTTAACTCTCGCTTGAGATTGTTTCCGTGAAAGTCGAGATCAAGATGGGATGAACCATTCAAAATAGTTCAAGTATTTGAACATGGTGTAGTAGAACTATTGGACTATAAGACACAATAAACGTTCAAAGTCAATGGCCATCGTGTCAAGACTTATTTAGTAGAACCAAACAACATTCTTGAATTGGAATGCATTTGGCTGAGTAACCCTTAGCACCAAAAAGATACGTCTTGCTAAGACGTTAAACTAAGCGTTGGATGGGAGGCAACCCATCATTTAAAAAAAACAAAAAAACAAAACAAAAAAACAAAACAAAAAACAAAACAAAAAAACAAAAACAAAAAAAAATTTGTTTGTTATTTGTTTTATTTACTTAATTTTATTGTTTATTTCATTTTAATTACATGTGAATAATTTTTAAATTGTTAAAACTAAAAAATTTGTTGAGATGTTAGAAGTTTACAACGATCTGTCTGTATACACTTTAATGATGAATATGATGGATGCACCTGCATTTTCCATTACTACTTGCACATTCTTAGGAAATAGGTAATCATTCTTCTCTTCTCTCTTTATCTTTAATTTACAGTTGTTACATTGAGGACAATGTAAGTTCTAGGTTGGGGTGGTGAAAAGTTACCATACTTAATTAAAAAAAAAATTTGACAATTTAAAAATAAATAAAAAAAAACTTTTCTCACAAAAATTTATCATTTCTTTAAATCAAATTTAAGTAAATAGTTAAGTCTTTTGCACTGTTAGATTAATTTTTGAAAACATATCATGAAATATTTTGTAATTATTTTTTGATAATTAGTTAGTTTTTGTCATAACTAATATTTCTTGATAAGATGTAGAAATTATATTAAACCCAAAATCGGTGTTTATGAGTTTTTTTAGTGGAGACTACCTTTGTGAGATATAATTTGAGCCTAATTTCCTTTATTCAGAGTGAAATATATATTTTTTCTACTCCAAACACATTTCTTATTTCTTCAAATTTTTAGATGATCTCTATAGGTATTAGCATTGAATGCATGAATTTTTTTTCTCATTTTAATAGAGTATCATATATTTTTTATTATTATTTTTGCTTAGATTAAATGATTTGAGTAGAAGTTGATAGTATATGCTTATATCTCATTTATGCATGACTACTACAAAAACAAAAAGACATATCTGGGGTTACCTAAACCAATATCAAACAGAAAAGCCACAAAATTAACCACTCACCAAAATCCAAAATATGTACAATCTGTAAATGGGTTGACTCTCTAAAATACATATATTGAGAAATATCTTCAGGAAAAAAATAGAGAGATAAAGAATATATAGTATAATCTACATACTATAACCCACATTGCCTACAAAGTTGTGAGTAAAGGCTAATTACAAAAGAAGGATATAGGAAATAATTCCCTAAAAAGTCATTGCACTCTCTTCATTTGTAAAAGGCATATATCTTGAAATTCTTTCTTAATGAGTTTGATTTATGCATGAAAATAATTTTTATATATGATATCTTTATAATTTATACATTTGATTCATTTCATGAGATCAATGTTAAAATAACACTTTGAGCCTTTATTCTTTATACATATGCGAACATATTAGTTCATTTCTATACATCAACTCTTTTTGCATATAAATTAGTATGAGTGTTTGAACCCATAGGATTCAGTGTTTTGAGAGTATTGATTAGTGAGGAATAGAGTCGAAGCGAATTCTGATTCATGACACTGAAATTGGGTGAAATTAAATTGATACATTTTTGATATGAAATATGAAAATGATTTTCGACTAATTATTATAATAAATCATGATTGTTTAAAGAGATTAAAATAACTTATGCTTGAGATTTTAATTATGATCTTAAAGGAGATTAAATAGTATGAGACATTTTTGTGAGATGTTGTTAATTTGTGATTTTGTTGTAAATTTAATTTTTAAGTTGTTTGTTTTTATTGTTTCTTTTATTTTTACATTTAGTTCAATGTTTGTGGGTATCATTACTGAAAACCCTCACGAGACTCAAACTCGTCCACTAGGGCAACCTAGGGGTTTAAAGGCTTGTTGCATACGCTAAATGCAACCGTGTCAATCTACGGAAGTGATTTAGGATAGTTTAATTTTTAGTTTTTATCGCTTCTCTTGCTAAGGGACTAGCAAGAAGCTGGTTGGGGGTTGTGATGAGTCTCAAAAAGCACTAAAATAACCATGATTTTATGCACATTAATTGATTAAAAATATATATATTTATATGTTTTATCATATATTTATATAAAATTGTCTTTTTCGGAATCACGGGTATTATTATTGTTTTTTAGTTATTTTGGCTTAAAAACGCAATGTAAAGACTCAAAGAAGAATACTTGAAGCAATACATCACAAATATATTAATAAATAAGTGGGAAAAGGTCAACAAACATTGAAAAATTAGACAAAATAGGTCGAAAAGGTCAAAAATGTCAAAAAGACGGAAATCGCGCGCCGCAGCCCAGCCGCGTGCCCGGCCCGGCCTTGGCCGCTCGCGCCCAGCGCCCATACTTGCGCGCGCGCGCGCGTTGACACCCTTTCCGCGCGCGCCGCAGCTGGCACTGTTCACACGCGCACAATGCGCGCGGCACAAGAAGGCTACAGCGCGGCAAAGACGCAGCGCGCGCGCCCAATGCGTTTTCACCCCATTTTTCATGTGCAGCAGCCCCTGTGACATCATGCTGACGTCATTGATGACCTCAGCATGTCCATTACACGTTTTTTAATTTTTAATATTTTTTTTAACATTTTTTTACTCATTTTTTCTCTCCATCCTCACCTATAAATACCCCCCTTCCATTCACTTCAAAGCACACCTCAAAACCACACTTCTCTCTTCTTTCTTTCTCTCATTTCTTAGTTTTTGAGTTTTTCTTAGTTTTTTTTCTTAGTTTCTAAGCTTTTCTTAGTTTTTCTCTTAGTTTTTAGTTCAATTCTCTTAGGTTTAGAGTTCTTCTCTTTTTGAGAGGAACTTGTAATTTTTTTGTAATAATTTAGATTTTTGATTCAATAAATGGAAGTGCAAATTTCGCTTGGAGGTTTTCAAGCAACGGGAATAGCGTCGAAGTTCTGTAAGGATTTTATTTTCTTTACAGTTATTTTTATGCTTTATTCTTACATGTTATATTTAATTTGTGTGTGATTAAATTTAACTGTGCTAGCTGTTTATAATCATGATATAATAATAACGTTGTTATGCTTGCGAAATATTAAATAGGTGAAAATTTCTAAAATGAATTGATTTTATTTTTATTCAAGATTTTATATTAAGAATGTTAGAGAGAAATATATTATTTTTCATTACAAACTTAAATCTGAAAATTAGATTTTAAGGTTTAGTTATCCGGTTTGATTTAGAGTAGTGCTATTTTATTTGATGGTACAATCGCCCGGTAGTTAGAGTGAAGCTCTATTTCAAAAGTTTTTATAAGAATTATTATCTGAAAATGTATTGACAACATGTTTTCAGTAGTAGTTTTAAAACTTGAAAGTTAGTACTCAGATAACTAAATTCTTAGGTTTAATTTGGACACCTTGAATAAAGTTTAAACTGTCTAACCCCACCAAAGGTGGCATTTAAATGGTTCATTTTCAATCTCTTAGAAAAAGGAATTAATTTAATTAACCAAGTTAGTTATCAACCCCACCCATAGGTGTTAATTGATTTGTTTAGTTAACAAAGAATATCTAACCCCACCAAAGGTGGTATTCATACAAAAAAGAGATAATCAATAAAATATCAATTTATATCTTTAATAACCTAGATAATATGAGCAAGCATAATTAATTTAGTTATTATATCCATAAATACTCCACTAATATAAATGATAAAATTTGCATGAATATTTATTGAATCTGTACTTATATTTATTTATTGAATTTGTATCTATGTTTATTTTTACGTTTTTTTAGATTATATTTAATTAATCTGTATATATGTTTATTTTATGTTATTAGATTAGGAACACAAAAACCAAACTATCGTGACAGGATGTTTAGGATTTAATTTCGTTTTTAAAAGTTTGAATAATAAATTAAAAACCACATACATTCCTTCCTTAGATCGACCTTGGGAGTATACTTATCATTTTCTACGAAATGATTCGTGCACTTGCGAGAGTTTTACAAATATTAAAACCAAAGTATTTGCGAGAATCGGCGATGCCGGTTTTCGTTCATCAGTAAAATTATATTGGTAGTTGGTTACTGACTGTGATTAAAAATACAAAAAAGAGAAAAACTTGGTCAATTCTCATTAACCAAATCGATCATTTTAGGAAGGAGATCGATCCCTATCAAAAATATGCTTTACCTATAAGATGAGATTGTTCCCTCTCTCAAAATCTCCTTTTGAAAAGTTATGTAGTTTAACATGATCGATTAGGGATTGGAGGGTGATCGATTCCTCACGCAAAAAACTGTGTGTGTCATTTATGTTGAAATGAAGATTAGAGTATCATCATTCAGCAATCGATCCAAAGGGGGATCATTCCTTCAAAATAAATGTGCATAAACTCTAACATGTAATATCACAATTGGTTCAAACCAAAGCCTATATAATATGCACATGAATATGGATGCAATGATATTTGAATATAAGAAATTTAATCATTATAGCTTGATTTTTATAAATACAACCTTGAAACTTGTTATGAGAAGTCTTGCACACTAAGCAATTAGATATGAAAGTTATGTTTGTGAAATTTCCATCTCTTATGGTCCATTCAATTATCTCCTCTTAATGATTACTTAGGGACTCAAATCTTGTCATGTGATTACATTCCAACTATCTATCCATCTTAGCAAGAGTACCTTATGATACTCTAGCTGTTGTAGAAAACCTCCACGTTCTTATGAACAATACTCAAATCCATGGTCAACCCGAGAAGCCAGATAACTTCTTTGAATGCTTTTGTTACAACCATATACTTTTCCTCTATAGTAGACAAAGCTAGAGTTGACTGTAATGTTGATCTCTAACAAACTGGTCCTCTTGCCATTGTGAACACATAACCAGTTGTAGATCGACACTTATCAAAATCTCCAGCATTGTCAAAATCCACATATCTGACTAAGTGTTTGCCTTCAGTCTTGTCTATCTCAAACTTTAAACCAATATCCACAGTACCACAGATGTACCATAGAATCCACTTCACTACTTACCAGTGTCCTTTACTTGGATTATGCATGTACCGACTCACCATACTAACAGCATGGGAAATATCTGGTCTGGTTCAAACCATTGCATACATCAAGACACCAACGGAATTTTCATATGGAACACGTTCCATTTGCTTCTTCTCATCGGTGGTGCTAGGTGACATTAATGCACACAACTGAAAGTGAGGAGCAAATGATGTACTTACTGGTTTGGTTTTTTCATCAATGTCAAACCTTTGTAGTACTTTCTTCAGATACTGAGTCTGTGTCAGACATACTGCTTGCAACTCTATCTCTTGTGATTTCCATCCCAAGAATTTTCTTAGCTTCTCCAAGATCTTTCATTTCAAATTCTGAACTCAATAGAGCCTTCAATCTTTCGATCTCCACCTTGCTCTTAGATGCAATCAACATATCATCAACATATAAGAGCAAATAAATGAAGGTACCATCTTGGAGTTTTCGAAAGTATACAAAGTGATCAAACTGATTGCGTGTGTACTTCTACTCTCTGATGAAGCTATCAAAGTGCTTGTACCACTATCATGGTGATTACTTCAAACCATGAATTGACTTGCTCAGCTTGCAAGCCCAATTCTCTTGTCTTGGAACTTTGAAGCCATCCGGTTGAGACATGTAAATCTCTTCGTTCAAAGTACCATGGAGAAAAGTTGTTTTGACGTTGGCATTGAGCTAACTCGAGATCAAATTATGCTACCAAAGCCAATAGTATCTAAATAGATGAATGCTTAACAACAGGTGATAATATCTCATTGTAGTTTATTCCTTCTTTTTGAGCATAGGATTTTTCTACCAATCTGGCTTTGTATATGATGTTGTCTTTACCAGGAACACCTTCCTTCTTGGCATAGACCCATTTACAGCCAATAGTTTTCTTTCCTTTGGGAAGTTGAATCAACTCCCAAGTCTGATTCTGGTGTAGAGACTTCATCTCTTCATCCATTTCCATCTTCCACTTCATACTATCAACTCTCTACACAGCTTCTCTGTAAATGCATGGGACATCATCATCAATTATTGGAAGTGCAAATGCTACAATATATGTGTATCTGGTAGGCTTCCTAATCTCCCTTCTCAGTCGAGTATTAGCAATAGATTTTGGTTATTAATTGATCGGTGGTGATGGTGAGAGAACCTCCACCTCAACTGAGATCTCTTCTTGATCATCAATTTCATCTTCACCACGATCGGTAGTAGGTGTAATCTTTTTTGGATCTTTCGAAGTCTCAAGCATCACCTTAGAAAGAGTATTTTGACTTTCATTCTCTTTCTCTGAATTTTTTCTGTCTCAGCATAATAGACTCGTCGAATGTGACATCTCGACTTAAGACGATATTCTTCGATTCACCACACCAAATTCAAAATCCTTTAACTCCTTCCTTAAAGCCCAAGAAAATATCTGTCTTTGCTCTAGGATCTAATTTGGATTCATTAACATGACAATATGCAGGACATCCAAATATTCATAATAAATCATAATCAGAAGCAGGTTATCCAGACCATACATCTTTAGGAGTTTTCCCATCTAATGCAGTCGTAGGAAGTCTGTTGACTATATGAGTTGCATATGACAAAGCCTCAGCCCAAAATTCCTTGCTTAATTTGGATTGAGATAGCATACATCGAACTTTCCCAACCAAAATACGATTCGTTCTTTCTGTAACTTCATTCTGATGTGGTGTATAAGGAACTGAAAAATGTATGATTATCCCTTCATTTTGACCAACTTTGAATAAGGGATCTGATTTGTACTCACCACCATTATCAGATATGAGCCTCTTAATTTTTCTACATGTCTGAGTCTCGATCATTTTGTTCCATTTAAGAAAGATATCCAAAACTTTATCTTTGTGACTCATGGTGTATATCCAGAAATATCTAGAGAAATCATCAATAAAAGTTACAAACCAGCGTTTACCTCCAAGTGAAGCATTCTTGGAAAGTCCCCAGACATCCGTGTGAATATAATCAAGAGATCCCTTAGTAAGATGAATGACAGTGCCAAACTTCACTCTTGTTTGTTTTCCCATTACACAATGCTCTTAGAAATCAAACTTTTCAGTCTTGGCACCTTTAAAAAGACCTTGCTTCATTAAGCCTTGCAAATCCTTTTCACTGACATGCCCTAAGCGCATGTGCCACAAACGGGAAGAATCATTTGTATTTTCTTCAGAACTACTTGAGATAGCTGCTCTTCCTGTAACTATACTCCCATCTAACAAATACAAGTTCACCTTCCGAGTACCCTTCATTGCTACAAATTCACCTCGTATAACTTTCAAGACTCCATTTTCCAATGTTACCTTGTAACCATCAGAATCTAGAACACCTAAAGAAATGAGGTTTTTCTTTAGGTCAGGAATATACCTTACATTTGTAAGTCATCTTATTATACCATCGTGCATATTTAATCGTACTATTCCGATCCCTTTTGTCTGACAGGTATTGTCGTTACCCATAACCACAACTCCTCCATCGAGCTCCTCAAAACTCGAAAACCAATGTCTATTTGGACAAATATGATAAGAACATCCAGAATCAAGGATCCACTTATCTGAGTAGGTTTTTGATGATGAAACTGAAAAGGATGATTCTTCATCTTCATTGGCCTTCTGTGCAACATTTGCATTTGACTTGTCCTTGTTTGGGTAATCTTTCTTCCAGTGCCTTTTCTGGTGATAATAGGCACACTCATCCTTCGTAGGATAACTTCTGGATGAATCTCCTCTGGACTTTGATCTGGATCGCCCCCTATTATTTGATCCGCCAGAGTTTTTGTTGGTCGTTCTACCTCTCGCTGCCATCATGCTTCTGATATTGAGTCTTTGTGATCATGTTGATCCTTCTTCTAGTACTCATTATTTACCAAAGCATTTTGAAACATTTATGAACTTAACCTTATCTTTTCTATATAACAGGGTTGTGGTTAAATGCTCATAGCTCTCAGGTAATGAATTCAGCAACAACAAAGCTTTATCTTCATCGATAATTTCAACATCTATATTTTTCAGATCGGCCAAAATTTTATTGAAATTATCTAAGTGCTTAATCATAGGGGTACCTTTCTTGTACTGGAAACGGAAAAGTTTCTTCTTCAAGTAGAGTCTGTTCTCAATACTTTTCGTCATATACTTGTCCTCTAGTTTCTTCCAGAGAAGTGCAGCTACATTCTCTTTCATGACAAAGTACTTCTGATCTTTTCCTAAGCATAGTCGAATTGTGCCACAAGATTTTCGGTTGACATAATTCCAATCTTCATTTGAATAATCTCCTGGAATAGTCTCCAAGGCTATATTAGATCCTTCTCAGAACAATAGATCTAATACTTCACATTGCCACATGCCAAAGTTATTGGTGCTGTCGAATTTCTCCACCTCAAACTTTGCGTTGGAAAACATAGTCCTTCGAGTAGAACAACATGGATTGACAGAAATTCTAAGGTCATCTTGTTCACCTTTTTCGATCTCCCTTTTATCAGCCATAAGTACAAATGGATAACAGAAATTTTGCACTTACAACTTAAAACAATGTTTTTCCAAATTTTATACCTTATTTGAAAAAACGGAGTCCGCGGTTGAATCCAGAATGGTCCAATTAGCCAAGAATAGGTCCGACTCAGCTGAAAATGGATGAAAACTAGACCAACTCGGTCCAAATATCACTAGTGACTGAGTTGACTCGGTCCAACTCAGTGAGTTGACTCAGTTGTTGGCAGTCGCACTCCGGTAGCTTTTGGCGGTGATTCTAAATTTTTATTTGAGTGATTCTTGTACCGTTATGTTCGTCTCGTTAAGAGCTTCGATTTGATATATAATAATATTTGGCTTTGAGACCAATTTTTTGTGAACAGAAGCGATAAATAATGGTATATGAATATATCAAAACGATAAAAGGACACAGAATTTACGTGGTTCGGCAATTCGTCTAGGTCTACGAGAGGTAGCAGATATTATTGAACTAAGTAAGAAATATACAGATTATAGATACAGATTTCCTCACTAATAATATCTCGCAAGTGTTTCTCCAAACTCACCAAGTATTTTTGGTATTAGTGGCTTAATTTAAGGCTTAAATTATGGCACAATTTAGGGAAAGGGAGCCTTGTTTTATCTATAAATAGGGAGGAGTTCATGCATTGAAGAACAAGGCAAAAATAAAAAAAAAATCAGAGAGAGCATAAGTAAACTCAAATAGAGAAAATATTCAACACTTGCTACATTTTCAGAACATTAACCAGATGATACAAACGTAACAAATTTGAAAAGAAAATAGATTAACAATTCACACCTTAAATGTAGTAGCATAATCAGCCTGTAAATTAGACATTCCTTCAAATGGCATCAGATTGGTCAATAGTTCCCACAAGACGATCCCAAAGATGTATACATCAACCTTATTATTGTAATGCTTATTCTCTCCCTGGTGTAAAGTCATTGTGCTAAACAACTGCAGGAATGCAAATGGATAGTTAGTGAAAGAGAACTCAAAATAAGGATAGCTATCCAATCTCCATGATAGGAAGCAATAACTCCAAATAAGTAAGACCAAAACAAAACTTTTTGTTTCAAGTAAGGTGTTGCATGAGTACACACTAACAACCATCTATTTAAACTACCAGGTAAACAAGTAAATTCCATAACCAATAGTCTTTTTGACTACTCAAAAATTTCAAAAGCAAAGCTGTGTCTGATATAAAAAGGGAAAAATCACCAGCTAAATTAAAAGCATAGCTAGAAATTGAAAATTTGAAACGAAAACCAAAAGCAAGATGATCAAGAAACTCACTGGAGGCTTTGGGTTCCACGATCCACACATAGTCAGAATTTTTCTCATTAATTTATATCCTCTCTTTGTGATTTTTTTTCAATAATGCCTCGAGTGTTCTATGAAACTATTTTCATGCCTGAGTTGGGGGCAAGTTAAAGGTCACCTATCCACCCTTAGATACATTATCACCTAGTGTGTTATCTTCAACCTTCTAGAGTACACTTTGATCAACCGAAGATCCATTTTACTTGTTTGTCTTTAAGAATTTGGCCCATTGAAGTCTGTGAATCTGTTGGATTCATATCTAGGCATCCAAGGAGAGACACTGAAGGGTAGATTTTGAATAAATATTACTCTTTTTTATTTACAACCAACACATTCTCTACAATCATATATCTAATCGATAAAGAAACAAGAAAAAATACAATCAGATTAAGTGAAAGGATAAAACAAATTTTAAATCATAATTGACAAACGAAATTTTACTCAATGTTCAGATTGAATATCCCAAAGAATACCTTAAAAAGTTATGAAATAGAAAGGACTTTGAACCCTATAATTTTAGAAAAAAAAACCAAAATTGTTGAATACAAAGAAAAAATAAGATGCAAAATTTACCATTTAGTTGGATTAAAGCTTTTGTGTAGCATTTCAAATCAAATTTGGAAGAGAAATCCAGATTCCACATAGTACTAAACTTTAATTTACGGAACCAATATCAATATTAGGGTTTCTCTGATCTCAAGTAACTGGAATGTTATTGTAATAATTAATCGAACAAATAAGGAAGACAATAGACCCAAATAAAAACTGAAAGGATCTTGAATACGAAATAACTTTCATGGAAATTAAAATTCATAAACAAAAACCCACGTAAAGAGAGGTAATCACTTGGTGTTAAACACACTTAATAGTTGGTATCAAACCACTTGGTCATTTCCATACCAGGAACATAGGCATTTGCTCTTGTATTGGGAAGTAGGTGTCGAATCCGATTTTGCCACCATTCTATCCATATCTTTCTTCGCCAATACTCTGAGATTTTTACAAATTGCAATGCGTTTTTTCTAGCTTTCTTAGATCTCTATCATTTTTCTTGCACTTGCCAAGCCCTAAATTTGTTGAGCTTGCCATACCCTAGATCTGTTGTACTCGCCCTTATGCTTGCTGGAGGGGATGAAAGAGGAAAATGGGGAAAAAGAAAAGAGAAAGGGAAAAAGGGAAAGAAAAAAAGAAGAAAAATGGGGAAAAAGATAGAGAAAAAAATGGAAAAAAGAGAAAAAATTTGATAAAAGAAATTTGTTGTTTAGTGTAAAAGAGAGAAAATTAATAAAATATGTCTATGACCTCGGTTTTTAAATAACTGAGATTATAGGGCATGTCTATGGCCTCGTTTTTAAAAAAATCGAGGTTATAGACATATCCTATAGCCTCGATTGTTTTTAAAACGAGGCTAAAACCTTATTGCTTATGTTTTTAAAAACTCGAGACTAAATGTCCAAGACTATATATATGTATTGTAGTAATGGTATGGATTAAACATACCATTCTCTTTAACCATTGTTTGCAAATTAAACAAGCATAGATTTCTTGTCGGCAAATTAAGACCCAAAAAGTAGCAACGGTTATAAGCATTACATCACCACATTTGAAATGTTAAATTGTCATCTAGTCTCTTATTCAAGAAAGAAGTTCAACATGTCCAAGGTAGTAGTATTTTAATATGAGTTTCACATGAAGCCCTATAAATGTCCTCCGAAAGATGTCAATTTCACCCAATAGTTTAGAGCCACTAAGTACTCAGACCCATACAGATCAATTAGAGAGCAGATCAATACATAATGAGATGGAGATTTTGAGAAAATTTTCCCTTAAATATAGCTTCACACATTGTGATAACCACCTTTAATCCCCTTTAATCCCTTTAGTACAGTTGCTTCTACCAAACCACAGTTCCATACTGCGATTAAAAAAATTGTGGTAATTGATAACATAATTTTTTTGGTTATATCAAAACCAACATTTTAATCTTTTTATTATAATTTATAATATTTTTATCATTTTATTTTGAAAAGGTGATACAAAATGACAAATGATTAATTTTTTTATTTTTCTCATATTTTTTTAATTGTTATTGAGATATCAATTTTATAAATTGTTGTAAAATAAAAATAATAATTGATCAATTGTCTTCGTAATTGACATGATTAAACTACAAAAAATGATAAAACTATTTTAATTTACATAATTAAAAGACTCTAGTTGTATTTTTCTTCTTTAAAAAAAAGATTTTTATTAAAATCTTTAACTAAATGGGGTACATATCTAAAATGTTTCTAAGATTTAGCATATATTCACTTATGTTCTTGAGGTTTGCCAAAAGTGTTAAAATGCTCCTAGACTTTATGGTTAATACCATTGACGTCTTCAAAACTAATGGTGTTAACTTTTTCATTCAAAAATATTCTGATAACTCTGATACCAATTTGCGGGTGGTATTTTCTTATTGTCAGAGACTACTATGGCGAAAATTTAGTCCATATAATCTCGATGTGCTTGCTAAGTTATCATAGTTTTAATAATCCATATGTCTTAGTGCACATTTTTTCCTATTTGTAATATACAAATAGATTTTTTTTGTGTATATATAGTGTACTTATAATCTTTAAAGAAATAGTATCTAAACATTACGTTGTTGAACTCCTCTTATTCAATTCTTGCATATTTTTAGCTAAAATAATCTTTTAATATCCTTGATATAGGATGGTTCATTATGATTGTAATAGCTTTAATATAATCTATATAGATATTAATAAGAAGTTGAACCTTATAAAACTTTCAAAATAAGTTTCATAATTATCATCTTTAAAATAATCATTTAAGGTTAAGAGATCGCCTTTATTAAACTTTTCTAATAAAATTATATTTTTATTTTTCATTTTAATTTCTTTCATACTAGTTGTTTCATGTTTAATTCTTATTAACTAATTTTTCTTATCATAATATTGTGATATTCTTGTCTTGATTTTTCTGTTTATCAATTTTATCACTTGGTATAAGCAAATATCTTAAACATTTTAAGATCTGTCATTGACTTAAAGTTATCATACTTGAACTTAATGGGTTTGCCACGATCTTTCATTGCATTTGTCTCTTCCTATTTACGTCGATCATATCTTAGTTTTGCTCAAATCTCAACACCCTTCTGGTAATAGTGAGCCTTTTGCATCCTTACATAGATTATATCCAATTTTGACTTACTTAGAAAAGAGTAAGTGAACTCTATTTTATTCATAATATAGTTATTACACATTTAAGGCCAACTAAGAACCTTGAAGGAATTATTAGCCATTCACATTATTGGGTATATCATTTCTAGTTAAGATTTCTAGTTAGAGGGGATTTCTATGCTAAAGTTTTGTGTTTTTCAGAGGTGTATGCTATGGTTTTTTCTATGTGTTTCAAAATGAAAATAAAGGTTCTTTTTTCCTCGGCACATGCTGCGGACTAAAATATGAGTCTACATCTTTATTTTCTACCGACCATGCTTTGATGACGTTGATAATGATGCATCTTTGTCTTCCTAATCTTTGATCCAATAAATGCATTTGTGTTTTTTGGTGGTTTTTTTGGCATAGAAATATAATACATTCCTTGTTTCTTGACTAATTTTTAGATTATTGTAGTTAAAATTGGTTTCATATTTGATAATTTTTTTCACCATCCTCTTCTTAAATATCCATGTTATTATGAGAAATGATGATAACTTTACTAGTTAAATAATTTACTTTGATCACAATAGAGTTGTTAATCTCCTAAAGTTCATAGTAAATTTGGCTAGGCATTTGAACTCTTAATATATAAAGTTCTTTTATGTTGAATTCATTTTTTAGAAGTACCCTTGATTTGGGAACTTATCTGTTTATGTTGGAAGTCCCTACCTTAATGAAGTGGTAGAGATTGATACATCTTTCCTTATTCCATTCCATTAGTAAACTAAAAAAACCTGAGATAAACAGACTTATCACCTACTTTAATCTTATTTCTGAAGTCTTGATTTCTCTTTTGAAATTTTTGGAAAAATAATTTAATTCACTTAAATTGATTCCTAGATATATGTTTTCTATTAGTCTTGTATGGGAAGCTTTATAAACAAACATTGGATCAGTTCCTTCCAAATTATTGAATTTACTTCCTACGAGAAATTCTTTGTCTGTAGTGTAGAACTTCATATCTCCAATATGTTTTTTGTGTAGATTTTCTGGCCAAATTGTATAGACTTAACTATTATAGTTTGTTGAGGTTTCTATATTGGTTTTTTTCATCTTCAATGATTGATAAATTTCTGGAGGATGTTTCTTTCAATAGCACTGAATGCTTTACCGCCTTTGATGTCTCTGTGAAAGATGCTTCTCTAAATAATACTAGAGATCTTTCTATTTTCACTAGAGTTGTCAACCTGCTTAGTGCTGTTGATTATTGTTGTAGTACTACAGAATAATTTCTTATTATCTCCTCTGGAGTTATTAGTTTTGATGTTTTGTAATTGACATAACTGCTTTCAACTTATATTTTATTCTATTGGTGAAAGCTCTATGAGTTATTCCACTAAACCCTAGAATAGATTTATTTGATTATGCCCAATTGTTATAGATTATTGGTTTTGGGCTATTATAGACCTTATAAGTCTTTTTTATGTTTCTCATTTTCTACTTCATCAGCCCAATTGAGCTTTCTTATTTTAGAGATATGATGTTACTCGTTTGAACTGTTAGGTTCTTCATTTCATTTTGAAATCTTTCTTTAGAAGTTTTATCATCTTTAGATTGAATTTTTGGTGAAATTTCCTCTTTTGAGTTTTTGGACTCTAAGAGTTGTTTTGAACAATTAGGTTCTTCCTGTTTATTTTCTGTCTCTATAAGAGACTTCTCGAGGTATAATAGCTCAAGTTGTTCTTATAGGAGTTTTATCTCCTTTTTTCTATATCTTGATCTTGATATCAAGATGTTTCATGCCTGTAAGCATAAAAATAGTTAAAAGTGTTAATTCTCTTATAAGAGCATCTCCTAAACTATGCTTATTTCCAAGAAGATGTTTAACATCAAAATTATAGTGGTTGAACCACTGATACCATCTGGCTAATCTTTCTTGTTTGTTTACCTACACTGTTAGTTCTTAAGAAATAACCAAAATTCTTGTTATTTGTTCTAATAATGAATCTGAAACTTATAACATATATTGGAAATTTCTTAATAACCCTTTTAACAGTTTGATATTCTTAATAATCCTAAACTATTCTTGATGTATATTTACAAAGATATTCATCTTTGTCATCTACTTTTACATTCAAAACTGCTCCCCAATATTCTTGTGAAACATCTGTTTCAATTATCATTTTATCATCTGACCCTAGATGATATAAAGTTGGTAAATTATTTACCTTTGTTTTTACTTTATCCATATACAAAGTATATTGTTATGTCCATTTCCAGATATAGTCTTTTTTCAATTTTTCTTATAAAGGTTTTCGTATTTTTACAAGTTTCTTGATATATGCTTCTGCATATGTCAAACATTCTAAAAATCTTTGTAATTGGTTTTTGTCTTTTAATTCATTAGGAAAACCTTGAATGTTATTTAGTATATGGGGTTATAGATTATGTCTTTCATCTTCAATTTCCACCCCAAATACTTAATTTTCTACTGAGCAAGTACAATGCATTCTTTCTTGCAATTTTGTAGAATATTAATAATATTCGAATAGCATTTATTTAGTTCATTATTGAAAATCAAAATATCATCTATATAGATACAACAAATATCTTGTAATTTTTTAAAGTTGTTATCCATATACCTTTAGAAAATACTTGGAGCTTGTTTTAATCCAAATGGTATAATAGTCCATTGAAACTGTCTTTGAAGGAAACTAAATACTGTCAATTTTTGAGATTCTTCATTCATTCTTATTTATTAAAATCCACATTTGCAATCAAAACTTGAGAAGTATCTCTTTCCTTTTATTTATGATAATAATTATTCTTTCTTTGAAATAAAATATCCATTATTAATGGTTTCTTTATTCAATGATTTGAAGTTTATTACCATGCTTTTTTTCCTTTTCTTTTTCAACCAAGAATGTTGAACTTAAGTAAGGTAAATTACTTGGTATTATAACTTTTAGTTCCAAAAGTTCTTAAATTTGTCTTTCAAATCCAATCATGTTTTTTGGAATGTAAATCATTGGTTTTACTCTAATAACCTTGTTAGGGTCTTTTAATTTTATGTTTACAATTGTTTTAGACTTATTGATTTTTGGATCCAAAGGATTTTCTAAGCTTACTATTTTTAATAGTTTTTTGATACATATTAAGGCTTTATCTTCATGTAATTTATTAAGAAAAGAGTTTTTACTATTATAATGAAGGACAATTAAGTCAACATTTAAAGTCAATTTTTGAAAAAAATTGAATTATAACAAATTTAAACCAATATGTTGATAGATCGACTTAAACAATTATAAAAATTAGCATCGATCCTACGTGTCATTCGAAGCTACACTTAGGATGTAGCGTCAGTTCTACGTGTCAACCGACGCTACACGTAGATAGCGCCGATTGACACGTAGAACCGGCATAATGTCCTATATGTAGAGTCGTTGACACATAGTTACAACACGTAACTAATACCGTCGGTTCTCATATATCTTCTTAGTTATCAAGAAAGATACTATTTACAATAGAGTGTAAAGATGTAAACAAAACCCCTGAACAGGTAGCATTCATTTATCTTAAAGATAATATATCATATCATACTGTCCTTAAGACAAGGGATTTTTATGAGCTTATTCTAAAAGAAATAGGTTATGTTGACATAAATCATAACATGATAAATGGTCAACTTATTGCCTTCTCTACCCTAGAAACAACAAGGGTACTTTCCAATGCAGATTAGGATACCAATATCTACATAAGAGAATGCTATAACAATCGTAAGATGTAACCTACCACTTACGATTATTTTGATTATATATAAGCATGGATCAAACCTTGTGCTACCAAACTCTCAAAAGGCTCATACATGGTACATTCAGTTTAAAACTAAAAATTACTACGTGTTTCATGATTTTCCTTAGGACAATGATCATACCTTAAAGTTCTTTGTTTTATTATATAAACTACCCTAGATTATTAAATGGGATTATTTAATTACTTTCTCTGACACATTCTCATGCCTTACAAGATGAACCTCTGCACGATGGTGGGATAAAACTCCTACAACTGAGTTCCAAGATTTTAAAATTATCCAACTATTTCAAAATCTTAAAACAATAACTCCTAACAAGGACAAAGGAAAAGTCCCCCTTGAGAATTTAATTGAAAAACTAAAAACCCAGGGGAATGATGTCCAACAACATATCTAACAGAGATGAACAATTAAATCTAGAATTATTTTTGGGTGATATCCAGATGGTTAAATGTGATTAAATCTACTAAAAGCAGATAAATAAGACAAAGACTCATTCTAGACTATTCGACTTCATTTTTCTAAAGGGAATCTTATCTAGGACACATCTACAAATATATGGTCAAGCAATGCATGCTCTATTTTAATATAAGTTAAAGATTTTTTTACTTTATTAAAATTATACATTTTACTTTAATAATTTGGTTTGTTTTGTAATGAGCTCGCTCTATGATGAACGAAAACCGGCATCGCCAATTCTCGCAAATACTTTGGTTTTAATATTTGTAAAACTCTCGCAAGTGCACGAATCATTTCGTAGAAAATGATAAGTATACTCCCAAGGTCGATCTAAGGAAGGAATGTATGTGGTTTTTAATTTATTATTCAAACTTTTAAAAACGAAATTAAATCCTAAACATCCTGTCACGATATTTTGGGGTTTTGTGTTTTTAATCTAATAACAGAAAATTAAACATAGATTCAATAAACATTCATGCAAATTTTATCTTTTATAAATAGTGGAGTATTTATGGATATAATAACTAAGTTAATTATGCTTGCTCGTATTATCTAGGTTATTAAAGATATGAATTGATATTTATTGATTCTCCCTTTTTGTATGAATACCACCTTTGGTGGGGTTAGATATTCTTTGTTAACTAAACAAATCAATTAACACCTATGGGTGGGGTTGATAACTAATTTGGTTAATTAAATTAATTCATTTTTCTAAGAGATTGAAAATGAACCATTTAAATGCCACCTTTGGTGGGGTTAGGCGATTTAAACTTTATTCAAGGTGTCCAAGTTAAAGCTAAGGATTTAGTTATCCGAGTACTAACTTTCAAGTTTTAAAACCACTACCGAAAACATGTCGTCAATACATTTTCAGATAATAATTCTTATAAAAACTTTTGAAATAGAAGCTTCACTCTAACTAAGGCGATTGTACCATCAAATAAAAGAAGCACTACTCTAAATCGAATAGGATAACTAAACCTTAAAATCTAATCTTCAGATTTAAGTTTGTAATGAAAAATAATATATTTCTCTCTAACATTCTTAATATAAAATCTTGAATAAAAATAAAATCAATTCATTTTAGAGATTTTTACCTATTTAATATTTCGCAAGCATAACAACGTTATTATTATATCATGTTTACAAACAATTAGCACGCTTAAATTTAATCACAGACAAATTAAATATAACATGTAAGAATAAAGCATAAAAATAGCGTAAAGAAAATAAAATCCTTACAGAACTTCGACGCTATTCCCGTTGCTAGAAAACCTCCAAGCGGAATTTGCACTTCCATTTATTGAATCAAAAATCTAAAATATTACAAAAACATAACTAGTTCTTCCCAAAAAGGGAAGAACTCTAAATCTAAGAGAAACTAGCTAAAACATAAGAAAAACTAGCTAAAACATAAGAAAAACTAAAAAAAAACTAAAAACTAAGAAATGAGAGAAAGAAAGAAGAGAGAAGTGTGCTTTTTTTTAGGTGTTTGAAGGTGTATGGAAGAGGGGTATTTATAGGTGAGGATGGAGAGAAAAAATGAATAAAAAAATGTTAAAAAAAATATTAAAAAATTAAAAAACGTGTAATGGACATGCTGAGGTCATCAATGACGTCGGCGATGACGTCATGTTCTTTGCACGTGAAAAATGGGGTGAAACGCAACGTTGGGCGCGCGGGCGAGGCTGGCCGGCCTTGGCCGGTGTCGGCCGCGTGAACGTGAGAACCAGCGTTGATCTTTGCGCATGAACGATAACCTCGCGCGCACGCGCGCATGAACGATAACCTCGCGCGCAGCGATCTTTGCATGCAGAAACGATAACCCGCGATCTTCTTGCGCATGAAACGATACCGTCTTGTGATCTTCTTGCGCATGAAACAGATAACAGCGCGATTTAGGCGGGCTGGTATGGCGGCGTGTGATGCGCGTTTTTCTCCGATTTGACATTTTTGACCTTTTTGACCCATTTTGTCCAATTTTTCCATATTTTTCGACCTTTACGCATTTATTTATTAATATTTTTGTAATGTATTGCTTCCAGTATTCCTCTTTGAGTCTTTAAGTTGCATTTTTAAGCCAAAATACCTGAAAAACAATAAAAATACCCGTGATTCCGAAAAAGACAAATTTATATAAATATATGATAAAACATATAAATATATATATTTTTAATCAATTAATGTGTATAAAATCATGGTTATTTTAGTGCTTTTTGAGCACTCATCACTCTACCTATTTAAAGTAAAGACGTCTCAATTCTCAAGCATCGATTGAATCTCTCTATCTTTATAATATAATTCTCTCTTAATATAATCTTTCTTTAATAATATAACTATCTTTTAGGCCATTCTTAGTATATCCTAGGCCATATTGGTATTAGAGTCATAACTAGGTAAGTTTAGAGTAATAAAAGCTTAAGAAAAATAATTACTATCGTTCTATTTACGTCCATTTGAGGTCAATAGGGGTCTTTTAAGGTTAGTTTAGTTCAAAGGTAAAGTTTACATTAAATGATAAAAGATATACCCTCTACCTCATTTAATGTTATATAAGAAATATTTTTTCAAAAATACTTAAATAATCAATTAATGTAAACACACACCCTAAACATTACATATAATATATAAACACAAAAATTTTAATTGTGTATATGATATTGAGCAATGATCGATCGATCTTACAAAACGACCTACAAATTACACAAAGGAAAACAAAAAATTTTTGTTTTCTTACCAAAGTATCGATACAAACCACGTGGACTTTACGAAATAGACTTGGAACGAAATAAACATCCCATTTGACCCGGTAATATGAAGTCAAGGAACGTGTCAAGTCCACCACATGAACAGCCATTCATTTGAGCCGCCAGTAAAATGGGTCTTATTTATTAAATTACTAATATATAATTACGGTGTAAATGATTACATAAATATATAATTAAGATTAAATTAATATAATAAAAAAATTAGAATTTATGATATTATAATATTAAGTAATAAGGTTAAGATAAAATATATTTTCGTATTTATTGCTCTTATAATATATAAAAATTATTAATTTAAGTTAATAAATATAAACTATCTTGAATTTTTCAACTATATAATAGTGGTTAATGTGTGAATACATGAATAACACCTTCCTATTCAAAGTCTGAAACTTAAACCTCCATTGCCCATTTCACAAAACAATTTTTTATTAAACCATGTCTCTCAATACTCCTTTCCTCTTCATGTTGCTCATCTTCGTTCTCTTCTCAAAACCACCACTATCTTCAGCCCAACTTCTACAAAACCAACAGACCATCTTCTCCTTCTCCTTCTCCGACTCCCCATGGCATCCATCTCAGAACAAAATCCTTTCCTCCCCCAATTCCATTTTCGCTGCTGGGTTTTTTCCACTACCCAAGAACCCGAATCTCTTCAACTTCTCAATTTGGTACCAAAACGTCTCTCACCAAGCTGTTATTTGGTCTGCTAATCCCAAATCTCCGGTCAACCGTTCGGCCTCACTCATTATCACCTCCTCCGGTCAGCTCATCCTCATCAATTCTTCTTCTTTGACTTCTAATACTGGTTCGAATTTGTGGCCTCCAAATACCTCCGAAAATTCCAACACAACAAAGCTTTTGCTCAATAATTTTGGGAATCTGATTTTTGGCAACTGGGAAAGTTTCACTTTTCCAACAGATACCATCTTGGCCAATCAAAGCATAAGGAATATTCAACTTGTTTCAGAGAATGGAAAATTCAGGTTCATTAATTCAAGCTCTTTGGTTTTCTCAATTCGTCTAATATGTATTGGAAAGCAAACAGTGCACTGATTAATCTCGACTCTATTGGGAAAATCGAGCTAGATGTTGGATCTATTTTTTGTTCTGATCTTGGCTTAAATCGGTCAAGAAAGTTGACACTAGACAACGATGGCAATCTTAGAGTTTACAATTTGGATTCAATTTCTAAGAAGTGGATTGTTGCTTGGGAAGCAATATATCAACTCTGCTTAATCAAAGGAATTTGTGGATCCAATTCAATCTGTGTTGGTGATGGGTCAATTTCATTTCATTGTGAATGCCCACCCGGTTTTAGGCCAAGCTCTGTTAATGGAGATTTAGAAAACCATGGGTGCACCAGAAAAATCTCACTTACAGATATGCAAAAAACCAAGTTTATTCGTCTTGATTATGTTAATTTCCCAGATGACAGTACAAATCAAACAATTTTGAGATTCGAAGTCAAGAATTTCAGTCAATGTGAATCACAATGTTTCTCTGAATCCAAATGTCTTGGTTTTATGTTCAAATACAGTGGAAAAGGTGATTGTAGACTTCTGCTCCGAAATTTACTGTATGGGTTTTGGTCACCTGCCTCAGAAACAGCTTTGTTTCTTCGTGTCGACAGATCAGAAATAGATGAAACAAATTTCAAGGGCATGTCTGAATTGCTTCAAACTACATGTCCAGTCAACATAAGTCTTCCTTTACCACCTAATGAATCAGATACTACCACAAGAAACATAGTCATCATTTGTACCCTCTTCGCTGCCGAGCTTATATCCGGTGTACTTTGCTTCTCGGCGTTTTTGAAAAGATATATGAGGTACAGAGACATAGCTCAGACTCTTGGACTTGAGTTATTACCCATTGGAGGACCAAAAAGGTTCACGTATGCAGAGCTCAAGGCAGCCACTAATGGGTTTTCTAATCTCATTGGAAAAGGTGGTTTTGGAGATGTTTACAAAGGAGAATTGTCGGATCATCGTGTTGTGGCCGTCAAGTGTTTGAAGAATGTAACCGGTGGTGATGCTGAGTTCTGGGCTGAAGTTACTATTATTGCTCGAATGCACCACCTCAACTTGGTTCGTTTGTGGGGTTTTTGTGCTGAGAAAGGTCAAAGAATGCTAGTTTACGAGTATGTCCGGAATGGATCACTGGATAAGTACCTATTTTGTACGGGTCAAGTCGGGTCAGAAACGGAACGAAAACCTATTTTGGATTGGAGCGTTAGATATCGAATTGGCCTTGGTGTAGCACGAGCAATTGCCTACTTGCATGAAGAGTGTTTGGAATGGGTTTTACATTGTGACATTAAACACGAAAATATATTGTTAGGGGATGATTTTTGTCCAAAATTATCTGATTTTGGTTTGGCCAAGTTGAGGAAGAAAGAAGATAGAGTGAGCATGTCTTACATGAGAGGAACTCGTGGATATATGGCACCTGAATGGGCTAAGATGGAGTCAATAACATCAAAAGTAGATGTTTATAGTTTTGGAATGGTTTTGTTGGAGCTTGTTAGTGGAGTTAGGAACAATGTGGTACAAGAAAGTAGAGTTGAAAGTGAGAATTGGTATTTTCCACAATGGGCATTTGATAAGGTGTTCAAAGAAGTAAATGTGGAAGATATTTTGGACCCACAGATAAAGAATTTATATGATAATAGAGCACATTTTGATATGGTGAATCGGATGGTGAAAACGGCTATGTGGTGCCTTCAAAGTAGACCAGAGATGAGACCATCAATGGGTAAGGTGGCTAAGATGCTTGAAGGAACCGTTGAAATTATTGAACCCAATAAGCCCACAATATTTTACCTTGAGGAAGACTAGATTGTTTTGCACGTCTAGCTCTAGTATACTAAATTTTCTCGATTATGTAAATGTAATCTAGCTTGGATATCTTAAAATTCTAAACTATTAAGAGAGGAATGCAAGACACGAAATTACACACATTATTTATGATATGACATATGTTAAAATAACTTTGAAAAAAATAAAATTATTCATTTTTCAAGAAAATTTTAACACATGTCATATAATAAATAATATATATAAAAATTTGTATTCATTTAACATTCAAGTAATAAAGTACAAATTTTGTATTAGCTTTCCCTACTTTGGGGAAATAGAAAAATACAATGAGAATTTATCTTTGAAAATAATTAGCTAATATGACTCTTTAATGGAAAATTGTGTCCTAGTCACATAAACGAGTCATTGCTATTTTTCAATGGTAGTCTTAGCGACTTAATCTTAAAGCGTGTTTGGATGCACTTCAAAAATAATGGATGGTTTTGTAAGAAGCGGCTTTCACTAGAACTACTTTTATAAAATAAAAAAAACTAGTCAGTTGCACAAAATAATGGATGCACTAATTGTTTTGCAACAATTTATAAAAGTTCTTGTATTTTTTATTAGTACTAAAATAGCCATAATATTATTTAGAGAATAATTAATAATATACGTGAATCTCATTATTTTAAAATAAATGCATTTAGTTTGCTTCTTAAAAATCATTTTAATGTGATGTCCACTATTCTTAGAAGTGCTTCAAAGATTATTATCAAACGTGTTATTACCATATAGTTATTTACATGGTTTTATAATGTCTCAAATAATTAGAATTGTATTCTAAATAACATTATTCTTATGTTTTGTGATTCTTAATGACTAACGATGCCATTTGGTAATTTGGTTAAAAAAAGGAACAAAGTGACGGTTCATGTTACTGTTGAAAGAATCCCAGATGCACGCAGCCACCAATCACTATATAGCACATCGATGTAGCCAACGTACAAGTTGCATTCAACCATTACTTATGTTCTTTTCCACTTGACCTATCGCTTATGATTTTGCCTGCTATGAATGTGCCAAGTGTAGTGATGCCTAAGTCCAATGAGTGCCAAGTGCCTGTTAAGTTTTCTATTTTGTACAAGTGCCGATTGCATGTTTTGTACAGGTGTCGAATGCTTGGCAGCCTTTTGGATGTATTTAAACATCATGAATGGCAAAGAAAAAGGCATAAAAATATAACCAAAAAAACACCTTTCTTAACCCCTTTTTGCTCTTCTTTGATTGTGACCTATCAATTTGTATCAGAGTAGGATTAAAATGGCAACAACCCGAGAGAGAATTGAGAAGTTGGAAGCTGGTCTAAGAGGCTTGCAAGACAGCTTCACACAATTAGAATTGGGAATCCATGATAAGTTGCATCCACTTGAGGAAACCATCAATAGAATATCAGATGTATTGATACGTATACAAGACTCTCCTTTAAAAAAATGCAGGTGACCACTATGGAAGTTAGTCTTCCAATGGCCAAAACTGCAAGCCAGAAGAGAAAATTAAAGAGCACGTTGAAGATACTCTTTTTGCTCATCATAACGAACTTATTTATCTCCTCTCTAGAAATATGGAGCAAGGAAAAGGGATTTTGCAACCACATAACTTGTTCGATGAGCTTGATAATACAATTGGTAGTAAGGAAGCACAGAAGCTCAACGATGGTCCGTTTGGAAAAAATATCAAATCTGTACAAGAAACTATGATTCTGCCTTCATTTATGGAAATTGTTGTTCGTCCAAGAAGTGATGTTTGGGAATACGTTCGTGCTAATGTCTTTGAGCTTAGCATGGAACAATTGAATGTTACTGAATATATTAAATTGAAAGAAGAACTTGTTGATGGACATGTCAATGATAAGTATGTATTGAAGCTTGATTTTAAGTCATTCAATGCAACGTTTCCTCACCCGAACCGATCTTCATCCATTAGCAATGGTGTTTAGTTCCTTAACCACCAATTTTTCTCAATTATGTTTCACAATAAGTAATCTTTGGTGCCATTACTTGATTTTCTCAAAGTATACAAATACAAAGGGCATGCATTAAGGTTAAACGATCGAATAACGAGCATATACAAACTTTAGTATGCTTTAGCTAAGACTAAGGATAATCTTTCTAAGTTTCCACTTGAAACTCCAGATTTTGAGTCTAATTATGTATTGCAAGGAATGGGTTTCGAGAAAGGTTGGGGAGATACTACAATAATAGAGACAATGCACCTTCTCTCAGATATCCTTCATACTCTTGATCCATCTATATTATAGACATATGCTAAGGATTCCTTTCCACCCCTACCTCCTATTATTCCTCCAGATGTTGTCCCTTTTGCGAGTTGAGATGACACATAAACCTATCAAATAGAAAGTACTATGCTTTTCAACTACTAGACATGGCCTCGGCACTAAAGGCAAAAAAATGGCTCTATTGACTAACCACTACAAAATTAATTTTACCAACATTGATGGTCATTTATTCCATTATAGTATGTCTCTTTCATATGAAGATGGTCAACCTATTGATGTTGAGAAGGTTCATGAAACCTATCGTGATGATCTTAATGGTAAGGAATTTGCTTATGATGGAAAGATGAGCTTATTCATTGTTGGAGCCCTCCCTTGCAACAAGCTTGAGTTCCCTATTTTATTGGAGGAGTTCTTGTCAAACAGAAACAATGGAAATTTAAACCCTACGGGTAATGAAAGTCCTAATCAAAATGATAAAAAGAGGTTTAAGCATTAGCACATTTCCAAGAATTCTCATGCAGGCCATTGGTAATGCCCTTCGAAGTCGAGAATCAAAAAAATCATAGGAAGCACTAAGAGTGTTGGACATCATTTTAAGGCAACATGCCTTAAAGCTGGGATGCCTTTCAGTTCACCGATCATTTTTTCATAATAATCCAAAATGCCTTGTAGATGTTGTTGGTGGTATTCTTGGCTGTTGAGGTTTCCATTCAAGCTTTAGAACTTCCCAGGGTGGCTTGTCATTAAATATTAATGTACCAACTACCATGATAGTTAAGCCAAGGCCAATTATTGACTTTTTAATTGAGAACCAAAATGTGAAGGATCCTTATCAAATAGACTAGGCCAAGGCTAAATGAATGCTAAAAACTTTAAGGATCAAAACAAGTCCTACAAAGATTATTGAGCACTGCATATTTGGATTCCATATTCGATGAAATTATTTCAAAAAAACAAGAAGAGTACTAGTTCAGATGCACTATTAAATCCAACTAATGAGACATGTGATCTTGTGAACACTAGTCAATTGCTTGTCAAATTTGTTGTTATTGCTCCTAAGTTTTCAAAACGTGATAATGAAGTTAATCAACAAAGAAAAGAGCGGTTCTTAAACCTTGACGACAAGGTTCATTTCAAAGGGGAAGGTAATGTTATGTTGAAAGAATCCTAGCATGCACGCAGCTACCAGCCACCATGTAGCACATAATACATCCATTACGCACAAGCTACATTAGACCACTACTTATGTTCTTTGCCACTACAAATGTTGCTTATGATTTTGCCTTCTATGAATGCGCCAAGTGTAGTGCTGCCTAAGTTCAAATGTAGCGGCTACCTAAGTTTATGGGTGCGCCAAGTGTAGTGTTGCCTAAGTCCATTGAGTGTTAAGTGCTATAAAAACTGTCTTTTGTATCATGTATGTCATGACAAGTGTAAATTTGTTTTATGTCCATGTGTCTGATAAGCTGTCTATTTTGTACAGGTGTCAGCTGCATGTTTTGTACAAGTGATGAATGCTTGGCTTCCTTTTGAGTGTATTTAAACATGATGAATGGCAAAGAAAAAGGCAAAAAATATATCCAAAAAGTCACCCTTATTAACCCCATTTTTTTCTTCTCTGATTGGGACCTATCAATTCATTAACCTTTTCAATTGAAGCACATAGACTCATTAGTTGGTTTTTAAATAATTTAATTCATTTATTTAAAAAAATGTTAGCATCAAAATAAAATAATACACGTAAATTTAGGAGTTATTTAAAAAAATATTATTATATTTTGTATATAATTACATTTGATAACTCATGACTCTATGAAAATATAGTCATTAGTGCACTTTTTTACTTAATATTTATTTGTTATATTTAATAAATAATATTTTTGAGGCTAAAAATATTAAAATATAAATTTTTTAGTGAAAATAGGTGAAAATATAATTTTTGGGATTTTCTTGGAATTTTTATGCAAGTTTTTATGAATTTTTAATGGAAAACCAATTAGAAGCTTCAACGTGTCCTACCACTCAAGTAGAGCAACTAACTAGACAAGCCTTGTAGACGTTACGTAGGTAGGGACAACAAATCAAAGATCATTACATGTCAGAAGTGTCGGCACGCCATTCAATTCGAATTTAAGCGAGGTCAAACCTTCACGACATGTGTCGCCATTCTACTCGTGCGCCACGCCATCCGTTACCGCGAATCACGTTGCTCCATATCCCACTCTAATTAGCCTAGTAAATTCTATGTACCACGTCTCACGTTGTGATTGGCTAGCGCTGTTAATTTTGCTTATTTTGATCTCAATCCTTGATTTGAAGTTGATCTAACGGTCCAGATTACACATGCGCTATATTTAAGCCCCTAATCACTCCATAAAACCTATGTAATAAGGATAATTTTGATCAGATTTTGAAGCTAAGAAGAGAGAAAAATACAGAAAAATTCAAAAAGAGATACAAATTTATTGGAGATTCAAGAGGAGTTTAGTATTACAATTCAAGAGATTGATTATATTTCTTCTTCTACTCCTTTTTCTTATCAATTACGTTTTTATTTATGAAAAATATGAGCTTTATGAAGACAATTATGTCTAGTTAATTTGTTAATCTAGAGATCTTATGAACCCAATTTTTACCATGTGATGATCTAATAGTTTACCCCAATTATGATTTTAATTTAATTATATTATTTAATCTTATTTTTTATGTTATTAATTGTTTGTCAAACAATTTATCTATAGAGGCAATTGAATAGATTTAAGAGAATTATTTAATTGTTTATCTTGATTAAATAATATGAATAGTTTCTAGGCAGACGTGTATGATTCTTATGTTTGTGATCCATAATTGATGAACTTAATGAGTAGTGTGCAATTTAATTGGCATGTGAGTGTGATTAAATTAATTACTATATAGTGTGTAGTTTACTTGAGAGATGAATATATGCTAAGTTAGATTCAATTGATCATGTAATTAATTGATAATTATATTGAGAAGATTTTAGTGATTCACGTGTTTAGAAATTTAGAAGATTAAGTATTCATAGATATTTTTTCATATATCTTTTTAGTTACCAAATCTGATTTAATTAATTATTTTTATTTACTTTTAGTTATTTTAATTTTGCTTCCTTAAAATATAAAAATACAAAAAAAATGATTTTTATTTTTTTAGTTTTAAAAATTAGTTTATAATAAAATAATCTACGCATGAACGATCTTTTCCTATCATTATATTATTTGTTACAATACGTATACTTACATAGTCATTATACACACTTCGTGTGTGGCTATCAATATGGTATTATTTTTTTATTTAAGATAAAACTTTTTTTACTACTTCTATTATATTATTATTCTTTTATTGTTACTAATATATATAATACCTCTTTTTTAATCTATTTCATTAGAATTATTAAGTGCAGCACATTTAAAAGATACAAAGCAAGTATATCATGACAAATCTATGTCTAATGGATAAT
Organism: Hippophae rhamnoides; assembly: GCA_033030585.1. Lineage (NCBI taxonomy): Eukaryota > Viridiplantae > Streptophyta > Magnoliopsida > Rosales > Elaeagnaceae > Hippophae > Hippophae rhamnoides. The sequence continues at coordinate 39,865,390 of CM065430.1, read as the reverse complement.
CATCGTGCACTAAGTCATTCAAGAATAAGCCATGAAAAGTATAGTTATGAATAAGTTATAAACTTCAGTAGAAATCTTGGCTCTTTGATGACTATTGTTGCGAGCAAGACTAGCATAAATGATGGATGAACTATGCCACTTCCTAGAGAACTGAAAATATAAAGATACATGCAGCAGAGAACTGATTAAAAAGGACAATAATCATAAAAGCAGAAGCCATAGAAGAGTCAAGACTACTGAAAAATGTAAGATCAAGAAACAGACCCGTGAAGAGCCTTGATGCTTATCAAGGTCCCATTTAAAAGCAGAAAGATGGAATCTGCAAGAACAGATAGAAAAATGCAAATTGATGTGAACAAAAAAAAAATTCCTACATTAGTGTAAGCAACTATTTGAACTTGCATCTAGCTGTCCTGATAAATGAATAGAAGAAAGCTAGATTCCATCACTTCATTCACGACTGCTGATACTTAGATTTCAAGGAATATTTTATGAATTCAAATCATAACATGCTGTATTGTGATTTATATTATTTTACATCTAAAAAGGGAGTAAATATATTATTACACAAATAAAAGAGCAGGGAACAAATTAAGATATAAAAGCCATACTTAATGCATCATGGAAACATAGACAACCGAAGGAACATTTGAACTATAAAAGTTATACGATATATTTATGGGATTCAAAGACATCATAGACTTTTCATTGTTTTGTGTCATTACTATTGGAATGTACAAACAGTTTGTTGTACCTTTGTATTTTATTCTTATTTTAATATTTTTTTTTACTCCTATTCTCAAATGCAAGTATACATCAAATATTCTTATTTAACTTATTAATACACACTTTGAAATTTTTTAATAATAGTTGGTAGCTTTGAGCTACCCCAAATTATTGTGATTATTATTGAATTTTGACAATTAATAATCTAAATAGAGGTATTTGATGTATTTCAGTTGAAAATATTGATAAAAATGGATACTAAAATAGTAATTGAAGTAGTCTAAAAATACTAATTCTCCATTGAAGGACTCCCACGGCTTTAAAGTCACACATAAAAAATTATGGGGATAGAAAATAAATGAGTATTTTCTCTTCGCCAATGCTAACTTATAAAACAAGAAGATCAACTTGGCCATGAGCCCAAACTTGTTGACAATGGCATAGATAACTTAAAAGGAAATAACTATAAATAACTTATGAAACAAGAAGATCAAATTGGCCATGAACCCGAACATGTTGACAATGGCATAGATAACTTAAAAGGAAATAACTATAAATAACTTATGAAACAAGAAGATCAAATTGGCCATGAACCCGAACATGTTGACAATGGCATAGATAACTTAAAAGGAAATAACTATAAAGAAGATTATTAGAGAGAGAGAAAGTAGAAGTAGCTTACGTTTTATCTTTTAATTAGACTTATCAGCTGGTCATTCTAATCATATGTATGGTTACAAAATATTTTGAGTAAAATTTAAAATACATAACTCTAAATTTATTAATATTGGATGCAAATAAGTAAACAAACTACTTGTATTATATCTATAATAAAAGACGTTATAACACCTTTTAAAAACAACTTACAAATTGAAGAGAAGTACAAACACTTAAAGAGAAAGCTCTCAACTCCCACTCAAACTAAAAATACAAAGACTTATTTATTTTTTGTAGAATGATTAAACCAAATGTAAGGTAGGCTATTTATACTCCTCACCATACAATCTATATTACACAAATATAAAACTAAGAAATAATTCTAACCATACAAATATTATCACATTCTGCACACTTCTCTTTTTTACATCATTTAACCACTCCATTTATTTTCCTATATTCTTCAACCACTCCATTTATTTTCTTACATTCTTCAACCACTCCATTTATTTTTCTACATCCTCAACCACTCCATTTATTTTTCTACATCCTTCAACCACTCCATTTATTTTTCTACATCCTTCAACCAATCCATTTATTTTTCTACATACTATAACCATTCCATTTATTGAGTTGGTGTTGATTTTCAATAAAACATAGTTCCAATCAGTAAATTAAAGTCATGAAACCATATTAACAGTCATTCTATTAGAGAATAACTACATTGGTGTATTCCTAACCAATAGTTAACCTGTAGTGAGAACTTAAATGATTAGTTGATTAGCTCACTAATCCAAAAAAGTGACAGCCCGTATAAATTGATATACATAAGCAACAACCTCAAACAAAACAAGATTAAACCAAAGAATTCAACTTGGGAATTGATATAGACCCAATATTCTTTTCACAACTCATTGAAAGCATTAATCCTTCTAAATAGATAGATGTCATGAAAGATGAGTTGAAATCCATGTAGCATTAGCATAATGATTTTCATGACATTCTTGAATTACCTAAAAGCTTTAAAAGAATTGGGTGTAAATTATATTTTAAGACCAAGCTTAACTGAAATAACAAAGTTAAATGTTACAAGATCATACGTGCTCCTAAAGGTTGTATTTAAAAAGATGTCAATGACTATAAGGAGACCTTTTGATGTAGTGTGTTTACAAATGTCTCACATTACTTAGAAAGTTAAGTGGTGATATGCTTATAAGGGATGAGCACTCTCTAAATTATATGATGCATTTTGGGATTTCTTCCTAGAAGTAAAGCCATAAGATCCCACTAAACTATCAAATCATGGCCGTGAGCCCACTAAATTGGCAAGTCATTGCTGTGGACCCGCTGAACTTGCAGTTATGGACCAAAGCATATAATCTCATGCCACATGAAGTAGGTCGCGCCTTATTGTAAGTAGACAGATTAACCGTTATGTATTAGTTTGTATTAGAATTATGACCCTACTAGGCCATATGGGCTTGCATTCTTACAAGGATGTAAGATTTCCTAAGTGAGGGTATATGATGTAGTGTGCCTGCATATGTTTCACATTACTTAGAAAGCTAAGTGGTGATGTGCTTATAAGGGATGAGTACTCTCTAAATGACATGATGCGTTTTTGGGTTTCTCCCTAGAAGAAAAGCTGTGAGGTCCCGCTGAACTGTCAAGTTATAGTCACGGGCTCACTAAACTTGAAGTTATGGACCAAAGCAGACAATTTCGTGCCACGTGGAGTCGGTTCTACCCGATTGTAAGTATATAGATTAATAATTTTTTATCACTTTTTCACCATTCTTCAAGAAAAGCTCCTTTAGAATTATTATAACTTTGGTAGATTATTATGAATTAGAGTTGTACTAAATAAATGTTAAAACAATATTTCTAAATGATAATTTGAAAAATAAGGTTTGTATAGATCAACCTTAAGATTTTTCAATTGAAGGAACACAAGGTGTATAAATTTAAGAAATCAATATATTGACTTCAATGAGCTTCCCACCAATGATGTCTTAAGTTCAATTAGACCGTCACTTCCTTTGGATTCAAGGACAACACCATTGATTAGTATATATATATATATATATATATATATATATATATATATATATATATATATATATATATATTGCATGAAGATCAGTGGAAGAAAGCTAATAAGCTTGGCTTATTGCATGACCAAGAAATTTCTCTCAAAGAATTTTCAAATGAAAGATATGGGAGAGATAACTTATGTGATTGGAATAGAAATATTTCAAAATAGATCAAGGATTGTTGGAGTTGTCTTACGAAAAAATATTTGTAAAGTTCTACAGAGGTTTAGACTGAAAAAGTGTTCATCAAATGTCGTTCCAATTCATAAATGTGATAAGTCTAGTATTATGAAATGCCTAAAAAATGAATTGAAGTATGAACAAATGGAAGGAATTTCTTATACGTCAATTGTTGGTAGCTCGATGTATGCTTTATCTTGTACTAAGCCAAACATCATTTTTGTTATTGGAATGCTTGGTAGGTATCAAAGTATCAATGATTTGGTCATTGGAAGGCTACAAAGAATATGTTAAGATACTTGAAAGAAATAGAAGATCACAAGCTCACTTATTAGTGATCTAATCATTTTAGGGTGATTGAATATTCAGATTCATACTTTATCGGATTGCTAATACAAGAAAATCCATATTTGACTATTTATTCATTTTAGTTGGAGGAGTAATGTCATGATAAATTTTAAAGTAATTTATAGTTGGTGTTTCCATTACGGGGGATACAATGTCATGATAAATTTTGAAGTAGTTTATTGGTGCTGCTTTTATTATGGAGGAGGAGTTTGTAGTATGTTTTAGGTCACATTGTTGTTAGTCTATACTTGACCGCAATATAATGACTTAAACAATATGATAAAGATATGTTTTATCCATAGTGTTAAGCACTATATCTTTAAGTTATTTAAACTTACCATTACGAGAAAGATATATATTTTTTATTTAATGTTAAGCACTCTACCTTTAACTTATTTATTAAATCATGAAGAATAATTCTATCATTTGGACCAAATTGTAGAATGTAAAAAAAATATGCACTACTTGTAGTCAGAATAGGACATACTCATTATAATTTACTTTCTTTCAATACATAAATAACTTAGTTATTTATTATGGTTTTACTTTTAACCCTTAATTAAAAAATATGTGTTTATTTTCGTATAACATTAAAAAACATATATCTATTTACGTTATAAGAAAAATAAACATATGTTTTTTAAGGAAGGTTAAAAATGAAACTCAATAAATAAAAAAGAACCATACCATGTAATTAAATCAATTTATTTAACCTTGATGAATAAAAGATAAAATATAATTGTCATATTTTATATATATTAAAAAAATAGTAGAAGGGGTAGATTTAGTAATGGACACGGATATGAGCGGAGACGATTTTTGAAATAACTGTTCTTGAATCGAATTATAAAATCTGTACCCGAAGCCACCTGAAAACTGTTACAATTCGACGACGGTTTTTACCTATGAATAACAGTTCGAAACAGTTATTAAAAAATATTCGAAAAAATCTATTTTTTTAAACATATTAATTTAAACCTTAATTATTTTTAAACATATTAATTTAATAAATATATAATTTAATTAAATAAATATAATTATTTTGAATATAATTATATTCAAACTATACTTGTTTTTTCTTATTTGATTAATACTCGAAATCATACATATTTTTAAAATTTATCATATAAAGCCCACAATATTTTCGGCCATTCCTATCAGATTTTTGGTTCACGCAGAGTTATTCAAGCATGTAAACTTTTTTTTTATTTGGATAAACAAATATTACATTTTAGATAATATTGATTGGTTAGAGTTTTTCAGGAAAGCAGCTATAATTAGAGAAATGCAAGAACTTTCTTACCCAAATCCTACAATTATTGGGATATGGGATATTTATTTATGATAATTATTTATTGGTTTGGATAAATAATGATTACAATTTAGATGATATTGATTAGTTTAAAAGATTTTTAGAAAGCACTTTTCTAATTTACACGTGATGGAACATGCAGTTAAATGCACTTAAAGGGGGATTTTTTTTCTTATTTATAACAATATTATTTAAATAATCGTGGATAATGTCAGGTAAAGCACTAAAGACTCAAGGCAAGTAATTTAATTATTTCAAATTTATATGTGAAAGCGATCCAGTTCATTGTCGAGTATTTATAAATTATGCTTACAATATCCACCAAACAAGAAATTAGCATGATAGTTCTTATTGCATTTGTGATGAAGCAGTTGAAATATAAAATATTAAAGAAATACATTTTAATCGGAGAAGTAAATATTAAAGAATTAAAATAGACGGAAAAGAGTCAAAAAATTAATATATATATATATATATATATATATATATATATATATATATATATTAATTTTAATTTATTATAATATTAACAAATAATACATATGAATATATTTTTTAAACTAATCAATTAATCGAATATAATATTAAATCAAATTTATATATATATATTTTAAATGATTAATTCAAATAGTTTCAAAAAATATCAAAAGTGAACTTATCAATTAGATTGGAGGTCTATAAAGTATGAAAAACGAATAAATTTAATTTAATTTCTAATAGTAATGTATATTGATTTTTTAAAATATATTTTAATTATTATTTTAAATATTATAATTTTAAATTTATTTGAAATTATAATATCTAAACTTAATTAGTAAAGACTCTCATTCAAATTCTGACAGTTACTCATCACTTATGTTTCACGTATCGCTTAAGTCAATCTCAAGTTGGTCCAAAATTTGGTCCAAAATCTTTAAATTAGTAAAAAAAATTACATTATTATATAGAGTTTAAGGGTGGGCATAGATAGGCTTTTAAGTCATTTTATAAGTCGACCTTATCTTGATGGTTTCAAAAAACGCAAAAGCTTAACCGACCTATGATCTCCTCTCAAAAAACCAACATTCAAGCCAACATATAAGATTAGTTTGAAGTAGGCTGGCTTATCGATTTTGGAGCTATAATCACAATATGATATAAAAGTTAACTTACCATGACATACAATATAATTTAATTTAAAAGTTATTATAATCACATATTCTATTTACTTAATCTCTTATTACTAAAAAGAGATAAGTTGATTCTAGTAGGTATTGTGTAAATATAGAATTGTTGTTGTTTTTAAAATTAATTATTAAAATTTTCTACAGAATAATTATAGAAAATTAAAGAAATTAGAGTGTATTTAATAACTTATCAAACATCAGATAAAGTTGTAGTGATATGACACTACTACAATATATACATATAGTCTCGAAAACCAATGCCATGGACATACCCTATGACCATGTTTATTTAAAAACCGATGCTATAGACATATGTTATCAAGTTTTTCTCCTTTTACATCAAACACCAAAATTTTCTATCATTTGTTTTTTTCCCCTCATTTTTTTCTTTTTTCCCTCTTTTTTTCCTTTTCCTCTCAAATCTCTCTTTTTTTCACTCCTAGCTAATATTATATTACTACCAATTAATTTTTTCCCCTTTCTTTTCTTTTTTTCCCTCAGCTCTCTCTCCTTTTTTTCACTCCTCAGCGCTCATCAAACCCTATATTCGATCTCCATTCTTCAGAGCCATCCCAGAGCAAACCTAGCTTAGCAAAGATGTCTAAGGGTTTATGAGTGTCCCTCTCTCTACAGATCTCAGCAAGAAGTGTCTATGCCAGTTCACAAGGACGATGAGGTTCAGGTGGTTTGAGGCATATACAAGGGTCATAATAGAAAGGTTGTTTAGGTTTATCATCACAAGTGGGTCATTCATATTGAGCAAATCACTCGTGGTTAGAGGGAAAACTAGCAACTATCCTTGATATTTTTGAGAATCAAGAAGTGGTTCCTTCCTGGAAAGCCAAGTTGAAAAATTCAAGTAGCAAGAATGGATATGATCTCAACAGAAATGACGAAGATTTCCCTTTGCTTTTAGATGTATTAGAAGGAGGTCAATGTCTTTAGAAGCAGAATCTTTATCTAATTTAGAGTTTCGGAACACTCGTAGACCTTTTTCATCGTCTGTTGCTGGTGGTTTTCCTTTACTGGGTAGGTTGCTATCAGAACATGACTTCCTTATATTTAAGTCTCAAATATTTTTCCTTTTAGTTTTTCCTTTTCCCTTTTAATTGACAAATTTCATTTTTTCGGTGTTCTCATGCTAAGCATGCTCCTATTTCCAAGGCATCCGGTAAGTAATATAGTTGTATGATAAATCTCTCTATAGTCTTTACTTCTTTGGTTGAAATTTCTTTCTGTTATCTATGTGCAACACCTTTTACATTTTAGAATCCATATAGGAGTAGTGGTTCGACAATTTCTAGTTATGTTGTATTAATTTCTTTCCTTTTTTTTTACTTTTAAGCTTCTACATCAAATTTTTTTTTGGTAATATGCTAATTGCTAGTGTTTGGCCTAGTACTAGTATTGGTGCTAATGCTTGGTGTTAGTATTGGTGCTTAGTGCTGGTACTTGGTATGTGATTGGTGCTAGTTCCTAGTGCTCGTGTTGATGTTGGTGCCTGATTCTGGTATTGGTGCTGGTACTGGTGATGGTGTTGGTTCTGGTGCTTGGCCTGGTGCTTGGTGTTGGTGTTGGTGCTTAGTGTTGGTATTGGTGTTGGTGTTGGTGCTTAGTGTTGGTGTTGGTGCTTGGTGCTCGGTGCTAGTACTAGTGTTGGTGCTTGGCTTGGTGCTTGGCCTGGTGCATGGTGCTGGTACTGGTACTGGTGCTTGGTGTTGGTGTCTGGTGCTTGGTGTTGGTGTTGGTGCCGGTGTTGGTGCCTAATGCCTAGTGCTGGTGCTAGTGCTGGTACTGGTACCTAGTGCTGTCAAACTCTTCAAATCATCACATTCTATTCCACTCAACTTCCTGGTCCAAATTACCATTGTCGAGAAATCAGTTTCACTTTGATTTATATGCTAATTTCCAGTGCTTGGTGCTTTGTGCTTTCTCATGTTCACTCTATTTCAAAATTTAAACCAATAAGTGTGTAAGCTCTTTGAATGGTTTCAATTGTGATTAAATATACATGTATTACATATTAAACTACTCTGTTGTTGGATTATAATTAGGTGGTGTATTTTACTTAATGTTTTGTTTGCCTATCTTGTATTAGGGAGAAAATAATGACGATGCCAAGGAAGGAAAAAAAAGTGGGAGGCTAGAAGAGAGGAAAAGGTAGAAAAGGTTGTTGTGTTAGATAAGGTCGTTAACTTTACAACATGTAATGATGTAGAGAAACTTTGTGTTATTTGTACTAGTTCTCATGAGTTTTTTAATGTTTCTACTAAACATTGAGAAAGAATTGGTGGAACTACTCAGCAAAGGATTTTATGGTGATATATATAATAAACAGTGTTATTAGATAGTGGTGCTGAAGGATATCTTGGTGTTTTCTTCACTTTATATATTCCACATCTATATAGTTATTGATTTTGTTGAAAACCTAAGATCTTTGTAGATTTTGGACATAGTCATTTCTTTAGTATGTCCTTTATTTAGTTTAAAACTTGCTAGGTATACTGATGTTATTTTCTACAAATCTGCTTATTTGGTTTATATAACTATGCAGTTCCTAGAGGGGTTGTATATGGTTGAGATGATTTGATTTTCTCATCACATATGATTTTTACTTTGTTTTTTTTTTGTACTTACCATAGATATATGACAAAGAGGATCAACACAGCAGCATACCAGTGCACCAACATACCACCACTAGCACACCAGCATACCAGCGCACCAACTACTACTAACAGCTCCTATGGTATTTTCTTTTCCTCTACATTTATGCTAAAGGCTGAGTATATTTGATTATATTGATTTGAAGAAGTACATTTATAAATGATTGTAATAGTAATGATATTCTTCATAGTCATTGTAAATATTAGAATAGATAGTAAGGTTTTATTATGTTTTAGTGTATAAACTCTCAAATGTAATTATAGTTTTAATTTTAATATAATATAATTTTTAATATTTTAATTAATAAATTTATTGTAATTTATATTGACTTTTAACATTGTAATTAATAATTATATTTTTATTTAAATTTATGGCCATAGGATAATCCTATGGTCTCGATCTTATAAAAACTAAGGTCATAAACATACCCTATAGTCTTGGTTTTGATAAAAACTAAGGCTATAGACATTCACAATGCCCTCGATTCTTATAACCGTGACCATAGACCTACGGTCACGATTAAAAACCGAGGTCATATGTATATATTGTAGCAGTGTGGTGAAATCTCATATTGCCAATTAGGAACATGTAGTCTATAGAGTTGAACACCAAATGGAGCTATAGATTTTAATGAAATCTCATATTGTCAATTAGAAATATGTAGTTTATATAGTAATGTAAGAGAAAACATTAACTTTAGATTTTGAACCAAATTTGAGAGTGACTTCAGTGAGATGTAAAATGTGAGTGATGAATGTGATTGTGAGTGTCTGAATGAGAGTATTTAATGATTAGGTAGAGATTTTATAATTTTAAATTATAATAATATATAAATTAAAAATTAAAAATATATTTTAAAAAATAGTATACATTAATATTATAAGTTTGGTTCGGTTCAGTTAGTTTTCATACTTTTTAACCTCCAATCGAACCGACAATATCAACTTTGATTATTTGTTCGACTCATTTGAGCCAACCAACCAAAAAAATATATATGTTCGGTTTGATCTTAGACTTAGGTTGGTTAGTTGGTCTTTGAAAAAAAAAACCCATAATACATACTACATGTTCGTGATTGTTAATATGAGATTTCACTAGGATCTATAACTTCATCTAATGTTGGATAACACTTTAATTTCTTTAATTTTTATATAAGTATTATGGAGTAAGTTTTTAATGATTAATTTTAAAAACAACCACAATTTAATATTTATACAATACCTACTAGAACCATCTTAACTCTATTTAATGATAAGAGGTTTAGTAAATAAAATATGTAATGGTAATAATTTTTAAGTTAAATTATATGGTATGTTAAGGTAAGTTCTTCTATATCATATTATGATTATAGGTTAAAAACTGTCAAGCCAATCCCCTTAAATCAATCTTATATGTTATTTTTGGGAGAGTTATAAGTCGTTTAAGGTTTTGGGTTTTCCAAGACCATCAAAATAAAGCCGATTTATAAAATAGCTCAAATGCCAACCTAATCAATCTACGCTCACCCTTAAAAGATTACATATGTATTTATAGGAGTAATAATATTAAACCCTAATACTAATAGGACTCTAAATAAGTCTCCTAAACTAATAAAGAAACACAAAAATAATTATTTAATATTTAATATTCTAATATTAATAATATTAAATATCAAAATTTTCAATTTTTTTATCAAGCGATAAATTCAAAACAATTACACAAAATAGAAATAAGTAAAAATAATTCATCAAATGTGAACTTAAATCTCAAAGTTATGCTAAAGTAATCTCGTCAATAATGTAAACGTAGTTATTGAACCAAATAGAAATAACATGAAATAATATATTATTTCACTTTCTTAAAGAAATTAATATTTAGTAAAGTTTTAGGCCATAAATAGTAGAACATTCCTATGTTAGAATAAAATAACCTTTGGTAAAGACATTCACCAAAAAAATAACCTAAGAACATTTATGTTGTATCACCAAGAATCAAAAACAAATATGTAAAAATGTACCTGAATTCATACCTATTAATTTATTTTATAGTTGAGTGATTAGTCTTCTAGATCTACATTGTTTTTTAAAGAACCCTTTAGTTTTCTCTATGTAGTTCCTAATAATGAGATATCAGGTAAGAAGAATATAATACTACATGTGATATGAGAATCATAATCACTATATATATAATTAATAATTGTATATCTATTTTAGTCTATCATTAAAATAGACATTTTTCTTAGGTCTCTATACATTACAAGCCCACACTCTATTAGATACATTAAATCCCAAATAACTTAAATCTTAACATATCACTATTAAATGAGCTAAACTTTGTATGATAGTCTAAAATACATAATGATACACATATAAGCCCAATGTTAGATCAAGGATCGAACAATCTCTCATTTAAGTTATATGTATAACCTTAATTTTATGCATTGTAAAAATAACCATATGAGCTTAACTTTGCTATCATTATTGAATGTATCTTTAACCAATGTGGTCCATCAATTATACCAACATGGGATCAAAGCAACCTTTTTACATTTTTCATAACTTGACCCATCAATGGCGTTGTATGTCGATACAATTGAATGGCATGGATCATGATGTAGATGTGTAGCATGAAAACTTTATGCAATGTGATCTTAACATACATATTTCCATCTAGTCCAACCTTAAACCTTAGTAAGATCAAACTGTACCAAAATCAAAGTTTAAATAAATCAAAAAACTTTATTTCTTCAGAAGCTAACCTCAAAATATCCTTAAATTAAAATAGATGAAAGTGTGTCTATATAAAAGAAACATTGAAAATTATAAACTCTTACTAAAATTGAATATCCTCAAATGACATAACACCCATACTAGTTGTATGCTCATGAAACATTTTTTGGTAGCAATTCATTAGTGAGTAGATCTATAATCATGGAGTTTGCATCAATTTATTCTATAAACACCTATAAACTTTTAATTCTTTCTTTAATAACCATAAACTTGATCTCTATATACTTTGACTTTTTTGAGCTCGTGTTGTTAATGAAATATAGTACTACTAACTTATTGTTACAAAATAGCTTAAGTGATATTTTAATACCACCTACTATGTGTAGCATTGTGATAAAATTCTACACCTATATTCCGTTATTGGATGCCTCAAAACATGCTATGAAATCTGACACCATGGTAGAGAAGGTTATAATAAGAGATTTTTTAGCACTATTCTAGAAGATAGCACTCCCAACTAGCAAGTAGACATATCCCAACGTAGATTTCATACTATCTTGGCATCCAACAAAATCGAAGTTGGTATGCTCAACGATCTCAAGTTGATCTGACCTCCGATACATGAGCATATAGTCTTTTATTATCTATAAGTATCATAAGACTCATTTGGATACCTTTCAATGGCCTAATCATGAATTACTTAAATATCTACTTAACATCCTAACAATGTACACAATGTCTAGAAGTATATATACCTGAACATACACCAGACTCCCTGTTACTGACCCATAAGGAATCTTATGCATTACATTTTCCACAAAATCATTTTCAATATACTGATTAAGACTAAATTTATCTTCCTTAACAATAGGGGTATCACTTAGTTTGTTATTATGCATGCCATGTCTCTTGAGAAACTTTTAGATATAGCTCTTTAATGATAATCCAAAAATACTTTGAGAGCAATCTTGAAATATCTATATGCATAATATAAAAGAGGCATCACTAAGATCTTTCATCTCAAAATTAATGCAATAATCTTATATCGTTGTTAGAAAGTAAAATTTCATCGACATATCAAACCAAAAAAATATACTTATTCCCTAAAAACTTACAGTATATACAATCATTAATCATATTCATCTCAAATCTAAACAAGATGATCACTTGATGAGACTTGAAATACCATTTTCAAGATGCTTATTTGAGCCTATAGATGGATTTCTTAAGTTTGCAAACCATATTCTTTGGGTCTTCCAATACAAAGTTTTCTACTTATATCATATAGATCATGTCATCAGTGTCACTATTGAGACCATTGATAAATGTCGTCTTTACTTCTAGATGATGTAATTTAAGAATGAAATACCCTATTAATGAAATCATAATCCTGAAAGAGTTTTTCAAAAAAATTAGAGAGAAAGTCTCTTTATAATTGATACCTTCTTTCTATGAAAATCCCTATGTGACAAGACAAGCCATCTATCTCTCCGCATTTCTTAATGAATCCCTTTTGGTTTTAAATATCCATCTACAACCAATGGGTTTTTCAGCATTTGGTAATGGGACAAGATCCATTACATCATTGCCCTTCATGGATTTAATCTCCACATTTGTGAAATCAATCTACTTTTGAAAGTTAGGATTTTCATAGCTTGATGGAAGTTGATTGTATCTTGATAAGAGTCAAATTATTGCATTTTTGTTATGATTTAAATGTTGATATTTCTGTAAAAATACTTATTTGAATATTTAATCCACAAATGTCATTTCACGGGTATTTCGTGTTTAAAGTGCAATTTTAGGTAAAATCATGATTTTGGAGAAGTTTGGGACAAACTATAATGATCGGGATTGAGTGAAAACAAAAAGAAAACAAAGTTTCAAAATTTAGAAATCTCGCCGCCGGCGAGAATATTATCGCCGCTGGCGAAAATAGCACCGCGAAATTCTTCTCGAGAGCACGGATTTTGGAAAATTCATCTCGCCACTGGCCAAGTGCATATAGCCGCCAGCCACATTAATCTCGCTGCCGTCGAGAATCAATGGAACCAAAATCGTAACTTTTCTAGAAATCTCGCCGCGGCGAGAATAATGTCACCGCCGACGAGTTTCGTCCGAAAACATATTTTTTATGTTGTTTTGTTCCAAAATTGCCCCCAAAACCCTAGATCTATATATACTATAAGATGGAGAAAGAGGCCACGGCAGAGAGAGCAAATCTGATTCATTTTTGGAGGAGAAAAGGCAAATTTTGGAGAGAAAGTTTGGAGAAGCTTGAAAGATCATCACCATTGTTGCTACCAAGTCTTCATCTTCAAGAGTTTTTCATCTCTTCTCCTTAGCTTTCATTTTCTGCATTTTATTTAGATTTTTTATTCATGGATTCAATTGAAATAATGTTTATTCTTATTTCCTTTATGAACTAATTCAATTTTGCTAAGGCTATGATGTAGTTAAATCAAGAAAATCTGATTTCTTGTGTTGTTGTTATATGAATTCGTTGTTTTCAAGTTGAGTATTTATTTCCATTCTTAATGCTTTTAAATTTCTCGCCAAGATTTAGATGATTTGTTGCATTATATTGAGACCGATAGAAGATGTGTAATGAATGCTTCTTGGGATAAATACCATATGTTGAATGTGAGTGTGAGACCTAATGCATGATGTATGTGGTTATTCTAGAAATTCCATAAATCGTAATGTGCTTGTTTGTGATTAAATCTTCATAGAAATATAATTAGTTTTCATAGATAAGTAATTCTAATATAACTCGAGAGAGAATATTAGGTAAATTTGGGCTTTTCAACCATTACTTTTAGCTTTGATTTTCATATAACATGACTTGAAATCGGATTGAATTGATTTAGTGAAATCAAATGCCTTAGCGTTTTTAATCATTTGTGAACAACATTAAATTTTGTTATTTGCATTTAGTTTTAAGTTAATTTACTTAAACAAATTCAACAATTCGGTTTTCAAATAAAATTAGGATTAGTCAATTTCGGTACTTAGTAACGCTATTCCTTGTGGGTTCGATATCCGTACTTTTGTACACTTTATTACTTGAACGATTCGTACACTTACGAAAACACGCAACAAGTTTTTGGTGCCGGTGCCGGGGAGTGGTTTGATTTTATTAATATCGATACTACCTAATCTTAGTTTTAATTTGAAGTTAATTTGCTTTATCATTGTTACATTTTTAATTTTGTTTATTTTGATCTTTTAATTTATTTATCATATAAAAAAGAAGAAGGTAACTTTGTGTTGTTTTTGTGCTAGTTAATTTTCTGGTTGTAAGATTGTTGTATTAGATGTACAAGAAGCCTTAACCTTCTTCCATTTGATCCAGAGATTGATATAACATATAGGCGTCTAAACTGAGAGAGAAAGCGTTCAACCTCAGCTCCTAATAGACAATTAGCCATAGATCCACCATTTGTTTAGGGAGGTGGAAATCGTAGAGCTTTGAGGGATTATGTTGCACCTAATGTTGCTGGAAATACTTCGGGTATAAGGAGGCCAACGGTTCAAGCCAATAACTTTGAGATAAAACCATCCTTTATCCAAATGGATCAATCAAATAAGTTTGGGGGAATGTCAAAGGATGATCCAAATGCACATATTGCTTACTTTCTAGAGGTGTGTGATCTTTAAAAGATAAATGGTGTGTCTGAAGATGTTGTAAGATTGAGGGTTTTTCCTTTTTTCACTTCGAGATAAAGCCAAGGAGTGGCTAAACTCATTACCACCAAGATTGATTACAACATGGAATGAGTTGGTTCAAAAATTATTTTCTAAGTTATTTCCTCTTACTAAGACGGAGAAATTGAGGAATGAAATCACATCTTTTACACAATATGACCAAGAATCATTGTATGAAGCTTGGGAAAGATTCAAAGAAATGTTGAGGAAGTGCCCACATCATGGTATACCGATTTGGCTACAAGTCTCTACATTTTATAATGGGTTGGTTTCAAATTATCGGGCAATGATTGATACTGTAGCTGGAGGGTCTTTAATGGGAAAAACATCGGAGGATGCTCATGAGTGATGAGTGCTCAAAAAGCACTAAAATTAACATGATTTTATGCATATTAATTGATTAAAAATATATATATATATATATATATATGTTTTATCATATATTTATATAAATTTGTCTTTTTCGGAATCACGGGTATTTTTATTGTTTTTCAGGTATTTTCACTTAAAAACGTCACTTAAAGACTCAAAAAGGAATACTGGAAGCAATACATCACAAATATATTAATAAATAAATGGGGAAAGGTCAACAAATATGGAAAAATTGGACAAAATGGGTCGAAAAGGTCAAAAATGTCAAAAAGGAGAAAATCGCGCCCAGAGCAGCCCACCCCACATGCGCCAGCGCCCAGCCGCGCCCAGCCGCGCGTGTAGCATGGCCCACGTCCGTGCACAGATGCGCACGCCTTCCTCCAGATCCGCGCGCGCCGCAGCGCGCTATCATCGTTCATCACGCAGCGACGCTGTGCGCGCCGCTCTCGCGCGCCGACACCATTTCGCCCCATTTTTCACGTGCAGCCGCCCCCATGACGTCATGCTGACGTCATCAATGACCTCACTATTTGCACTACGCGTTTTCACCATTTTTTAACATTTTTTCACCCACTTTTTCTCTCCATCCTCACCTATAAATACCCCCCTTCTCTTCACTTCATACCACACCTAAAAACACACTTCTCTCTTCTTTCTTTCTCTCCATTTCTTAGTTTTTAGTTTTTTTTTTAGTTTTTCTTATGTTTTAGCTAGTTTCTCTTAGTTTTAGAGTTCTTCCCTCTTTGGGAAGAACTAGTTATGTTTTTGTAATTTATTAGCTTTTTGATTCAATAAATGGGAGTGCAAATTCCGTTTGGAGGTTTTCTAGCAACGGGAATGGCATCGAAGTACTGTAAGGATTTTATTTTTTTTTGCAGTTATTTTTTATGCTTTATTCTTACATGTTATATTTAATTTGTCTGTGATTAAATTTAACTGTGCTAGCTGTTTGTAAAAAATGATATAATAATAACGTTGTTATGCTTGCGAAATATTAAATAGGTAAAAATCTCTAAAATGAATTGATTTTATTTTTATTCAAGATTTTATATTAAGAATGTTAGAGAGAAATATATTATTTTTCATTACAAACTTAAATCTGAAAATTAGATTTTAAGGTTTAGTTATCCGGTCTGATTTAGAGTAGTGCTCTTTTATTTGTTGGTACAATCGCCCGGTAGTTAGAGTGAAGCTCTATTTCAAAAGTTTTTATAAGAATTATTATCTGAAAATGTATTGACAACATGTTTTCAGTAGTGGTTTTAAAACTTGAAAATTAGTACTCGGATAACTAAATTCTTAGGTTTAATTTGGACACCTTGAATAAAGTTTAAACTGTCTAACACCACCAAAGGTGGCATTTAAATGGTTCATTTTCAATCTCTTAGAAAAAGGAATTAATTTAATTAACCAAATTAGTTATCAACCCCACCCGTAGGTGTTAATTGATTTGTTTAGTTAACAAAGAATATCTAACCCCACCAAAGGTGGTATTCATACAAAAAAGGGAGAATCAATAAATATCAATTCATATCTTTAATAACCTAAATAATATGAGCAAGCATAATTAACTTAGTTATTATATCCATAAATACTCCACTATTATAAATGATAAAATTTGCATGAATGTTTATTGAATCTATGTTTATTTTTATGTTAGTAGATTAAAAACACAAAACCCAAAATATCGTGACAGGATGTTTAGGATTTAATTTCGTTTTAAAAGTTTGAATAATAAATTAAAAACCACATACATTCCTTCCTTAGACCGACCTTGGGAGTATACTTATCATTTTCTACGAAATGATTCGTGCACTTGCGAGAGTTTTATAAATATAAAACCAAAGTATTGGCAGGATCAGCGATGCCGGTTTTCGCTCATCAAAGTTTTTGGCAATCCCGATTCTGCTCGTCAATGAGTTGTTAGAGATTATGGAAGAAAACAACAATCAGTGGCATTCAGAGTGGGTAATTGCAAGAAGACCAGCATTAGTGCATGAAATTGATTCAGTGAATGCTTTGTCGGCTCAAGTTGTTGCTCTTTCAAGAAAGATGGATTCTTTGTCATCCAAGTTCGAATCCAAACAACTGCACAATGTGATTTATGTGGTGGAAATCATGCTAGTATCGAGTGCCAATTTGGAAATCCATTTGCTTCACCAAATTCTGAGCAAGCAAATTATGTTTCAAATTTCCAAAAACCTCAATATAACCCATATTCGAATACCTACAATCCAGGTTGGAGAAATCATCCAAATTTGTCATGGGGAAATAACCAAGGGGATTAAAACCATAATCATCTTCCTACCAACCCCAAGAGAAGAAACAAACAGATTTGGAAGGAATTTTGGGAAAGTTCATTGAGGAGACAAGAACAAATTTCATAAATTAAGATGCAATCAATAGGGACATCCAAAATCAACTGGGGCAGCTTTCAAAGCAGATTATAGAAAGGTCTCAAGAATCGTTTCCTAGTGACACAATAAATCCCAAAGAGCATGTAAAGGCTATCAAATTGAGAAGCGGTAAAGAACTTGAATGGCAGGGGAAATCGGAGAAAAAGATGGAAGAATCTAAAGAAAAGCCATCAACATCCCAAGATGTTCAACCTTCCCCAAATGCGAAATATGAACCTCCTATCCCATATCCTCAAAGATTGAATAAGAAAAAGCTTGATAATCAATTTGATAAACTTTTGGATATTTTTAAGAAATTGCATATTAACATTCATTTTGCAGAGATGTTGGAACAAATGCCCAAGTATGCAAAATTCATGAAGGAAATTCTATCAAAGAAAAGGAAGCTGGGAGATTATGAAACTGTCATGCTAAATGAGGAGTGTAGTGCAGTTCTTCAAAGAAAACTACCACAGAAATTGAAAGACCCAGGGAGTTTTACTATACCTTGTACTATAGGAATTTGCAATTTTGATAAAGTCCTATGTGATTTAGGAGCAAGCATTAATTTGATGCAATTTTATATTTTCAGGAAACTAGGCCTGGGAGAAGTGAAGCCCACTTCAATCTCTCTACAATTAGCGGATTGATCGGTGAAATATCCTTGAGGGGTAATTGAGGATGTTTTAATTAAAGTTGATAAATTTATTTTCCCTGTAGATTTCGTTGTGCTTGACATGGAGGAAGATAGAGAGGTACTGTTGATATTGGGGAGACCGTTCCTTGCAACTGGAAGAACATTGATTGATGTTCAGCAAGGAAAGCTCATTCTACGGGTGCAAGATGAACAAGTGACTTTTGATGTTTTTGAAGCAATGAAATTTCCAAGTGAGGTACATTCTTGTTTTCAAATTAACACTCTTGACAGGTTAATCTCGGAAACTTTTGTGGAGAGAACTCCATTGCTACTACTAGAAGCTTGCCTTGTGAAATCTATAACAATTGAGGAGGAAGATGAGGGTACGAGACAATGTTCCGAATTACTGGTAGCACCTAATGAATATTTGTGCAGTGATGAAACATTTAAGGAGTTGAACAAATGAAACTCCAACCTCAGTGGTAAAGAAGGAAGCCAACAAGATTGAGCTAAAGCCAATGCCATCCCATCTATAAAAAAACATACGTTCGCCGCCGGCGGAAAGGAGATCTCGCTTTTCTTTCTTACATTGAGGACAATGTAAGGTTTTGGTTGGGGGTGCGGTAAACGGTAAATCTTTTCTTCCCTTCATTTTTAGTGGTTTTATTTGTGTGTTTATTTTTGATTTTCCATTTATTTTTTTGCATTTTGATTTAATTTCTTTTATTTGTTTATTGTCTTATTTTTATTTTATTTTATTTTTTTCTCATTTTCATTTTACTTATTTTAATTTTCACGTTGATGATAATAATGTGATTGTGATAACAAGTAGCTTTTAGAAGACATTAAATTTTGCTTCGGTTTAAAGATAATTTCAAATGTTGATTTTACCTAATTGGCGACTCTTTTGATATGTGGTATGATTTGGTTGATTAGTCTAAATGCTTAGAGAAATCTTATGTGCCAATTTTTCATGGACATTTTTGTGATCTCAACAAACTCTAGGAACTCATTTGAAAACCTCTTGAGGTGAAATAATTGGGAATTGCACTATTTAGGATATGATGTAGGCCATTTTTGGATCGATTGTGCCATTTTAAGCCTACCATGTTATCCTTATATCACTAGTTACCTCTTTGAGCCTTTTTAAATATATTGTTAGCCTTATTTTTCTTTCTTTTTGCCTTCTATAACCTACCTTTTATTGAGCCAATATATATATATATATAATTCCTACCTTATTTGTTAAGAGCACTTAATTTTGAACAAAAACTTTTCAAGAGCAATTGGAGTAAGGATAGAATAAAAAAGACAAAACAAAACAAAATCTTCCACATATATTGGAAGAAATTGGTTGAGGGTTATGTCTTTTCAACAGCAATTGGAGTAAGGAAAAAAAAGGGGCCCTTCACACTCTAGTAAATAAACAAGTGTTAGTGATGGATGTACTGAGGTGAAAGATTGAGAAAGAATTTTGTTTATCTTTGGAAAAATGGGTTATAATCGGAAGAAACAATTTGGGTTAAATTGTGTTACTCTTTTACTTAAATTGGTTGCGTTTAATCTAATAAGTGCTATTATTTGTATTTCGACACTTCCCGTTCTTTCTTAACCAAAAACCTAAGCCTAACATTACAAGCCTCATAAAGTCTTATTGATCCAAAGTAGTATATTTTCCTTCATTAGTGGAGAGAGGTTTGAAAAGTGAGCCTATGGAGTTTGAGATTTCACCTTTTTGTTTGTGGATGTTATGCATAATATTATCTGGGCATTATGGCTATTGGTTTGTGGTTTGATGGATGTTTAAGAGTCAATAACAAAAGTGAAATTTTTATTTGAGATTTCTTAAAGCTTAGGTGACATTTAATTATTCTATGTGTTGTATGTTATTTACAATTTTTGAGACATTTGTGCAAATTAATTGTTGTGTGATTTTATTGTTTTGAGTTAGAATAGTTATAGATAAGATGTTTGTGGGTATCATCACTGGAATCCCTCACGAGACTATAACTCGTCCTACTAGGGTCGCCTAGGGGTTTAAAGGCTTATTGTATATGCTTAATGTAATTTTGTAAATAAAATAAATGTTCTTTGAATTTTTCTCTTAGTGTCTCCTTTGAATTTATTAAATAGATCGCTTTTCTTGCTAGAGACTAGCAAGAAGCTGGTTAGGGGTTGTTGATAAGAGTCAAATTATTACATTTTTGTTATGATTTAAATGTTGATATTTGTGTGAAAATTGTGTTTATTTGAATATTTAATCCACAAATGTCATTTCACGGGTATTTCGTGTTTAAAGTACAATTTCAGGTAAAATCATGATTTTGGAGAATTTTGGGACAAAGTACAATGATCGGGATTGAGTGAAAATAAAAAGAAAAAAAGTTTCAAAATTTAGAAATCCCGCCGCTGGCGAGAATATTATCGCCATGGCAAAATATCTTCTTCCATTGCTCCAATATCAAACTCATTTTCTTGGAGAAATACCATGTAATCATCTAGTATTGCACTTCTCCTTTATCTAGTGGATCTCCTTAATAGCATAATTTCTTGAGGTGGTAGAGTTTATTCCTCTAGAACAACTTCTTGAACGGAAGGTTCTTCAAGATTGTCTTAATTTGTTGTGTATTGATTAAAGTCATGAATGTGGTCCGGATCAATGTCAATAGAACCTGTGCGAATATCAATACTCTTTAAAGACAAATTCCTAACTATATCTCCCTCTATAAACTCGACATCTTCAAAGAATAAGGCATTTCTTGACTTGAAAATTGATTTAGATATGGAATCATAAAACTTGTACTAACTGAATTCTTTCGAGTATCCAATAAAATAAAAAAATCATTGTTCTTAAGTATGTTTCTTATTATTAATTCTATCAAGCTTTGCCTCAACTAGATATCGACAGATATGCAAGTGCTTTAAACTAGATTTATTGTTCGTTCAAAATTCAAAAGGGGTTTAGTTTTTGCTTTAGTTTGTATCTTGTTAAGGATATATGCTGTAATTTTAAGCTCTTCCCCTTGAATGATTTTGGTAAGATATAATGATGAATCATACTCATCACTATATCTTTAAGCATCCTATTTTGTCTTTTAACAACATCATTTATAGTGGGCAAACCTGACATAATGTATTGTGGGACGATATTTTGTTCCTCTAGGAACTTAGCAAATGGTTCTGGATGTTGTTCACCTGAATTGCTATATCTATCATAGTACTTACCATTCATTTGATCCTTTTATTGAGTTGGTTCTCAAATTCAACTTTATAATTTTTGAACACATCCAATGACTATGCCTTTTCATGAATGAGAAATAAATAGACATACCTAAAAAATATTGTTTATGAATGTTATAAATTATTGTTGACAATTCCAAACAAATGTAGGGAATGTACCACAAAGGACTATATGTATAAGTTCTAAGATTTCTAAAGTCTTATTGGCTTCAAATATCTTTTTATTCATTTATTTCCCCTTTATACAATTAAACACAAACATCAAAATCTATAAAATTTAAGGGGTCTAAATTTTTATTAGACATAAGTCGTTATATTCTCTATTTGGAGATATGACCTAATCTTTTTTGCCATAACATAGACAAATGTTCACTTATTAATTTTCCTTTTATATATTATGTACTTAATTGTAGCTTCCTTATCCTTCTTTCTTTACTCTCTTTTCTCCTTGTACTTAGATGTTGTGGCCCAATGAGTACGTACTCTATATCTTATCTTACTTTAGCCTTTCCTCTTCCTAAACATAGTATGAGATGAGTTCATTCAGAGACCAAGTCTATTTTTAACAATTATAGCTCACCTTAAACTGGCTAAACTATGTCAGAAGGGATATTAAAAATAGATACATAAGCAAGTCCTTAGAGAGTTCTAACTTAAGTGCTCTCAACTTGGAAGCAAGATGAGACATTTTCATAATGTACTCCCTAATATTGCTTTTTCTCATATATCTCATTGAAATTAGACTTATCAAGAGTGTATCTATTTAAGTCTTTTTGTTCTTGACAAACCTTTTTTCATAGCCCACAAGGAAATCATTAATAGTAGTTATCTTTTCAGACATTATGCCTCTGAATGTTTCTAGAATGGTCTTCTTCATATGATTTGATCTCTTCTACCATTCCTTTTTTTTCTTTTAATAAGTACTCTTATCTATAAAGAACTATAGGAGAATCAACCCTTATCGTAAGGCCTAGATCCCTAATTTCGAGAACTATTAAGAGGTTCTCTTGCCATGACTTGAAATTGGTACAATTTAACATAGAAATAAAGTTGATGTTCGTATTAATATTAACAAGATTATTCATAATTAAATCCAAAAAACAATAACAGAGAAAAAAACTCACATAATTTTTTTAAACCAAGACCACAAATTTAAATAAATGTAAATTTCATCTCAAGATATGAGATACTCTACTAATATTTTATCTTTAGACAATAATATTAACTTGTAAATGATATCTTGGTATAATAATCAAACACTAATAATAAAATCATGTCAAAAAATGAATCTTTTTTTTTCCAATTATTATTTACATGTAAAGATAGAATAATCTTCGTGATAAACATGGTGTTGCTATAAGTATTCAGGATGAACATGGTGTTGGTACAAGTAGAAATATAAAATAAGATTACTTAGAAGTAAATATTAAAGTATCTAGATAACGAAAACAAAAAATTTAAAATATATATTATAATGACATATTACATATATATTTATAAGAATAATAATATTAAAACTTTAACGTAAGATAACTTTTAAATGGAACTATGAAACTAATAATTTTTTTAATAATAATTATTTAATATTTAATATTTTAATTGAATTACTAAGAATAATAAGTATTTAATAAAGAAATGTACATCATGATTTAGTCTCCTCAAATCATTTTTGTTGTTTAGGGTTTAATGAGATTGGTGTAGTTTCTCCGTTAATACTAAACAAATTTTCTACTTTATCAGCTAAAATTAGGGTTTTTTGCCTTAGCAATAAAAGTTATACATAACAAAGCAAGCAAGATTTGAAACTTCCAAAACAAAAACAAAATATATAGGTAAAGATTGTAATTTGTGACACAGATTAATAACATAAAATGAGATTGATTCGAATACGAAATAATTCGACACGATATGATACGATACATTTTGATCTATTTATTAAATGAGTTAAACACGACATAATACGATAATATAAAATAATTTCATTAAATTAATATTTTAAAATTATTTTATTTATTAAATTCTCAAAAATATGACTTGAATATATTCATCAAGTTATATTTGACTAAAATAATATATTTTCATTGAATTTTTTAATCTACTATAACTTATGATAAAAAAAATTTATGATAATAAATAGAACCGAAATATTGTGCTACAAGCAAAGTGTTTGACTTGGGGATAGGTGAGATGTAATAGACGAAAGATGTTTTATTCCGTTTCTATCTCACATGCTTCGACGCTGTCTGTGAGAATGTAAACGTGGGCTGGGTATTGTCAGAACAGTTTGGGCTAACCCAAACGTGGTCCAGTTTCTTTAGAAAAAATAAAAACAAAAACCTCCGATCTGAGGTAGTATATAGGAGAAAGAAAGATTTAATATAGTGTGTATTTATATTTAATAATGAAAATAATAAAAATGGTATGTTTAATAAATAAATAAAGAAAGATAAAAATAACCTTTTTAATAATTTAAAATAAAAGGTATATATATATATTAACAATATTAACAATATTAAGATAACTTAAATTTATTTGGATTTAGAATTTAGAATTTAAGATTTATGTTTTAAGTTTTATAATTTAGGGTTTAGAACTTATACTTTAACTATCAATAAATATGTATTATTAGTATATCAATGTTCTTTTTATTGTTTAAGATGTGCCTTTTAATTATAGATCACCTACTTTTGTCTATTTTACTCTTAACCATAAGTAACATTTATATCAATATAAAATTTAAATAATGTGATATAAACTTTTAAATAAAATTATTCATATATGTTTTTATTTTTTATGAATTAAGTAATAATTATGTTTATACTTGCTTAATTTTTATAGATAATAATGAAATGCTATAATCTTAGATGGTCTTATGTTGATTAGAATAGAATAAAATATGAATTGATTTTTTTCTAATTCTATGTTTAGTTGAATTGAAATGTAAGAATGAAATGAAATTAATTACTAAAAAGAATTAATTTTTAAAAGAGAAGGAATTAGAATTCCTAAAAAAGAAGGAATTAGAATTTTTTCTCCCTCTTAAGTAATCATGATTCTATTCTTATCTTAACTTTTTGTTTCAATTTTACCTCAACCTCAAATATAACCCTAAACCTTAAGTCATAAACATTATATTATAAACCCAAAACCCTAAATCCTATTTAAAAAAATAATAATTTTAACCCTAAACCTTAACCCACAAATATAACTTTAAACTCTAAACATTATACCATATATTCTTTATCATATACCCTAAATCTTAAAGCTTATTTAAAAAAAAAATAATTTTAACCGTAAATTCTAACTCTAAATCCTATACCTTAAATCATATTAAGAAAAATTATAATTTTAATCATATATTTTATTTTTAAGTAATAATTATTTTGAAAAATTATAATTCTAATAATGTATTTTGTCTGATAAAAAATAATAATTAAATAATATTATTTAAATTTGACTGAACATAAGAATATTAAGATAATATATAATATTTTTTGTTTCATTTCAATTGTAAACCAAACTCTATAATATTGATTATTTTTTTTATTCCCATGATCAAACCAAATAATATTGTTTTCTTTTTATTCCATTTCATTCTCATTCTCATTCTTATTTTAATTCTATTTCGTGAACCAAACGACACTTTAAATAAAAAATATATTTTTAATATTTTAACTACATTTAATATTTTAAATGACTAGTTTTTGCTTACAATAAATGTCATTCGGCAACAATAAATATAATAAAATGATGAATAATTAACGAAAACTGCTAGAACCCTATTTTAATGACACTTGCAATTCAAAGGCGAGAATAAAGATAAATATTTTTACTTATATATGGACATGATATGGGAAGGATCTATGGCTTTGCCTCACTCATCTACAACACTAATTATATTATGATAAAACAAAATAAAAAAGTTTAATCCTATTCAAAAGGGGTTAATTGGTTTCAAACCAAAATCAAGTTTTATTCTAATTAAATTTTAACTAATCCTATTGGATAGGGAAATTTTCACATGTAATTTGAACAATATATTTAATTTAATTAATTAAATATATATTGCTTTATTAATGTAATATGAACTTTAATATGTTAAATCTTATTTGAACTTTTTAATGTTTTGACTAGTGAGGTTATGGTTCACTTATTGTGGTCGGGAAACTAAATAGTTAAGGAAAGACCATTTAGACCCCTTTCATATCAATCTCATGGTCTATTATACTCTAGCATAACTTCCCACAAATTATCGGTTAAAAAAGAGGAGCTTGTGTGGCTTATTAAAAGAAAATATATCTCACTTTTAAGTTGTTATTCTGTAGGTGTACTTTTGGACCTTTTATGCTCCTTTAGCTATTGGTCATTTACATATTCTTACATCCTTGATCTATGCATAGTTGCAATGATAACTTACTTTGGATCATAACTTTACAATTTATGTACTTAAATTATAAATCTTTTTTATTATTTGTGTGATATAAATTACTATAAATAATTATTTATTTAAAAGTAGATAAACTCATATGAAATACAATGGATGATCTTTAAGTTTTCAAATATTTGCAAACTTTAGGTTCTCAAATATTTGCAAATACAAGTTATCTCATGACAGACTTTATAAATTATAAAGGTTATTTGAAAGGTGCCATTTTCGAGATGAACAAAGGCCAATAAAGATTGTGTTACGTTTGGTTCACCGAGTTTATATCGTTGTACCAGTTTTTTCAAACCTCAAGAACATTTGTTAAGGATATTTTGCATCCTACTTAGGATCTTATATGATTTTAAGACAAAACTTGCAACAACCATTCATACGGTAATGTAAAATGCTAACTTTGTATAGAGAAGAGTTTGGTTGGAATCAAATTCAATTTACATTGTTACTCTTTTTCAGACAAGTTAGGTCATTCTTGGTGCATGTAGATTGTATTCTTTTAGGTTGTTTGCTTAGAAAAATCTTCTCTTTTACTATTCTTATATTTACGAGTAGGGTAATGTTGTAACTTATAATATAGTTTCTAGGTCATTAATATTTGTACAGTTACTTGATAGTATAATGTCACATCATTCATTAAGCTTTTCATTTATTCAATTTCTAAAAACAAATTTAATTATAAATTTTATTGAGAATTATTTTGTATATTTTATTTAATAATACTTGTAATTTAAGGGTTAAATATTAAGGGTACTAAAGAGAGGCAAATCTAGTTTGAATATCCCGTTTCCCTTAGTATGGCCTATAAACTATAACATTTTATTAAAAACCTTAGAATATTTAGAGTTAACATTGTATAGTTTTTATTGGCCTTTTTTAACATTGTGATTGTTGTAGTTATAGGTGGACATAATATCTGATAAACTAACCTATTCGATCAAAATTGAGCTGAATTGAATCAAATTTTATGTTTTATAGGTACAAAAAGATTAGTTTATCAAGTCTATTAAAGTTATAAAGTTTACAAGTTGACACTTAACTAAACCGACTATTTATTATTAATAAAAATATTTATTTTTTAATTTTATATATTTATATTACATATATTTATAATCATCTAATTTTATTTAAACTTTTATATCATTTTAGAAGATAAAAATAATTTATATTGTTCTTCTCTTATGTTCATTTAAAACAAATCACTATAACTAATAAAAAATTCTCAATTATATTTCGTTCTTAATAATTTACGCATTTTTAAAAGTTCTTCCCTACTTAAAATCGATGCACAATTATAATTTAAATGTTAATATATAATTTTTTAATTAAATTTTTGATTAAAGAATGAATTTTATTTATTAATTTAACGTTAACGTAAAAATAAAATTATTTAAATTCATTTTAAAAATAGATTGATCTAAACCGTAAACCGAACATAACTAACATAAATAAGTTTGGTCAAATATTCTACTATTGATATTTTTCATTTTTTGATTTAATAAATTAATATATGTAAGTTTGATTTGAATTTTAAGTGTCTACTATAAGTATAGTTTACTATGAATAATGGTATTATTTTAAGTTTTTGTTACTTTTATGTAATTCTTTTAAGTTATAGATTAAAACGATTAATATAATCTCCATGTGATCACAATAATATGGATAGCTCGAATTCATATTAATAATTAAATTAGTTAGATTGGCGTTTAACGTAGATTAAATTCAGACTGAAAATTTTAAATTTATTTAATTCGGAACGAATTTAGCTTGAAACTATAGATTTGGATACATCATATTCCTTATTCCTGGGAAGGGACGTACACAAAAACAGGCACTGGACTGCTCAGTTTCCATGATTTGGTCCAACCGGTTTGTGTTAATTACACTAGAAAAAATTATCATCTGTTATTATCCCACACAAAAATAAATTAAATACTTTATTAATTAATGTAACTTTCATTTAATTTAATAAGATTTTATATATAATAATCAATAAAAATTAAGATGTTAATATAGATGCAACTTCGATTTCACAGGTAAAAATGTTCAATATATTATAAATTTAAAATAAATAATTAATATTTAACACTTAATTTTTAATAGCATGAATCAAGCTAAACCTAACCATTCTAGTTTTATCATAGCTATGGTTCATAAAGCATTATTATTTTATTAAGATATATAAAATTTGACAAAATTAGATAGTTTTATTATGGATAAATAGTGAATTAAAATTGATTTTTTTTATCAATTTGAATCTGATCCAATTCAAATCGAATTTGAAGATTTTTAATCTGAATTTGATTCGATAATTTAATCATTTCAAATTTCTCTGAATTTGAGCATATCAAATTTTTTGAGATCAAATAGGATCAAATTGATGTTTTGATTTATTTATGAATTATTGTCATATGTAAAACACGAAATATATAATATTTACATTTTAAATTGGTACATTTTTATAAAAAAATTATTATTTATAGTCACAACTAATAAAATAGAAATAAATGATCGAACAATTATTAAATTACTATAAAGATTCAATATTTATTTTTAAACTAAATAACAATTTAATATAATTATGATATATACATAATTAAATATAATATATGCATTTATTTATAATTTTAGATTACAATAAATTATAAATTTGTTAATATGAATCCAATCTATATCTCAATGAATTGTATACTTCTAATTCCAAATTAGACTAAAAAAATATATCATTAAATCCAAACAAAATTTGGTAGATTCAATTAAATTTATCAATTTAAATAGATGGATCAAATTATTTGCTCATCTATAATATCCGCCATATTTTTAAGTTTTTCTTAGAAAAAAAGAAAAAAAGTAGAAGAGTAAGGATAAGGAAGATTATTCAACTATTTTAGTTTTATTAAAAAGAATTGTTTTGGATATCTAATGTGCATTGGGAAATTATTTATTCTTGGGCTATTTTCTTCACAAATACAGTACCTACAAAGATTGTCTTGAACAACCCTAAATTTTAATATTTCTTCTACTATATAGCCCTTTTTAGTCAGTCAATGAGGTTAATTTTTCTTTCAATAACATATTTATTAAGAATTAAATTAAATTAAATAAACAAATAAAAATAGAATAAACAAAACCGCAAACATTGCCTTCTTGATCTATACCGACCATGGAAATACCAGTTGCCGTATGTCCTGAAAATATAATTAAAAATAAAATTAAAATCAAATTACAAACCATTCCTGCGAAAATTAATTTTGTACAATCCAAACTCTGATTATATCTTTATCATTATAATTATAAAAATAAAGACAAAAAAGTTACCAATATTCATTTACGTGTAAGTGTCAGTAAACACCAAAAATGTTTTATAATGACATGAATATCCTCCTAATTATGTTAATATGGTAGAATAGTCCTGACATGTCATTTTTATATCAAGTTAAAAAATATATAATCTTTTCTAAATTTTAATTAAATTTACATATAAAATTTTAAAATTTTAAAATATATAATTTAATTTTAAATTTTTTAAAATTTTACATATAAATCTTTAAATTTTTAGATCATACAATTAGTCTCCAAATTTTTATAATTTTACAAATAATTATTAAATTTTTGATTCATTGGTATTTATTTTAGTAATCAAGTTAAAATTTATATATAAAATTTTAAAAATTTAAAAACTAAATTATATTATTTAATAATTTAGAAATTGCTAAAAATTTCTTGTCTCTAAATTTAAGAAAAAATGGAAAAATTAAGCCTTTATACCATCCCACGAATAAGATCAATTGAGAAAAAAATTGAAAATGTTTAAAATTTTAATGCTGCCATTGAAAATATGTTGGGTGCAATTGTCGAGTTACTCTCTCCAAAAAGTTTCAATATATATATATTTATTTATTATTATTTTTTTAAGATTGTTTGATAACGATTTTAATTTTTAATTTATGATTTTTTTAATTGATTTTTTAATAAAATATTTTTGATAACGATTTCTAATTTTAACTTTAATAATTTTAAGAATTCAATACTAAAAATATAGGATAATTCATAACCTTAAAACAAAATTTTTAAATTAGATTTTTGATTTTAATATTTTTTTATTTTTACTAAAAACATTTTAGAGAGTAAATAAGAATTTTATATGTATAAACCTAGCAAGAAAATGATTAAAAAATTAAATTTTTAAATAATAATCAAAAACTTTCTTAATTTTTAAGTTTTTGAAAACAAAAAACAAAAAATGTTACTAAACAATTTTATATATTGTTTTTTTAATTTTTTTACTTTAAAATCATTAAGTAAAAATCGTTATCAAACAGAATAGTCATTATTTTTACGAAAAAAAATCAAAAATATACTATTTAATAAGAAATAAGAAATCATAACAAAATTGTTATAAGTATAAACCTAATTAATAATTACATGTATCATATTTTGATGCGAAACAAAATGAGAAGAGAAACGCTTCTTACATACCAAAGCAAAATAACTTCTTAATTTTGTTTCGATTCTTAACGTGTACATTTATTTTGAATTCATTTTTTAATTGACTAGATAACATGTCTATTTAAGCAATATTACTAGGTTTATTCTACTTTAAATTTAAATTTGTTAGTGTTTGTTTAGTCAATTTATTTTCTTGTGTTTATTGTTATTTTAAATACAGGAACCTCTTGTTATATCGTTATAGTGTGAATTTGACTACTTAAAAGTTTCTTTAACTCATTTTTTTTTTATTTTCTAACTAATTTTTGTTAAAGCTCCTTAATTTAAGAAGCAAATTAAGGAGCAAAACATAGAGCAAAACATGGAGTAAAACATGGAACAAAACATGGAGCAATTCATAGAGCAAAACAAGTAGCTTAATTCAAGGAGCAATTAAGAAACCATTATTTTTCTATTCTTGCTTTCTTATAAATCTGGCTTATCGAGAATTTGCGTTATTTCCCGACACTTTTATATTTTAATACACCCTTGTGCTTTCGTTCTGCATCATAAAGAATGTGTACAAGAGTTTATAAGCGAGTATTGATAGCATTACTTTAATAAAGAGGCACAACCATATTGTGATATCATTGTAACTAGTTACAGCAATGATCTTTTGTTTTCAATTGTGTGAAAAAGATGGTTGGATGTGAAAAAGATAGCATTACTATAATATTATGACAGTTATAATAAAGCATGAATGAAAGGAAAAAGAGAAGAATATATATAGAGAACATCATGAACTAGTCTCATTTATAATGTATTTATTCTTTCCAACATTAATATTTGATGTTAAGCAAATTAGTTGTGATTTAACTATATGAAATCCATTTATACATATAAAAATTTGGGGATAATTGAGTCATATTTATTGGTGCATGTGTAAATATTATAATTATTTAAAGGCTAATTATTTAGGTTAATTATTTAATAAAATATATAAACCAAAAAATAAAAATAAAAATCCTTTTAGGCTTATTGATGATTATGGCCAACACGATGTAATAATAAGGCCACCGTAATAGAAACACACAATAAATGACACAATTACATATATCTCTCAAATCTCAACCTTAAAATATTTAAGAATTTAATTCAATATTTATTATATCATCGTATTAATTTGGCCGGCCTCAAACTAGACAATAATTTATTTATTTTTGCAGGCTCTTGTTAGATTCTTCGTTTAATTATTAAAATTGATATCTCCAAGACGTGGCTTCCTCTTAATTTTATTCATTGTCCAACAACTTATTATTATTATTATTATTATTATTAGACCACCATTATTCAAGAAATTTGCCTCTATTACTTTTATTCATAGTTAAAAAAAATTCTCTCTATTATTGTTATTTTCACTTTTCTTTCTTTCTTGTTTTTTTTAAAACCAACCTTTTTGTTTGCTAAAATAACAATACTGCATGTAAACCCACTCACTTGTGAATCTATGATACAATAATTACTATTACAAAAAATGTATTATTCTTGTTGTAAGGATTATAAGTATTAATTATTTTTTTTACAAAATATTT
Source organism: Hippophae rhamnoides (assembly GCA_033030585.1). Classification (NCBI taxonomy): domain Eukaryota; kingdom Viridiplantae; phylum Streptophyta; class Magnoliopsida; order Rosales; family Elaeagnaceae; genus Hippophae; species Hippophae rhamnoides. The sequence goes on along the minus strand of CM065430.1, from coordinate 39,832,725 downwards.
GCATATAAACTTATTTTTAAACTTTTATTAAATCTATCGAGTAAAATTGAAGAAACATTAAAAATTTCAAATAGTCGTAATTTAGTTATATTTTTTATAACTACGATACCGAGTTTTGAACTCATACATTTAACAATACATGTTTATAAATTTGGAATTACTTTTTGCTATTAAAATATTTATTTAAACCTAAACAAATTTATGAAATTATTAATTGCTTATTTTTTTGATGTTTAATATTTTTAAGATGTGTCTTAAAAATAACATTTTTATATTATTAAGATTTTTAATAAGTTTTTAACAATAAAATCCAAAATAATTTAATTAAAATATTATTATATTATCATTATATATATATATATATATATATAAGGGTTAAAAGGACGTGTGAAAGAACCCGCTGCAAAGTACCCAAAAGAAAAAAAAAATTTAAAACGAACTTTCGTCATCATCGACGTTAGAAGAATGATAATTGAAAATATATATATATATATCTTCCATCAATTAGAAACATATATATAATATACATATTCACAAGTGTAATCATATATATATATATTTAAAGTGGTTAACGAGAATTGATATTAATCGATGTAATCATAAATTAATAATTATTTTTTTAAAATTTTATATTTATCACTTTATTTATTTCACATCTTTTATATTCATATATCTTATTTTATGATTAAGATATTGTATATTTAAATTAAATAATTGTATAAGCGATCATGATTATTTGATTTAATCATAAAAAATTTAAAAAGTTATTTTTATTAAACTTTTAGTTAATCTTTTTGTTCTAGAATTCGCTAGTTGATTTTATTTAAATGACATATGTTTTGAATCATCTAGTTAGGATTATTCATTATTAAATTTGTTTTAGAACACGTACGGGTACTTTTTTTTTTGTTTGAACTCTTTTGCAGTTTATTCGTGAATGTATTTGATTACCGTGAAGCTTATTGGTATATTTGTCTAAAAAATGCTCAAACTATTATTAAAAACTGTGAAAATAGAGCGTAGGCTCGTGAGTAAGGTACATTGGGGCAGTATCAAAATGAGGGTAGCATAAGATCGAGTTTATATTTGAACATTTAGTTTTCATAGTGGAAAGTTAGGTAGTTCGGTAGATCGATGGTTTTCTCTTAGGTTATGGTTATGGCCTAAGTTGTTTCCATCTAAAAATATTGTGTGTTATTCTCTCATTTCCGCACTCTATTCTTATATGTGATTGCATACTTGGCCGCTTTGTTTAGGTTATTAAATTATAAATTAATAAAAATTAAAAATAACATATTTACCCCTCTAAGTTAATTAGGTTTATATCTTATAAATTTTCAATTGGTATCAAAGGCAACACTAGACACACTTAGCGAGTTTAATCCTCAAGGACACACAATCCTACTTATGGACCAAATGAAATAAAGTGGGACATATGTTAGACCCATACTCTTTGATGGGTATAAATACCCTTACTGGATGGCTCACATGCAAGCCTTTCTTAGACAAAATAAAAAATTTGGGATGTTATTCTTGATGGTTGGGAGCCACCTTCAGTAATGAAAGATGGTGTAACAACCTTAAAGCTAAGAAAATAATGGACCATTAAAGAACGTACCCTTAGTGCGGCACACCAAATAGGTCTAAGCTCAATATTTGTTGTAGTGTCAATGGAAGAGTTCTTTAACATCTCCGACTATGAGATCGCTAAAGATGCATAAAATGTACTTGCTCTTGCTCATGAAGGAACTTCCCAAGCAAAAAAAAAAATTGAGATTTCTAACATCTGAGTTTGATTCTATTAAAATGAGCAACATTGAAGATTCTGGTTCATTCTATGATCGCTTTTGTGATATCATGAATACTTGTTCTAACATCGGTGAGAAAATTTCACAAGCTATACAAATATGCAAACTCCTAAGCTCCTTAACAGTAGATTACAAGATGAAAGTTACAGTGATAAAGGAAAGCAAGAATGTGAACACACTAAAAATTGATGAACTTGTCGGGTCAATTCAAACCTATGAGCTCACTCTTGATCCTCTCAAGAAAAACAAGGATGTGACATTCAAAAGTTCCAAAAAGGATATCTTTAATAGTGATAAAGATATGAATGATGTGTCACTAATCTTGTTAGCACGAAAATTTAAGAAGTTCCTGAAAAAGAAGGGTCAACAGAATAATCAATCTAATAAGAAATAATTCAAGCGTTCGAGAGATTGAAAGTCAAGGGAAATCATACCTTCTGCCTCTGATGGTAAGAAAACTAAGCCCACTAGTCCTTAATACTTTATTTGTGATAACTTTGGTCATATTTTTGCAGAATGTGTGAACAATAAAAATAAAGTTGGAAAAGCTTTCAATGCTACACTTAGTGGCACAGAAAGTGAGAAGGATAATGCTAGTAACTCAAAGGATGATGACAATAGTTATTGTGCCTTCACCATAACTACTAAAGAACACCACAATGACTCCAACTCTAGCTTGGATGAAGGGAATGAGGAAGTAAACTCTTTTCTCTTATTGTCTAAGTTAAATATATCAAATTACGATGAATTATTCTTAGATTGTCTAGGTGACAGAAAAGAGAGAGATAAAATACTTGTTGAAGTAACTAAACTTAATAATATCATCAATGTTCCCAAACACAAATTCCTCTAGCCTAGAGATAGATAAAAAGTAATTTTCTGAACATATTACTATCCAAAATTTGAGTCTTGTAGAAACCAACGAGGAAAATAAAAAGCTTAGGTAAGAACTTAGTATTGCTAAAGAAACGGTGGAAATTTTTATCATAGGTTCTGAAAAATTGACCAAAGACTTAGACTATGGAAAGCTAGATAAGAGAGGTGTTGGATACATAGATGAACAATCAACACCTTCCTCATCCAAAACTCATTTTGTAAAACTCACCATTACTTAGGTAGGGAAGATAATTTCTGCACCTTATCACTCTAAATAAATTTAGTTTGTTCCCATCTGTTATCCTTGTTTCACATAGTAGGACCTATAAGCATAATTTTTCTATGCATGCATGAATGTAAATTATAATAATGTGTTCAAAAATTCTACTAGGAAACATGAAGTATTAGGTTTAAAGAGACAAGTAAAATTTAGTACTTTTAATGCTAGGACTAATTATCATCGTTCTATTATGCATACTGCATCTTCATTTTGGATGAATGAGAAAAGTACAGCTAAGTTCAAGAACAAGCTTATGAAACTTAAGTTAGTTGAGTTCCAACCCAATGATATAGGGAAACCAAAATGCAGGAAAATTTGGGTTAGAAAAGATTGTTTTTTCATGGTCACATGACTGTTTTTTATTCTTTCATGTAGGTATTTTTGTTAAAGTGCTTAAATGATCCCATGTGAGCAATCTATATTGTCTTTGTTTTATTTACTAGTTAAACTTACCAAAAAAAATAAAAAAGAGAGAAAGAGAGAAATGGAATTTACATATAACCAATAAGATATTGGACTTATTCAACACGTACAGACATATAAACTTATTTTTAGTGACTTAACTCATTTTGATATTTATTGTATAAATTATTCTACAATTTTAACTTATATACAAACATATTTATGTACATGTGATAATCAATGCTGACATGAACTTATTCACACATAGTCATCATGCTAGGTTTATGACTCGTACAAAAAGAAAAAAAGAAAGGTTGTGCAAAAGGTGATTGCTTATAAAACTTGTACTTAGAATGCACAAAAAGAAAGGGCTAATAGAGGTTAAAGAAAAAAAAATCCTATGCTTCATTTACAAAATAAAGATAAAAAAATTTAAGTCCTCTTTTGGTAGATATGTTTTATTTTGTGAGATTAAAGACTTGATTATAATTTTACACGATAGGTGATATTATTTTATTTTGAGTTCTTCTTAATTGATCATAAATAAATTAATTGATAGATTTGTAGAGTTTAAACATATATAATGCCTTTAAGTAAATGTCAATATGTCATTACATATGCGAAATGTGTCTCTTCTACTCTACTTGCTTATACAATAGGTAATCAAAAATTGAGTTAAAAAAAAGAAAAAAAAAGAGTTTTCAATTGATTGTGTGCATATTTGTGATTAAATGAGTTTAATACCTTCTATTTATGAAAATTTAAAAAAATCAGATTTTTATTCATTTACATCTTCTTATTTATTAACTTTTTAATTGGTTTTTAAGTTAGAGAGTCATAGAACTTAGGAGGAGTTTAAACCACATTATACTTTTGCATTAATCTTCTTTTACATTGCTCTATCTTTAAGGATGATTTAACTCTATTGCTTTGTCCTTCTCGTATGTCTAAAAGAGGGAGAGTGTGTTTCACTTTCATGTTTTATTTTGTTATGGATATAAGGAAAGAACATATTTAGTTAGGCTTATGTTAAGCTTGATTTGTATGAATGCATACACTACATGATTATTCTTTACACTTTGCTTATTTTTATGTAAACTGATCTAATGTACAATGAGGCTTTCAAGTCAAGTTGGCATTTTCTTTGTCTATGTCATTTCAATTGCTTTCAAACTTGTCAAATTGTAACAAAGATGGATTCACCAGATTATAACATAGTTTGCTATGGAGTTTAGGACATCATTGTATTTTTATATTAATCTTATAAGTGTCATGCAATGAGAGAGAGATTTTTCCACACAAAAATGCCAAAGGGGGAGTTTGTAAGGATTATAAGTATTGGCTATTTTCGTGGACAAAATATTTGCATATAAACTTATTTTTAAGCTAACTATCAAGTATATCAAGCAAAGTAAAAAAAATGTTAGAATTTCAGATAGTCGTATTTTAGGTATATCTTTTATAACTAAGACACATAGAATTGTACTCATACATTTAATATCACATGTTCACAAATCTAGAATTATTTTTTACTGCTAAAATATTCATTTAAACTTGAATCAATTTATGATTTACTAATTGACTATTTCTTAAATGTTTAATATTTTTAGGATGTGTCTTAAAAAATAACCTTTTTATATTATTATGTTGTTAATGGGATTTTAATAATGAAACCCAAAATAATTTACCTTAATGTTATTAGGTTATCATTATCATCTATATATATAAACAATATAAGGGTTAAAAGGTAGGGTGAAAGAAGTGGCTTCAAAGTGTGCCAAAAAGAAAAAAAAATTAAAAACAAACTTTCATCGTTATCGGCATTAGAATAATGATGGCTAAAGAAAAATCATAATATACACACACATGCAGAATGATTTATGATAAGAGATATTAATTGATGTAATCATAAGCTGATAATTATTTTTTTTAAACCTCTATATTTATTAGTCTATTTCTTTCATATTTTTAATATTCATATAGTTTATTCTGTGATTAGGATCTTGCATATTTAAATAAAATAATTGTATGAGAAATCATGATTATTTTATTTAATTATTAAATTTTAAAGAAGCTTTTTATTAAACTTGTACTTAATCTTTTTGCTCTAGAATTTGCTAGTTGATTTGATTTAAGTGACATATATTTTGAATCATCCAGTTAGGATTATTCATTACTAAATTCATTCTATAAAACACATGGGCACTTGTGTTTTTTTCTAACCTTTTTGCAGTTGATTCGTAAACGTATCTAATTGGTGGGAAACTTATTGGAAATTTTTTCTAAAAATCGCTCATACTAATATTAGAAACTATGAAAAAAGAGTATAGGCTCCTAAGTAAAGTATATTGAGGCAGTATCCTAGGAAGGGTAGCATAAGACCGAGTTTGTACTTGAACATTTAGTTTTCATAGTGGAAAGTTAGGTTGTTCGATGGACCAGTGGTTTTTCTCTTAAGTCATAGTTATGACCTAGGTTGTTTCCAACTAAAACTATTGTGTATTATTCTTTCATTTCTGCATTATATTCTTACATGCGATTGCATGCCTATTCTTTTTGTTTAAGTTATTAAATTATAAATTAATAAAAATTAAAAATAACATATTCACTCATCTCTAGGTTAATTTGATTTGTATATTATAAACTTTCACTTGTAAATTAACTATAAAATAACATGTTAATTATACATAACACACACACACACACACACACACATATATATATATATATATATATATATGTAAATGTTATATTTATTTTAGAGCCAATTTGATGAGATACTTATTTTGAGGCTACAATATTTAAAAATAGAGTAAAAATGAAGATTTTGTTGATTTACATGCACAAAATGGACTAAGATTTAAAACTATTTTGCCACTTCAATAGTAAATGCAAAAATAAATAAATGATAATTTTTTATGGAAACAACCTAGGCCAACATGACCCAAGAGAAAAAAAGTATCCGTTTATTGAACCACCTAACATTTTTACACTAAAATTTAAGACTCAATTATAAAGATATCTTAGACTATCTTTACAGTCATAAATCACCTTGTGTAATCTATTTACGAGTTTTTACTCTACTCCACAATATCCAAAAGGTAGATATTAGATCCAAACCAATGTTCCAGTAAGTTTGAGTCACAATAACTGTGGAACCCACTTAAGGAATAACCTAAAACGTTAACACAAATAACAGAAGTGCTATACATATTCTATTTGGATTAATGCAACAAATAATCCAAACCTCAACTTTAGTCATATAAACAATTAAACTAAGAAGCATACATATAACTTAGAGCAAAACCATTTTAAGCACAATTTTGAATTCAAAATCAATAAATAGGCTTAGATATAAATTAGCATGACGATACTGATATCCTAAATGAAATAATAAAAACACAACTTAAATTAAAAAAAAAAACATAGTGCAAATAGAACAAACTATGTAAATCAATGCTCCAAAAAATTTCTCTGTTTTATGATTAAAATATATCGAGAGATTAGTGATATATATAGAAAACCTAGGTGAAAAATTCCACTCATCTAATGTGGTAAAATTATATTGGTAGTTGGTTACTGACTGTGATTAAAAATACAAAAAAGAGAAAAACTTGGTCAATTCTCATTAACCAAATCGATCATTTTAGGAAGGAGATCGATCCCTATCAAAAATATGCTTTACCTATAAGATGAGATTGTTCCCTCTCTCAAAATTTCCTTTTGAAAAGTTATGTAGTTTAACATGATCGATTAGGGATTGGAGGGTGATCGATTCCTCACGCAAAAAACTGTGTGTGTGATTTATGTTGAAATGAAGATTAGAGTATCATCATTCAGCAATCGATCCAAAGGGGGATCATTCCTCCAAAATAAATGTGCATAAACTATAACATGTAATATCACAATTGGTTCAAACCAAAGCCTATATAATATGCACATGAATATGGATGCAATGATATTTGAATATAGGACATTTAATCATTATAGCTTGATTTTTATAAATACAACCTTGAAACTTGTTATGAGAAGTCTTGCACACTAAGCAATTAGATATGAAAGTTATGTTTGTGAAATTTCCACCTCTTATGGTCCATTCAATTATCTCCTATTAATGATTACTTAGGGACTCAAATCTTGTCATGTGATTACATTTCAACTATCTATCCATCTTGGCAAGAGTACCTTATGGTACTCTAGCTGTTGTAGAAAACCTCCACGTTCTTATGAACAATACTCAAATCCATGGTCAACCCGAGAAGCCAGATAACTTCTTTGAATGCTTTTGTTACAACCATATACTTTTCCTCTATAGTAGACAAAGCTAGAGTTGACTGTAATGTTGATCTCTAACAAACTGGTCCTCTTGCCATTGTGAACACATAACCAGTTGTAGATCGACACTTATCAAAATCTCCAGCATTGTCAGAATCCACATATCTAACTAAGTGTTTGCCTTCAGTCTTGTCTATCTCAAACTTTAAACCAATATCCACAGTACCACAGATGTACCATAGAATCCACTTCACTACTTACCAGTGTCCTTTACTTGGATTATGCATGTACCGACTCACCATACTAATAGTGTGGGAAATATCCGGTCTGGTTCAAACCATTGCATACATCAAGACACCAACGGAATTTTCATATGGAACACGTTCCATTTGCTTCTTCTCATTGGTGGTTCTAGGTGACATTAATGCACACAACTGAAAGTGAGGAGCAAATGATGTACTTACTGGTTTGGTTTTTTCATCAATGTCAAACCTTTGTAGTACTTTCTTCAGATACTGAGTCTGTGTCAGACATACTACTTGCAACTCTATCTCTTGTGATTTCCATCCCAAGAATTTTCTTAGCTTCTCCAAGATCTTTCATTTCAAATTCTGAACTCAACAGAGCCTTCAATCTTTCGATCTCCACCTTGCTCTTAGATGCAATCAACATATCATCAACATATAAGAGAAAATAAATGAAGGTACCATCTTGGAGTTTTCGAAAGTATACAAAGTGATCAAACTGATTGCGTGTGTACTTATACTCTCTGATAAAGCTATCAAAGCGCTTGTACCACTATCATGGTGATTACTTCAAACCATAAATTGACTTGCTCAGCTTGCAAGCCCAATTCTCTTGTCTTGGAACTTTGAAGCCATCCGGTTGAGACATGTAAATCTCTTCGTTCAAAGTACCATGGAGAAAAGTTGTTTTGACGTTGGCATTGAGCTAACTCGAGATCAAATTATGCTACCAAAGCCAATAGTATCTAAATAGATGAATGCTTAACAACAGGTGATAATATCTCATTGTAGTCTATTCCTTCTTTCTGAGCATAGGATTTTTTTCTACCAATCTGGCTTTGTATATGATGTTGGCTTTACCAGGAACACCTTCCTTCTTTGCATAGACCCATTTACACCCAATAGTTTTCTTTCCTTTGGGAAGTTGAATCAACTCCCAAGTCTGATTCTTGTGTAGAGACTTCATCTCTTCATCCATTGTCATCTTCCACTTCATACTATCAACTCTCTACACGGCTTCTTTGTAAATGCATGGGACATCATCATTAATTATTGGAAGTGCAAATGCTACAATATCTGTGTATCTGGTAGGCTTCCTAATCTCCCTTCTCAGTCGAGTATTAGCAATAGATTTTGGTTATTAATTGATCGGTGGTGATGGTGAGAGAACCTCCACTTCAACTGAGATCTCTTCTTGATCATCAATTTCATCTTCACCACGATCGGTAGTCGGTGTAATCTTTTTTGGATCTTTTGAAGTCTCAAGCATCACCTTAGAAAGAGTATTTTGACTTTCATTCTCTTTCTCTAAATTTTTTCTGTCTCAGCATAACAGACTCGTCGAATGTGACATCTCGACTTAAGACGATATTCTTCGATTCACCACACCAAATTCAAAATCCTTTAACTCCTTCCTTAAAGCCCAAGAAAATATCTTTCTTTGCTCTAGGATCTAATTTGGATTCATTAACATGACAATATGCAGGACATCCAAATATTCATAATAAATCATAATCAGAAGCAGGTTATCCAAACCATACATCTTTAGGAGTTTTCCCATCTAATGTAGTCGTAGGAAGTCTGTTGACTATATGAGTTGCATATGACAAAGCCTCAGCCCAAAATGCCTTGCTTAATTTGGATTGAGATAGCATACATCGAACTTTCTCAAACAAAATACGATTCGTTCTTTCTGTAACTTCATTCTGATATGGTGTACAAGGAACTGAAAAATGTATGATTATCCCTTCATTTTGACCAACTTTGAATAAGGGATCTGATTTGTACTCACCACCATTATCAGATATGAGCCTCTTAATTTTTCTACATGTTTGAGTCTCGATCATTTTGTTCCATTTAAGAAAGATATCCAGAACTTTATCTTTGTGACTCATGGTGTATATCCAGAAATATCTAGAGAAATCATCAATAAAAGTTACAAACCAGTGTTTACCTCCAAGTGAAGCATTCTTGGAAAGTCCCCAGACATCCGTGTGAATATAATCAAGAGATCCCTTAGTAAGATGAATGACAGTGCCAAACTTCACTCTTGTTTGTTTTCCCATTACACAATGCTCATAGAAATCAAACTTTTCAGTCTTGGCACCTTTAAAAAGACCTTGCTTCATTAAGCCTTGCAAATCCTTTTCACTGACATGCCCTAAGCGCATGTGCCACAAACGAGAAGAATCATTTGTATTTTCTTCAGAACTACTTGAGATAGATGCTCTTCCTGTAACTATACTCCCATCTAAGAAATAAAATTTCACCTTCCGAGTACCCTTCATTGCTACAAATTCACCTCGTATAACTTTCAAGACTCCATTTTCCAATGTTACCTTGTAACCATCAGCATCTAGAACACCTAAAGAAATGAGGTTTTTCTTTAGGTCAGGAATATACCTTACATTTGTAAGTCATCTTATTATACCATCGTGCATATTTAATCGTACTGTTCCGATCCCTTTTGTCTGACAGGTATTGTCGTTACCCATAACCACAACTCCTCCATCGAGCTCCTCAAAACTCGAAAACCAATGTCTATTTGGACAAATATGATAAGAACATCCAGAATCAAGGATCCACTTATCTGAGTAGGTTTTTGATGATGAAAATGAAAAGGCTGATTCTTCATCTTCATTGGCCTTCTGTGCAACATTTGCATTTGACTTGTCCTTGTTTGGGTAATCTTTCTTCCAGTGCCTTTTCTGGTGATAATAGGCACACTCATCCTTCGTAGGATGACTTCTGGATGAATCTCCTCTGGACTTTGATCTGGATCGCCCCCTATTATTTGATCCGCCAGAGTTTTTGTTGGTCGTTCTACCTCTCGCTGCCATCAATGCTTCTGATATTGAGTCTTTGTGATCATATTGATCCTTTTTCTGGTACTCATTATTTACCAAAGCATTTTGAAACATTTACAAACTTAAACTTATCTTTTCCATATAACAGGGTTGTGGTTAAATGCTCATAGCTCTCAGGTAATGAATTCAACAACAACAAAGCTTTATCTTCATCGATAATTTCAACATCTATATTTTTTAGATCGGCCAAAATTTTATTGAAATTATCTAAGTACTTAATCATAGGGGTACCTTTCTTGTACTGGAAACGGAAAAGTTTCTTCTTCAAGTAGAGTCTGTTCTTAATACTTTTTGTCATATACTTGTCCTCTAGTTTCTTCCAGAGAAGTGCAGCTACATTCTCTTTCATGACAAAGTACTTCTGATCTTTTCCTAAGCATAGTCGAATTGTGCCACAAGCTTTTCAGTTGACATAATTCCAATCTTCATTTGAATAATATCCTGGCATAGTCTCCAAGGCTATATTAGATCCTTCTCAGAACAATAGATCTAATACTTCACATTGCCACATGCCAAAGTTATTGGTGTTGTCGAATTTATCCACCTCAAACTTTGCGTTGGAAAACATAGTCCTTCGAGTAGAACAACATGGATTGACAGAAATTCTAAGGTCATCTTGTTCACCTTTTTCGATCTCCCTTTTATCAGCCATAAGTACAAATGGATAACATAAATTTTGCACTTACAACTTAAAACAATATTTTTCCAAATTTTATATCTTATTTGAAAAAACGGAGTCCGCTGTTGAATCCAAAATGGTCCAATTAGCTAAGAATAGGTCCGACTCAGCTGAAAACGGATGAAAACTGGACCAACTCGGTCCAAATATCACTAGTGACTGAGTTGACTCGGTCCAACTCAGTGAGTTGACTCAGTTGCTGGCAGTCGCACTCCGGTATTTTTTGGCGGTTATTCTGACTTTTTATTTGAGTGATTCTTGTACCGTTATGTTCGTCTCGTTAAGAGCTTCGATTTGATATATAATAATATTTGGCTTTGAGACCAATATTTTGTGAGCGGAAGTGATAAATAATGGTATATGAATATATCAAAACGATAAAAGGACACAAAAATTACGTGGTTTGGCAATTCGCCTAGGTCTACGAGAGGTAGCAGATATTATTGAACTAAGTAAGAAATATACAGAATATAGATACAGATTTCCTCACTAATAATATCTCTCAAGTGTTTCTCCAAACTCACCAAGTATTTTTGGTATTAGTGGCTTAATTTAAGGCTTAAATTATGGCACAATTTAGGGAAATGGAGCCTTGTTTTATCTATAAATAGGGAGGATTTCATGCATTGAAGAACAAGGCAAAAATAAAAAAAATCAGAGAGAGCATAAGCAAACTCAAATAGAGAAAATATTCAACACTTGCTACATTTTCAAAACATTAACCAGATGATACAAACGTAACAAATTTGAAAAGAAAATAGATTAACAATTCACACCTTAAATGCAGTAGCATAATCAGCCTGTAAATTAGACATTCCTTCAAATGGCATCAGATTGGTCAATAGTTCCCACAAGACGATCCCAAAGATGTATACATCAACCTTATTATTCTAATGCTTATTCTCTCCCTGGTGTAAAGTCATTGTGCTAAACAACTGCAGGAATGCAAATGGATAGTTAGTGAAAGAGAACTCAAAATAAGGATAGCTATCCAATCTCTATGATAGGAAGCAATAACTCCAAATAAGTAAGACCAAAACAAAACTTTTTGTTTCAAGTAAGGTGTTGCATGAGTACACACTAACAACCATCTATTTAAACTACCAGGTAAACAAGTAAATTCCATAACCAATAGTCTTTTTGACTACTCAAAAATTTCAAAAGCAAAGCCGTGTTTGATATAAAAAGGGAAAAATCACCAGCTAAATTAAAAGCAGAGCTAGAAATTGAAAATCTGAAACGAAAACCAAAAGCAAGATGGTCAAGAAACTCACTAGAGGCTTTGGGTTCCACGATCCACACACAGTCAGAATTTTTCTCATTAATTTGTATCCTCTCTTTGTGGTTTTTTTTTCAACTCGAGTGTTCTATAAAAATATTTTCATGGCTGAGTTGGGGACAAGTTAAGGGTCACCTCTCCACCCTAAAATACATTATCACCTAGTTTGTTATCTTCAGTCTTCTAGAGTACACTCTGATAAACTGAAGATCCATTTTATTTGTTTGTCTTTAAGAATTTGGCCCATTGAGGTTTGTGAATCTGCTGGATTCATATCTAGGCATCCAAGGAGAGACACTGAAGGGTAGATTTTGAATAAAGATTACTCTTTTTTATTTACAACCAACACATTCTCTACAATCATATATCTAATCAATAAATAAACAAGAAAAAATACAATCAGATTAAGTGAAAGGATAAAACAAATTTTAAATCATAATTGACAAACGAAATTTTACTCAATGTTCAGATTGAATATCCCAAATAATACCTTAAAAAGTTATGAAATAGAAACCACTTTGAACCCTATAATTTCAGAAAAAAAAAACCAAAATTGTTGAATACAAAGAAAAAATAAGATGCAAAATTTACCATTTAGTTGGATTAAAGCTTTTGTGTAGCATTTCAAATCAAATTTGGAAGAGAAATCCAGATTCCACAGAGTACTAAACTTTAATTTACGGAACCAATATCAATATTAGGGTTTCTCTGATCTCAAGTAACTGGAATGTTATTGTAATAATTAATCGAACAAATAAGGAAGACAATAGACCCAAATAAAAACTGAAAGGATCTTGAATACGAAATAACTTTCATGGAAATTAAAATTCATAAACAAAAACCCACGTAAAGAGAGGTAATCACTTGGTGTTAAACATACTTAATAGTTGGTATCAAACCACTTGGTCATTTCCATACCAGGAACATAGGCATTTCCTCTTGTATTGGGAAGTAGGTGTCGAATCCGATTTTGCCACCATTCTATCCATATCTTTCTTCGCCCATACTCTGAGATTTTTACAAATTGCAACGCGTTTTTTCTAGCTTTCTTAGATCTCTATCATTTTTCTTGCACTTGCCAAGCCCTAAATTTGTTGAGCTTGCCATACCCTAGATCTGTTGTGCTCGTCCTCATGCTTGCTGGAGGGGATGAAAGAGGAAAATGGGGAAAAAGATAGAGAAAAAAATGGAAAAAAGAGAGAAAAAAATTGATAAAAGAAATTTGTTGTTTAGTGTAAAAGAGAGAAAATTAATAAAATATGTCTATGACCTCGGTTTTTAAATAACTGAGATTATAGGGCATGTCTATGGCCTCGTTTTTAAAAAAATCGAGGTTATAGACATATCCTATAGCCTCGATTTTTTTAAAAACAAGGCTAAAACCTTATTGCTTATGTTTTTAAAAACTCGAGACTAAATGTCCAAGACTATATATATGTATTGTAGTAATGGTATGGATTAAACATACCATTCTCTTTAACCATTGTTTGCAAATTAAACAAGCATAGATTTCTTGTCGGTAAATTAAGACCCAAAAAGTAGCAACGGTTATAAGCATTACATCACCACATTTGAAATGTTAAATTGTCATCTAGTCTCTTATTCAAGAAAGAAGTTCAACATGTCCAAGGTAGTAGTATTTTAATATGAGTTTCACATGAAGCCCTATAAATGTCCTCCGAAAGATGTCAATTTGACCCAATAGTTTAGAGCCACTAAGTACTCAAACCCATACAGATCAATTAGAAAGCAGATCAATACATAACGAGATGGAGATTTTGAGAAAATTTTCCCTTAAATATAGCTTCACACATTGTGATAACCACCTTTAATCCCCTTTAATCCCTTTAGTACAGTTGCTTCTACCAAACCACAGTTCCATACTGCGATTAAAAAAACTGTGGTAATTGATAACATAATTTTTTTGGTTATATCAAAACCAACATTTTAATCTTTTTATTATAATTTATAATATTTTTATCATTTTATTTTGAAAAGGTGATACAAAATGACAAATGATTAATTTTTTTATTTTTCTCATATTTTTTAATTGTTATTGAGATATCAATTTTATATATTGTTGTAAAATAAAAATAATAATTGATAAATTGTCTTCGTAATTGACATGATTAAACTACAAAAAATGATAGAACTATTTTAATTTACATAATTAAAAGACTCTAGTTGTATTTTTCTTCATTAAAAAAAAAAGATTTGTATTAAAATCTTTAACTAAATGGGATATATATCTAAAATGTTTCTAAGATTTAGCATATCTTCACTTATGTTCTTGAGGTTTGCCAAAAGTGTTAAAATGCTCCTAGACTTTATGGTTAATACCGTTGACGTCTTCAAAACTAATGGTGTTAACTTTTTCATTCAAAAATATTCTGATAACTCTGATACCAATTTGCGGGTGGTATTTTCTTATTGTCAGAGACTACTATGGCGAAAATTTAGTCAATATAATCTCGATGTGCTGGCTAAGTTATCATAGTGTTAATAATCCATATGTCTTAGTGCACATTTTTTCCTATTTGTAATATACAAACATATTTTTGTTGTGTATATATAGTGTACTTATAATCTTTAAAGAAATAGTATCTAAACATTAAGTTGTTGAACTCCTCTTATTCAATTCTTGCATATTTTTAACTAAAATAATCTTTTAATATCCTTGATATAGGATGGTTCATTATGCTTGTAATAGCTTTAATATAATCTATATAGATATTAATAAGAAGTTGAACCTTATAAAATTTTCAAAATAAGTTTCATAATTATCATCTTTAAAATAATCATTTAAGGTTAAGAGATCGCCTTTATTAAACTTTTCTAATAAAATTATATTTTAATTTTTCATTTTAATTTCTTTCATACTAGTTGTTTCATGTTTAATTCTTATTAACTAATTTTTCTTATCATAATATTGTGATATTCTTGTCTTGATTTTTCTGTTTATCAATTTTATCACTTGGTATAAGCAAATATCTTAAACATTTTAAGATCTGTCATTGACTTAAAAGTTATCATACTTGAACTTAATGGGTTTGCCACGATCTTTCATTGCATTTGTCTCCTCCTTTTTACGTCGATCATATCTTAGTTTTGCTCAAATCTCAACACCCTTCTGGTAATAGTGTGCCTTTTGCATCCTTACATAGATTATATCCAATTTTGACTTACTTAGAAAAGAGTAAGTGAACTCTATTTTATTCATAATATAGTTATTACACATTTAAGGCCAACTAAGAACCTTGAAGGAATTATTAGCCATTCACATTATTGGGTATATCATTTCTAGTTTAAGATTTCTAGTTAGAGGGGATTTCTATGCTAAAGTTTTGTGTTTTTCAGAAGTGTGTGCTCTGGTTTTTTCTATATGTTTCAAAATGAAAATAAAGGTTCTTTTTTCCTCGGCACATGCTGCCGACTAAAATATGAGTCTATATCTTTATTTTTTACTGACCATGCTTTGATGACGTTGATAATGATGCATCTTTGTCTTCTTAATCTTTGATCCAATAATTGCATCTGTGTTTTTTGGTGGTTTTTCTGGCATAGAAATATAATACATTCCTTGTTTCTTGGCTAATTTTTAGATTATTGTAGTTAAAATTGGTTTCATATTTGATAATTTTTTTCACCATCCTCTTCTTAAATAGCCATGTTATTATGAGAAATGATGATGACTTTACTAATTGAATAATTTACTTTGATCACAATAGAGTTGTTAATCTCCTAAAGTTCATAGTAAATTTGGCTAGGCATTTGAACTCTTAATACATAAAATTCTTTTATGTTGAATTCATTTTTTAGAAGTACCCTTGATTTGGGAACTTATCTGTTTATGTTGGAAATCCCTACCTTAATGAAGTGGTAGAGATTGATACATCTTTCCTTATTCCATTCCATTAGTAAACTAAAAAAACCTGAGATAAACAGACTTGTCACCTACTTTAATCTTATTTCTAAAGTCTTGATTGCTCTTTTGAAATTTTTTGAAAAATAATTTAATTCACTTAAATTGATTCCTAGATATATGTTTTCTATTAGTCTTGTATGGAAAGCTTTATAAACAAACATTGGATCAGTTCCTTCCAAATTATTGAATTTACTTCCTACGAGAAATTCTTTGTCTGTAGTGTAAAACTTCATATCTCCAATATGTTTCTATGTAGATTTTCTGGCCAAATTGTATAGACTTAACTATTATAGTTTGTTGAGGTTTCTATATTGGTCTTTTTCATCTTCAATGATTGGTAAATTTCTGGAGGATGTTTCTTTCAATAGCACTGAATGCTTTACCGCCTTTGATGTCTCTGTGAAAGATGCTTCTCTAAATAATACTAGAGATCTTGCTATTTTCACTAGAGTTGTCAACCTGCTTAGTGCTGTTGATTATTGTTGTAGTACTACATAATAATTTCTTATTATTTCCTCTGGAGTTATTAGTTTTGATGTTTTGTAATTGACATAATTGCTTTCAACTTATATTTTATTCTATTGGTGAAAGCTCTATGAGTTATTCCACTAAACCCTAGAATAGATTTATTTGATTTTGCCCAATTGTTATAGATTATTGGTTTTGGACTATTATAGACCTTATAAGTCTTTTTTATATTTCTCATTTTCTACTTCATCAGCCCAATTGAGCTTTCTTATTTTACAGATATGATGTTACTCGTTTGAACTGTTAGGTTCTTCATTTCATTTTGAAATCTTTCTTTAGAAGTTTTATCATCTTTAGATTGAATTTTTGGTGAAATTTCCTCTTTTGAGTTTTTGGACTCTAAGAGTTGTTTTGAACAATTAGGTTCTTCCTGTTTATTTTCTGTCTCTATAAGAGACTTCTCGAGGTATAATAACTCAAGTTGTTCTTTTAGGAGTTTTATCTCCTTTTTTCTATATCTTGATCTTGATATCAAGATGTTTCATTCCTGTAAGCATAAAAATAGTTAAAAGTGCTAATTCTCTTATAAGAGCATCTCCTAAACTATTCTTATTTCCAAGAAGATGTTTAACATCAAAATTATAGCGGTTGAACCACTGATACCATCTGGCTAATCTTTCTTATTTGTTTACCTATAATGTTAGTTCTTAAGAAATAACCAAAATTCTTGTTATTTGTTCTAATAATGAATCTGAAACTTATAACATATATTGGAAATTTCTTAATAACCCTTTTAACAGTTAGATATTCTTTTTCATTACTATGGTAATTTAACTTTGGACCTTGGAAAGATCTTGATGTATATTTACAAAGATAGTCATCTTTGCCATCTACTTTTACATTCAAAACTGCTCCCCAATATTCTTGTGAAACATCTGTTTCAATTATCATTTTATCATCTGACCCTAGATGATATAAAGTTGGTAAATTGTTTACCTTTGTTTTTACTTTATCCATATACAAAGTATATTGTTATGTCCATTTCCAGATATAGTCTTTTTTCAATTTTTCTTATAAAGGTTTTCGTATTTTTACAAGTTTCTTGATATATGCTTCTGCATATGTCAAACATTCTAAAAATCTTTGTAATTGGTTTTTGTCTTTTAATTCATTAGGAAAACCTTGAATGTTATTTAGTATATGGGGTTATAGATTATGTCTTTCATCTTCAATTTCCACCCCAAATACTTAATTTTCTACTGAGCAAGTACTTTTTTCTTTTCAGAGAGGACAATGCATTCTTTCTTGCATTTTTGTAGAATATTAATAATATTCGAATAGCATTTATTTAGTTCATTATTGAAAATCAAAATATCATCTATATAGATACAACAAATATTTTGTAATTTTTTAAAGTTGTTATCAATATACCTTTAGAAGATACTTGGAGCTTGTTTTAATCCAAATGGTATAACAGTCCATTGAAACTGTCTTTGAGGGCAACTAAATACTGTCAATTTTTGAGATTCTTCATTCAGTCTTATTTATTAAAATCCACATTTGCAATCAAAACTTGAGAAGTATCTCTTTCCTTTTATTTATGATAATAATTATTCTTTCTTTGAAATAAAATATCCATTATTAATGGTTTCTTTATTCAATGATTTGAAGTTTATTACCATTCTTTTTTTCCCTATTATTTTTCAACCAAGAATGTTGAACTTGAGTAAGGTAAATTACTTGGTATTATAACTTTTAGTTCCAAAAGTTCTTAAATTTGTCTTTCAAATCCAATCATGTTTTTTGGAATGTAAATCATTGGTTTTACTCTAATAACCTTGTTAGGGTCTTTTAATTTTATGTTTACAATTGTTTTAGACTTATTGATTTTTGGATCCAAAGGATTTTCTAAGCTTACTATTTTTAATAGTTTTTTGATACATATTAAGGCTTTATCTTCATGTAATTTATTAAGAAAAGAGTTTTTACTATTATAATGAAGGACAATTAAGTCAACATTTAAAGTCAATTTTTGCCTAAAATTGACTTATAACAAATTTTAAACCAATATGTTGATAGATCGACTTAAACAATTATAAAAATTAGCATCGATCCTACGTGTCATTCGAAGCTACACTTAAGATGTAGCGTCAGTTCTACGTGTCAACCGACGCTACACGTAGATAGCGCCGGTTGACACGTAGAACCGGCATAATGTCCTATATGTAGAGTCGGTTGACACATAGGTACAACACGTAACTAATACCGTCGGTTCTCATATATCTTCTTAGTTATCAAGAAAGATACTATTTACAATAGAGTGTAAAGATGTAAACAAAACCCCTGAACAGGTAGCATTCATTTATCTTAAAGATAATATATCATATCATACTGTCCTTAAGACAAGGGATTTTTATGAGCTTATTCTAAAAGAAATAGGTTATGTTGACATAAATCATAACATGATAAATGGTCAACTTATTGCCTTCTCTACCCTAGAAACAACAAGGGTACTTTCCAATGCAAATTAGGATACCAATATCTACATAAGAGAACGCTATAACAATCGTAAGATGTAACCTACCACTTACGATTATTTTGATTATATATAAGCATGGATCAAACCTTATGCTACCAAAACTCTCAAAAGGCTCATACATGGTACATTCAGTTTAAAACTAAAAATTACTATTTGTTTCATGATTTTCCTTAGGACAATGATCATTCCTTAATGTTCTTTGTTTCATTATATAAACTACCATAGATTATTAAATGGGATTATTTAATTACTTTCTCTGACACATTCTCAAGGCTTACAAGATGAACCTTTACACAATGGTAGGATAAAACTCCTATGACTGAGTTCCAAGATTTTAAAATTATCCAACTATTTCAAACTCTTAAAACAATAACTCCTAACAACGACAAAGGAAAAGTCCCCCTTGGAAATTTAATTGAAAAACTAAAAACCTAGAGGAATGATATCCAACAACAAATCCAACGGAGATGAACAATTAGATCTAGAATCATCTTCGGATGATATCCAAATGGTTGGATCTAATTAAATTTACTAAAAGAAAATAAAGAAGACAAGAACACATTTTAGACTATTCGACTTCATTTTTCTAAAGGGAATCTTATCTAGGACACATTTACAAATATATGGTCAAGCAATGCATGCTCTATTTTAATATAAGTTAAAGATTTTTTTACTTTATTAAAATTATACATTTTACTTTAATAATTTGGTTTGTTTTGTAATGAGCTCGCTCTACCTATTTAAAGTAAAGACGGCTCAATTCTCAAGCATCGATTGAATCTCTCTGTCTTTATAATATAATTCTCTCTTAATATAATCTTTCTTTAATAATATAACTATCTTTTAGGCCATTCTTAGTATATCCTAGGCCATATTGGTATTAGAGTCATAACTAGGTAAGGTTAGAGTAATAAAAACTTAAGAAAAATAATTACTATCGTTCTATTTACGTCCATTTGAGGTCAATAGGGGTCTTTTAAGGTTAGTTTAGTTCAAAGGTAAAGTTTACATTAAATGATAAAAGACATACCCTCTACTTCATTTAATGTTATATAAGAAATATTTTTTCAAAAATACTTAAATAATCAATTGATGTAAACACACACCCTAAACATTACATATAATATATAAACACAGAAATTTTAATTGTGTATATGATATTGAGCAATGATCGATCGATCTTACAAAACGACCTACAAATGCACAAAGTAAAACAAAAAATTTTTGTTTTGCTTACCAAAGTATCGATACAAACCACGTGGACTTTACGAAATAGACTTCGAACGATAACTTTGAGTTCTTATATTTTATCATTTAAATTAAGAAAAAAGATATAATACTATGGAATAAATAAAGAAAATAATTTTACAAAATATGTTTAACATATAATTTTTATTTTTCTTTAGATAAAAAAAATTAAGAGCCAAAAGTGTTATTTTTTTAAATGGTTAATAATATATAAAATTATATTAATTTAAAAACATAAATCTTTATATTTTAATACTTTTAATATTTTTTATAATATTATATTCTTTAAGTATACAATGGATGTTGAACAAATAAAAAAAAAAGTAAATAAATAAACATCCCATTTGACCCGGTAAAAGGTAACCGTTTCCAATTACATTTTGAGTCTACCTTATAAGAAATAATAATCTTATATTCAACTTTAGATAAAATTTTAAATTAGGATGTAAAATATAATAGTTTCATATAAACTGGTACGAATTTGTGTAGTAATTAAACGAAGCCATCTTATTTGAGATAATATTAAAAAAAAAGTATCCTATCAAATTGCATCCACCAGAAAACAAAAAACAAAAAAACAAAAAAAAGCAGACATATAATATCAAGTCAAGGAACGTGTCAAGGCCACCACATGAACAGCCATTCATTTGAGCCGCCAGTAAAATGGGTCTTATTTATTAAATTACTAATATATATTTATGGTATAAATGATTACATAAGTTAAATTAATATAATAAAAAATTAGAATTTATGATATTATAATATTAAGTAATAAGGTTAAGATAAAATATATTTTCTTATTTATTACTCTTATAATATATAAAAATTATTAATTTAAGTAAGTCAATAAATATAAACTATTTTGAATTTTTCAACTATATAATAGTGGTTAATGTGTGAATACATGAATAACACCTTCCTATTCAAAGTCTGAAACTTAAACCTCCATTGCCCATTTCACAAAACAATTTTTTATTAAACCATGTCTCTCAATACTCCTTTCCTCTTCATGTTGCTCATCTTCGTTCTCTTCTCAAAACCACCACTATCTTCAGCCCAACTTCTACAAAACCAACAGACCATCTCCTCCTTCTCCTTCTCCGACTCCCCATGGCATCCATCTCAGAACAAAATCCTTTCCTCCCCCAATTCCATTTTCGCTGCTGGGTTTTTGCCACTACCCAAGAACCCGAATCTCTTCAACTTCTCAATTTGGTACCAAAACGTCTCTCACCAAGCTGTTATTTGGTCTGCTAATCCCAAATCTCCGGTCAACCGTTCGGCCTCACTCATTATCACCTCCTCCGGTCAGCTCATCCTCATCAATTCTTCTTCTTTGACTTCTAATACTGGTTAGAATTTGTGGCCTCCAAATACCTCCGAAAATTCCAACACAACAAAGCTTTTGCTCAATAATTTTGGGAATCTGATTTTTGGCAACTGGGAAAGTTTCACTTTTCCAACAGATACCATCTTGGCCAATCAAAGCATAAGGAATATTCAACTTGTTTCAGAGAATGGAAAATTCAGGTTCATTAATTCAAGCTCTTTGGTTTTTCTCAATTCGTCTAATATGTATTGGAAAGCAAACAGTGCACTGATTAATCTCGACTCTATTGGGAAAATCGAGCTAGATGTTGGATCTATTTTTTGTTCTGATCTTGGCTTAAATCGGTCAAGAAAGTTGACACTAGACAACGATGGCAATCTTAGAGTTTACAATTTGGATTCAATTTCTAAGAAGTGGATTGTTGCTTGGGAAGCAATATATCAACTCTGCTTAATCAAAGGAATTTGTGGATCCAATTCAATCTGTGTTGGTGATGGGTCAATTTCATTTCATTGTGAATGCCCACCCGGTTTTAGGCCAAGCTCTGTTAATGGAGATTTAGAAAACCATGGGTGCACCAGAAAAATCTCACTTACAGATATGCAAAAAACCAAGTTTATTCGTCTTGATTATGTTAATTTCCCAGATGACAGTACAACTCAAACAAGTTTGATACTCAACGTCAAGAATTTCAGTCAATGTGAATCACAATGTTTCTCTGAATCCAAATGTCTTGGTTTTATGTTCAAATACAGTGGAAAAGGTGAATGTAGACTTCAGCTCCGAAATTTACTGTATGGGTTTTGGTCACCTGCCTCAGAAACAGCTTTGTTTCTTCGTGTCGACAGATCTGAAATAGATGAAACAAATTTCAAGGGCATGTCTGAATTGCTTCAAACTACATGTCCAGTCAACATAAGTCTTCCTTTACCACCTAATGAATCGGATACTACCACAAGAAACATAGTCATCATTTGTACCCTCTTCGCTGCCGAGCTTATATCCGGTGTACTTTGCTTCTCGGCGTTTTTGAAAAGATATATGAGGTACAGAGACATAGCTCAGACTCTTGGACTTGAGTTATTACCCATTGGAGGACCAAAAAGGTTCACGTATGCAGAGCTCAAGGCAGCCACTAATGGGTTTTCTAATCTCATTGGAAAAGGTGGTTTTGGAGATGTTTACAAAGGAGAATTGTCGGATCATCGTGTTGTGGCCGTCAAGTGTTTGAAGAATGTAACCGGTGGTGATGCTGAGTTCTGGGCTGAAGTTACTATTATTGCTCGAATGCACCACCTCAACTTGGTTCGTTTGTGGGGTTTTTGTGCTGAGAAAGGTCAAAGAATGCTAGTTTACGAGTATGTCCGGAATGGATCACTGGATAAGTACCTATTTTGTACGGGTCAAGTCGGGTCAGAAACGGAACGAAAACCTATTTTGGATTGGAGCGTTAGATATCGAATTGGCCTTGGTGTAGCACGAGCAATTGCCTACTTGCATGAAGAGTGTTTGGAATGGGTTTTACATTGTGACATTAAACCTGAAAATATATTGTTAGGGGATGATTTTTGTCCAAAATTATCTGATTTTGGTTTGGCCAAGTTGAGGAAGAAAGAAGATAGAGTGAGCATGTCTTACATGAGAGGAACTCGTGGATATATGGCACCTGAATGGGCTAAGATGGAGTCAATAACATCAAAAGCAGATGTTTATAGTTTTGGAATGGTTTTGTTGGAGCTTGTTAGTGGAGTTAGGAACAATGTGGTACAAGAAAGTAGAGTTGAAAGTGAGAATTGGTATTTTCCACAATGGGCATTTGATAAGGTGTTCAAAGAAGTAAATGTGGAAGATATTTTGGACCCACAGATAAAAAATTCATATGATAGTAGAGCACATTTTGATATGGTGAATCGGATGGTGAAAACGGCTATGTGGTGCCTTCAAAGTAGACCAGAGATGAGACCATCAATGGGTAAGGTGGCTAAGATGCTTGAAGGAACCGTTGAAATTATTGAACCCAATAAGCCCACAATATTTTACCTTGAGGAAGACTAGATTGTTTTGCACGTCTAGCTCTAGTATACTAAATTTTCTCGATCATGTAAATGTAATCTAGCTTGGATATCTTAAAATTCTAAACTATTAAGAGAGGAATGCAAGACACGAAATTACACACATTATTTATGATATGACATATGTTAAAATAACTTTGAAAAAATAAAATTATTCATTTTTCAAGAAAATTTTAACACATGTCATATAATAAATAATATATATAAAAATTTGTATTCATTTAATATTTACAAGAAATAAAGTACAAATTTTGTATTAGCTTTCCCCACTTTGGGGAAATAGAAAAATACAATGAGAATTTATCTTTGAAAATAATTAGCTAATATGACTCTTTAATGGAAAATTGTGTCCTAATCACATAAACGAGTCATTGCTATTTTTCAATGGTAGTCTTAGCGACTTAATCTTAAAGCGTGTTTGGATGCACTTCAAAAATAGTGGATGGTTTTGTAAGAAGCGGCTTTCACTAGAACTACTTTTATAAAATAAAAAAAAACTAGTCAGTTGCACACTTCATAAAAGTTTATTAAAAACACTTGTAATTGTTTTGCAACAATTTATAAAAGTTCTTGTATTTTTTATTAGTACTAAAATAGCCATAATATTATTTAGAGAATAATTAATAATATACGTGAATCTCATTATTTTAAAATAAATGCATTTAGTTTGCTTCTTAAAAATCATTTTAATGTGATGTCCACTATTCTTAGAAGTGCTTCAAAGATTATTATCAAACGTGTTATTACCATATAGTTATTTACATGGTTTTATAATGTCTCAAATAATTAGAATTGTATTCTAAATAACATTATTCTTATGTTTTGTGATTCTTAATGACTAACGATGCCATTTGGTAATTGGGTTAAAAAAAAGGAACAAAGTGACGGTTCATGTTACGCTGAAAGAATCCCAGCATGCACGCAGCCACCAATCACCATATAGCACATCGTGTAGCCACTGTGCACAAGCTGCATTCGACCATTACTTATTTTCTTTTCCACTTCAGCTACTGCTTATGATTTTGCCTGCTATGAATGTGCCAAGTGTAGTGATGCCTAAGTCCATTGAGTGCCAAGTGCCTGTTAAGTTTTCTATTTTGTACAGGTACCAATTGCATGTTTTGTACAGGTATCGAACACTTAGCTACCTTTTGAATGTAT
Organism: Hippophae rhamnoides; assembly: GCA_033030585.1. Lineage (NCBI taxonomy): Eukaryota > Viridiplantae > Streptophyta > Magnoliopsida > Rosales > Elaeagnaceae > Hippophae > Hippophae rhamnoides. Next base: position 39,807,271 of record CM065430.1, on the reverse strand, counting down.
TTAAACATGATGAATGGAAAAGAAAGTGGCAAAAAAATATAACCAAAAAAACACCCTTCTTAACCCCTTTTTGTTCTTCTACGATTAGGACCTATCAATTGGTATCAGAGTAGGATTAAAATGGCAACAACCCGAGAGAGAATTGAGAAGTTGGAAGCTGGTCTAAGAGGCTTGCAAGACAACTTCACACGATTATAATTGGGAATCCATGATAAGCTGCATCAGGTTGAGGAAACCATCAATAGAATCTCAAATGTCTTGATACATAGACAAGACTCTCCCTTAAAAAATGCAGGTGACCACCATGGAAATTAGTCTTCCAATGGACAAAATCGCTAGCCAAGAGAAAGCATTAAAGAGAACATTAAAGATACTCTTTTGGCTTATCATAACAAACTTATTTATCTCCTCTCTAGGAACGTGAAGCAAGGAAAAGGGATTTTACAACCACATAACTTGATCGATGAGCTTAAGAATACAATTGGAAGCAATGAAGCACAGAAGCTCAACAATGGTACATTTGGAAAAAAATATCAAATCTACACAGGAAACTATGATTCTTCCTCCATTTGTGGCAATTGTTGTTCATCCAAGACCTGATGTTTGGGAATATGTTCGTGCTAATGTCTTTGAGCTTAGCATGGAACAATTGAATGTTATTGAATATCTTAAATTCAAAGAAGAACTTGTTGATGGACATGTCAATGATAAGTATGTATTGAAGCTTGATTTTAAGTCATTCAATGCAACGTTTCCTCACCCGAACCGATCTTCATCCATTAGCAATGGTGTTTAGTTCCTTAACCACCAATTTTTCTCAGTTATGTTTCACAATAGGTAATCTTTGGTGCCATTACTTGATTTTCTCAAAGTACACAAATACAAAGGGCATGCATTAAGGTTAAACGATCGAATAGCAAGAATATACAAACTTTAGTATGCTTTAGCTAAGACTAAGGATAATCTTTCTAAGTTTCCACTTGAAACTCCAGATTTTGAGTCTAATTATGTATTGCAAGGAATGGGTTTCGAGAAAGGTTGGGGAGATACTACAATAATAGAGACAATGCACCTTCTCTCAGATATCCTTCATACTCTTGATCCATCTATATTATAGACATATGCTAAGGATTCCTTTCCACCCCTACCTCCTATTATTCCTCCAGATGTTGTCCCTTTTGTGAGTTGAGATGACACATAAACCTATCAAATAGAAAGTACTACGCTTTCTAGCTACTAGACATGGCCTCAGAACTAAAGAAAAAAAAGTGGCTCTATTGACTGACCACTAAAAAGTTAATTTTACCAACATTGATGGCCATTTATTCCATTATAATGTGTCTTTTTCATATGAAGATGGTAGACCTATCGATGTTGAGAAGGTTCATGAAACCTATCGTGATGATCTTGATGGCAAGGAATTTGCTTATGATAGAAATAATAGCTTATTCACTGTTGGAGACCTCTCTTATAACAAGCTTGAGTTCCCTATTTTATTGGAGGAGTTCTTGTCAAACACAAACAATGGAAATTTAAGCCCTGTGGGTCATGAAAGCCCAAATTAGAATGATAAAAAGAGGTTTAAGCATTAGCACCATTCCAAGAATTCTCATGCAGACCATTGGTAATGCCCTTCGAAGTCAAGAATCAAAAAATTCATAGGAAGCACTAAGAGTGTTGGACATCATTTTAAGGCAACATGCCTTAAAGTTGGGATGCCTTTCAGTTCACCGATCATTTTTTCATAATAATCCAAAATGCCTTGTAGATGTTGTTGGTGGTATTCTTGGCTGTTGAGGTTTCCATTCAAGCTTTAGAACTTCCCAGGGTGGCTTGTCATTAAATATTAATGTACCAACTACCATGATAGTTAAGCCAATGCCAATTATTGACTTTTTAATTGAGAACCAAAATGTGAAGGATCCTTATCAAATAGACTAGGCCAAGGCTAAATGAATGCTAAAAAATTTAAGGATCAAAACAAGTCCTACAAAGATTATTGAGAACTGCATATTTGGATTCCATATTAGATGAAACTCTTTCAAGAAAACAAGAAGAATACTAGTTCAGATGCACTATTTAATCCAACTAATGAGACATGTGATCTTGTGAACACTAGTCAATTGCTTGTCAAATTTGTTGTTATTGCTCCTAAGTTTTCAAAACGTGATAATGAAGTTAATCAACAAAGAAAAGAGCGGTTCTTAAACCTTGACGACAAGGTTCATTTCAAAGGGGAAGGTAATGTTATGTTGAAAGAATCCTAGCATGCACGCAGCTACCAGCCACCAGCCACCATGTAGCACATAATACAGCCATTACGCACAAGCTACATTAGGCCACTACTTATGTTCTTTGCCACTACAAATGTTGCTTATGATTTTGCCTTCTATGAATGCGCCAAGTGTAGTGATGCCTAAGTTCAAATGTAATGGCTACCTAAGTTTATGGGTGCACCAAGTGTAGTGTTGCCTAAGTCTATTGAGTGTTAAGTGCCATAACAACTATCTTTTGTATCATGTATCTCATGACAAGTTTAAATTTGTTTTGTGTTTATATGTCTACTAAGCTTTTTGTTTTGTACAGGTGTCAGCTGCATGTTTTGAACAGGTGCCAAATGCTTGGCTGCCTTTTGAATGTATTTAAACATGATGAATGGAAAATAAAACGGAAAAAAATATAACTAAAACGACACCCTTTTTAACCCCATTTTGTTCTTCTCTGATTGGGACTTATCAGTTCATTAACCTTTTCAAATGAAGCATATAGACTCATTAGTTGATTTTTAAAGTAATTTAATTAATTTATTTAAAATAATGTTAGCATAAAAATAAAATAATACACATAAATTTGGGAGTTATTAAAAAAATTATTATTCTATTTTGTATATAGTTACATTTGATAACTCATGACTCTAAAAATATAGTCATTAGTGCACTTTTTTACTTAATATTTATTTGTTATATTTAATAAATAATATTTTTGAGGCTAAAAATATTAAAATATAAATTTTTTAGTGAAAATAGATGAAAATATAATTTTTGGGATTTTCTTGGAATTTTTATGCAAGTTTTTATGAATTTTTAATAGGAAACCAATTAGAAGCTTCAACGTGTCCTACCACTCAAGTAGAGCAACTAACTAGACAAGCCTTGTAGACGTTACGTAGGTAGGGACAACAAATCAAAGATCATTACATGTCAGAAGTGTCGGCACGCCATTCAATTCGAATTTAAGCGAGGTCAAACCTTCACGACATGTGTCGCCATTCTACTCGTGCGCCACACCATCCGTTATCGCGAATCACGTTGCTCCATATCCCACTCTAATTAGCCTAGTAAATTCTATGTACCACGTCTCACGTTGTGATTGGCTAGCGCTGTTAATTTTGCTTATTTTGATCTCAATCCTTGATTTGAAGCTGATCTAACGGTCCAGATTACACATACGCTATATTTAAGCCCCTAATCACTCCATAAAACCTATGTAATAAGGATAATTTTGATCAAATTTTGAAGCTAAAAAGAGAGAAAAATACAAAAAAATTCAAAAAGAGATACAAATTTAGTGGAGATTCAAGAGGAGTTTAGTATTACAATTCAAGAGATTGATTGTATTTCTTCTTCTACTCCTTTTTCTTATCAATTACGTTTTTATTTATTAAAAATATGAGCTTTATGAAGACAATTATGTCTAGTTAATTTGTTAATCTAGAGATCTTATAAACCCAATTTTTACCATGTGATGATCTAATAGTTTATCCCAATTATGATTTTAATTTAATTATATTATTTAATCTTATTTTTTATGTTATTAATTGTTTGTCAAACAATTTATCTATAGAGGCAATTGAATAGATTTAAGAGAATTATTTAATTGTTTATCTTGATTAAATAATATGAATAGTTTCTAGGCAGACGTGTATGCTTCTTATGTTTGTGATCCATAATTGATGAACTTAATGAGTAGTATGCAATTTAATTGGCATGTGAGTGTGATTAAATTAATTACTATATAGTGTGTAGTTTACTTGAGAGATGAATACATGCTAAGTTAGATTCAATTGATCATGTAATTAATTGATAATTATATTGAGAAGATTTTAGTGATTCACGTGTTTAGAAATTTAGAAGATTAAGTATTCATAGATATTTTTTCATATATCTTTTTAGTTACCAAATTTGATTTAATTAATTATTTTTATTTACTTTTAGTTATTTTAATTTTGCTTCCTTAAAATATAAAAATACAAAAAAAAATGATTTTTATTTTTTTAGTTTTAAAAATTAGTTTCTAATAAAATAATCTACGCATGAACGATCTTTTCCTATCATTATATTATTTGTTACAATACGTATACTTACATAGTCATTATACACACTTCGTGTGTGGCTATCAATATGGTATTATTTTTTTATTTAAGATAAAACTTTTTTTACTACTTCTATTATATTATTATTCTTTTATTGTTACTAATATATATAATACCTCTTTTTTAATCTATTTCATTAGAATTAGTAAGTGCATCACATTTAAAAGATACAAAGCAAGTATATCATGACAAATCTATGTCTAATGGATAATCATCGTGCACTAAGTCATTCAAGAATAAGCCATGAAAAGTATAGTTATGAATAAGTTATAAATTTCAGTAGAAATCTTGGCTCTTTGATGACTATTGTTGCGAGCAAGACTAGCATAAATGATGGATGAACTATGCCACTTCCTAGAGAAATTATTAGCGTAGATATTGGGCAAACATATATATCAATAGAGTGTATATTGCAACTGTTTGAATTTCAAATTATCAATTTAAGTATAATTCAAGTGTGGACAAGATGAGTCCTTAATCAGTAAATAACTTTCATTTATGTAGAACATATAATTATATTTATATTATCTAATTATATATATGTAGGGCATGTTATTATCGACTTCAAGCTAATTACCTATCACATTTAGCAATGTTCTATGATTCATCATTTGTCAATAAATATTAAGAGCATGATGTTAGCATCAAAGCTAAACAATTATGTGATAGAGCCTTAACACTTCATAGAAATCAGAAGTTGATAATCCCTTGGTCACTAAAGTTTGAACAAGGCCAAGATCATTGGATGTTGTTAATCCTTGATCTATATGGAAATTATGTTTGATACTGTGACTCAACTTCTATAGAATTGAGTAAAGACACAAAAGTAGTTGTTGAAATATAAAAGTTATAACTAGCTATTTTTCTTATATTGTTCTTTGTAATATTTAACAAAAAACTAACTTTTTTACACTTTGATAAGACATAGAAAATTGGAATAGGAATAGGGGCATTGCCTTTAAAAAATCACATAAGCTTATATGAGACAAAATTTATGGTATGTATAAGTGAATATTAATAATTTAATTAATTTTACTATTAAATAATAAAGATGTTCGAATATGGAAAACCATGTACACTTGTTTTTTGTAAGAGAATGGGTAGAAAACATGCTTCAAATTATAATATCACAAGAAGAATCTGATGATATTGAATAGCATAGGACAATATCATGGTAATTTTTTTAATTCTTTAATTTCTCTAATCATGTGTCTCTGAAGTTTGGGCTTGTTTGATGGATGTATAGGGGAATGAATTGTTGTATGGACATGTTTTTTTGCCCAAACTCCATCTCATCTCATTGGAGAGTTCCTTAGTCATTATGAATGGGACATTGCTGGTGATTCTAAGCAACAAACAAACTTTCTCTATTTTAAATAAAGTGAGAATATTACAAAATCCATGACAAAAAAGGCGCCATCACTTTATTTGTAATTTAAGCTAAATATATATACATATTGTATATAAATTATTTTTTGTAATAAATTTAATTCTCAAATAATTAATTAAGATTTATTTTTTAAATTATTTTTAGTATTTAAAAACTCTTTTAAACATATTTTGGTTTATTCTACTATTATGTGATCTAAAACAGGTACTGAGGATAGCAGAAAATGAGCAAAATATGTTAAAAATATATATAATTTAAAGTCAGTTCACGGTTTGAATAGACTTTAAATTTTAAGTCGGTTCACCTAACCGACTTAAAATCTCTTTTAAGTCGGTTAATAGCCAACTTAAAAGATCTTAATTGTAGAATTGTTTGTTTCTCTTCTATTTCTAATGATTTATAGATAAGGTTTTTGTTACTCAATCTCACCACGTTTTTACTTCTTTTTTTTGTTGCATAATTGTTGGGTTTGATACAGTCAAATATTTTCTTATTTTTGATACATAAATGGTATCACCATCTAATATTGTTATACTTGTTTTGTCTAAATAGTGTATAAAAGGTTGATATAAGTTTAGAAAATTATTTCCTAATAATAAATTAACTCTCGTTTCCTGTTGATATGGTAAAAATATGAAATTTTTATCCTCCTATGATTAGTAATTCTTACAATTAAATCTTTGTGGTGCTTGTTTCCAGTATTCTTCTAGAAACACATATTTACTTGCTACACACATACTAGTTTCTATATCTATATATGAAAGTAGATGATAGCTAGTATAATCTTTAAATTTTATTCCTATTTGGATTTGTAATATTATACAAATCATTCATCTTCTATTGAAAAGTATTCATATTATGAGTCGTTTACTTCCTCCTCATTTTCCTCTAATAAATAAATACATTAAGTATCATTTATATCTGATTCCTCGATTGATTCCAATTTCATCTTAAAAGCTTTTTCTAATATTTTTTCTTTCTATAGAAATTTCTTTTTAAATTATTTCTTATGTTGAAGCCTTCTTGGATATTCATTGGCATAATATCATTCTTCATTACAAATCCAACATCTGCATCTTAAAAGCTTTTCTTATAAGTTTTCCAATTAATCTTCTTTTATATTTTTGAAAATCCTATTTTCTGAATTTATATTTTTTAAATCTCTTATATTTTTTATATTTTTATATTTTTTGTATTTTTATTTGTAGGGTTTTATGTTACATCTATGTTTTCTTGATATTTTAAAATCTCTTGTATCATGACAGATTTTATCATTTTCTTTTAGTTATTTATATTTCTTATTCCTTTCTTTCTTGGCATTTAATAATTATCCAACTTTTAAGGTTTCTTAATCTTCCTCTTAGGTGTCTGGTATAGTTTCCCTATTTCTCTAATTCCAAATAATTTTTGAAAAAAAATTTCCTTTATGTTGTTTGCATATAAGGTGGTATTCTATGATAATATATTTCATATTCACAAATAAAAGGATATATGTAACACATGTTATAGATTTATACATTTGTTACATGTCATTTGGCTTCAATGATTTCATTTTCACTGGATTCAGTGATAGTTCTTCCTTTATCCTTTCCAATAAATTTCTTGTATATTTTGCTTATTGCTATATCTAAATATTCTTTTCCTGTAGAAACATTCCCTTGCATTAATAAATGTTCTTGATTTGTTAGATTTGAAAACCAAACTTTAACATTTCCTATCATTTTATGAGCTACTAATATCCTACAGATTGAAATGTTTTTTTTATTTTAGGAGGTTTGTATGAGTACACTCATACCACTAGCCCATCTATCTCTTATACAATCTAGATCTAAAATATCATACTTGTAATTATCATGAAGTTTGTATTTTGGTGAGATACTACCTCTAGTCCTCTAATACAATCTTTTTTTTTTCATTTTGGGTGGTTGTCTTCTTCTATATATGGTGCCAGGCTCCCCTGACCTTTTCCTATTTCTTTCTTCCTTATGTGTGGCAAATGATCCTTCTTGATAAGGAATTGGTAATTAAATTTGTTTCATATGACCTTTTGGGGTCATAATTTTTGGTTCAGTGTCAATCTCATTGATTATTATCATATAATTCTCTTTATTTGTACAAAGTTTTTCATTATAATGTTCTTCTAATTCATCATTAATTAATGTTAATAAACTAACTAATTTCTCTATATCCTTATTTTCGGGGTTCATGAAATGTTTTTCTAATCCTTTTCTATACTCCATTAAGCTGAAATTATATCTTTTTTATTAGATTTTTTTATTTTTTTCTCTAATTTCTAGGAATCAGAGCATCTGATCTCCTAAATGAATCTACTTTTAGTCCTAAGAGATCATATTTATGACCTATAATATCATTGTTTCTATGTATGTTATATACATCTTTTCTTAGTTTTGTAAATTTCATGTGGATATTTTGTTGTAATTTATTATAATCACATTCTTTTATTTATTTTAATAATTCTTTTTGTGTTTTGATTATACCTTATAAGTTTTTCGTGTTTGATTCTTGGACTAAATATATTTCCTCTATTAAAAGCCTCAAAGTTTTCATTAATGTTGCTTGATTTTTTGCTAACCCTATTAGGCTTACATCTATTTCTAACTATATATTTTTTAATTTTTCTTTAAACATTATTGTATTCATAATATGACATCATGAACTAATATTTTCATTATTTGAACTTCAACTTTTAGTTTTTTAACTTCATAGTTAAAGGTTTCTACTTCATGGTCTATAAAAATAAATATGAGTATATTATTGTTTTTAACCATATTACTTTTTCTTCATGATATCAAAGGTTTTTCTTTGATATCTAAATGACATTCCTATGATATTTCAAAGTCTATTAATATTATTGATTTTATTATTTATCCAAGTTTTTGGAAGATTTTATCTATTTTTATAAATTTATTTTGTCTATTTATTGAATTATTATGACTTTTTGTTAATGAATATCCTACTAGGTAGTGTATTGAAAATGGATGATTTTTTTCTTTCATTAAATCTTCTCTTTCAAATTCATAAGCTAGATTTAATACTTGGTTTAAGATTTTATCATTAATATTAATAGCAAACTTGGGATATGTTGAAAATTTTAGTTTCTTGTATCCTAAATTAACATAAATCATTCCTAGTAGAGCATATTTCTTATTTATTATTCTATTATCTAGTAATGTTATTTTTATGAGTGTATGTATTCATTTCCTGAAATGAGCTTATATTAATTTTTGAAATCCTCCTAAATGAATATATTCATTTTTTCTTCTTATCATTTTGGATAGTTTATTCTATATATTTTTCTTGTCAATTAATGATATATTATATCCTCTTTTGACATTTGTGATATTAATGATTATTTCTTTATTACTTATTATATAATAAATTATATATTTTATTTGGAATAATTTTCTTAAAGACATAAATGATAAGTTTTTAAATCTATCCATTTCTTTAAGATTTAATTTTACTTCTTAAATTTTTTTAAATTTATGATATCTTCTCTGTCTAATTCTATTATTTCTTGATTTCTTATTATTTTTTAATTTTTTTATTATTTATTCTATTTTTATTTATAAAAAGTTATTATTTAATTCCATTAAATTTAACTTTTTTTTATATATTTTTTAAAATTTTAAAGATATTTTTAAAAATACTTTATAATTTAAAGATTTTTAATATTTATCCAATTAAATATTATATGTAATTTACCTTTAGCTTTATATAATTATCGGTGCCACTTCTCTTTATATAACACGGTCAATTATTGTGATTATTATTGAATTTTGACAATTAATAATCTAAATAGAGGTATTTGATGCATTTCAGTTGAAAATATTGATAAAAATGGATACCAAAATAGTAATTGAAGTAGTCTAAAAATACTAATTCTCCATTGAAGGACTCCCACGGCTTTAAAGTCACACATAAAAAATTATGGGGATAGAAAATAAATGAGTATTTTCTCTTCGCCAATGCTAACTTATAAAACAAGAAGATCAACTTGGCCATGAACCCAAACTTGTTGACAATGGCATAGATAACTTAAAAGGAAATAACTATAAAGAACTTATGAAACAAGAAGATCAAATTGGCCATGAACCCGAACATGTTGACAATGGCATAGATAACTTAAAAGGAAATAACTATAAAGAAGATTATTAGAGAGAGAGAAAGTAGAAGTAGCTTACGTTTTATCTTTTAATTAGACTTATCAGCTGGTCATTTTGATCATATGTATGGTTACAAAATATTTTGAATAAAATTTAAAATACATAACTCTAAATTTATTAATATTGGATGCAAATAAGTAAACAAACTACTTGTATTATATCTATAATAAAAGACGTTATAACACCTTTTAAAAATAACTTACAAATTGAAGAAAAATACAAACACTTAAAGAGAAAGCTCTCAACTCCCATTCAAACTAAAAATACAAAGACTTATTTATTTTTTGTAGAATGATTAAACCAAATGTAAGGTAGGCTATTTATAGTCCTCACCATGCAATCTATATTACACAAATATAAAACTAAGAAATAATTCTAACAATACAAATATTATCACATTCTGCACACTTCTCTTTTTTACATCATTTAACCACTCCATTTATTTTCATATATTCTTCAACCACTCCATTTATTTTCTTACATTCTTCAACCACTCCATTTATTTTTCTACATCCTCAACCACTCCATTTATTTTTCTACATCCTGAACCACTCCATTTATTTTTCTACATCCTTCAACCAATCCATTTATTTTTCTACATACTATAACCACTCCATTTATTTTTCTACATCCTTCAACCAATCCATTTATTTTTCTACATACTATAACCACTCCATTTATTGAGTTGGTGTTGATTTTCAATATTGGTGTTGATTTTCAATAAAACATAGTTCCAATCAGTAAATTAAAGTCATGAAACCATATTAACAGTCATTCTATTAGAGAATAACTACATTGGTGTATTCCTAACCAATAGTTAACCTGTAGTGAGAACTTAAATGATTAGTTGATTAGCTCACTAATCCAAAAAAGTGACAGCCCGTATAAATTGATATACATAAGCAACAGCCTCAAACAAAACAAGATTAAACCAAAGAATTCAACTTGGGAATTGATATAGACCCAATTTTCTTTTCACAACTCATTGAAAGCATTAATCCTTCTAAATAGATAGATGTCATGAAAGATGAGTTGAAATCCATGTAGCATTAGCATAATGATTTTCATGACATTCTTGAATTACCTAAAAGCTTTAAAAGAATTGGGTGTAAATGACATTTTAAGACCAAGCTTAACTGAAATAACAAAGTTAAATGTTACAAGATCATACGTGCTCCTAAAGGTTGTATTTAAAAAGATGTCAATGACTATAAGGAGACCTTTTGATGTAGTGTGTTTACACATGTCTCACATTACTTAGAAAGTTAAGTGGTTATATGCTTATAAGGGATGAGCACTCTCTAAATTATATGATGCATTTTGGGATTTCTTCCTAGAAGTAAAGCCATAAGATCCCACTAAACTATCAAATCATGGCCGTGAGCCGCTAAATTGGCAAGTCATTCTTGTGGACCCGTGAACTTGCGGTTATGGGACCAAAGCATATAATCTTCATACCCATGAAGTAGGGTCGCGCCTTATTGTAAGTAGATAGATTAACCGTTATGTATTAGTTTGTATTAGAATTATGACCCTACTAGGCCATATGGGCTTGCGTTCTTACAAGGATGTAAGATTCCCTAAGTGAGGGTATATGATGTAGTGTGCCTGCATATGTTCCACATTACTTAAAAAGCTAAGTGGTGATGTGCTTATAAGGGATGAGTACTCTCTAAATGACATGATGCGTTTTTGGGTTTCTCCCTAGAAGAAAAGATGTGAGGTCCCGTTGAACTGTATTTTATATAGTTATTTTCATCAATTTTAGTAATGATAATTGCTATGTTCTTTTCATATTTAGTTAATTTTTGTTAAATAAATTAATATTTTCCTATTATGTGCTAAAAATACATTTTTAATAAAATTAAATAATTTGTATCGAAAATGTACTTAATTTCATATTTCTATCCACAAATATAATTTCAAATAATATTGTTCTTAATTACAATTTATAAAAATTGAAAATATAATTTAAATTGAATTTGGGCTTAATTATAATTATTAAAAGTTTAAAAATTTAATTTAAAATTAGCAAAGGGCTTGACTATAATTTAAGAAAGTTCAAAATGTAATTTAAAATATATTTTGTGGGTGAAAAAATAATTAATAAAAGTTATTTGTCTTCGCAAGAGAGAAGTTCCACGCGTCAACATCAACGCGTACAACGTGGTCCGTCCGATCAAAGCATAAACGGTCAAGATTGGCGCGTGTAGTTCAAGCCCGACCAAAGCGAATGCATGCAGACTCTGCCCTTTCACGCGGCTCGGCGTCCGAGGCCCACGCCGCGCGAGCCATCGTGCGTGGGTAGGACCACGTGTCTACGCGTCTACCAAAGGTTGTAATCTTGCGGTGAACCACGTGCAATCGTTCCCTTCAACCATTTAATGTATGCCCGTGCGTCAGCGTTCCCTCGCACGAATCAAGAGCCGACGCGTGATGCGTTTCGGGAATGAAAAAGTCGAATCTCACACCCGTTCTGGTAGATGTCCCCGCGTCTCGCACCGCCGTCCGGTACCGGCAATTCTCCGTGAGCGAGTCCTTGCTTCCGTTATTTGTTGCCATGTGTCACACTTTGATCTATTCGGTGAATCAAATGCCGACACGTGGCATGCCTGAATTAAAAAAATGCAACGGCTCTTTGTCTACAGCGTGAATTAAAATAAGGTTTTGATTTTTGGCGTCCATGGATTTTAAGGGGAATTGCGGGGTTTTTTTTTCGATACAAATTGTTACGCGTGTATGATATTTTAATATTTTTGATGTATTTTTTTGATGCTATAAATAGGTGATATTATGATAGAGTTAAGGAGTTTTTTTAGTTTAGAATTTTTGTGGTATGAGGGGATTGTGAGAACACGAAGCCATTTTTTGGCTTTTGTTGTGTTCTGCGTGTGCCAAATATTTTCACTACATGATGTTTTAATTTCCTTTCTGCTTCTTCTAATTTTTCTACATCTGTTGTAATTTTAATTTTTAATTTAATGAAGTAATTTAATTTTTCTAGGGTTGCATTTGATTCAAATTTATGAAGCTTTGATTTTAATTATTTTTGATAGATTTATAAGACGTTTGATTTGTTCGTTTTATCTTGCGCTTAATGCTTTTTGATTATTTACGAATAGTAACAAAACGATTTGTGGCATAAAAATAAACTTGAGAAAGGCATTTTTGTGTAAATTGCTCGTAGATAAAATGACATGTATGATGAAGGATAGGAATATACCCTAATTGTATGTGTGACCATTTGAGAACTTAGAACTTAATGAATCTTATTAAATTTAATTCTCATAGAGATATATTGAATTAATTTAACGAGGTGTGTTTATACGGAGCTCGGAAGAGATGTATGAATAAAAAAGAAGTTTTCGGTTGACAAATTAAATGTACTAAAAAAATATAAATCAAAATAAAATAACATGATTTGAGTGGTTTAGTTTAGTGAAAAATTGCAATTCTAGATTTCTTTTATTTTCTTTTATTACCTTTTTGTTAAATCAACGATTGTTTTGGATAAAATCAGAAAGATACAATTTTAGTACTCAATAAACTATAGTAACAAATCCTCGTGGGAACGATACTCTACTTACAAATCTTTATTACTTGTGACCTTGTATACTTGCACGATTTTCTGTGTGTTGCAAAACACACAACAAGATCATACGTGCTCCTAAAGGTTGTATTTAAAAAGATGTCAATGACTATAAGCAGACCTTTAGATGTAGTGTGTTTACACATGTCTCACATTACTTAGAAAGTTAAGTGGTGAAATGCTTATAAGGGATGAGCATTCTCTAAATTATATGATGCATTTTGGGATTTCTTCCTAGAAGTAAAGCCATAAGATCCCACTAAACTGGCAAGTCATTGCTGTGGACCCGCTGAACTTGCAGTTATGGACCAAAGCATATAATCTCATGCCACATGAAGTAGGTCCCGCCTTATTGTAAGTAGACAGATTAACCGTTATGCATTAGTTTGTATTAGAATTATGACCCTACTAGGCCATATGGGCTTGCGTTCTTACAAGGATGTAAGATTCCCTAAGTGAGGGTATATGATGTAGTGTGCCTGCATATGTTCCACATTACTTAAAAAGCTAAGTGGTGATGTGCTTATAAGGGATGAGTACTCTCTAAATGACATGATGCGTTTTTGGGTTTCTCCCTAGAAGAAAAGATGTGAGGTCCCGCTGAACTGTCAAGTTATAGTCACGGGCTCACTAAACTTGAAGTTATGGACCAAAGCAGACAATTTCGTGCCACGTGGAGTCGGTTCTACCCCATTGTAAGTATATAGATTAATCATTTTTTATCACTTTTTCACCATTCTTCAAGAAAAGCTCCTTTAGAATTATTATAACTTTGGTAGATTATTATGAATTAGAGTTGTACTAAATAAATGTGAAAACAATATTTCTAAATGATAATTTGAAAAATAAGGTTTGTATAGATCAACCTTAAGATTTTTCAATTGAAGGAACACAAGGTGTATAAATTTAAGAAATCAATATATTGACTTCAATGAGCTTCCCACCAATGATGTCTTAAGTTCAATTAGACCGTCACTTCCTTTGGATTCAAGGACAACACCATTGATTAGTATATATATATATTGCATGAAGATCAGTGGAAGAAAGCTAATAAGCTTGGCTTATTGCATGACCAAGAAATTTCTCTCAAAGAATTTTCAAATGAAAGATATGGGAGAGATAACTTATGTGATTGGAATAGAAATATTTCAAAATAGATCAAGGATTGTTGGAGTTGTCTTACGAAAAAAATATTTGTAAAGTTCTACAGAGGTTTAGACTGAAAAAGTGTTCATCAAATGTCGTTCCAATTCAGAAATGTGATAAGTCTAGTATTATGCAATGCCCAAAAAATGAATTGAAATATGAACAAATGGAAGGAATTTCCTATACGTCAATTGTTGGTAGCTCGATGTATGCTTTATCTTGTACTAAGCCAAACATCATTTTTGTTATTGGAATGCTTGGTAGGTATCAAAGTATCAATGATTTGATCATTGGAAGGCTACAAAGAATATGTTAAGATACTTGAAAGAAATAAAAGATCACAAGCTCACTTATTAGTGATCTAATCATTTTAGGGTGATTGAATATTCAGATTCATACTTTATCGGATTGCTAATACAAGAAAATCCATATTTGACTATTTATTCATTTTAGTTGGAGGAGTAATGTCATGATAAATTTTAAAGTAATTTATAGTTGGTGTTTCCATTACGAGGGATACAATGTCATGATAAATTTTGAAGTAGTTTATTGGTGCTGCTTTTATTAGCATGATAGTTCTTATTGCATTTGTGATGAAAGAGTTGAAATATAAAATATTAAAGAAATACATTTTAATCGGAGAAGTAAATATTAAAGAATTAAAATAGACGGAAAAGAGTAAAAAAAAAATAAAAAAATATATATATTTTAATTTTAATTTATTATAATATTAACAAATAATACATATGAATATATTTTTTATTTAATCAATTAAGCACTCTACCTTTAACTTATTTATTAAATCATGAAGAATAATTCTATCATTTGGACCAAATTGTAGAATGTAAAAAAATATGCACTACTTGTAGTAAGAATAGGACATACTCATTATAATTTACTTTCTTTCAATACATAAATAACTTAGTTATTTATTATGGTTTTACTTTTAACCCTTAATTAAAAAATATGTTTTTATTTTCGTATAACATTAAAAAACATATATCTATTTACGTTATAAGAAAAATAAACATATGTTTTTTTAAGGAAGGTTAAAAATGAAACTCAATAAATAAAAAGGAACCATACCATGTAATTAAATCAATTTATTTAACCTTGATGAATAAAAGATAAAATATTATTGTCATATTTTATATATATTAAAGAAATTAGAGTGTATTTAATAACTTATCAAACATCAGATAAAGTTGTAGTGATGTGACACTACTACAATATATACATATAGTCTCGAAAACCAATACCATAGACATACCCTATGACCGTGGTTATTTAAAAACCGATGCTATAGACATACGTTATCAAGTTTTTCTCCTTTTACATCAAACACCAAAATTTTCTATCATTTGTTTTTTCCCCTCATTTTTTTCCTTTTCCCTCATTTTTTTCCTTTTCCTCTCGAATCTCTCTTTTTTTCACTCCTACCTAATATTATATTACTACCAATTAATTTTTTCCCATTTCTTTTCTTTTTTTCCCTCAGCTCTCTCTCATTTTTTTCCTTTTATTCACTCCTCAGCGCTCATCAAATCTTATATTCGATCTCCACTCTTCAGAGCCATCCCAAAGCAACCCTAGCTTAGAAAAGATGTCTAAGGGTTTATGAGTGTCCCTCTCTCTACAGATCTCCACAAGAAGTGTCTATGCCAGTTCGCAAGGACGATGAGGTTCAGGTGGTTTGAGGCATATACAAGGATCATGATAGAAAGGTTGTTTAGGTTTATCATCGCAAGTGGGTCATTCATATTGAGCAAATCACTCGTGGTTAGAGGGAAAACTAGCAACTATCCTTTATATTTTTGAGAATCAAGAAGTGGTTCCTTCCTGGAAAGCCAAGTTGAAAAATTCAAGTAGCAAGAATGGATATGCTCTCAATAGAAATGACGAAGATTTCCCTTTGCTTTTAGATGTATTAGAAGGAGGTCAATGCCTTTAGAAGTAGAATCTTTATCTAATTTATAGTTTCGGAACACTTGTAGACCTTCTTCACCGTCTATTGCTAGTGGTTTTCCTTTACTGGGTAGGTTGCTATCAGAACATGACTTCCTTATATTTAAGTCTCAAATATTTTTCCTTTAAGTTTTTCCTTTTCCCTTTTAATTGAAAAATTCCATTTTTTTGGTGTTCTCATGCTAAGCATGTTCCTACTTCCAAGGCATCCGGTAAGTAATATAGTTGTATGATAAATCTCTCTGTAGTCTTTACTTCTTTGGTTGAAATTTCTTTCTGTTATCTATGTGCAACACCTTTTACATTTTAGAATCCATATAGGAGTAGTGGTTCAAAAATTTCTACATCACCTTTCCTTTTTTTTTACTTTTAAGCTTCTACATCAAATTGTTTTTTGGTAATATGCTAATTGCTAGTGTTTGGCCTAGTACTAGTATTGGTGCTAGTGCTTGGTGTTAGTATTGGTGCTTAGTGCTTGGCCTGGTGTTTGGTGCTTGAGTCTTGGTGCCGTGCTGCTTGGTGCTAGTACCTAGTCTTGGTGTTGACAAGGTGCCTGGTATTGGTGTTGGTCTTAGTGATGGTGTTGGTTACCAGCAGCTTTGGTGCTTGGTGTTGGTGCTGGTGCTAGTGTTGATGTTGGTGCTAGTGCTGGCACTGGTGCTGGCGCTAGTACTAGTGTTGGTGTGCTCGCCGCCAGTGCTTGGCCGGTGCGTAGTCTTTGGTCTTGGTGCTTGGTGTGTGTCCCGCCGGTGTTGGTGCAATGCCTAGTCTTGGTGCTAGTCTTTAGATCGTACCGGTCTTGTCAAACTCTTCAAATCTTCACATTCTATTCCACTCAACTTCCTGGTCCAAATTACCATTGTTGAGAAGTCAGTTTCACTTTGATTTATATGCTAATTTCCAGTGCTTGGTGCTTTGTGCTTTCTCATGTTCACTCTATTTCAAAATTTAAACCACTAAGTGTTTAAGCTCTTTGAATGGTTTCAATTGTGATTAAATATACATGTATTACATATTAAACTACTCTGTTGTTGGATTATAATGTAACTTAGGTGGTGTATTTTACTTAATGTTTTGTTTTCCTATCTTGTATTAGGGAGAAAATAATGACGATGCCAAGGAAGGAAAAAAAGTGGGAGGCTAGAAGAGAGGAAAAGGTAGAAAAGGTTGTTGTGTTAGATAAGGTCATAAACTTTGCAACATGTAATGATGTAGAGAAACTTTGTGTTATTTGTACTAGTTCTCATGAGTTCTTTAATGTTTCTACTAAACATTGAGAAAGAATTGGTGGAACTACTCAGCAAAGGATTTTATGGTGATATATATAATAAAATGGTTGTTATTAGATAAGTGGTCTTTGAAGGATATCTTGGTGTTTTCTTCACTTTATATATTGCCACATCTATATAGTTATTGATTTTGGTGAAAACCTAAGATCTTTGTAGATTTGGGACATATTCATTTCTTTAGTATGTCCGTTATTTAGTTTAAAACTTGCTAGGTATCTTGATGTTATTTTCTACAACTCGCTTATTTGGTTTATATAAATACGGTTCTGAAGGGGTTGTATATGGTTGAAATGATTTCATTTTCTCATCACATATGATTTTTACTTTGGTACTTTTTTGTACTTACCTTAGATATATGACAAAGAGGATCAACACATGAAGATACCAAATAACTGACATACCACCACTAGACGTACCAGTGCACCGCAACTACTACTAATAGCTCCTATGGTATTTTCTTTTTCTCTACATTTATGCTAAAGACTGAGTATATTTGATTATATTGATTTGAAGAAGTACATTTATAAATGATTGTAATAGTAAGAAGTCAGTTTGTAATAGTAATGATATTCTTCAAAGTCATTGTAAATATTAGAATAGATAGTAAGGTTTTATTATGTTTTAGTGTATAAACTCTCAAATGTAATTATAGTTTTAATTTTAATATAATATAATTTTTAATATTTTAATTAATAAATTTATTGTAATTTATATTGACTTTTAACATTGTAATTAATAATTATATTTTTATTTAAATTTATGGCCATAGGATAATCCTATGGTCTCGATCTTATAAAAATTGAGGGCATAAACATACCCTATAGTCTTGGTTTTGATAAAAGCTAAGGCTATAGACATTCACAATGCCCTCGATTCTTATAACCGTGACCATAGACCTACGGTCACGATTAAAAAACCGAGGTCATATGTATATATTGTAGCAGTGTGGTGAAATCTCATATTGCCAATTAGGAACATGTAGTCTATAGAGTTGAACACCAAATGGAGCTATAGATTCTAATGAAATCTCATATTGTCAATTAGAAATATGTAGTTTATATAGTAATGTAAGAGAAAACATTAACTTTAGATTTTGAACCAAATTTGAGCAGTTGACTTAAATGAGATGTAAAATGTGAGTGATGAAAGTGATTGTGAGTGTCTGAATGAGAGTATTTAATGATTAGGTAGAGATTTTATAATTTTAAATTATAATAATATATAAATTAAAAAATTAAAAATATATTTTAAAAATAGTATACATTAATATTATAAGTTTGGTTCGGTTCAGCTTAGTTTTAATACTTTTTAACCTCGATCGAACCGACAATATCAACTTTGATTATTTGTTCGACTCATTTGAGCCAACCAACCAAAAATATATATATGTTCGGTTTGATCTTAGACTTAGGTTGGTTCATGTTCGTGATTGTTATTCAAGCATGTAAACTTCATCTAATTTGGATAAACAAATATTAATTTTTAGATAATATTGATGGAGTAGAGCTTTTAATGATTAATTTTAAAAACAGCTACAATTTAATATTTATACAATGCCTAAGAACTTTCTTACCCAAATCCTACAATTATTGGGATATGGGATATTTATTTATGATAATGGTATTTATTGGTTTGGATAAATTATATGATGTTACAATTTAGATGATATTATGATTGGTTTAAAAGATTTTTAGAAAAGCACTTTTCTAATCTTACACGTGATTTTTGGAACATTATAAGTCGTTAAATGCCAAGACCATCAAAATAAAGGCGGATTTTTTTTCTTATTTATAACAATCTACGCTCACCCTTAAAAGATTACATATGTATTTATAGGAGTAATAATATTAAACCCTAATACTAATAAGACTCTAAATAAGTCTCCTAAACTAATAAAGAAACACAAAAATAATTATTTAATATTTAATATTCTAATATTAATAATATTAAATATCAAAATTTTCAATTTTT
The DNA here is from genome assembly GCA_033030585.1 of Hippophae rhamnoides. Taxonomy (NCBI): domain Eukaryota; kingdom Viridiplantae; phylum Streptophyta; class Magnoliopsida; order Rosales; family Elaeagnaceae; genus Hippophae; species Hippophae rhamnoides. The sequence continues at coordinate 39,787,362 of CM065430.1, read as the reverse complement.
TTATCAAGCGATAAATTCAAAAAAATTACACAAAATAAAAATAAGTAAAAATAATTCATCAAATGTGAACTTAAATCTCAAAGTTATGCTAAAGTAATCTCGTCAATAATGTAAACGTAGTTATTGAACCAAATAGAAATAACATGAAATAATATATTATTTCACTTTCTTAAAGAAGTTAATATTTAGTAAAGTTTTAGGCCATAAATAGTAGAACATTCCTATGTTAGAATAAAATAACCTTTGGTAAAGACATTCACCAAAAAAATAACCTAAAAACATTTATGTGGTATCACCAAGAATCAAAAACAAATATGTAAAAATGTACCTGAATTCATACCTATTAATTTATTTTATAGTTGAGTCATTAGTCTTCTAGATCTACATTTTTTTTAAAGAACCCTTTAGTTTTCTCTATGCAGTTCCTAATAATGAGATATCAGGTAAGAAGAATATAATACTACATGTGATATGAGAATCATAATCACTATATATATAATTAATAATTGTATATCTATTTTAGTCTATCATTAAAATAGACATTTTTCTTAGGTCTCTATACATTACAAGCCCACACTCTATTAGATACATTAAATCCCAAATAACTTAAATCTTAACATATCACTATTAAATGAGCTAAACTTTGTATGATAGTCTAAAATACATAATGATACACATATAAGCCCAATGTTAGATCAAGGATCGAACAATCTCTCATTTAAGTTATATGTATAACCTCAATTTTATGCATTGTAAAAATAACCATATGAGCTTAACTTTGCTATCATTATTGAATGTATCTTTAACCAATGTGGTCCATCAATTATACCAACATGGGATCAAAGCAACCTTTTTACATTTTTCATAACTTGACCCATCAATGGCGTTGTATGTCGATACAATTGAATGGCATGGATCATGATGTAGATGTGTAGCATGAAAAATTTATGCAATGTGATCTTAACATACATATTTCCAACTAGTCCAACCTTAAACCTTAGTAAGATCAAACTGTACCAAAATCAAAGTTTAAATAAATAAAAAAACTTTATTTCTTCAGAAGCTAACCTCAAAATATCCTTAAATTAAAATAGATGAAAGTGTGTCTATATAAAAGAAACATTGAAAATTATAAACTCTTACTAAAATTGAATATCCTCAAATGACATAACACCCATACTAGATGTATGCTCATGAAACATTTTTTGGTAGCAATTCATTAGTGAGTAGATCTATAATCATGGAGTTTGCATCAATTTATTCTATAAACACCTATAAACTTTGAATTCTTTCTTTAATAACCATAAACTTGATCTCTATATACTTTGACTTTTTTGAGCTCGTGTTGTTAATGAAATATAGTACTACTAACTTATTGTTACAAAATAGCTTAAGTGATCTTTTAATACCACCTACTATGTGTAGCATTATGATAAAATTCTACACCTATATTCCGTTATTGGATGCCTCAAAACATGCTATGAAATCTGACACCATGGTAGAGAAGGTTATAATAAGAGATTTTTTTAGCACTATTCTAGAAGATAGCACCCCCAACTAGCAAGTAGACATATCCCAACGTAGATTTCATACTATCTTGGCATCCAACAAAATCGAAGTTGGTATGCTCAACGATCTCAAGTTGATCTGACCTCCGATACATGAGCATATAGTCTTTTATTATCTATAAGTATCATAAGACTCATTTGGATACCTTTCAATGGCCTAATCATGAATTACTTAAATATCTACTTAACATCCTAACAATGTACACAATGTCTAGAAGTATATATACCTAAACATACACCAGACTCCCTATTACTGACCCATAAGGAATCTTATGCTTTACATTTTCCACAAAATCATTTTCAATATACTGATTAAGACTAAATTTATCTTCCTTAACAATAGGGGTATCACTTAGTTTGTTATTATGCATGCCATGTCTCTTGAGAAACTTTTAGATATAGCTCTTTAATGATAATCCAAAAATACTTTGAGAGCAATCTTGAAATATCTATATGCATAATATAAAAGAGGCATCACTAAGATCTTTCATCTCAAAATTAATGCAATAATCTTATATCGTTTTTAGAAAGTAAAATGTCATCGACATATCAAACCAAAAAAATATACTTGTTCCCTAAAAACTTACAGTATATACAATCATTAATCATATTCATCTCAAATCCAAACAAGATGATCACTTGATGAGACTTGAAATACCATTTTCAATATGCTTATTTGAGCCTATAGATGGATTTCTTAAGTTTGCAAACCATATTCTTTAGGTCTTCCAATACAAAGTTTTCTACTTATATTATAGATCATGTCATCAGTGTCACTATTGAGACCATATTCTTTACTTCTAGATGATGTAATTTAAGAATGAAACACCCTATTAATGAAATCATAATCCTGAAAGAGTTTTTCAAAAAAATTAGAGAGAAAGTCTCTTTATAATTGATACCTTCTTTCTATGAAAATCCCTATGTGACAAGACAAGCCATCTATCTCTCCGCATTTCTTAATGAATCCCTTTTGGTTTTAAATATCCATCTACAACCAATGGGTTTTGCAGCATTTGGTAATGGGAAAAGATCCAATACATCATTTCCCTTCATGGATTTAATCTCCACATTTGTGACATCAATCTACTTTTGAAAGTTAGGATTTTCATAGCTTGATGGAAGTTGATTGTATCTTGATAAGAGTCAAATTATTGCATTTTTGTTATGATTTAAATGTTGATATTTATGTGAAAATTGTACTTATTTGAATATTTAATCCACAAATGTCATTTCACGGGTATTTCGTGTTTAAAGTGCAATTTTAGGTAAAATCATGATTTTGGAGAAGTTTGGGACAAACTACAATGATCGGGATTGAGTGAAAACAAAAATAAAACAAAGTTTCAAAATTTAGAAATCTCGCCGCCGGCGAGAATATTATCGCCGCTGGGGAAAATAGCACTGCGAAATTCTTCTCGAGAGCACGGATTTTGGAAAATTCATCTCGCCACCGGCCAAGTGCATATAGCCACCGGCCACATTAATCTCGCCGCCATCGAGAATCAATGGAACCAAAATCGTAACTTTTCTAGAAATCTCGCCGCGGCGAGAATAATGTCGCCGCCGGCGAGTTTCGTCCGAAAACATATTTTTTATGTTGTTTTGTTCCAAAATTGCCCCCAAAACCCTAGATCTATATATACTATAAGATGGAGAAAGAGGCCATGGCAGAGAGAGTAGATCTAATTCATTTTTGGAGGAGAAAAGGCAAATTTTGGAGAGAAAGTTTGGAGAAGCTTGAAAGATCATCACCATTGTTGCTACCAAGTCTTCATCTTCAAGAGCTTTTCATCTCTTCTCCTTATCTTTCATTTTCTGCATTTTATTTAGATTTGTTATTCATGGATTCAATTGAAATAAGGTTTATTCTTATTTCCGTTATGAACTAATTCAATTTTGCTAAGGCTATGATGTAGTTAAATCAAGAAAATCTGATTTCTTGTGTTATTGTTATATGAATTCATTATTTTCAAGTTGAGTATTTATTTCCATGCTTAATGCTTTTAAATCTCTCGCCAAGATTTAGATGATTTGTTGCATTATATTGAGACCGAGAGGAGATGTGTAATGAATGCTTCTTGGGATAAATACCATATGTTGAATGTGAGTGTGAGACCTAATGCATGATGTATGTGGTTATTCTAGAAATTCCATAAATCGTAATATGCTTGTTTGTGATTAAATCTTCATAGAAATATAGTTAGTTTTCATAGATAAGTAATTCTAATATAACTTGAGAGAGAATATTAGGTAAATTTTGGCTTTTCAACCATCACTTTTAGCTTTGATTTTCATATAATATGACTTGAAATCGGATTGAATTGATTTAGTGAAATCAAATGCCTTAGCGTTTTTAATCATTTGTGAACAACATTAAATTTTGTTATTTACATTTAGTTTTAAGTTAATTTACTTCTTAAACAAATTCAAAAATTCGGTTTTCAAATAAAATTAGGATTAGTCAATTTCGGTACTTAGTAACGCCATTCCTTGTGGGTTCGATATCCGCACTTTTGTACACTTTATTACTTGAACGATTCGTACACTTGCGAAAACACGCAACAAGTTTTTGGCGCCATTGCCCAGGAGTGGTTTGATTTTATTAATATCGATACTACCTAATCTTAGTTTTAATTTGAAGTTAATTTGCTTTATCATTGTTACATTTTTAATTTTTTTTATTTTGATCTTTTATTTTATTTATCATATAAAAAAGAAGAAGGTAACTTTGTGTTGTTTTTGTGCTAGTTAATTTTCTGGTTGTAAGATTGTTGTATGAGATGTACAAGAAGCCTTAACCTTCTTCCATTTGATCCAGAGATTGATATAACATATAGGCATCTAAACCGAGAGAGAAAGCGTTCAACCTCAGCTCCTAATAGACAATTAGCCATGGATCCACCATTTGTTGAGGGAGGTGGAAATCGTAGAGCTTTGAGGGATTATGTTGCGCCTAATGTTGCTGGAAATACTTTGGGTATAAGGAGGCCAACTGTTCAAGCCAATAACTTTGAGATAAAACCATCCTTTATCCAAATGGTTCAATCAAATCAGTTTGGGGGAATGTCAAAGGATGATCCAAATGCACATATTGCTTACTTTCTATAGGTGTGTGATCTTTAAAAGATAAATGGTGTGTCTGAAGATGTTGTAAGATTGAGGGTTTTTCCTTTTTCACTTCGAGATAAAGCCAAGGAGTGGCTAAACTCATTACCACCGAGATTGATTACAACATGGAATGAGTTGGTTCAAAAATTATTTTCTAAGTTCTTTCCTCCTACTAAGACGGAAAAATTGAGGAATGAAATCACATCTTTTACACAATATGACCAAGAATCATTGTATGAAGCTTGGGAAAGATTCAAAGAAATGTTGAGGAAGTGCCCACATCATGGTATACCGATTTGGCTGCAAGTCTCTACATTTTATAATGGGTTGGTTTCAAACTATCGGGCAATGATTGATGCTGTAGTTGGAGCGTCTTTAATGGGAAAAACATCATGAGTGATGAGTGCTCAAAAAGCACTAAAATTACCATGATTTTATGCACATTAATTGATTAAAAAAATATATATTTATATGTTTTATCATATATTTATATAAATTTGTCTTTTTCGGAATCACGGGTATTTTTATTTTTTTTAGGTATTTTCGCTTAAAAACGTCATTTAAAGACTCAAAAAGGAATACTGGAAGTAATACATCACAAATATATTAATAAATAAATGGGGAAAGGTCAACAAATATGGAAAAATTGGACAAAATGGGTCGAAAAGGTCAAAAATGTCAAAAAGGAGAAAATCGCGCCCGAAGCAGCCCACCCCGCGCGCACAGCATGGCCCACGTCTGCGCACAGATGCGCGTGCCTTCCTCCAGATCCGCGCGCGCCGCAGTGCGCTGTCACTGTTCATATGCGCGCTGCTGCTGCCTTCCGCGCACACGCCGACACCATTTCGCCCCATTTTTCACGTGCAGCCGCCCTATGACATCAAGCTGACGTCATCAAGGACCTCACTATTTGCACTATGCGTTTTAACCATTTTTTAACATTTTTTCACCCACTTTTTCTCTCCATCCTCACCTATAAATACCTCCCTTCTCTTCACTTCATACCACACTTCTCTCTTCTTTATTTCTCTCCATTTCTTAGTTTTTAGTTTTTCTTATGTTTTAGCTAGTTTCTCTTAGTTTTAGAGTTCTTCCCTCTTTCGGAAGAACTAGTTATGTTTTTGTAATTTATTAGCTTTTTGATTCAATAAATGGGAGTACAAATTCCGTTTGGAGGTATTCTAGCAACGGGAATGGCATCGAAGTACTGTAAGGATTTTATTTTCTTTGCAGTTATTTTTTATGCTTTATTCTTACATGTTATATTTAATTTTTCTGTGATTAAATTTAACTGTGCTAGCTGTTTGTAAAAAAAGAAATAATAATAACGTTGTTATGCTTGCAAAATATTAAATAGGTAAAAATCTCTAAAATGAATTGATTTTATTTTTATTCAAGATTTTATATTAAGAAAGTTAGAGAGAAATATATAATTTTTCATTACAAACTTAAATCTGAAAATTAGATTTTAAGGTTTAGTTATCCGGTCTGATTTAGAGTAGTGCTCTTTTATTTGTTGGTACAATTCCCCAGTAGTTAGAGTGAAGCTCTATTTCAAAAGTTTTTATAAGAATTATTATCTGAAAATGTATTGACAACATGTTTTCAGTAGTGGTTTTAAAACTTGAAAGTTAGCTCTATTTCAAAAGTTTTTATAAGAATTATTATCTGAAAATGTATTGACAACATGTTTTTAGTAGTGGTTTTAAAACTTGAAAGTTAGCTCTATTTCAAAAGTTTTTATAAGAATTATTATCTGAAAATGTATTGACAACATGTTTTCAGTAGTGGTTTTAAAACTTGAAAGTTAGTACTCGGATAACTAAATTCTTAGGTTTAATTTGGACACCTTGAATAAAGTTTAAACTGTCTAACCCCACCAAAGGTGGCATTTAAATGGTTCATTTTCAATCTCTTAGAAAAAGGAATTAATTTAATTAACCAAATTAGTTATCAACCCCACCCATAGGTGTTAATTGATTTGTTTAGTTAACAAAGAATATCTAACCCCACCAAAGGTGGTATTCATACAAAAAGGGAGAATCAATAAATATCAATTCATATCTTTAATAACCTAAATAATATGAGCAAGCATAATTAACTTAGTTATTATATCCATAAATACTCCACTATTATAAATGATAAAATTTGCATGAATGTTTATTGAATCTATGTTTATTTTTATGTTAGTAGATTAAAAACACAAAACCCAAAATATCGTGACAGGATGTTTAGGATTTAATTTCGTTTTTAAAAGTTTGAATAATAAATTAAATACCACATACATTCCTTCCTTAGACCGACCTTGGGAGTATACTTATCATTTTCTACGAAATGATTCGTGCACTTGCGAGAGTTTTATAAATATAAAACCAAAGTATTGGTAGGATCAGCGATGCCGGTTTTCGCTTATCAAAGTTTTTGGCAATCCCGATTCTGCTCATCAATGAGTTGTTAGAGATTATGGAAGAAAACAATAATCAGTGGCATTCAGAGCGGGTAATTGCAAGAAGACCAGCAGTAGTGCATGAAATTGATTCAGTGCATGCTTTGTCGGCTCAAGTTGTTGCTCTTTCAAGAAAGATGGATTCTTTGTCATCCAAGTTCGAATCCAAACCAACTGCACAATGTGATTTATGTGGTGGAAATCATGCTAGTATCGAGTGCCAAGTTGGAAATCCATTTGCTTCACCAAATGCTGAGCAAGAAAATTATGTTTCAAATTTCCAAAAAACTCAACATAACCTATATTCGAACACATACAATCCAGATTGGAGAAATCATCCAAATTTGTCATGGGGAAATAACCAAGGGGATTAAAACCATCATCATCTTCCTACCAACCCCAAGAGAAGAAACAAATAGATTTGGAAGGAATTTTGGGAAAGTTCATTGAGGAGACAAGAACAAATTTCATAAATCAAGATGCAATCAACAGGGATATCCAAAATCAACTGGGGTAGCTTTCAAAGCAGATTATATAAAGGTCTCAAGGATCGTTGCCTAGTGACACAATAAATCCCAAAGAGCATGTAAAGGCTATCAAATTGAGAAGCAGTAAAGAACTTGAATGGCAGGGGAAATTGGAGAAAAAGATGGAAGAATCTAAAGAAAAGCCATCAACATCCCAAGATGTTCAACCTTCCCCAAATGTGAAATATGAACCTCCTATCCCATATCCTCAAAGATTGAATAAGAAAAAGCTTAATAATCAATTTGATAAACTTTTGGATATTTTTAAGAAATTGCATATTAACATTCATTTTGCAGAGATGTTGGAACAAATGCCCAAGTATGCAAAATTCATGAAGGAAATTCTATCAAAGAAAAGGAAGCTGGGAGATTATGAAATTGTCATGCTAAATGAGGAGTGTAGTGCAGTTCTTCAAAGAAAAATACCACAGAAATTGAAAGACCCAGGGAGTTTTACTATACCTTGTACTATAGGAATTTGCAATTTTGATAAAGTCCTATGTGATTTAGGAGCAAGCATTAATTTGATGCAATTTTCTATTTTCAGGAAACTAGACCTGGGAGAAGTGAAGCCCACTTCAATCTCTCTACAATTAGCGGATTGATCGGTGAAATATCCTTGAGGGGTAATTGAGGGTGTTTTAATTAAAGTTAATAAATTTATTTTCCCTATGGATTTCGTTGTGCTTGACATGGAGGAAGATAGAGAGATACCGTTGATATTGGGGAGACCGTTCCTTGCAACTGGAAGAACATTGATTGATGTTCAGCAAGGAAAGCTCATTCTACGGGTGCAAGATGAACAAGTGACTTTTGATGTTTTTGAAGCAATGAAATTTCCAAGTGAGGTACATTCTTGTTTTCAAATTAACACTCTTGACAGGTTAATCTCGGAAACTTTTGTGGAGAGAACTCCATTGCTACTACTTGAAGCTTGCCTTGTGAAATCTGTAACAATTGAGGAGGAAGATGAGGGGACGAGACAATGTTCCAAATTACTGGTAGCACCTGATGAATATTTGTGCAGTGATGAAACATTTAAGGAGTTGGAACAAATGAAACTCCAACCTCAGTGGTAAAGAAGGAAGCCAACAAGATTGAGCTAAAGCCAATGCCATCCCATCTATAAAAAAACATACGTTCGCCGCCGGTGGAAAGGAGATCTCGCTTTTCTTTCTTACATTGAGGACAATGTAAGGTTTTGGTTGGGGGTGCGGTAAACGGTAAATCTTTTCTTCCCTTCATTTTTAGTGGTTTTATTTGTGTGTTTATTTGTGTTTAATTTTGATTTTCAATTTATTTTTCTGCATTTTGATTTAATTTCTTTTATTTGTTTATTGTCTTATTTTTATTTTATTTTTTCTCATTTGCATTTTACTTATTTTAATTTGCACGTTGATGATAATAATGTGATTGTGATAACAAGTAGCTTTTAGAAGACATTAAATTTTGCTTCGGTTTAAAGATAATTTCAAATGTTGATTTTACCTAATTGGCGACTCTTTTGATATGTGGTATGATTTGGTTGATTAGTCTAAATGCTTAGAGAAATCTTATGTGCCAATTTTTCATGGACATTTTTGTGATCTCAACAAACTCTAGGAACTCATTTGAAAACCTCTTGAGGTGAAATAATTGGGAATTGCACTATTTAGGATATGATGTAGGCCATTTTTGGATCGATTGTGCCATTTTAAGCCTACCATGTTATCCTTATATCACTAGTTACCTCTTTGAGCCTTTTTAAATATATTGTTAGCCTTATTTTTCTTTCTTTTTGCCTTCTATAACCTACCTTTTATTGAGCCAAAATATATATATATATATATATATATATATATATATATATATATATATATATATATATATATATATATATATATATATATATATATATATATATAATTCCTACCTTATTTGTTAAGAGCACTTAATTTTGAACAAAAATTTTTCAAGAGCAATTGGAGTAAGGATGGAATAAAAAAACAATAAACAAAACAAAACAAAATCTTCCACATATATTGGAAGAAATTGGTTGGGGGTTATGTCTTTTCAACAGCAATTGGAGTAAGGAAAAAAAGGGGCCCTTCACACTCTAGTAAATAAACAAGTGTTAGTGATGGATGTACAGAGGTGAAAGATTGAGAAAGAATTTTGTTTATCTTTGGAAAAATGGGTTATGATCGGAAGAAACAATTTAGGTTAAATGTTGTTACTCTTTTACTTAAATTGGTTGTGTTTAATCTAATAAGTGCTATTATTTGTATTTCGACACTTCCCGTTCTTTCTTAACCAAAAAACTAAGCCTAACATTACAAGCCTCATAAAGTCTTATTGATCCGAAGTAGTGTATTTTCCTTCATTAGTGGAGAGAGGTTTGAAAAGTGAGCCTATGGAGTTTGAGATTTCACCTTTTTGTTTGTGGATGTTATGCATAATATTATCGTGGCATTATGGCTATTGGTTTATGGTTTGATGGATGTTTAAGAGTCAATAACAAAAGTGAAATTTTCATTTGAGATTTCTTAAAGCTTAGGTGACATTTAATTATTCTATGTGTTGTATGTTATTTACAATTTTTGAGACATTTGTGCAAATTAATTGTTGTGTGATTTTATTGTTTTGAGTTAGAATAGTTATAGGTAAGATGTTTGTGGGTATCATCACTGGAATCCCTCACGAGACTATAACTCGTCCTACTAGGGCCGCCTAGGGGTTTAAAGGCTTATTGTATACGCTTAATGTAATTTTGTAAATAAAATAAATGTTCTTTGAATTTTTCTCTTAGTGTCTCCTTTGAATTTATTAAATAGATCGCTTTTCTTGCTAGAGACTAGTAAGAAGCTGGTTGGGGGTTGTTGATAAGAGTCAAATTATTACATTTTTGTTATGATTTAAATGTTGATATTTGTGTGAAAATTGTGTTTATTTGATTATTTAATCCACAAATGTCATTTCACGGGTATTTCATGTTTAAAGTACAATTTCAGGTAAAATCATGATTTTGGAGAATTTTGGGACAAAGTACAATGATCGGGATTGAGTGAAAATAAAAAGAAAAAAAGTTTCAAAATTTAGAAATCCCGCCGCTGGCGAGAATATTATCGCCGCCGGCGAAAATATCTTCTTCCATTGCTCCAATATCAAACTCATTTTCTTGGAGAAATACCATGTAATCATCTAGTATTGCACTTCTCCTTTATCTAGTGGATCTCCTTAATAGCATAATTTCTTGAGGTGGTAGAGTTTATTCCTCTAGAATAACTTCTTGAACGGAAGGTTCTTCAAGATTGTCTTAATTTGTTGTGTATTGATTAAAGTTATGAATGTGGTCCGGATCAATGTCAATAGAACCTGTGCGAATATCAATACTCTTTAAAGACAAATTCCTAACTATATCTCCCCCTATAAACTCGACATCTTCAAAGAATAAGGCATTTCTTGACTTGAAAATTGATTTAGATATGGAATCATAAAACTTGTACTAACTGAATTCTTTCGAGTATCCAATAAAATAACAAATCATTGTTCTTAAGTATGTTTCTTATTATTAAGTCTATCAAGCTTTGCCTCAACTAGATATCGACAGATATGCAAGTGCTTTAAACTAGATTTATTGTTCGTTCAAAGTTCAAAAGGGGTTTAGTTGTCGCTTTAGTTGGTATCTTGTTAAGGATATATGCTGTAATTTTAAGCTCTTCCCCTTGAATGATTTTGGTAAGATATAATGATGAATCATACTCATCACTATATCTTTAAGCATCCTATTTCGTCTTTTAACAACATCATTTATAGTGGGCAAACCTGACATAATGTACTGTGGGATGATATTTTGTTCCTCTAGGAACTTAGCAAATGGTTCTGGATGTTGTTCACCTGAATTGCTATATCTATCATAGTAATTACCATTCATTTGATCCTTTTACTGAGTTGGTTCTCAAATTCAACTTTATAATTTTTGAACACATCCAATGACTATGCATTTTCATGAATGAGAAATAAATAGACATACCTAAAAAATATTGTTTATGAATGTTATAAATTATTGTTGACAATTCCAAAAAATGTAGGGAATGTACCACAAAGGACTATATGTATAAGTTCTAAGATTTCTAAAGTCTTATTGGCTTCAAATATCTTTTTATTCATTTATTTCCCCTTTATACAGTTAAACACAAACATCAAAATCTATAAAATTTAAGGGGTCTAAATTTTTATTAGACATAAGTCGTTATATTCTCTATTTGGAGATATGACCTAATCTCTTTTGCCATAACATAGACAAATGTTCACTTATTAATTTTCCTTTTATATATTATGTACTTAATTGTAGCTTCCTTATCCTTCTTTCTTTACTCTCTTTTCTCCTTGTACTTAGATGTTGAGGCCCAGTGAGTATGTACTCTATATCTTATCTTACTTTAGCCTTTCCTCTTCCTAAACATAGTATGAGATGAGTTCATTCAGAGACCAAGTCTATTTTTAACAATTATAGCTCACCTTAAACTGGCTAAACTATGTGAGAAGGGATATTAAAAATAGATACATAAGCAGAGAGTTCTAACTTAAGTGCTCTTAACTTGGAAGCAAGATGAGACATTTTCATAATGTACTTCGTGATATTGCTTTTTCTCATATATCTCATTGAAATTAGACTTATCAAGAGTGTATCTATTTAAGTCTTTTTGTTCTTGACAAACCTTTTTTCATAGCCCACAAGGAAATCATTAATAGTAGTTATCTTTTCAGACATTAAGCCTTTGAATGTTTCTAGAATGGTCTTCTTCATATGATTTGATCTCTTCTACCATTCCTTTTTTTTCTTTTAATAAGAAGTACTCTTATCTATAATAACTATAGGAGAATCAACCCTTATCGTAAGGCCTAGATCCCTAATTTCGAGAACTATTAAGAGGTTCTCTTGCCATGACTTGAAATTGGTACAATTTAACATAGAAATAAAGTTGATGTTCGTATTAATATTAACAAGATTATTCATAATTAAATCCAAAAAACAATAACAGAGAAAAAATCTCACATAATTTTTTTAAACCAAGACCACAAATTTAAACAAATGTAAATTTCATCTCAAGATATGAGGCACTCTACTAATATTTTATCTTTAGACAATAATATTAACTTGTAAATGATATCTTGGTATAATAATCAAACACTAATAATAAAATCATGTCAAAAAATGAATCTTTTTTTTTAAATTATTATTTACATGTAAAGATAGAATAATCGTCGTGATAAACATGGTGTTGCTATAAGTATTCAGGATGAACATAGTGTTGGTACAAGTAGAAATATAAAATAAGATTACTTAGAAGTAAATATTAAAGTATCTAGATAATAAAAACAAAAAATTTAAAATATATATTATAATGACATATTACATATATATTTATAAGAATAATAATATTAAAACTTGAACGTAAGATAATTTTTAAATGGAACTATTAAACTAATAATTTTTTTAATAATAATTATTTAATATTTAATATTTTAATTGGATTACTAAGAATAATAAGCATTTAATAAAGAAATGTACGTCATGATTTAGTCTTCTCAAATCATTTTTGTTGTTTAGGGTTTAATGAGATTGGTGTAGTTTCTCCGTTAATACTAAACAAATTTTCTACTTTATCAACTAAAATTAGGGTTTTTTGCCTTAGCAATAAAAGTTATACATAACAAAGCAAGCAAGATTTGAAACTTCGAAAACAAAAACAAAATATATAGGTAAGGATTGTAATTTGTGACACAGATTAATAACATAAAATGAGATTGATTACAATACAAAATAATTCGACACGATATGATACAATATATTTTGATCTATTTATTAAATGAGTTAAACACGACATAATACGATAATATAAAATAATTTCATTAAATTAGTATTTTAAAATTATTTTATTTATTAAATTCTCAAAAATATGACTTGAATATATTCATCAAGTTATATTTGACTAAAATAATATATTTTCATTAAATTTTTTAATCTACTATAACTTATGATAATAAATAGAACCGAAATATTGTGCTACAAGCAAAGTGTTTGACTTGGGGATAGGTGAGAATGTAATAGACGAAAGATGTTTTATTCCGTTTCTATCTCACATGCTTCGACGCTGTCTGTGAAAATGTAAACGTGGGCTGGGTATTGTCAGAACAGTTTGGGCTAACCCAAACGTGGTCCAGTTTCTTTTAGAAAAAACAAAAATAAAAACCTCCGATCTGAGGTAGTATATAGGAGAAAGAAAGATGTAATATAGTGTATATTTATATTTAATAATGAAAATAATAAAAATGGTATGTTTAATAAATAAATAAAGAAAGATAAAAATAACCTTTTTAATAATTTAAAATAAAAGGTATATATATATATATATTAACAATATTAACAATATTAAGATAACTTAAATTTATTTGGATTTAGAATTTAGAATTTAAGATTTATGTTTTAAGTTTTATAATTTAGAGTTTAGAACTTATACTTTAACTATCAATAAATATGTATTATTAGTATATCAATGTTCTTTTTATTGTTTAAGATGTGCCTTTTAATTATAGATCACCTACTTATGTCTATTTTACTCTTAACCATAAGTAATATTTATATCAATATAAAATTTAAATAATGTGATATAAACTTTTAAATAAAATTATTCATATATGTTTTTATTTTTTATGAATTAAGTAATAATTATGTTTATACTTGCTTAATTTTATAGATAATAATGAAATGCTATAATCTTAGATGTTCTTAGGTTGATTAGAATAGAATAAAATATGAATTGATTTTTTTTTCTAATTCTATGTTTAGTTGAATTGAAATGTAAGAATGAAATGAAATTAATTACTAAAAAGAATTAATTTTTAAAAGAGAAGGAATTAGAATTCCTAAAAAAAAGGAATTAGAATTTTTTCTCCCTCTTAAATAATCATGATTCTATTCTTATCTTAACTTTTTGTTTCAATTTTACCTCAACCTCAAATATAACCCTAAACCTTAAGTCATAAACATTATATTATAAACCCAAAACCCTAAATCCTATTTAAAAAAATAATAATTTTAACCCTAAACCTTAACCCACAAATATAACTTTAAACTCTAAACATTATACCATATACTCTATATCCTATACCCTAAATCTTAAAGCTTATTTAAAAAATAATAATTTTAACCATAAATTCTAACTCTAAATCCTATACCTTAAACCCTAAACCTTAAATCATATTAAGAAAAATTATAATTTTAATCATATATTTTATTTTTAAGTAATAATTATTTTGAAAAATTATAATTCTAATAATGTATTTTGTCTGATAAAAAATAATAATTAAATAATATTATTTAAATTTGATTGAATATAAAAATATTAAGATAATATATAATATTTTTCGTTTCATTCAAATTGTAAAACAAACTCTATAATATTGATTATTTTTTCTATTCCCATTATCAAACCAAATAATATTGTTTCTTTTTATTCCATTTCATTCTCATTCTCATTCTTATTTTAATTTTATTTCGTGAACCAAACGACACTTTAAATAAAAAAAATATTTTTTAATATTTTAACTACATTTAATATTTTAAATGACTAGTTTTTGCTTACAATAAATGTCATTCGGCAACAATAAATATAATAAAATGATGAATAATTAACGAAAACTGCTAGAACCCTATTTTAATGACACTTGCAATTCAAAGGCGAGATTACATGCATTTCATTACCCATTTCCCAAGACTTAATTACTCTTCATTATAATTTATGAAACACAAGTAACTTTAAAAAAATTCAAAATACATAATTATAATTACAAATAAGCTTTTAAATATAATACATTATCCGGTGCTCATTATATATGTTCTAAGTGGTATAAAAGAAATTTTTTTTAAACAAATTATTTAGATTTACTAATAAAATTTAATAATGTACAACAATTTTATTATTTATAGTTTATTAATAAGGTCAAAATTCACCATTTAAATTTACACATGAGTTTTTAAACTTTTATAACATATGATTTACTCTACAAAATTTTAAAACTTTACACATAATTCTTTAAATTTTTAAATCCTACAATTTTGTTTTAAAATTTTTAAAATATCAAATATAAGCCATAATTTGATTATTAAAATACATATTCTTTAATCAAAAATTTAGAATATATTTATAAAGTTATAACAGTTTGGGACTACCTCGTATAATTTAAAATTTTAGATATCTATATATGAAGTTTTAAAAAATTTAAAATTAAATCATATATTTTAAAAAATTTAAAATATATGTATAAATTTAGTTAAAGTTTAAAACTAATAGTGCATTTTAGCCTATTAAATAATGATAGTTTTAAAATTTTATTTAAAATTAGAATTTTAAAAAAAATATATCTCAAAATATTATATAAATTCTCATTCTCCATCTCTAGCTGTTATGTCATTAAAAGAATATTAAGTGAGAATAAAGATAAATATTTTTACTTATATATGGACATGATATGGGAAGGATCTATGGCTTTGCCTCACTCATCTACAACACTAATTATATTATGATAAAACAAAATAAAAAAGTTTAATCCTATTCAAAAGGGGTTAGTTGGTTTCAAACCAAAATCAAATTTTATTCTAATTAAATTTTAACTAATCCTATTGGATAGGGAAATTTTCACATGTAATTTGAACAATATATTTAATTTAATTAATTAAATATATATTGCTTTATTAATGTAATATGAACTTTAATATGTTAAATCTTATTTGAACTTTTTAATGTTTTGACTAGTGAGGTTATGGTTCACTTATTGTGGTCGGGAAACTAAATAGTTAAGGAAAGACCATTTAGACCCCTTTCATATCAATCTCATGGTCTATTATACTCTAGCATAACCTCCCACAAATTATCGTTAAAAAAGAGGAGCTTGTGTGGCTTATTAAAAGAAAATATATCTCACTTTTGAGTTGTTATTCTGTAGGTGTACTTTTGGACCTTTTATGCTCCTTCTTTAGCTAGTGGTCATTTACGTATTCTTACATCCTTGATCTATGTATAGTTGTAATGATAACTTACTTTGGATCATAACTTTACAATTTATGTACGTAAAGCATAAATCCTTTTTATTATTTGTGTGATATAAATTACTATAAATGATTATCTATTTGAAAGTAGATAAACTCATATGAAATACAATGGATGATCTTTAGGTTTTCAAATATTTGCAAACTTTAGGTTCTCAAATATTTGCAAATACAAGTTATCCTATGACAGACTTTATAAATTATAAAGGTTATTTGAAAGGTGCCACTCTCGAGATGAACAAAGGCCAATAAAGATTGTGTTACGTTTGGTTCACCGAGTTTATATCGTTGTACCAGTTTTTTCAAACCTCAAGAACATTTGTTAAGGATGTTTTGCATCCTACTTAGGGTCTTATATGATTTTAAGACAAAACTTGCAACAACCATTCATACGGTAATGTAAAATGCTAACTTTGTATAGAGAAGAGTTTGGTTGGAATCAAATTCAATTTACATTGAAGCTAGGTCATTCTTGGTGCATGTAGATTGTATTCTTTTTAGGTTGTTTGCTTAGAAAAGCTTCTCTTTTACTATTCTTATATTTACGAGTAGGGTAATGTTGTAACTTATAATATAGTTTCTAGGCCATTAATATTTGTACAGTTACTTGATAGTATAATGTCACATCGTTCAATAAGTTTTTCATTTATTCAATTTCTAAAAACAAATTTAATTATAAATTTTATTGAGAATTATTTTGTATTTTTTATGTAATAATACTTGTAATTTAAGGGTTAAATATTAAGGGTACTAAAGAGAGGCAAATCTAGTTTGAATATCCCGGTTCCCTTAGTATGGCCTATAAACTATAACATTTTATTAAAAATCTTAGAATATTTAGAGTTAACATTGTATAGTTTTTATTGGCCTTTTTTAACATTGTGATTGTTGTAGTTATAGGTGGACATAATATCTAATAAACTAACCTATTCTATCAAAATTGAGCTGAATTGAATCAAATTTTATGTTTTATAGGTAAAAAAAGATTAGTTTATCAAGTCTATTAAAGTTATAAAGTTTACAAGTTTACACTTAACTAAATCGACTATATATTATTAATAAAAATATTTATTTTTTAATTTTATATATTTATAGTACATATATTTATAATCATCTAATTTTATTTAAACTTTTATATTATTTGAGAAGATAAAAATAATTTATATTGTTCTTCTATTATGTTCATTTAAAACAAATCACTATAATTAATAAAAAATTCTCAATTATATTTCGTTCTTAATAATTTACGCATTTTTAAAAGTTCTTCCCTACTTAAAATCGATGCACAATTATAATTTAAATGTTAATATATAATTTTTTAATTAAATTTTTGATTAAAGAATGAATTTTATTTATTAATTTAACGTTAATGTAAAAATAAAATTATTTAAATTCATTTTAAAAATAGATTGATATAAATCGTAAACCGAACATAACTAACATAAATAAGTTTGGTCAAATATTCTACTATTGATATTTTATTACGACGATTTCATTTTTTGATTTAATAAATTGATATATGTAAGTTTGATTTGCATTTTAAGTGTCTACTATAAGTATAGTTTACTATGAATAATGGTATTATTTTAAGTTTTTGTTACTTTTATGTAATTCTTTTAAGTTATAGATTAAAATGATTAATATAATCTCCATGTGATCATGGATCGCTCGAATTCATATTAATAATTAAATTAGTTAGATTGGCGTTTAACGTAGATTAAATTCAGACTGAAAATTTTAAATTTATTTAATTCGGAACGAATTTAGCTTGAAACTATAGATTTGGATACATCATATTCCTTATTCCTGGGAAGGGACGTACACAAAAACAGGCACTGGACTGCTCAGTTTCCATGATTTGGTCCAACCGGTTTGTGCACAATAGTAATTAATCAAAAATTTCCTACACCAACATGATATAATTACACTAGAAAAACTACATACATCCCACTTATTCATTTATCATCTGTTATTATCCCACACAAAAATAAATTAAATACTTTATTAATTAATGTAACTTTTATTTAATTTAATAAGATTTTATATATAATAATCAATAAAAATTAAGATGTTAATATAGATACAACTTCGATTTCACAGGTAAAAATGTTCAATATATTATAAATTTAAAATAAATAATTAATATTTAACACTTAATTTTTAATAGCATGAATCAAGCTAAACCTAACCATTCTAGTTTTATCATAGCTATGGTTCATAAAGCATAGACAATATTGTATTATTTTATTAAGATATATAAAATTTGACAAAATTGGATAGGTTTATTATGGATAAATAGTGGATTAAAATTGATTTTTTTTATCAATTTGAATCCGATCCAATTCAAATCGAATTTGAAGATTTTTAATCTGAATTTGATTCGATAATTTAATCATTTCAAACTTCTCTGAATTTGAGCATATCAATTTTTTTGAGATCAAATAGGATCAAATTGATGTTTTGATTTATTTATGAATTATTGTCATATGTAAAACACGAAATATATAATATTTAAATTTTAAATTGGTACACTTTTATAAAAAAAATTATTATTTATAGTCACAACTAATAAAATAGAAATAAATGATCGAACAATTATTAAATTACTATAAAGATTCAATATTTATTTTTAAACTAAATAACAATTTAATATAATTATGATATATACATAATTAAATATAATATATACATTTATTTATAATTTTAGATTACAATAAATTATAAATTTGTTAATATGAATCCAATCTATATCTCAATGAGTTGTATACTTCTAATTCCAAATTAGATTAAAAAAATATATCATTAAATCCAAACAAAATTTGGTACATTCAATTAAATTTATCAATTTAAATAGATGGATCAAATTATTTGCTCATCTATAATATCCACCATATTTTTAAGTTTTTCTTAGAAAAAAAGAAAAAAGTAGAAGAGTAAGGATAAGGAAGATTATTCAACTATTTTAGTTTTATTAAAAAGAATTGTTTTGGATATCTAATGTGCATTGGGAAATTATTTATTCTTGGGCTATTTTCTTCACAAATACAGTACCTACAAAGATTGTCTTGAACAACCCTAAATTTTAATATTTCTTCTACTATATAGCCCTTTTTAGTTAGGCAATGAGGTTAATTTTTCTTTCAATAACATGTTTATTAAGAATTAAATTAAATTAAATTAAATAAACAAATAAAAATAGAATAAACAAAACCGCAAACATTGCCTTCTTGATCTATACCGACCATGGAAATACCAGTTGCCGTATGTCCTGAAAATATAATTAAAAATAAAATTAAAATCAAATTACAAACCATTCCTGCGAAAATTAATTTTGTACAATCCAAACTCTGATTATATCTTTATCATTATAATTATAAAAATAAAGACAAAAAAGTTACCAATATTCATTTACGTGTAAGTGTCAGTAAACACCAAAAATGTTTTATAATGACATGAATATCCTCCTAATTATGTTAATATGGTAGAATGGTCCTGACTTGTCATTTTTATATCAAGTTAAAAAATATATAATCTTTTCTAAATTTTAATTAAATTTACATATAAAATTTTAAAATTTTAAAATATATAATTTAATTTTAAATTTTTTAAAATTTTACATATAAATCTTTAAATTTTTAGATCATACAATTAGTCTCCAAATTTTTATAATTTTACAAATAATTATTAAATTTTTGATTCATTGGTATTTATTTTAGTAATCAAGTTATAATTTATCTCTAAAATTTTAAAAATTTAAAAACTAAATTATATTATTTAATAATTTAGAAATTGCTAAAAATTTCTTGTCTCTAAATTTAAGAAATAATGGAGAAAAGCCTTTATACCATCCCACGAATAAGATCAATTGAGAAAAAATTTGAAAATGTTTAAAATTTTAATGCTGCCATTGAAAATATGTTGTGTGCAATTGTCGAGTTACTCTCTCCAAAAAGTTTCTATATATATATATTTATTTATTATTTTTTTTAAGATTGTTTGATAACGATTTTAATTTTTAATTTATGATTTTTTTAATTGATTTTTTAATAAATTATTTTTGATAATGATTTCTATTTTTAATTTTAATAATTTTAAGAATTCAATACTAAAAATATAGGATAATTCATAACCTTAAAACAAAATTTTTAAATTAGATTTTTGATTTTAATATTTTTTATTTTTACTAAAAACATTTTAGAGAGTAAATAAGAATTTTATATGTATAAACCTAGCAAGAAAATGATTAAAAAATTAAATTTTTAAATAATAATCAAAA
This sequence comes from Hippophae rhamnoides, assembly GCA_033030585.1. Taxonomy (NCBI): domain Eukaryota; kingdom Viridiplantae; phylum Streptophyta; class Magnoliopsida; order Rosales; family Elaeagnaceae; genus Hippophae; species Hippophae rhamnoides. Next base: position 39,766,343 of record CM065430.1, on the reverse strand, counting down.
ACTTTCTTAATTTTTAAGATTTTGAAAACAAAAAACAAAAAATGTTACTAAACAATTTTATATATTGTTTTTTTAATTTTTTTACTTTAAAATCATCAAGTAAAAATCGTTATCAAACAGAATAGTCATTATTTTTACGAAAAAAATCAAAAATATACTATTTAATAAGAAATAAGAAATCATAACAAAATTGTTATAAGTATAACCCTAATTAATAATTACATGTATCATATTTTGATGCGAAACAAAATGAGAAGAGAAACGCTTCTTACATACCAAAGCAAAATAACTTCCTAATTTTGTTGTGATTCTTAACGTGTACATTTATTTTGAATTCATTTTTTAATTGACTTATGAGCTATTTGTCTATTTAAGCAATATTACTAGGTTTATTCTACTTTAAATTTAAATTTGTTAGTGTTTGTTTAGTCAATTTATTGTCTTGTGTTTATTCTTATTTTAAATACAGGAACCTCTTGTTATATCGTTATAGAGTGAATTTGACTACTTAAAAGTTTCTTTAACTCATTTTTTTTATTCGAAAGTTGAGTCCTTTTATATGTAAAATAGATACATATATTTAAGTTATTTCTACTTAAAATTTGCTAAAATACTTGACCAGAGATAAAAAAATATATAATTAATTTAATCTTATCCTAAAATTACTACATAACATGTCTATTTAAGCAATATTACTAGGTTTGTTCTACTTTAAGTTTAAATTTGTTAGTGTTTGTTTAGTAAATTTATTGTCTTGTGTTTATTGTTATTTTAAATACAGGAACCTCTTGTTATATCTTTATAGAGTGAATTTGACTACTTAAAAGTTTCTTTAAATCCGCTTATCTTAATTTGCGTTATTTCCCAATACTTTTATATTTTAATACACTCTTGTGCTTTCGTTCTGCATCATAAAGAATGTGTACAAGAGTTTATAAGCGAGTATTGATAGCATTACTTTAATAAAGAGGCACAACCATATTGTGATATCATTGTAACTAGTTACAGCAATGATCTTTTGTTTTCAATTGTGTGAAAAAGATGGTTGGATGTGAAAAAGATAGCATTACTATAATATTATGACAGTTATAATAAAGCATGAATGAAAGGAAAAAGAGAAGAATATATATAGAGAACATCATGAACTAGTCTCATTTATACTGTATTTATTCTTTCCAACATTAATATTTGATGTTAAGCAAATTAGTTGTGATTTAACTATATGAAATCCATTTATACATATAAAAATTTGGGGATAATTGAGTCATATTTATTGGTGCATGTGTAAATATTATAATTATTTAAAGGCTAATTATTTAGGTTAATTATTTAATAAAATATATAAACCAAAAAATAAAAATAAAAATCCTTTTAGGCTTATTGATGATTATGGCCAACACGATGTAATAATAAGGCCACCGTAATAGAAACACACAATAAATGACACAATTACATATATCTCTCAAATCTCAACCTTAAAATATTTAAGAATTTAATTCAATATTTATTATATCATCGTATTAATTTGGCCGGCCTCAAACTAGACAATAATTTATTTATTTTTGCAGGCTCTTGTTAGATTCTTCGTTTAATTATTAAAATTGATATCTCCAAGACGTGGCTTCCTCTTAATTTTATTCATTGTCCAACAACTTATTATTATTATTATTATTATTATTATTATTATTATTATTATTATTATTATTATTATTATTATTATTATTATACCACCATTATTCAAAAAATTTGCCTCTATTACTTTTATTCATAGTTAAAAAAATTCTCTCTATTATTGTTATTTTCACTTTTCTTTCTTTCTTGTTTTTTTTTAAAACCAACCTTTTTGTTTGCTAAAATAACAATACTGCATGTAAACCCACTCACTTGTGAATCTATGATACAATAATTACTATTACAAAAAATGTATTATTCTTGTTGTAAGGATTATAAGTATTAACTATTTTTTTTATAAAATATTTGCATATAAACTTATTTTTAAACTTTTATTAAATCTATCGAATAAAATTGAAGAAACATTAAAAAGTTCAAATAGTCGTAATTTAGGTATATTTTTTATAACTACGATACGGAGTTTTGAACTCATACATTTAACAATACATGTTTATAAATTTGGAATTACTTTTTGCTATTAAAATATTTATTTAAACTTAAACAAATTTATGAAATTATTAATTGCTTATTTTTTCGATGTTTAATATTTTTAGGATGTGTCTTAAAAATAACATTTTTATATTATTAAGATTTTTAATAAGTTTTTAACAATGAAATCCAAAATAATTTAATTAAAATATTATTAGATTATCATTATCAATATATATATATATATAAAAGGGTTAAAAGTACGTGTGAAAGAACCCGCTGCGAAGTACCCAAAAGAAAGAAAAAAATTTAAAACGAACTTTCGTCATCATCGTCGTTAGAAGAATGATAATTGAAATATATATATATATATATCTTCCATCAATTAGAAACATATATATAATATACATATTCACAAGTGTAATCATATATATATTTATTTAAAGTGGTTCACGAGAATTGATATTAATCAATGTAATCATAAATTAATAATTATTTTTTTAAAATTTTATATTTATCACTTTATTTATTTCATATCTTTTATATTCATATATCTTATTTTATGATTAGGATATTGTATATTTAAATTAAATAATTGTATAAACGATCATGATTATTTGATTTAATCATAAAAAATTTAAAAAGTTATTTTTATTGAACTTGTAGTTAATCTTTTTGTTCTAGAATTCGCTAGTTGATTTTATTTAAATGACATATGTTTTGAATCATCTAGTTAAGATTATTCATTATTAAATTTGTTTTAGAACACGTACGAGTACTTTTTTTTGTTTGAACTATTTTGCAGTTTATTCGTGAATGTATTTGATTACCGTGAAGCTTATTGGTATATTCGTCTAAAAACTACTCAAACTATTATTAAAAACTGTGAAAACAGAGCGTGATCTCGTGAGTAAGGTACATTGGGGAAGTATCAAAATGAGGGTAGCATAAGATCGAGTTTATATTTGAACATTTAGTTTTCATAGTGGAATGTTAGGTAGTTCGGTAGATCGATGGTTTTTCTCTTAGGTTATGGTTATGGCCTAAGTTGTTTCCATCTAAAAATATTGTGTGTTATTCTCTCATTTCCGCACTCTATTATTATATGTGATTTCATACCTGGCCGCTTTGTTTAGGTTATTAAATTATAAATTAATAAAAATTAAAAATAACATATTTACCCCTCTAAGTTAATTAGGTTTATATCTTATAAATTTTCAATTGGTATCAAAGACAACACTAGACACACTTAGCGAGTTTAATCCTCAAGGACACACAATCCTACTTATGGACCAAATGAAAGAAAGTGGGACATCTGTTAGACCCCTACTCTTTGATGGGTATAAATACCCTTACTGGATGGCTCACATGCAAGCCTTTCTTAGACAAAATAAAAAATTTGGGATGTTATTCTTGATGGTTGGGAGCCACCTTCAGTAATGAAAGATGGTGTAACAACCTTAAAGCTAAGAAAATAATTGACCATTAAAGAACGTACCCTTAGTGCGGCAAACCAAATAGGTCTAAGCTCAATATTTGTTGTAGTGTCAATGGAAGAGTTCTTTAACATCTCCGACTATGAGATCGCTAAAGATGCATAAAATGTACTTTCTCTTGCTTATGAAGGAACTTCCCAAGCAAAACAAAAAAATTGAGATTTCTAACATCTGAGTTTGATTCTATTAAAATGAGCAACATTGAAGATTCTGGTTCATTCTATGATCGCTTTTGTGATATCATGAATACTTGTTCTAACATCGGTGAGAAAATTTCACAATCTATACAAATATGCAAACTCCTAAGCTCCTTAACAGTAGATTACAAGATGAAAGTTACAGTGATAGAGGAAAGCAAGAATGTGAACACACTAAAAATTGATGAACTTGTCGGGTCAATTCAAACCTATGAGCTCACTCTTGATCCTCTCAAGAAAAACAAGGATGTGACATTCAAAAGTTCCAAAAAGGATATCTTTAATAGTGATAAAGATATGAATGATGTGTCACTAATCTTGTTAGCACGAAAATTTAAGAAGTTCCTGAAAAAGAAGAGTCAACAGAATAATCAATCTAATAAGAAATAATTCAAGCGTTCGAGAGATTGAAAGTCAAGGGAACTCATACCTTCTGCCTCTGATGGTAAGAAAACTAAGCCCACTAGTCCTTAATACTTTATTTGTGATAACTTTGGTCATATTTTTGCAGAATGTGCGAACAATAAAAATAAAGTTGGAAAAGCTTTCAATGCTACACTTAGTGGCACAGAAAGTGAGAAGGATAATGCTAGTAACTCAAAGGATGATGACAATAGTTATTGTGCCTTCACCATAACTACTAAAGAACACCACAATGACTCCAACTCTAGCTTGGATGAAGGAAATGAGGAAGTAAACTCTTCTCTCTTATTGTCTAAGTTAAATATATCAAATTACGATGAATTATTCTTAGATTGTCTAGGTGATAGAAAAGAGAGAGATAAACTACTTGTTGAAGTAACTAAACTTAATAATATCATCAATATTCCCAAACACAAATTCCTCTAGCCTAGAGATAGATAAAAAGTAATTTTCTGAACATATTACTATCCAAAATTTGAGTCTTGTAGAAACCAACGAGGAAAATAAAAAGCTTAGGTAAGAACTTAGTATTGCTAAAGAAATGGTGGAAATTTTTATCATAGGTTCTGAAAAATTGACCAAAGACTTAGACTATGGAAAGCTAGATAAGAGAGGTCTTGGATACATAGATGAACAATCAACACCTTCCTCATCCAAAACTCATTTTGTAAAACTCACCATTACTTAGGTAGGGAAGATAATTTCTGCACCTTATCACTCTAAGTAAATTTAGTTTATTCCCATCTGTTATCCTTGTTTCACATAGTAGGACCTATAAGCATAATTTTTCTATGCATGCATGAATGTAAATTATAATAATGTGTTCAAAAATTCTACTAGGAAACATGAAATGTTAGGTTTAAAGAGACAAGTAAAATTTAGTACTTTTAATGCTAGGACTAATTATCATCGTTCTATTATGCATACTGCATCTTCATTTTGGATGAATGAGAAAAGTACAGCAAAAGTTCAAGAACAAGCTTATGAAACTTAAGTTAGTTGAGTCCCAACCCAATGATATAGGGAAACCAAAATGCAGGAAAATTTGGGTTAGAAAAGATTGTTTTTTCATGGTCACATGACTGTTTTTTATTCTTTCATGTAGGTATTTTTGTTAAAGTGCTTAAATGATCCCATGTGAGCAATCTATATTGTCTTTGTTTTATTTACTAGTTAAACTTACCAAAAAAATAAAAAAGAGAGAAAGAGAGAAATGGAATTTACATCTAACCAATAAGATATTGGACTTATTCAACACGTACAGACATATAAACTTATTTTTAGTGACTTAACTCATTTTGATATTTATTGTATAAATTATTCTACAATTTTAACTTATATACAAACATATTTATGTACATGTGATAATCAATGCTGACATGAACTTATTCACACATAGTTATCATGCTAGGTTTATGACTCGTACAAAAAGAAAGGGCTAATAAAGGTTGTGCAAAAGGTGATTGCTTATAAAACTTGTACTTAGAATGCACAAAAAGAAAGGGCTAATAGAGGTTAAAGAAAAAAATCCTATGCTTCATTTACAAAATAAATATAAAAAATTTAAGTCCTCTTTTGGTAGATATGTTTTATTTTGTGAGATTAAAGACTTGATTATAATTTTACACGATAGGTGATATTATTTTCTTTTGAGTTCTTCTTACTTGATCATAAATAAATTAATTGATATATTTGTAGAGTTTAAACATATATAATGCCTTTAAGTAAATGTCAATATGTCATTACATATGCGAAATGTGTCTCTTCTACTCTACTTGCTTATACAATAGGTAATCAAAAATTGAGTTAAAAAGAAAAAAAAGAGTTTTCAATTGATTGTGTGCATATTTGTGATTAAATGAGTTTAATACCTTCTATTTATGAAAATTAAAAAAAAAATCAGATTTTTATTCATTTACATCTTCTTATTTATTAACTTTTTAATTGGTTTTTAAGTTAGAGAGTCATAGAACTTAGGAGGAGTTTAAACCACATTATACTTTTGCATTAATCTTCTTTTACATTGCTCTATCTTTAAGGATGATTTAACTCTATTGCTTTGTCCTTCTCGTATGTCTAAAAGAGGGAGAGTGTGTTTCACTTTCATGTTTTATTTTGTTATGGATATAAGGAAAGAACATATTTAGTTAGGCTTATGTTAAGCTTGATTTGTATGAATGCATACACTACATGATTATTCTTTACACTTTGCTTATTTTTATGTAAACTGATCTAATGTACAATGAGGCTTTCAAGTCAAGTTGGCATTTTCTTTGTCTATGTCATTTCAATTGCTTTCAAACTTGTCAAATTGTAACAAAGATGGATTCACCAGATTATAACATAGTTTACTATGGAGTTTAGGACATCATTGTATTTTTATATTAATCTTATAAGTGTCATGCAATGAGAGAGAGATTTTTCCACACAAAAATGCCAAAGGGGGAGTTTGTAAGGATTATAAGTATTGGCTATTTTCGTGGACAAAATATTTGCATATAAACTTATTTTTAAGCTAACTATCAATTATATCAAGCAAAGTCAAAAAAATGTTAGAATTTCAGATAGTCGTATTTTAGGTATATCTTTTATAACTAAGACACATAGAATTATACTCATAAATTTAATATCACATGTTCACAAATCTAGAATTATTTTTTGCTGCTAAAATATTCATTTAAACTTGAATCAATCTATGATTTACTAATTGACTATTTCTTAAATGTTTAATATTTTTAGGATGTGTCTTAAAAAATAACCTTTTTATATTATTATGTTGTTAATGGAATTTTAATAATGAAACCCAAAATAATTTACCTTAATGTTATTAGGTTATCATTATCATCTATATATATATATATATAAACAATATAAGGGTTAAAAGGTAGGGTGAAAGAAGCGGCTTCAAAGTGTGCCAAAAAGAAAAAAAATTAAAAATGAACTTTCATCATTATCGGCATTAGAATAATGCTGGCTAAAGAAAAATCATAATATACACACATATGTAGAATGATTTATGATAAGAGATATTAATTGATGTAATCATAAACTGATAATTATTTTTTTTAAACCTCTATATTTATTAGTCTATTTCTTTCATATTTTTAATATTCATATAGTTTATTCTGTGATTAGGATCTTGCATATTTAAATAAAATAATTATATGAGCAATCATGATTATTTGATTTAATTATTAAATTTTAAAGAAGCTTTTTATTAAACTTGTGCTTAATCTTTTTCTCTAGAATTTGCTAGTTGATTTGATTTAAGTGACATATGTTTTGAATCATCCAGTTAGGATTATTCATTACTAAATTCATTCTATAACACACATGGACACTTGTGTTTTTTCTAACCTTTTTGCAGTTGATTCGTAAACGTATCTAATTGGTGGGAAACGTATTGGAATTTTTTTCTAAAAATCACTCACACTAATATTAGAAACTATGAAAAAAGAGTATAGGCTCGTAAGTAAAGTATATTGAGGCAGTATCCTAGGAAGGGTAGCATAAGACCGAGTTTGTACTTGAACATTTAGTTTTCATAGTGGAAAGTTAGGTTGTTCGATGGACCGGTGGTTTTTCTCTTAAGTCATAGTTATGACCTAGGTTGTTTCCAACTAAAACTATTGTGTATTATTCTTTTATTTCTGCACTATATTCTTACATGCGATTGCATGCCTATTCTTTTTGTTTAAGTTATTAAATTATAAATAAATAAAAATTAAAAATAACATATTCACCCATCTCTAGGTTAATTTGGTTTGTATATTATAAACTTTAACTTGTAAATTTATTATAAAATAACATGTTAATTATACATAACACATACACACACACATATATATGTAAATGTTATATTTATTTTAGAGCCAATTCGATGAGATACTTATTTTGAGGCTACAATATTTAAAATAGAGTAAAAACGAAGATTTTGTTGATTTACATGCACAAAATGGACTAAGATTTAAAACTATTTTGCCACTTCAATAGTAAATGCAAAAATAAATAAATGATAATTTTTTATGGAAACAACCTAGGCCAACATGACCCAAGAGAAAAAAAAGTATCCGTTTATTGAACCACCTAACATTTTTACACTAAAATTTAAGACTCAATTATAAAGATATCTTAGACTATCTTTACAGTCATAAATCACCTTGTGTAATCTATTTACGAGTTTTTACTCTACTCCACAATATCCAAAAGGTAGATATTAGATCCAAACCAATGTTCGAGTAAGTTTGAGTCACAATAACTGTGGAACCCACTTAAGGAATAACCTAAAACGTTAACACAAATAACAGAAGTGCTATACATATTCTATTTGGATTAATGCAACGAATAATCCAAACCTCTACTTTAGTCATATAAACAATTAAACTAAGAAGCATACACATAACTTAGAGCAAAACCATTTTAGGCACAATTTTGAATTCAAAATCAATAAATAGGCTTAGATATAAATTAGCATGACGATACTGATATCCTAAATGAAATAATAAAAACACAACTTAAATTAAAAAAAAACATAGTGCAAATAGAACAAACTATGTAAATCAATTCTCCAAAAAATTGCTATGTTTTATGATTAAAATATATCGAGAGATTAGTGATATATATAGAAAACCTAGGTGAAAAAGTCCACTCATCTAATGCGGTAAAATTATATTGGTAGTTGGTTACTGACTGTGATTAAAAATACAAAAAAGAGAAAACATTGGTCAATTCTCATTAACCAAATCGATCATTTTAGGAAGGAGATCGATCCCTATCAAAAATATGCTTTACCTATAAGATGAGATTGTTCCCTCTCTCAAAATTTCCTTTTGAAAAGTTATGTAGTTTAACATGATTGATTAGGGATTGGAGGGTGATCGATTCCTCACGCAAAAAACTGTGTGTGTGATTTATGTTGAAATGAAGATTAGAGTATCATCATTCAGCAATCGATCGAAAGGGGGATCATTGCTTGAAAATAAATGTGCATAAACTCTAACATGTAATATCACAATTGGTTCAAACCAAAGCCTATATAATATGCACATGAATATGGATGCAATGATATTTGAATATAAGACATTTAATCATTATAGCTTGATTTTTATAAATACAACCTTGAAACTTGTTATGAGAAGTCTTGCACACTAAGCAATTAGATATGAAAGTTATGTTTGTGAAATTATCATCTCTTATGGTCCATTCAATTATCTCCTCTTAATGATTACTTAGGGACTCAAATCTTGTCATGTGATTACATTTCAACTATCTATCCATCTTGGCCTTATGGAAGTTGACATAGTTCAAACCCACTTCTAGTTGACATGATACTAACCCATCGTATGAATCAGTCCACCATGGCCTTCACAACACATTATTGGTTGATACGGTACTAACATACCATATGACTCAACTACCACATCCTTCATCATGCACCGTTGGTTGATACGGTGCTAGTATACTTGCAAAACATATAACCATGCTCTGATACCACTTGTAAGATCCGAGTGCTTGCTAGGGAATTAGTCATCCTTGAGTTTTTTGAGCCAAGTATGCTTAATTGAAAGCTGGGCAGCCCAATGTTTCCCTCAAAACACGCTTATCAGGAAAAAGGCTGCCCAGACTTATAACCAGCACATTGCTCGCTTCTCTGGGCGATGTGGGACTCCAACACTCCCCCTCACATCGGACGGGAACACCGCAATCGACTGTCAAACCCATAGGGAACAGAGCAGAGAGCGAGCACATCGGGACCCTCAGGATCAGCTCTGATACCAAATTGAAAGCTGGGCAGCCCAATGTTTCCCTCAAAACGCGCTTATCAGGAAAGGGGCTACCCATACTTATAACCAGCACATTGCTGGCTTCTTTGGGCGATGTGGGACTCCAACACTCCCCCTCACATCGGACGGGAACACCGCAACCGACTGTCAAACCCGCAGGGAACAGAGTAGGGAGCGAGCACATCGGGACTCACAGGATCAGCTCTGATACCAAATTGAAAGCTGGGCAGCCTAATGTTTCCTTCAAAACACGCTTATCAGGAAAGGGGCTGCCCAAACTTATAACCAGCACATTGTTGGCTTCTCTGGGCGATGTGGGATTCTAACATGCTTAACTACAGAGTTTTGAAAAATAGTTGCATATATATTTTTAAAAAGCAATTGATGATTAGAACGAAAATGTTAATCTATTTAACCTCTTCCCTCCGAAGTCTCTTGGTGTTTGTGTTCCCTATGATAGGCACAACAATATTATACATTTTTTTGGTTTATATATGCTATGCGTTATTTCTAATTTTAATTAGGAGTAATTTATAAATGTTAGAGTTTGTCATGATTAATTAATTAATTTAAATATTAAAATGATATATATTTATTGTTTAATATTTATTATTTATAGGTTGTATTTACATATGTTCATGTTTGCATATTAGCTGGGTGTTGATAACTATAGTTATTTGACTATGTCATGGTCATCATATAATTATAATTGATACTTGGGATTTTAGGTTTGATATTGACGACATGAAGGTGATAAATATGTGTTTAGTGAGCTTTAGTTAACCATATAAATTTTAGTATATTTCAATTGTAAGGGAAATTATTTTGAATTCTAGCTTCTTTAATTTTTGGTATGAGTTTACATTCAAGTATTTTTTTCTTGCATGTCTATAAAAATGGGCAAGTCTTACATGCATAAATATATATAGATGTTCTATAAATTTTAAAATGTGTTAGAGAGTTGCAATTAATAATTTTTTACCCGATTTCTGGCTTACCATGAATCCCCGTGAAGATGAAGAACAATGTGGCTCGAATGACGTGGATGATGAATTTTTTTCTTGTTGTATAGGGCCTTGGACCATACCATTTTTTGATATGCTTTTTATATTTTTGCCCTTGTAAGTGAATTGAAAGTTGGGCAGCTCAATGTTTCCCTCAAAACGCGCTTATCAGGAAAGGAGCTGCCTAGACTTATAACCAGCACATTGCTGGCTTCTTTGGGCGATGTGGGACTCCAACACTCCCCCTCACATCGGACGGGAACACCATAACCGACTGTCAAACCCACAGGGAACAGAGGAGGGAGCGAGCACATCGGGATCCCAGGATCAGCTCTGATACCAAATTAAAAGCTAAGCTGCCCAATGTTTCCCTCAAAACGTGCTTATCAGGAAAGGGGTTGCCCAGAATTATAACCAGCTGATGAGTGCTCAAAAAGCACTAAAATTACCATGATTTTATGCATATTAATTGATTAAAAATATATATATTTATATGTTTTATCATATATTTATATAAATTTGTTTTTTTCAGAATCACGGGTATTTTTATTGTTTTTCAGGTATTTTCGCTTAAAAACGTCACTTAAAGACTCAAAAAGGAATACTGGAAGCAATACATCACAAATATATTAATAAATAAATGGGGAAAGGTCAACAAATATGGAAAAATAGGACAAAATGGGTCGAAAAGGTCAAAAATGTCAAAAAGGAGAAAATCGCGACCGTAGCAGCCCACCCCGCGCGCCAGTGGCCGCCGCGCGTAGCACGGCGCCGTCCGCGCATGCGCGCGCTCTTCCTCAGATCCGCGTCAGAATCCGTTCATGCGCGCATTCTTCTGCCTTTCGCGCGCTGTGCGCGCCTTGCCCTCCGCGCGCCGACACCATTTCCCCCATTTTTCACGTGCGGTAGCCCCATGACGTCATCCTGCCGTCATCACTGACCTCACTATTTGCACTACGCGTTTTCACCATTTTTTAACATTTTTTCACCCACTTTTTCTCTCCATTGTCACCTATAAATACCCCCTTCTCTTCATTTCATACCACACCTCAAAACACACTTCTCTCTTCTTTCTTTCTCTCCATTTCCTAGTTTTTAGTTTTTTTTTAGTTTTTCTTATGTTTTAGCTAGTTTCTCTTAGTTTTAGAGTTCTTCCCTTTTTGGGAAAAACTAGTTATGTTTTTGTAATTTATTAGCTTTTTGATTCAATAAATGGTAGTGCAAATTCCGCTTGGAGGTTTTCTATCAACGGGAATAGCATCAATCTTGTAAGGATTTTATTTTCTTTGAGTTATTTTTTATGCTTTATTCTTACATGTTATATTTAATTTGTGCGTGATTAAATTTAACTGCTAGCTATTTGTAAACATGATATAATAATAACGTTGTTATGCTTATAAATATTAAATATGTAAAAATCTCTAAAATGAATTGATTTTATTTTTATTCAAGATTTTATATTAAGAATGTTAGAGAGAAATATATTATTTTTCATTACAAACTTAAATCTGAAAATTAGATTTTAAGGTTTAATTATCCGGTCTAATTTAGAGTAGTGGTCTTTTATTTGTTGGTACAATCGCCCAGTAGTTAGAGTGAAGCTCTATTTCAAAAGTTTTTATAAGAATTATTATCTGAAAATGTACGGACAACATGCTTTCAGTAGTGGTTTTAAAACTTGAAAGTTAGTACTCGGATAATTAAATTCTTAGGTTTAATTTGGACACCTTGAATAAAGTTTAAACTGTCTAACCCCACCAAAGGTGGCATTTAAATGGTTCATTTTCAATCTCTTAGAAAAAGGAATTAATTTAATTAACAAAATTAGTTATCAACCCCACCCATAGGTGTTAATTGATTTGTTTAGTTAACAAAGAATATCTAACCCCACCAAAGGTGGTATTCATACAAAAAAGGGAGAATCAATAAATATCAATTCATATCTTTAATAACCTAGATAATATGAGCAAGCATAATTAACTTAGTTATTATATCCATAAATACTCCACTATTTATAAAAGATAAAATTTTCATAAATGTTTATTGAATCTATGTTTATTTTTATGTAAGTAGATTAAAAACACAAAAACCCCAAAATATCGTGACAGGATGTTTAGGATTTAATTTCGTTTTTAAAAGTTTGAATAATAAATTAAAAACCACATACATTCCTTCCTTAGATCGACCTTGGGAGTATACTTATCATTTTTTACGAAATGATTCGTGCACTTGCGAGAGTTTTATAAATATAAAACCAAAGTATTGGCAGGATCGACGATGCTGGTTTTCGCTCATCAAAGTTTTTGACAATCCCGATTCTGCCCATCACCAGCACATTGCTGGCTTCTTTGGGCGATGTGGGACTCCAACAAAGTGGTCCTGAATTTTTGAGTCTACAAGACATAGGCCTTCATAAATTGGATACAATCACATACATATTCATGTAGCTACAAACATCCAATATTAACTTATTGATATAATGCATGCTACCGGTGAAATATAGTAGGTCATATTCATTTTGCTAACTTTTGCATGCTCGATCTTTTGTAATTTGTTGTTGTATTACAACATATATATAAGACATAATTAATATCGAATAGAAATTACCTTGTATTTTGGGGTAAGTTTATATTCTACCAAATATTTTCAATATTCTTCATATATAAAATCAAAATGCTCAGGCTTCTTCTATGCCAACTTCAAGTCACTTCTTTCCAATATAGGTTTCAAATAATTTTTGTGAATGGGTTATGTGCGTCCTTCCAATGTTTACAAGTACTCTTCAAGTGCTTTGTTACATATGAATCAAGAATCTTGTATCTTAACTACACACATCAATTAAAGTAAATGAGTTAAATCATATAAAGTACTAGAAACATAACTAATGTATGCATGACTTACATAAACATTAACCCAAATTTCAATTTATCATTAGGTTTCATTTTCCTCCAATTATAATGAGCAACATTTTCCTTTGCTAGGTTGTTAGCCCATTTCATACTCTCCTTATTCGTATCTCCTATTAGGTTATCTCTAGCATCAAACTTCATATCTATTTTCCATTAGTCCCTTTAAAATTATTCATGAGATTCCTCAACTTGATTGTGTCATTTTGGTTATTAGAATACCACCTTGCTCCATATACTTATCAACATTATTATAGATATAAAAAATACGTCTTGATAAATTGATGAGCAATTTGAAAAACCTATATATTAAAACATATTTCTAATTTCCAACTACTTTGTTTTACTATAGTTTATATATGTACATGAGCAAACACAAAATGTCATTAAAGTGATTAAATCCAAGAGCATCCTAGTGTTGATGTCGTTAATATTGCCTTTAATAAGAAACATCTAGGGAGAATTCAAGGACTAGGCGAATTAGATACACCATCTATCTACTAGGGAGTACCTTTTGGATTATTCGAGATACTCAAAGCTAGTTAGGTATTGCTGCATTATACAAAGACAATCAAGATTACATTCAATGTAATGAAAATGCAGGAACAATTAAACAAACTCAGTGGGGAAAAACAACTTCTCCCAACCAGTGCATAGCGAACATGAGCATGTGATTCTTATATCAACATATGCATTCTCACAACCATCTACAAGCATTGTGCATGAGATGAAGTAAGCTGCACCCGAACCACTACAATATGGTGATTCTCTAAGTCTAATAAGTTAATTTTAAGTGAGTGTTTTGACATGATTTTAAAATGCTTTCATTATTGGTTGAATGTGGGATAAATCTGTTTTGCTTATTGAGCCTAAGATAAAGCATGTTGTTGCTTGAGCAACAAAATTGTCTTGTGGTGGTGGGTTAACACAACAAGGAATTGGAGTACAACATTAGTTTCATATTATAAGATATTCCACAACATTAGTGTTACATGTGTTTCATATATATGAATTTTAACATAGTTTTTTTTTGTTATAAAATTATTGGTAATTAAATGTATAAACTCTGATTAAATATATTTCTTATGAATTATTTAATGCATAAGATTTAATATAAAATTATTGAAATTACCCACTGTTGTGATGATCTCATATGAGGTCCACATATAAATAGGACATTACATGTACATATGTCGACCATATAGGAGTATGCGACCATATAGGAGTAAAAACACCCTATATAGGAGTAAAAACACAATCTAGTTGAAGCTTGACAACTTTCATGACTCGGGCTAGTGGTCAGTCTTCAAATACCCAAAGTTAATTTACATAGGCGGGGACACCCTATGAGCATTGTTGTTGGAATGGGCACAACTTGGATCTTCCTAGAGTAACAAGTTTAATGGCTCAGTCTATTCATGGGTTAGGCTCCAGGTCGATCAATATATTCAAACATCAAGTCTCACTACTCTTTCAGCTCGGTTCTTCAAATGGGGTTAAAGAGTAACAATTGACCAATGAATTTGAAATGTTCGATGTGCCTTAATAAATGCTTGTCATTTAATTAGAGAGAGAAGATTTGTACTTTTATATAAGGAGGAGCCAAGGCATTATTCATTTCATTATTTCCAGAACATCAGATAGAAATTGAATCAAAAATGCTTTGTCTTTTAAGCTTGTGCCATATAACTTCTCTGCTTAGGTGGTAAGAAAAATAGTTTAACACATACTTACTTTTGCTCAAGATTTTAGGGATCAATCATTAGGTTTAATAGTTTTTTTGATTTCTTTTCAGGTTGCTATCTAAATTCACTGATCTTATACTTTGAAAACTCATCTTTAGGTAACTTCTACCTTCTTATACCTTACCATTTTGTGTTTGGTAATATTTTGTAGAGACCATGCATAGAGAGGGATCATCACGAGCTATTGATAAGGTAGTCTTACCTTCATACTCCTCAAGCTCTTCCTCTTAAGAGAGCCCTTAACACCCTAGCTATTCAAGTCAAGTAGAAAATGATGTGTCAGGATCCTTTAGTGAAACAAATAGCTCGAGCAAAGAAGACATTTATGAGCCTCTTCCCTTTACGTCTATGTATCAACCTCAGACAACATGTACAATTGGGTTGAAAGTGCCTTAGACTTAGATACTGGTCTCCAAGTTATAGAGGAAAAAATATAGGAGGAAAAGCATCGATGAACCCATAGGTCAAACCAAAGGTTAGGAGGCCAAGATCAAACCAAATGGTTTATCTCTCTAGAACAAGGAGAGGCTAAGAAAGATGTATGATATTCCCTCCTCAGTTCAAATAATGATCCCCATGTTGAGCGTTCTTGATAATGATCCACCTCTAGTTGGATGGATAGCCTTTCATGAAAAGGCCTTATGGCTAGGGGTTAGGTTCCTATCGTACCCCTTCATAAGAAATTTCTTGGTGAAGTTACAATTCATACCATAATAATTGATGCCAAATGGGTAGAGTTACCTACTCTGTCTCACCCTTATATACAAAGAGTTCAAGTTCAAGTTGGAAATATTTGAGTTTAATAAGGCATATGTATTATAGTAAAATCCCACAGACACAAGAATGGTCTATATGTTAGTTAAGCAGGATCGGGGCATAAACGTGATTCTTCTTGAGGACAAAAGGAACTAGAAGGAGTACTTATTCTAAGTGTCTGGACGGTGGGAAAAGTTAGATAATGACTCAAGGTTGATAAGAAGCACCTGGGCTGACACCAAACTCATGATAAGGAGTATGGGTTCCCTTATCACAACCTTGTGCCCAGAGGCTAAACAAAGATTGGTTAATATCCAGAATAATCTGTCCTAGAAAACATAGTGGAGGAAATGGTTGAACATCCTATGCATTATTGCTTATGGATTGAAGAGATGTGGGTCAGTAAAGCCACCTCATAGGATAATCTGTACCTTGGGCACCCACGAAGCACAAGACCCCTCCTACTAACTTTGGAGGGAGGTTTTAAGTTTTCCTTAATGATGGTGAATGAACCTCGAGCTTACTTGTAGTAGAATATTCTTTGTTTAGTATGATCTTTTTTAAAATCTAACTACCCTCCTATGTTTTTGCAGGTATCATGGAGTTTAACACCAATACTTTATTAGCCCGGTTTCAAAATAGAGTTTCCAAACAAGAAGAAAGCATGTGACCATCGATGAGGTCGTGCTTATGCAAGCTCTTACCGACATCCCCAAGTCAACATATTTCCACATCCATTATCTCTATTCAACAAACACCTATTTCTCTTGTAAGGGACTCTAGAAGGGAAAAAGGCGTTATCGACAACTTCACTACAGAATTTGAGTGAGTGGCCCTATACATGATATGGCTCTAGAAAGGCTGGACCATTATGTGGATTACTGCCCCTACATGGTATATGAGAAGTAGATCGATGCCATAGACAAAGATGCTGATTCTGGGGTAATGCTTAGCATACTGTTGTATCAAGTAAGTATCACCTCAAGATTTTCTTTATTCCATTTGAGTTTATAATCTTCTCACATTAAGTTTTGTTTTCCTCATTTTTAGGACAAACTTATTCACGAGCTTAGTAGAGTTTAAGGTGATGAAAAGTTGAAGCATGAGCTCGAGGTAGAAAAAAAAGAGCCATACCTCTACTTGAGCTAAGAATGTTGTGTTGCTTGCCAAGGCAAACAAGTGGGAGGGCGAGGCCATCGAAAAAAAGGAAAAATTGGCCAAGGCTATACATGAGCTAAATGAAAGCTTGAGACACTTTGAGTTGCTTGAGGAGGCTAAGAGTAAGCTCGAGGATGAGGTTAAAGCTTGTAAGCATGAGCTTAATGATGCCAAAGACACATTTACTCACAAATAAGAGAAGATAGTGCCATCTTGAGGCCATGATCAAGAAACTTTCTTAGAGTATTAAGATTGGATACTTGGCCATGAACTCTCTTAAGAAGGAATCCAAAATGAAATTCCCTAGTTAATATTACTATCAAATCCTCAACATCTTAGCTACACCCCCATACTTACCCACACAAACCTAGAATGCGAGTGACAACCAGGACAAAGACTCCAAGGCCAATGATGGTAGACCCAGGGTAGGAGATGAACAAGTTGGAGAAGGAGCTAGGGATCCTTAGTTCTTTAGTGGGCTCAAGGCCTTTTATTTTCGGAAAAGCTCAACCCCTTCTTTCGTCTATATGTGTACGAGCTATTCTTGTAACTAACTAAACTTTTTACTTAATAAAATATTATTTTAAGAAGTTTATGTATTTCATGTACAATTGTGCATTTATAGTATTCATTTATGATGTTGACCCACCTCATCACTTGTAAGACATTTGTCTTATTGTTTATCCCAATGTCATTCCCTATAAAAATGGATTAGAGATACTTGTAATTCAAATGTCCTCTTTTGTTTGAAGAACCTAAAAAAATCACTTTATCTTTTTTGTTCGCACCATATGGATTCTAATTGGGTAAATAGACACTCAGATTGAGCTTTAAAATTAGAGAATGCTAGGCTCAACACTGAGGTAGAGAAATTAAAAACCAAGTTTTCCAACCAGAAGGATAAAATTTCTCTTTATGGAACAAAAAAGTGTGAGCTGGACTCCTGTAAAGAGAAATTATCTCAAATACAGGCATATGAAAGAAGGACCATGACTAAAATGGCTGCTCTAGTTGACAGGAGATCCCATTGGAAAATGTTTTACATGAAGTAAGCTGAATGTGTGTTCCTCAAAGTGATGAGTGCTGTTGAGAAATTGGAACATTCCATTGTTAACTTGAGCATAGCCTCTACAAAGGTAGAAGCAAATATCTGTAAGAAATTTATCAAGATTCAAGTTGAGTTGTTACTGTTAGTGGAAGATGAAAATGAGTCGGACATTGATCGTGCATCCAAATGTCTTAAGAATGTTTAGTAATTTTTGGCCACCAAGCTCTCTATTAATAAACATTTAAAGCTTTGTAAGCTTGATCAATGTAGCTTCATTTTCAATAAAATGGACTTGTGAAGCTCAATCAATGTAAGAAACCTGGAGTAGGAGTGGTCTACATGGCCTATAATTGAGGTGATCAGCTCGTGACATGGAATTTTAAGGGAGAATGTTCTACCTAGTAAGTGATCAAGGTTATCAACTCTCTAACATCATCTGTTAGAGTGATCTATCTGGTTCTTGACTGAGGTGATCAACTCGTGACATGTAATTTTAAGGGAGAATGCTCTACCTGGTTTGTGATTGAGGTGATCAACTCTTTAACACCATCTATCAAAGTGTTCTACCTAGCTTCTGACTAAGGTGATCAACTCGTGACTTGGAATTTTATGGGAGAGTGCTCTACCTGGTCTATAACGAAAGTGACTAACTCTTTAATGGAATGTGTTAGAATTCTCTACTTGGTTCCTGATCGAGGTGATCAATACATGACATAGAATTTTAAGAGAGAGTGTTATACCTAGTTTGTGATCAAGTTGACCAATTCTCAAATTTCATCTATCATAGTGCTCTACTTGGTTTCTAATCGAAGTGATCAACTTATGACATGGAATATTAAAAGAGAGTGTTCTACCTAATTTGTGACATAGGTGATCAACTCTCTGACATCATTTGTTAGAGTGCTTTACCTAGTTCCTAATCGAGGTGATCAACTCATGACATGGAATATTCATGGGCAATAGTGTATTTTCTCATAAAAAGTTATTACATATATATATGGGGTGATACATTGAAAATGATAAATCAAAGCACATTATAATTGGTACTTTTTCAAGCATTGAGCATTCTAGCTCGTACTGTCTTCAAATCCCTTTATTTTTTTCCATAAGTAAGCCATTCTTATGTCACCATGCTTATTTGATATGGGCCTTCCCAATTTGCACCTAACGTTCCAGCCATCCACTCCTTTTTGTTAGGGAAGACCTTTCTGAGAACCCAATTACATAGAATGAAAGATTTAAAGCATGTGGCTTTTTGTAATGATCCATCACCTTCCTTTTCTATTCAACCATTCTCTTTAAGGATTTATTTCTTTTTTTTTCTCTACTTGAATGAAGTCAATTGCTCTATTTGAGGTGTTTTAGTCTTCAGTGAGGGTTGATCTCATAGTTGGTATTGTTATCTCAATTGGCATCATAGCCTTAGTCCTATACAATAGTGAAAATGGTGTCTCATTAGTGTTGCCTATGGGACTAGTCCTAATGGTCCCATAATGCCCCAGGTTACTCTTCCACCTATCTCCCTTCGTATCTTTTAACTTTCTCTTTAATAAGTTAAGTACTAGTGTGTTGGAAGACTTTACCTGACCATTAGCTTATGGGTAATATAGAGTTGAATGACACATTTTGATATGGTACTTAGTGGAAGATTCTTTGATGTTATAGCTAGTAAACTGCATTGCATTATTGGTAACAAACTCTTTGGCCAAACTAAAGTGACAAACTATGGACTTTCAAATAAATCGACTTACCTCATCTTCCTTTATTTTTCCTAGGGACTCTACCTCAATCTATTTGGAGAAATAATCTATGGTGACCAATAAGATTGTCTTTTAGCCCATTGTTAGTGGTATGGGTCCTATTATATCCAATCCCCATTTGTAGAAGATTTATAGGCTAACTTTCCCCATTATTGTGGTCGGTAGCCTATGTAATAATGAGGTAAACCTCTGACATTTATCACATTCCTGGGTGTACCTCATGCAATCTGCTAGCATAGTTAGCCAATAGTAACCTTATCTCCTAATTCGTTAAGACATTCTTCTTCCACCCAAATGGGAGCCACACTCTCCATCGTGGGCTTCAAACATGATTTTTTCATACCACTCTCTAGCTATACACAATACCCTAGGTCCAAGGGCCATTCTTTTATAAATTTGCTATTTTACACCATGTACTGACCTACCTTAGTCTTGATTTCTTTTTTTAGCTCCCGATCTTCAAGTAGGTCTCCTTTTTTTAGAAAGTTAGGATAGGAGCAAACCATGGGTTGGTGGCCTAACCAATGCTTCCAACTATATTTTCAGCCTCTTCCAAATTGGCCATTATTAGGATTGTTATAGAAATTACCTAATTATGATTGGCCTCCCATACAACAGCTAGTATGGCTAAAGCATTAACATGACCATTCTTATTTTTTTATATTTGCTTGATCACGAAGCTAGCAAATTTCGAGAATTTCTCTCTTAACCTTTCTATATATCTCATCATCTTGTTGTCTTTTGCCTCAAATGTGCCTAAGTATTGATTGAACACTAGTCGTGAATCACTATGCAAGTCAATACTAGGCTCTGAGCTTCTTTGCAATTATAGCACCAAATATAAGCACCTTGTACTATACAATGTTATTGGTCACTTGGAATTCCATCCTGATAGTGTATTCAAAGCATTTTTCATCATAGTCTATTATGATGACCCTTAGAGTAGTTCCATTGAAGTTGTACGCATCATCGACAAGTACTTGCAAGGTTTATATTTCTCTATTATCCATGCCACATACTTTACCTAAACTCAACAATAAATCCTACCAATGCTTGCACTTTGATCAAAGTCCTAGACATATACTTGATATTATATTCTCACACTACCACTATATATAAGTTGAAGTAATGTTTGAGCTTTCATGCCATCACTTTTAAGTTGAAGGCCAACTTATCAATCATTGGATATTTACTTTAGGCATATTTCAAGATCTAGCTAATATAGTAGACGAGGTGTTGGAACTTGTTTCTTTCCGTAAGAAGTAATAACCAAATATAAATAAAGTTTTTCACTTGGGTTTGGGTTGACTAGGACTTAGGGCTTGCTCAAGTACTACTTAATTCCTTTGAAAGTTCTATAATAATCTTCATTCTAGCAAGATGACATGTTCTTTCTTAACATTTTGAAGAATGGTGAGCACTTGTCTATGCATTTGGAAATGAATATGTTGAGTGTCATTATTCTTCCATTGCATTGCTGGATTCCTTTCAAGTTAGTAGAAGGTTTCATGTTGACCAAAGCTTGTATCTTGTTTGGATTGGCCCCAATTCCTTAGGTAGATATAAGTTATTCTAGGAATTTTTCTAAGGCAACACCATATATATATTTTTTAGGTTTAATCTCATACCATAACTTCGAATTACATGAAATATTTCTTCAATCTTTGACATGGTTTACAGGTTATGTTGACTTTATCACTATGTTATTCACATATACTTCTAGATCTTCCCCAATTGGTCAAAATATATCTTATTAATGAGGCATTGATACGTAGCTCCCACATTCTTTAAACCAAATGGCATTCAAGTGTAATAGAAGGTCCCTTCCTCAGTAGTAAAAGACGTTTTCTCCTCATCCTCTATGTCCATTCTGATTAGATGATAACCATAATACGTATCAAGGAAACTCATTAAATTGAACCCGATAGTAGTATTGACCAGTTGATCAATGCTTGGTAGGAGAAAACATTCCTTTGAGCATGCATTATTCAAGTCTGTGAAGGCTATACATATACAGGGTGATCAGTAAGCCTTTTTTACTAGCACCATATTTGACAACCAGGTTGAGTAATCTACCTCTCTAATAATATTCGTCTCCTTAAGTGTGGTGACCTAACCTTTAATCACTTCATTATTTTCTATTACGAACCTTATCTTCCTTTGTTTGATAGGTCTAACTTTTTTATCAACATTCAACTCGTGGGTTATAATCTTTGGGTTAATTCCAAGCATTTTGATAAGAATCCATGCAAAGGTATTGGAATTAGCTCTTAAGAATTAAGATAGTTGCTCCCTAACTTTAGTTGTTAAGTCGATGCTCAATTTTAGTGAGTTGTCTTCCCCTTTATTTTCGACAAGTAAATCTAAAACTTCAATTGAATTAATCAACTTTATTAGGAATCTACACATAGCCTTTTTTTGGCAAGGCCTATACTATAATTTCTCATTTAAAACCACCTCCATTATTGTAGCATTATAAAAACCTCTAACCTTTTCTTGGTCCCCCTTATCTCTTTTATGCCTTTCTTAGTTGAGTATTTGATGACTTGGTGGAAAGTAGATGGAATTGTTTTAATCTTATGTATTCAGGATCTATCCAGAATGGATTCGTAATGGGCTAGGACATTAATCACCATAAAGTTGGTCATGATTATAAATCCCATCTCCATAACTAACAATATCTTAGTTCCAACTGTATAAGTAATGTTATTGTTGAATCCCACTAGGGGTAGCTCTTTCCTCTCGATGTCACATTTCTTTATACCTAAAGGTTTCATTGTCGACAGAAAAAAAGGTTAAAGGAGCTCCCAGTATCAATCATGATTCGAAAAACATCATAGGATCCAATCCATAGGATGATTACCAAAGAATCTTCATGGGGATATGAGGTCTCATCCTTCACGGAGAAGGTGATTGCAAAAGAGGACATCCCTTTATCAAAATTATAAACATGTGGTAATTCATAGAAGTCTCTAGCATATCTTTTATGTACATTACTAGAGGTCTCATTGAGCCTAGGTCTTCTATGTATAGTATGGATGGTTCTAACATTATCCTCATTGTGTGGCTCTATCCGGTTACCTGGTGGAACGGTAGCCTTAGAATTTCACGTTGGAGCTGTTAATCAGCTTATCTGCTATTGTTTCCCAAAACATCACTCAAATGCCCTCTGAAAAAAAAATCTTATATTTCTTTCTTCAATGTCTGTAATCTCACTTTCGTGGCCTATATCTTTGCGAAAATCACATCACATAGATGTGTCCCTAAAAGGTGTCCTCATTTTTGGTGGCCACCTAACATTTTGCTTATTCTCCATCCTCAACACAACTTGAGCTAAACTTACTCTCAAAGGTGGAGCTTTAAAGGGGGATAATGACCTATTCCAAGGCCCCCTATTTCTCAACCATTGACCACCCATCTTGTGATTTAGAGCAAAGCGTATATTTATATTAATAATTTTATCTTGATTTGATCTGTATGGGATTATTCTCATTCTTTCCTTTTCTAGTGTAGATTCTACATTGGCCTTGCTCTTTTTGTCGAATTCCAACTCCCTTTCCAAATTAACAAACTTTCTAGCCTCTTCATAAGCTTCCTCCATTGTTTGGATTAATTCAATGAATAAATTAGAACTTCTTAATAAACCTCATTTGAAAACTTCCATTGCAATAAAGTTAGGGTAGTCTACTATTTCTAACTTTTTATCTCTTAAACCTTCTTATGTATTCCT
Organism: Hippophae rhamnoides; assembly: GCA_033030585.1. Taxonomy (NCBI): domain Eukaryota; kingdom Viridiplantae; phylum Streptophyta; class Magnoliopsida; order Rosales; family Elaeagnaceae; genus Hippophae; species Hippophae rhamnoides. The sequence continues at coordinate 39,742,237 of CM065430.1, read as the reverse complement.
CAATAGACTCTCAATTTCCCTCGATGATTGAGAAAAGGTGATAGGATTTTTTCCTCATGGGCTTGTTGCTAGCATAATTGGTGATGAACAACTTAGAAAATTGAGAGAAAAAGGTTATGGTATGGGGTACTAAGTTATTAAACCACTTTTAAGCACCATTGCATAAAGTGGCAGCAAATAGTTTGCATATTATGGTATCTCTCTTGTCTCGAGTGAGGCTCATATGGACCATAATCGTCTTGAAATTTTGAACTTGAGTTATCGGATCCTTCATTCCTTGGTAATCGAGACACTTAGTAGTACTAAACTCGATTGCGGGCTTATTGCTCTCTATTTTGTCAAAGGGAGAGATATGTAATTGCCCAGAATCCCTATCAACTTCATAGTGTAGCTTGCCTTTGTCATGCCTTTTGTTAGTTTCTTGAGGGTCTTGTCTTGATTTTTATTTGTTTCCTCTAATGTTTGTAAGTGTGCCTCTTAACTCTTTCGTACTTATAGCAATTGTTCATTGTTAAGCTATATTGCATTAGAAGGAAAGGCGCTATCTATTACATTTCGACCTAGATGGGATCATTTACTAAAGGAGTCATCCCAAACTCATCAACCAGGTTAGAGGTTCGACCCGTCAGAACGTATGGGTCTATTTTTGAGTGTAGTGCTCTATTTTCTTGTAGGGTCTCCTCGAGCTCTCTTATTAGCTTAAGAAGTTAGCGTGTCAACTCTTGATTGGGGTCGATCTTAACTGGAGCCTCTTCTTGGATTGGCAAGGTACGAACTTGTGATGAAGATGCTATTTCGTTCGCTAGTCTCAGCCTTTCCTCCGCTTGCATCCCCACCATGATGGGCATGAGCCTTAGAGAACATGATATGGGGATATTGTTTACGAGGTTTCTCTCTCAAAACCCAAGTGAATCCTTGAAAATAAATGGTTAAAAGCTAAGGTTCGACCTTTAAATCTTGAGCCCCATGATGGGTGCTAAAATATTGGGATGATCCAATTTTTAAAGAGAGAAACTAGAGAAAAGTTAGAGAGTCTAGAGTGAATTATGTGGATCTCATATACACGTAGGAATGTATGCGTGTCAATCATATGGGGGTACACCTCACAGTGTGTCAGGAGGTTACATATGTAAAAACACAATCTAACTTAAGGTCGACCACTTTTATAGCTCGAGTTAGTAGTCGACCTTCCAATATCCAAAGTTACTTTGCATAGGCAAGGGTACTCTAAGAGCATCGTTATGGGCACAAACACAACTTGGATCTTTTTAGAGCAACAAGTCTAATGGTTCAGTATATTCATAGGTGGGGCTCCAAGTCGATCAAACACCTATTGATGTATGAACTATAATAAGATGCATAGTATCTTATGAATTCACATATATGAATGGGCGGTTATATTAATAACCATAACTATCCCGCACTAGTTTCGAGTACATTAGGTTAATAACTATTGGTTATGAGTCGGTAGTTATTTTTTCACGGCTTAACATCGTTTCTTATTAATTAAAATTTATTAAAAAATATATTTAGTTTAAAAAATTAAATATTAACTTAATTCTTACTTTACTATGTTATTTAAAATATTAACATTGATTTTCATTTTTTTAATTATTTAGTACATGTTTTTAATTATAATAAAAATATTAAATAAGAATAAATAAAATTTAATCTAATTATACAAAATATTGTGTATTTTATTATTAAAATTATATTTTTATATATAATTATATATTTATCAAATAATAATATTAATATATGATTGATTTCGGTTAATCACAGTTTCGATATTTTAATAACCATTCCAGTCTTACCCCTTATCAGTTATGGTTATTTTCGAATAAAAATCTTCAAATTTTTACGAATAATCATAATTTCAATTATCTATTATTAAAATATCAATCCCTATTCAAATAGATATAATTGAGTTTAAAAAATTGTAATTTAAAAAAACAAGAAAAGGGTATTATTGATTATAAGTTTGTACCCATTTATAATATACAAAACAACTATAATATTTATATGATGGTATTTTTTTATGAAATGATGTAATAATTAGGATATAATATTATTTCTAAAAAATATAGGAGTAATATGGGAAATAGAGCTATATTCTTCATAGCGTAAAAAGATCTAAAATATAGGGCTTTTAAATTTTTAATAACTTATCATAGTAAGGACGCATATAGTCGTCATATAAAAATATAAGAATATTATATATATTTTAAAAATAAATAGATATAATAAATAATATTAATAAATTGTAAATAATTTAAATTAACGATGTGTTATTATATTTTAAATTTAATAAATAATGACTAAAAACAATAAAAAATTAAATAATATATATATATATATATGGTTAAATGAATTCAAATTAATTATTAAAAATAATTTATTAAAAATTATATATATATATATAAACTAATTAACTTAACCAATAAATATAATCAATCTTATATATTAATTACTTTAATTTTTTTTACGTAATTATAATATAATATAAAATTTTATAAAAATTAAAAATATCACATCGTATTAAAAAGTAATTAAAAACTTAGGACATGTAAAATGAGTGATTTAAAATGAAATTATTTAATTAATATAAAATTAATATAAATAGTTTAGAGTAATATTTTAATATTTAATTTAAAAAATAAATATGTATTTTAAATTACTAAAAGTTACTCATTTTTATGTAGAATAATATTTCTCAAATTTTGAATTATCTTGATAGTTTAAAATTCTTAAAAGTAATTTAAATCACTTAAAATCACTTTCAATGAAAAGAAAAATAAAAAAAAGGGATCCAAACAAACTAGCAGACGTGCCTCCGTAGCAGTCTCCGTCCATCCACGGCTTCGCTCTAGTCATCAAAATTAATATTAGTTTTCTTATTAAAGTTAATCTTTCAATTTTAGTTTTTTTTTTAATTATAATAATAGGAGTTTATTTTGATTAAAACATAAATAATAATAACATGAAAATATAACCTCAAACTTATAAGTTAAAACTGGAAATTTATGTGGTGTCAGTTTATTAGTAAACCCAATCTAACATTCGTCATGTATCGTTTTTTCAATACTCAATGTTTTTTTTTTTTGTATTTGGCACTCTAAAAAAACCCAATATTTTGTTTTCCATAAAATATATCCACCTTCCTATTAAATTTATATATTTTTAAGAAAACTTAATAATATATCACCACTAAAATAAGTCAAAACTTTTAACATATCGTTCAATATATGTTGAAAATGTATGGAACAATATATTAATACTATATATAAGTTGATATAGGGGTATACATATAATTGCAAATAAAGGAGTGAAGTACATATAAAACTATGTTAAATATGATTAAATGCTAAGTTACCAAACTTTTATTACATGCTTTCACGTGCAAACCGTTTTAACTTGTTAGTTAATTCTTACTACAAATTTAGGGATTAAGAGGCATGTATGTAGCCACATCAAGAGGAATTGACTTATGGATATATATAATATTCAATGAGTTTGCTTTTCATATAAGGTGGTACCTAATATCAGATTATATCTAATGTTAGGTTATATTTAGTGTCAAATCGTAATTAATATTAGGTGGTATTTAACGTCAAAATAACTTAATTATTTAATTGTTTTTGGTTTTAAATTTCCTTTAATTAATAGTTAATAAAATATTATCATCTCATTATATACATACATACATACATACATATATATATATATTACACCTATATATTCATATATTATAAAAAATAAACACATATTATATATTACACCTATATATTCATATATTATAAAAAATAAACACATATTTAACACATAAAATATGATTAAAAATAAAATTAAATAAAATAATTCTACTTAAAATCATAAAAATAGTGATATTTTATCTTGTATTTGTACTTTAAAACAAAATCATATTTTAAAAATTTTATACCGGTGTGTGTCAAATTAAACTTATTTAATATTAATTTAATTGTATTACATAACATTTTATATATATATAGAATTTTTTTAAAAGTATATATACTTTTTATTATATATATTTTTTTAAATAGTAAGAAAAATAATATATATTTTTTATTTTTTTATGAGAATATATATTTTTTATGTAAATAAATAAATAATTAAATAATGTTTAATATTATACTATGAGAATATATAAATAAATAATTAGATAATATTTAATATTATACTATGAGAATATATAAATAAATAATTAGATAATATTTAATATTATTAAGTGTTATTATTATTATTATTATTATTATTATTATTATTATTATTATTATTATTATTATTATTATTATTACTACTTGATATGAATATTTGATTTTATGTGATTTAAAAATAAATCTTTCTTTGCCTCAGAAGAAATGTCGGAATAACACAGGGCTCTCTAGTTCTTTCCTATATATATTAACTCCTACATTCTCTCCCTATCTCTACTGTTCTATTTCATTCTTCTATTCCTATATCGTGCCTGATTTCATTTCCATCTCGTATACACAGAGAGATAAACAAAGAGAGAAATTTGTGAAGTGGGTTGCAGAGAAAATGGGAGGATGCGCAACAAAACCAAAGGTAATCAATACTAAAGAGACCACTGAGGCTCCACCACCAGCTCCAAAGCCTAATAAGGAGGATAAATCTGTTGGTATTGCCCTTTCCCTTGAGCCAAAGGACAAAAATGTACTGGTTTCTGAAGTGCCTGAGAAGAAGGAAGGAAAGAAAGATAAGGTTGAAGGAGATGTGGGTGACACAACCAAGGAGGTTGTTGATGGTGACAAGAGTACTGAGGAACAAGTTAAGCACAGGTCTCTCAGTAACTTGTTGATGGAGGTAATTGGCTAAATTTTGTTTAGATGCTTTATTATCTGTCTTCTTTATTTTTAATTCTGTTTTTGAAGATGTGTTAATTTGGCTTCTTGGAGATAGTTTTCTGGGTTTTTGAAACAGAATTAATCTTTGTATCCTTGACTTGAAATGAGGGACACAACATATATAACTTTGAGAAAGCAAAAGGTAAGGACAAGAAGATACTGTTTCTGGAATCTTAATGAACTAACGATATACTGGATTAATTAATAAAATACATATGACTTTTCTCTCTAATGGGTATGATTTATTTACTTTTGTATGAACACCGAATTTCTTGAAATGTAATTTGTATTGCTCTTTCTCCTTGTTGATGTGGTGAAGGCTGATGAGAGGGAAAGTATAAGTGAAAATATTGTCTTATGCCTACATATTTCTTGTTTTTATTTCCAACCGAATATGCAAGAACTTCTTGTTGGAACAAGTTGTTTTTATAAGAATTCACAATTTCCAACACTTCTTACATTTTTTTTTCTTTTTTGGTTAGGAAGGGACAGTTAGGAAACGATTTGAATCAAGAAACAACACGCAAATAATTAAATTTATTCAAAAATAGCTTTATACACCCTGGTACATTAATGAAAATATTATATATATATAATAATAATAATATTGAAAATTGATATGTTATTTTAAAACTAATTCCATAATATACTATATGTTATTAATTTCAGAACTTGTTATGAAACAGAGAATATCAAATTTTGGTGAAATAATTTAATTTGGTCTCTAAAGACATCATGAAGCCTTCATTTTACTACATGATTTTTGAAGAAAACTGTTTTGAACTCATAAAAAAGAGTTACTCTAATGAGGCATATGGTATATACTCTTGTAATTAAGTTGGCTCATGACCTTAGCCTTGTAAAATGTTGATTTTGAATTTTCCATCAAATTATCATTCATCTAACTCCGAAATGATTCTGAAAATTTGTTTCTTCATTTTAAAATTTTTCTTCATTGCTTGGACGCACATGTGTAAGAATCTATATATGGTATCTTGATCGTTCCATCACGTCATGATTAGTCAACAAATAAAGGTGTCATAGTTTAATAGCCTACTTCTTGTCTGAACTCTCTTTGTTTTTGCTTGCCACTGTTCTAGCCTGTGGCTAGTTTGTGTACTGGTGAAAAGACATAACCTTATACTTGTTTTCCTTGTTTCAGCTTTTTTGTGCTTTCTAGCTTTGGATGTGCTTTTAATTTTTGTCCGAGAGATAAAAAAAATTTATTCATTTTCCTTTCAAACGTAAAATGGTTTATTTTTTTCGGTTTTACTCTTTTATACTTTCTTTTTTTGGTTAGTTTTTAACTTTATAGAGATTCAAGAAATAGTGATTGAAGCCCAAAACTTCTCTATTCTTCCCATCTTTGAAATAATTGTTTTTTTAAAGTATAAAACTAAAATCCTTAAAATTTATGACATTTTTTAAACTAACTCATACTCCTTCAATTCAAAGTAAGGATACTGTTATTATATTTATGAGTTTTAAGAAGTAAGTTTACTTCTTTTTCTTGACAATTTGAACTCTTTTGTTCAATTTTTTCATTCTTTTCATTTCTAAAAAATTTCAAGAACGTCTCTTCTAGGCGTCCAAAGAATTCTTACTTTCAAAAATTGATTGCTGAAAATAAGAGAAAAATGTCTATTTTCCCTGACACTGGTTTTTCGGACAATACAAGTATTTAAATAATTGATGTTTAGTAAGACCAGAAGGCAAGTTTGATTTTTGTTTTTCTTCTAAGGGCTTAACAAGACTGTCAATCAAATAAAGGGGGGTTAACAAAGTGTTCCTTTTTTTAGAAAGGGAAAAAAACTGTACAAAAGAGAATCTACATCCTTTCTACTGTCATTTCCGGTGTTTGACTGGTGAATCTTGTGCTGCATGTGAATATTATGCAACTTGTAAGGTCAATTTGTCATTTGATTGAAAGGTAAAATATGACACATGAGATTATTAGTACACTGAAGTTGACTGATCATTGGCATTATTTGGGACTTGCCTTGTTGGTGGGTCCAATATAATGTCTGTGTTGTATTTTTCTATCAGACAATGAGGCCTCTGAAAACTTTTATTGGGTCTCTCATGACTGTTTAGTTCTATAAGCTCAAATTTTAACCATTTCTTTCTTTTTTGGGTCCAACCAAAAAAGAGCACTGTCATTGTTTTGTTTGAATAAATGCTTAACAGACCATGTTATGATTGTATGTTTGTATCAAGTGGAAATCAAGAAGTTTATGTGTCAAACACTTTGTCATACATTCAATTTGGTTTATGAAGATAACAAAATTAATGTTAGAGGATTGTTGGTCTTACATCACTTGTGTTGTGAATGTTGATCATAAATTAGATGAACTTTATTAATTGGATTTTCTTCCCAATTTCAATAGTTAATTTCTAAAAATAATGCAGAATGAACAGAGCAATGACTCCACAGGAACTGAGAAAAAAACACCAGAGACGGTAAAAGATCCAATAGAAAATGGAAAAACTATATTAGAGGCAGTGAAAGATTCAGCAAAAACGGCGACAGGATCATCAGAGCTAGTTAAAATAGAAGCTGTGGTTGAACCCGAGAAACCTAAAAATGAATCTGCAACTCAAGTCCCAGAAGCTAAAGATTCTGAGACACAAGTTGAAGAGACTTATGCTCAACAGTTTGTTGATGTTCCTTCAGAGCCAATTAAAATGAAAGCAGTAGTTGAACCTGAGAAACCTAAATATGATTCAGCAACTCAAGTCTCAGAAGTTAAAGCTTCTGAGACACAAGTCGAAGAGACTTCTGCTCAAGAGTTTGTTGATGTTCCTTCAGAACCAGTTAAAGTAGAAGTGGTAGTTGAACCTGAGAAACCTAGACATGATTCTGCAACTCAAGTCCCAGAAGATTTAGCTTCTTCTGAGACACAAGTTGAAGAGACTTCTGCTCAAGAGTTCGTTGATGTTCCTTCAGAACCAGTTAAAGTAGAAGTGGTAGTTGAACCTGAGGAACCTAGACATGATTCTGCAACTCAAGTCCCAGAAGATTTAGCTTCTTCTGAGACACAAGTTGAAGAGACTTCTGCTCAAGTGTTTGTTGATCTTTCTAAGAAACCTTTACTTGGTAAAGTAATTGAAACCGTTCTAGCTGTAGACACACAATTTGAGGCGGCAAAAACCACAGAAGTAAAGGACAATGCTGAGATTGGCAAGCTTGTGTCTGAAGAAAAAACTGCTTCTGAATTGAAGGAAAATTCTACAGGGAATGTGAAACCAGTTGAAAAACCTTTAGAATTGAAGGAAAATTATGTAGAGAATCCGAAACTGGCTGTTTTGGACCAAAAAACCTTCGAACTGAAGGGAAATTCTGTAGAGAATGTGAAACAAGCTGTTTCTGAAGAAAAAAACTATGGAATTGAATAAAAATTCTGAAGAGAGTGTCAAACTAGTGACTGAGGAAAAGACTATAGAGCTGAATTGAAAAGTAAGTGTGATCATGAAGAAGAATCTGACTGATGTCAGGCTAATAGATGAGCATTTTCTTGTTTATTCATAGAGGGTTGCCTAGTAAGGTATTTATTGAAGATTAGTTATAAGTCTTAGCTGCTTATTATTTCTTACTTGCCTTCTCGGTAAGTTTTTAGGAGGGCTTTTGTTAAGATTTCCTATTTTGTCAAATATAAAGCTATGTTTTTGATGTAATTTCCGTTTTTCACTGTTTCTTTATGTGTGACCAAATTGATTTTTTACAATGTGAGAATATATAGATTTGACTAAAAGTTTCTTTCTCATTCATATTAGTTTTGTAATTTGGTTGGCTCGGATGTTAGTGAATCTCATTTGGTCACAAGCCCACTTTGAGCTTTTAGCCTTCTGAGCAACTTTTACATAATATAGTTGCACTTATAATATGTGGAAGCTAATTTTAATTCGACCTTTAATAATGTCTATTATATTTACCATTTATTTACACATCGATCTCTCTAATCTAAAATATTTTCATGCCCTTCAACCCCAGCATACAAGTAAACAACAGTAATGCTAGGAATATCCAATTTTGCACCGAAATCAACTATTGTATGTCATATTAAACCAAGCGATAAAATAGCTATGATTAATTTGTACAATGTGTCATGCAAAACTTAACTTTAACCAAAAGCACAATAATTAAATAAATCCTTCTATGAGATTGTTATAAAGCTCCTTAATTTAATCAGCAAATTAAGGAGCAAAACATGGAGCTTAATTCAAGGAGTAGATTTTCCTATAAATATATGTGTAATTGTAATGAATTAATCATTCAAAGTGTTCATTCCAATTGAGAGAAAGGCAAAGGGAGAAAAGCTTTTATGAGAGAAAATTGAGAGTAATTTTCTTGGGTGTAATTGGATTGTGAATTGTGAGTGTTGTAAACATCTTGTGTAATTTCTCCGATTTTAGTAAAAAGATCTGCAGCAGGTCCGGAGATGTAAGCAAGATTGGCCGAACTCCGTTATCAAATTTATGTGTTATTTTTCTATTCTTGCTTTCTCATAAATCTGGCTTATCGGGAATTTGCGTAATTTCCCAACAACTGGTATCAGAGCTATTGGTGGTGATTTCTGTCAATTTTCTGCAAGGTTACTATTTACGTGAATAGTAACATTTTGTCGACGATATTTGTTCGTTGACGGAGGTGTTCTAATACACGGTGGTTTATAGAAATAGTAAGAAACGATATGGAGGAAGTCAGATTTGAGTGGGAGCAATGGCCGTAGATGAAGGAAGGGTGAAACTTGAGAAATTTAATGGCACAGATTTCGGGTTTTGGAAAATGTAGATAGAGGATTATCTGTATCAAAGCAATCTATATCAACCTCTCTCAGGGAAGAAGCCAGAGGCTATGAAGAAAGAAGATTGGAATCTTCTAGACAGGCAAGCCCTCGGAGTTATTCGATTGACGCTATCCCGTAATGTTGCTTTCAACATTGCAAAGGAAAAGACTACGGTGGGTCTTATGACAGCTCTCTCCAATATGTATGAGAAGCCATCAGCCTCAAACAAAGTGCACTTGATGAGGCGTTTGTTCAATTTGCGGATGAATGAAGGCGCATCGATAGCTCAACATCTCAATGAACTCAACACAGTCACAACCCAGTTGAGTCCAGTGGAAATTGAATTCGATGAAGAAGTACGAGCATTGATACTTTTGTCTTCTTTACCAGAAAGTTGGAATGCTACTATCACGGTTGTGAGTAGCTCGTCAGGAAGCAATAAGTTGAAATTTGACGATGTTCGTGATCTGGTTCTCAGTGAAGAGATCCGACGTAGAAAGGTAGGTGAATCGTCAACTTCTTCAGTTTTTCATACAGAGTCAAGAGGAAGAAATTCAACCAAAGCGAATGGACGTGGCAGAACAGACTACCGGTAGATCAAAGGACAAGAGGTCCAAATCTAGGAATCCTAATAATTCCCATAGCTCGAAGACTATCGAGTGTTGGAATTGTGGAAGAACCGAGCACTAAAAAAATCAGTGCAAGAGTGCACCGAATGACAAACAAGTGAAGGTAGAGGCAAATGTTACTTCTACCTCAGGAGGAGACAATGCATTGATATGCTCTTTGGAGAGCAAGGAAGAATCTTGGGTGTTAGACTCTGGAGCATCGTTCCATGCTACTTCACAAAAATAATTCTTCGAAAAATATGTCCCCGGAAACCTTGGAAAGGTATATCTTGGTGATGATCAACCATGTGCTATTATTGGCAAAGGTGTAGTGAAGATTAAGTTGAACTGATCTGTTTGGGAACTGAAGAATTTCAGGCATATTCTCGATCTCAGAAGGAACTTAATCTCAGTAGGGCAGTTGGCCAGTGATGATTGGAAGATTTCAAAGGGTGCAATGACAGTTTCTCGAGGAAAGAAAAGTTGCACTCTTTACATGACAGCAGAGGTACGTTGTTCAATTACAGTTGCAGCAGGCATTGAAACACCAAATCTGTGGCACCAGAGACTAGGCCATATGAGTGAAAAGGGGATGAAGATTATGCACTCAAAGGGAAAACTTCCAGGTCTACAGTCTACGGAGATAGACATGTGCGAAGATTGCATACTTGGGAAGCAAAAGAGAGTCAGCTTTCAGACAAGTTGCAAAATCCCAAAGAAGGAAAGGCTAGAGCTTATTCACTCTGATGTTTGGGGACCAACGACCGTCTCATCTATTGGTGGGAAACACTACTTCATGAATTTCATCGATGATCACTCTCGGAAGGTATGGGTTTACTTTCTGAAGCATAAGTCTCAAGTATTTGAGGCTTTCAGAAGATGGAAAGCTATGGTGGAAAATGAGACGGGTTTAAAGATCAAAAAGCTTAGAACCGATAATGGTGGCGAATATGAAGACACCAGATTCAAAAATTTCTACTATGAGCATGAGATCAGAATGGAAAGAACTGTGCCAGACACGCCTCAACACAATGGTGTAGTTGAGCGTATAAACCGAACGTTGATAGAAAGAGCCAGAAGCATTCATATACAATCAGGTCTACCGAAGCAATTCTGGGCAGAAGTAGTCAACATGACAGCTTACTTGATCAACCGAGGCCCATCTGTTCCATTGGAGCATAGAATACCAGAGGAGGTATGGAACAGAAAAGAGGTGAAACTATCACATCTAAAAGTTTTCGGTTGTGTAGCATTTGTGCATATCAGTGATCAAGGCAAGAATAAGCTTGATCCCAAATCCAAGAAATGCACATTCATTGGCTATGGTGAGGATGCGTTTGGCTACTGCATTTGGGATGACGAAAAGAAGAAAGTTATCCATAGCAGAGATGTGATTTTCAACGAAAGGGTGATGTATAAGGACATGCATAAAATAGATGCTAATGACTCAGAGCAGAATGAGTCAGTATTTGCAGATACAGATGATGTCCCAGATAGTTCCAATTCCTCAGCCAGAGGAACTTGTTGGACAAAGCAGTACACATCATTCCGACACAGCACAACCTCTTACTCCAGCTCCTGTATTGAGAAGGTCTTCTCGACCTCATGTGCCTAACAGGAGATACATGAACTATATACTGCTGACTGATGGAGGGGAGCCTGAATGCTATGATGAAGCTTATCAGACTTGAGATTTCAACAAGTGGGAGCTTGCTATGAAAGAAAAAATGAAATCTCTCATCTCCAACCAGACATGGGAACTAGCTGAGTTACCTATGGGAAAGAAGGCACTTCACAACAAATGGGTGTACCGGGTGAAAGAGGAGCATGATGGTTCCAAGAGATACAAAGCCTACCTAGTTGTCAAAGGGTTTCAACAAAAGGAAGGAGTTGACTACACTGACATTTTTGCTCCCGTTGTGAGGCTCAATACTATCAGATTAGTATTGAGTATTGTAGCCATTGAAGATCTTCATCTTGAACAGTTGGATGCGAAGACTGCATTCCTTCATAGAGATTTAGATAAAGAGATATACATGTACCAGCCAGAAGGTTTCTCAGAAAGAGGGAAGAAGAACATGGTGTGCAGACTTAAGAAGAGTTTGTATGGCCTGAAACAAGCCCCGAGACAATGGTACAGAAAGTTTGATAGCTTCATGCACAAGGAAGGTTTCCAGAAGTGCAATGCTGACCATTGTTGCTAATTCAAGAGATATAGGTCCAGTTATATCATTTTACTACTTTACGTTAATGATATGTTAGTAGCAGGTTCAGATATGGATGATATTAAAAGGTTGAAGCAGTAATTGTCAAAGGAGTTTGACATGAAAGAATTGGGTCCAGCAAAGAAGATTCTTGGAATGAAAATCACAAGAAATAAGAAGAAAGGATCCTTGCAGTTATCTCAGGCAGAGTACATCAATCGTGTTTTGTAGAGATTCAACATGGGCGATGCCAAGCCAGTTAGCACACCCTTGGCCAGTCATTTTCGCCTATCCAAGGATTAATCCCCTCAGACAGAGGAAGAGAGAGAATTCATAGCTAAGATTCCTTATGCCTCAGCCATTGCAAGTTTGATGTACGCAATGGTCTATACGAGACCAAACATTGGCCATGTAGTGGGATTTGTTAGCAGATTTATGTCAAATCTAGGGAAAACTCATTGGGAAGTAGTCAAGTGGATTTTGAGGTATCTGCGAGGCACCACAGAAAAGTGCTTGTACTTTAGTAAAATAGAGTTAAAAGTACAAGGGTACGTATACGCAGACTTTGGAGGTGAAGTTGATCACCGAAGAAGCACAACCGGTTATATATTTACTGTTAGAACTACAGCTGTTAGTTGGATGTCACAAATATAGAAAATTGTCACTCTATATACTACAGAGGCTGAGTATGTAGCAGTAACTAAAGCTAGTAAAGAGATGATATGGCTTCAAGGTTTGTGAACTGAGTTGGGATTCAAACAGGAGAAGAATGTTCTACATGGTGTTAGTCAAAGTGCAATACATTTGGCGAAGAATTTAGAATTTCATTCTAAAACCAAGCATATTGGACTTCGTTATCACTTCATCAGATCTCTATTGGAAGATGATGTGTTAATACTGGAGAAGATTCAAGGAAGCAAAAATCCAGCAGATATGTTAACAAAGGTGGTGACTATTGACAAACTAAAGTTGTGCTCAACTTTAGTTGGTCTGCTAGAGAAACAAAGACTAGAAAAGCTGCTACATTGATCGAGGTGTGAAGACAGATTGAAATCGGTCTTGAAGTGGGAGATTGTTGGAGATTGTTATAAAGCTCCTTAATTTAAGGAGCAAAACATGGAGCAAAACAAGGAGTAAAACATGGAGCTTAATTCAAGGAGCAATTTAAGGAGTAATTCAAGGAGTGGATTTTCCTATAAATAGATGTGTAATTGTAATGAATTAATCATCCAAAGTGTTCATTCCAATTGAGAGAAAGGATTATAGAGAAAAGCTTTTATGAGAGAAAATTGAGAGTAATTTTCTTGGGTGGAATTGGGTTGTGAGTTGTGAGTGTTGTAAACACCTTGTGTAATTTCTCCCCTTTTAGTAAAAAGATCTACAGCAGGTTCGGAGACGTAAGCAAGATTGGCCGAACTCCGTTATCAAATTTATGTGTTATTTTTCTATTCTTGCTTTCTCATAAATATGGCATATCGAGAATTTGCGTAATTTCCCAACAATATATATATATATATATATATATTTGCCGCCAAAACAAAAGATAGAAAGCTGCCGACCAACTCCTAAACCCATTCGGCCATTAGGGAAAAATCATCAACCTCAACTCCATCTTCATCTATAACTTCCTTATGCTATTTCATTTGTTTTTTACTAAGCGAGGATATATATTTAGAAGCTTCCAAATAAAAGAAAAGAGTGGAAATCACCCCAAAGATAAGTTGTCTATTTATGTTGTCATTAATGAAGTTTCTCTCATTTGTATGGTAATATTTGATTTAATAGCAAGTTTGTTAATTTACTTTGCTATACATTTCAAGTAAATTAAAGGGATTTGTGAGTGTATTTGGGTTTTCTTAGTATTTTTTTGAAGCTCTCTGAATAATGGTGTTTGTATCTCCATTTGATTATTAATGGATTTTTCATTGTATGCTCTTTCAAGCTTACTTGGATAAATGTTTTTGGGCTGAAACTTTTAACCATGCCTACTATTTGTTGAATCGATCTCCATCAACTGCAATTGAGTTGAAGACTCCGTTTGAGGTATTCTTTGATAGTCCTACTAATTATTCTAATTTGAAAGTTTTTGGTTGTCATGCTTATTCTCATGTTAATGATGGTAAACTTGAGCCTAGAGTATTGAAATGCATATTTTTGGGGTATTCTTTTAGGGTGAAGGGTTATAGAGTATGATGTGTGATGAGCAAAACTGACATCGCCGATCCTGTCAATACTTTGGTTTTATATTTATAAAACTCTCGCAAGTGCACGAATTATTTCATAGAAAATGATAAGTATACTCCCAAGGTTGATCTAAGGAAGGAATATATATGGTTTTTAATTTATTATTCAAACTTTTAAAAACGAAATTAAATCCTAAATATCCTGTCACGATATTTGGGTTTTTGGGTTTATAATCTAATAACATAAAAATAAACATAGGTATAGATTCAATAAATATTGATGCAAATTTTTATCATTTATAATAGTGGACTATTTATGGATATAATAACTAATTTATTATGCTTGCTCATATTATTTAGGTTATTAAAGATATAAATTGATATTTATTGATTCTCTCCTTTTTATATGAATACCACATTTGATGAAATTAGATATTCTTTGTTAACTAAACAAATCAATTAACACCTATGGGTAGGGTTGATAACTAATTTGGTTAATTAAATTAATTCCTTTTTTCTAAAATATTAAAAATGAACCATTTAAATGTCACTTTTGGTGGGGTTAGACAGTTTAAACTTTATTCAAGGTGTCCAAATTAAACCTAAGAATTTAATTATCCGAGTACTAACTTTCAAGTTTTAAAACTACTACTGAAAACATGTTGTCAATACATTTTCAGATAATAATTCTTATAAAAACTATTGCAATAGAGCTTCATTGTAACTACTGTGCGATTGTACCAACAAATAAAAGTGCACTACTCTAAATTAGACCGGATAACTAAACCTCTAGTAAGGGTCATTGGCAAGTAGTGAAATGGATACTTCGCCATCTAGGAGGCACATCTAATTTTGGTTTGGTATATGATGAAAGTTCTAATACCAGTTATAGTGTTATTGGTTATGTGGACTCCGATTATGCTGGTGATTTGGATAGAAGAAGATCTCTGACATGTTGTGTCTTCACTCTTTCTCATTGTGCCATTAGTTGGAAGACTACTTTACAGTCTATAGTTGCTTTGTCTATGATAGAGACAAAATATATGGTAGTAGTAGAAGCAGTGAAAGAAGCTATTTGGCTTAGAGGTTTAGTTTGTGATTTGGGTTTACAGTAGGATACTTCTATTATATATTTTGATTGTCAGAGTGCGATACACTTGACTAAGAATACTATGTATCATGAAAGAACTAAACATATTAATGTCATATATCACTTCGTTCATTACATTGTGTCTCAATGTGCTATTGTTGGTAATAAGATAGTTACTATAGAAAATCTAGCTGATATGTTAACTACACAAGTTACATATAACAAGTTCAAGCATTGCTTGGACTTGATTGATGTTTGTAAAAGATAATTATTTTTCGGGGTTTTGGATGACAGTTATTTGATAATCCGAAGAATTTCATATTTAAAGAATTTATTTTCTATTTTGAATCAAGCTAAAAATTTGTTAAATAAAAAGGACAAAAACTTAACTTTAGGTCAAAGCCCAATAATTAAATAAATCCTTCTATATATATATTTTGTTACTCCTGAAATGGTTGCTGCCAAAAAAAATTGGAAAAACAAAAGATAGAAAGCTACCGACCAGCTCCCAAACACATTCGGCTATTAGGGAAAAATCACGAGCCTTAACTCCATCTTCATCTATAACTTCCTTACGCTGTTTCATTTGTTTTTTACTGAGTGAAATATATAATTAGAGGCTTCTGAATAGAAGAAAAGAAGGGAAATCAACCTTAAGGACAAGTTGTCCATTTATATTGTTAATATTAAGTTTGTTAATTTATCTTGCTATATATTACCAGTAAATTGGATGAAGTTATTTTGTGAGTGTATTTGGGATTTTGGGTTATTTTGTAAAGCTTTCTAAATATTTGTATTTGTATCTCTATTTGATTATTAGTAGATTTTGTTCGGTTTGCTGTCGTTAATAGAGTATACTTTTTACATTAAAAAGTTGAACCATTAAAATATTGTGTATCATTTATTTTTTTCACTTCTTATTATTTTGTTATTACTCATAATTATATATTTTTACAACTAAAATTGGATTCGAATTTTGATTTTTTAAGTTCTAATTTATAAGAAGTTTAATAAGTGTGGGCAAAATTATGTGCATTTAATACTGCTCAATATAACAATGGTCTCCTCTATCGTAAAACTTCTATAATAATGTAGCCTTAACAGGTGATATGTAGCTCTATGTCTATATATATAAATGGATTCCTTGAATAGTGGAGGAGAGAAGGGAGGGGAACCCATTAAATGGTCAAAATCTAAGTGGATAGTTAATAGGCATATAAACATAGGGCCATAATCCATTAGTGAGACAGAGACCCTATAAAATAGCTCAGAGAGTTGATATATATATATATATATATAATTCAGAGTTAAAGAACAAAAAAAATTTATAAATGTTTTTTTTTTCGGGTAATAAACAAACTTTATTTATAAGAAACTATTTAGCATTTGTAGCCTTTTCATTGATAGTTTTACAAATATGGTCAGGAATTTGTTCCTTTCATACCATTACGAAGAGACCGTGCTAAATCATTAACCACTCAATTTCCATTCTTAGAATTGCCCAAAATGTTAATTAGCTCATCCTAAAATTGAGATGCTTGCCAAGAAGTAGGGTTATGATTGCCATGACTATAGTTTATGATGCTCTGGCAGTCACTTTCTATGTTAATATCTTTATATCCTATGGCATTTTCTAAACCAATTACCTTGCAAACAACCATCGCTTTGCTTTCTTCTGCTTATGAACCTTGTAGAATTTTACATCATATGCCTAACACATCACCATACCAGTACCCCTTGTTACCACCATGATTGCTAGTACATTATTCCCAATTACAGTTACAATTTAGTTTTATAACACTACTACAATATGTACTTTTAGTCTCGAAATTTTAGTCTCGGTTCTTTTAAAAACCGAGGTTATAGTGTATATATATAGTCTCGGTTTTTTCAATAACCGTGACTATAAGTTAAATTATAAAAAAAAAAATTAATATTAAAATACTGTATGTAATTCATTTAAAAAAAATACAAAAATTAATTTACAATTTTTTAATTTTTCTCTATTATTAATTTAATTTAATTTAATGTATTTTTATTTCTTATAATATATATATATATATATATATATATATATATATATATATATATATATATATATCATATGTTTTTTTCTCTCTCACATATTTTTTTCCTCTTTTTCTCAATGTTATTCCCAGTATTTACGCGGTCAATATATATATATATATATATATATTAATATATAATTTTTAATATATATATATATATAAGAAATAAGAAATTTTTAGCTGAGCGCGCGAATTCTAATTAATATATATATATATATATATATATATATATATTAAGAAACGCATATATATATATTAAGAAACGTACGTGTGTAACCTTATCTTTCTCAACAAATTAAACCGGTAATCGTCTCTCCCAGCAGTTTACGGAAATCCATCTCTCCCAGCAAAACCAACAAAACCCAAATCTCTCTCCCAAACAAAACGCAAATCCTTTGTTCCAAAATACCGATCATCGTTACACCACGTCGCATTGTGTCACACCTGAAGAAAGTGTAGACTTACAACAGCTCCTCATTTCCAGCACCTCCCTCTCGCACTCGTTCCTTTCCAGTAACTTCTTCTTTTCTCTCTATTTCTTTTTTGTTCATATTCGCACTCATCGCCGGACATTTGTAGTGTCGTCGCTCATAACGCAGCTCCTGGTAAGGGTGATACCCTCAATTTTTACAATATCAATTCATATGTGTTGATTCTTAGTAGATTATTTATGCGTATAATGTTAGAGTCTCAATTCAATCCAGAAACATTCATAAAACCATATGAACTCGTAATTTAAATGCAGCAGAAACAAAGTTGGATTGAAAACATACCTCCTGCCATTGATCAAATTTCAGCACTTACACGGGAATTCCAATGGATTTTCTGTTTGATGCTTTCACTGGTTTCTCACACTTATTCTCTGTGTATTGATGGTGTATCTGAATTGTTATGCAGTTAATAGTGAGAGGACCCGATACTTTATTAAGGTTCTTCCATCAAGATCCTCGTTTGGTTTTGGAACCGACGTACGGTTACGACGAAACCGAACCGTCACCACGGTTCACTAACGTTGCACCACTCTGATTTACATTCTCCCACTTGGTGCAAACGTTATGCGAAATTCTCTTGAATAATAAAACACATGAATCATAGCGATAGGTCCTCTAAGAACGAGTATTATCTTCCATGTATTACAATGTATTTAGTTTCTCAAGTACTATACTTTATGTGGTAACTAAACTTAATGAATAAATCCTATATTTATTCTTGGTCCAATATAAATTTTCTCAAATAAATTAAGTGCACATGAATATGAGAAAATATCACAATATATAAGAGTTTCATTAATTAATTGTATATATACATTTACAAAGTGGAACCAATTCCCATTTTCTCTACATGATCCTTGAATTTCATTGGTGGCATGCCTTTAGTCAAAGGATCAGCAATCATCAACTCAGTGCTTACGTGCTCAATGACCACCTTCTTTTCCTTAACACGTTCTCTTATGGCCAAGTACTTAATGTCGATGTGCTTACTACGACTACCACTTTTCTTGTTCTTAGCCATAAATATAGCAGTTGAGTTATCACAGTATAATCTTAATGGCCTAGAAATAGAGTCAACTACTCTAAGCCTGGAAATGCAACTCTTTAACCATACACCATGCGATGTGGCCTCAAAACATGATACGAACTCGGCCTCCATAGTGGAAGTAGCAGTCAATGACTGTTTCACACTCCTCCAAGACACAGCTCCACCGGCAAGCATGAAAATGTAACCAGATGTTGATTTTCGTGAATCAATACAGCCAGCAAAGTCTGCATCGGAGTAGCCAATTACTTCCAGTTCATCGGTTCGTCTATACATGAGCATATAATCCTTGGTTCCTTGTAGGTACCTCATCACTTTCTTTGCAGCTTTCCAATGGTCAACACCTGGATTACTCTGATATCTCCCTAGCATCCCAACAACAAATGCAATGTCAGGTCTGGTGCAGACTTGAGCATACATCAGGCTTCCAACAGCTGAAGCATATGGAATGGTTTTCATCTGTTCTCTTTCAAAATCATTCTTTGGGCATTGGTCCAAATTGAACTTATCACCCTTCACAATGGGAGCAACACTTGGTGAACAATCCTTCATCCGAAATCTCTCTACAACTTTATTGATATAGGTTTCTTGAGACAAACCCAAGACACCTCGAAGTCTATCTCTATGGATCTTAATGCCAATGACATAAGATGCCTTACCCATATCCTTCATATCAAATTTTTTAGAGAGGAATTGTTTTACCTTATGCAGCAAACCCCTATCATTGGCTGCAAGCAAAATATCATCCACATATAGCACTAAGAAACAAATATTACTCCCACTAACTTTTTAGTATATATATTGATCCATGACGTTCTCTTCAAAACCAAATGAAGTGATGATGTTATGGAATTTCAAATACCATTAACGGGAGGCTTGCTTTAATCCATATATGGATTTATTAAGCTTACAAACCAAATGCTCACCATCACTAGAGAAGAATCCTTCAGGTTGTTTCATATAAACCTCTTCCTCTAGGTTACCATTAGGGAAAGTCGTTTTCACATCCATTTGTTGCAAATCCAAATCAAAATGGGCAACCAATGCCATGACCACATGAAGTGAATCTTTCTTAGATACAGGAGAAAATGTCTTCGTGTAGTCGATTCCTTCCCTTTGAGTGAATCCTTTGGCAACGAGTCTTGCCTTATGTCTCTCAATGTTGCCTTGTGAGTCTTTCTTTGTTTTGAAGACCCATTTACATCCAATGGATTTCACACCATCAGGAAACTTGATGAGATCCCAGACTCGGTTAGACGCCATATAATCCATCTCTTCTTTCATGGCATTGTACCATAAGTTCGAAACCTCAGAACTCATGGCCTGTGAAAACGTCTCAGGATCATTTTCTGATCCAACATTATAGTCACATTCTTGTAGATACACAACATAATCATTAGGTATCGTTGATTTCCTTACTCTAGTAGATCTTCTTAATGTTGTATCAACATTCTCCTGAGGAGGAGGATCATGTTGTTCAACTAGTTGTTCAACAGTTGTAGGCATCTATTGAACTTCAACATCTACTAGATCAGGATCAACAGCTTATGGTACTTCCAAGACCGGTTCTTTAACATGCATTTGTACTCGAGGCATGTTGTTAACAATAACGATCAGTCCATTACTTGAAGTGGCATGTTGAGCATCTGAATGATCTTTCTCAGAACCAATGCCCTAGGATCAATCGCTCCCACTAATCAAGTAATTCTCAAGAAATTTTGCATTTCTTGATTCCACAAACCTAGTGTTGTGAGATGGACAGTAAAATCTATAACCTTTAGATCGTTCGGCACATCCAATGAAATACCCACTAATGGTCCTTGGGTCTAGCTTTTTCTCTTGTGGATTATATATCCTCACTTCAAACGGGCATCCCCAAACGCGCATATGTTGCAAACTCGGTTTCCAACCTTTCCATAATTCAAATGGTGTCTTTGAGACAGCCTTGGTTGGAACTCGGTTTAATATATACACAGTCGTCTTTAAAGCTTCAATTCACAAGGATTTAGGAAGATTGGAGTTGCTAAGCATACTCCACACCATGTCCAAAAGTGTTCGGTTTCTTCTTTCTGCTACACCATTCTAGTCTGGTGAACCAGGCATAGTGTATTGGGCAACTATCCCATGTTCTTGAAGAAACTTAGCAAACGAACCAGGCGCTTGTCCATTCTCAATGTATCTACCATAATATTCACCACCTCTATCTGATCTCACGATCTTTATTTGCTTTCCACATTGTTTCTCTACTTCAACCTTAAAGCTTTTGAAGGCATCCAATGATTCGCTTTTATTATGAAGCATATAGAGATACATATATCGAGAAAAATCATCAATAAAGGTGATAAAATATTTTTGACCTTGAATGTCCATGTCTGGACAATATATATCCGTATGTATGATTTCTAATATGTTTGAACTTCTATTGGCACCTTTCTTTGACTTGTTAGTCTACTTTCCCTTAATGCAGTCCACACATGTCTCAAAATCAGTAAAATCTAGAGTACTAAGTACCCCATCTTTCACTAATCTTTTAATTCTTTCTATGAAGATATGTCCTAATCTCCTATGCCATAACGTAGAAGAGTCATCGTCAATAATACACCTTTTAGTGCCAGCTTGAACATGCATAGCGTTATGAGTGGCATTATTTCGTAAATTAATGCAGTAAAGACCATCAGACAAAATATCATTCCCAACACAATCAGATTTATTAAATAAACTGAAAGATGTTTCTGAAAAGTGAAAGGAATAACCATAAGGTACAAGTCTTGAAATTGAAATCAAGTTTCTAGAGAAACTTGGAACATAAAAGGTCTTTTCTAATTTTAAAATAAAACCACTACTTAAAATCAAACTACATGTCCCTACAGCCTCCACATGTGAGCCCATCTTGTTACCGGATAAGATGTATTGCTCACTTCCCACTGGCTTCCTTAGATTTTGCATACCCTGTAAGGAATTTGCAACATGGATTGTAGATCCAGAATCAATCCACCAGGTGTTAATATTAACATTAACCATATTAGATTCATAACAAACAAACGAGGTTGGATTACCTTTATTCTCAAGCCATTTCTGGAATCTGATACAATCCTTCTTCATGTGTCCCTTCTTTTTACAAAAGAAACACTTGGATTCTTTCTTAATATCAGCCTGAGGTGGAATTATCCCCTTTCCTTTATGCTTGTATTGAGATTTTCCTTTCTGGTACGTTGTAGCCAACATTGCACTTTCACCAAATTCCATAACAAGCCTCCCTTCCTCTTGAACACACATGGTCATTAGTTCATTGATTGACCATTTATTTTATGTGTATTGTACGAGATTTTGAATGGTTCGTACTGATGTGGGAGAGTGTTAAGGATATAGTGCACCAGGAAGGATTCTGACATCTCAACCTCGGGATGCTTAAGTTGAGCCGCAATGTCCCTCATTTGCATAATGTGTTCGCGCACACCTTTCACATTGGTGAGTCTTAAAGAAGAGAACTTCATAATAAGGGTGCTTGCTAAAGCCTTATCTGAAGTGACGAATTGATCATCAATGGCCTTTAGCAAGTCTTGAACATTGGTATGCTGATCAACGGAACCACGAATACCAGTAGAGATTTTAGTCTTGATGAACATCATACTAAGGCGATTAGATCGTTCCCATTGTTCATAAAGCATGATATTCTATGGAGTACTAGTTTGAGTAATTTTAGTTGGTTCATTTTTCCTAATAGCATAATCAATATCCATCCACCCTAATTGAAGGAGAATTATTTCCTTCCATATTTTATAGTTATCCCCTTTCAGATCGGGAATATCACAACGGATATCAGAGAAATTTACAGGTTGAGAAGCTACAATTAAAGATTATATGCTTATTAAAATTTGAGGCCTTAACTATAATCATTCTTTACCAATGTAAATCATGAATAATATGAATCTAGTGACATAAAACTTGCATGTGGGCTAAAGTTTTAATTCAATTAAATTCATCCTAACTTTACGATAAAACTATCAAATTATGTTCATTTTCTTAATCCCTGTGGGTAAATTAGAAAATATAATTTGATATTATATTCTAATTAATCACACAAAAATATAATAAAAATTCCTATGGGATAAGATCTATTATATCACATATGATTAATTACAATTAATATTTATTTTCTAAATGTGATCCTAAATAAACTTTATTATAGTTTTAATTAATTAAAGATGCTATGGCTACTCCCTAATTAATTAAACTAGATGAATCACTTAAATATTAATTAAATCCTTATGCTCAATTATTGCATAAAACCATAAGCAATATTAATTTAATTTCAAATGTACAAATATTATTTATCTTAAATTGCATATATTATAATAAATTATACAAACAAAAATAAAATAATATAAGCACTAATTAAATCCATAAGAGCCATTAACAATTAATTTCATTTTGCATAAATTATTTAACTAAATTTTATATGTATAATTAATTGCAAAATTTATACATATAAATACCCAAAACAAAAATAATGTATTTAAATAAAATTTTAATGTGCCCAAAAAATTATTTAAATAAATATAACATGTATAATAAATATTATACATATGATAAACATAATTTAAAATTATATTCAGAATTATTATATATATATATTTGTTTTATTAAAATTAAATATCTAATATATATAAAATATTACACGTGATAATACATATAACATGCTATGGCCTATTGGTCTGGTCCTTGAGTTCTCAATCCTAAGACCAAGGTTGAAGTCCCAGACAATCCAAATGTTTGATTTTTTTTAATAAAACTAACTTATGATTCTACGTAAAAATATCATGTTACATAACATAACAGGCTCAGTGGTCAAGTGGACAGTTCATTGCAAAACTTACAATGTAATCTGGGTTTGATTCCCAAACAAAGTAAATATTTTTTTTTTTGAAAAACTTCATCTTCAACCTTCAGCCTGGTCAACATGACCCGGTTTGACCTTAACGGATACCCGGCCATATCTTTCTATTCCGGTGACGGAATCTAGCGTTCTTTTTATCAAAATTCTCAGAATTCAATTTCCGAGTGATTCATGATCTTAATTTTAAGTAAAAATTTATTTTAAATAAGAAGTTAATTAATGAAGGAAATAAATACCCACGGCAAATTGGATTTATTTTCTTCATTGTTTTTCAAGTTTAATTTTACAGAATCATTCAAAAATCAATATTGAAACACTTTATAATTTCCATATGCATCAAAAACAATCAATATAAAAAACCCAAAATTTCAGTTCTCGTGAAACAATAGAGCAAAACAGAGTTGTTTTCAAACTGCTCTGATACCAAATGTTAGAGTCTCAATTCAATCCAGAAACATTCATAAAACCATATGAACTCATAATTTAAATGCAGCGGAAACAAAATTGGATTGAAAACATACCTCATGCCATTGATCAAATTTCAGCACTTACACGGGAATTCCAATGGATTTTCTGTTCGATGCTTTCACTGGTTTCTCACACTTATTCTCTGCGTATTGATGGTGTATCTGAATTGTTATGCAGTTAATAGTGAGAGGACCCGATACTTTATTAAGGTTCTTCCATCAAGAACCTCGTTCGGTTTCAGAGCCGACGTACGGTTACGACGAAACCGAACCATCACCACGATTCACTAACATTGCACCACTCTGATTTACATATAATACATTTTAGTTAGGGTTATTTTTTCAGTGTTGTAAAAATCCATCTCCTGTTATCTGATAATTGCCTCTGAATTTTTTTTTCATTGTATTGCATCAGATTTGAAACATTTTTAGGGATTTAGGAACCGGCTATTGTTTGCAGATTTTAGCTTTTGGAAGAATGTTTATATACATGCCGATGAGCCTATACAAATTTTCATTTGCAGAAAAGCTAATGGATTTACAAATTTTCATTTGCTGAGTTTATATTTTAGAAGTATGTTTAGATTTTCATTTGATGAGTTTAGATTTTGGAAGTATAAGATTTGTTTCTTAAGGCATTGAGATATTCTTCATTTACACTGCATCTTTTTTCCCAACTTCTAAGTCCATGCCAACTAAAATGAAAATCAATAAGCATAAAATTTGTTATACAAATTGAGGATTTATTGAGAAAATAATTTGATAATTTCAATTATCAATTAATATGCTTAAAACAATTTGCTTGGCATGATTTAGTTTTAATATACATAATCCTAATTTTCTAATTAACAACAGCAAAGCCAGAAAAATCACATGCCTAACTCTTCTGATCATTAATTTGATAATACATGTTAAAAGCATAAAAAACATTACTTTTCATTCTAAATAAATTTTCAAAATATATAAATAATAGTTTCATTTGTTAAGTTTATATAAATTTTCAATATATATAAATAACATTTTACAGAAAAACATATTATTGCTCATCTTTTTTAATCAATCAAAAAAATATTAAATTGTTACTTAAAATAATACATTTTCATCGAATACTAATAAAAATAACATTGTTTATATTAGTTAGTATTTTACTTTTACTATTATATAAATTTTAAAAATATAAATTTTATGATTTTTTAAAAATATATATGACGTAATAAAAATAAGGTTTCATGATTAAAAATAAAAATTATGACTAAAGTACCCTATTTAAAAAGTAAGGTAGGGTAGCAAATTGAGAGACATAAACCTTTCATTTGATTACGCGCCTTAATCTTTTCACGAGCAAGTGTATACTTGTATTTTTTGCTTCTAATTTTTTTTTCTAACCATTACATGTGTTGTGTCATTTAGAATGGATAAGTCTTGGATGCATAAGCCAAGATTTTCACAAGAATATTTACAAGGAGTAGAAGCGTTTTTGAATTTTTCTTGGTTGAATGCCGTAGAAGATAAGCCTATTCGATTTCCTTGCAAAGATTGCATAAATATAGAATTTCAAAATATTGATGACATACGAGATCATCTTATTTGTAAAGGGATTGTTCGAACTTATATAAATTGATTTATGCATGGGGAACCCCTAATTCAAGAGAACGATGAAACAAACATATCACTAAACTGTTGGATCAAATCCATAGATATGGAGGATTCTGCCGTTGAGATGGTAAATGCAATAGAACATGAACCAAACATAAATCAGGATGAATTTAACAAGTTATTAGAAGATGCAGAGAAACCATTTTATCCTGATTGCACAAATTTCACCAAGTTGTCTGCAATAGTGAAATTTTACAACCTTAAAGCGAAACATGGGTTTTTTGATGTCGGGTTCACTGCTATATTAAAGTTAACTCATGAAATGCTCTCAAAGATAAATGAGTTTCCTACTTCTACGTATAAAGTGAAGAAAACATTGAGTAAGTTTGGTATGGAGTATGTAAAGATTAACGCTTGTCCAAATGATTGTATCCTTTATAGGAAACAATATGAAAATGCTACTCAATGTGGATTATGAAACCATTTATTATTTGGATTCAATGTGGGGTGAAGTGTTCTCTGATATTGAAAACATTATGAATGAGTAAGTTATATTTTTTAAAAAAATTTAATGTTCTTGTTAAGAGTAAGTTCAATGTATCTTCTCAATTAATTCTTATTTATTTTACCTTCATTATATAGAGTTCATATTATGTTCAATGGTCATCATAATCGAAGGTCTCAAAGTTTACCAATATGGTCTAGAATGAGAGTAAGTTATAATTAATGCATGGTTTATTAAACTCCTTAAATTCAATCTTGTAGATTTTTCATATGTATTGGCTATTCACTAAAAGTACTAACAATATTTATTGATAATATCTATGTAATGTCTTTTTGAACAGTGTCCTAAGCAAGATGATTTGGTAACATGTGGGTATTATGTTCTTATGTTTATGAGGATAATTATTGACAATCCACTTGTTTCTATTATTGATTTGGTAATAATTTCAATAATTTTGTGTATTTTTATTTCTTTTTTATTCATGATTTTAATTTTTTAGTTAATTAGCTAACAATATATATATATATATATATGTGTGTGTGTGTGTGTGTGCGCGCGCGCGCGCGCACGCGTGCATGTGCGTGTACATTACAGCTTAATCATGAAGGAACTTACACTGATACTGAAGTTGATGAGATGCGGAATGAGTGGGCAGAATTCACCAATCGATTCTTACAACTATAACTCACCATATAGTCAAATAAAATGGTATGGTGAATGATGTGGGATGTTCATGACTGATTTTTTAATCAAAAATCTGGATTTCTTGTTTCATTTTTAAAATAAGAAGTAGATGGGACTCTTGTGTGTTCTTGATGTTGTATATGCATGATTATAGTCATGTAATGTGGATGTTGATATGCTCATATATAGTAGATGTTTGTAATATTCATAGGTATTGTCCAACGCTTGCAATGACCCTTCGTCTGTATCTCTTTTATGCGTAATTAATGTGGGTATTAGTAAATAATAATGTTATTGTTATTGATATGTGTAGTACTAAATAATAATGTTACTATTGTTATTGATATAGGTATTACTAATTTTCTTGAATTGTATCTCAATTGTTTTTGTTTTATATTGAGTATCATAAATTTACTTTGAGGTTAGATAAGAATTCCATGATTGTCACTCTTGAATAGGTTGAAGAACTACTTATTATGCCATTTGTTGTATATATATGCAGGAACAAATATAGATTGAAGAACTTATTGTTTGAATATGAGGTATTGTTTATATTCATGTAATCTGGATGTTGGTATGTTTATATATATTAGATGTTTATATTCATAGGTATTATCCCACGGTGTCATTAATTATAGACATTTTTATGACATTATAATCATGATGTAACCTATATATTAAGAATAAATAAGTAGAGAGGATTATTATGTTTTGGATGTTGTATATGCAGGATTATATTCATGGAAATTGGATGTTGGTATGCTTATACTAGATGCTGTTTTTTTATGAGGAAATTAATACATGCTGCCAAGGACAAAGATTTTGAAGAATAGCATTATTACAATGGGACTTACTCTTTTTCACATTGATTTAGATTGTAGACTAATGTTAGCAGCTTTAAAGTTGTTTCGTGTATTTTTTTTATATTTTTGGAATTATTTAATTAGTTAGTTTTTATTATATTGTTTTATTGTATCGTTTTATTAAACTCTTAATGTAATATCTCTTTTAAATTTAATATAATTAATTTTAATTTTTTTAATTTATTTTTGAAAATTTAGTGTAATAATAATTCATTTTGATTATCTATGGTCTCGGTTATATAGCAAAACCGTGGCCATAGGCGAGATTTATGGCCTCGGTTATAACAAAACCGAGGCCATAGGTCTCACATATGGCCTCGGTTATTGAAAAACCGAGGCCATATGTGCCACCTATAGCCTCGGTTATGGAAAAACACGAGGCCATATGTGAGACCTAAGGCCTCGGTTATAGAAAAACCGAGGCCATAAGGGGGTACCTATGGCCTCGGTTATTAAAAACCCGAGGCCATATGTGCGACCTATGGCCTCGGTTATTAAGAAACTGAGGCCATAAGGGGTACCTATGGCCCCGGTTAAAAACTGAGGCCATAGGTTATGACTTTTGGTCTCTCTCACTTAGGCCTCGGTTCTTATAACCGAGGCCATAGGTCTATGGTCACTGTTAAAAACTGAGGCCATAAGCATATATTGTAGTAGTGTAAGTTTGCTATAAGGTGGTTTCCATTTATCCATTCTATTTTTTTTCACTTTGAGAGAAAAAAAAAATTGTTTAGTTATGGATTCTATTAGCTAGAGAGGGTTATGAAAATATAATCAACAGAAGTATAAAAAATCAAAAATTTGTAGAATGGTTAGACATACAGTTGCATGCATATAAAATAATATGGAAATATAAAGATTAACAAATGAGACTTTTAGGTGGAAAAAATCTAGGTCACACCAATAACCTAAAAGAAAAATCATTGGTCCACCGAATCATCTAACTATTAGTTATGAAAAATAATATCCAATTACGAGGTTAGGACTCAAACTACTCACCAAGCTAATCCTCCCAAGTAATTACTTATAAGTCACTGCTTTCATCATAGTCTCTACAAGAAAGTTGTTCAAATCCGGATCAACATTCTGATTAACTCAAATCATATGAGTTAATTGAACATATATAGTTGACACCTAAAAAGTTATCACAATTCCATAAGTGAAAATATGTATCCTAAAGAAGATTCAATAATGAATAATTTTAACTTAATGATTTAACAAATATATAAGATAAATCAGAATCAACTAATAACCCTAGAACAATTAGTTTAAAACACAATATCACAAATATTGTAAGCTTCTTAACTTATCAAACACAACCATAAATGTTTGATAAATTAACTTAATGAAAAAATCTACTTGAAAAACTTTTCAAAATAGTGAGAGAGATTAAGATGTAGAAAATAATGAGTGAATGTAGTTAAAAAAAATTGTGAGCCAATGGTATAAATAAATAGTATGAATAGAAACCATAGGTCAAAAGTCTATTACAAATCCGTTCCTGAAAATATTTAAAAGAACTTTAAAACATAAGGATAATATAGTAATAAAACAAATTGACTCAAGTAAAAATTAGATCAAATTGAAAAATTGGACCGCTTGATCAATTTATACTTAGATCGATCGATCTAGTAAAAAATTGATTAATTTAGAAATAAGTGGATAGATCTACTCATTAATCGATCTAGTGTTTGATCGATTGATTTAATGCTTCGATCGATTTAGTCATATTAAAAACTAATTTAGCTAGTTTTAATTAAGCTTGACTGATCTAATCACCACTCGATCGATTCAGTGACTTATTTGAACAATGTTTCTTTGTGTCTAATATGAAATCTAACATGCACGGGAAAAGAGATATACCTAAGATACGATTGCAAATGTTTCTTCGATCTTCGGCTTGAAAATATTCTTGAAAAACATAATTAGAAACTAATATTACATGCAAATGTTTTGTTTACGAATATTACCAATACTCACAAACCTTAAATTTTTCCTCATTTGCATATTCGTTTGACAAAACCTCTCTCTCATTACGTAAGACTCATAGAAAAAATTTACATAGTAGAAATATCATATGATTTGGTGAACCATCTTCGCTTGTATCTTGACATCTCTTGTTTACACTGCAAAACAAAAACACCAACAAGCAAGCAACTTATTCCAAAGGACTCATGTTCATAGTAGTTCAGTGTATCTAATAACAGAAAAGCAAACATTGTTCAAAAGAGGATAAACAAATGATAAAAATTAAAAAAAAACAACTTCCCGGTGTGAAAGATTCCAAAAAATTTTAAAGTAATTCAAAAATAAAAATCTTTCTTTTTTGATGTTTCAATTAAAATTCAAAATTTTTTATATTAATTTTTCTCCTCCTTTTTGTCATACGAAAAAACAAACACAAACCAAAGATAAAAATTGATAGAGGAATCAAATATGAAGTAAAGATGAAAAGATTTAATTTTAATAGAGGATATTAAATTAATCCAAACATAACTACAATATTACACACACATATGACAAATCAATTTGTGTTCAAACTATGACTAGTTATTAATAATATAAACATATGCACTACTACAAAATGGACCATTAAAGTCGGTTTTTAACCGACTTTAAACCAATTTAAAGTTTGTTCATGCATTGAACCGACTTTAAATTTTAAAATTTGTTTTTACAAAATTTAATTATTTTCTATTATACTCAAATTTAAACCTGTATTTGATCACTACATAATAGCAGGAAAAAAATAAAATCTTTTTAACAAATAGTTTAAATAATACAAATAATTGAAAAATTAAATATTAATTAATAGAAGAAAAATTACCATGGTGTTGTTCTATGTTATTCAAGATCATCATATTCTTCTTTTAATGTTATAATACAAAACCTACATATATAATACAAAAAATTATACACAAAAATAATAACACATAATATACAAAAAAATATGAATAATAAGTACGTAGGATTAATAGAAATATTTATAAGAGTAAATGAAGTGAAAAAATGAAGGAAATAAAGAAAAAATGGTATTTTGTAAGTGAGAAATGAGTATAAAAAATTTGGGTAAGCAATACACACAAACATGATCACACATATAGTGACATACCCATAGTCACCACATGTGAGTTGAGTTTTAGAACAACATTAGTATGTCAATTAGTCCATTCGTGATCAATTATGAAAATATTAAAGAAAAAGTATCACCAATTATGAAAGAATTGTAGTTAAATTCAAACTTACACAAAATAAAATTTTACTAACTAAAAGAGAACTTAGTATAATTAGTTATTTTTTTAATTCCCTCTTGTTGTTGTTTTTGTTGTTGTTTTTGTTGTTATTATTATTATTATTATTATTTATATAATATATATTGTACGAAGGATTGGTTACTTATTTTTTGCATAATCAATTATGACCTTTTCTTTTGTGTATATAATTTCTTTTTTGTATTATTTTTCTCTTTCGATCCTTTAATAATATTATTTTTAAGGAACTATGCATGAACTAAAAACTTAAAATGATGACTTTTACACTAATTGTGAGATAACACTTTTCACTCACTGTGGTAGCTTCATACATCACAATAGTAGCTTCACACATCACAATAGTTAGTATTTTCAAAATTGGTGTATTTCTATAGCATCATTTTATAAAATGTAAGAGAGAGCTTAAACACAGTTTTAACTATCAAGGTTATCTAAGTCCCTGAGTACTCACATAATCAATCATAAATTTGGGTAAATATGATCATATTAACATCGATCACTAGATGCATAAGATATTTTAGTGCATAAGTCACAGTATCTAACTGTTAAAGATGTAGTAAAAAATATGAGGGTGGTATATAATTTTCATGTCAATGTTAAATAGGTCTCCATCCCTATTTTTTATTATTATTTTAGCCCTTTTTTTAACTAAAGATACATAAATAAAAATAAAAACAAATTAACTAACTAAATATTTTCACCTAGTATCAATTAAGCACTAAAACAAATCTAGGTGAAACAATAAAGAATGATGTCAGGTGACTGAAAAAATACTATCTTTCCTAGCACAAAATTTCTTGAATTTTGGTTTCTATATATCTTTGGGTTAGAAATCAACTACCTTAATTGTCATTAGCATATTATTAAACTTACCTTTATATTTTCAATTCATTCTAAGTGAATATGTAATATGCATGGTAGGATAACGATAATTATTCCTAGAATTAAATGCATTGAATTTCATTTTTCACTTTGAGCCAACAACTTTATGTTTTCCAATAGGACTTTTGAACATTTTACCATAATTTCCATTCATCCTAGAATATGATGCAACATGGATAGATAGACGATGGTTATGAGTCCTACTATATGACGCATCGAAAGTTTTATTACATTTAGGAACATTTATCAAAACTCTACATTTGGGCCTAAAATGACCTTTCCTACCACCATGATGATAGATAGGTAAAACAATTAATAGATATTTTCAATCACAAGTACAATTTTTCCTTTTGTATAATGATCAGTAATATAAGGAGTAGGGCTAGAAGGCCTTGCCGATGTGGTTTTTGAAGTTGAAAGAGTGGATTTCTCATCCTAGCCCTCTATTGTCTCTAGTTGGCTTTTCATAATCCAAGACTTTGTTCAATCTTTTAGTTCCAATTTTTAATCTCCTTACTACTTTCTTTGATTTTTGAAGTACCTGTATAAGATTCTTGTTTTCTTGTTTAACATCTGCAAGACTTGAATTCAAAACATTAGCACTTCAAACAATTCAATTTTTTTCTTTTTTCTATAAATGAGGAATTTATTTCAAAGGATTTAAGTTTATCATTTAGTTTAGCTACTTCCCTTTTGCATCTTACATAATCTATAAATATTTCATTAATACTAGTGACATTAAATTGGTTGAGTAGAAATTCAACATCACTTTCCTCGTCATCTGAATCATTGTCAAACTTACTAAATTATCTATCTGAAGTTGCAATAAATTCCAAATAGTTGTTATCTGATTCAATTGGATTGTCGTTATCACTTTTAGAGTAAGTAAATGTAGCATTGAAAGCTCTTACAGTTTGGTTCTTCTTGTTTGCATAGTCAACTATGAAGTGACCAAAACCCATACACTCAAAACATTGATATCCAATGGGTTTATATTTTTTACCATTAGAACTCACAAATTTGAGTTCTCTCAGATTCCAATCATTTTGACAACTTGATTGTCCTTTGTTTCAAGGATTCCTTTTGTTGAGGATTTTGTTTAATCTTTTAGTTTAAGAGTATTAGTTCTTCATCATCATTGTTACTATCTTCAATCATAGTAGTTTTGAAAGCAATATCTTTATTCTTTGGAGGTTTTTGAAAGGTCATCTCAAAATTTTGAAGTGAGCTAATGAGTTCCTCTACTTTGATGGTATCCATATCCTTGCTTTCATCCATAATAGTGACTTTTACATTGAAATAATCTAATAATGAGTAAGAAATCATTCGAACTATCCTAAAATTATCAATTGTTTTCTCTAAAATTAGCAAAGGTGTTGGTAGTGTCATATAATCTAATATAAAATTTAGAGAAAATTTCATCTTCTTTCATCCGAAGATTTTCAAATTGACTACTAAGCATGCAAAGTTTAGTTTTTTTAACTTATGTGGTACCATCATGGGCAACATCTAAAATATCTCAAGCATGCTTAGTAGTATCAATATGAGAAATATGATGAAATTCATAAATAGACACAACACTAAAAATTGTATCAATACCCTTTTGATTCCAGTTGCTAGTAGTTTTATCTTGATTGGTCAATTTGTCCCTAGGCTTAAGAGTGACTACATTATATTTGGTAACCATAGGTTGTTTCCATCCATAATGTACAGAGTTCTAGACACTCTTAACTATAGACCATATAACGGCTCTCACACGATCATTCTAATATTGATAATTAGACCCATCAAAGTAAGGTGCACAGGTAGTGGAAGAATCCTCTCTTAAATAATCCATAACAAGATCATAGGAATACTAAGTATATTTAGTAACCCGCTCTACTACCAAATAAGAGAAAAAATATTTGTTTAGTTACAAATCGTGTTAGTTAGAGAGGGTTGTGAAAAGATAATCAACAAAAGTATAACAAATTAAAAATTTGCAAAACAAACAGATATATAATCGCGTGTAAATAAAATAATACTGAAATATAAATATTACCACATGATATTTTTAAGTAAAAACAACCTAGACTACACCAATTACCTAAGAGAAAAAATATCATTCCATCGGACCACCTAATTATCCACTATGAAAAATAAGGTTCAATTATAAGACTAGGATTCAAACTACCCACCAAGGTCTTGCACTCAAGTAATCTACTTATAGGTTGTTGATTTCATCATAATCTCTACAAAAAAAAGTGTTTGGATTCAACTAATGTTTTGATAAAATCAAGTCATATAAGTTAATCAAACTCGTACAGATGGAAGCTGAAAAGTTGGCACAATTCCACAAGTGCAAATATTTATCCTAGAGTAGATTCAACAAAACAATCATAACTAGATAATTTAATAAATATATCAGATAAATCAAAACCAACTAGAAACCCTAGAATAATCAGTTTAAGGCACAATATCACCAATATTATAGGCTTGTTAACTCATCAAACACAACCAAAAATGTTTGATAAATTAACTTATTGAAAAAGTCTACTTGAAAATCTTTTTCAAAACAATAAGAAAGATATCAAGATGTAGAAAAGAATACTTGAATGTGGTTGACAAAATTTTGAGCCAATGATATGATTAAATATCATGAGTAGAAACCCTAAGTTAAAGGTCTATTACAAATCTGTCATTGAAAATATTTAAAAGTGCTTTAAAAAATAAGAACAATGTAGTAATAAAAGAAATCGGCTCAAGTAAAAATTAAGTCAAACTTGAAAACCTGGTCGCTCGATCGATCTATACTTAGCTAGATCTATCGACTATGAATAGTTCGATCGATCTAATTAAATCTCTATCAATATAGTGAAACATTAATTAATTTAGAAATAAGTGAATCCATCTTATCATTAATCATGATCGATTAAGTTAATGCTTTGATCAATCTAGTCATATTAAAAATTAATTCAACCAATTTTAATAAAGTTGGATTAGTTTGGTCACCACTCGATACTCGACCTATTTGAACAATATTCCTATGTGTCTAATATGAAATTTAACGTGCTCGGGAATAGAGATATACATAAGCTGTGATCGTTGTGACTCGATAGTTTCTTCGGCTTAAAAATATTCTTGAAAGACACACCTAGAAACTAATATTATATGCAAATGTTTTGTTCACAAATATCGCTAATACTCACAAACTTTACACACTTTGGTTCTTCTTTTCCTCATCTTTATGTATGTTTCTTTCCTTAGAAAGTTTGAATTAGCAAAACACAGTTTGCAACCACAATCTGATATCTTAGAAGTTTGGACTTTGGTTCTCAAATATTAGCTTATTCCTCCATCTTCGTATTGTGCACATTGTAAGGATAATGGCTAATATGAAATCCTCCTTTTGCTCCTTTCCTAGGATCAAGTTGTCAGGTGTTTTAGCAAAACACATATAAAAGTTTGAAGGTCCACATTTTGAAAGTATCTTAGATCAATTCCATCTTTCCATGCTCCCCAGAAAGCATGTACATATGGACAATATTGGAAAAGGTGTTATATAGTTTCTTTTTCATGTAGACGCATTGGGCAACTTTGATCGTTGTTGGGATATAGCTCGGAGATATTATCTCTAGTAGGTAAGGCATTTGCTAATATTCTCCTAATAAACACTTTATATCTCTTATTATTTTTAACTTTCATAATACTTTTTAAATAGGATGAGTTTTATTATTAAATATGTTTTAACCATATATTATATGGATTCTTTTAGAACACCGAATGTCTTATATTATTTAGTATATATTTGACGTATTTTTTTAATTTTTTTACTTATTTAGAATATCGAACATCAACGCTCATATTCATGTTGTATTCCTTGGATATTGGTACTTAATGGAAAATAAAGAGAGTATGTAACATAGGTCTTAAAAGCAACTGAAAAGTTTCCCTACTTATATGAAGTCCAAATTAGTTTATCCTATAATGCTATGTTTGAGCTCCTAAGTCTACCTATGAAATGAACCGAATCACGTTCAAAGAGATTACCAATAAGCTCCAAATTCCATCACCTTATGGAATGTGTTAAACTTTAATATTAGCATAATTATAAGCCAGATTTTGCAGCAATTTTGGCTTATAATCCTTTATACTTCGCATCCATGGATCCTCTATTGCTCTTGTTGTTGTCATTCCCAATCTGATAGTATAATCCCTTTTGTAGAATTTTCCTTGTATCACATATTCCTTTCCAAATAAATGAGTCTCCATTCTTGATATTGACTTCGATGAAATTTGTATGTTAGACAATACTTTGCTTTCAATACTCTTACCCAAAGCTTATTATCATTGTTTGCTATAGACAACCTAGTTTATTAGAAAGCTTGATTCAATTCAGAGTAGGATTTAAATCCTAAACCTTCGTACTCTTTCGGCATGCAAGATACTGCTTTTTTTTTTGTATATATTATTATTTGTATTATTCTGTGAATATTAAGACAATAATTAGGACATGTATTAGTTTATAACTATCCAATTAAGGTTAATGAAAAATTAAGCTTTTCATTCATTTATTTTATTTTGGTATCAAAGCAAACTTTTTTTAAAAAAGGAAGAAGGTTTTTTCGCTATCTCTGCTTTGTTGAACAGTGTAAGCCCTGAAATATCAGCAGACCAGCCACTATTTTTGTCATCGTCAGGGGTCTTCTCTCGTCGCAGACCAGCCACCAGGACTTGCGCGACCTCGACAGCCACTACACTCTCTCACCTCGCAACCTCGACAACCACTCCTTTCTCACCTTGCGACCTCCATCCTGTGTGACAGCTACTCCAAAGTTGCTCCCGTCATCCATCGTCGGTGCTGTGGGTTGTCCTCTGTTTTTGGTGGATTTACTGATATATTACTGTGGGTTGTCCTCTTCCTTTGTTGGATTTATTTTCTCAGCAGGAAAGCTTGTTTTTCCCTTGTCACTGTTAATCTATTATCTGTTTTGTCTTGGTAGAACTACTAATCTGTTCTAATCTTATTTTTGGGGCTGATCTTATTTATTTGGTTGGATTTGTTTTTCAAGAATAGAAAGTTCAATCAAATGTTTTTCGGGGTTATGTCTATTAATAAGGATTCAGATTCTTCCTTAGTAAAGAGAAATAATTTCTTGTATCGTTATTAAAACTATGGAGTAAAATTTAGAATAAAAATTTTAAATTTATCAATATTAGATAAAATAAATAAACAAACTATTTGTATTATACTAATTATAATACATTTTAAAAGCAACTCACAAATTGAAGAGAAATACAAACAATTAAAGAGAAACCTTTAAACTCACACTCAAATTAAGAATACAAATACTTATTTGTTTTTGATGGAATTATTAAACTAAATACAAAATAGACTATTTATAGTTCTCACCATGTAATATACACCATACAAATATAAAATTAAGAAATAATCCTAGCCACATAAATCTTATCTACATACTTCTATTTTCTACAATCTTCAACCACTTCATTTATTTCTACAACCTTCAACCACTTCATTTATTTCTACATCCTTCAACAACTTCATTTATTTCTACATCATTCAACCACTTTATTTATTTCTCTACATCCTTCAACTACTTCATTTATTTCTCTACATCTTTCAACCACTTCATTTATTTCTCTATTTCTTCAACTACTTTATTTATTTCTCTACATCTTTAATTATTATATTGGTGTTGATTTTCAACACTCACTATTTTTATTGTGTGAAGCTGACGGCGAAACATTTCGAACTTGCCAACGCTTAAGCTTTTTGTGAAAAAGTCTGCAACTTGATCATTTGTCTTGATTTACCTCATTTCAATTTCGATTGCAGAACCTTTTCTCTGATAAAGTGATAGTGTACTTCAACATGCTTAATTCTTGCATGAAAGACCGGATTCTCTACCAAACGAATTGCCGATTAATTGTCACAGTACAACGATACTGCAAAATCTACTGGTTGATGTAGATCATTCATTAGCTGTATCAACCATATATACTCTTGAGCTGTCATTGCTGCTGCTCGATACTCAACTTCAGTGGTTGATAATGATACTGTCGGTTGTCTCTTGCTACACCAAGAAATTGTTCCAGAATCCAACTTAAACACATACCCAGTTGTTGATCTCCTGCATAGTCTGCATCGTAGTAACCAACTAACTTGTTGCCTCCACCTTTCTTGTACAAAAGACCATAGTCAATTGTACTCTTCACATATCTCAATATTCGTCGAACTGCTTCCAAATGTGGCTTCTTTGGATTTTGCATGTACTAACTCATTACACTAACTGCATAAGAAATGTCAAGCCGAGTTAAGGTTAAGTAGATCAGAGTGCCTATCAATTTTTGATACATCGTTGCATCTTCCAAATCTTTTCCTTCATGTGCACACATGTTGGCATTTGGCTCCATCGGTGTTGAAATTGGTTTGCATTCAAGCATTCCGAACCGCTTTATCAAATCTTTGGAATATTTTTGTTGACAAAGAAATATTCCTTCTTGTGTGTGGTCAACCTCTAGACCAAGGAAGTGCTTAAGTTGTCCAAGTTCCTTCATCTGGAAACGGACTGATAAATTCTCCTTTGTTCGAAGAATTTCTGCCTCATTATCACCAGTTATGATTAAATCATCTACGTACACTAGTACGATAGCTAGCTTTCCCTCATTGATTTTGACAAACAAGCTGGAATCTACAGGTGTTACTGAATAACCACTTTGTGTTAAAAATTCAGCAATCTTACCATACCATGCCCTGGGCGCTTGTTTCAATCCATAAAGTGCTTTTCGTAGCTTACACACATATTCAGGATGATCTTGGCTCTAAAAACCCATTGGTTGGATCATATAGATCTCCCGATCCAGCTCTCCATGAAGAAAAGCATTCTTCACATCTATTTGCCATAACTTCCAATCTTTGTTAGCTGCAAGTGCAAGTAGGACTCGAACAGTTGTAAGTTTTGCCACCGGACTAAACGTTTCATCATAGTCTAGTCCGTACTCTTGAGAGAAACCACAAGCTACCAATCGTGCCTTGTATCTCTCAATTGACCCATCTGGACGATGCTTTATCTTGTAAACCCACTTGTAGGATATGGGTTTCACATCTCTTGGCTTTGGCATGAGATCCCAAGTCTGATTTTGCTGAAGTGCATTGATCTCTTCTTTCATAGCTATCATCCACTGAGAACTCTGTGATTCTTCTTCGAACGTCTCAGGCTCTATTGCTTCTTCAATTATGGCTGCATTGGCGTATTTAGGATTTGGCCTTCGTGTTCTTGTTGACTTGCGGAGTTGAGATTGTGGAGTTGATTCTTCTGTTTCACTAGGCCCACCTTCTTCGTTTGGTTGTTAATACATGCCAGTTTGCCAAGGATTCTGAGCCACTCTTTGTTCGACATTATCGCCATTTGGTTCTCCTGATTCATCTGAACTTGGTTGGAGTTGGATAGTATGTTCCTCTATCTTCTATTGCAGCTTTTCACCAAATTCTCTAGAGTTTGGTAGCACCTCTTTCTCTGAGGACCACCAAGAAGATGCTTCATCAAACACCACATCTCGTGAAGTGTAGCATCTTCCACTCGTTGGATCACAACATTTATACCCTTTTCTCTTGTTGTCGTATCCCACAAAGATACATCTAACAACTTTCTTGTCAAATTTGCTCCGTAAATGATCAGGAACAAATACATAACACACAGCCAAATATTCGAAAGTAGCTAACTGTAGATTTTATGTTCAATAGTTTCTCAAAGGGTGAAACAAATTCTAACCTTGGTTGAGGAAGTCTGATGATCACAAAGGTTGCAGTCCTCATTGCTTCAGCCCAAAACCTCCCTAGTACATTCTTTTCATGTAGCATACTCCGATAAATTTCTATAAGATGTCGATTCTTTCTCTCTGCTACACCATTTTGTTGTGGCGTGTTGGCACAAGTGTATTGATGATGTATTCGACATTCCCTTAGGTATTGAGAGAACTCGCTTGAGCTATATTCTCTATCGTTGTCTGTGTGCAAGCAACAAATCTTCTTTCCAACTTATCCTTCAATTGACTCTTTAAACTCTTTAAACTTTGAGAATACGTCAGATTTTTCTTTCATAAAGAAAACCCACACATACCTTAAGAATTCATCAATGAATGTCACCATATATCGCATACTGCCAATTGATGGTTGCTTAACAAGACCGAATACATCAGAGTGAACTAACTCTAATGGTTATTTTACTTTAAACTTTGATTCCTCATATGGAAATTGATGAGCTTTACCATATTGGCATCCTACACAGACTGTGTTTGTTCGCACGTCTAGTTGAGGAAGCCCTTTAAGCATCGACTTCTTCACCATCACACTTAGCTTGGAATAGCTAACGTGACCTAACCACATATGCCATAGATCTGCTGTCTCATTTCTTCTTGTCTTGTCTACATATACAGATTCTGCTGACATCACATAGACTGATTCCAATCGTTACCCCTCCATTGTCGGTGTTTATGAGATTTTGAGATCACGATATACCTTCACGTCTCGGGGACCGAACAAGACATAGTGGCCTGATGATGTTAATTGAGCCACAGATAGCAAATTTTTCTTCATTCTTGGGACATGATAAACATCTTGAAGTGGTACTTGGTTAGTACTATATCGAGGCATAACTATCGTTTTACCGATGTGGGCTATCGGTAACCTTGAGTTGTCAGTTGTCACCACTACACGACCTCCCTTATACTCAGTCATGCTTTCCAACTTTTGTTTATCACCTGTCACATGATTTGAGCAGCCTGAATCTAAGATCCAGTCATATATTCAATCTGTTTTGATGTTGTCACCATAAGAACTAATTCTTCTTCCTCCATAGCGAATAATGCTTCGGCATCCCAACCATCTTCGCTATGCTCTTTAGAACTGGAAGTAGCTGTATTTCTTTCAACAAACGTTTTCTTACTCCAACAATCTTTTGCCATATGACCCATCTTCCCACAATTGTAACATTCACCGTCAAATTTTCTATTATTATTGCGATTCTTCCAAGCTCCCCGAGGATGAAAGCCTCCATTTCCTTGAGGAATTTTTCCATTGTCGCCATCATTTTTATATCCATTTCCATTGTACCACTTGAAACTTCCTCTACTTTTGCTAGTGTAGAGCGCTTCTTCTTCACCCTTTAGTGAGACTCCTCCCATTTGCTTAGCTATAGCTTCTTGACCTGCTAGCAAATTCTCAAACTCAATAAGAGATGGTTGTGTCGACCATCCTTGTATAGCGGTAACAAACCCTCGATATTCGGGTCTCAAACCATGAATAATTATTCTCTTTATCCTTGTTTCCCCAATAGGAGCTTTTGGATCTAACTCTGAAATTTCTCGACATAATGACTTTACCTTGTGAAAGTATTGGGAAATCGTCATGTCGCGTTGCGCCATCGATAGCAACTCGTTTTCTAGAAGTTGCAATCTTGTATCATTCTTCTTTGAAAAGAGTGTAACAAGAGTGTCCCATGCTTCCTTTGGTGTTTTTGCATCTCGAATGTGCTCCAACATTTCTTCTTCAAATGTGGTCTTCAAAGAAAACATCGCTTTACCTACTTTAATTTTCCACTTTCGCAAGATGTTGTTTGCATCTTCCGCTGCTAGTTGTGTAACTTCGTCACCACCAACCACCTCCCACAAGTCTTGACCTTATAGGTAAGACTCCATACATGTTGCTCATGTGTTATAGTTTTTGTTGTTGAGCTTCTTGATTCCTCCAACTACTTGAAGGTCACCCATCGTGCCGACTTTGACTATACCGAACAAACTTAACTAAGAAACTTCTAGATTATCAAACTCCTCACAACTCAAGATAGTTCCACTAAGAATGATCCTTGACCGTCCCGCTCTGATACTAATTGTTGAGTAAAATTTAGAATACACAACTCTAAATTTACTAATATTAGATCCAAACAAGTAAACAAACTACTTGTATTATACTCACTATAACACCTTTCAAAGGCAACTCACAAATTGAAGAGAAATAAAAACTCAAAGAGAAAGCTCTCAACTCACACTCAAACTAAGAATACAAAGACTTATTTGTTTTTGATGGAATGATTGAACCAAATGCAAGGTATGCTATTTATAGTCCTCGCCATGCAATCTACACCACACAAATATAAAACTAAGAAATAATCCTAGCCACACAAATCTTATCTACACATTTCTCTTTTCTACAACCTTCAACCACTTCATTTATTTCTACATCCTTCAACCACTTCATTTATTTCTACATCCTTCAACCACTTCATTTATTTCTACATCCTTCAAACACTTCATTTATTTCTCTACTTCTTCAACTACTTCATTTATTTCTCTACATCTTTAATTATTATGTTGGTGTTGATTTTCAACAGAAACCTCTCGATTAATATTAAATTGAATAGTATCGATTAATATATTTTGTTCAAAATTTCAGAGATGTGTATTGGTGGCAGAAAAAAAATATTATCAAGAGAAAATCTACTTCAAATGAAGATGATGGCACGTATGATGAATGAGAATTTGATGATGCCGTAGTTAAATCCTAGCTCATTAACTATATGAGTGATAAGTTGGTTTCTCATTTTTTTCAACACTAAACAACGAAAGATGTTTGGGATGTAGTAAAAAAAAGTTTCTAACTCTTTACAGGTTTATGGGTTAATAAAGAATTCTTTTCAACTTCGTCAAGGTGTTAGATCTCTTTTAGATTATCATAGACCTAATGATATATCATGTATTAATGACATTGAGAAACTAAGGAAGCGTATTATTAATGAACGAGTTTATATGTTCTTTATTGTGTTGGATCGGAGTTTGAATCAAGTTAGTAATCGGGTGTTGGCTACTTCTCTTTTTCCAAATCTAGAGAAAGCATATTCTTAAATTCATTGTGAAGTACATAGATTGGTCACTATAGGCACTAAGGAACATTCATAGCTCTCTACCCTTATTGTTCAAACAAATCGGTCATGCTCGGATCTTCCTTCCATTGATTCTAGTTCTCGATTTTACAATTAGTACAATATTGCTAGGCATACTATTGATATTTGTTGAAAGAAGTATGGTTATCCAGAGTGGTACAAACTCAAGCAAGTTGAGTATATATATGAAAAAAATAAATCTTTTGCTTTTCAAGTTTCTCGAGTAACTACTCAAGAAATTAATTCTAGATTAGTGTTTATTTCTTCTACTTTTGATACTTAGGTTATTAATTTAAGAGCTACTGATCATATTACTAAAAATTCTTCCATTCTTAACTCTCTAACATCTTCTATTAAGTTTATACAGGTTGTCAATGGGATACAAATACCAATTTTAGGAATTGACAATGTCTCACTTTTACCTACTTTTTATATGTTTTTTGTTTTACTTGCACTAACTCTTAAAACTAAACTCTTGTAAATTAATCAGCTTACCAAAAATATTGATTGCTCTATAACATTCCACTCTATCCATTGTGTGTTTCAAGACAATCAAATGAAGATGACGATTGACATTGGTAGGGAAATAGCAGGCCTTTACTACGTAGAAAAGGAGATTGGTAATCATAGTTGTGGTTTTCAAGTGGATAGAGAGATTGAGAAAGCATATATTAAGTTATGACATTGTCTTTTAGAACATCCATCCTTTCCTCATTTGAAGCATTTATTTTCTAAATTTTTTTCTAATAATTTCATTTCTAGCTTGATATGTAAACAATGCATTTTTGCTAAGAACCATAGTGTTTATTTCAAAATTAGTACTAATAAAAGTTATGTTTCTTTTGCTTGTGTTTTTACATATGTGTGGGGTCCTTTCTCTACTCCCACTAATTCTGGTCATAAATACTTTCCTTTATTGATGATTGCACTATAGTTACCTGGATTTATCTATTGAAATCTAAGAATGATATACTTCATGTTATTCCTCAATTTTATACTATAATTGTCACACAATTTCATGAACAGTTTAAGGTTTTTCACTCTCATAATCGTTGAGGGTTTGTAAATCAGTCTCTTACCGATTTTTTCAAAACACATGGCATTCTCCATCAGACAATGTTTTCTCAGCCACACAAAGTGTTAGAATCATTACGTTCTTTAGGTGGTACGTACCATATACTTCCCTATGTGTGTTCCTAAACCTTCTTAGAATGAGGTTTTCATGACTATCGCCTTTCTTATTAATCATATGCCTACCCATATTATTGATTATCAAACTCTATTATGGAAATGATCTTTTTTCGATTCTAT
This sequence comes from Hippophae rhamnoides, assembly GCA_033030585.1. Classification (NCBI taxonomy): domain Eukaryota; kingdom Viridiplantae; phylum Streptophyta; class Magnoliopsida; order Rosales; family Elaeagnaceae; genus Hippophae; species Hippophae rhamnoides. The sequence continues at coordinate 39,697,457 of CM065430.1, read as the reverse complement.
ACCATTTGTCCTTAATCTTTGTCCTAAAGTATTTGGTTGTGTGTGTTACACTTATGTACATGCACTTTATAAAGACAAACTTGACCCACGTTCTCTTAAGTGTGTCTTCGTTGGTTACTCTGGTACACGTGAGGGTATATATGTTTTCACCCACCTATAGGTAAGTATTATGTGACTATGGATCTTCGGTTTTTTGAATATGAGCATTATTATTTTCAAAGAGGTTCTTCTAGCTCCTATTCAGGGGGAGATTAGTAGTAAATAAGAAGAGAAGCAATGGTTAACAAGTGGTGGATTTCTAATAAGGAGGATTATTCTTTAAAAAGTATTAGTGTTTCTCGTGAGTCATCTTATTCTTTAGAAGAACTTGAACTCGAATTTGAACCTGAACCTAAAAAGGAAAAATGAGCAAGTCATCTTTTATGTTTCACCGATACTTTGGTAAAAGGAACAAGGATATAAATGGTATCCCCCATCATCTAATGTTGACTCAGATGCTCCTCTTGAGGATTGATGTGCTTGAAAAATATTAATATTACGTGATTTATTTGTACTTAAATGTTATAAATAGATTTGAATTTGCATACTTTTATCATTATTTAAAATAAATCTATGTTTTCAGAATTAGGGATATTTTCTATTTTTTTCAAGTATTTTTGGCTTCAAATTGATTTAAATGATAAATACTTGAGAATTATGTTTGAAGTGATTATTTTCAACTTAGAAAAATAAACGAACAAATACATGTAGGCTTACATGTATTCCAACCATTTATAAGGGGTGAAAAAGAAAGAAGAAATGAAGAAAATCAAATTCACGTAGCTTTACTTCGACCGTGGCGCGACCTTCTTGGGAATTGATTTAACTCATATCAAACAAGACACGGGCTATGACGTGGATAAAAGTTGGATGCAACGCACTCCCTCACAATTCACATTTTTCTCCATTTCTTTAGCTTTACCTCACCTATAAATAAGAGCCATTTCATTGTTTTAAAACACCTCATAGTTGATCAAGAATCAGCTTTCTCTTAGAAAAATATTCTATCTGAGTATTGTAGTAGTTTTTAGGTTTACTTTTTTTTGTTTTATGTAGCAGTTTCTGATTTAGTAAACAGTTTAGGAAAATCTTTTTAGAGGTTTTTTAGATTATAGATTTGTATTAAAATTCTATAAGCTAAAGAATATATTTGAGATATAAATTGTATTATTTTATTTTCCAATTCAATTTTATGTATCTTTCTATATGTTATTTTAAATTTATTGGTCATTTATTAAATTTGAGTATGTCTTGTTGAAAATTACTATTGGATATTAGTTATATTGTTATGATCGCCAAAATTTAATTTAGGAAGTATTTTTATAAATTAAATTAAATTTTGTTTCTTTTTTTAAGATATATACAAAGTTTATTACTAAAAAAATATATTAATAGCATATTTTTCATACTAGATTTAAAATCTAAAAGTTATATTTTAAGATTTGATTTTGACATCTTGAATAAGAATCTAAATTATGTGCTCTGCCTTAACATGTGATTTAGATGGTTTTTTATTTCTTTATAAACAAATCATAATTTAATTTAATTAATTGATGATCACCATCTTAGGATATTAATTAATTTTATTAACAAAGAATCTAATCCTTGCCTTATGATGTTTTCATACAAAAAAGAAAAAATCAATAATATTATTTTATATATTTAATAAACTAATTAATTTTAAGCAAATATGATTAATTAACTAATATATCTCATAATTTCTTTGTTGAATGTTAATTATTTATTTGTCTAATATTTATTGAATCATATCTTTAATTTGACGTTATTAGTTTAGATTTTTCAAAATCCAAACTATTGTGACATAATGTTTAGGTTTAGTTTTTATTTTTAAGAGTTTTGTTGAATTATTTAGAACCATGTAGTTCCTCTATAGACCAACCTTGGAAGTACACATGTTACTTACTACATGTGATTCGTGCACTCTCAAGCTATTTTACAAATACAAATTTGTGCATAAAGGATACTACTATGCCTTTGAATGATTCTTTTGAAATTGATTCTAAGGTACAAGTCTCTCCTTTACTTCCTATTATTTATACTTCTAGCATGTCAATTGATCATGTTGTGCTAGCACCTACTTTCCCATTTTTATAGGAATTTATGTACCAAACACAATGGTATCTCCAATTATAGCCCTTATGGGATGTAAAAAAATGTATGCATTTCGATTAGGGTCGTATTATTTAGTTATGATTCTACCATATGTCTTTTTCATTTCTTCGAAAATCAATTTTACTGTATAGACACTTATAACCTCCCCCATTATGCCTTATGGTAATGATTCATCTAGCATTATGACTTTTACCATAATGATGTTGTCTATGGCTCCTTTGTGTGTTCTTGGGATAAAAGTTTTATATAAATGTATCGCCATGCTATTAAGTATTTTGACTTAAGTTATTCTATTTCTAATAGGTGGAATAGAATAACCCAGTTGAAGAGTAATAATCATACATTTGTAATGCATTGTTTGTCCTATAATAGGTCCTATTTTTCTACCATTTTATGGGGAGTCGATGACTATTCATAGCCATTATCTTGACACCAAAAAAGAGTTCAACCCAATGATTTATTTCTATCCTAGTTGATCCTGATTCAATATTGGAAGTCTATTGATTTTTCCCCAATAATCAAAGCCTTCTGTCTACAAATACTGCATATTTGATTCAATCCATAAAATTTCTATTCTATGAATTTGAGTCTTAATAAGAATGCTAGTTCATATTTTTATAGGGTATGATATGAATGTACCACACCAATTCGTTATGTATAGACGATGAGATTTCATTGATACATAGCCAATTCCAATAAACTTATTGGAGGGTCTCATCAGTGTGAATCCAGTAAAAATTGAACCTAGGAATTCGCCAATTATGAGTTGGGTTCTTTAACCATTCATCCATGGATGCTTAGTGGGGATCCCTGTATATGATGAATAACCAAATTCCAATTGAAATGAAATCTTTAGGATAAATCAATGCAATTTAGGAGAGCTTAAAGAAAGGGCATCCATTAAAATCCAAGATTTTTGAATTCACAGAGATCAAGAATTCTCACTATTTCTTAGATTCATGAACCTAGTTCAATTATGTGGGATCTTTCATTCACATTTTTTTCCATCAAGAATACTTCATAAAACTCTTGGACTAACGAATTCAGAGTATCCTATCTTCACGTGATTCATATTTATAGGGTTCAACAAGCAATCAATATTTCATAATCAAAGGTCTATTATTATTTGTATTAACGGTCCTTATATATAGTATTAACAATCAAAATATGATCGGAATAAAAAATCTCTATTTGACCGGGCTTTTTCCTATGCTTATGAATTTCACTAGACCCAGAAATGATACATTGGAAAAATCTTTTAGGTCTTCTAATACCAATAGGTTGATTGTTTTGCTCCTATATCTTCCAAAAGGAAAAAAAATCTCAGAGAGCTATTTCTTGAATCTGAAAGAGATTACTTATGTTATCCTAATAACTAAAAATTGTATTATGCCTGAATCAAACTAGGGTTCGTAGTGGTGGAAGAACTGGATTAGAAAAAACAAGGAATTCTAGTTATAAGATACCTAATGAAACCATTGCTAGAATTGAGATCTCATTCAAAGAGAATGATATCAAATCTCTAGAGTTTGTTTTTGTATATTATATGGATGATTTGAGCAACAAAGACCCCAATTGGGAATGTCTTGATTTTCTTTCTCCGAGGAAGAGGCGAAACATAATCAACTTGAATTCAAGACAACTATTCAAAATCTTAGTGAAAGACTGGGTTTGTTATCTCATGTTTTTTTTGTAAAAAAATACCAATTGAAGTGGAGAGTTTATTCAAACAAAAGGTTGGGTCAACTCTTCAATCAAATGAAATTAAGCATGTTTTCAATCTTTTCTCGTGAAACAAGTGGGCTATTTATTTGCAAAGTTGTGCTTAATTTCAATGTGGCAATCCACCAAGATTTTTCTTCAGTTGGGGAAGAATTTGCACAAATCGTTTTTGAGGAACATATAGAGAGAGAATTGGATTTGGTTAGACAATGTGTAGTTGGTAAACAAGGATCGATTTTTTAGAAAGGTATGGAATGTATCGTCAAATATTCAATATGATTCCACAAGATCTAGTTTTGTTCAAGTAATGGATTCTAGCCAATTGAAAGGATCTTCTGATAGATCTAGAGATCATGTCCATTCCATTAGGAATGAGGATACAGAATATCACATATTGATCAATCAAAGAGAGATTAACAACTAAAAGAAATAGCGATTCTTTGGGATCCTTCCTTTCTTCAAACGAAACGAACATAGATAGAATTAGACATATTCCCTAAATGCCTTTATGGCTTTAATGTCCTGGCTATTCACGGAACGTGAGAAGTAGACAAATAATCATCTACTTTTGATAGAAATCAAAGACTTTCTTGGGAATCCTACAAGATCTATTCATTATTTTTTCTTTGATAGATGGTAAGAACTTCATCTAGGTTCTAATCCTACTGAGAGTTCCACTAGAGATCATAAATTATTGAAGAAAGAACAAGATGTTTTCTTTGTCCTTTATCTACGATGGAAAAATAAAGAAATAGTGAATATATTAAAGATAATTACATATTTACAAAATACCATCTCAATTCATCATATTTCATCAGATTCGGGATGTGATATGGTTTCGAAAGTTGAATTAGATATAAACCATTCCAATAATATTTCATTCTTGAACAAAAATCTATTTTTTAATTTATTTCATATATTTCATGGCTAGAACTAGGGTGATACGTGTTACACCATGATTTTGAATCAGAAGAGAGATTTCAATAAATGGAAGATCTATTCACTCTATCAATAATTGAGTCGGATCTGGTCTATCATAAGGGATTTTCCTTTTCTACTCATTCCTACAAAATGGATCAAAAATAATTCTTGAATGAGGTATTCAATTCCAGGGATGAATCGAAAAAGAAGGATTTCTTTGTTCTACCCCTTATCTTTTATGAAGAAAATGAATCTTATTATCGAAGGATAAAAAAAATAGGTTAGGACCTCCTATGGGAATGATTTGGAATATTCAAATCCAAAAAGAGTGGTATTTCCTAGCAATAACATAATGAGGGCAGTCAATGAATATAGATTGATCCAAAATCTTATTCAAATCCAATATAGCCCCTACAGGTATAGAAGAAATGTATTGGATCGATTATTTATAATGAATAGATCCGATCGCAACTTCGAATATGGAATTCAAAGGGATCAAATAGGAAATGATACTCTGAATCATAGAACTAGAATCAAATATACGATCAACCAACATTTATCAAATTTGAAAAAGAGTCAAAAGAAATGGTTTGATCCTCTTATTTTTCTTTATCGATCAAAGAGATCCATGAATCGGGATCCTAATGCATATAGATACAAATGGTCCAATAGGAGCAAAAATTTATAGGAACATTTGGAACATTTCATTTCTGAGTAGAAGAGCCATTTTCATTTTCAAGTAGTGTTTGATCAATTATGTGTTAATCAACATTCTATTGATTAGTCTGAGGTTATTGACAAAAAAGATTTGTCTTAGTCACTTCCTTCCTTTTTCTCCAAGTTACTTCCTTTTTTGTCCAAGTTTCTTCAATTTTTGCTAACTCACTGGTATCTTCTAAACTCTCTTGCTCGGCAGGTGATATCGATTAAACAAATCTTTCCTACCTTCTGTTTTCCATGTAAGTTAAGATAAAGACTAATAACTCTTAGTTAGAGTAGTCACAAACTAGATTTGAACCAATACCTCTAAGAAATCAATCCCAGTGAAATTTATTTTATTTGAATCTTAACTTTGGTTACTCGATTCACCAATTTTTAGCTACATTTGGGGGCACTCAGTCCTTCTATCTTTTCCATTCTCATAAATCTATTAGCTGTCACTTGCATAAGCTAGAGGGTTCACTAATTATCCCATGCCTTAATATCCTAATAAGTTCCAAGATTTTCTATGTTCATCATAATACATACTAATACATTCTAATTAACAATCCTCTAAATTTTTTTATGAGTATATCCATTCTCACATCATTAACACATTAAATAAGGTTCACGTTATAGAACTCTCCCGAACAATCTCAGTACATATGGCGCAAGACGATTCCACATATCGAGGTCGGAATGGGATCGGGTGTTTTCACGTCTCACCGTAGTGCCCGGTTTGTCTTGATTTCCGATTGATGAACAAGAAGGAAAATGGAACTATTGGATTTTGTGACTCGCCCCCGGCTACGTCTCCTTTGGACCCTTTGCCCGCCCGCCACCAGTGGAAGCAAGCTAGCCCCCTATGTTGGTTGCCCCTTTCCCCTTTTCATAATAATAAGGTAAGCATTCAAGCCCAGCAAGAAAAGGCCCCTTACTATAGATAGCGCCTTTTCTTATATAGATTCTATTCTATAATTAGAAATAGAAAACCTTTCACGCAGCTCAAGCTTACTTACTAAGCAAAATGTATACTTGGGCTCGAAAGTAGTAAAGCAATAGATTAAGAAACTTGCATGTTAGCATATTCATTTTCTTGCTCGTTAGCGCTTTAGTTTTCAATAAGGTAGTTGACTTGCTTACTTGTTAGAGTCAGGTAGTTTCTTAGGCTTGACTAATAACATAGAAAGGGCTTTTCCCAACCTAGGTTAGGGGCGCCCCTATTAGTCAAGCTTTGATTTGACGCCAGCTGAAAAACGGATGCGCGCTACTAGCGCGGCTCGCTTCGCTTTTGTTGCGGAGCTCGCTGCTTTTCATTTTGTTAGGAGTAGGTGCTTGCCCTTAGTTGGGTTGGGGGAAGAGGGCATTTCCATCGCGAAGGATTCAATCCAGCCACAGGTTCCCCTACGGCTACCTTGTTACGACTTCACCCCAGTCGAAGACCCCACCGTGGTATGCGCCAATAAGACCACCAAAAGCCTTTGTGGCACTAGTGGTACACAGAAGTCATGGGTGATCATTGGTTTAATGCTTTAGGTAAAACCAATTCCCAAGGTGTGACAAGTAGTGTGTACAGGGCCCAAGTACATATTCAATGTGGCATACCAATCTACGATTACTAGAAATTCCAACTTCATTTTCCCAAGTTCCATTGTAGCATGTGTGTGGCCTAGCTCATAAGAGCCACGTGAACTTGATATCATCCTCACCTTTCTTTAGTAAATCATTAGCATACCCTTATGAATGCAGTATGCATCCTTTTGTTTGTTTTGGAGATTTTTTTTGCAGGGCGTACTAAAACCACTACATACCACACCACCGGAGGCTTTCCTGAATGTCGAGTCTTTCTCTGCTGCCAGCTTGATGTCATCATCACTTGCAAGATAAATCTAAAAACTTGACTTTACTAAACAAGCAAGAATTTTCTATGTTATTAGTAAAGCGTGCTAGGTTAAACTAAAGTGCACATTAGAAAGTTCTTCAAAAGGCACTGGCTCCCTTTTTATTGATATCACAACTATGTACTAGCACTTCATTAGTAACACTGGCATATCACTTGACTCCTTGGCTTACTTCGGTTGCAAAGAATTTCTCCTTAGGTGCATGTGTCTGCAACAAAAACTAGTGTTTTGCTCATTATAAGACTTGACTAAACATCTCACGACACAAGGTAACGACAATCATGCAACACCTGTATGAAAGCTAGTATCGAATTAAACCATATACTCCACCATTTGTGCAGGCCCCTATCAATTCCTTTGAGTTTTGATCTTGCAACTGTACTTTCCAGGTGGAGTATTTCACGCATTAGTTGGGCCCATAATTTTCACCAAGGGTGAACATTCATCTTTTATGCCATGGCCTACCAGGGTATCTAATCCATTTCACTCACTATGCTTTCACACTCTAGCATCAGTAAGGACCCATAAAGATGCCTTTGCTTTTGGTGTTCCTTCTAAGATCTTTGGATTTCACCCCTACACACAAAATTTCACTTTCCTCAGTCTCACTCAAGTGATTTGGTTTTGGGAGCATTCCATAGTTTTTGGCAACTTTCACTTTCAACCTAGTTCATTATCTATGTTCCCTTTATGCCCAGTCATTCCAAAGAACACTTGCCCCTCATCTCTATTGCGGTTGTTGGCATAGAGTTAGGTGGGGCTTCTTCCTTAAGTCCTGTCATGATTAATCACTCAATGAAAAAGCTTTACAAATGACATTACTCTTCTTCACTCACACGATATTGTTTGATCGGGATTTTTCCCATTTTCCAAGATTCCCTACTATTGCCCCACATGGGAGTTCGGAATGTTTCTTAGTCTAAGTCTAGTTGATCATCTAACAAGACCAGCTAAGCATCATTGGCTTGGTCAGCCTTTACCTGACCAACTACCTAATACTACGCAGGCTCATCAAACAGCGCTTTTTAGCTTTCTTCAGGATTTTGGCCCGAACTGTTCGGCAGATTCCCACGCGTTACGCACCCGTTCGCCACTTTGTTCTCAACTGTTCCGGCGAGACAAGCTACCTTTAGCTAGGAGCCTCTTTTCCTTGTGCCCAGCTCCCCGAAAACAACGTTCGACTTGCATGTGTTAAGCATATAGCTAGCGTTCCTTCTGAGCCAGGATCAAACTCTTCTTTTGAGTATGATTGGGCCCTGCAGTGGTAGAACCTGGTGAACCGGGCGTACTACTTCCCAACCTTCTGTGAACCTTGCTTCTCTTATGATTTTTGCTACTTTCTTTATAAAAGTGATTGATATCAAAGAGAGTCTAAGTCTAGTCACTCAACTAATCTAATCCACTGGTGGAGATTGATACCTTATAATAATAGAGTGACAATTTACACATTATGATAGTGAAACGATTGAAAGATGACAATTAGAAAAGCAAGGTCAAAGCTTGACTAATAAAGGCTAGCCTTACTTCTCTAGCTCTACCAAAGCATTTAAAAAGAGCCTAGGGGAATAAAGGATAACCAAAGTGAGCAAATAAAAAAGATCATGTAACTTGGTAGGTGTAGCCATGATAGCTTATTCCTCAACCACAATAACTCTTGTTCTTTTCATTCTCAGAGGTCAATTCAATAGTTTTAGTGACCTATATGGTTAGTCTTTGTATTAATGGTTTTCATATTGAAATGGATTCTTGTGGGCCACCCTCAGGAGGGATAGCTTCGCTTCTGGGTTCCAGGGATGGCTCCATCTCGCCTTATTAAAGAAGTTCGGGCAAATCTACATTTTCAGAAGTTATAGGTATAGCTCAGGAGATGAGATTGGATCCGGAATTCGAATTGGCTCTGCATCATCTGGAACTAAATAAGCTTCGGGGTCTTGATTTCAATTCGAATCTGCATATGGAATTAGAACCGGGCTACCCCATGATCGTGATTTGATCATCATTAGGTGGTGAGAAACCACGCCTTATGACGAAAGGGGAGCATTACGCCCGATCAAGACACCAGTCTGCCCTCTAATAGAGGGTGCTATGGAAGAAATTAGGCACTGAACTGAGGTTTAGTAGTGCTTATCACTCAGGACGGCCAGACTCCAGTCGTCGGTTTACTGGAAGACTTGCTGAAGAGCTTAGTGCAAGGGAGACCGAGCAAGTGGGAATAAGTTCTTCCAACTGCAGAGTTTGCCTATAAAAACATTATGAACCAGCCTATATTAAGTAAAGGAAAAGTAACCATTCGAAGTGACGTATGTTAAGAGGAATAATAAGAAGGGGGAAGTGTAGAGATCAAAGACTTGGTTAAGGGCTCACTTAGTTTAAACAAAAGAAGAGATCTTTCTAGCGATTCAATTCCTAGTATGTTCTAAACCTAACCTTCCAATGTAAGAGTAAGACAAGTAAGTGTGAACCTATCCAATTAAGGAAGCTTGCTACAATCAATATCCAAACAACACATTGACTTTGAATTTGGATTATGGGGGGACACCCTCTCCTGCGCGATGAGATCTCTCTACCATATACTGAGCCAAGTTATCACCGCAATTGGAATAGATATACACTTCCCTTCTACCTCATTACTCTAGTAAGCTTTCTATCTATTTCTCTAACCTTTAATGATCCTCCTATAGGAAAATCATCAAAGTCAAGAAGAATTGGCAGGCCTAATCTTTCGATATTAATATATGATCCATAAGCTAGCTCTTGGTTAAGAAAATCTTGAAAAAGAAAGTAGCAGTAAAAGGAGAGAACTCTGGTGTAGTAAACGAAATTATATTCTCTTTCCTTCCTTCTCTAGTTATCCCTTTACATAAAAGGTGAGTAATAATTTTTTTATCATTTAAGGGATGCCATGTAATCATAACTACTCCTCGTGGGTGCATATAAAGAAATAAGAACATTTTTTCCAAGACCTCTAGAAATTTCCATAGCCTCTTCTCTTCCATCTTTTCCTAAAGCTTTTAGTCCTTCTTTCCCAAAAGAAGTAGACCTTATGGTACGTACCCTTCTTAGCCATTGGTGCGTTAAGGCTGAATGGGTAGTCTAAAAACAAAATAGGCTTCTCCTCAAAGGAAGTCATATGCTCTTTTCTTAAGTGTGGTGTCTTCAATACAACCTTCCCTAAAAGTAGAGGTAGGAGATCCAGTTAACGAATAGGCTACGGCTGTAGCTGCAACGAGTAATGAATTCTCGGAAGCTCTTTCTTAATCTGATAGAAAGTGGTTCCTTATTCTCGGCACCTATCAAAGTCATGTAATCCCTGTGTACTTGTCGTCGAAGCAGCACCCTTTTTCAATTCTCCGAGAGTAGCAATCGATCAAATGTGGATTGGCGACTCATTATCCGCCCGACCAGCCAGAACCTTTATGTCTATAGGGGCTCTGTTCCACACACATATTTTTTCGAATGCTATGATTAGATCTGAAGAGAATTGAGCCTTTCTTGATAAGAGGATTGTAGAGTTGTCTTTATCTAACAACCTACAAACAAAGGCTAAAACACTATAAAGACCCTACTTATTGGATTAAGAAAAAGGGGAGCGAGACGAAGAAAGAAAAAATGAGAAAAGAGATTCGGCGAGCATTAGCCCACATTCTACCAAAGTATTGTGATAAGTACTGTGGGAGGAAGGGAGGGCTTTCGATTGGTTGGACGCATCTACCATTGCTTGTCTCGAAGAAATTCCAGACACCAGTGAGCCATCTGTCGATGACGGACTTGGGGTTTATGAACTTACGGAAGAAACGGATGATGCCCCAGAAAAGACCTTTGTTGTTAGAAATTTACTTTAGTATTTTGATGAGTAAACCCAAGCCGCAGCTGAGAAAACAGAAGATCTCAATCTCGGCACAGAAGAACCTAAGAAAGTGCTAATCAGTGGCACACTCAGCCCCACAGAGAAAGAACAGATTGTGGCTATCCTCCGAGAGTTGATGTCTTTGCATGGAGTTATGAGGATATGCCCGGTCTAGATTGAGCCTCGTTGAACATCGTCTAGTACTAAAGCCAAAAATGCAAAACCGGTCAAGCAGAAATTGAGAAGATTGCATCCGTCGGTTGCGCTACAAGTCAAAGAAGAGATCGATAAGCCGTTGTTCATCAGAGTTTTTCTCTATCCACATTGGATTGCAAACATAGTGCCGGTTATGAAGAAGGATGGCCGTGCTATTATTAGTGGTCTGCATCGCTGAACAAAGAAAGCATGCCCTACTGATGATTTTCCCTTACCACACATGGACCTTCTGGTTGACAACACTGCAGGTCATGAGATGCTCTCCATTATGGATGGTTTCTCTGGCTACAACCAGATCAAGCTTGCAAAACAATTTTAGGAGAAGACATCATTCACAACACCTTGGGGGACAGACTATGTAGTAGTAAAGCCTTTCGGTCTCAAACTGGGGCAACAACTCATAAGGGCTATGACTGTAATCTTTCACGATATGATGCATGTATTCTATATAATAAATGTGGAGGTGTACGTCGACACTTGTCAAATCCAAGACACAAGAAGGACATCCGGAAGCTCTACAAGGGGTTCTTGAAAGATCAAGAAAATCTTTCGTTTAGAAAGTGACTTGGTTTCATCGTTAGTAAGAGAGGGATTGAAATAGATCCAGTCAAAGTCAGGGTATTTATACAAATAAATACATCAAAGAATTGAGAGGCCTCATCGGACGGTTGCAATTCATACAATGGTTCATATCTAAAAATTTCAACCAATTTTAACCTTTATACAAACTCTTGAAATAAGGGGCAAAATATGTTTGGGATGATGAATGCAAGCTACATTTGAGGGAATGAAGTACTTGTTCAATCCATCTATATTAGTCCGACCAGGTTAACCACTTGTACTCTATCTCTTCACTATCAGAGTGGTTTTGTTTTGGGCCCATTATGATGCTATAGGAAAACAATAAAGGGCAATAGACTATATCAACAAGTCACTAGTATAATATGAGAGAAAATACATCTCATATGCATAAGACTTCTTTAGCATTGGTATACAAATCGTAGAAATTAAGACATAATTTCTTGGACCATTCGGTCAAATAGTTGGAAAAAATGGATCCCATATTTGTTTGAGAAACCTATCGTATCTGGGAAAGTATCTCATTGGAAAATGTTCTTATGCATTTCCCTATTCCATATAATTAGCCTGTAAAGACGGATTTTCCTGATTTAGATATTTTCTACGCAGACATAGAGTATGGAACTCCCGTTTGGACAAAGAAATTGGATGGAGCGCTCAATGAGGAAGGAAATGGAATCGGTGTTGTTATCACCAGAAGGAGTGCAATACCCAAAGCAACTCAGTTGGCATTTCCTACCACAAACAATGTGACCGAGTATGAAGCTTTCATCGCAGGCGCTCGACTGAAAGGAGAGGAAAGGCATCTCAAAAACAAAAATGAGAAATCAAGAACTCAGTACGCCTTACCATTCTTCTGCGCTTAACTGTTGACTACTTTTCTAGCCCGTTATTTCCTGATACAAAATGTGAGTCATTCTCAACTTGACATTTTTCTAGAGGATCCATTTTTAGGAAAACATTGATTGCATCTAGTGATACTCTTTGTTCCATTTATTGTTGTCGAGCCACTTACAAACAAATCAATTGTTTCCGTTGAGCCCAAAGTGTACGGAGCTGAGAGATTAAAGATCAATAATGCCTTCACAGAATGCAAGCATAATAATAATTTCCTAAAATGATTAAGGTTACCTATTGTTAAGGCTTTTATTCAAGCCTATCAAGTGCATGTTCTTCTCTTTCTTATTTTCCTTTTTCTATTGGTTAAGCTTACTAAGTTTTCGTCGGTCTTTCCCTTTGAGTCTAATAGCTAGATGGGAAAAATATGAAGCACCTAAAGGAAAATTTCATGTCTTTCTAATCGAGAAAACAAGCTTACTTTATTGTTAGAGAAAGGGGAAAAGGTTTAGATTTTAAAAGGTCGGACTTAAAGCTAGCAATAAAAAGCATCCATCATGGAGCTTTTTGATGAAGCAAAACCGGCATCGCCGATCCTACCAATACTTTGGTTTTATATTTATAAAACTCTCGCAAGTGCACGAATCATTTCGTAGAAAATGATAAGTATACTTCCAAGGTCTATCTAAGGAAGGAATATATGTGGTTTTTAATTTATTATTCAAACTTTTAAAAACGAAATTAAATCCTAAACATCCTGTCACGATATTTGGGTTTTGTGTTTCTAACCTAATAACAAAAAAATAAACATAGATACAGATTCAATAAACATTGATGCAAATTTTATCATTTATAATAATGGAGTATTTATGGATATAATAACTAAGTAATTATGCTTGATCATATTATTTAGGTTATTAAAGATATAAATTGATATTTATTGATTCTCTCTTTTTTGTATGAATACCACCTTTGGTGGGGTTAGATATTCTTTGTTAACTAAACAAATCAATTAACACATATGGTTGGGGTTGATAACTAATTTGGTTAATTAAATTAATTCATTTTTCTAAGATATTGAAAATGAACCATTTAAATGCCACCTTTGGTGGGGTTAGACAGTTTAAACTTTATTCAAGGTGTCCAAATTAAACCTAAGAATTTAATTATCCGAGTACTAACTTTCAAGTTTTAAAACCACTACTGAAAACATGTTATCAATACATTTCAGATAATAATTCTTATAAAAAAATTTTGAAATAGAGCTTCACTCTAACTACCGTGCGATTGTACCAACAAATAAAAGAGCACTACTCTAAATCAGACCGGATAACTAAACCTGTTGCTATTCCTGCTACAAAGAAAATAAAATCCTTATAGTACTTTTATGCTATTCCTGTTGCAGGAAAACCTCCAAACGGAATTTTTACTCCCATTTATTGAATCAAAAAGCAAATAAATTACAAAAACATAACTAGTTCTTCTCAAAAAGAGAAGAACTCTAAAACTAAGAGAAACTAACTAAGAAAAGCTAAAAACTAAGAAAAAACTAACAAAATAAGAGAAAGAAAGAGAAGAGAATATGTGTTTTGAGGTGTGTTTAGTTGTGAAAAGAATGGGGGTATTTATAGGTAAGGATGGGAAGAAAAAGTGGGTGAAAAATGATAAAAAATGGTGGAAACGCGGAGTTTGAATGATGATGTCATTTGATGACGTTAGCATGACATGGGGGCGACTACACGTGCAGATGGGGCGTAGATGGGCACAGATTGGGCACAGGCGTGCGTAGATAGAGAGTCTGGCAGCGCGAAATAATGATAAAGCGGCACGGACGCGGCGGGGACGAGGCGTACGCGATGCGGGCAGAAGGAAGAGATCATGTGGCCGCAGCGGCCCGGGTGGCGGTGTGTTTTCTTCCTTTTTGACCTTTTTGACCCATTTTGTCCAATTTTTCCATTTTTGTTGACCTTTCCTCATTTATTTTATGAATATATTTGTGATGTATTGCCTCCAGTATTCCTCTTTGAGTCTTTAAGTGACGCTTTTAAGCGAAAATACCTTAAAAATAATAAAAATACCTGTGATTCTGAAAACACAAATATTTATAAATATATGATAAAATCATATAAATATATGTATTTTTAATCAATTAATGTGCATAAAATCATGGTAATTTTAGTATTTTTTGAGCAATCATCACTTTTCTAAGTCTTAGAAAGCATGTCCTCTTATCTATACCTATCATATATGCTTTTATCTTCTATTTCTTTACTTTGAGCCACCTACAGACAAACAATTTTTTTTCCATTGAGCCTTAAGTGTACAGAGCTTGTAGCTTAAAGATCAATGATGTGTTCATAAGATGTAAGTAAACTAATTAGTTCCCAACATGGTCAAGGTTACCGATTGTTAAGGCTTTTTTTTCAAGCCCATCAAGCATAGGTTCTTCTCTCTCCTACTTCTTCTTTCTATTGGTTGAGCTTACTAAGATTTTGTTGGCCTTTCCCTTTGAGCCAACCAGCTAAATGAGAAGAATATGAAGCACCTAAACTAAAATTTGCTACCTTTTTGGTCGGGAAAACAAGCTTACTTTATTATTAGAGAAAGTGGAAAGAGTGGAAAGAGATTTATTTATAAATTAAGAGGTGAGTAAGAGAGGCGAAGGTTCAAATTTTAAAAGTTCAAACTTAAAGTTTGCAATAAAAAGCATCCATCTTAGGGCTTAGCTAAGTCTTTAAAAGCATGTTCTCTAGTCTATACCTATCATATAATCTCAAGGGTCCCAATTTGCAACAACTTTCAAATCTTTTTGTAATACTTTTATGGAATGATGATAAGGATCATCATAGGAAGCATTTCTTGGTCTTCTACTTGTTATAGATTGATGAAGGAGGGGATTTTTCTTAGCACATATGTTAACTCTAGGCCTATTACTCTTTCTGGCCTGATAATTGAGAGAAAATAAAATGAAGATGGAGATTGTTTTCTCTTTATTTAGAATACCTTTCAATGTAGGACGTTTCGGTTTGATTTTCCCTCCCTCTTTCAAATGCTATTGTTAATCCCCGCTGAAACTTTTTAGACAATGAAGCGACTTCAAAATTTGAATTTTCCAAGAGAGACTGTACTATTGATCATGTAATCCATACACGCCCATTATAACATATTGTGGATGCTAACTCTTCGCATTCAAGTGTACTTGTAGTGGCACAGTGGGTTGACTATTGGTTGTATAGTTACCAACATGCTGTACTCATAACAATCTAAATAGTGGGGATGCAAATGGGGGTGGTGGATGTAGGCTTAAAGAAGGAAGTAGAAGCGTTCAAGTGAATTTAATGCTCTTTGCACCGAGAAATAATATGCTAGCCTCACTAGTCTAAGGCAAGATGTCATTTTTAGATTAATGAATCAACCAAAAACTAAGAGCTGATAATATAATAGACCAAAAACCCTTCATTCATCAATAGATTCAAAAACTATAAAAGGTGAAGGCACTAGAATAGAGATGGGTTAAGAATAGTTTAAAAAGATTGGAACCCTTATTAGTAAGCTTAGCCGACAAAAGCTTAGGGGACGAAAGACCATGGATCATAGACCTTTGTATGAACATTCTTTAGTTCAAAAATGAAGAAAGATAGATATACTAGCCCTACTTAGATGACTAATGATTTTTTTATGCAAGCGCTTACTTACTCATATTAGAAGTCAAAATCGGCATAGGGACCCTTTGAATAAGGAGAGAAACCCTATAAGCAATAACAACACTTGTCACTACCTTATCCCTTATCTTTGACTGAATTTCCTTCAAAAGTGCATAAGATGAGTTCAATAACTTGAGCCAAGGAAATGTAAATTGGTTACATAAGCACAAGCATCCCACAGTAAGAAATAAATGGCCCTTAGTCAGTAACTGGTCATAAAGTAAAAGCAAAAGGTTATGGAAGAACTTAGAAGGTGGTGTAGGATTCAAATAAGCAAATCTTAAAATGAAGAACCTCCTAAAATACAAGAACTAAAAGATAGTAAATAAATTGATATTCTAGCCTTCAGTTTCCTATATTTTAAATAGGACCTCTCTCACGCTATCCTTGAAACTTATGAGCATGTGCCTTACTATTGGATTGGTGTCATTCCTTGCTTGAGCCTGTGAAGCGATAGAAATGATCGTTACCATCTTGCATTCAATCAAAAAGACCCATGCATTAAAGATATAAGGCATAAGGCATTCAATCCAAAAAGTTAGGACTCTCAAAGTGCTAGATGAAATACTACTTCATTTAGACAATCTTACTTATCGCTTCCTCTCCTTATTCATTCTATAAAGTGATTCCTTTTATTCCTCTTTTTAAAAGGAAATAAAGGATTTTGAAGAGTTTTTAAAGTCAAAACCAAAGAAAATGGGTCCAATGATAGTTATAAAGCTAGGTTGGTGGCTTAGAGGTATACTCACTCTAAAGTATGAGCTTTATTATGAGAAAAACTTAGAACCAGTAGCAAAGTTCAATTCAAACTATTATTGATGTTTTTGTCGCAATAAAATTACCTATGTATCTACTGGACATCAATAATGTCTTATGTAATGGAGAGCATTGGGTGTGGAAAGGTTAATGGTGGCAAAGGAGCATAATTCCTTACCCACACTCCAATTGGTTTCAATCACTCTATATAACCAACAGATTTCTAGAGGCAGGCCGTCAATTATATCTTTGGCTTATTTTACTTAGACCCTGGTATTTCTCCCAACTCTAAGTTTTTTGTTTTTGTTTGAGCTAAATAGTTTGTCCTTGAAGGATTTCATCAAATCAGACTTTTGATCGGTTAGGGCACCTAATCTAATGTATTCGTGCTGTCTAACACAAAACTAAGAGATAAGATGCCTGACCAAACCCTTATTGTTGTTGTTGTCGCAATAAAATTACCTATGTATCTACTGGACATCAATAATGTCTTATGTAATGGAGAGCATTGGGTGTGGAAAGGTTAAAGGTGGAAAAGGAGAATAATCCTTACCTCCACTCCAATTGGTTTCAATCGCTCTATATAACCAACAGCTTTCTAGAGGCAGGCCATCAATTATATCTTTGGGTTATTTTATTTGGACCTTAGTATTCTCCTAGCTCTAAGTTTTTTGTTCTTGTTTGAGCTAAATAGTTTATCCTTGAAGGATTTCATCAAATCAGACTATTGATCGATTAGGGCACCTAATCTAGTTTATTCATGTTGTCTAAAACAAAACTAAGAGATAAGATGTATGACCAAAGCTTCTTATGCATCTCTTTGTTGATATATGTAAGAAAATTAGGGAAAACCTCTTTAGGTTGTCTCAATTCTCGATAACGCCTACACTATGTAGATATGCATCTGGATCTGCCACAAGCTTTATCTTTCTTCCTATAAGATCTTATATTTCAACCGTATCTACTTATGATGCACCTGGGTTGGTTTGACCTCCTCCAAAATCCTTACCGCTGATAGTTATAGGTAAACCATAGTAAAGCGGAAAGGAAAGCCTCTCGAAGAATTTTTTTATCACCACCAAGAGAGAAGTCTCTAACGTCGCTATGGTATGGGCTCTCAATCATGTCTTCTATCACGAGGACTCTATTATGATGCTTACCTTATTATCCAAGGCATGATAATTCATTAATTTTAAATAGTTTTGGTTATTTAACGATGAAACTTGCTAATAGAGATTTTTTCAGGAACCAGACCTACATGCATGAAGAAGAAAATATATCTTGGGTCATATTCTTGTAGAACTTCTATCGTTACATTCCTTGTGGTTCCTCAGCCCTGCTATCCATTTGTTTTCTTGAGCTATATACATTCAAATAGGGGGCCAACTAAACAAGCAAGTAAGCCATCCAAGTTTATAAAGTTAAAGATTAGAAAGAACTTAGAGGTTTCCTTGTGACTAACTTAGTACACTTCTGGTAGGTTTCCATTGGGCTAATTCTCTATAAAAATCCATTCACATATTTATTTATAGTTTGATGTAGGATCAACTAATTTAAGCTATACTCATCATTTATGATACATGGCTCACTCAATTAAAGCACTAATAATTTCAAGGAAATTCATTCCAAAGATGCTTTTAATCACTCTGTTATGAGGATTTAGCCAAGAGATTGTCCAACCATCTTTGTGAGGAATTTTGTTTTACCATATACTAACCTTACACTATGAGTAATGCTTTAGCATAGCCAATGGTAAGATCAATCTTAGAGTTCAACCTAGGCTAATACCCTATATATATCTGATATAAGGTTTTCACTTATGCTTATGGTAAGAAAACTTGGTAAGAAAACACTTTTCCAACAATGTCAGATTAGGAAGAGTGTGCTTGAATTTTTCTTTTATCGATGTGATCATTGTCTTTATCTTGGGACTTGGCTTACCACCAAGGCAACTTGTTTACGTACCTGATGACTTTCTTATTTTCTGTTAGCACGCATCTTGTGACTGATAAATCTATTTTCAGAATAAGCGTAAGCATAGCAAGAGGGGATCCCATGTTCTTAGTAATCAGTCTTACTTCTTCCATAATTAGATAACAATGTGAAGATTCTTCATTCGATTATCAATATCAATGAAATTCTGGCAAGATGTTTTTTTGCATAAAAAAGTAGGATTTTTCATCTCTTGTTGTAATCGAATATGTAAGAAATATTTGGCTACCATGTTTTCTCCAACATCTATGACATCCCCCTCATTTAGGGAAAAGCTTCCTTTTGAACTACGTAACTTGGAGAATGTTATAAATCCTGATCCAAGAATCTCACGTGAGTATAGCTACCTATTTCTTTAGGGTTCGATAGTGTACCATAGACTTCCCACTTCTTCTTTGTCTTATTTATTAGCACAAGAAAGGATAAAAATAAGATAGTGAGTTCGGGCATCATCCAATTCACAATAGTTCATTAACATTGGGTATAGAGGAGACCAAAGAAAGTCATGATCCAATCCAATAATACATACTGTTTTGTGCTTTGTTGACGAAAGATGAAGGGTGGAGGGTGGTAGGGATAAGCAATCACTTCTAGCTTCATTATTTTCTTTCTATGCTCCCAAAGAAAGAAAATAGAGAGTCATTCAGTAGTACATTGGATTGCATTTTTTATGGTTCTTTCTACAGCCTTCAAAGTAAGGTAAAAACACATCCTGCCTATAATTGTAATTAGTGACCTTATAGGTCTTGATTAACAAAAGAATAGAGAGCATTGAAAGTACTATGCTCCTCTCCTTTCAGTTGAGCACTTCAAACCTCTCAACCCTTATAGTCAAGTCAACCACGCTTAATGCCCTTCTAGTCTATTAGAAATTATATAGTAGCATGATCATATTATATAATGCTACTAGCCCTTTGATATAATAAAAGAGACTATAAAATTTCAAAATCGTGTACAAAACCATAAAATTCTTTAAGAAATCATAATATCTTTTGCATATAATATGCATTGGATTGCATTTTTTATGGTTCTTTTCTCCATCGTTCTTTCCTCCTAATATATCAAGTATGTATTCCTCTTCTAAGTCATCTACTATCTCACAAATAAAAGGCTTCTTATGGAGTTACTTGGTGGGAGGCAACTATCAAGTGTGGATTTAGGGCTAACACCTTCTTAGAAATAGAAAAACATGTTTTAAGTTGCGTAGCTGGTCATATTTATTATCAAAGTTTAGTTTATTGTAGTAGTCATTGGTAGAGGATATCCAAGGCTTCCTTTATTTCACCCCAACATTCCCCTATTTATTTATCAAGAAGAAAAGGATTATTTAGTCTTTTAATTCTATTTTGGAGTGAGATTTCCAAGATTTGATTTCTCTCAAAATTTCTATGGTTAGACAGTTCTGGTTCCTCGTTCCCCACCCTTGGGTTCAATGGATTCATCAACATGGCTTCGGTTTCTTATCCAGGGAATGGTTTTAAGAGGATCTGCATGTTAAACGAATCCTCCATCCACGAGGAGGGGTAGTAGGTTTAGATGGTTCGAAATGATTAATTAATTCCTTATCCAAAACATAAAAAATACCAAAAGTGTATATTATAAGAGAGAAGTTTGTAGTAATATGTATACGTAGAAAAATATATAGAAATAAAAGCCCATATGAAAATTTATAGGGGAAAAGACTCATTTTTCATTCTATATAGGGCGATGTGAAGCCTATAGAGGTGGAATTGGTAAATAACTTCTATCGAGTTTTCTAACAGCAGTATAGCTTAGTAGCTTAACTCTTTCTACTAGTGTGATGCTGCTAGATGCTTCTAATCAATAAGAAGAGGAGGGAAAAAATATTATAATGAGTATCTATTTGAGTCAATAATTTCCAAGATCTAATTCAAGTTTTTTCTTATGTAGTAGAAATGCCTTACAATTACGCTTAAGCAAAGAAATGTTCTTGGTGGATACAAGACCTAAGACCTCAAAAATTTGTATGCAAGATGAGAACAATACCTTACCAATCAACCAAGACACCAAGTTTGAGAATAAGGTGGGATCCTTAGATGTAGTGTCCTATGAATCATTCCTCAAAAAGTAGATTTTAGAGAGATTCTTCATCAATGTAAATGTCGGTGAATAACCGATCAAAGAGTGAGCATCTACTAGGTTTAATGATTTAGTGGGATCTATAGATGTAGTAGCTGGTGAACCACTTCTTATTTTTCCATAAATATTTAGAAAAAATTGGGCAAAACTGAACAAGATTTGGCGAATGAATACAAAGGTCAAAGGCTTTCTTATTGGTAAAGTAAAAGGAGGTTATTCAATAACCATCGCAGGTTTCATTAATTTTCATTCGTTTTGTCCTCTCATAAGTAAAAGGGTATCGAATGATCAATTCACCATTGAGAGCATTAACCCCAAAAGGATGAGTATTGTTCTAATAGTGGTAGATCAAACAAAAACTTGATGAGAAAAATCTGCTGAAGAAAAAAAGAGCTTTTTGTTTCAATTTTGAAGCCTAGCGTCTCTTGATAACACTCTATCATCTTAATCCATTCTTTTGTTTAGATTTTGGCACTTATTTGGCTCTCTATTTACATAATTAAGAAAGACAAAGGCTGTTGTTTGAATGTGTGGATGCAACGAGCCTATCGCCCTGGCACAACAATAGAAAATACATGTTGGGTTGAGCAAGAATACTACAACTAGGGAAATAAGAATGGAATTGAAGTCATAGTCTCAATAAAAAGAATTGAACACCAACCAACAAGTGGTGAATTTTGATAGAGTTTCTTAGAAGAAGTGCCTTACTCTATAAGGATGCTAGCGCACTACAACTGGGAGCCCTTTTCTTATTATTAGTAAGATAAGGTTGGAACCCTTTTTATTAGAGAAAGGAAAAAAAGGCAGATTTTAGTCTTAAAGTCTGTCTTCTTCCATGGAAGAGATTCAAAGGGCTTGACTGCACCTTACTTCTAGGCTTACGGAAAAAGTGAATCCAATGGCTCTTTACGAATAGAATCTCATAGGGGACACTTCCTTGAATAAAGCCATATTCCCATCAGCTTTCAAGTACATAAAGAAGGTCAAGATAACGACATTAGCAATTGGATATTGACCTTTATGAAAGCTTCTCCTTAATATGTTTGATCCCTTTCCATGCCTTCCTTTTCGTCAATAATTATAGGTTGCTCCTGTCTTATAGTTCGATACACTACTCTAAAGGTAGTTGCCTTTACAACATCTTGAATTTCTAGTATAGTTAGCTTTGGTTATCGTTATACCCTATCTAGAAAAATAATTTGATTCAAGCCACTCCACTACTGTTATAGTAGCATCTTGCCTTAATCATTATATAGGAATTTGGGAACCCTACTTAGTAAAGAAGAGGACTCTCTAAATGAGACTACTAGTTGGTATGGAGAGACTAGCTTTTCTTGCTTCCTAGTCAAATATTCCCTCCTCATCTTACTTTAATATGAAAGGTAAAAGAAAAAAGAAACTTCCTCCAAATTGCTCAAACCCTGTAACCTAATCAATGCACATATTCCCTTAAATAAAGACAAAATGTATTCCTTGACTCATGGGACTTTTTACCCTAAAAAGGACCTCACTAAATTAGAATAGGAAAGTCAATTTTCAATCAAATGATGAATGTCATCAATCCAATCCACTTTCATTCAATTGATGACTACTTCTCTTCCATTATTAATGTCTTAAAGTGTACCACTCAGAAAAGATAGGGTTACAAGATGCTTTGAGTTAAAGATTTTAAAAAAAAGATTCCCAATTAGTTAGAGGGGGAAGACCTTATTAAAAAACTTCAGCTCGAACTATCAGAATCAGATGCATAACCCATGACATCCCTTTCAGCATTAGGAAATGTTAAGCCAAAATATCAAATTCTTTGAATTCTCCATATGAGACTGCTACTAGATAAATTACTCGAGGAAAAATAACTAAAATAAAGAAAGAGGCTAAACCGTATAGAAAGTGAGCTATACCTAGCTTAGCCTATAAAATATCTTATTGAAAACAACCTTGGATTGCTACTTTTCCTCTTTCTGTATAAATTCAGTCAGCCCCAATGTTGGCAGAGCTCATTGTGAAAGGATCATTTCACTAGAATGATTTCTTGAATCTATCTACTTCCATTAAAAATCATTTTACACTATACGGTATGGCTACAAACCAAATGAAGAAGTCGCAAGTTGTTCACCGCCTGTGGAAGCTTGATAAGAGTGAGGAAGCCATAATCTATCTATTGGATTTCCTATTTATCTATCTGTCTATTGAAGAGAAAATGGAAGATACTCTCAATATGGCAAGCTATCACTACCTCGTCAAGTCCAAAGCGCAAACTTAAGTAGTTCAGTCTAAAAAATAGATGTATGGCCTTTGTTCATGATCAAGCTAAAGCTCAGTCTGCTAGCTTAAGTAGAAAGTAAAGTAGTGGAAATATAGTGAAAGATAGAAAGGAAAGTTAGATTGGAATGTAATAATGAATCTCAAAATGGCCTGCTCTTGCAATCAAGATTGCTACTTTGTATATTTCCAATAAAAGGTATACGTCAAAATATAATTTGGTTTACATAGACTATACCCCTATGTATTCTACTCATATCGTAGCATAAGACCTTCTTAGAAGTAGTTGAAGATCTAAATCTTAAATCCTTGGCTAATTCTATCATCAATTCTATCTGTCAATGGGGGATCACTTAGAAAATTCACTCAAACTCCATAGACCAAGCATTTTCCTTTCTCTTACTATTAGATTAGGGTGGTCGGGCTTACATTGAACACCATGGATCACTTAGATCATGGTGATTTACTTCACTAACAAAGACACAGAGGGTGGTCAACATCAGTCATCTTCTAGTCCAAGGGCTTCAATGAAGATGAGACCAACCTTATTATGATTAGTAAAGTCCTTTCCAACTTTTTTGAATGGTTTCACTTCTCTTTTCCCCCTTCTGTTAGTTCCTTGTTAGTCAGTCAACTCTGATCCCTTAAAAGATTGTTAAACTTCACAATTATTCATTGATATATAGGTAATCCCCAACATTCAGAGAAGAAAACATCTCTTTGAGAGTAGTAGGTGTTAAACATTAGTCTGTCTTCAAATACGAGAAGGTTAGACGTTTAATTCAATGAGGGTAATTTCATACATATTTATTGATTAGGAAAGCTGGTTTCATAGCATTAAAAGCTAAAGTCTTTTGAAATAAGGAGGAATAAGGATGTAGAAAAGAAAAGAAGGGAAGGTTCCGATGAGACTCAAGTCCCCTTACTAGAGGTTCCCAAGCTTGAAGTAAAATTCGATGGGCTACTTAGTGAGAAAAAGCATCAAATCATTTGGAAATTTTTTACGCTAGTAGAGTAAAAATCCTACATGAAAGATTGGGGCAATGAGGAGCTCGACAAGTATCTTTAGACCCCATCGACTACATCTATTGTTGAAGTAACTTTTGAATTGACTAACTCATCTACCGAATCAATGGCATAATAATCAGAACCAACACAATCAACAGGTGAGGCCTTATCCACACTCCAAGAAGATAAGTATCAATGGGCATAAGGACTTGATCAATTAAATCCACTAAATAAACTTCATCTAGATAGAATGAGGCTCTCGTTAAAAGATCTATTAGTGATTGAGTCACCCCTTCCAGTAAAGAAAGAAAGGCAGGTTTAGGCAATTGATCAAACAAATGTTTCCTTCCCTTTCTTTATAATAGATCAATTGAATGAAGCAGTGTGGGTGCAAGGCCTCTAAAATTATGAAGAATTTAAAATTGTTTTCATCCTATTGAAGAAAAGACCTTCAATATAATGGTAATAAAGTAGTCGATCTGATCTCACACGCAAGTTGATATAAATTCCTATAGATGAGTTATATGAGGGTAACTGACCAAAAAAGGGATTGTATGGTATTCTTTTGTTTGATGAGAACAGGAAGGGTACTTGACTGTAACCTTTTTCGATCTATTGGGTGGGGTGGAGGGAGATAGCATAGGTTAAAGCAAAGCCCAGAGCTATGAGTGACTTGATTATTTACTCTTCGACAGCCCTAACAAGTCACTTAAAGCTCCTCTAGCGTGCCTTATTCGAGAGATTCTTGCCTTGTTAAGCAAGCATATTAGCTCCCTCATTCTCTTATTATACTAGCAGGATTAAGCGAGCAAGGTAGAGTTAGATTATAAGGAGAGGGATTACGAATGCTCATACCATAAAGCACCAAGGAACCATGCATTCTTCCCAAATTGGGCTCTCGCGTGTCTAGGGTTCGATTAGATCAACCAGTTATCGATTTATAAAACAAGGAGTTAAGCAAGGACCAAGAGATTGATATAAGAACCTCTTTGAAGTTAGTGTTATGTTCAACTTCATTGGTTGGCTGGTTGGAAAGGATTGCTTTTTATTGTATGTCTTTCCTTTATATATGTTCTATTAGCAAATTAGGAAAAATTCAAACTTTTGGCTTGCTACAAGCTGGGCTCAGGGACTGTAGTCAGTCACTTCCCTTGTAGTCTTCAACTCATTCTTGATAGATCCTATTGGGTGTTCATAATCTGGAGTAAAAGGATTTAAACCTTTACATGCTGGTACCAAAAATCGATGCCTTACCACTTGGCTATATTCCATATGGCCTTGTTTTAAATAGTAAAATAGGGAGAGAGGGAAGGGAGAAGAAAGGCTCAAAGAATGAGCTGAGCTGTGTAAGAATGCAGGGATATAATAAGCAGCAAGGTTCTTCCTTTAGAACCAACTACAACAAGCTCGTTGCTCTAATAGAAACAAATGGTAAGTTTTCTGCTTTATTTTCTTGTAATTCTATACCTATCAAAGTTGGCAAATGCTTTTGTAACCTTAGACTCATTATGCTATTCAACTGAACTCTTTGGCTTTGCATCCACCGAAAGTCAATAACCTTCATTACTATCAGCATTTGGTACTCTCTCAATAACTTCAATAGTTCACCGAAAGCCTTTGGTGTAATGAACTGCAAGCCCTTCAAAAAGACATAATAAAAAGGATCATATTTGAGATCATAAATAACCTAATAGTTAGGCTTCTTTGAGCCTTCATTTAATATTGTTTATTTTATTTCTAACTTTATTTCTTATCACTGGTTATCTAAACCTCACTAACCTTTTTCCCATCAAATTTCTTCTGTGTTTATTCCTAAAAAAATTCAAGAAGCCCTTGAAGAGCTACCATGGTAGAAGAAATAAATGCCCTTCAGAAGAACTATACTTGGGGGATTGGTTGAGTTACCTATAGGGTAAAAGACTATGGGTTGCAAGTGTGTGTTTAGTATCAAGTTTCATTCTGATGGAACTTAGGAAATGAATAAAGTCAGAGTAGTAACTAAGGGATATGCTCAAACTTATGGTATTGACTATTATGAGACTTTTGCTCCGGTAGCTAAGATGAATATTGTTCGAATTATACTTTCTATGGTAGTACATTTCGACTAACCACTACTTTAATTTGATGTCAAAATGCATCTTTTTTCATGGAGAATTAATAGAGAAGGTATATATGGATCCTCCCTTTGGATTCCCAATTGAAGGCAAAAAGGTGTACAAGTTGAAGAAGGATTTATATGTGCTAAAATAGTTACCCATGGCATGGTCTGGTAGGTTGAGCCACTCAATGAAAGAATATGGCTTTAAAGAAACCTAAGCATATCACTCTTTTCTATAAAATGAATAAGGTGATATTACCTTACTTTTGATGTATGTTGATGACATCATTATTATAGGTATTAATGCCATTGAAATAGAGAAATTACGTTGTTACTTGGTAAAGGAATTTCAAATGAAGGACTTAGAAAATTTTAAATATTTATTAGGTATTGAATTATCTTGGTCTAAACAAGGACTCTTCATATCTCAATAGAAGTATATTTAGATCTATTGGCTAAAACTGATAATTTGACTTACACCCCTACATACACATTCATTGAGGTGAATCATGGATTGAAGGTGTATCCTGATCAAATTCCAACTAACAATGATAGATATTAGAGATTGTTAGGAAAATTGATTTATCTTACTCATACTCAACCTATCTTACGCATTAGTATGGTAAAGAAATTTTTTTCTCAAAACATAAACATCTAGAGATCATGGGTTATACCTATTCTGACTTTTGGTGTTCCAAGGTGGATAGAAAACCTACTTCAAGGTACTTGTATTAGTTGGAGGAGTAAGAAATAGAGCGTGGTATCATTATCTAGTGCTATGAAACTTGCTTGGTTAAAGATGTTATTGAGTGAGCTTGGTTTTAGTCCTAAAATTTCTATGACCATATTCTTGATATTACTAATAATCTAATGCAAAATGATCGAACTAAACACATTGAACTTGACAGAAACTATATCAAAGACAATTTGGATGTGTGTGTCATTAGAATTCCATATGTCTAGAGTAGTGATCGATTAGCTGACATTACGACTCATAGTGTTGCAGGAAGATCTTTTCACATTTTACTATCCAAGTTAGACATTTGTGATATCTATGCTTCCATTTGAAGGAGAGAGTTAAATTATGTATATATTATTATTTGTATTATTCTGTAAATATTTATCATTTATTATCTTACCATAATTAGAATATGTATTAGTTTATAAATACCCAATTAGGGTTAATCAAAAATTAAGCTTTTCATTCACTTATTTTATTTCTTTTGAATTCCATAAAAACTTCTTTACCAATGAATCAACCTTTTCAAAAATTCTTTACCAATGACTCAACCTTCTTGCAAATTACCTTAGGCACTTTGGAAGTACTAATAGTATACAGTGTTAAGAATTGGATATTATAGATCTGATTAGTGTAGCCTTACTTGCATGAGACAAAAAATTTGCCTTCCACCTTTAAGTTTTTGTAGCAATGTTTTCCAAATTTTTGTTCAATTTTCTGGTCTTGTTTTTCTGAATAAAGAGTAAATTTCCCAAGTATGTAATGTTATATATTCTTGGAAACTCTGAATCCCATCTGGTTTGCTAGCTACTGCTTTTTAGTTTTGGTATTGCATTATTTGAGAAGAATGACCCTGATTTATTTCCCATCCTTACCTGAGCAACTAGCATATATTTGAAGAATACGCATCAGTTCTCCAGCTTCACCTCTATTTGCATTGTAGAAAAATAAAAAACATCACCTACATAAAATAAGTGGTTGATTGGTATAGCTCGCCAAGCAACTTTAGTTCTCCATGAAGAAGACCTCTAGATTCACCAAATGTTATTAACTTGGACAAAGTTTCAACTTCAATAAAGAATAGATATGGGGAAATAAGGTCCTTTTGTCTCAACCCTCTTGTAGATTTAAACTCTATTAAAGAACATGAGATCCAGCTGGTGACAACCAACACACCAGCTGGAAGCAGCCACCAACAGCTTGGTGGGGAAGGATAGGCTGTCCAAGAACATGCCTCTCCATAATTTTGTTTATTTTTAAATATTACAATTTTGCTTTTCTTTTGTATAAATAGGTTGTAAATATTCGTTTATTCATCGTCAATAAATCCATTTCTTACATGGTATCAGAGCTTAGGAAACAATTCCCAGAAAATTCAGCTCATAGAAATTTTTTCCCATTTTTCCTCAATCTATTTTTTTTCCAAAACCAATTTCGATTCACAAAATAATTTCAATTTCTTCCCATCATATTATTCAGATTCATCCGAGCAATCTACAATTAAAATCTAGCCAAAATACCTCTTCACGCGCTCACACGCGCCTTGTTTAAACTCACCGGCATTCCACGCGCCAACTGCTGAGGAAGACGACTCCAATGACACGTTGTTCGCGCGCCGCTGAAGCAAATGATGCGTCGTTCACCCGATCGGTCCTTCATCCGGTCCAGTTAGGTCTTCATCCGGTTCAAGGTTCCATCGTTGCAGCTGTCATTTCAGCCACTCCAACTACCGGTTCACCCACTTTCCGACCGGATCTTCGGCTGAAATTTCCAGTTCTGTAATCCTTAACTCATTTTCTATAAGATAAAGCATATTTAAGTCCATTATATATTTCATAAATAGTCATTATTGTCTAAAATACACTTAAACCTATCCCATACTTGCGAATTTATTCAACAAATAATGTCTATGACTACCAATACCAACCCTACTTTACCAAAATGGTATGATGACCCTAGCCATTCATTATATCTACACCACTCAGACCAACCAGGCATGGTTCTCGTAGCTCAATCCTTAAACCAAGAAAACTATCACATTTGGAGTCATGCAATGCTCATGGCTCTAATAACCAAAAATAAAGAAGGATTCATTGACGGCACAATCAAAAGGCCATCAACAAACCTTGAAACAAAAATCAAACAATGGACTCACTGCAACATTCTTGTCAAAGGATGGATCCTCAACACTATATCGCCCAAAATTGCAGAAAGTGTCATGTATAGTGATACTACATATGAGCTATAGGAATAATTAAAAGAACGTTTTTCGCACACCAACAGCGTGCACCTATTCCACATTGAGCAAGAGATCCATGATTGCATACAAGAAGGTGTAAGCATTGGAGAATACTATACCAAATTGAAAAGCTTATGGGATAGTCATGATGCACTATATCCTCTTCCACATTGTGGAGGAAATGCCGGAATGGAACTACAAGAATATCAACAAAAGCACCGTGATAAGAGCTAAATTATTGCATTTTTGTTATGATTTAAATGTTGATATTTGTGTGAAAATTGTGTTTATTTGATTATTTAATCCACAAATGTCATTTCACGGGTATTTCGTGTTTAAAGTGAAATTTCATGTAAAATCATGATTTTGGAGAAGTTAGGGACAAAGTACAATGATCGGGATTGAATGAAAATAAAAAGAGAACAAAATTTTAAAATTTGGAATTTCGCTGCCGGCGAGAGTATTCTCGCCGCTGGCGAAAACCTTACGGAGAAAATGTTGAAAATCATGCAGGGAGCACGGATTTTGGCCAAGTGAATCTCGCCACCGGCCAAAGTATTCTCGCCGCCGGCCATATTCATCTCGCCGCCGGCGAAAATCTTCCCGAGAGCACAAATTTTGGTAAACTCATCTCGCCGCCGGCAAATAATTCTCGCCGCCGGCCAAAGAATCTCGCCGCTGGCCACATTGAGTTCGCCGCCAGCCAAATAATATCGCCGCCGGCCACATTAATTTGGCCACCGGCCAAAATCAGAAAAACAAAATTTAAATTGCCAGAAATCTCGCCGCGGCGAGAATAATGTCGCCGCCGGTGAGTTTCGTCCGAAAACACATTGTTTTAGTTGTTTTGTTCCAAAATTTCCCCCCAAATCCTAGATCTATATATACATTATGATGGAGAAAGAGGGGAACGGCAGAGAGAGCAGAATTGAGTTATTTTTGTAGGAGAAAAGGAAAGTTTGGAGAGAAAGGTTGGAGAAGCTTGAAGGATCATCACCATTGTTACTACCAAGTCTTCCTCTTCAAGAGTTTTTCATCTCTTCTCCTTAGCTTTTATTTTCTGCATTTTATTCAGATTGTTTGTTCATGGATTCAATTGAGAATATGTTTGTTCTTATTTTCGTTATGAACTAATTCATTTTTGCTAAGGCTATGATGTAGTTGAATCAAGAAAATCTGATTTCTTGTGTTATCGTTATATGAATTCGTTGTTTTAAAGTTGAGTATTTATTTCTATGCTTAATGCTTTTAAATTTCTGTTCAAGATTTAGATGATTTGTTGCATTATATTGAGACCGAGAGGAGATGTGTAATGAATGCTTCTTGAGATAAATACCGTATGTTGAATGCGAGTTTGACACCTAATGCATGATGTATGTGGTTATTCTAGAAATTCCATAAATCGTAATGTGCTTATTTGTGATTAAATCTTTATAGAAATATAGTTGGTTTTCATAGATAAGTAATTCTAATATAACTCGAGAGAGAGTATTAGATAAGTTTGGGTTTTTCAACCATCACTTCTAACTTTGATTTTCATATAACATGATTTGAAATCGGATTGAATTGATTTAGCGAAATCAAATGCCTTAGCATTTTTAATCATTTGTGAACAATATTAAATTTTGTTATTTGCGTTTAGTTTTAAGTTAATTTACTTTTTAAACAAATTCAAAAAAATTCGGTTTTCAAATAAAATTAGGGTTAGTCAATTTCGGTACTTAGTAACGTCATTCCTTGTGGGTTCGATATCCGTACTTTTGTACACTTTATTACTTGAACGATTCGTACACTTGCGAAAATACGCATCACAGCGAACCATAAAATTTCTCATGGGGCTTAACAATGTTTACATATCAGCACGTGGACAAATCTTGTTCATGGAACCATTACCTACAGTAAATAAGGTATATTCACTTATTGTTCAAGATGAAAAGCAAAGAGCTGTCTCCATGCAAAGCATGGGAAGGATGCCAGAAGCTGCCGCACTTGTTGCCAGAGATAGTCATCCACATCTCAAGTGCAATCGATGCAACAATATAGGCCATAATTCTGAGAATTGCCGAAGTCACCTCAAATGTGATTTTTGTGGTCTCAATGGACACAGTTTTGAAAACTGCCGAAAGCGTCTCAAATGTAATTTTTGTGGTTTGAATGGACATGACATCAATATGTGTCGGAAGAAAGGAGAAATTCAAGATAAGAGAAATACAAGTTATGGCTTCTCTTCCAAAGCTCATCATACTGACTTTCAGGAAAGCTGCTCCAACACAAAGACACCATTCCACAACCTTACATCTGCCCAATATCAAGAGCTCCTTACACTTCTCAATCAATCCAAATCAGGTAGCATGGCAAGTCAAGTGACTACTTCTTCAGGTAATACATTATGTGCAACTGTTTTCCATTAAGAAACCCGTTGGATTTTTGATACAGGGGCAACTGATCACATGGTATGTTCCCAAAACCTTATGAGCTCCATCATTCCAGTCACTAATCGACATGTACATTTACATGATCATTCTCTTGTCCGTGTCACACATATTGGCACTGTACATTTCTCAAATAATTTCATACTCCATAATGTCTTGTGTGTTCCTTCCTTCAAATTAAACTTAGTTTCAGTAGCCAAACTAACTCAAACCTCATTATTTCATGTCACCTTCACTAACAGTATGTGCTTTGTTCAGGACAAATGCTCAGGGAAGACGATTGGGATGGGAACTGAGAAAGCAGGACTCTACTACCTGACTATTTCTGAAAAGGCTGGATGTTTCTCCATTTCAAACACTGCTTCCACCAATTCTCATCTATGGCATCAACGACTTAGTCATTTATCTAATACCAGTTTGCGTGTAATTTCTCTTTCCATCAATACACCTTTTTGTTCCATTAGTGATTGTTCTATTTGTCCATTAGTTAAGAAAACACGTAATCCATTTCCTTTAAGTTCCATCAATACAAAAGCACCTTTTGAAATGATTCATGTCGATATTTGGGGTGGTTATCACATTCCAGCACTTAATGGAGCACGTTATTTTCTCACTATTGTTGATGACTACTCAAGATGCACATGGGTCTATCTCTTACATGCTAAATCTGATACACGCACATTTCTTACCACCGTCATCAATCTTGTTGAAAAACAATTTTCATCCAGAGTTAAAATCATTTGTAGTGAAAATGGACCAGAATTTTCTATGACCTAGTTGTTCTCTACCAAGGGAATCCTTCATCAAACTAGTTGTGTCTCTACCCCTCAACAAAATGGTGTTACTGAACGCAAACATCGTCATCTTCTCAATGTCGCTCGTTCATTGCTCTTCCAAGCCAATCTTCCTAAACAATTCTAGGGAGATGTCATTCTTACAGCCACATACCTCATAAATCGTACAACACCTGTTCTCAAGGGTAAAACACCATTTGAAGTCCTTTTTCACAAAACTCCTAGGTATGAACATCTTCGTGTTTTTGGTTCCCTTTGTTTTGTGTCTGCACATCATGATCGACTCACCAAGTTTGATGCTAGGTCACATAAATGCATATTCATTGGGTATCCATCTGGGATCAAAGGTTATCGTGTCTACAATCTGGAAACAAGTAAGACTTTAGTGTCTCGTGATGTTATCTTTCATGAACATGTATTTCCTTATTTCACTTCCGCTATCAACACTCCAACTCTATTTCCTCCATCAGAAGATACTATTTATGATGACATACCCAACATTCGTCAATCAACCAATCCAAATATATCACTTGATCATACATCATCTGTCCTTCCAATAATCAACTCAGACACTCTTCATCTTCAAAATTCATCTTCAGAAACATCATCATCAAATTCTCCACCACACATAACTTCTCCAACACCAGTCATACATAGGCTTCGTCGATCCACCAATGTTCCTAGCTACCTTCAAAAATATCATGTAGAAGCTTCCTTACCTTCTCGGTCCTTCCCTTCGTCTCACTCAGCATCGTCCAAAGACAAAGGTACTTCTCATTCTTTATCTCATGTACTTACCTATGACCAATTATCACCTGCACATCGTGCCTTTGCTACTTCTATTTCCATTCTCAGGGAACCAACCACCTTTGCTGAAGCTTTCAATGATCCAAAATGGCGGCTTGCCATGAAACAAGAACTGGATGCCCTTGAAACTAATGGCACTTGGACGCTTCAACAGCTTCCTCCAAACAAGAAACCAGTTGGTTGTAAATGGGTCTACAAAATCAAGTATAATCCTGATGGCTCTGTGGAACGATACAAGGCTCGATTAGTGGCCAAAGGATACAGTCAGATTGAAGGTTTTGACTACCAAGAAACTTTTGCACCAGTAGCCAAACTTGTCACTGTTCGGCTTCTCCTTGCCATTGCTGCTATTCAAAATTGGCATATTCGACAACTTGATGTCAACAATGCTTTTCTCTATGGTGATCTTCATGAAGATGTCTACATGTCCCTTCCACCTGGATTCGGACGAAAGGGGGAAACACGAGTATGTAAGCTACATAAATCTTTGTATGGACTCAAACAAGCCTCACGACAGTGGTTCATCAAGCTATCAATAACACTTAAGTTAGCTGGTTTTAACCAATCCAAGAATGATCACTCATTATTCGTCCAAACCCGTGGTAATTCCTTCTCTGCTCTTCTTATCTATGTATATGATATAATCATAACAGGAAACAATATACAAGACATTGAAGAAACTAAGAATCATCTCATGAGACAATGCAAGCTTAAAGATCTCGGTGAATTAAAGTATTTTTTGGGCATAGAAGTTTCACGTTCCAATAAGGGAATTGTTCTGTCACAACGCAAGTACGCACTTGAAATATTGGAAGACATGGGTTATCTTGGTGCCAAATCTGCCAATTCACCTATGGAACAAAATTTATCCCTCAGCAAGGTTGAAGGGGAATTCATCAGTAATCCCACATCCTATCGAAGACTTGTTGGGAGATTAATATACTTGACCATCACAAGGCCAAACTTAGTGTATGCCGTGCACATTCTCAGTCAATATATGGATAAACCACGACAACCACATTTGGAAGCAGCTCAACGAGTGCTACGATATGTCAAGAACACACCAGGGTAAGGTCTCTTTTTCTCAGCAACTAGTTCATTACAACTAAATGCTTTTTGTGATGCAGACTGGGCAAAATGCACAGATACACGACGATCAACCACAGGATATTGTATGTTTCTTGGAAACTCGCTAATTTCTTGGAAGACTAAGAAACAAAATACAGTCTCACGATCAAGTGCAGAAGCAGAATACCGCTCTATGGCAGCGGCATGTTGCGAAGTAACCTGGTTACGATATATTTTGGATGATTTGGGTATCAAACACTCTCAACCAACCAAGTTATATTGTGACAATCAAGCAGCTCTTCACATTGCATCAAATCCAGTGTTTCATGAGCGAACCAAACACATAGAGATCGATTTCCATCTAGTAAGAGAAAAGATTCAAGCTGGAATGATCAAAACTTATCATATCAAATCCTTGAGTTTTCCACAGTTCTCAAGCTTACTTAACAAGTTAGGAATAATTAACATATATTCTAACTTGAGGGGGAATGTTAAAGAACATGAGATCCAGCTGGTGACAACCAACACACCAGCTGGAAGCAGCCACCAACAGCTTGGTGGGGAAGGATAGGCTGTCCAAGAACATGCCTCTCCATAATTGTGTTTATTTTTAATTATTACAATTTTGCTTTTCTTTTGTATAAATAGGTTGTAAACATTCGTTTATTCATCATCAATAAATCCATTTCTTACAAACTCTTCAAACTTTGAGCCATTGAGTAAAACTAAGTAAGAAAATCAAAAATATGCATTGAAATATTAACTTACAGATTTTAACAGCAAATCCCAGTTTCTTAAGGATGTGCAAAATTAAGTTCTATTCTATTTTATCATATGCTTTATCATATGGAGAAATAAGGTCCTCTT
Organism: Hippophae rhamnoides; assembly: GCA_033030585.1. Taxonomy (NCBI): domain Eukaryota; kingdom Viridiplantae; phylum Streptophyta; class Magnoliopsida; order Rosales; family Elaeagnaceae; genus Hippophae; species Hippophae rhamnoides. Next base: position 39,661,697 of record CM065430.1, on the reverse strand, counting down.
CTCTTCCTCTTTTCTTTTTCAATGTATGAATAATTTCTTGGACTATTATTGTGTTTTTCGCAATCCACCTTTTTGGGAGAAAGAGAGGTCTTATTCTATTCATTAAATTTTGGAAATTATTTTGTAGGACACATTGCATAGGATTATTGGACTATAGTGATGTATATTAGATGGCTGACTCCTTTTATAAAGCAGAATTATCATGGTTTCATTAACCTCCTTGTTAGTGATGAAGAACTCTTGCACAAACTCAATTACTTCACTTTTAATTATTCCCAATGTTTTTTTATAAAATCCAATTGTCATCCCATCTGGTCCATGCATGACTTTTCAAATTATGTATTGTTCAAAGTGCAGTCTTAATTTCTTCTTCCTTTTGTATCTTACATAGCATTTTATTTTCCTCGAGTGATTAACGGGTGGAGCAGATGATGATAAATGCTTTATCGCTCACGAAATTACATTCATGCTTCCAGTACAAATAATGTGTTTTTTTAATGAAAATATTTTCTTTGAAAACACTTTTAAGTGAAATTACTTTTAATTTAAGTAGATATAAATAGATAGTGTCGAATTTATAATTTATATCTAACATGTGTAACATATATACAGGAAAAATAATTGATATTATTTTTTACTGTTTATTAGATTTTAATTAAAACATATTATATGTATCTCATTTTAGTAAAAATAAGTTCAAATTGTTGAGTTTTTTTGAAATAATTAGTGTTAAAAGCTTTAAATTTATAACTTAAGTATAAAATAGTTCTATTTTATGCATGTAATTTATATACAATTTTATAAATATTATATCTAAAAATTTATTCGTTATAAGTTAAGATAAGTTATGTGTCACTCTTTACTTCAAAATATATCTACCTCTACAAATAGACTACTATCATACTAAATGTTAAGTTATATTTAATAATGTAATTCACTTGTACTATACTTTAATTCACTTGTATTATTTCACTTGTACTACACTTACTATTTCACCTGTACCATACTTGTTACAACCCTATAAATAAGGTTTTATATGTACATTCTAAAATACACCAATATAACATTAAATCATTCTTTCTTCTTAACCCGGCTCACCTCAACTCGACTCATTCCAACCCGGCTCACCTCAACCCGGTTCCAAGCTTGTTTTCAACTCCTCTTTTCATTTTTAAGGATATCTCCTTTATACTGTTTCTATATATTTGCTTTATATTTCCTCCATTATTTTGTTAAAATGGACTGAAATGATGTCTCAAAACCAATCTCTACCACCCTTGATGATACTAACTACCTAGCATGGGCACAAGAAATGAAAAGTTTCTTAAAAGGACGTAAGCTATGGCGTTTCATAATTGGTGATATCCCTATACCCATCCAAGAAACCACTGAAAACAACTCCTTATTTGTTGACCCCCTTGAAGAATGGGGGAGTAAACATCATCAAATTATTACCTGGTTCTATAACACTACCTTACCCTCCATCCATGGTGAATTTTGGTATTTTGACACTACCAAAGAAGTTTGAAAATTTCTTGAGGCTCGCTTCACTACAACAGATTTGGCCAACCAATATCAACTTCTAACAACTCTTCATACCAAATGCCAAAGGGCTGATTAAACCATTAACTAATTTCTCTCTGAAATGCATACTATTTGAGATCAACTCGCTCTCTCTAAACCAACTTGGACGAATAAGATTGATGCTGGATGTTTGCAACTTACCGTAATCACCAGCGTCTTGTTATTTTTCTCATAGCTCTCCATGATCGATTTGAACTTGTTCATGCTTCCCTACTCCATCAGAGTCCTTTTCCATCCTTAGATACTACTGTGACCGAGCTTCGCTCTGAAGAAACTCGGATGGGGGTTTTCAAAGTTCATCATACAGATTCTGTTCTTGCCACCCTCTCTTATCGCCCTAAAGGATGTTCTAAAAAGAGCTTCAAACATCAAGGCTGCACCTACTGTCACAACCCCAATCATGAGCTTCTTACATGTCCCATTCGGGTATATATATATTGTCACAAGAAGGGTCCATGACACTTTCACAAAGATTGCTTTCGAAATCCCTCTCAATATGCTTCAGGTAAAAATAGTAACTCATTTATCACTGCTGATGTTTCTAAGGATAATCATGACAAATTTACCTTCTCTACTCAAGAACTTGAAGGTCTTCTTAAATATGTTCTCTAACAATCTAGTAATCCTCCTTCTACTGCCTTATCTTTCACATCAGGTAAATCTTTATGGTATTTTGATTCTGCTTGTTGTAACCATATGACTCATGATACTCACATCTTCTCTCCCACACAATCTTCCATCTCCAAACCTTTAATTCAAACTACCAATGGTTCACATATGTATGTTAATGCTGTAGGACAAGTTTCCACATCTTCTATATCACTTTCTGACACCTTTCATATTCCCAACCTTACTCTAAATCTTATCTCTGTTGGTCAATTATGTGAACTTGGTCTTACTATTACTTTTTCATCTTCTAGTTGTCATGTGCAGAATCCACAGACAGGATAGATCCTTGGGATAGGCCGTAAGGTTGGACGATTATTTGAACTTATCAACCTTCATCTACCCAATTATCCTCACACTTCTGTTGCTGCTTCTACTACTCCTATCAACCTATGTCATGCTCGTCTAGGCCATACGTATATAGGACGTCTTCGTCCCTTAGCATCTTCTGGTAAATTAGGATATGTTTCTATTTTTGATAATGTAAATTGTTTGTCTTATCAATTGGAAAAACAACTTGCTTTATGTTTTAATAAAAGTGATTCTACTTCTGTCTCCCCTTTTGACTTAATTCATTCTGATGTTTTGGGTCTATCCCCACATCCTACTATAGGGGGATGTGTTTACTTTGTCATTTTTATTGATGATTATTCAAGATTCACATGGATTTTTCTCATGAAACATAGATCTGAATTACTCAAAATTTATTATGATTTTTCCCAAATGGTTAAAACCTAATTTTCTAAAAATATCAAAGTACTTAGAGCTGATAATGCTATGGAATGTAAAGAAACAAATTTTTTAAATTTTCTTCAAAAAAATGGGACTCTTTCTCATTATTCTTGTCCTGGCACATCTCAACAAAATGGAAGAGCTGAGTGAAAACACAGATATATTCTTAATACTATTCGCACTCTCCTCATTTCTAGTTCTTGTCATGAATGCTTTTGGGGTGAAGCAGCTCTTATGGCTGTTTATACCATTAATCATGTTCCCATGCCTATTATTCACAATCAATCCCCTTATGAGTGTCTCTATAGTACTTCTCCATCTTATGAACTACTTAAAGTGTTTGGTTGTGCTTGTTTTGTTCTTCTTCACCCTCATGAACACAATAAATTGGAATCTCGTGCTCGTCTTAGTTGTTTCTTAGTGTTTGGAATAGAACACAAAGGCTATCGTTGTTGGGACCATATCTCTAAACGATTGTGCATCTCTCGTCATGTCATCTTTTGGGAACATAAAATGTTTTCCTATATTTCCTCATTTCATGTCTCATCTTTTAATGACCTAACTATTGATTTATTTCCTCCTGACATTGCTCATTTACCCTCACCATCGTCTACTACGGCTTCTCCTGATGTGTCTGCTCCTTCTGCTAATCCTACCATAACAACATCTTCTGAAGACCAACTACCTGATTTTCCAGAGTCATCACTTCGCCGTTCTACTCGTGTAAGTAGTCTTCCTTTTCATCTTCGTGATTACCAATGTTTCTCTACTATTTTGTCTCATCATGAACCCCAAAACTATAGAGAAGCTAGTTCTAACCCTCATTAGCAGCAAGCTATGACAGATGAATTACAGGCATTAACAAAAGTACATACATGGGATCTTGTTGATCTTCCATCTAATAAATCTCTGATTGGTTGTAAGTGGATTTTCAAAATCAAAACTCATTCAGATAGGTCTGTGGAACGATATAAAGCTCATCTGGTTGCAAAGGGTTTTACACAAGAATATGGAATCGACTATGAAGAAACTTTTGCACCTGTAGCTCACCTCACCTCTGTTTTAAGTATCATTGTTGTTGTTGCTGCCCGAAATTGGAACATGTTTCAAATGGATGTCAAAAATTCTTTTCTCAATGGAGACATAACCGAGGAAGTTTATATGAAACCTCCTCCTGGATACACTCATTCACCTCATCAAGTATGTAGAATTTGTTGTGCTCTCTATGGCCTCAAATAAGCTCCTCGAGCTTGGTTTTCCAAATTCAGCTCTACACTTACTAACTTTGGCTTCACTTCCAATTCTTATGACTCTGGTCTCTTTATTCGGAAGAATCTCATTGGTGTAACACTTCTACTCCTTTATCTAGATGATATGATCATAATAGGGAATGACTCTAATGGCATTATTGATCTCAAGCAGTTTCTGAGCCATCAATTTGAAATGAAAGACCTTGGTCGTCTCCACTACTTCTTGGGCCTAGAAATCTCATATAATTCTCAAGGATATTACCTCTCTCAAGAAAAGTACTCTTCCGATATTCTTAATTGGGCTGGCCTTATTGATTGCAAAACTGCATCAACACCTCTAGAAACCAATGCCAAACTTACTCCATTAGATGGTACTATTCTCTCAGATGCCATATTATACAGACAATTAGTAGGCAGTCTTGTTTATCTCATAGTCACTCGTCCTGACATTGCCTATGTTGTTCATATGGTTAGTCAATTCATGTCTACTCCACGGTCTACCCATTATACTGCAGTTCTTCGCATTCTCCACTACATCAAAGGCACCATGTTTCACGGTCTCCACTTCTCCAACAATTCTAATCTTCTTCTTTCTGCCTACTCTGATGCTCATTGGGTAGGTTACCCAACTCATCGTCGCTCTACCACTGGATATTGTTTCTTTCTTGGAAACTCTTTCATATCTTGGCGAAGTAAGAAACAATCCCTCACTTCTCGATCCAACACTGAAGTTGAATATCGTGCTCTTGCTGACACCACTCAAGAAATTCTTTGGCTCCATTGGTTACTTGTTGATATGGGTGTTCTCCAATCAACTACAACTATCCTATATTGTGACAATCAGAGTGCTATTCAGATTGCTCACAATAATGTATTTCATGAACGAACAAAACATATCAAGATTGATTGTCATTTTGTTCGTCAACATGTTCTTCAAGACACTGTTTGTCTCAAATCAATATCCTCCACAAATCAAACAACTGACATCTTCATCAAATCTCATCTACAAGGCAGATTTCAAGAATTAGTCTCCAAACTCAAGTTGATTGTTTCTCTTCCTCCTTGAGTTTGAGGGGGGATGTTAAGTTATATTTGATATTGTAATTCACTTATACTTCACTTGTACTACACTTGTATTATTTCACTTGTACTACACTTGTATTATTTCACTTGTACTACACTTCCACTATTTCACTTGTACTACACTTGTACTATTTCACTTGTACTATACTTGTACTATTTCACTTGTACTACACTTGTTGCAACCCAATAAATAGGGTTCTCTATGTATATTCTAAAATACACCAATACAATATTAAATCATTGTTTCTTCTTATCTCTCTATACTCTTCACACTAAACAATCAGAGAGGGAGAGCTCATTGTTTCCTTTGATTCCAAAGGTTCTTTGGGATTAGCTTCAGCTCTTGATGAGCTCTCATCTGCAGTTAATTTCTGTTCTCTAGTCTTGGCCCATAAAACGCAGTAAAGCCCTCCAACTAAACATAGCCCACCTAAAAGACTGCAGTCACAGTAGAGAATAATGAAATTCTGATAAGAAATAAAATGCTGACTTTAGAACATATGCACATAGACTATTAGTGTAATCACCTTCCCAAAGTAATGATTTCTCCTAATAGAATTGCTGAAACCAAAATTGTGATAATTAAAGTCAATGGTGTCCACATGGCCAGGAAAACAGGTCCCTTTTTCTCAATTACCCAAGTTTGTAAGTAGAATGAAACACCAGTAACTACAAATCCCTGCAACAAATTAATGTTATAGCATTTATTATCGGATAAACTTAAATGGTATATTTATAAATTTTTTATCATTTAAGTGAAGTATCATAAATGTTACAAAAATATTATTTATTTGTAATTTATGATATTTCAGTGTTATATTTGTAATCTGATAACGTTATAAAGATATCATTTATATTACACTGGTGATATTTTTGTAACACATATGGTACAAGAGTGTTATATTTATAACTCAATAGACTTAAATAATATGTTAAATTCTTAACACACAAACGTTAGTAAAATTTTGAATGACTATTAAGACCATCTTAGTTTTTTTCAATTTTAAAATTTTATTAAATCAGAGTTCGGATTAACTACGCTTATATTTAAAATAAAATATTATAGTTAATGTAACATATATATATATATATATATACGAGTAATGCTAGAGAATATGATTCTAAACTCATATTCATTCAAATCAAGAGAGAGAAAGTAAAAAAGCTAAATAAATACACAATCAAAGAAGAGTCATGACATAGAACATGACACTAAAAGTAGTATTTCCAAGCATTTTTCCGACATGGTTATGCATCCCTTGATTTCTTAATAATGAAAAAGAAGTGGAATTATAGTAGAGGAATTACACAGTAAGCCACCGCTAGTAGTCCGACATTCCATCCAAGCCTCCATTGATCAAAGTCTCTTTCGAATGCAATGGCAATAGAAAATGATTGAAGTGATGTTAAGAAACATTGTAAAGCTGTGAACAGAAGCTTTGAAGGGTAGCTTTTGATGACTATTGCCTATATTTATTCATTTCAAATACATAAATATTAACCAACTAGTTCACTTATAAATTATTAAATTCCCATCCAAAACAACTAAAATTACTCCAAAGGAGAGAGAGAGAGATGAAAAGATGGATCCATATCTCAATATTTAACATGATCATAATAACTAACAACTAATATCCGACATTACACACACTATATTGCCCAACAAGATGAAGAGATCGCATGATAAAGATACCTCTAGTAAAAGCCACAAGGATTACAAGATACTCTGAAATTTACATTCATGGGAAATTAAGGAGAGAGGGATCAAAGAAGGATCTGTATCTCGATAGTTAACATGATCATGATAACTAACATTTAATAATACATGCAATAATATCTTCTTATATACATATCAAAAAAGTCTATTTATTACAAATTTATGATAAATCACAAATAATATGACGTAGTATTATTAATAAGTATAACTAAACCTACGTAATTATATCTAATAAAAAATTATCACGTCAATTATAATTGTAATATAACTGTCATATACAGAAATACTCGTACAATATTTTTATAAATATATATAACATCAGATTTTTTAATATACACACTACACACTATGTTGCCAAACAAGATGAAGTTAGCATGATAAAGATACCTGTAGTACAAGCCACAAGGACCATAGAGTGTTGGAAGAGAGCATGATAAAGCAACCCTTTATCCATGTTTTGGTAGAAGTAGAAAGGTGATCGTGGTGGATTTTGTTGTGGCCAAGAATGGTAAGATGCCAAAATAGTTTGAAATGAGGTCCTTTGTAAAACGCAAGAATTCCTACTCCAGCTATGCATACTACTATACCCATTAGCTTAGCAACTCCTTGTTTTGTCCTCAACTTCATTACTTCCATCCTTTAAAAAATAAAATTGCTATTTCATTTTAATTATAAACCCTAATTTAAACAGAGAGTACTAAAACTTAATTTGATCAAAATAATTAAACAGTGATTACTTTCACAATAATCCTAGATTAAACTAGAAAATATTATGCACATCAATTTTAAAAAGTAAAAGCATTATAAAAATCAAAATATCCACATTCACATGCATCAACATTTTCACTAAGTTAATTAATGAAAACCACTTTCTGAGACAGTATTGTATATGTACTATATGTGATTCAAAATCACTTAAGAAGAGATATTATTATTACATTTAGAACTACTCCTCTTTTGGTTAAAAGTGCATTCAAATGGATCAAATCACTTACAAAGGTGTTGTCACATTCAAATGAATCAAGTCACTTTCAAGGTGTTTGGCATGAGAAGTGCTTCCAAAAATTTGAGAAGTAATATTTTTATTTTTAAGAGAAGTAATACTTATTTTTGTGATAAGTAGTTTTGAATGCATATTCGAACACTTAAATGTTTCTTTTCAAACTACTTAATGTTAAACCACTTATCTTGAAATCACGTTTTTTAAGAGAAAATCTTAACAGGCCATATACATACACGAATATCCCTCAAAATTATTATATTTATTTTTAGATTAAATATTACTTATTCTGGTTTAAGAATCTGACTTTAACTTGACGAGAAATAATCAGTAATTAATTTGGAATGCATATAAAAGCTGAACGATTGAGAAATTAATGGATTTTCACACATTTAAACCATCAAGTACCTATACAGTCATACTGAATACTAATCACACCTATATATATATATATATATGCCATCTTTAGAAACCTACATCATGATAATATAATTTTGCTAAGTTTCTTCCTCGATCTGTGAACTGTAAAGTAAATTTAGTTTTACTTATATTCCCTATTGTACCAATGTTTTGTCTCATCTATCACAAATAAGTGGTGTCTTATTAGTAATTTAAGGTGAGAAGCAATAGAAAATTATTAAGACAAATGAAGAATTGTTATTGTTGTCTAAATTATAACACCATTTGATTGAAGATAAATAAATGTATTGGGACATCCCAACTCATTTGACCAAACAATGAAAAATTATTTATCGTTCTCGAAATATTTGATAAATAATACTTCAGATTAATAAAATTTAAGTTTAATACAAGAAATTAAAAAACAAATACCCGAATAAGATTTGAGAAGAGAAAGTAATATTATTAATAATAAATAGAACTATAGGAGTAATGAATAACAACTCCCAACTCCCAAATGAGTGATACTAAGTGAAATTGTTATATCTCTCTGTTGCTTTATATTTTCATTCTTCTTCTCTCTGCCCTATTATAGTATTTAATTTTACGTAAAAGCTGGTATATATATGGAGAAAATATTATACCTTAGAAAAAGAGCCAAGAAGAAAGTAATAACAGGAAGACAGTTTGTAGATGCAGCAGCCAAACTTGCACTAGTATAATCAATCGCAATTGAATTCAAGTCCAAAGATAAGGTAATCCTGAAAAAGAAAAATACAAAAAATACAGATACAAAATTTTTATCAAAAAAAAAAAAAAAAAAAAGGTTTCAACTGCCAAGAATGCTTAATGAAATTGAACAATACACAATACCCAATTAAAGAAAGTAGAAAAATCTTGCAGAAGGTAACAAACGACAATGGTGGCGCATTTTTCCTATAAATGCCACAAACACACACACACACACACACAAAAAAAATTGTCAGTATATAATTAATTGAGAAACGATCAATCGAAATTAAAATAATAATAATAATAATAATAATTAAATTGAATTAGTAGTCTTAATTACCATTCAAAAAATAAAGCAAGAGGAGTAAGAAAAAGAGTAGCAGCAGCTTGTCTATAGAAAACAAAGATTAATTTGTTGATGCCGCCATTAAAGGCAGCCTTGGAAAGCGTGAACATTCCCGCATAAATTGTTTGTATAAGAACAGCAAACAAATAAGGTTTCTTACTTAAACCCATTAATTATTTTCAAGTGGAGTAAATAATTAAATTTCAATTTTAATATTTCTTGATATTTCTAGCTAGGCAAATATAACGTGGTTTTATAGGCAGGATTAGTAGGAAGGCACACTGAAAATAACAAAAGGGTTTTTGTATACATGGACGTGTGTGGTGATGATAGATCGATGGTTGCTTTTTTCGTTAAGGGACCATTAAAAGTTGCAATTGTTAAAAGTCTTTCTATTCAATGAAATAGAAAAAGTTAGCAACAGTGAGACAAGAAAATGAAAGATAGACGACTGTGCTTCTTCTTGTACATGTTACGTAACGATTAGGTCGATCTTCAACTTTAAGAAATGATTTTTTTTTTTTTTTTAAGAAATGATATAAATGAAATGTTGTTTCATCTCATGTACATTTTGTCAAATTACCTATATCTCAAAAAGTAAAATTACCATTTTATTCAACAAATTTTAAAAATAATTATACCCTTATTTTAGGAGAAAAATAATTTATAAGATCACTACACTACTTAATATTACTTACATTAATTAAATAGTTTTTTTTTTATTTTAATAAAATCTAATTAATGATAGTGAATAATATCATATAAAATTACTCATTTACTTTTAATGGTATAATATTTTTTTTTTTACTCTTATTATTTACTTAACAAATACAATTAATTTACCGTCTACTTCCTACAAATTTTGTAGACCCATAGAATCACGGGTAGTCTATCTACCACAGTAGTTTAGAAGCTGGCTAACCTCTAGCCTAAAAATTTGAAATAAATTTAAAAGAATTTGGCCATACTTTTGGTTAATAAAAAATACAAAAGTAATTAATTTAAAGGTAAGGAGAGAGAGAGAGAGATGGGGGTTAAATAATAGTAATAAAATTATTTAAAAAATGACAATAATTAAGGGAAATAGTGGGACTGAAGATGGTAATAGAAGAAATAAATGATGCACCTGGGTGCTTTGTCCCAAATTTTAATAATAAAATACTATATGAGTATTCTTAAAACAATGAATAAAGTATCATAATTATAATTTTAATATTTAAGTGACTTACATATTTTTTTTTCTAAAACCAACGTGATTAAAGTATTATTTAGCATAAGTTAAGTGATTTTAAAAAATTTTGTTAATATTTTAATCTCATATTTATTTACTTAACAATTTCGTATATTTTGATATTTAATATTTTAAACAAGTCATTTTATTTGTATCAATAGAATAATTTAATCATATCTTAAGAGTCATTTTATTTATGTCTAACATAATAATTTTGTTATATTATTTTCACAAATAATATTTAAGTCAATCTTATTAAAATATAAAAAGTTTAATCACTATTTAAATAATGATATAATATTTTATTATTAAAAGTGAAGGTAAAATAATCAACATCAGTTTTCCACTCCATTATTACATTCATTCCATAATTTTCCTAAGCTAATTTTTATTTTTATAATTTTATTACTATTATTCAATTTCTTGTTTTTTATTACTATTGTGAAATTATGTACATATATTTTTTTATTTTTTATTTTCTTATTAGAAATTAAATACAAAAGTTATCGAAAAAACCTAAAAATATGATAAATTTAATATATATATATATATATATATATATATAATTATGTAACATAATTTTCAAAAAATAAAATGAAAAAAAAAACATACATATACCCTATTATCTATTTTCCTAAAAGTTTTATATGTCCATGAAATAACAGGTTTGTCTATCAACTGTAATAGTTTAGAAAATATCTAAACTTTATATTAAAAATTAAAAATTAAAAAAATTGTTCATACTTTCAAATAAATATTACAAATACAAAATAAGTTATTTGAAGGAAAAAGAGAAAGAGAGCGAAAATAGTTAAATAATAGTAAGAATTATTAAAAACGATAAAAGAGGAAAATGGTGAGATGGATGGAAAAAAATGATATTCATCACTTTATCACTAGTTTTAATAATATTTACTTTTTAAAGAGTGATTAAACTATTACACTTCTATCTCTTCTGAAAACAATATAGCTAAAATATTCATCAAAATGATTTCAAGAAAGCCCACCCCCATTATAAAGCTAGTCAAATGTTTTTTTTTTTTTTGGAAATTATATAAACATCTCTAAAATATATAACAATAAATTAAAATTATACACTTATAACATTAAAAAGGATTTAATTAATCTAAATTTAATATTGAACAAATCTAATTAATTAAAGTACATAAACATGCAATACATAAGAAAAATAATTATTTTTTCATTTAAAATATCGATATATATTATACACACACGGTATTCTTAGCCAAATAGATATAATAAATAATATATCTAAATAATTTTAATTATAGAATATTTTCAATATTATCACAATTATTTAAATTTAAAATTAATTAATAACTTTTAAAATCAAATATAAAAATAAACATTCCAACCTTATATCATTTTATCAAATCGTTGCATGCAAATGATTTGTTTAATTTGTTTAAATGTAAGTACCGGTTACTAAAACATGATTAAATATGTTATTATTATTATTATATCTTAATATTAATAACATTAATAACATTACTCAATAATTTGTGTAGTCATAATACCTTAATTTTTTATTTATTGAGATCTAATAGAGATAGGAAAGAACATCAATGGTAAAATTAAACACTTTATTGGACCGATACTAACATGGACCGAGAGAAATTAAGCAAAAAACTATTAAATTGACTTATTTTTTGCATGTAATAATTGAAATTTTAAAAATTAACAACGACTCATAAACAATAACTTGGTGAAAGGAACCAACGGAACCGTAGGAAAAGAGAATCTACCGACTACTACCACTAAATCACAACCTCTCCAAGTGAAATTGGTGCTTGTTATTGCACCAAAAGCTATTGGTGGTGTTATCAATAATTTGTCTCTAAAAATAATATTTTCTTTCTAATCATAATCAAAGGTTTTTTTTTAATATTAACGTAAGTATAATTTAAATAATATTTTGTTAATTTTATCACGTTAAAAATATACTTTTAAAATATCATAAATTACAAATGTACGGTATTTCAATATTATATTTATAATCCAATGATCTTAAATTATATGTTTTATAACTTTTAACATCAAATGATTGGTTGAATCGCACCCCACTTTGATCGAGAAAGTAATTAAGTAGGTACTTGGGTAGTTTTTAAAAATGGGCATAAGAGTTCCTATTATTGTCCACTTGATTTTTATCAAGCTTTATTTAATAGGCACGTTTACTTTGGCTGAAATTATGATGAAAAAGACCTTACTCAATAAGCGAACCCCATAGTTTCTGGAAAGCTCTCTTAAAAATCTTATGGTAAATTCATTTCCAATTTCCATTGCCCGATAGGTCTTTATATATATATATATATATATATTCCACGTGATTTTTATACAAATACAAACAAAAGATAAAGACACAAGATAATTATATTCATTTTTTAACACAAATAAATATTAAGAATAATAATGTCTAATACGATACAATCACGACATAAATAAAAAATTTAATTATAATTGATCAATAATTTTTTCATCTATTTAAATATCTTGTTATTTTTTTACTATTATAAATAAATAATATAAAAAAAATTACTTAAATTTTTAAACATATCAATTATTACTAAGTAATAAGATAACACAATTATTACTTGTAACAAATACTAGTAGTTTTATCATATGCTAACTCTTTACCCGGCCATGTAATAATTAATATACTATAGCTTGTATAATTATATAATTTATTGTAAATTAAGTTTTAAAATTGAATATAATATGAGCATATGTGTTTGCGCTAAAAATGTATAATTGTATTTTTAAGTATTAATTGCTGTTTTGTAAACTCACGTTTTAAATTTGAATCACATTTTCTAGATTAGGAATTTAAATATTAACCGATGAGTCATGTAACCAATATAAGTTAATATAATAATAATATTTTATAGAGTAAACAATTTCAGTGTAAAAATATCTTCTCATTAGAAAAATACAAAAACGCATGAAAGGTTTCTTCTTTCTTATTGACCCCGTTGTATAATATTGGTTGTAAAATATTTCTCCCTTGTATAATATTAGTTGTAAAATATTTCTTACTATATAACATAATATAAAATGTCGACAAAAAAAAATTGAGTTAATAATTAAGCGTTAATATCAATTAAATATGTTACATAATATACGATCATTATTTATACTCTTACTTATCAAACAATGAAATAATTAAATAGATAATACTCCAATATTTAAATAAATCTAACACTATAGATAAGGGTCATCGGTAGATATATTCTTTCCTATAAATATTCATCATAGCTCATCATTAAACAAAATTATTTCTATGTAACTTCTTCTCTTAACTATTTAGACTCTCTCCTTAAATATCTCTCTACATCATAAGGAGAGACACTAGTCTTCTCCTTCTCCTCATTGCCCAGATTTACTTAAGTATCAGAGGATCAAAGGCCACCATATCCTGTGGTGATCCAAGGTTTTAGCGGTGTGTTCTCTATTCTCAGGTGCATAGGAAGCAAAAAGTACATCAATCGTTGATGTTGACAAAAAATGTATCGACATCTAGTGCCATCTGTAGGAACTATGTGCACTACTAGTTGAATCACAATGAGAGAGAAATAAATTTACAGTATTCTTTAGCATTCTAAACTAGGTGGTCTTTGGAGAAAAGACCATAAAAGTTCAAAAGAAAACTATTCTAGAAAAAAGTTCACTCTACACGATCTCAAAAGGCCATAGCTTTTTGTCCTTTCAAGATGAATCAACCTCTTGACACGAACAAATAAGCTTCTACAAGGGATAATGAGGTCCCACCTTATGTCCAACTAATTGTGCAACACTTGTATAAGTTGCCAACTCCACACTACTATGGCCACCGTGGGCTAGAACAGAGCGCCTAGAAAGGGCACGGATGGAAGTTCGTCAATACACAATTGAGAATATGCTCTAGATAGTCCGTCAAAATACAATTGAGAATATGCTCTAGACCATCTTGGAATGTCTACCAGGGCCATAAGCCCTTGAACTAGAAGATGTCTCGATGGCATCTTCCAATGCCCACCATGCACCATATTAGATCCACAGCCATATAAGCTCATATTGAAGATGCTACCTACTCCGACGAGATCTAAGCTTACGGATTGGACAAACAGGTTTAGTCTATACGATCTATGAAATAACACATATACACCATAGCAATTACCACCAAACAGTGGCTCAGTTTTTGATACCTCCAGAAAGTGAGTCATCTTTGGCTATCGGACATGAAATCCTAGTTGGCCGAAGATGGTGGCACAACCATAAATGGACCGATCTTCCATTTTTATGTCCGTTTGAGTGTCCTCTATCCAGATCTCAAAATCTGTGCATCACTTGAAAAAATTTGAGACTACCATGTACTCCAAACAAGCCATTTCTACACAGGACAAGGAGAATCTGATTCTCTAGACAGATGCACAAATTATTTCGAGGATTCACCTATTTTTTCCTATTCTTAAGGAATTGAAATCAGTTCCAAATCCTCTCGATTAGATGATTTCAATTACTATATATTCAATATTTTTGATAAATGTGTAAAAATATGTTTAGAAAGAGATCGTTCACCCATCCAATTCAATCAAAATTATGGGGGGAACGATTCTCCATTCATCTAATGCATCAAAATACTATTTTGAAAGATATTATTTTCTCTTTCATTCATCATAATCACAATGGCCTTAAAGAGTAACTGGTTGTTCTTTAAGAAAGAATGAAATAATGAGCTAGTTTTAACACTCAAAATAATAAAGATAGCATTCCAGGCCATTATGGAAACGCATCCTAGGGCCATAGGCCCCTAGTCCACTTTTTCATCCTAAAGAATGTCCATATGGCATCTTTCCATACCTATAGTGAACATCATGCAACCCATACCCATATGGAGTTCGACCAATAGTGTGACCTATCACGATAGGAACCAAACCCTACGAACCTTCAGATAAAGTTCATCCACAAGTTGCAAAGTCATCCACCTATGGATACCTAGAAAGTTTCCCTCCAACCGTCCATCCTAGACTAGTTAGGACCACATCGAGCATCTTTTATCCATTGTGATCTACTCGAGGCCTGCATGTAGGAAAAATTTGTCCAAGCTAGCCATGTTAAACGTATGGCCTTAGCCAAATTACCACCCTAGAAATCATCACCTATGATGGTACTAAAAACCTTCAGAGTGCATGGAAAACTTTAAGGGATGGGACCATGTGTTCACCTTTACATGATAAAGAACAACTCCAAACTATTTTGGAGTGCCTCTATATTCCATAAGATTTGTAACCTTTTTCATCAACAATGACCCCATATGGCATCTTTCACTACTCAGAACACCATACTAACTCCTTATAGGCTACACGGTCCACATTGACACTTCAAAGGCTCACAATCTCACAAATAGATGAGACCATGGTCAAAGCCAAAGAAATACATGATATGTTCGAAACATTCATGCAATGAAATAAATTATGCAACCTAAAGTTTCACCCCAACAACAAATTGGATTGTGAGATGTATAACCATTATATATCATTCAAGGGGGCACACCTCCACATGAATTATTTCAAAAGGAGTTATGTGATAATATCCCAAGAATGTAGTTCAAAAATCCACCCAAGTTCTATATGAGAACACTTTGTGAGATCAACATAATAAACCAAGTCTGGACACAAACTTAATGAAATAACACGTCATGTCTAACTAAAGGACAAAATATATGTCCACTCACTTATTGGAGGTCTAGAACAATGTTCCAACTACTCCAAGATTACATAAGTTCACATGATGTCCAAGAAGCATACACCCAAGGAGTGAGCATGGGCCAAGAAAACCCCATAATAAAGTTTCAAAAAGGTTGTTCCACTAAAAGATTTAGAGATAATATTTTTTTCTTGAAAGAGAAAAAGTGGCATAAACTTCCACTCATAAGGAATAACATGGGATAGAAACAATTCTCCACTAATATTAAAAGACAGATAGTGCTTTAGGTACACTTTTATTTTATAAAAATTGTGTTTATAGGTAGAAGAGCCAAGCTTATCTACATTCATGGAATTTGATAAGGATGGGGGAAGTCCAAACTGTAAAGGGACTGATAGATGTAGACTATGAAAAGTCACACACTAATATCCTCGAGGTCATAAGTTGTTACAATTTCTATATCCTACTTTTACGGGTCATGCTTTACCTTTGAATAAGAAGCAACTATGCCCCGAGTTCAAAAGCTCCTATGTCCCTGATTCAATAATTTCTACAAATTCTACATCCTATCTCTACATGTCGGGCTAGACCTTTGAACAGGCAACAACTATGCCCTAGGTTCAGGAGTTGCTAACTCTTTTATGCCTCACTTCTATGGGTCATATTAGACCTTCTAATTGCCAAAAACTATGTCTCGGGTTCAAAAGTTGCTACAATACGGGCTATGCTAGACCTTTAAACAAGTAGAAAATACACCCTAGGTTAAGGAGTTGTTACAACTTTTGCACCCTATCCATGCAAACACAGATTTGCTCATGTTTGGGACCCTAAGTTTCCAACTCTGGCCATTGATAAAAACTATAGTGCATGAATAGAGTGCAATGACACTCACAATAGGATAGAATAATCCATTAAGGACTACAAATGTATATGACCAATTAAGGTACATATGCATGGATATGAAGCCATCTGGATCACTCTTAACTTGCTCCTCAACAAGTACACAATCGCATACCAACATAGTAGATCACAGATCCCAAAAAGGGAGGTGCTTTAAAAATCCACCATGTCAAAAAAGATCACAGATGGACCTCACCAAAAAGTAAAAAAAGTATATGGATACAACACAAGTACATGATTTAAAATTATAGAAATAATAGAGCATTATGGCATATACATATGTCCAAAAGGTTAACACAAAAACTTGAACTCTAAAATCATAATCCAAGCATATGATATACCACTTGACCCTAGAAACCTTACTGGGGATGTCATAGTTCATAAGCTCTATGAACTATAAAAATCTAGAAAAAGGGATGACCTCAATGAAGTCACAGTGGGAGCACCCAACTTAATGGGTTATGAACTTGTACCATTTATAATTGGCACTAAGTATTCCAAAAATGCTTGAACAAAAGGATAGAACTTACTATCTAGGTCCAGTGGGCAGTCATCCTTCGATATGGCTACTACAAGGTGCAAACCTAAGTAAGTATGTCACTCAAGAAGTGCAAAGCACAAAGCATATAAATTGTTTAGACATCTCTGATCTCTAAGGATAATTGAAGGCTGCAAAGCATAAAATTCTATACAATGGGCCATGAAGCCCTGTCAATTGCCTTTCTAGGTTATGTCACATCATGTGTCATCCCAAAGAATGAATACCTCTAATGGTGCACTTCTATATCTCCCTCTTTATCGGATACGTTCCTAAAGTGTTTAACCATATGAATACATTTTTGACATAGTTTTGGCATGAATCAAGTTCATAATTTATTAAGTAGACCAGGATATTCGTCCTCCCAAAACTTGCTGCGATCAGGACATGATCTCCCACTACTTGGATTTCTTAAAAAAAACTCCAAAACTCTATGCACCAATGATACTTAGCTAATAGAGAGGACATAAGTGCACAAGTTAGAAAGATAATTACAACAAAGAAAATCCTAAGTGTTAAAAAGTGGGGATATTTACAAGAGCAATATCAAAGCCACCACACTTAAGTAGTCTTTCTAAAAAAAGGTAGCTATGTCATGGAAAATTCCTATAAGGATTTTAGAACCATTATCACGGAAAAAACCACATTTCCAAGATGGTCTATAACCATCACCTAGATCGATGCACGCTCGACTATCGATGCATGCACCTAAGTCACCCACATTATGGTTGTACACTCAATGAGCAATCGAACCATCACAGACATACTATGATTGGATCATAGTCAGACACTCTATGAGTCGTAGGACCAAGGTCGATCACCCCATGGCCATATCAACCATGATCAATCAGATATTGGTTCCATGATCCTCTAATAGTCCTCCACTCAATGACCACCTCACATGACTTATCCCAATCTACACTCGCTCGTCCCTGTGATGGAAAATTTTGATCTTGTTCTTTGACCACACCATCCTTCATCAAGCTCTTAGGTTGTCTGTGAGATCACAAGTCCACATACTTGGATCCATGTCCTCCCTCCAATAATGGGAAAGTGAACCCATTGAGTAATGATTTTGATGTCAACATAAATCCCTAATCGAGAGTTCGATTGAGAAACTATAAAAATCACTAACAACAAGACATCATCATGCACATTATGAGTGCCTAAGAAAAACAAGAAATTCATCATATAAGAAAGTAATGGTCATGTAAGAATGGACTTATCATCACTAGTAAGGTTCATAAAATAGTGAACCCAGGTGGTGATGGAATGGAAAAATATACCTCCTAACCTATCTATACAGGCCTAGTAAGTCTAGAGGTTGATGTTAGGTGTAAAATAGTTTACACCATATGGTATAATATAAGATGTCCTAGTCAACAAATAACTTGTAGGCCAGTCCAATCAATGTTGAGTCAATAGATAAGCATTAATATCAGTTGAATATCTAACATAATATACATTCAACATTCAAACCTTTAATTATCTGACAATGAGATCATTAAGTAGATAACACTCTGATATTTAAATGTAAGTCTATTATTATGGATAAGGGTCATCAGTAGGTACATTCTTTCTTATAAATATTCACCATTATTCATCATTAAACAAAATCACTTCTACACACAATAACTTTTCTCAACTACAGATATCTTTATACACCACTCAACATCATAAGGAGAGAGACTAGTCTCCTTCTCCTCATTATCCAAACTTACTTAAGCATCATAGGTCTAAAGGCCACTATACCCTGCGATGATCCAAGGTCCTAATGGTGTGTTCTCTGTTCTCGGGTACACAAGAAGTAAGAGATGTACTTGATGTTGACAAAAGAGGGCATCAATATGGCTTATTACATATGTTTCCCAATAATATATATACCACTTCCATGCATTTAAGAGTAACTATTTTATGAAAATTTTGAATTCGAATAGCTTGCAATTAAGTATGTTTTAATTAAAAAATAGAAATAATGACTATCATTGATGGATTTAACTATTTAAGTTTTGTAGGAGAAAATGTTAAATAATTTTTGCATACTTGCTTGTTCATTTTGGTCTTTGAGAATTAGTACTTTGACACTTCTTCATGATATTAGAGTAGTAAGATATTATGATCGAATCTCTATAAGAACTCTCAATGTCAATTAAAAACCCCAAGTTTGATTGACCTTTCAAAAAAATAAGGAAACCTACTCTTGAAAAAATTTCAAGTAATGGGACTTTATAAAAATAAAGTATCCCTGAAGTTTTTAGGATATCATAAGTTGTTAGGATCACTTCTTTAAGCTTGAGCTTTTGTGAAAATTGGCCTCTGACACTTCTAGAATTGGTTTTCTAGCAACTTCTAACATGATATCATAACTAGAGGTCTTGTAGTTAATGCCCAATAACCCCAATTATTGAATTTTAAGTTTTTGATATACATGGGATATAGAGTTAAAAAATTCCCAATAACCCTTTCAAATTTTAAGTATTTTAACTAGAGGTCTTGTAGTTAATGCCCAATAACCCCAAGCTATGGGAGCTTGGTTCAAGCCATAAATGACCTTTTTTTAGTTTACAAACATGATGAGGAAATTCATTTCTAACAAATCATTAAGGTTGGCTAATGTCAACCTCTTCTTCAGTATCCTCATTCAAAAAAGAAGTGTTAACATTGAGCAGCCTTACAAACCATTTCTGTGTAGTGGCTAAATTGAGCATAATTCAAATAGTGGTAGACTTCGCTACTAGACTAAATGTATCATTATAGTTTATACCTTACTTTTGTTGAAATCCATTGGCCACTACTCTTGATTTATATTTACCAAGAGTCCTTTCAGCTTAGAGTTTTGTTCTAAAAACCCATTTATGCCCAAGAATTTTGCCATTCTTTGGTTTAGAAACTAACTTCCAAGTACTATTTTGCATGACTAAATCATATTCTAATTGTATAGAGGCTTTCCACTGAGGAATTTTTAGTGCTTTAGAAACTGAACCAGGATCAGGAAGAATTGTTATAGATAATAAGGCTTTAGGTTTTATAAAACATATTTTAGCTCAAGTAATCATATAATGAATGCTTGTAGAAGAAAGTGGATGATGAATACCATATAAAAAAGGTAAATCCACCATTAAAGAAATACCAAAAGAATCAAAGAACTAAGGTTGATCAATAATACCAAAGATAATAGGTGAAGATGAAGTAGAAGAGGTGTTTTAAGCATACAAATGTGTAGATGATAAAAGACTTATTGAATTTGATAAAGGCCGCTGTAACTCTTGAAAAGGAGAGACAAAAAGTTAGCCTCATTATTTGAAATTGGAGCATAGATGTTATGAGAGGTATCAGGTACACTAGACACAAGTGAAGAAAAAATTGGTATATAAGGTACAATAGGATATAAAGGTAAAACACTAGTGGTGTGTAAGTTGTTAGAATAAGTAGGTGTAGAAGAAGAAACATAAGGAGATTGATGAAAATTAGAGACTTGTTGAGAACCAGTAGGTGTAGGTATTTGAACAAAAAATGATGGATTAGAGGAAGGCTCAAAATATGACTCAGAGGAAGACAAAAGGAAAAAACCTTTATTGAACCTTACACATGCAGACACATAAGCTTTTCCAATGACAGCTTCCAATTACCAATAGCCCTTATGATAGGCTGCACACACAAGAAAAACACCAGACAGAGAATAAGGTTACAACTTATTCTAATTATATGGTCTTAAAAAAAGATAACACAAGTAACCAAAGGTTTTAAGGTATGAATAATTAGGTTTATAATGAAAAAGCAACTCAAAATAACTGGTGTAGTTAAGTGTTTTGGAAGGAAACAATTTATTAAGTGCACAACAGTTTGAAATCATAATCCCAATGGATTATGGGTACACTAGACCTCATAAGTATAACCATACCAACCTCTAACATATGTCTATTACACCTCTCAACAACACCATTTTGAGATGGTGTATATGGATAAGATAATCTATACATGATACCACTTTAGAACCAATGAGTTTCTAAACTTTTCAATTTAGTACTTCCATCACTCTGTAACATTTTAATTTTTTATTTGTAATTGCCTTTCCACAAAGGATTCAAAGTGCAACAAAATAGAATCAGCCTAAGTTTTATTATTAAGCACAAAAATCCACATAGGCCTTATGTAGTGATTAACAAGCAAAACAAATACCTCATATTCAACTACAAATCACCAGGGAAGTCCCCCATAAATCAAAATAAATAATGTCAAAAGTAGCAAAAAATATAGCATAAACATAATATGTAGGTAGTTTACAAGATTTATCCAATTGACATGGATTACACAGACTAGAGAATATTATTTTCAAGATCTTTATTCATAATATAGGCTACATGCTTTACCACATCTAGATAAGGATGTTCAAGCCTCTCATATAGAGAAACACCGTTAAGAATAACCTTATTGCAAGAAACTCGATGACTGCTGAGTTACTAGCCAAAAGAACTTGGTAACTGATACAAGCTATCCTTAGCTTCCCCCATTAAAAATGTAATCCTAGTATCCAATCCTTGTGATAGAAAGTTCTAGGAAAGAATTCAATCAAAACAAAAATTATCCTCACAAAGTTTCTTAACATAAACTAAATTATTTTCGAATTGAGGGACAAATAACATATTCTTTAATCAGAGTTCACAAGAACCATAGACTAAGCATGAACTACCCAAATATGTGATAAGAATAGTTGTATCATTACCAAGTAATACAAAGGGATTACCTAATTAAGGACTAGATATTGTTGAAGACAAGTTTGAATCAACAATTAGGTAATGCATGGCACAAGTGTCCATGAACCATTGAGGTGCACTAATTACATTTAATACGGTTGTAGTAAGCAATGCATGTGGTGTAAACTTAAATAGAACATTTTGAAAAAAAGAAGCAATAGACTCAAAGTTATCACCAAATGATGATTCTTGAGTTTGAGTAAGATTTTCTTAAGGAATAGATCCACAAGGTTGAGATGCTTGATTCTAATTCAATACACTATTATTAGGACTGCTATGTCATGACTAAGTATACTTGAAATGATATATAGTTATTGTATTGTCATACATTTTACAAATCTACCATTGAATTCCATAAAACTTAGGGTTCTTAAGCTTGTCTGCATTAGGAGGTGCCTGAGATGATGAATTATTACCAAAAGGACCAATAGATTGTGGTTTAGATCTAGCATTACCAGAATGTGAGTATTGTGAAGGTTTAGAATATATTTAATGTAACTAGCCTGAACTAATTGAGTATCAATGAAATTCATTCTTGCTTTCTTTTGATCATGTATCCTTATAAGAGTAAACAACTTGTGAAGGCCAAGAATTCTTTTCTTTCCAATAATATTAGTCACAGGTGAAGAAAATTAGAATCTAAACCTCTAAGCAGATACAAAATCTATTCTTGATCACTTATTGAATTTCCAATAACACACAAATGGTCAATCAATTCTTTTGTAATTGCAATATATTATTCAACAGACAAACTACCTTTTTTTATAGTTTGTAATCTTCATTGAAGATCCATCAATCTTCCCTATGAATCATCATTGAAAGCTTTAGCAACTACATGCTAGTACTTTAGAACAATTTTCTTACCAATTAGATAGTTGAGATAAGTAAAAGAAATGGATGAACAAATCCAATTCTTAATAGTATTATCATGTCTCTCCCAAAGCAAGAAATCAATATTGTCTTCAAGAACTTATTGATATAGAGAAAGACCATAATCATCAATGGAAACAACAACATGTTGACATACTATGGATGTTGTAGAAAATCATCACAAATCAAGGAAAATAAGCCATATACTATAATTACTTGCTATAACTATTATTTTCAAACAAGATAATTTGATTTATCAAGCTTCACAGAGAAACTAGAATTGATACGATAAGTTAGAATGAAGAAAAATCGGTGAAAGACAAAGGCAAATTATATGAAATAGATTTAGAAAGAAGTTGTGCAGAATTGATCATCACAGATGAACTAGTAACACCGAGACCCACCAATTCTGGATGAGTAGAAGCATTCTAATCATCCATGGCTAATCATCTCTAATACCATAATAAAACAAATAAGTATGAGGAGGGAGAGAAGAGAGAAGAAATAAAAACATATGAATTATGTGTAAACCATTACTTTGCATTGTTATGAGGACATAATATATATAGCATCACAAGATGCTTTGTGTAACAAGCACACACATGGTTTAACAACCTATGACAAGTAAACACTAACAGTTAGCACTACTTCACAAACAAACACGTATACTTAAAACTCATAAGCTAGCTTTGTAACGAAGATGTAACTTTAACAATTCATTTCTCATAACATATAATGAAATTTTTTATTTATTATCGAATTTATTAAAATCATAATTAATCTTATAATTATTATAAATAATTGAGTTTGTACATTTGTATAAAAATGTACATTATAACCCCAAAAGTGATATATCACATTTTAAATCGTAAGATCTACTATAAGTATCAATGAATTTTTACATATAACTTAACTCAATTATATATGTATTAAATATATTATACATTCTGGTATTCTTTAAAATTTTAATGTTTTTAATTAAAATTAACTAATTGTTTTTAGAATAATAAATTACAAACATAATGAATTAATTATAAATTAAAAACTAAAATTTTAAAAAGATTTTAGTTACAGAAATTATTCAATTATCCTTTCTTAATATATTTTGTTATAAATTTAAAAAGTTGCATGTTACATGTAACTATTTTGATCACATTTTCTTTGAAATTTTATTATTTTTTAATTAAAATTAATTATTTTTGAAATAATAAAAATAGGGAATATGACTTAGTTAGAAATTAAAATATAAATTCTAAAATGTTGAAGTTTGGATTATTAATCACCCATTCATGTATCTATTCTTTTAATATTTTTAATTAAAAATAATTGTTTAAGATAATAAATAATTTACATAATGAATCAATTAATAATTAAAAACTAGAATTCTAAAATATTTTAATTATGATTATTTAATTATATATCGTTAACTTTATTTTTCAATATTTTTAATTAAAATTATTTATTTAAAATAAAGAACAACATACATAATAGATTAATTAGGAATTATAAACTAAAACACTAAAAGACTTTAGTTACAATTATTTAATCATCTTTTCATAATTTTATTTTTTATAAAATTAAAAGTTATAAATTACTTATAATTATTTTATTCATATTTTTTTTCAAATCTTTAATATTATTTAAAATTAATTATTCATAGAATAATAAATAATAAACATAATGACTTAATTAGTAATTAAAAACTTGAATTCCAAAATAATTCACTTAGGATTATTTAACCACTCTTTTTAAATTATCTTTTTATAAAACTTAAAAATTTATAGATTAAATATAATTATTTTGGTCATACTTATTCAAAACTTTAATGTTTTTAATTAAAATTAATTATTTTTTAAAATGATAAATAACAATGATTAAAAACTAAAATGGTAAAAGGTTTATTTTGAATTATTTAATTACGATTTCATAACTTTATATTATATAAAATTTAAATAGTTACATACTGGATATAGTTATTTCAGTTAAAATTATTTTAAACTTCAATATTCTTAATTAAATTAATTATTTATAGAATAATCAATAATTAATATAATCACTTAGTTAAAAAATGTCAAATTAGAATTACAAAATTATTTAGTTTTGATTGTTAAATCATATCTTCTTAATTTGTTTTATATAATTAAAATAATTAGAAATAACATATAGTTATTTTAATATACATTTGATGCTCCTAATCTAATACTAATAATTATTAAATATTGCTTACTAGATAATATGTTTATGATTTTTTGTTTTTAAAAATTATTAGGAGGTTATTTGATGATTTTTATATCAAACAATATTTGATATGATTCAAATTTATAGGTTAAAATGAGTGTGGATGAGTTTATTTGATTATATAAAAATACAAAAATGTATGAAAAGCAACATAGGCATGTTTGAGTCTAATGTTTTTATTATATCATTTTTTTATTTACCTTAAAATGTATAACTTTTAATGTTATATAAAGAAAGTTTATCAAAATAGTTATGATTAAATATTTACTTGTTTCATAATATTTGTAATAATTATAAAATTTTGTGCTTTTAAAACTTTAGAGTTCTTGCTTCATGTATATGTTACATATTTTTTTATACCTATTTATGAAGTATTGATCTTGCTTATTGTGTTTGACTTTTGATAATGTTACTTTCAAATATTTACATAGATCACTAACATATCACTAATAAAAATAAACTGCATATTATATGTTTATAAAATTAATAATTATTTTTATAATTTATTTAAAATATTATTATTCAAATATATTATCATAAATAAATTTTTTTTCTATTTAATTTATACTTGTAAATTTTCATTTGCAGGTAATGATAACTAATATATACGAATTTTTTAATTTTAAGGTAATATAATTACGTGATTTTCAACCATTTTGAGTAAATTATCTCATGACGTCAGTTCTATATAATTTGTACGAGGATATGCTTGGATTGTAATAATATATAACTTTAAATTCAAAGTATAAATAAAGAATAATAAAAATGTATGCCGAATTTTATACCTTTCCCATGAGAATTTGTTAGATGTAAATCAGTACATTAAAGAGTTATTATATTCACCTAAAATTCTTATAGGTAAAGTATAATAAATATTAAGTCAATATAAGTATGAATGAAAAATGCTCTCAATAAAGGAACAATAATTATATAATTTATTAAATAATATTTAGAATAAATAACTCTAAATTTTGTTAATATTATATCCAAACAAGTAAACAAACTACTTATATTATACTCATTATAATATTTTTAAAAGGTAACTCACAAATTGAAAAGAAATACAAACACTCAAACAGGAAGCTCTCAACTCACACTCAAACAGAAAGCTCTCAACTCACACTCAAACAGAAAGCTCTCAACTCACACTCAAACTAAGAATACAAAGACTTATTTGTTTTTTTTTATGAAATGATTAAACCAAATGCAAGGTAGGCTATTTATAGTCCTCATCATGCAATCTACACCACACAAATATAAAACTAAGAAATAATTCTAGCCATACAAATATTATCTACACACTTCTATTTTCTACAACCTTCAACCACTCTATTCATTCATCCTTCAACCACTTCATTTATTTCTCTACATCTTTAATTATTATGTTGGTGTTGATTTTCAACACTCCCCCTCAACACCAACTCTCACTATTTTTACTGTGTCAAGCTGACGGTGAAACATTTTGAACTTACCAACGCTTAAGCTTTTTGTGAACAAGTCCACAACTTGATCATCTGTCTTGATTTTCCTCATTTCAATTTCTACTTGCAGAACCTTTTCTCTGATAAAGTGATAGTGTACTTCAACATGCTTAGTTCTTACATGAAAGACCGGATTCTCTATCAAACGAATTGCCGATTGATTATCACAGTACAACGGTACTACATAATCTACTGGTTGATGTAGATTATTCATTAGCTATATCAACCATGTACACTCGTGAGCTTCCATTGCCGCTGCTCGATACTCAACTTCAGTGGTTGATAATGATACTGTTGGTTGTTTCTTGCTACACCAAGAAATTGTTACAGAACCCAGCTTAAACACATACCTAGTTGTTGATCTCCTGCATAGTCTGCATCGCAATAACCAACTAACTTGCAGTCTCTACCTTTCTTGTACAAAAGACCATAGTCAATTGTACTCTTCACATATCTCAGTATTTGTCGAACTGCATCCAAATGAAGCTTATTTGGAATTTACATGTACCGACTCATCACACTAACTACATAAGAAATGTCAAGTCAAGTCAAGGTTAAGTATATCAGACTACCTATCAATTTTTGATACATCGTTGCATCTTCCAAATCTTTTCCTTCACGTGTACACATTTTGGAATTTGGTTCCATCGGCGTCAAAATTGGCTTGCATTTGAGCATTCCGAACCTCTTCAACAAATCTTTGGAATATTTTTGCTAACAAAGAAATATTCATTCTTGTGTGCGATCAACCTCTAAACCAAGGAAGTGCTTGAGTTGGCCAAGTTCCTTCATCTGGAAATAGACTGACAAATTCTCCTTCGTGACAAGAATTTCTACCTCATCATCAATGGTTATAATTAAGTCATCCACATACACTAACACAATAGCTAAATTTCCTTTATTGGCTTTGACAAACAAGATGGAATCTACAAGTGTTACTAAATAACCACTTTGTGTTAGAAATTCAGCAATCTCACCATACCACGCCCTGGGTTCTTGTTTCAATCCGTAGAGTGCTTTCCGCAGCTTACACACATATTCAGGATGATCTTGGCTCTGAAAATTCATTGGTTAGATCATGTAGATCTCCCGATCCAGCTTTCCATGAAGAAAAGCATTCTTCACATCCATCTTCCACAACTTCCAATCTTTGTTGGCTGCAAGTGCAAGTAGGACTCGAATAGTTGAAAGTTATGCCACTAGACTAAACGTTTCATCATAGTCTAGTCCATACTATTGAGAGAAGCCATAAGCTACCAATCATGCCTTGTACTTCTCGATTGACCCATTTGGACGGTGCTTTATCTTTTAAACCCACTTGTAGGATATAGGTTTCATATCTCTTGGCTTTCGCATCAGATCTCAAGTTTGATTTTGCTGAAGTGCATCGATCTCTTCTTTCATAGTTGTCATCCACTCAGATTTTTGCGATACTTCTTCAAACGTCTCAAGTTCTATTGCTTCTTCAATTATGGATGTATTGGCATATTTGGGATTTGGCCTTCATGTTCTTGTTGACCTACGGAGTTCAGATTGTGGAGTTGATTCTTCCATTCACTAGGCCCACCTTCTTTATTTAGTTGTTGATATATGCCAGTTTGCCAAGGATTCTAAGTTACTCTTTGTTTGAAACCATCATCGTTTGTATCTCTAGATTCATCTAAACTTGGTTGAAATTGAATAGTATGCTCCCTCATCTTTTGTTGCAGCTTATCTCCAAATTCTCTTGAGTTTGGCAATGCTTCCTTCTTTGAGGATCACCAAGAATATCCTTCATCGAACACCATATCTCGTGAAGTGTAGCATCTTCCACTCACTGGATCACAACATTTCCACCCTTTTCTCTGGCTATCGTATCCCACAAAGATACATCTAACAGCTTTCTTGTCAAATTTCCTCACAACTCAAGATAGCTCCACTAAGAATGATCCCTAACCGTCTGGCTCTAATACCAATTATTGAGTAACATTTAGAATAAAAAACTCTAAATTTACTAATATTATATCCAAACAAGTAAACAAACTATTTGTATTATACCACTATAATACCTTTTAAAGGCAACTCATAAATTGAAGAGAAATACAAATACTCAAAGAGAAAGCTCTCAACTCACACTCAAACTAAGAATACAAAGACTTATTTGTTTTTTTATGGAATGATTAAACCAAATGCAAGGTAGGTTATTTATAGTCCTCACCATGCAATCTGCACCATACAAATATTATCTACACTCTCTTTTCTACAACTTTCAACCCCCTATTTATTTATCATTCAACCACCATATTTATTCATCATTCAACTACTTCATTTATTTCTCTACATGCTTCAATAACTTCATTTATTTCTCTACATCCTTCAATTACTATGTTAGTGTTGATTTTCAACGTAATTATCTTAAAGAGATAATTATCGATGATTGTCTACGATATTATAATAAATTAATTATATTTCGATAATTAATAGTTATCAAATTAGATTTTTTTTTATATATATTCACATCTATATACAATCAAATAATATACATAAAATAGATCTTCTCACATAAATCTTGTATAAACTTTATCATTTTATTATTGACTTAAGTATTGGATGAACAAATATCACTACATCTAAGATTCAAAATATCATTTTATCTTTTATAGGTTCATAAAAATATCATTGAATGGTGAGAAAAATAAAGATTATCTTAACTTAAAAGGAAATAAATTACATAATGTAAGCCTTAACTTTACGAATAATTATAATTTTCTTTCTTTCTTCCGACATTTATATTCTACAAAGCGTTTAACGTAGGTGATGTGAAAAACGCGATATGTGCCTCTTAATTAGGTATAGACTAGGGAGGACAACTTTTTCTTCATTCCGTAATATGATGAGTTTTATTCTTCTTCAACTGCACGTTCTATGACGTCCAAATAATCACATTGGTCATAAAAATCTTAAGTTTTAATCTTTATCAGTAAAGTATACTATTTTTAACAAAAATAAATCTTAATTTGCTATTTATTAGATAGTGAAATAAAATTCCGTTATCTCTTTTAAAATTATTATCAAATTTTATGTAAGATTTAGGACAAATTTTCAAAGATAAAATTAATATTTTGTAAAATTTAATTATTTTATTTTATCAAATAAAAATATCATTGAGAAAAAGATGAGTCACATTGTAATTGTTAATAAAATATTTAAGTTTGTTCCATATAAAAAGTAAAAAGTAGATGAAAGAGCTGGAAGAAAAAGAAGAATAAAGAAAAGTATTAAACTCAAATTATATAAAACTGCTTTAAACAAAAGTCCTGGACTTGTGTAATTTTTTATAAATCAAATCCTTTTCGTGTTCATATCATATAATAGCAAAAGAGGATTAACACCTATCTTCAAGTTGATGAAATTGTTTTTCTTAAGCAATTTCTGTTAGAAATAATATACTAATAAATAATTTAAAAATGAAATTATTTTATTAAAAAATTATAAATTTATATAAATATATAAATAAAAATTTGAATAATTTATAAATTAAAATAATAATAATAATAATAATAGATGCCTATGTATCACACAATGTCCCTGAGATAATTTTTTCGTTTATCGTGGGTATTTGAGAATGATGGAAATTTTTCTCTTACGATACAACGATTAAATAATAATAAACTTATATCTAATTTATTATTTCACAAACTTTAAAATGTTCGAACTTAATAAAAAAAACCTAACTCTAGAGAAATAATATAAAACTATAATAATAATAAATAAAATATATATATACCTTCTCGTGATCTTTTTCTTTTTCTTTTCTTTTTGTTCCTTCTTTTCTTTTTCTCTTTCTTGTTCCTTCTTCTTGACGTCTCCTCTTTTCTCTATTTTTCTTATGTGCTTTCTTCTCTAATTATAGAATAATTATACAAAAACAAAAAAAAATTGATGTAGAAAAACTGCCATAGAAGAGGAAGAGCAAGGGAGAAAAGTTAATTCATATATGGAAGTAGAAAGGAAGAAACGGACAATTTAATTCAAATATTTCAATAATCTCTCACATGAATAAAATTGATTAAAATTTTAAATCAAATTTTGACACAGAAATAGAGTTCAACGGATCAAAACTTGTATAAAATAGGTAGGTATTACCCTTTGAACATTCCCCTGTGAAAGTATATTTACCTTACTAACTGACCGGTAGACGTGATGTCTTTGAATAGTTCTGCTGTTTATGTAAGTGATAACATACTTCAGACAAGAGCCTCTCCTGACACAATTCAGTTCTCATTGTTATGTTCATTTTGGCCATGAACATATGCTTGGTTTTGTGAGAGTCTCTAAAGAATTGAGCCCTATACAATTCTTTTTTGAAACAACTCCCCTCATCCCTCACATAGGTGATCTCTTATCTTTAAAAGTAATCTACAAAGATTACCCTGCATACTCCACTCGGTATTCTTTTCATAAGAATCATTAAAATCCTTAGCTTATCTTGTATCGTACAGGTATCACTGTTTTCATCATGGGAATGGACTTAAGGGTAAACCCTCACAGTGATCTCACTAAGTCTTTACAATTAGATTGTCCCTTTGAACCTAAATCTTGGGATCTCCAATCAAATAGGTTAGGTTTACTTTACAAATCCTTATTCATTCATGGGCTTTAATCTCATTCCTCTCGATGACTTATCAACTAAATCTCAATTTAACTCTTTTAGTTAAGGGATCAGCTATGTTATTCTTTGACTTCACATAGTTAATAAAAATAATCCTAGTTGAGAGTAGCTATCTAATGGTATTATGTCTATGACGTATATGTCGATACTTACCATTATACATATTGTTATCTGCCCTACCAATAGCATATTGACTATCACAATGAATGCATATTGCAAATATAGGCTTTACCCACTTAGGAATATCCTTTACAAAATTTCATAGCCATTTGACTTCTTCGCCATATTTATCCAAAGCAATAAACTTAGATTCCATCGCATGTTTGTTTAGAAGACTTCCATGAAACAACTACACCACCCAATATGAATACATATCCACTGGTAGACTTTGAGTCTTTCATATCAGATATCCAATTAGCTAGCATCACTATATCCTTCCAATACAGTTGGATATCTTGTGTAGTGCAATCCATAACTACGTGTATATCTTAAGTATCCAAGTAGTCTTATAATGCCTTTCCAATGATCAAATTTTGGATTACTAGTATATCTACTTAGTTTGCTTACAACATAAGCTATGTCTAGTCTCGTACAACTCATCAAGTACATAAGACTTCCTATCACTCTAGAATATTCTAGTTGAGACACACTCTCACTTTTATTCTTAGATAGATGTAGATTTACATCTACTAGTGTTATCACAATTCCAGGATCACCTTGGTTGAATTTCTCAAGTATTTTGTCAACATAATGACATTGACTTAAAATGAGACCGCTTGATATCCTTGACATCTTAATTCTCATAATTACATCAACAGGTCCCATGTCTTTCATATCAAACCTTGAATTCAACATAAACTCAGTAGATTTGATCATTTGACCATTACTACCCATAATTAGCATGTCATAACGTAAAGACACAATATAACATAACCATTTTCTTTGTCTTGACATATACACATTTGTCACATTCGTTGATTTTAAAGCCATTTGTCCTCATGATATTATCAAACTTTTCATGCCATTGTTTTTGTGCTTATTTCAAGTCATATAAAGACTTCACCAATTTACTAGCATTTCCTTCTTTTCCTAAGCATGAAAAACCCTTGGGTTGATCCATGTAGATTTCTTCATCTAACTCTCAATTTAGAAAGGTTGTCTTTACATCCATTTTATGTATTTCAAGATTTTGTAAAGCTATAATAGCAATTATCATCCTTATAGATGTTATTCTCATCACAAGAGAATAAGTATCAAAGTTATCAAGGTTATGTCGTTGTTTGTACCCCTTAATTACAAGCCTGGCCTTGTACTTATCAATTAATCCAACTAATATACGTTTTCTTGTGAAAATCCACTTAGACCCTAGTGTTTTACTACTTTGAGGTAAATCAACTAGTTCCCAAGTGTGATTTTGCAGAATGGACTCAATTTCACCATTAATGGCTTCTTTCCATTAAGGACCTTCAAAAGAATCCATAGCCAATCCATAGATTTGAGGTTCACTTTCTAGCAAATAGGTCAAAAAACCTGGACTATAGGACATTTCTGCCCTACCCCTCTTACTACATTTGAGTTCAACCTCAACCTCATCCTCAACCTATTTTTTAGGTTCTTTGTTTTGACAATCATCATTCATAGTCTCATATGTTCGTTTAGACGAACTTGATTCTCCTTGAGATTTACCTAAAAATACATGTTCAAAGAACGATGCATTCCTTGATTCCATTATTGTGTTCTTGTGTATATCTTGGATCTTTGACTCATGCACAAGAAACCGATAAGCACTATTATTATGTGCATATTCAATGAAGATGCAATCTATTGTTTTTGGACCTATTTTCACCATCTTAAGTATAGGTACAACCACTATTGCAAGACACCTCACACTCGTAAATATTAATATTAAAGTACCCTTCCTTTAAATAATAGTTACAGTGTCTTATGTGTCTTTTTTATTTAAAAGTTAGTTAGCTGACAAAATAGCTTCCCCCCACAAGTTTTGTGGCAACCTAGAACTTAATAGCATTGCATTCATCATTTCTTTCAAGGTATGATTCTTACGTTCAACAGCTCCATTTTGTTGAGGTGAATAAGGCACTATGGTTTCATGAATAACTCTGTGTTGTGCACATAATTCATCAAATGATTCCTCATATTCACCATCACGATCACTACACAGTACCTTGATTTTCTTGTTAAGTTGATTTTCAACTTTTGTTTTTATAAAGAATAAATTTCTCTATAGCTCCATCTTTGCTTTTAAGCAAATACACATAGCAATATTTTGTGTAATCATCAACAAAAGTAATAAATACTTATTGTCACCTCTTGTCTGTAGAAACTTCCAATCATATAGACCATTATGGATTAAGTCAAGGGGTTCCCTTTCAATCGAATGAAACGATGACCTAGTCATTTTTGCCTCAACATAAGTCTCACACTTATACTTTGAATCTATTTGGAATGTGAGTATGTGTTCCATGTTAATTAGTCTACACAATGTATCTTAATTAATATGACCTAATCTACCATGCCACAAGTTGGAAAACCCATGCATATAAGTAGAAGAATTAATCTTATTAATATTCTTAAATTTTACAATCATTACATTGAGCTTAAATAGCCCATCAAATAAATATCCCTCCCTCATAAACAACCCATTTTTTTGTCACAATGACCTTATAAGATTCAAACACCATTTGAAAGCCATGCTTGTTTAGCAATGAGCGAGAAACAAAATTCTTATAGATGTTAGACACATATAGTACATTGTTTAATGTAAGCTCCTTCCTAGAGGTCATCTTCAGTTTGACCTAACCTTGCCCTTGAATGGTTGATGTGGTAGACTTTCATATGAAGAACTTTTCTCCATCTTTCACTACTTCAAAAGTAGTGAATAGCCTCTTATTTGAGAATACATGCCTTGTTGCACCAGTGTCAATCCACCACTCTTTTGGGTTTAATCTCACCAAATTTACCTCAAAAATGACTACACATAAGTCAATGTCAAAGATAACATGAGTGATTTCATCAACCATGTTTACCTCACGATTTCTGTTTCTTTTTGGAAATCTACAGTCTAGGCCTTTATACCCTGTCCTCTAACAGTTAAAGCAAATCCCTCTAAAGCTTGACTTCTTAAAATTTGCTTCTCTCGGTCCCAATTTAGACCTTTTACCCAGCTTGCGCTTGCCCTTATTCTTATTGTGTTTGGAACTTTAACATGTTCCTTCATATTAGCCTTGGGTGTTAATGGGATATAACCTTTTTTAGAAGAAGCCTTGTTGTCTTCTTCCATTTTGAATCTTATCAACAAGTCTTTCAATGACACCTTATGCTTAAGGAAGACCTTGAACTTTATCCATAATGGGGGCACTTTTCAATAATAGCTACAACTTGGAAGGTCTCACTAAGTATCATCCCTTCATCATACATCTTTGTTATGATATTTTGGATTTCATGTGCTAGACAACATACCGATTTAGAGTCCACCATCTTATCATCAAGAAAGCAACCAACCAAAAATTTCTTGGCACCGGCATTTGGAGTTTCATACTTCCGATCCAATGATTCCCACAAGTATTTAGTCGTATTTTCCTTATTGTACTCATTGTACAAGGAATAGATCAGACTATTTAGAACATAGTTTCGACATAGATAATCAAAATGCTTTTGTGCTTCAATAGCACTAGCAGACTGAAAAATCTTTCTCACTCTTAGGTTGATCGAGAGCTTCTTTATTCAATAAGCTTGCTAAATTCAAGGTGGTGAGATAGAACATCATCTTACTATTTCACCTCTTGAAGTACAAACCATTAAACTTCTCCGGTCTCTCTACCACAACATGGTTCATTGGAATAGAAACTGGTAACATTAGGGTTACCCCATGAGTCACAAAAGGCTTCATAATTTGATTCACAATAAAACTACCCACAGTAGGGTCAACAACATTCACAATTGATTTTCAGTTTGGGACACTGGAGTTGTCATTTCAAATTGCATAATATTTTCTTTATATTTTCTGTTTAATACACAAATAGCAATTTAAATTTTAAAAATTACCAAATAAATTTTATAGATTAAAATACAAATAAAAAGTAAAGATTATTACGATTAGTAACACAAAATAAATAAAGAAAACAAAATACTTAATATAAAATATCAGTATAAAAAACATTATAATTATATAAAATAATTAATAATAACAATAATACAAAAGGTAATTAAATCAAGTAAATAAAGTACAAGTAATTTAATATAATAGAAAAACTAATATTAAATACATGATGAAAGTAATTAATAAAGATGTAAAAATTGAACAGTAATTATAATAGAATATATATAGCATAACAAATATATAACATATTATAAATAATATGTGTCTCAAAATATTTATTAAAAAAAACTTTTTGTATTTGTTTGTCCAAAAGGTAAGGGGAGAGATTATCTTAAGATTATTAGAACTAATACATGCACAAACAATTTAAGAATGAAATTATTTTATTAAAAAATTAGAAATATATATAAATATATAAATAAAAAATTTGAATAATATATAAATTAAATAAAAAATAATAATAATCGAGGCATGTGTATCACACAATGTCCTTAAGATAATTCTTCCGATCACCATGAGTATTTGAGAACAATTGAAATTTATTTCTCAAGATACAACGATTAAATAATAATAAACTAATACCATAGTTTATTATTGTACGAATTTTAAAGTGTCTGAACTCTATCAAAAGAACCTAACTCTAGATAAAAAATATACAACTAAAATAATATAAATTATAATAATAATAAATAATTTATATATATATATATATATATATATATGCCTTCCGATGATCTTTCTTTTCCTTCTTTTCTTCTCTTTTTCTTCTATTTTCTCTGTTTTTTAGTTCTCAAATCTTCCTTTTCTTTTTTCATGTTTTCCTTCTCTACTTTCTTTTCTATTTATAGAATAATCATACAGAAACAAAAAAAGAGAATTGATACAAAGAAATGGTCAAAGAAGAAGAAGAGCAACGGGAAAAATTAATTCATAAACGAAAGCAGGAAGAAAGAAACAAACAATTTAATTCAAAAATAAATTTTCTATTTTTCATTTAAGACATAAAATTTTAGCAATTTAATTCAAATATTTCAACAATTTGTATATTCATTCTGCTTTATTAAGTACGTGGATTGTGCATGGATTCTTTATCAACTACTTTAATTTAGTAACAAGTATCTCTATTTTCATTAGTTTGTTGTTTGCTTTTCCCCCACAACAAGCATGATTGCACCTATAAGCTATGACAAAATTTAATAAGCAATAAAACTTGTATAATAGGACCAAATAATGTAAGTTATTTATTAAAAAAATGTACTCCAAAAAACGATTGGTGTGCTTTGCATTAGTTTTTAAAGGTTTACTTTCAACTTAAATATTCTTACTATATGTTGACGTCAATTTTTGTCAACACGAAGTATGATTTTTTTCCTTGGATAGTGAGATGAAACAAACCGTTAAGACCTCAAACCATCATTGAGGAAGATAGTCTTTAACTCTCTCATGCTTTAAGTTAGTAACAAGATGATGAAGTCTAAAGGAGATCTACAATCTCACACTATGATTATGAGAAAATATTATGTTTGGCTATAATTCTTTGTAATGTGATCAACTTCACTTTGAATGCATAAAATTATGGGTATATATAAGGGAGAGAGTTAACATGATAGCTATAACTTGTTGAAATAAGATTAACTTGATGTAGCATTGTAGACATCTATTTTTAATTATCCATTCAATATAATTATTAGGCCTTCATCTCTTTATTGTGATTATCTTGTATTCATACTTATCTGATGACTCAATCCTTGTTGGTCTTGGCTCATAAGGCTCTTTTCTTTTTGAGATCACTCTTTGCTTGCCAAGTATGATGTATGAAATCACCCCCAATATTAGTTTCCATATAATTTGGCCCTAGGGCAAGAAGGTCAAATTGTAATTTTTGTTGATACTCGAGTTCATGAACCTCTTCAATCACACTAATAGCACTAGGACAACTTTTACATGCTTTCCTACCTGTCTGAATGACTCAAAATGTGTGTGGAAGCTTCCTGTCATTGGAGGTGCTTCTAGATTTCCAATTGAACTATTAAGGAGTTATGTCTAAGTAAATGTTGGTACTTATGAAGTTAACCCTAGGTAATATGATGTCTATCACCTTTTGTATTATCGATCATGCCTACCAGACTCTTCAGGTTTGGGTACAAAATGTGTGAGTGAGGATTTTTCTAAGCCACTGAAATCTCATTCTTAACTACCTTTCATATTCTCAAAAATTGGAAGTTGTACTTGGATATTGCTATTGCCACCAAGGGTGAATAGTTCAGCCATTGGTCCATGCTGAGGTGGATGAAGGTCAACATGGACAAGATGAATTGGTCTAGTTATGTTCTAACCAATAACCAATGAATTTTTGGTAGGCAAAGTCCTGGCAAGCTTTGCCATAACAAGCAACATCTTGGCTAGTGACATTATGGCCTTCCCATTCCTAGCGGGTGAAGTTTTAGTAGGGAAGGTCCAAACTGATTAATAGGTTTGTTCCTTTGAGATGATGCAATCCTTTTGATTACATCTGTGATGAAAGTTTTGAGATCTTGGTAGGATCTATTGATGCATAACTTCCTTTTTCTAGAAGGATTTTATAAGTGTTGAGAGCTCTGATATTGTTCTTTTGGGTACCCCTA
The DNA here is from genome assembly GCA_033030585.1 of Hippophae rhamnoides. Classification (NCBI taxonomy): domain Eukaryota; kingdom Viridiplantae; phylum Streptophyta; class Magnoliopsida; order Rosales; family Elaeagnaceae; genus Hippophae; species Hippophae rhamnoides. Next base: position 39,623,075 of record CM065430.1, on the reverse strand, counting down.
TTCTCTAACAAATGAGCTTTTCTTTTTAATCTTTTTTCTAATTTGTGCATTCCATTTCTCATTAGAATGAAGTGATGTGGATGTAAAATTTTTGGAAACTTTAGAAAATTCCAAGAAGTGGGGGATCATATCTTGACCACCTCAAGTTTTAGTAGGACTATATTCGGGTATACTTAATGAATTATATACTTGACTTGTATCTAGACTTTTCCTGAATGTTAGGAAGGAACTTAATGAAGAATGATACACTGAGTTATATTCCAATGGGTGTTCATTCTCTGGAAGGATACACATCGTGGCATAGCTTGAAAAGGTGATTGATAAGGCTTTATAGAACATTTAGTGACCTAGGCTCTAAAAACGCCTAGATCACCTCTTGGGATACTTCTTATTCACTACCTTGTAAATTGTGCATGCCCTGATAAAATTCCACAAACCTAAGCTTGCATTTTTAACATGGTGCAAAAATCTAAAACAATTCTTGTACCTAGGGTGATCTGGCTTTCGAGCCATAACCCCCTTTTAGGATCTATTTCCAATTAAGGGGCGATAGAAACCTAGTTAAGATGTTCTCTATGTTAGTTATAGTCTATATCATAGTCTATCATTAAGATGCATCAAGTTTGTAACTTAATGTGCCTAGTGTTTATGGACTCATCGGTGGCCTAGCCTTGAAAGCATAAAGCTCACTTGTCAGGATGCTTCTTATTCACTACTTTATCATAGGTGCATGCCCAAGCATGATACTAAAGATTTACTATGCTCAATCCTAAGGCTAACTGGCTTTTGAGCCAGGGTCCCTTTTAAGATCTATGGCTAATTAAGGGGCGAAAGATCTAGTTAAGTAGTTCTCTACATTAGTTGTATTCTAGAACATAAAGCCTCTAATTAGGGTGCATTCTTTTTATAACTTAACTTGGTCCAACTTGTGTGGATTATATAGTGGTCTAGGACCTGAGACGCAGAGCACACCTATTGAGGTACTTCTTATTCACTATAGAGTTGCATGCCATATTAAGGCACTAAAGGCTTATTGGTGCTTAGTCCCCTAACAATGTCACATTAACAATGTCACATTAAGGGCCTTGAACATGCTAGAGATGGTGAAACTCATACCCACTTGTGGATTTAATGTCAGACTTTTTGTCATGTCAAATCATCCCAATTCAACCTTATATGGAATAAGAACTTACAAACACAATTCTTATTAGAATAAAAGCATTGGTGAAACACTGACTATTTTTTTATCATAACAAGGTGATTTTTTTGACTCATGTAGATTCTTTTTACGTAGCATCATATGCTATTTTTTGTCCTTCGAATACTTCCATTATATGTGGAGGCATTGAACAAGATGATATATTGGGGCAATGGCCCTAGTCGGATATAGAAATTACCTTTTTGAACTTTTGTTATAGGGCCTTCCTAGCTTATGTTTACCTCTTATATGTTTGCCTTCTAGGTGTTGTTTGAATCTCCATAGCCTAGGATGAGTAGAAAAACATTATTAACTCCTAGACATTGTATGAATCTCTATAGCCCAGGAAGATTCAAAACATGTTATAGACTTGATGTATCTTTCTTACTCAAGTACTCTTATAGGGGACTTGGGAAAATTTCTAGAGTATGCTCTTGGGGTACTCTCATATATCTCTTTTGGGAATATTTTCAAGGGAGGTGTGCACCCTTGAATGGTATGTTATGGTTGGACATCTTGTGATAAGTCACAATCCAATTTGTTTATAGGGTGCAATTTTATGTTTGCACCTTTTACATTCTTACATAGATATTTTGGACATATATACCTATATATCCTTGGCCTCAATTCATGCATTTCCTTACTGATAGTATTATTTCTAGACCTAACCTTGGTCTCATCCATGAATAATATTATGGGTCCTTAAGTCAATATGTAAGAACATAAGTATGTAAAGGTGAGATTGGGTCTTAGACTCGAGGTAAGACGGTGCGTGGAAGATAGGGCATGATTGACAAGCCTATAACTTAAGCCTATCTAATCGACCACACATCTGTCTGGTCATATTTCTAGCTAGACATATCCTAGCCAGTTGACCATACTCTTGGCTGACCAATTCAAGAGTGTAGCCGACCAACCAAATATAAACTTGGTCTATCATATATATTCTTGACTAGCCACACCTAGTCCTAGCCAGTCATTCTTGGTCCTAATTGGCCATATTTTTTTGGGTTATGTCCTATCTGGCTAGGTGAAAGTTCGATGTCTAGGTGACCTTTGACTTATATACCTATGGCCTTATTTTTTGTTCATACCTTATTATGGTTGCTTGAGTTTTTTTTAAGTTGGGGTGATTTATTGGTCCAGGTGTTGCTTGGTTAAGCCTCTGGTCTACCAGCCCTACTGCTTGTAATGCTATAAATTTTCAAGTTATCCAAGCATAAGATGCCTCTCAACTTAGAGAAATATTTGTAGTTGAGTTGATAAATAGCCCCCTATTGTAGGGGTATTGAATAACAAAGTCCTGGACTTCCAGATTCTTGCTCATACTCTAGGCAATCAAGGCTTGATCAATGTGATCCATTGTATGGGATAGTACATCCTATTTGGCAGCACAATGTCCTATCTCATACAACCTAATAGTCGACATCCTAAACTGCATGCCTTTGAGAGATACGGCTTGTACTATGCAATCTAGAAGGTGCTTAAGACTTTGTAGTCTTAACCAAGACATCATGTTGTAATGAGATGATGCAAATCAAAAGGTCGTAAATTATCCTATCTGATGCGTCCTTAAGGCACATTCTAGACTATTTTGATTGAATATGGAGTTATAGATTATGCGACTCATGATGCAAAAATAATGTAAATATCATGACCTATAGGCCAACAATATAGACTTGAGAATGTCAACATGGACCACAAGACCTTTTAGGTGGCAGTCTAGACTATACAACCTACGAGTAGGATTGTGGCACTATAGGCATTAGAAGATGCTAGAAGGAGTCCTAATAGAGGAAAAAGGGTTCCAGATCTTATAGCTCATAAAGGTTCTTTAAAATATTTTGGAGTGTATTCTTTATAAGTCAAGGAGGAAAAATGGCTCCATCCCTTGAAGTCATCTATGGGATCCAATGGGTTATTAGTACTGACACATGTGTTGGACATTGTAAACTTGTAGGAGTGTGGAGTAACCAAGGCTTCTGGAATGAACATGGACTTGACCAAGATAGTTAAGTCTTGGGGTCAACCTCAATTTAACCTTTTTTCATGCAATTCAATCAATAGTTAAATCGATGACTGTCGGTACCCCATCTAAATGATGATTTTTAGGGTAGCCATTAGCCGTTGAGGCCACATGGTTAACATGGATGGCTTGTATCGAGTGTCCCTACATATGAGCCTCGATATCTCACTTAAATCATGATTAACAGAAGACTCTTGAGGTGATCACAACCGGTCCAAGATAAATGGTCAGAGGGATGCTTCCTAAGCATTCATGGATGGATAGCCATGTACTTTATAGACAAGCTTTGTTTGGCTAGCCTTAAATCTTGGCTCTCATAGTGGTGGATCACATCATTTGTTGGACTCCATTTAGATATGGTTTGGATCATGTACACTCTATGTAACATCACATTCCTTATATGAAATCAAATTTTAACCAAAGTTATATTTTCAAAAACTTTACGATTTTACCCTCAATGTATAGAATACAAAATTTATGAGTTTAATTTTTATAATATATATATGTTATAATAAATTAAAAAGGGTAGCTTGTCCTCTAACTCCCCCTTCAAGTGACACATGGCAATATATATATATATATGGTTGAGAATGATATTTTGAGGACACATGTCCTCAGGAGGGATTGTCTTGGCTAGTAATATCCATATCCTCAAAAAAAAAAAAACTTCTAGCCATGAAAAACATGAAAGTTCTTATGTTTTATTTCTCTCTTCTCTCTTCTTAACGCTACTAAGGAAGATTTCAACTTTAGAAATAAGATTTCTTCAATTCTCCGTTAAGAATTCAAACTATCTTTCAATTGACTTTGGTATGTATACAAAGTTATCTTCATTTTCTCCCTTTTGATTATATTTTATTTTATATCTAAATAACACTTTTTTTAACACAAATAACTAGCCATGGATGAAGTTCATAAAATAATCCAAGATCAAGTCATTTGTGATGTAAATTTCATAGAAAATAGTTGTCCAAAAATTTAAAAAACTAAGGAATTTCCACAACAAAATAGAGTTTGGAAATTATATTTTTGAAAATATATAGATTTATAATTTATCACAAATATTACGGTTTGTAATTCAGAGTTTTTTTTTCACAAAATTATACCTATTTAAATTAGGGTTGTTTTATGATAATCAAGCTAGAAGAACCCTCAATATTTTTGTTATTTAAAATATTTATATAGTTAGGAATTGTTTAAATTATATCTTATTTCAAATCTTGCCGTGTCTAGTTTTAGAAATATTTTTCATTTTATCGTTTTGAATTTCCTAAACAAAGTTATGTCTGTTTAACCACAAATACGTCAAGTAAGATTGGTGTTGGGTAAATTATTTGGAATCAAATCGTTATTTTTTTTATTTGAAATAGTTTTGTTAATTGAAATTGGATGATATCTTGTTTTAAATCTTAAGATATCTAGTTTAATATGGATTTCATTGCTTGTTATTTCAAGTTTTCTAGACAAATTTATAGCATATTAACTAAAGGTATGTTTTATTGAAAGTATGCTAAAAAATATGTTTTAAAACTAATTGGTATTCTATGGATTGAAAGGATCTTCCTTATAATATTTTAGTACATAATATCTTATTTAAAAGATTAAAATGTATAGTTTTTGTATATTTTTACAAAATTGAATTTAGACATTTCTACCAAAAGTCATATTTGAAATTACAAGGATAGATTTAAGAGTAATCTAAAATTATTTAAAATACAACAATTAAATATTATCAACCCTTGTTTTGGTAGTGTTGGAGTTCCTTTCAATTTGAATTAAATAAACAAACTATGATATTATTTATATTCTAACACAATTTAGAAAGAGTTGAGCAAGTGCACCCTACAGTGCACATAGAGAACTGATCCATAAATCAGATAGATTAAAATCTAAATCTTTTTAAAATTATATTTTTAGAACTAAAGGAATCATACTTTCTTAATGTACTTTTTTAATTTTTACAACTATTTATTTCAAAAATTTACATTATGAATATAATGTAAATTTTAAAATTTCTTTCTCTTACATTTTTATATATATAACTTTTTCTCTCTTATAATTTTAATAATGTATCTATTATTACTTAAAATTTGTTAAACTAAAATTCAAATCTCATTATACTAATAACTATTTATTTCTTATTATATTTATTATAAATGATGTTATTATTTTCTTATTTTTGAGTAATTAACTCAAATTTTATTTTTTATTTATATATAAAAGAAAATCTTATTGATTTATTGAATGAATGTATAAATTATGCTCAATTTAAAATTTTATATGGGATTAAGTTAATCATGCAAAAAATTATTATAAAAATATTAAAGTTTTTGTTTTTAATTCATATGATTATAATATTAATAAAAAAGTTTAATAAAATCTCTAAAAAAGTAAGGAAGTGTTTTACTACAATATATAATGTTCTCTTATTTTTATTTTTACTTTAATTTATCAATATAAAATCTATAATGCACCACATCAAATAATGTTTTAGTTTTAGAAAGAAAAAAAAATTTGAATCGAATCATAAATATCTATTTATCCAGATTAATATCTGATCCGATTCGTTTGATCTTAAATCAAGACAAATTAAAGCAGATTAAATATTTTGAACACCAGATCATATTTCTTTTTCTTTCACCTAAAAACAAAGAACTATCTATTAGCATTATCTTTTTAAGTGTTACTAAAAATTAAGTATGCAAATTAAAATAAGTATAAAGCATAAAACTCTGGATTTGGATTGAGGTCAGACCAAACATTGTAGGCAGATGAATATTTTCAAGTTGGGTCGAGCTGATTTTTTAAATTAAATGGAAGCTTATAGTCGATTTAAGATCAATAACTTTTGACATGGATTTTTTAACTATAAATTAAATCAATATTCAATTTAAATTACCCAAGAACTGGAAAATAATATCACGAAATTGTCAAATGTACACATATTTTTTTTAATACAATATCAAATTTCTATATGTTTATAAAATTTAAATTTGCATTTTGGGCTGGTTTTGGGCTGGGTTGTAGTTAAAATGATTGACACTAAGTATGATCCTAAAATAATTCAGATAATATCGGCCGAACACCTTAATACCTAATCGAGTTTCAATGCCAGGCCAGATTAGGACATGTCAAGTGGTATTTGTGAGTATAGGGTAAATTTACTTGCCTACTGATATTATTGTATTTCTTTATTTTTCTGCTATCAAGCTTTAGATATATTAGGATTATATTTAAGTTCGTAAATTTGTTCGTGATAGGATAACCCAATTTGGTGCTTTATTTAGTAGGTTTTTAGTTTGCTTTTTTATTGTTTTTTAAATAATTATAATCTTCTTTTTGGTTTTGTTTATCTTCTTCTTCTTCTTCTTCTCCTTCTTGACTTGTTATGTGTTTAACATTGCTTCTTCTTTTTTACCCTGTGCTTTTTATATTTTGGGTTTTTTTTTTTTAAATTGTGTTTTCATTGTTAATGTTATTTGATCGGTTTGCTCGTGAGATATTAAGCTGTTTTTTTTTTGTCTTACTTGAAAGTGTTTTTGTTTGCTGATCTATTTTAATGTGTTTGTCTTATTAGTTCTTTCTTTGCTTGCTTTTGGTTTGTGTGATTCACTAGCTTGTTAAACTTGTTAGGTGCTCATGATATGTTTATTTACTTTATCTAATATGTTTTTGTGTTTTTTTTCTTTTCTTTTTGGTATTATTTGAATGGTTTGACTTACTTTTCCTTCGTGCTTTTATTTGTTGTTAGCTTCATATTATAAATATTACTCATCGTGGCTATTTCTTTTACCATTTAGTTATTCACATTTTATTTGGAAAATTTTATTAATATTTTGCGTTTTTGATTTGCTTGTCTTCTTATTCATTTTCTTTATATGTATGTAACTTGTAGTTTTTATTTTTCTTTCTTGTTATGTGTTTTCAATTTTTCCTATTTTTTTACTTTATATTTTTATTATCTTAATCTATTTAAACTTAGCTTTCTTTATTTATTTTACTTATTTGTGTTTACTATATGTTCATTGTATTTGATGGCGCTTACATGTATATCAATGCGTTGCTATGTTGGTGTTTCTTTTCTTCTCTTTTGTTGAATTGTTTGCTTATCTAATATCATTGGTTTGGTTTGATTTATATTTTATTCGTGCTTTTATTTGTTTGTTAGATTCATATTATGATTTTATGTGCTTATTGGCCTCATTGTTCAATCTGTTGTGAATTTTTTTTCTTTGCTTTATTTGTTTCAACCTTTTCTTTGGCCACCTGTCTTTTGTAAATTTATTCTATGCTTATATTTACTCTATTTTATAATTAACTTCATTTATTTTGTTTTTTCTTGCATGTTGTGGTTTACCTACATATTTTTACATCTTGTAATCTATTTTATAATTTTTTTTGTAGCTTTGTTGTTTTAACAATTTAGTTTTTTTTTTCTTTCAATTTTTCTTACACAATATTAAGTTATTAGTTTATCTTATAATGATTTTGATCCTGATCCTTTATTATGAAAGGCTTAGCTTCCTTTTTAATGATATCCAACCAATGTGGAAGTCAAAGTAAGTATGTTTCATATTCAGTAAAAGATGGTAATGTATACAACTCATTATGTACTTTGTATTATTGTTTTTTAGTAAAAACTAAAATTTATATTTTTTATCAATATTATTATAATTATGATAAGAATGTCTCCATTTGACAGATCTTTCTTTTTCTCCCTAAAAAAAAGACAAATGTCTTAATTTTCTATTTGGTAACATTTTCATAAGTTGAGAAGTAACTCATTTAACTTGATTTCTCATGTAATTTAATGTAGACGACTCTAATGTATCAAATTATGAGTTATTGTATTGTTTTGACGCATAATCCACTAAATATAGATCATTGAAAAGTGATGTAAAAAGATCTGAACATTATCAATAATATCCATAACTTCTATAAAATAGTTCCTAGGGAGTGTATTATTGAATACATCAATAAAATGATTATTGTCTCCTTCAATATATAAAATGAAATGCTTATAATTAACATCATATTAAAAAGTGGTAAAAAGGGCCTGGCTTCAACGTGTATAAAAGAACCTCCCATGTTATCAAACATGTTAAAATCAATTATTGTACTTCCATGAAATCAAGTGGTATCAAAAAGTAAATTTGATAGCACATAAAGGTGGAGCTTGTCTATGAGTAAACATAACACTATAATTTTATGTATCTATTAAAATAGGAGGGTCAAAATATTTTAAAATAAAGTACTTGAATTCATTTATCCACTAAATTATATCAGTGATGATAGAATAAACCACTAAATTATATCAGTGATGATAGAATAAACAGATAACGTATCATTTAAACAAAATCTTATTTCATAACTATTAATTTTTTTTCAAGCATGATAATAACTGTAAGTGTAAAGAGTTACAAAGACATATCTAGCGGAATAATATTCCAATTTACACGTTTCTATCAAGATTTAAGAATATCACATCTAATAAATAGATATTCCCCATCTCGTATTTTATTGTGACATAAAGTACATGACATTTTTTAAATATTAAAGAAACGAGCAAAATGCTTTGTTATACCTAAAACACTAAAAAATATATTCCATAGGAACAATTTGTGCCTCTCATTAAGTTTATCCTTTCAAATTAACTTCTACAAACCATTTTGATTTGAAAGGATAAACTTCGTGAGAGATAGGATAGGAAAGCATCTAGCACCGTCTCAAACCAACTTATGGTATCTCTACCAAAAGTAGTAGGTGGTTTGAATTGACTAATTAAATAAGAGATATTTAATCCAAAAGTTTGTAATAAAATATCAACATTCCAATTTAGTTGAGAGATAGCTATACAAAAATCTATCACAATAGGTAATTTTTGATGTAAGAGTCCAGAAATCTAAGGATTATTGTCCATTTTCTATTTTCAAAAGAATACCTTCTCTTAGTCCATCTCTTGCCTAGAATACACCGTGAATCTGATACGGATACTTTGCATTTTTTTTTTTATTATTATCATGATATTATAAGTATGTGACAATTTTGAAGTGAGACTTGTATTATATACCTATTCAGAACGGAGAACTGTCAGGCATGCTTTCACTATATATTTCTTTTCACATTTTTTATTATATATTTATCTTATCTTTTTATAAGTTAACCCAAGCCGAAAACTTCATATTTATATCGATCTTGGGCTCGACATTGTAGGCCCATAAATATGTTCATGCTGTTTTTCAAATTAAATAAAAATTTACAAATGATGCTGTTTTTCAAATTAAATAAAAATTTATAAATGACCTTAAAATCATTCAATTTTGACTGGGTTTGGATTTTTTAAACTTTAAATTAAGTAAATGATTGAGTTTGAAATACACAAAAACTCAAAAAAACAATGTTATAAAATTGTTGAATGTACATATATTTATAAAATTTAAACTTTCATTTTCGGTAAGACTCGGGGGCCAGACTATAGTATAAATATTTCTCTAAATCTGGCCCTAAAATAATTCGAATAAGGTCATGATGGACTTCCTAAGACCTAATCAAACTTAGATATTGGATCTTTATATTCCATAGCAGGCAGCAAAAAAAAAAAATAATTTGTGTTGTACTAAAACATAAATTGAAGTATTGAGTTGCCTAGCTTTGATGAATAGATATTCAGCATTTGAGCCTATTTTCATTCAAAATCAAAATTATTATTAGCTAAAATTAATCTAGGTTACTAGTGTCTCATGTATATAATTTCAAAGCTAAAACCCAAAAAAAAAGAGGCAAAAAGAAGAAGAAGAAGAAGAAATCTTACCTGAAGGATAAACCACAAACTCAAAGCAATCATAGAAATACCCAATCTACACCTTCCATGCACACTGCTATACCTAAACCTTTACAATCCCTGGGACTGTTGTCATTCTCAACTTCTCTAACCTGCAAAATACTTCAACTTTAGTAACCAATCATTAAAACTTTCTTAATTATATATTTTAATACAACTTACTTCTTGTGTCCAAAGAAACTCAAAAGCTATAATACTAGATTAAGCTCACTATAAATAATAGAATTTAAAACTGTTTGTTCTAAAATCTCCATAATTATTGGTTCGTATAAAAATATTGGATCTATATCATTGAACAGACTACAAAATATAATCTTTTATATAAAAATGGAGAGTGCAGAGCTTATACTTTATTTTTTTACTTATCACTTCTTTTGCTTAGATGGAATTGTGATTTGAAATAAGAAAAGAGTAACCAAATGCAAAAAATAAGTACCTTGCACAACAGCAAAGAAGACAAAACTTGTAAGAAACATTTGGAGGTTTGTTCTAATTACAAAAAAGACAATGATACTAAGAAGCACAAAATTTTAAATTTTCAAGTTGATAAAGATGGTACTGGTAGAAACTAATTGCTTGGAGTTTTGATTAAAAAGCAGTTACAAAGGCACTAAATTGGATGATTATTATGGATAAATTTCCATTTAATTTGTTGAAGACATTGATTTTAAACAATTATAATAAAATTGATATGCCTAAATTTTAAATACCATCTCGTACTACAATAGTACGAGATTTTCTTAAAGAAAAAGTCAAACACTGAAAAAGCTTTTGTCACGCTCTAAGCAAAAGATTTCTATCACTATTGATTTGTAGAATTCTTGCCAAAATATCAACCATATGTGCATAACAGCTAATTATGTAGATGATTGATGTGTAATTTCGAAGTGTACGAATCGTTCAAGTAATAAAGTGTACAAAAGTACGGATATCGAACCCACAAGGAATGGCGTTACTAAGTACCGAAATTGACTAATCCTAATTTTATTTGAAAACCGAATTTTTTTAATTTGTTTAAAAAGTAAATTAACTTAAAACTAAACGCAAATAACAAAATTTAATATTGTTCACAAATGATTAAAAACGCTAAGGCATCTGATTTCGCTAAATCAATTCAATCCGATTTCAAATCATGTTATATGAAAATCAAAGTTAAAAGTGACGGTTGAAAAACCCAAACTTATCTAATATTCTCTCTCGAGTTATATTAGAATTATTTATCTATGAAAACCAACTATATTTCTATGAAGATTTAATCACAAATAAGCACATTATGATTTATGGAATTTCTAGAATAACCACATACATCATGCATTAGGTGTCAAACTCACATTCAACATACGGTATTTATCACAAGAAGCATTCATTACACATCTCCTCTCGGTCTCAATATAATGCAATAAATCATCTAAATCTTGATCAGAAATTTAAAAGCATTAAGCATGGAAATAAATACTCAACTTTAAAACAACGAATTCATATAACGATAACACAAGAAATCAGATTTTCTTGATTCAACTACATCATAGCCTTAGCAAAAACGAATTAGTTCATAACGAAAATAAGAACAAACATATTCTCAATTGAATCCATGAACAAACAATCTGAATAATATGCAGAAAATAAAAGCTAAGGAGAAGAGATGAAAAACTCTTGAAGATGAAGACTTGGTAGCAACAATGGTGATGATCCTTCAAGCTTCTCCAACCTTTCTCTCCAAAGTTTCCTCTTTTCCTCCAAAAATAACTCAATTATGCTCTATCTGCCATCCCCCTCTTTCTCCATCATAATGTATATATAGATCTAGGGTTTGGGGGGCAATTTTGGAACAAAACAACAAAAAAAATGTGTTTTCGGACGAAACTCGCCGGCGGCGACATTATTCTCGCCGCGGCGAGATTTATGGCAATTTAAATTTTGTTTTTCTGATTTTGGCCGACGGCCAAATTAATGTGGCCAGCAGCGAGATTATTTGGCTGGCGGCGAGATCAATGTGGCCGGCGACGAGATTATTTGGCCGGCGGCGAGATGAGTTTACCAAAATTTGTGCTCTCGGGAAGATTTTGGCCAACGGCGAGATTCACTTGGCCAAAATCCGTGCTTCCTGTATGATTTTCAACATTTTCTCCGTAAGGTTTTCGCCGGCGGCGAGAATACTCTCGTTGGCGGCGAAATTCCAAATTTTGAAATTTTGTTCTCTTTTTATTTTCATTCAATCCCGATCATTGTTCTTTGTCCCTAACTTCTCCAAAATCATGATTTTACCTTAAATTGCACTTTAAACACGAAATACCCGTGAAATGACATTTGTGGATTAAATAATCAAATAAACACAATTTTCACACAAATATCAACATTTAAATCATAACAAAAATGCAATAATTTAGCTCTTATCAATGATAATTGGAAACTATAGAAAAGAATTATATACTTTAACCTTGTTTTCCAAAGGAGATCAACTTGCAAAGTATCAACGCGTGATTGGGGTATTAGAGATGTTTTTACTGTGACTGTTGATAATGCAAATTCAAATGCTACTACTATAACTAGTTTGAAAAAGAGGTGGAAGACTTGGAGTGGCTTAGTCCTAGATTGAGTTTTTACATATAAGATGTTGGGCACACATCTTGAAAATAGTGAATGATGGTTTAAAATAAGTCAATATGTCAATTGAGAGAAATCAATCAAGTATGTTAGATGTTCCCCTTCAAGATTACAAAAGATAAAAGTGTAAAATGTGAAGGAATTGAAACCAAAGGACTTGTCTTTTTAGATATCCAAACAAGATGAACTCTACCTACCTTATGTTAAGGTAAAGACGGCTTCTAAGTTTAAAAAAGAATTTGACCAATTGCAAGCCTATGATGATGAGTTTCTTAATCATTTTGATGATCACATTTTAGAGTCGTCCAAGTTAAAAGATTAAAAGAATGCAAATATTTTTGTTGAATTTTTGCAGAGTTTTTATACTATAACTATCAACTTTAGTGGTTCATTGTATGTTACCTCTAACAATTATGTCTATGAGTTACATGCTATTCAAATTGTATTGGTGAATGCGATGGAAGGGAAACATGAAACTTTTAAAAAATGGGATGGAAGCATAACAACTAAATTTGATAAGTATTAAGGTGACGTGGATAAGATGAATAAATTGTTATTCATTGTGGTGGTGTTTGATCTAAGATATAAGTTGAAGTACATGACATTCATAATCAAATGTTTATATTTAAGCCATAGTGTTGAAAGATTGGTTAATGGAGTGAAGGTTGCTCTTGATAAGTTGTTTAAAGCTTACGACAATGGTGAAGGGAAGAAAAATAATGGGTCATCTTTAAGTAGTATCAAATCATCATAATCTATAATAACAAGTAAAATTAAAAAGGAAAAGGATGCACCAACCTTGAATGTTAGTCAATTGTTATATTACAACAATTACAGGATGATAAGTATTTGCAAACAAAGTCTGATAGAAAAGTATTTGGTTGATCTTGTATTAATCCTACTATTGTTGATTTTGACATTTTACTGTGATGGAAATCAAATGTTATAAGTCATCCTATCCTTTCTAAAATTGCCAATCTCTACAATTACATCTGAATCAGCCTTTAGTACTGGGGGACGTGTAATTGATCCATATAGAAGTTCTTTATGCCCTAAGATGGTAAAGGTTGTAAATTTCTCTCAAACTTAGATACTTGCAAAAATAAATGTTCTTCAAATTACAGTGGATATATATTTGAGTCGCTTGAATTGGATAAGTATGATAAATAATACATATTTATATCAATCATTATAATTTAATTTATTTAATCTATAATTTACACTTTATTTTTTCTTACAATTAGGTAAATAACATTTCTCAATGAACTCATACACGATATCATTGGTTTGATTTGGAGGTTTCATGTTTCATTTTAATATTTATATTTTACAAATATGTTAGAAGTTATGTTGTGCTTTGAGATGAGAGCTTGGAACATGATTAAAATTGTTTTTTGTGTGATTTTTTTATGGATAATTTAAATATTGTATTCCCTTTCTCCATTTTGTAATAGATAATATGTATTAGATATTTGAATTTATATATCTTACTTTGTTGTTTATTGTTATGGTTTGAATTCCATCTAAGAAAATAACCTTTTTCATTTCAAATTATATTTTAGAATTATATTTTTCTTATAGTTATAATATTTTAGAATGAGATTTTATCGTATAGTTTGTTAGTACAAAATAAACAGATTATACTTATTTTTTCCATTAAAGTTTGGATGTTTAAACAGAATTCATGTAAGAAATTTTAGATTTCGTACTCTCTCTTCTTTTCTTTCTTATCTATGTGAGACTAATTTTATACTATTTAATTATTTATCCATTATAATTTATAATTACATTGCCTTCTACATTTTTACCATAGAATTTTTCACATGAACTACATTATAAGTAGCTCGGATGTGAGAATTAGTAAATTTTGTCGGTTAAGTCATTTCTATTCATTAATTTATTTACCTTACTTTTAAATCTTTCTTGCAATTGATGATTGATATAAATAATGATATTAAGTAGGCGATTGAAATCTAAATCTTTAAATTTAATGATTATAATAAAATTAACATTAAAAATATTAGAAATTATAATACAAGAGTTAAAAAAATTAATAAATAAAATTCATTAGCAAAAAAGGGAAAGGGATGATTTTCTTGACCCGACTCAATAAAATTGGTTCGATTTAAATTGATTTTTCAAATTTATTGGTTTGATTGGTTATCATTTTTCAAGAACTGATCGTTTTAAGTTAATTTCGGTTTTAGTCTAAACCCAAACCAATTTATATATACACACCCCTTAGTTATGACAGAAATGCAACAATAGAAGTATCCAAGAAGTATCCAAGGCAAAAATAATCCTAAAATAATATAAAATTAAATGTTCAATTGAAATTGAATTCCTTGATTTCTATAATTGCGAATGCCTTTAATTAAGTCTTGAAAACCATACTTACCCTAAGAAATCATAAAAATCCCTTTAATTAAGTCTTGAAAACCATACTTACCCTAAGAAATCATAAAAATCTTGCACTTATGACAAAAGAGAGCGACTTTGTAATTTTTCAGGAATACAAACATAAAAATGATTATATAACATGTTAAAATCATCTAATAGTATCAAATGAGCAACTCGGCTCAAATTAGCTCATTTAAGGTTGATTCAATGACTTAATGAGCTGGAAAATCTCAATTCAATTCAATATTATAAGGATTATGAATGTTGGTTATTTCCGTGGACAAAACAAATATTTATAAGCTTCTGTTTAAACTCGCTATCAAGTTCATTAAGAATATCAAATCTTTCAAAAAATGTCGAAAAAGCACTCAAATTCTAAATAGTCATAATTCATGTATATATTTTATAACTATCACACATAGAATTGCATGCATGTTTAAGTACATTTCATATAAGCTTTTGATTTGATCAATTCTTATATTGCATGATAAGGATATTAGACTTTTTAGATAGAGAGATCGATCTCCCTAATAGTCAGATCGATTTGTAATCAATCACACTTCGATCCTCTACTCTCTATGTAAAAATTCGAACATACATGAATACATAGAGGGATCGATCCCACTTATTACCTGGCGTAACTTATTTTTGGAAAGGATCGATCCATCGCATAGAGGGATCAACCCGCTATTGAGAACTAGCGTATTTTGTCCACTCTGATTCGTTTTTTAATCCTAATCAATAGTCAACTATCTATAGAATTGTACAACAATAAATGTGTGACATTTTGGCTCTTTAGGTTTTCTATTTATACATCACTCTTCTCTCATTATACACATAACTACAGAGTATATTTTTAGAAACACAAGGTTTAATAGTCAAGCTTATTTTCTTATTTTCTCCTTGCTCCTTTTTAATTAAGTTGAACTTCATCCTTTCATATATTTATATATAATTATACTAGTATAAATCTAAGCCTATTTGTTTCATATTTTTTATGTTCATATAGTTTCTTCTTGATTATAGTCTTGCATATTTAAATCAAATAATATAAGTGATCATGATTATTTAAATTTAATTATTAAATTTTAAATAAGCTATTTTTATTGAATTTGTGATTAATCTGTTTGCTCTCAGATTTATTAGATGATTTGATTCAATTGATATATGATTTGAATCATCTAATTAAGACTATTCATTATTAAATTCGTTTGAGAACACATACGGACATTTGTATCTTTTGTGTTAACCTTATTGCAGTTGCTCCATGAACGTGTCTAATTGATAATGAGCTAATTAGAACGTTGGTTTGAATACCGCTCATGTTAATTTTGAAAAATGTGAAAATAGAGCATAAGTTCGTAAGTTAGGTACATTGAGACAATATCCTAAAGAGAGTAGTATAAGATCGAGCTTGTACTTAAACGTTTGGTTTTCATACTAAAAAATTAAGTGGTTCGATAAACCGATGGTTTTCCCCTTAGATCTTAATTATAACCTAAGTTATCTTCACATAAAAATATCATATGTTATTTTTTATTTTTGCACTTTACTTTTACACACGATTTAATGTCTAAGCTTATTAGGTCCGTATTATAAACTTTCAAATATTAAAATCACATAGCTCATATGCAACTACTCATTTAACAAAATTTATTTGTCAAAAAGTAATTATTGTAATATAACTATGGAAAACATGTTACTTTTTTTTTGTAAAAATATAATAAAAGATAATATTTATATAAATTTTGGTCCTTAAATAAAATTAAAATTTTTTTATCTTTAAATTTTTTTAACTTTATTTTTAAAAATATAAAGGAATCACCTTATGAACTATTAGATCCAATTCATTCAAAAGTAATATGAATTAAATTTAAGTCATAAATTGATACCTCTAAAATTATTTGTTATCAATCGATATTAAGTAAGGATTAAAAATAATAAATAGGATAAAAAGAAGGAAAAACCTTTTGAATAGAGATATAAAGTGAGTTGTCTCATCTCATCTTATGTCTTATTTAGTGTCTCTAATAAGTTAATGGTGTATTATTGTCTCATTTTATTTAATCTCATCTCATTTCCTATAATTTAGATTGTACTCTAATGAGCCTAATTTTAAACATATGTTGTATTATTTTTTTTATTAAACTTATATTATAAATTATTATTTATCATATTTTATATTTTTTTTGTATTCTTACTTATCTCATTTAGACTTATTAAGGACAAATGAGATATTTTAATTAGTACTATTTTATTATCATTTCATCTCATTAAAAATTAAGTGGGACAAGATGAAAAGGGTTTTGAAAATTAATAAATTGTTTCATAAATCTCATTAACATTTCATCTCAATATACGCCTATACTTTTAAAATTGAAGGTGAGAGGGAGTAATATGAAACTTCCTGCTCATTGTTTTTATTTTCTATAAATACATGAGTTTCATACCATCGTTAAGAGCAGCTTTCAGGAGTGAAATGTAGATGAAATACATCAATGGGATGAGAATAGCCACAAATTAGGCTTTTTCTTCCGTAATTCAAATTATATTAATTTGAACCGTTCCATTGACTACATAAATGAGGAAAATAAACTCAAAAGTGCTTAAAAAAAGTAACTATTTTTGAGTGATTTGCAGTTTATTAAGATGCTGCTTAAATGACACCTTTTGAGTCTGCTAGCTTCAACTAAACAGAGTTCTATTAATTATATTTACTTGAATCTCTCACAACTTAAGGCCAAAGTGTAATGAAGTGTGAAATAGGTTGTTTCTTCTGTTAAGACAAAATGATGAGATGCTTTAAGCTAATTTACTTTACTGCTTCTGTGATTCTCACACTAAAATATATTATAGAGAACCAGTATTTACCCATAATGAGGCATAAACTACACTTGACCATTGACCTATGACCTATGACCTATGACATTTATTGGCTTTATGGCTCCAAGACAGGTCACCTATTGGCATTCACACACTATTTATAAATTCATAGGTTTTATGTCTTTAAGGAAAAATATAGTTGATTAACTGATGAATTTGAATATCTTACAAAATCATGTTGCCAACCATCAGAAACTTAACAACCAGTACACATTCTTTGTCTGTGTGTGAAGAACAAAACAAATCTCTTTTTCTTTTTTTCTTTTTTTCTTTTTTTCTTTTTTCCTTTCTGGCTTAGAGTCATGAACAAAAAACACAAATGGGTCAATTTAAGTAACATGTATGCATAGCAGATCTATTCCCAATTGGGAGGAAAGGATCAAAAGATACAAAAGGAAAAGAAAATGCAAGTACTAATTAGGTTATGTTGATTGATAACAAAGGTGAAGTCATCATCAATTTGTGGATTTGGAGTGGGAGAACAAAGAGAGTAGAAATTGAATGGTGATGCTATGTATTGAAGGTTGCGCATTTTTCATGAGCTTGGGTTACTTAACAAAGCTCGATGAACTTCTATGCTGCAGAAAAAAAGTCTAATCTTTGCTCTTTCAGCTCTAAACAGGGGGGGTGGAGCTAGAAATTATTTCTTAAGCCGGACCAAATAACAGGTACTAATATGTATTAAAAAGAGAGAGAAATTTAAAATTGTGCATATTTATAATTAGAATTAAATTTGTATGTCGTATAATTTTATTGGTGGTAAATAGAGAATATTTTTATTTTACTACTAATACCACAAATGAAAAAGATGATATTGATTATATATGAAATGTTTAAATAATATATTACAAAAATCGTAAGAGAAAAAATAGAATGTTTTTCTTAAATTTATTCTAATTTTATTGCAAAAATAATCAAATGACTCCTTTATTTTGATAAAATACCTAAAAAAGTAACATCAATTACATATAGTAGTAAAATTTGTCAAGGCAAGAAGGGGTCATGGCCTACACCAATCAACCCCTCCCTCCGCCCCTGGCTCTAAACCTCCCTTTTCACATTCAATGGAACATCCGTTAATTCGGCAAAGTCATTAAGTTGGGAAGGTTATTAGATTTGCTTCTGCTACCAATTTTGCAAAACTTCACAGTTAATTATAAAAGACCATTCAACTTTGCTCAAAAGATAAGAGTGACTTGGATTTGAGTATCTGAAAGGTCCAACTTTAAAATGAGGATGATTTGTGTACCAAAATAAAAATCGGTACCTGAAAGTTACCTAACCCTGACTTAACCACTTTTGCAATAACTGTAACAGCACTTACTAAATCAAACTACACATTATTTAAATATTTGAACTCAATCACAACCAGTAAAGAGTAAATTTCGGATCTTCAAAACTGGCACAAATTTTTGGGTTATAAGTAGGAAATTTTATGGCTTTCACATAGTAGTTATAAGAACGCATCTCATGACTGTGACATACTCAAGTTGCAACAGATATGCAGTCCATAACAGTTTTTAAGTATTTTTTATTGAAAAAGAGAGAGAAAAGAAAATGAAAATGAAAGTTGAAATATAAAGTTCAAGAGAAAATATAATTACCAGGTAACCAAAATCTCAATCTTCAGAAACCAATCTGTGAGGAGGCTATCCGGTTGCAAGAATTCATCTCTCCCCTGCCACTAAGGGCTATAAATTTATCATTGAACAGTAACTTGGGACATTTATCAATCAAATTTGATCCCTCGTAAGCTTCTTTAAGGAAAACAGTACTCCTAGCACCTTTATTAGTGATATAAAAGATACCATGATGCTTTATCAAACAAAGCAGCAACTTGGATGGCAATAGATATTCTGCATGAAATGCATCCAATTGAGCAGATGTCAGTCTCTTCTCCATGCTTAAACTAAGGAACTCATGAAGAACAGCAACCACTCTCTTCCGAGCTCTGGGGTCAGCAATGTCAAATCTCCTGGCATTCAAATATGGAGAAGGGAATTCCATTTTCTGCCATCTCTGAAGTTGTTCAAGAAAACTCACATTTGGCCTAAAACCAGCAGGAAAATTCATTCTAAAAGCATAGGGACCAGGATAATTACCCTCTTTTGATATTTTAAACTTCTTTGGGTTTCCAGCCGAGCCAAAAATCCCTTCATTTGCTAACTTTTCCTCACGGGCTGTGACAGCTAGAGTAGAATCCCAATTTTCCAAATGAAGATAAGTTTTTCCATTGACATCCTTCACTGTAAAGTGTTCTGGGTACTTTGGAATCATTGACTTCTTAAAATCATCTGGCAACCCCAACTCCGATCCAATCAATTCAATTTTTTCAAGTGGAACTCGACAATCAACCGAAATCATCAACAGTTTTTGCAAGTTCTTCACCAAAATGGGTTCCATTAGCCTCCTAGCTTCAGTTTCTTCAATGGCAACTTTTTCAGCTTTTTCAGTGAGCCTAACACATGGAGGTGTCCGGTTACCCCCACCAACATGGAATATCGAAGGGTACTTCTCAATGACGGCCATAAAGTTCCATTTTTGCACAAATCCAACTTCTTTTTCAAGGTCCCGAAGAAGGAGAGATTGGTGTTTCTGGGATTGGACAATGGATTTAAGCTGCAAGATCAAGGATGGCTTCTTCCGCAAGTCCATAACTCTGTCCAGTTCATGGACTCTGTGGTAGATTTTTTTCTTAGGTCTTGTTCCTCCCCCGGACTTGTACTTCACTTGGAACCACATAGAAGCTGATTTCTGACATGGGTCCAGGGATGACATTAAATGTGAGCTTGCCTTGAAGAGAGAGTAGTAATTTCGGACTTGATTTATGAGACATTCGTGCAACTGCAAGAACACAACCCTCTGTGGCATTTTGCAACAGCAGGCTAGTATTTTTGCGAAAAATCATGGAACAGTAAGCTTGCAAACTGTTAAATGGTCACAATCACATAAAATTGTCGATTCCAAAACCCGTCAAACAAACTGCTTCATGTTAATATGCTGCCCAAGTGTTCACATACATAGAGTTAAGGGCAAGCAAAAAACACTAGATATCTATTATAACATTGTACTTAATCAATGTAGGGCATTACTCGTAACATCCTCTTAAAATATGGATCTTTCTCTCTTACAAAGCCCATCACTTTGTATTTTTAACCTATTGTATTATATTATATTCTATTTAAGTCACTCATCTATTTTTTTATTTTTACAAGACCCGTTTCATTTTATTTTTTAAATATAAGGTGAGGTTTTTTCTAATATAAAATGAGGTTCAAAGTTTTTGATCCAATTGATTGAAGTTTTAATACCATGTTAAAGTTCATAAATATTATGAGTCTTTTAATCCCAAAAGGTTAACCTAAAAGATGGAGACACTCACACAACTTATAAACTCTACGATAGCATTATACTTAATCAATTTGGAACATTACTCTTAACACCTAATACCGGGGTTTTCTTTCCAAAGTCTTTTCCAATTATCATGACAGTTCTTTCCATAATTGGCAAACCAATATAAGCAGAGTAATATAACCTTTATTTGACTAGGACTTTTATTATACAAGTTATGGGCATTTTCGAACCACTTCAATGGAGACGCAAAATTAGCATTAGGGGCAATAGGAAGTTCATATTCTTCGTATTAATACAATTATGATTTAGAGGTCAACCTTTACAACATGAATAAATTATATTAAATTCCAATTAATTTATCGGCAACCAGACAGTAGTGAAGAAATTTAAAGAATTGGCTATCAAGTAAAATCTAATAATACAATAGAATACCTTCTAAGCCTGGAGGAACTCAGCTTCCTGTGGCTTCCCATCACTGGATTTACTTCCACAATTACCGTGTATCCTTCAAGTTTTCTTTAGCTTAAGTTTCCAGCAACCTATAGAGCAAAATAGAGAATTCAAAGCAATTTACCTAATTCAAATGAAATATAAAGATGAAAATTTAAATATAGCAGAGTAAAACAAAAAATGAGTAAAGAAATAGACACTGACTAGTTGGTAGTAAGATTCCGATGAGAGTAAATCAGAGTTGGAGAACAAAAGCAAAAATTTAGTCTATGAAACATTAAATTCATCATTAAATATGTTGAGTGTAAAATAAATCCACGACAACTAACATTGAATCAGTAAATGAGTATTCTATTAAATAAAAATCCTATAAAGATAAATATTCTTTAATTATCTAGAATGGATATTTATTGAGAAATTACTTCAATCCGATATTAAAGGTCTATCATTATGGGTAAGTAATCAACATCAAATATATCTTTTCTTTTATATATACTCGCATTGTATACTTCACACGATAAATTCAACAAGTTCATAACTACATATATACACAACTAAATCTATAATATCTCTTTATCTCTACTTCTTCTCTCAAAATCACAATATAAGACTCTGGTCTCCTCTATTATCACTACTACCATAATTGACTAAAATATCGGAAGACCAAAAGCCATCACATCCCGTGACAGTTTGAGGTCCTAGCAATTGTTCTCCATTTGAATGACCATAGCAAGGAGAAATGTACTCTCCCTTTGATGTTGACGAAAAACGGCATCAACATCTAACTATGAAAAAAAGTGTGTTTTGCTAGTTGGAAATTATAAAAAAGAATTGTGGAAATATTTGTCTTGTTCCTCATCCAATTTAGAAATATATATGAGAAAAAGACATTCTGTTTGGGTACCCTAACAAAGGTAATCTGAATGTCTGACAAAAAAGACCCTTGCGAAGACTTATTGTATGTAGGAGAAATGTACTCTCCCTTTGATGTTGACGAAAAACGGCATCAACATCTAACTATGAAAAAAAGTGTGTTTTGCTAGTTGGAAATTATAAAAAAGAATTGTGGAAATATTTGTCTTGTTCCTCATCCAATTTAGAAATATATATGAGAAAAAGACATTCTGTTTGGGTACCCTAACAAAGGTAATCTGAATGTCTGACAAAAAAACCCTTGCGAAGACTTATTGTATGTATTACCATCAAAAATGAATCCTCTCACTAGTTCTAAAACTTTGGCTCTATCAGAAACCCAAGAAGCCCATTCAGTTATTCAACCTCCTAAACTCTCACAGCTTGTCTGCGTGGTAGCCCTTGCACCCACTGCGATCCACCCACAATAGGCCAAACACACGTGTCAAAGAAGAACACGAACTGAGGCACATTTGGGTGTAATGGTGTTAAGAAATTTAGATCAAATGGTATAATCACAAATTCTCCCTCCCAAGATCCTCCTTAACAAAATATTAAAGAACAAAGAAATAGAAAATACACAACACAAGAATTATAGTAGAAACTCCAAATTGGAGAAAAACTACTTTCGTTATCAAAAGATAACCAGAAAAAAAATTCACTACGTGAAAATTGTTACAACCACACTCTTAGTAATTTTCTTACACACCCAAAAAACAAAAACAAGAATTTTCCAATAAAATTCTCTCTCAAAAACTTCTTATACAAGTTTTTATCTATTTTTTGAATGATTAACAATGAAGAAATAAAACCATATTTATAACCTTCAAGTTCCCATTTCATATGCCAAACATTTATTCATTCACCAAATTAGGTTACCTAATTTTCTCATTCTTCATTCACACAAAGTTAGACATATGTATCTTTGACAATATGGAAAACCATCTTCCATGAATTTCCTTCTAAATTAGACACTTCTTATTTTGACTAACATACCATATATTATTTTTAATCAATCACAACAAATGAAAAATACACTCTAAGCTATCTTAGAAACGCCTCCCAGAGCCACCAACCTAAGAACTAACTCTTGTCCCGGGTGACCTACCTACAGAATCCTCCAATGCTCAGGGATCAACCTATAGCTAAACGGGATCTAGATGGGGGCATAATCCACCCATTCAGGAACTAAGCCTGCAGGACAATCAAGCAGAAACTCATGCTCAACCACTACCTGTGTCAGTCAGTATTGAACTACTTGGTACTCACAACATGACTTGCGTGCTCACCTAAAAGCCCGCAGGCAAGGGCAATCCATCCAAATTGGTAGTGCCGACCAGGCAGCCTCAACAACCGATGGTCATCCAAGAGACCACCACCAAGGACAGGTTGCACCTCGCCCTACTATTGATAGACCTGCTAAACAGTTACAAGATGTATAGCAGAGACTACACAAAGGGAGACTCCCAGACTTAGCAGGCTCCACAGAATCTCCCTTCACCTATGAGATCATGGCAATCCCCCTACCCAGCAAATTGATATTGCCTAGTACAAGCATTTACAACAGCACAAAGGAACCCCTGGAACACTTGAAAAATTTTAAAGGATGGATGGGATTGTATGCTTACAGCGATACAGTAAAGTACCGTGCTTTCCAGCTAACCCTGACAGACAAAGTCAGAGCCTATTATCGCACTCTAAAGCCCACAACTATAGGACATTTGTAGAGTTTGGAAAGCAGCTCTTGTCCTAATTTCCAATGAAGTAAAAGACCAAAAACAATCTCCCATCTTATAACCTTGGGACAAGGAAAAGATGAACCTTTGAAGAATTTATTCGATAGGTTTAATTCTGAAAAAAAATACAAGTCTTCGACTGTCCAGACTCCATACCTGCAAGTGCTCTCCACCCATCACTCTGCCAAGGAGCTTTATGGCACAATATGGCTAAGGATCTTCTTGCCACTTATGCGGAAGCCACACAACTAATAAACACTTACTTAAATGTGGAAGAAATTGCCAATAATAGAAGGACAATGAATAGCCCGAAAAGAAAAAGAAAAGGGGCGAACATAAAAGGAAGTATAGATATAGGCCCAGACGATAAGAAAATAAAAGATCCATGATAGAACAAAGAGACAGCCGTCAGAACAGGGAAAGAGATCCCGAATGCCTAAGACAAGGCTTCCGAACTTACACACCTTTAATGGCACCACGGGAAGCCGTGCTAATGCAGATTAAAAATCAACAGATATTACAATGGCCCAGAAAAATGAGAAATTTTGGACTGAATAATTAAGAAATTTTATTTTACTAGCCTTTAGCCAATAGTTATACTCGTTAGTTTGGTTCGTGAGTTATATTATCTATCAATTTTTTAATTAACAAGAAATATAAATTTATATATATAAATAATAATAGTGTTAAGAAATTAACGAATTATAAGTCTTATAAGTATAAAAAAATTTATATAATTAAAATAATTATTCTACATCATATAAATACAATACATAATAAAATTATTAAATATTATTATTTATATAATATATTTATTGAAAATTATTTTTATATTTATTGATGTAGAAAAAAATTACAAAGAAAAAAAAATGTAAGGAAATTTGGTTTTCATACTCTTTTTGTATACAAAGGTATATAATTAATCATTACTTCTCAATTAATAACTAAATATCATTTTTCTTGAATAAATTATTATTCATTTAAATAATAATAATATCAATATAAAAAAAATTGATTGTATTTGATTTTATGTTAATTAAAAGTAACTAGTATATTTAATGATTATATATGAATAAACGTGTATTATCATCTTTAACGTTAAGTGTTATAAGTATAATAATTTTTATATAATTAAAATAATTATTTTATAAAGATAATATTCAATAAAATTATTAAATAATATTATTTATATAGTATATTTATTTAAAGTTATTTTTATATTTATTGGTGTTGCAAAAAAAAAGTTAAAAAAATAAACATAAAAAAATGCTTTGGCAGTTTGGTTCTCACAAGTAAAAAAATATCTTCCAAACACTATACTTTTTATATATAAAGGTATATAATTAATCATTACTTCTCAATTAAATACTAAATAAAAACCATGTTCAGCTTCCTTTCAAAATTGAAGAGCTTGTAAAAACACACAAAACAAAAAAGGAAAATTTTTTAAAGTAATTACGTTATTATATGTAAATGAAAACTAATACTTTCAGTTTTAATATTTTTGATATATTAAAAATACTTATTTTTATATAATTATGAGATTTAAATATTTATTTTTTATAATAACGGAATTATTACTTAATAATTATAAATTTTAATATTAAAATACTAAAAAAGAATTTTACTTTCATCCAAACAAAACCTAGAACAAACAGTTCCAAAAACTCGCCATACAGAAAGAGAGAGAGAGAGAAACGGGCTTTCTGTGCCGGCCTGACTATAGTATAGCCCAATAGATGATGGACTAAAAAAGAAAATTAAACAAGCTGGATTAAGTAGGGCTTCAAATGGGCTGAGATTTGCCAATCCAAATTGGCCCATTCTACACCACTATCTTTGACAACAAGACAATTTAATGTCATTTTCTTTAAGTAGTAATGTATTATTTTATTTCAAATAAATAATTACATGCTCGAGAATTCTTGGCTCAATCTATTTGAATAATTCCACCACTTAAGTTAAGATGCGTTTGAATGCCAAGTTTTTTAAAAAAAAAAAAATTATAGGCAAAATTGTTTTTCTGTGTGTTTGACAATAAGATAAAAAAATATTTTTAAAACCTATAAGACCTATATTTATAATAGAAAAAGATGTAATATAATTACATTATTTTTAATGAAAATATAATATAATCCCTACTTATTAAGTTTTTGAAAATAAAATTAAAAAATATTTTTAAAATCTAGATGACCTATAATAGAAAAACAAATAATACAAATGCATTATTTTTAATAAAATTATATTTTAATCTCTTATTTATTACATGTGTTAGTATAAATCTACTATCTTTAAAAATAGGATCTCAAAATTTCATTTTGTAAAATTATATATATATATATATATATATATATATATATATATATTGACTCAATTTTGAAATATAAAGTATGCATTACAAATCTAATATTTTATAAAATAAATTTCTATAATTTTTTTGTAAAGTTATTATATTTGTATTATCATATCTATCTAATAGATATTGATCTAAAATATATTTTCTTTAAAAATAATACTTAGATAACACTTATTTTTTATAATACATGTTTGTTTTTTTTTTCATAAATATTCCTTGCTTCAATAAAAAGAAATTAAATAATTTTTATTAATTATACTTTGGATTCTAAAATACTTTTTAGTACAGGAGTTCTCTTTAGTTGTAAAAACTCTTCCGAACTTTGTAGAAATATTATTTATAATTAAAAGTAAAATTGATAAAATATTTTATTAGGAAGAAAAATACTAACTTATTAATAATATTTACTTATTAATCAATAAATTTTAAATCATAAATTTTAAATTTTAAAACGATTAGATTTAAAACTATTTTAATTTTTTTAATATATATATATATATATGTGTGTTTTTATTTTTTAAATTATATATTTTAATTATTAAATATTATATTTTTATCCTTTTTTTAATATTAATATATAACTTTACTTGTATATTTTTTATCACGATCAGATTTATAAAAAAAAAAAAATTGGATCGTCCATGCTTAAAAGTCTTCTTTGCCGTAGGGAGAAATCATAAAACGCTTAGCTCTAAGCCACTCACATACCGAATAAGATACATTATCAATAAAATAAAAGGGAATCAATCAAGATACATGCACTTGGAATACAACCCCACTTGTTTATTTATTCAAGGAAAATGCAAAGGGATAGCAAAATGTGCCTTTTGGTTTTGGTCCATGTCCTACAAAGCCCCACAAAGTAGACCTGCATATATCAGTGGGTAATGAACTCCAGCAGTATCTTTCCCAATTCCCACCATCTTTGAAAAATCTTCAATACAACAAGAGAATGTATATTCCACAGTTCACCATTACCAAAAGTAAATATTCCCTATACAACAATATTTTTTTCACCCACTAAAGCCACTACATCTCATTCTCATGTTATAATGCCTTTTCTTTTCTTGGATAATATGGAAATCAAACCTCTAAAGAAAATGAGATTCAATCAAAATATGGGTGAGTGATTGCTCAAGTTCTTTAGCTATTAAATTATTTAGGTTTATTAACTATTTTTAAGGGTAATTTAATATACTTATTTTTTTAAAGTAACATCATAAAATAAAAAAATACAAATGAGTCAACCAGCTATTTTTTTATAATTGCATCTGAAGCAAGTTTCAATAAATATTGAATCGCTTTATTATTTTAAAAGTAGAATAAATTGTATATAATAATAATTAGGGTATTTAAGTATTTCAATTGCTATAGTTAATAAACCTTAAGTATTTATATCTTTAGATTTGCATATCGAGAAAAAGTACCCCTAAATTAGGAGTTGATTATATCTTGGGAGGGATATATATATATATATATATATGTATATATGTATATATATATATATGTATATGTGTCTAAAGTTATAACATAAAAAATAAATTGATTATCCTTTATATTCTTATGTAAAATCAATGTCTTACAACACTTCATTATAAAGTTAAAAAAAAAGGCTAAACCCATACCCTTTTAGAAAATAAGACATTTATACTCTAAGTTCATAATTATAAGTGATATTACAATTTTTTATTGAATTCAATTATACAAATCAAACTATACTTATCAATAATAATATATCACATCATTTGCAATTTACTACAAACTTGTGTTAAATAGATTTTTCCATCCATATTAGCTTAGGCCACAAAAAAGATTATTGCTCTGCAACTGACCTTACCCACCACATTTCCTTCTTCTTTTTCTCACAGTAATCCCTCTCTGAAGTGTTATTGCATTTGTATTGAAGCATGAAACTATATATATTCAGACATTATTTGCCCTCTCATTGAGACACTATGAAAGTCGTACATAAATAGAAAGATTCAAATTCTCTTCCTCTCCAACCTCTAGACTCTTAGCTCAATAATGGAGAAAAATTTGTTTATGTTATTAACCAAAAATAAATTAGAGAGAAACATCCTCCTACTTCGCTTATAAAAAGGATAACCAGTTTAGTTTTGTCTAATCCTTTTCCAATGTCTTCCATAAGCCTTTTGTCTCGTATATGCGATTCATTAGGAGCTGCGGGCTCTGGCCATATCTGAATGAATCACCAGCGTCTTCCCTGGGAACCACCGTGACCACCTCCACCTTTATTCTTCCCAAAAAAGACATTCTTATTCTTTGGTTTTGGTATCTCATGAATATCCATCACTTGAATGTTTCGTTGCTTTTTAGCTTCACAAAAAGAAAGCAAAAGGCACAGTTCAATCATATCAGCTAAAAAGTTCAAGGTAACAACAAAATAAACTCTGAAACCAAAGACCCAAGGAAAAAACATTTAGAGATCAAACCATTTTCAGCCTCTTTGTAACTCTCTTGAAGCCGTTTACTTGCTGAAGCCAACCGGTCAGTATCAAAGTTCTTCCCTTTCTGTTCCCGATGTGTCTGCAAATTGCTTATGGATTAAATCGAAAAACATCACCAAAATCATTCACTTCATAGTTTTTAATCAAGCTCAATAACTTTTTTGCATTATTCAGCACCTGAGGGAACTTACACTATCACTCAACTAGGCTAAATTTCAAAGTATTTTGGCACAGTTGAGTTGAGAATCTATTACTTTTGGAAGCATAAGCTTCAAAACTTATATTATGTTCCTCCAAATTTCAGCATCCAAACATAGAGTTAATAGACTCTAATTTGGAAAGCATACATTTTGAGGAGCAGAAGAAGAGACTGATTGTGTCCTTGGCTTTGGCAGAGCTTCTTGTCGAGAAAGGATTACTTTTGGCTTGTGCTCTGGCTCTGAATTGTTCTTGTCTGACCCAGAACTTCCATCTATTTTAGAAAACAATAATTCCGAAAGAAAACCCAGATCAACAAACTTACAAAAGAATTAATTTTTCAGATAAATGTTTATACTCTTATAGGAGTGGGATTCTAAACTCACTGTGTGGATTAGGAGAGTATGCAAAATCAGGAACCTGGGAACATAGCAAATGGTGACAGACTATCAGAAATCAAAAATCAAACACAGCTTTACCCAAATTTGTGCCAGAATAAGTTAATTAATTGAACTGAAAAGGAATTGCTTCAACCTGGTCATGACCATTTTGGGTAATATTCTGCTGGGGTGAGTCTCCATCTCCTGCCAAAATAACTCAAATTAGCATTCACATATTCACTTTCATAGAGAACATGAAGTAACTATAACAGAACTGAATCTTTACCCATGAGTCCTGAGGAACCCTGTTCTCCAGGCTGATTTATTTTCACCCATTCACCCACAATCTCTTTCCATTTCCTGAGAAACAAACAAACCAATCAAGCTATTGCTATATTCTTCAATATTATTAAACACAATATAATAAACAAAGCTGCTGCTTCTTTTTCCTTTTTGTTTTGTTCGTCACAAAATTCACAACCTGACAAGTTGTTTCACCAATCGCCGGACTTCATTAGATGAATGCTTCCTTAACCGATTGACATCTCTTCCAATATCAGTTTCCTTGGAGTAAAAAACAGAGACTTAGAAGAAGTGCAAAACAAAAGCATAACTCAGAAATAAATACAAGAAAAATCTAATCATAAGAATCACCTTCAACGCTTGGAATGTTATATCCATATCCGCCAAAGTTTGAAGTAACTTCACCAATGATTTTTCAGACTAACATCCAAAATAAACCACAAAAATCAGCTGAAAGTTACCCGTATTTGTAATCAGAAATTAATTTTTTTAAATGATTTAAAGCGTAAAATCAGCTAAAATACCTGATCAAGATCTTCAAGATGCTCTTTAATTTCAAGAATCCTCTTCTGCTCATCATCAAACAAACCTGCGTACGGATCTAATTCCTCAACGTCGTCGTTTTCTCTACCGACAGACTCAGGCGTAGCAGGTGAAACTCTCTCTTTTACAACGGAAGCTTTGATTTCCCGATCATAATGCCCATAAGGATTGCGGTTTTGCGACCCAAAAAGAACAGTATTTGCCGAGTAAAGCCTCTCAACAATTCCATCTCTTCGTTGCTTCAACTCGTCGCCAGAATCCAACGCCGCCACTGCGATAGCTGTGTCGATGAAAGTCCAAACATCCACTCCTGAGCTATCCAATACTGCTCGAAAATCATCGTAATCCATTTCACCCTCTATACAATTTTTATTCAAAGTGATTATGAATCGTCAAAAAAATTTCGAACCCAGAAGCTCAACCAAACCGAACTTGGTCAAATAAGTAGTATTTATCAGCTTTTATGGAAAGATTCTAAAATTCTTAGATAATTTCCTCCTTGATCTATGAGCTGGGTACGATTAGCAGCTAAAAATTAACCAATCTTGAAAAAGCTCAACAGAAAGAACAAAAACCGAATAGGAAGGTAATCTCAACAAGCTTGAATCAGGAAATAGCAGATCTGGCGCATTCATTAAGTTTACCCATTAATAGAGGTCAAAACGCAAAATCACCATCTTTCGACAAGGCGCAAAATATATCAGGACCATGAGTAGACAACGAAATTTTAGAAAAGCAGGAAAGTAAAAATGCAAAAAAGCGCGGGTTATACCGAAAGTTCTGCAATTCTTCTCCAGCCGCCGATCAATCTGCTTCGAAATTTCGAATAATTTTGGAAAACGAATGTATATGCCGAAATAGAAAGAGAGTTGCTATTTTATAAAATATTAATGTTAGAAAATTTAAAAGATAGTTGATATTTTGAAACTAATAAAGATGAATAATTTGAGAGTAATTTAATTTTCATTATTTTTAAAATTAAAAACTTTGTTACTATTTTAGTAAAAATAGATATGATAATTAAACTATTAAATTTAAAATAAAAAAAATTATTCTAGATTTCATTAAAAATATATCATTTTAAATATTTTAATCACGTAATTTTTATACGAAATACATAAATTATTTGATTTTTAAACTTAATATACTTTAATAACATAATTTCATAACTATGTGATTAAAGTGTCTCCATATTTTAATCTCATAACTATAAAATTATGTGATTAAAGTGTCATAATTTTAAAAATTAAACTAACAAAATGTTCATTGTAAAAATTATTTAATTAAAGTATATTAATGATACAAATAAAATGATTTTAAAAATTAATTATCTTCTTAAATTTTGGCTTAATAATTTAGTATTCATGTTTTTTAAAATAAAATATTATTTTAATATTAACAAAATTTATTGTGAAAATATAGTTTTTTCAAAAATTTGGTTTAGATACCTCTTTTAGTTCTAATGACTTGAAATAGAGACTTATTAGGAAAATTTTAATTTTTTCTTACACTCGTTCTACGTCATCGATTTAGAGACGCGAGTTTATAATTTTATCATTATTCTCTTTTTTTTTTTTGCGTTGAGACTCACGATTTTTTGTTACTCTCTAATATGTTATTTTCTTGATTATCTAATATGTCTTATGATGTTCTCAATTTGTCTCGTCTCATTAGTATTTATCTTTTTATGCTTTTTTTATATTTTACTTTAGATTTCTTTATAAAAAAACTTACTTTTTCTTTATATTTGTTGCTTGATGTGGTTTTCTATGTATATTTTTATGTCGTATAGATTATTTATATGTATTTAAGACTCTTAATTTATATGCGTTATTATGATTAAACTAATATATTTAGTTCACATCCCAATTGGTTGGATTATTTTTCATAATTACGTCACCCTTAATAATTGTCATTACATGTATACCTTTAATATTAATAATTAAAAAAATTAACACCCATCTTTTTTTAAAGAAAATCTATAGTTAACAATTATAAAAATATCAATTATTTTGTATTGGAATAATATATGTTTTTGTGGACATTGACCCATTAATATTTATGTGTGAATGTGTGTAACTTTTATTTCAAAATAAAAGCAATTTCATTGATTTATCTCTTAAGTTTTCTTATTTGATTCGAAGTCCAATCCGTCTAACAATTTGATCTTATGAGATAACATGAGCTTGTAAGACATTCCGAGCTAATGGACAAATCATTCCAAATGAATATCTTTGGACCATTCCCACCACACATTCTTAGGAAAGATCTAATCGAGCCAGTTTTTGTATCTATGAGATCGACCATTACCATTGATTCGATTTATGATTGTATTTGTTTTTTTTTTACTTTTTTGTCATTTTTGATACATTATTTGTGTCTATTTTATATAATTGACACACACATATATATAAAACATTATAAATATATAAACTCTTTACAAAATTTACTAATTCAAGTAATTATTTTAAATTCTATCTATAAGACAAATTTCGATAATATACATATATTCAACATTTGCTTGGTAAGGAAAAGATCTTTTTCGTAAAGAAATTCCTTGATGGTATATAATAGTGAACACGTAAAAAGCTAAAAGTGACTAAAGGATTAATAGATATAGATTGAAGAACTCATTATGGAGATATAAGGTATTGTTTATATTCATGGGATTTGGATGTTGGTATGGTCATAATAGATACTGTTTTTTTTATGAGGAAATTAATACACATAGTAGATACTGTTAAGGAAGAAGATTTTGAAAAAAAAACATTACAATATGACATGTAAAATATTTTTCAGATTAATTTAGATTGTAAACATTTTGATTACTTATATTAGTACATTTTTATATTTTGGAACACTATAATTAGTTAGCTATATTAATGTTTTATTATGTTTAATGTATATATAAACTCTTAAGTTTAATATAATGATTCTTAATTTTTTCAATTTCTCAATTTATATTAAAAAATGAGATTAATTAAAATGTATATGGTTATGATTTAAATATAACTAAAATAATATAATAATTTTGATTATAAGTCTATGACCTCGATTATTACTGATTAGTGCTCAAAAAGCGCTAAAATTACCATGCTTTTATACACATTAATTGATTAAAAATATATATATTTATATGTTTTATCATATATTTATATAAATTTGTCTTTTTCGGAATCACGGGTATTTTTATTGTTTTTCAGGTATTTTCGCTTAAAAATGTCATTTAAAAACTCAAAAAGGAATACTGGAAGCAATACATTACAAATATATTAATAAATAAATGGGGAAAGGTCAACAAATATGGAAAAATTGGACAAAATGGGTCAAAAAGGTCAAAAATGTCAAAAAGGAGACAATCGCGCCGAGCGACCCTCGCGGCGCCACGGCCGGCCGCCGCAAGAAGATCGCACCGTCCGCGCGCGGTGCGCAGACGCTTCCTCCAGATCCGCGCACGCCGCGAGCACATCGTTTCACGCCCGCGGCGCGCGCTGGTGCCTTCCGCGCGCTGTGCGCGCCTCCTCCGTGCGGCTGACGCCATTTCGCCCCATTTTTCACGTGCGGTAGCCGCCATGACGTCATGACGCGTCATCAATGACCTCACTATTTGCACTACTGCGTTTTCACCTTTTTTTATCATTTTCTTCACCCACTTTTTCTCTCCATCCTGACCTATAAATACCCGCTCTTGTCTTCCCTTCAAAACATACCTAAAGACACACTTCTCTCTTCTTTCTTTCTCTCCATTTCTTAGTTTTTAGTTTTTTTTTAATTTTTCTTATGTTTTAGTTAGTTTTGCTTAGTTTTAGAGTTCTTCCTTTTTGGGAAGAACTAGTTATGTTTTTGTAATTTATTAGCTTTTTTATTCAATAAATGGGAGTGCAAATTCCGTTTGGAGGTTTTCTAGCAACGGGAATAGATCAATCTTGTAAGGATTTTATTTTCCTTACGGTTATTTTTTATGCTTTATTCTTACATGTTATATTTAATTTGTCGTGATTAAATTTAACTGCATCTTGTTTGTTGTAAAAATAATATAATAATAACGTTGTTATGCTTGCGAAATATTAAATAGGTAAAAATCTCTAAAATGAATTGATTTTATTTTTATTCAAGATTTTATATTAAGAATGTTAGAGAAATATATTATTTTTCATTACAAACTTAAATCTGAAAATTAGATTTTAAGGTTTAGTTATCCTCGATTTAGAGTAGTCTTTCTTTTATTTATTGGTACAATCGCTCTAGGTAGTTAGAGTGAAGCTCTATTTCAAAAGTTTTTATAAGAATTATTATCTGAAAATGTATTAATGACATATTTTGTTAGTAGTTTTAAAACTTGAAAGTTAGTACTCGGATAACTAAATTCTTAGTTTTAATTTGGACGTTGAATAAAGTTTAAATCGCTAACTCACCAAAGGTGGCATTTAAATGGTTCATTTTCAATCTCTTAGAAAAAGGAATTAATTTAATTAACCAAATTAGTTATCAACCCCACCCATAGGTGTTAATTGATTTGTTTAGTTAACAAAGAATATCTAACCCCACCAAAGGTGGTATTAATACAAAAAAGTGAGAATCAATAAATATCAATTCATATCTTTAATAACCTAAATAATATGAGCAAGCATAATTAATTTAGTTATTATATCCATAAATACTCCACCATTATAAAAGATAAAATTTGCATAAATATTTATTGAATCTATGTTTATTTTTATGTAAGTAGATTAAAAACCCAAAACCCAAAATATCGTGACAAGATGTTTAGGATTTAATTTCGTTTTTAAAAGTTTGAATAATAAATTAAAAACCACATACATTCCTTCCTTAGATCGACCTTGAGAGTATACTTATCATTTTCTACGAAATGATTCGTGCACTTGCGAGAGTTTTATAATTATAAAACCAAAGTATTGGCAGAATCGGCGATGCCGTTTTTCGCTCATCAATTACTAAACTGGGGTTATATGTAACAATCTATGGTCTTTTTTACTTAGGTCTCGGTTCTTGTAACCGTAGTTATAGACCTATGGTCACGATAAAAAACTGAAACCATATGTATATATTGTAGTAGTAAATTCAATAAAAATTTGAGTAGAAGGCATCAATGGTTTCTTTTTCTTTGCAAAAAAATTGTATTCAATTAATAGTTTGAATTAAGTTTTAAAAAATTTGTGACTAATTTTAAAATATTTTAAAACCTCTATTTATTATTCTCACAATTTTAAAGATTAATATTATTTTTATTTTTTATTTTTTAGGAAGACATTTTATTCACTGTATCTTTTATCTATATTATCAATAAAAAAATATAAATTAAAATCTAATATAATCCATATTAATTCTATTTAAATAAACCACAAATCTTAGAAATTTATAAATATCTTAGAAATTATAATTGAATACATTTTCATTAATCTTTTATGTATAAGAAGTAACTTTTAAGTCATTTAATTTTTTTAAAAATAGCAATTGAAGTCAATTTTCTTTCAAAATAATAAGAGATTTCTATTATATTGTTTAAAATGAAATAGATTAAAGTGTTGTTTAAATAAAAAAATTAAGTAACTTTTAAAGTAAACTTAATAACAAATGAAATCAAACTTTCTTTTTTTATTTTTTTTAAAGGAAGCAAATAGGGTTCTCTATTTTTAATAAAAATATTTTTTAAATTAATATTTATTAGATGGGATACATAAGTAATATTTTAAAGTAATAAATTTATGCTCTCTTTTTTAAAAAAAAATATATTAATAGTATAAATTCATTGCTTTATAAAAACAATATTTACAATATTTTTTATAAAAATAAAAAAATTATATTAATTTGTAAAAAATTAAAATATATTTTTATTAAAAATAATGTAATTAGAATATCCTCTTTCCTAATATAAATATATTATATATATTTTTCTAACTAACATGATATTATATATTTTTTACATAACGAGTAAGGGAATATGAACTATAATTTGTTTTTTTTTTAATTTTAATTCTTAAAATTATAATTTTTAAGTAATCATTAATTTAATTTTTATCAACCAAACATACTCTAACTTTAAATCTAACTTTAAATTTGGAGCATGCAAGTTGCACCGTATGATTGGTGGAAATAAACTAAATGCAAACCCATTCGAGTCAAAAAAATAAATAAATTAAATATTTTATAAATTATTATAACTTTACCATATTTACGGTGAGATTTTTTTTATGATTAGGAAGCTAGAACTTATAGTGAGTCTTTTAATTTAAGAAGACATGATAATGAAAAACAAAATTAAGAATTGGTGTTTCATAGTGAGATATATTATTTAAAAATTAAATAATATTATTAAAATTGATAATCATAAAAATAATATTTTTTATATTTATCTTATATATTTTAATTATTAAAAAAATATCATATTATTTTATTTTAAATTTTGTTTAATTAAATTATTTTAAAATTAAGCTAAAGTCATTTAAATTTATTTTATATTAATGATATTTTAATTATATTTAATTCAATATTATTAAATTATTGTTTTTATTTTCTAAAAATCAAATAAATTTTTTAAAATTTATAGTCATAAAAATAACATCTTTTATTATATTCACTCTATATATTTTAACCATTAAAAAATATATCACATTTTTTTATTTTAAATTATATTTAATTAAGTATTATTTATATTAAATTATATTTAATTAGATATATTTAATGTTAAGTAATTTTTAATTAAATTTTATATAATATTATTTTTTTATTATAAATTTTAAATTCTAAATTTTTATAATTTTCCAATTTTTTTCAATGTGTGCCTTGTTTTGTGGCAGAGAATCGTCTTTTTGTCCAGCTTGGTTCTTTTATTTCCGCTATCTATATCCAAATTGCACTTTTTTTTTTGAAGTACCGAGTCCACAATTTTAGATATCTCTCTCTCTCTCTCTCTCTCTCTTTTCTTTTCTAAGAAGATATTTTCCCTATCTATATCCAATACCACAAAAAAAAAAAAAAAAACACACTTGCAAGTACAAATGTCACCATGTTAGATTAGTCACTTTTAGCTTTTTACGTGTTCATCGAGGAATTTCTTTACGAGAAAGATATTTTCCTTATCAATCAAACGTTGAATATATGTATATTATCGAAATTTGTATTATAGATAGAATTTAAAATAATTACTTGAATTAGTGGATTTTTTAAAGAGTTTATATATTTATAATATTATATATATATATATGTTAATTATATAAAATAAATGATAAAAAAGTAAAAAAAAATAAAAAATACTCATAAATGAATCATTCATAATGATCAATCTCTATTATCTTTACGAAATAAATTTTTATAATTATTTTTATAAAAATAATGAACTTATACTATCATATTTAATAAATATAAATTTAAAGTATATTTTTTATAAAAATAATTAATTTAAACGAACATTTATCTTAATTTTTAATATAAAAAATCAAATCAAATTAATTACTTATCTTAATTTTTAATATAAAAAATCAAATCAAATTAATTACTTGATATAGGATATAAGACTTTCCTTTTCTTGATATTTATGTGAACCCTATATTAATTACATTTATCCTTGTATTTAATACTCCCACTAGTATTAAGTCATCAATCAATAATGTGATTGTACTCTTAGAAAAAAAAAATATTAACCGAACAATATCAAGGTCACCAAAAAGCAGCTCCAAATTGAAAATGATAAAAAAAAAAGTGAGAAAATATTATTTTGTCTTGATGCATGCGTAAGTTTATAGGTAATTATATAATTCAACGTCTCATATTTTAAATTTAATATTTAGTTTAATATATATAAAAATTTAATAGATATATTATTACTCCAAAAATAAGTGATTGCCCAGTTGAAAGCTACGTAGCCATGTAGCTTATATAAATGATTAGACTCACCGATTAGATTTTTTTTTCTCCACTATTCATTAGTTATTTATTTAAAAAAATATATATATTAATTTTAAATTCCATATAATACATATCATTACAAACTCTAAAAACAATAAATAATTTATCCTTATAAAAATATTATTTATTACTTCTAAAACATACTAATTATCAATTAAATTATTTTATTTTCGGAAATATATATGCATTGTCAATAGACTAACTACAACTTAATATTAATGATTAGCATGTCAGGTAGTCAAAAGATTATTAAACTTTAAAATATAATAAAACTTTAATTTAATGACGAATATAAGTCGATAAAGAAACAAAGAATAGAAGCTGAGAATCAACTATGATGTATATCTTAAATTTTGCATTTTTGATAGTTCATCGTATCATTTTCCTACTCACCTTTCATCCGTATTATATTATAATTTCAAATCATACAAAATTATATATGTATATATATAATTAATATATAATTAACATATAATTAATCCAAATGTATGGTACAATCTAACATACTGATACACTGTGAAGCTTGTATAAACTAATTAGTTTTTTAAGATCTATTATACAATTTAACAATTAATATTGCTATAAACTTCAAATCCTGCTTATTTAACCTCAGACCAAAAATAAATTTAAGCGAAAATTACAAACGCCCTCCGTTAAAGTGAAGCTTGGAATTTTCTAGTCATATACATTTCATTATCAAAAATTGCCAACTTCTTTTGAAAATTTGTTAGCAATACCTGTATGCATGGTTGAGATGAGATTTATGTTTTCAATGCCAAAATATAAGTATAACTGTTAAATTTGGATTTAATTCTGTCTTAAAAAATTAGGTTACGAGATGAAAGATTATATTTTTTTATATACGGGAGTGTGCATGATGATCAAACGATGTAAGATTTTAACAATAATGAAACTGCAAACACAATGTCCCTCTTGTCTTAGAAACCGTCTCCTCAAATTTTGATTCAAAGCTCGGTTTCTCCGATAGACTTGGCTGCTACTATGAGTTGTTGAATCACTTCATCTGGTCTCCTAGATGCCCTGATCAAGCTACCCTCAAACACTGGAGTAGTAACTGACATGATCTCGTAGAATTTAGATCCTTTGCCCAAGCATACACAGCATCCATGATGATGATAATACTAACAACAATAATAATAATAATGATTGCATCAAGTTGGGATTTTCTCAAAAAACGTGTTTTAGGGTCTATCAAGATGGGATCAATGACAACTGAACATTATAAGAAAAACTGAAGTAACGCCAAAAGGGAAGTTCTGTCAATACCTTACACTCAAGTTGGATACTGGCAACTCTTCGAGATTTATCTTGCAATTGTATATAAAGTAAATCAAGTTCTTGCCTAGGCTTTGTAGCTTCTTTAAGTTTCTCCTGCCAAACAAAACAAGAGAGAAGAGACACCATTTCTTCAACCTTAATGTCCTTAAAAACACCGTTGAACGCAAGTTACGTAAGGGTCAACTCATCTGCACTGCTAATTTCACAAGCAACCTTCCCCTTTAATTCCAGAACATCATCAATGGTAATATAACTGCACAGTAAAATTATCCAAAAACATTCATTAAAATTTATAAATTAAGGCTTATGCAATAGCAAAGGATTAAGATAAAATTAGAAGTGAATAGGATAATGCACCATGCAATAAGATATCATTTAGATTAAAATGATGATACATCCATGTGACATTTATTTGTAACCTAAGAATAAATAAAGCAAAAGCACAAGATACAGGTTTAATCTTTTCGAAAAACAGCAGCCGAGAAAGAGACATACTTTTTTCACCGTTGAAATTCTTTAGTTAGGATATAATAAGTTGGAAAGGGATAGATAGATAGACAATGAAAAAAATCACGATGAATTAAAATTTTACACATGGTTAGACATATAACTACTTGTAAATAAAACAATGCGAAAAGATAAATTCACACATAAGATTTTTTAGTAAAAACAATTTAGATTATAACAATGATTTAAGAAAAAAACCACCGATCAGATCACCTAATTATCCACTGTGTAAATATGTTTGATTATAAGGTTAAGACTTACAATATCTTCAAGTTAATGCTCCCAAGTAACCAGCTTACAAGCTTCCACTTGTTTTCACAGTCACCACAATCAAACTTTTTAGATCCAAATCAATGTTCCGATTAACTCTAGTCATATAAGTTATCAAACTCATTCAGTTGGTACTTGAAATGTTAGCACAAAAATGCAAGTGTTAGGTGTGTCCTAGAGCGGATTAAACAATAAACAATCTTAACTAGATGATTTAACAGACTAACAGATAAGTCAAAATCACTAGCAACACTAGAACAAATAATTAAGAATAAAAACACAAATACCGTAGGCTTTTTAATAAATTAAATACAACCACAAAATATTTGACAAATTAACTAATGAAAAAAGCCTAGCAATATAGTTTTTGCAAAACAAATTAGAAAGAAAGCTTAAGTTGCAAAAGTTGACTCAATTGAGGTTAAAAGAATTGTATGCTTTATGTTTTTTACATAGAATTTGTTGAAGCACTAGGTCAAAGGCCTATTATTATTCTATGCATAAAATCAGTTAAAAGAGTTTTAAAAAATGAGGACACTATATTAATAAACAGTTTAACTAGAGTAAAAAAATAAATTAAAATTGAAACCCTCGCTGCTTGATCAATCTAAGTCGAACTCGATCAATTGAACCAAAAAATTCGACCGATCAAAACCTTTTTCGATAGATCCAAGTAACGATAAAAAGAAGATCAATTGATTTAACCAAATCTTGATCGATATAGGGTATCAAAAAAATAAAACCCGAGACCAGGTAGATCGACTGTGATCTATCGAACCTTAAACTTTGATCGATCTACCCTATTTAAAAATTAATTTCGAGAGAACTTTTAATCATGGTAGATCGATTCTCGATCGATCAAATAACCTATATACAAAATATTTATGTATCTAATATGAAAACTAACGTGTATAATGATGAAGATATACTTGAGATGTATTAATTTGGAGTTCGATAGTTTCTTCGGCTTGAATAATATTCTAGAAGGACTCACCTAGAAACTAAATTACATATAGATGTTTTGTTTACAAATATTGTCAACACTCATAAACCTTACAACTGTAAAAAAAATTGACAAACAAAGAATTTCCCTTTGAAAGGGCCCAAATGTATTAGAGAACAATGCAAGAGATGTTTCATTACCCTAGCCTCCAAAGAACGCGCTTTATTGCCTTCAATTCATCTTTAAAAGCCAATATAATGGAAGATTGCATTGTTTTCTTAATTGAGTTTATCTTGGCCGTTAGTTCTCATTTCATGTGAAATACTTTGAGCTTTTGTTCAATAAGAGGACTCTTTGTAACTTCATGCTTGTCAAATAGGCTCTCCAAATGATACAGAACTGTTAATTCCTCTACTTACAACAGGGTAGGACCTACTCCATATGACACGAGTTTGTTCGCTTTGGTCCATAACTACAAGTTCAGTGGACCCATGGTCACAACTTGACAGTTTAGTAGGACCTCACATCTTCGCTTCTAGGGAGAAACCTCAAAATGTGACATGCCATTTAGAGAGTACTCACCCCTTATAAGTACATCACCACTTAGCTTCCTAAGAAATATGGGACATGTGTAGGCACACTGCATCATACATCCCCACTTAGGGAGTCTTATGTCCTCGTAAGAATGTAAGCCCACATGGCCCAATAGGGTCACGACTTTGATACCAACTAATACATGACAATTAATCTGTCTACTTATAGTGGGGTGATACCTACTCTATGTGGTACAAGATTATCCACTTTGGTCCATAACTACAAGTTTAGTGGGCCCACGACTATGACTTGATAGTTCAACATGACCTCATGGCTTTGCTTATAGAGAAAAACCCCAAAATAAAGCATATCATTTAGATAGTGCTCACCCCTTATAAGCACATCATCACTTATCTTCCTAAGCAACGTGGGACATATGTAGGCACATTACATCATAAATTGATATAGAACGGTCAATTTCGTTTGCTTATAGTGGGATGATACCTACTCCACATGGCACGATATTGTCTGCTTTGGTCCATAACTACAAGTTTAGCGGACCCATGGTCATGACTTGATAGTTCAGCAGAATATCACGGCTTTACTTCTAGGGAGAAACCCCAA
Source organism: Hippophae rhamnoides (assembly GCA_033030585.1). NCBI lineage: Eukaryota > Viridiplantae > Streptophyta > Magnoliopsida > Rosales > Elaeagnaceae > Hippophae > Hippophae rhamnoides. Next base: position 39,580,320 of record CM065430.1, on the reverse strand, counting down.
AACCCATCATGCCGTTTAGAGAATACTCATTCCTTATAAGTACATCACTACTTAGCTTCCTTAGCAATGTGGGACATATGTAGGCATATTGCATTATACACCCCCACTTAGGAAGTCTTACATCCTCGTAAGAATGCAAGCCCACATGACCTAATGGAGTCATGACTTTGATACCATCTGATACATGACGATTAATCTGTTTGCTTACTACGGGATAGGACCTGTTCTACTTTGGTCCATAACTACAAGTTCAGTGGGTCTATAACTCCAAATTCAATTGGCCCATGACCATGAATTGATAATTCAATGTGACCTCATGGATTTAGGGAGAAACCCAAAACGCGTCATGCCATTTAAAAATTATTCACCCCTTATAAGCACATCACTACTTAGCTTCCTAAACAATGTGGAACATGTGCAGACATACTGCATCATCAAAACTTCCATTCTTCGAGTTGCCTTTTTGTATGAACCAATTTTGATATGAAAATTAGAAAAAGGTGAGACACTAATGGATTAATAGTAAAAAATAAAATATTAAAATAATAAAGATCAATGAGGGAAACTCCTTTATTAGTAAACTGGGAAAGAATTTTTGCAATCTTTTTTCATTGTGTTCTCTAGAGATTCCATTGGTAAAAGATCTTTCAGTATTTTCACAATAAGACTACTTAAAATAATAATCTGTTAACAAAATTATAAGATGTATATGTTCTATTAAGGCATAGCATAGTAGAAATAATAAAAGGAAGTAAGATAGTAGACAATCTCAACACATGCTTTTGTATGAACTGGTGGGCAACTCGTATCATATAAAGTTGAACTAGATTTCCTACAACATCAGGGTGAAACTTAATTTAATTGCCCACATGAACTTGAAATTACCAAGGGATATAAGAAATAAGAACCAATTTTGCTAAGTCACCATTAGAGGGTAAAATTTAAACTTATTGCTTCTCAGAGTCAAGCAACAATTGGAATGGAATGGGTAAATATTTTATATGGTACATGTTTGAACCTGGTTGAAATCCACAGTGTTTATACATGTAGAGGGTATCTGGGTAGGCCTACAATTCTTGATTGTGTAACCCATTCCTTTCGCCCTTCCCCAGCCTCAAACTTGGGACCTAGCCCTTAAGTACCCCAGGTTCTTAGATGGTACCAACTTCTAAGAACCTGGGGTACTTAAGGGCTAGGTCCCAAGTTTGAGGATTGGGAAGGGCGAAAGGAATGGGTTACACAATCAAGAATTGTAGGCCCGCCCAGATACCATCTATATGTACAAACACTGTGGATTTCAACCAGGTTCAAATAATACCTTAACTTTTTACAAAGATATATATTAGTACCAAAATTATATAGGGCTACACTATTAGTACCTTATTTTATAAAAAAAGTATATTATTAGTCTTTTTTTTAAATAAATATTTGAAAAATATAAAATAAAATACATGTGGGAATTAGCCTACAACTTTGCTTCTTAGAAACTGGAGGAAAAATCTTTGCACCACTTATTCTTGACCAAAACTTCCAACTATTAGTAGGAGGAAAAATAGGTGTGCAAGACAATACAAATGCATCCCTCTTGAGTAATGCATTCATATATATGGACTTTAGCTTTCTTTGAAGCTGCCAGTAGCATTACCATAAAATATGCAAGAGGCTTATTTGAAAATCAATTTCTCAACTCCCTGCATCTATTTCTCAAAGTCATTTCCATCAGTTTCTCACGCAAAGCACAAGGTGACATGTTGCAATGAGTTTTTCAATTGAGGGATCTCCAACTGCATTTTCTGTTTTACTATTGTTTGAGAAGCTACCCGTCTTTACACTTTGGGTTTTATTGATATAAGGCAACTCATAAAATATGTAAATGACTCCTGAATTTGGCTGCTAAAACAGAATAGATTTTCCAGCACAGATGTAGGTAGAAGAAAAAAAGGGAGAAGTTGTAGTTAAGTAAGCTGCTGATATCATTTGTATGACAATATTTGATTTAATAGCAAACTTGTTAATTTATCTTGCTATATATTACTAATAAGTTAGAAGATATTTTGGTTTATTTTTGGTATATTTTGTGAAGTTCTCTAAATATTGGTATTTGTATATCCATTTAATTATTAGTGGATTTTTCTCGGTGTGTCGTTATCAGTAGAGTAGACTTTTTACATTGAAAAGTTGAACCAATTAAATCATTGTGTCATTTATTTTTCTCATTACTTATTATTTTGCTGTTACCTATAATTATTTATTTGTGCAACCAAATTGGACCCAAATTTTGCTTTCGTTATTGCTAATTTATAATACATTGGATTCAAAGCCATTGGGTTATTCTATTATTTATTGGAACTGATCAAGTTTACTCTTTTGGATTTATTTTGAGCTTCTAGTTATCTGATTGGTTTCATATTTTTTGGATTGTGCTTATGTTTATTTAATATTGGATTTTTTGTCATGGCAGAAAAATATAAAATTAAGAAATTCAATGATAGAAAGATTTTAATCTCTGGAGAATGAAGATGCGAGCCGTATTAGTTAAAGAAGGGAACAAGCAATAATAGAGGCAATTCTATATCCAAATCTAGAAAAAGAAAAAATAAATGTAACTATTACTGTCAAGAAGAGCATTGGAAAGTAAATTGTCCGAAACTCAAAGGTAAAGAAAAATCTACCATAACGTCTTCTGGTACTAATGATGTTGTTGGTGTTGCAGATATTTTTGGTTCCAATGGTGAAAATATTTTATCAGTATCTATTGATTATCCAGGAGATGTTTAGATTCTTGATTCGAGTTGCACTTACCATATGTGCCCCAGTAGGGACTAATTTGCTTCTTACCAGTCTTTGATGGAGGTGTTTTCTTGATAGGAAACAATTTGTCCTGCAAGGTTGTTAGTATTGGTAGTGTTCGAATTAAGATACATGATGATATTGTTAGGACTTTGAAAGATGTTCGCCATGTTCCAAATTTGAAAAAGAACTTGATATCTTTGGGTACTCTTGATTGATAAGGCTATAAGTATACAGTTGAAGGTGTAGTTTTAAGAGTTATTAAGGGTGCTTTCATTGTTATTAAAGAGCAATTGTTGCGTGGCCTCTATGTGCTTCAGGGTAGCATTATTATGGGCAATGTTTCATTTTCGTCGTCATTAGATCAAGATTCAGATACTACTTAATTATGGAATATGCGGTTAGGGCATATGAGTGAGGTAAAGATGTCTATTTTGAGCAAATAAGATTTTCTTTCTTGTCATAAAATTTGAAAGCTTGATTTCTGTGAGCACTGTGTCTATGGAAAACATTGCAGGGTCAAGTTTAGTACAACTATCCATAAAATGAAAGGTATTATTGATTATATTCATTCATATCTTTGAGGTTCTTCTCGTGTTGTGTCTAAGGGTGGTGCCCGATATATGTTTACTTTTATTGATGACTTCTCCCGTCATGTTTGGGTGTATTTTTTGAAGAACAAGAATGATGCTTTCTGAAAAAATTTAAATTCAATGCTTGTATAGAAAATCAAACATGCAAGAAAATCAAGCATTTGAGGAGTAACAATGGTTTGGAATTTTGTGAAAGTCAGTTTAATGAGCTTTATGAAATAAATGGCATAGTAACCATGCCTGAAAAATGGAGTTGCAGAACATATGAATAGGACTTTCTTAGAAAAAGCTTATTGTATGCTCTTTCAAGCTGACTTGGATAAATCCTTTTGGGCTGAAGCTTGTAACCATGCTTGCTATTTGGTGAATCAGTCTCCATAAATTGCAATTGAGTTCAAGACTACGTTTAAGGTATTATTTGGTACTCTTGCTAATTATTTTTATTTGAAATTTTTTGGTTATCCTACTTATGCTCATGTTAATGATAGTAAACTTGAGTCTAGGGCATTGAAATGCATATTTTTGGGGTATCCTTCCAGGGTGAAGGGTTATAGATTATGATGTGTTGAACCCAAGTTACCTAACTTTTTGATTAGTAGAGATGTTAAGTTTGATGATTTTTTCATGTTGGAAAAAAAGGAGTATATTGTTGCAGGTAAAGACCATAGTGTTAGCGAGTAGGTGGAGCTTGAGAGTGGATATCCTAGTTAAGTTTAAGAGGGCACTTCAGATCAACCATATGTGGATGAGATAGATGATTTTGCTCATGATGTAGCAGAAGAGCAATATGGGCAACCATATAGTATCACTAAGGGTAAAGGAATAAGAAACATCTAATGCCATCAGAGGTATGTAGATGTAGACTTTGTTTCTTGTGTATTGTCTGTTGTAGAGTCTATTGAGGTGCATGAACCTTCTAGTTATCATAAAGTTGTCACTTGTGATGAATCTGTTCAGTGGCTTTGTTGTTACGAATGAAGACAATTGAATCACTTCATAAGAATCATACTTGGGAATTGGTGAAATTTCCTAAGGGCTAGAAAATTGTTGGAAACAAATGGGTCTTCAAGAAAAAGGAAGGTATAACTGAGGTTGAAGCAGCTAGGTTTAAAGGCATGTGTTATTACAAAGGGTTATTGTCAGAAGAAAGGTATTGACTTCAATGAAGTATTTTCACCTATTGTGAAACATAGCTTTATTCGTGTGTTTCTTGTTATGGTTGCATTGTTTGACATGGAATTAGAACAACTTGATGTCAAGACAACCTTCTTACATGGTGAGCTTGAGGAACAAATATATATGCATCAACCAGATGAGTTTGTTGTTCTAGGTAAGGAAGATCATGTTTATTTATTAAAAAAGTCTTTATATGGGTTGAAGCAATCCCATAGGTGGTCGTATAAGTGGTTTGATTCTTTTATGATGGATTATGGTTACTCTAAGAGTGATTATAATAGTTATATTTATCATAAAAGATTCCATGATGATGCATCTGTCTATTTGTTGCTTTATGTTGATGACATGTTTATTGCTTCTAAGAATAAGTTTGAGATTCAGAAATTAAAGTCTCAACTTAGTGGTGAGTTTGAGATGAAAGATTTGAATGCAACGAAGAAAATTTTGGATATGAAAATTTATAAGGATAGATAAATAGGCAAGTTTTATTTGACTCGGAATAGTTATATTGAAAAAGTTCTTAAACATTTTAGTATAAAAAAGTATAAACCTGTGAGTACGTCGTTAGTTGCACATTTTAGGATTTCTTTGAATTTGTCAGCACAGTCAAAAGAAGAATAGCAGTACATGTCTCAGGTTCCATATGCTAGTACCATTGGTAGTTTTATGTACGCTATGATTTGTACTCATCAAGATATTTCACATGCAATTAGTGTTGTCAACAGATATATGGGTAATCTTGGTAAGGGTCATTGGCAAGTAGTGAAATGGATACTTCGAAATTTGAAAGGTACATCTAATTTTGGTTTGGTATATGATGGAAGTTCTAATACTAGGTGTAGTGTTATTGGTTATGTGGACTCCGATTATGCTGATGATTTGGATAGAAGAAGATCTCTAACAAGTTATGTCTTCACTTTTTCTCATTGTACTATTAGTTGGAAGGCTAGTTTACAGTCTACAATTGCTTTGTCTACAACAGAGACATAATATATGATAGTAGTAGAAGCAGTGAAAGAATCCATTTAGTTTAGAGGTTTGGTTTGTGATTTGGGTTTACAGTAGGATACTTCTGTTATATTTTGTGATAATTAGAGTGCGATACACTTGACAAAAAATATTATGTATCATTAAAGAACTAAAATATCGATGTCAGATATCACTTCGTTCGTGATATTATCTCTCAGGATGCTATTATTGTCATTAAGATAGTCAGTATAGAGAATCCAACTCATATGTTAACTAAACCAATTCTATCTAACAAGTTTAAGTATTGTTTGGACTTGATTGGTATTTGCAGTAGATGGTAACCCTTTAGAATTTTTGGATGACGATTATTTGATAATTCGAGATATTTCATATTTCAAAAACTTGCTTTTTTGTTTTGAACCAAGGTGTAGAATTTTTAAAATTATGTCACAAAACCCAATATCTAATTACAATCTATATTAATTTGCCATATATATGGAATTTAACTTAGCATTAGCAGAAAAGAGGCAAAAGGATTATTTGAAAATTAATTGCTCCGCTCCCTGCCTTTGTCTCTCAAAGTCATTTCCATCAGTTTCTCAGGCAAAGTACAAGGTGCCATATTGCAGCGAGTTTTGCAATTGAGGGATCTCCAGCTACATTTTCTGTTTTACTACTGTCTGAAAAGCTACCCGTCTCTACACTTTGGGTTTTCTCGATATAAGGAAATTCATCAAATATGCAATTGACTCCGAATTTGGCTGCTGAAACAGAATAGATTTTTCAGCACAGACGCAGTTAGAAGAAAAAGAGAGAAGCGAAGTTAAGTAAGCTATTGATATCATTTTTACGATAATATTTGATTTAATAATAAATTTATTAATTTATCTTGTTTTATATTACCAGTAAATTAGAGATAGATATTTTGGATTATTTTTGATATATTTTGTGAAACTCTTTGAATATTGATGTTTGTATCTCCATTTGATTATTAATAGATTTTTCTCATTGTATCAATTGTTATTAGAGTAAATTTTTTACATTAAAAAATTGAATCAATTAAATCATTGTATGTTATTTATTTTTCTCATTGTGTATTATTTTATTATTTACGCAATTAAATTGTACTCAAATTTTAAGTTAATTTATAATCATATTCATCATGATACCCGAGGGATGGTTTCATCACTCTTGACTGTTAGCATTAAATCTCTGTATAATGTATTTCTTAATACATTTCAATGATATAACCAATGGTTTTGCCGCATTCTTTAATTGGTTGTTGAACCTCTAGGAGGCATTATTTGTTTGATTGACACAACACCCACCTGCAAATCTATATTAAATAAATATTAAATATTTTATTCAATAAAGAAAAGTGAAATAAAAAAGTGATATACCTGTAGAATGCTTTGTTCAAAGTGTTAGGATCTTTGTTACTATTTAGCAATTCATAAGATTCCTCGTCTTGTTTCTCCGTATTATTCATATACATTTCAAACTCATTCATAGTTATTGCTCATGTAGCTATCCAATAGTAACTGATACATTTACCAACCTTAGGTATTTTTTTTTTAAATTTTCAACTATATGTCGAGCACAATGCCATAGCTTAACCATAAGAATGAGTCTTTACAACATTTATAATATTAGCATGAAACTCCAACCTTTTTCACTTTTCACTCCTAAATCAGTGCACGATAGATGTACAAACCAAATCCATGTATCATTTGATTCAATTTTTATAATAGCGTATGCAAATGCCAGTGTTGGCATCTACCCAAATGCAATCAATAATTACCTTTGACGCTCTTTAGAAAACAACCATCTAATTTTATAAACTTTTTACACCATTTAAAAACTTCTTTAACAAATGGCCAAGCTTTTACTGAGTTTGAAAAAAAGGGCCACATATCTTATTAATTACAACAATCAACTTCATTTTAAAATTTCAGTCTAAAAAATTATTAAATCTATCAATATAAGAAATTAATTTTAAACCCAAAAGCAAGATTAGCTGCCATATCAAATGTCATTTTGACTGAAGGGATTGATTTCCCATGAAGTCATTCATGATTTTCTAGGAATGTGGGTGAAGTTGCATGCACTGCTGCATTTTGATTGGAAGTTTTACCAATTTACATTCTTGGAACGATAAAACATTAAGAAGAGATAATGAGATAGACTATTGGTTTGAGAGAAACCAAGAAAGGACATGTAAAAAGTAAAAGGGAAAGGGAAACTCTACTCTCAAAACTGAGAGAGAACCTCAAGGCACACACACTTTCTTAAAGCACCCCCTTATATAATTTAAAATATTTAAGAATTTCTTAGGCACACCAAAAAAATTGAGGTAAACTTCCTAAAATGTACAAATGAGATAAGTAATCATTTTTAGTGTCTCAAATTGAGGTAAACTTCTTGGCTTCTTTTTAGATTTTGAGTCTAAATTAAGATTTTTTTTTGGGTTGGAAAAGTACATTATATGTGATTTCACTTAAATTTTTTTTTTGTCAGCACAATAGAAGTTAAAAATTACCAGATAGCTACCCAATTATGCATGCAAACATGTATTGTGATAAATGCATTGTGATTGAAAGAGTTTTGTTTTCCTTGACACATTTAAAGGAATATATTATTTTTTTTAATTTTTTTTGGTAAATTTAGATCGGATGGTTTAGTCTTGTTTTCTTTCCTTGTCTTTTAGAGAGTGGCCCAATATTTTTTTTCTTTTTTTTTTCTCTTTGATGAAATATAATTATGTTAATGAAAAATCTTCATCTTGTTGCTGAAAATTCAAAAATTAAAGAACTTATAAATTTTTATTATCTTAAAACTTTAATTTATTTTTTAAAAAGGTTATAGCCTTTTTTTGTGTGGCTAAATTCAAAATGGAGACTCTAAGCGGAAGGGAAGAAAATAAGTGTTAAACTTATGAAATTCATTTAATTTAGAAATTCATTTTTTATTAAATAATGTGTGCCTTTAATAAGAACCATTTCTTGTATTGTTAAAGTTGTTTTATACATGAATTTACATGTTAGTTTCTTCCTCAAATCAAATCATACAAATTATTTTGTAATAAAAACTAAACATAATGTTAAAACATGCATGTACAGAAAAATAAATAAAACATACATTCGATGCTATTCGTATTCTATAAAATGTTAGTAAGTCATAATTAAAACAATATATACTTAGTTTTTTTTTAACTATCACCTATTTTAGGTATGAGATGATGGAGCAGTTTGGAATTTAACCTTTGATATTTGGCGCCCAATTGCAAGGTTGTTTCTAATTTTAGTGTGAAGGATCATTTTAAATTAAAAATGATACATGTTCAAATTTTATCCTTAAAGTGCATTATAATTATCTATGTATTTTTTTATATTATATTATTCAGTTATTTATGTCAAAATATTGTATTTCTCTGATAATTATCATGTATATTTCATGTTATTTATGTTCTGTATTTTTACAAGAGTTCAAGATATATGTATATAAGGAAAACGAAAATTAAACAATAACCATAAAACCTGCACATCCAGGTTTTATTGCTCCACTAATATCATTGTCCGCTCCACGTTTTACTCCATTGAAAGCATTTTCCGCCACTGCTTTAGCACACACCAACACTTCCTCCTCAAGTTGGTGCGATATATGTCTCTTATGCCCAACTTGTCGTGAGTTGTAAGTTCCTTGCATTAATGCATTTTGTGAGTATATCACCCAATTGATCTTCGACTTAACAAATGGAAGCTTAATAATCTTTTCTTCAAGATTCCGTTTGATGAAGTCTGATCCACTTCAACGTGCTTCGTGCGATCATGTTGAACTGGATTGTGAGATATGGCAATGGCCGCTTTGTTATCACAAAATAAGTTCATTTCGAAAGTTGTGAGCAACACCAATCTCGCCAGAAGTTTTTTCAACCAAAGCGAGCTCACATATTCCTCGACCATTCCTCGAAATTCACCAAAGACTGGATAAGGCAACTACATTTTGCTTCGCTTCTCCATGTGACAAGATTGCCTCCCACGAAAGTAAAGTACCCAAAGAGATTTCCTATCCTTCATATTCCCCGCCCATCAATCAGATATCCAAGGACTTCCAATCGACCATTCTTTGAAAACATAAGTCCTTTCCCAGTGGAGGATTTTAAGTAACGAAGTATTCGTACGACCGCATCCATATGGTCTTCACTCATAAAGGTACGGTTTAATCGACTTACGACACTCACAAAGATAAGCAATATCAGTCGAGTATGAGATAAATATATGAGCTTACCTACTAACCGTTGATATCTTTGTTTATCCGCCGGTACTTGGTCCACATATTCTCCGAGTTTATGATTTTGAACCATTGGAATATCGACAGTTTACAATCTAAGTAGTCCCGCCTCCGCTAATAGGTCCAGAGTATATTTCCTATGGGAAAGACATATGCCTTGTTTTGATCTTGTTACCTCAATACCTAAGAAGTATTTGTGCCCTCCTAAGTTCTTCATTTCAAACTCCTTTGACAGCTTGTTCTCAGAAGCTTAGTAGATTTCTTCTTTATCATCCCCTCGTAATGACTGTCATGTCATCTACATAGACTATAAGTAAGTTATCTTCCCTAATCGATGTTTTAGGAAAAGAGTATGATCGTAGCTTGCTTTGTTGGAACTCCATATTTCTTCATTGGCCGAACTCAACCTACCAAACCACGCCGAGGTGATTGTTTTAGTCCATACAATGCTCGTTGTAATCTACATGCGCTTTCTTTTCCGATGTAACAAGATATCCCAAAGGGATATCCATGTAAATCTCTTCTTCAAGGTCACCATGGAAGAAAGGCATTCTTCACGCCAAGTTGGTGCAATGGCCAATCTAAATTTGTCATGAAGAGATAACAAAACTCTCACAGCTTTTAGTTTAGCCACAGTGTGAGAAGGTTTCTTGATAATCTATCCCATGTTTCGTGTATATCCTTTTGCTACAAGCCTCGCTTTGTAACGATCAACTAACCCATCCGCTTTATACTTAATGGAGAAAATCCACTTCAGATCCTACCATCTTCCTCCTCGAGGCAACTCGCTTAACACCCACGTGGTTATTCTTCGCAAAGTTGCCTCAAATTCTCTTTTATACCTTGAGCCCATTTTGGATCGTATAAGGCTTCTTCTTCATCGTTACTTGGAATTTGACACGAGGAGAGTGTTTCAGGCAAATTCCCCGACAGGTTCCGATAACCTTTGAAAGAGATACATAATTTGCTATTGGATACTGGGTTGTCGTTCTTCTCTCTCTGTGAGTATCGATTTGGAGGTTTACCTCGATTCATGTCCGAAAGGTAAAACATAACCAACAGATGTATCTATAGCATTAGTTTGTAAAGGTGTGTGATAGGATAGCTTACCTCCGTGAGTGTTCTCGCAGAGGATACTGGGTACCAGAGAATGGAGTGGGTACATCAACCACTTCATCTTCTGAGATTCAATTACTACTTCGCCCGCTTCTGGAAGTTCAAGCTCGGGTCTAGATACGGGCTCCTCCATATTATTGGCACGATCCGAGTATGTTGGACTCGTGTCTAATATTTCAACCTCAAGCCAATTTCGTTCTTCACCATAACTCTCCTCCCGAAGAGTGTAATTGGATACCTGACGGGAAAAAAATTGATTCGAGGAAAGTGACATCCACAGGTAGTATAGTTTCTTTAGTAATTGGATCATAACATCGGTAATTCTTTTTTGTACACCATACCCCAAGAATACACATCGGACAAAGACACGGATCCAACTTAGTTCGTTGATTTTTGATGAGGTGGACAAAAGCAACACATCCAAAAATTCTAATGGAAGCATCAAAATAGTAGGCAAAGGAAGATGATCAGATAAAACCTTTAGTGAGTCCGAAATTGTAAGGTCTTTATGGGCATTCGATTCAAGATAGATACACGTAGTAACAAGATCACCCAAACATTTATTTGGCATACGTGCACCGATTAGTAAGTGCCCGAGCCGTTTCTAAAATATGCCGATTTTTCTCTCCGCAAATTCCCATTTTGTCATGGGGTTTGTGAACATGACGGGTTTCGTTGGAGAATACCATGGTTGTCAAAGTATGTCCTAATTGTTGATTAACATACTCCTCCATTATCGACCTAAGTATCTTAATTTTTTCGGAAAATTGTGTCCGAACCATGGGCGTGAAACACGTGAAATGTAGCAAATACTTCATCTTTATGTTTGAGTGTAAAGCCATGTCATTCGTGTACAATCATCAACAAAAATAACAAAACCAACGATGACCCGATGACGTAATGACCGGGAAGGTCCCCAAACATCGAATGTACCAAAGCAAAAGCGAGCCACACTTTTATTCATAATTACAGGATAAGACGCCCTATGACTTTTGCTAGGATACAAGTATCACATTTGAAATCCGAATGTGTGATATTTGAAAATAAACTGGGAGCAGTGCTTTAAATACCCGAATGATGGATGCCCAAATCTACGATGCATAGCCAAATCGTGCTCCTTGTCACAACCAAGATGTGTACGTGATCGTCTCTTCCCGAACCGAGGTCATCCACATAATATAGCCCTCCTCTCCTAGTACCACGCCCAATGATCTCCTTGGGCGAGAATATCCCGTAGAAGGCAAAAAGTAGAATACATCAATACTACGCTTAAGGTCCGGTGACTCGACTTATGCATTAGTACATTTGGCTGCAGGTACAAAGGTATTAGATAATGATAATGAAGGAGATAAGTGTCACCGTTCTCAGCCTCCCGTAATCGGGGATAAGTGACCCCATTTGCATTGGCAACACGGCTCCGTCTCGGGCCGGGTTGTATTGGGAGAGATCGTCAGGTCAAATGTCACGTGATCTGTAGCTCCGCAGTCCGTAATCCACTCATCTTTCTCATTACTAGCAGAGATGTGAAATACTTTACTTGAAATACACCTGGATCCCTAAAGATTCGCCTCGAGAGGGTGATAGTGAGGCATTATTGCAGCCACCGTGCTCGCCCAGCCGTGTCCCGTTTCTTTCGTGTCAAGATCATTCCACCATTCTCGATACCCACGTAGTTTGAAACAAGTTTTCACGGGTGTGTTTGGAGTTTCCGCAATGGCCACATTTCATGTCAAGAGATGGTGGATTTCCGAGGATTTCGCTACCCAAAGTGGTTCCCGTTTTTGTGGCATCGACACAGGTGTCCTCGACCCTTTAAAAGCCATAACCGCTCCGGTGTCAGTATCTATACCCGTGATCATCACGGTCTGTTTGGACTTCTTTCCCTACGTATGAATCCATAGGCTTGTCTCCACCGTAGGGGAATGGTTTGATTTCAAGCACATCACTTCGAGTTTTGTCGAGTCCGTCATCAAGTCCATCAAGGAAGGTATACACTGATCTTCCCGCACGATGGAGTTGTATTTTTGTATGTCATTTGCACACTCCATTGGATTAGTGACGACGGAAATCAATTTCTCGCCACAACCTCGTCATTGTAGTATTTTTCAATGGATCCACCCACCGTTTCATACGAGTAACTCGACGGCCAAGATCATACACTTGAGACGTATCTCCGTCCCATCATGTATGAAGGAGAATCCCAAACTTGTTTCGTTAAATTGGGAATCGAATAAAATTTGCAATCAAGGAGGGGTCCATCGAATTGATCAACCATCCTTTAACAATGGCATTTTCAAGGCGCCATCTCCCGAATGAGGTCATTTCAATAGGTCGAGGAAAATCCCCATTAATATATCCCGGGCTTGTCTTTTCCGTAGATATACATCTCCACCACCGGGACCACAAGGCATAGTTGATCCTCCCAACTTGATACTAATCTGGGCGCTTGACACTTCACGGGAGGTGTCATGGAATGATCCGAGCTCTAGTGAAAACTTCCGTCATTTTCACACAAATCTTCCAACATGAAATTGGTAGTTAAATCTCTAGATTCCGCCATGAAATCTAAAATTTTTTTTCTTCCGTTTTTCCTTTTTTTTTTTTTTTTTTTTTTTTTTTTTACACTTTGTACACTAAATAAAGAAAAATTTCTTAACCCTAACCCTCCTTTTCCATTTTCGCGCAGCTTCTTCTCCTAACCCTAAAATTTTTTTTCTTCCAAAAATCGCGTTTCTTCTCCAAATAAGAATACAGCCTTTCTTTCCTCAAGAAATAAGAGCCTTCTTCCTCAAATAAGAATAAGACAGCCTTCTTTCCTCAAATAAGAGCGCAGTCTTCTTCAAATCAAGAATAGCTCTTCTTCCTCAGTAGAATAGCCTCTTTCTTCTTTCTCATAGCTTTCTTCTTCCTCAAGCAGCTTTCTTCATCAAGGCGTTCCTCAACGCAGCTTCTTCTACTGCGTTCCTCAAGCAACCTCTGTGCAGTTCCTTCTTGTTCCACACAGTATGGTTACCCACAACTACACAGAGACACACCACAAAATATAGGTTGATGCGTAGAGAAACTGCGATAATTTCACACCAACGAGAAAACAAATACCGTTATCTGGTGTTCGCTTTCTTTCCAGACAAGAAATCGATGGTGGAACCGCCACCACGCCGTAGGAAATCGGGCATGGAGCCAACCAATTAGATCGGGACTTCAATGAGTAAGTCGACCACATCAAGTTCGAACTGTCGAGAAAACCGCAAACCAAAATGGCCACCCGTAAATCGTATTCGTATAAGTGTAAACCGTAAATCAAAAACAAGAAATGGAAATGTAAATCGCCAGAATTGTAAATCACAGCAGAACATAAATCAGTTGTAAATCAAAAATCGCCAGAAACGTAAATCAAAGAAAACAGAAATGTGACGTAAATCGTAAATCGTAAATCAATCTATAAAACGTAACCGCAATGTAAAAACCGAAATCAGCAGCTACAATCAGCAGGTAGTTCCATTAGTCAGCAATAACTTGCTCTGATACCATGTCAAAATATTGTATTTCTCTGATAATTATCATGTATATTTCATGTTATTTATGTTCTGTATTTTTACAAGAGTTCAAGATATATGTATATAAGGAAAACGAAAATTAAACAATAACCATAAAACCTGCACATCCAGGTTTTATGGTTCCACTAATATTGTTGTCTGCTCCATGTTTTACTCCATTGAGCATTTGTGTCTGCCACTGTTTTAGCACACACCAACAATTTATATATTAAACATAATACAATCTTTTTTTTTCTAACATCTCCCACATAAATTTTATATTTACACTCATTAAATAGTATGTAGAAGATCATTCATCTTATTTCTAGGACACTAATTTATGTCACTTACCCCTAATTTGTTTATTTATTCTTTTTTAACAATATTTTTCCTTTGTCAATTTTTTAGTAGTGTTAATGATACGTGTATTAACATACCACAACCAATAATATTGTTTGAATTACTTACTTTCTTCGAAATCTCCGAAATCAATATTATGGTTATGTAAATTAAATAGAATACATAAGACTTTTTTATCTAAATATAAAAAATTTAAGTTTAAATTAATCAAATAAAATAATTTAGATTAACTCGATCAAGTTCATCTTATCATAAATAAGTTGTAACTCATTTTAATTCATTTAATTTTTAAATTATCAAAACTAAACTCATTTATGTGTAAGCTGAGCTAGACAACTTATGACCAACTCATTAATTTTTTTTATTGAATGCATTTAAATTATTTTGATCATGTTTGACAACTATTTTAATTTCTAATTTTTTAATCTTGAGTTTTAGAATTAAATTTTCAATTTTAAAACATTTTGAAAAAGATATATTTGATAACCAATTTCTAATTTCAATTTTAAAAAGTAGAAATTAAAAATTAGATATAATAAGTTTGATAACTAATTCCTAATTTTTAATTTTTAACATTTTAAGCTAAACTGAGCTAGGTTGAGCTTAGCTCATTTATACATAAGATGAGCTTGGTAGCTTATGAACAACTTATTTAAATTTTATAGTATAATAAAATATAAAAAAATCTTGAATAAAATGAGGATAACTTTTTTTATAAAACTTAAAATCACAAATCATATAATTCTTTAAAAACTTAACATATAGAGTTTTTTTTAATAATATATGAAGTTAGTACTAATTATATTTAAAAATGGAGTCAATAGTTTTCAGCAAAATATGAATGATACTTAGTAAAAAGAGCATAACTTTCTATAAAAAACTTGAAATTATAAATGGTAAATTTATTTAGAAACAAGACTTTTAGAAATTTATAATAGTATATGAAATAATTTATAATATTTTGTGAGATAATATAGTTTAGATTTCCAAAATAAACCAAAAATATTCTACCGAATCTAACACTCATTAGTAAAATAAGCATAATTTTTTATAGAAAACTTGACATCGCAAACCATAGAATTTATTAAAAATTTAACTTCTAAAAATTTCTAAGGGTATATGAAATTATTCATAAAATATTATGAATTATTACATATTATATTTTAAAAATGAGTAAAAAATATTCTTCTAAATCAGAACAATTATTAGTAAAATATGTATAGTTTTCTAGACTTCTAGAAATTTCTAATGATTCATAAAGATTGTGAATTAGTGTAGTTAATATTTTAAAAATGACTAAATATTTTTTTTTTCTAAAAATGAATAATCATTAGTCAAATATGTATAACTTTCTATGGTAAATTTGAAATGAAAAACCATAAAATTTCTTAAAAACTAAACTTTTAGATATTTCTAGTGATATATGAAATGAATCAAAATATGTTGTGAATTAGTATAGTTTATAATTCAAAAATATTTAGTAAAATTTGAACAGTATTCAATAAAATGAGCATAAATTTTCTAAAAAACTCAAAATTTTAAAATATAACATTTTTTTATAAAATATGCTATTTGATATTTTCAATGATATATGAATTTAATTATAAGTTATTGTAAATTAATGTAATTTAAATTTCAAAACTAAGTCAATGATCATTCCTTTAACCTCAATTATATTGTGTATGTTTTTTAGGTTATTATTTGTTCGAAGTTCTGTAATTATTAAAATATTTTAATATAAATTTACCTTTTATTTTATTTTTAAAAAATCAATTTTTATTTATTATTTATTAATTTGACTAATATTATTATTTTTGTTAACTTTGTAGCAATAATTAATAAATATATATCGATAAAGTTTTTCATTTTTTCACATTTGTTAACTTTTTAATTCAATATGACTTTGTTAAATAAGTTAATGAATTATTTATGAGTTCAAATGAGATATTAATTTAATTTCATAACGAGTTCTATTTTTTGACTCATAATTTCAATATAAAAACTTTAAATAAGCTTAATTTGGCTTAACATTTAGTTAGTTTGTCTAATTTTGAGAGTGCAATGTCAAAATCAATTGTTTACTTCAATGGCTAAAGTCCAATTTTAAAAAAGATTTACTTCAAAGATAAAATTATTTTGAATAAAAAATGTCTACTAATTCACTATATGTGGTTTTAGGTATATATTAATTAACCAATGTTGCTTTGGTTCATTGCGTGCTAAGGTAAAAATAGAAATTTTTAAGATTTAAAATTTAAAATTTAGTAAGATAAGATAAAACATGTTAATAACATGCAAGATGAGAGATATTGCATCAAGGTTATGCTTTTCACTTACTCTTCGTTAACCCTTTGTTATGTCATTTTACATTATATTTTGGTTTATTTGTATTTCTATATTTGTATATTTTAGATTAATTTACACAATAATACAAGCATATGGTTTGTTTTATTTGCAATCTTTGTTAAAATATCAAACATTAGCATACGACAAATGCAAAACAATCTTGACTCAATTTTTTGAAAATGTTTTTTTTCATAATTATGTGATGTATCCTTTAATATTAAAATTTGTATAGTAAAAATATTAATTTTAGCATAAATAATTAATTAGTATAATATATCTTTTAACATAACAAGTTTATATTAAATTTTTTATCTGTAACTCTCATCTTGTTGTCTAAGGAAATTTGTTATTTATCATTATTAGAACAAAATAACATTAGTTGAAAATCATTACCTAAGGATAACATAAAAATATTTATGTTGTATCATTAAGAATTAAAGATAAAATATGTAAAAATGTACCTAAATCCATAATCATTAATTAATTTTACAGTTGAGTGATTAGTCTTCTAGATCTATATGTTTTTTGTTAGAGAATCCTTTAGTTTTCTTTTTTCTCCCTCTCACGATGGGATATCAAATAAGAAAAATAACTCACGTGTGATCTGAGAACCATAATCACTATACATATGATTAATAACTGTATATCTATTTTAGTCCATCATTAAAATAATTATTGTCTTTAAGTGTCAACATATTAAATGCCCACACTTTGTTAGATATATTAAAGTCCAAATAAACCTTAACAAATCACTTTTACATGTGTTTAAACTTATATAAAGTCTACAACACATAATTATTCATATATAAACCTAATGTTAGATCCAAAAATATCACACTTAGGCTATACATGTAATTTTTTAATTATATATTGTAAAAATAATTGCATGAGCTCAACTTTTCTATCATTATCTAAATGTATCTGTGTCTAATCCGGTCCATCATTTATACCAACATAGAATCAAATCAACCTTTGTTACATTTTTCATAACTCGATTCATCAATGGTTACATATACCGATATAATTAAATGACATGGATCATGATGTGGATGGGTAACATGGAGATTTTATTCAATGTGATCTTAACATACCTATTTTCAACTAGTCCAACCTTAAACTTAGTGAAATCAAACCATACCAAAATCAAAGTATAAATAAATTAAAACTTTATTTTTTCAAAAAAATAACCTCAAATATCCATAAACCAAAAAATAACTGAAAATGGGTCTATCAAAGAAACATTTAAAATTATAAACCCTTATTAAAGCTGATTATCCTAAAATGATATGATACCCATACGAATAGTGTGCTCATGAAACACTTGTGGTGGAAATCCTTTAGTAAGTGGATCTGTAATCTTGGAGTTTCTATGAGTTTGTTCTATAAACACCAATACACTTTGAACTCTTTTCTTAACAATCAGGAATTTGATCTCTATTTGTTTTGACTTTTTCAAGCTTTTGTTGTTAGTAGAATATAGCACTATTGATTTATTGTCATAAAATAACTTGGATGGTATTTCAATATCATTTATTATGTGCAATCTTGTGATAAAATTTTGCATCCGTATTCTGTTATTGGATGCCTTATAACATACTATGAACTCTACCACCCTGGTTGAAGAGGCTATAATAGGAGACTGTTTAGCACTCTTTCAGAAGATAGCATTTCCAACTAGTAGGTAGACATAGCCTAACATAGATTTCATACTATCTTGGCATCCAGTAAAATTGGAGTTAGTAAACCCAATGATTTGAAGTTGATTTGACCTCTGGTACGTGAGCATGTAGTCTTTTGTTCTCTGTAAGTACCACAAGATTCTTTTGGATACCTTCCAATGGTCTATTCCTAGATTTCTTAAATATCTACCCAATATCCCAACAATGTATGCAATATCTGGATGCATACATACATGAGCATACATTAGACTTCCTATTGTTGATGCATAAGGAATCTTATGCTTTTCCTTTTCATCAAAATCATTCTTAGGACATTAATTAAGACTAAATTTGTCTCATTTATTAATAGAGGTATCACTTAGTTTGCAATTCTACATGCCACATCTCTTGAGAGCCTTTTCAGTATAACTCTTTTGTGATAATTATAGAATACTCTGAAACTAATCAGGTAATCTTTGTATGCCTAATACGAAAGAGGCATCACCAATATATTTAATCTCAAAATTCTTAGCTATAAATCTCTTGATTTTATGCAATAATCCTATATCATTGTTGGCAAGCAAAATATCATTGACATATAAAATTAAAAAAATATATGTGCTCCCATAGAACTTATGGTATATGCAATCATCAAACAAATTCATCTCAAAATTGAAAGAGATCATCAGTTGATAAAACTTGAAATACCATTTTCAAGATGCTTGCTTGAGCCTATAGATGGATTTCTTAAGTTTGCAAACCATTTTCTTTGGGTTTTGTCAACACAAAATTTTCTAGTTGCATCATATAGATTATTTCATCAATGTCACCATTAAGAAACACTATCTTTACATCCATATGATGTAACTCAAGATCAAAATGAGCTACCAATGCAATTATAATCTTGAAAGAGTCTTTCAAAGAAACTAAAGAGAAAGTCTCTTCATAATTAGTGTCTTCTTTCTATGTAAAGCCCTTTGCGACAAGATGAGCCTTGTATCTCTCCACATTGCCTTTCGAATCCCTATTTGTCTTAAATATCCATCTATAATCAATAGGTTTCATATATTTTAGCAATTGGATAAGATCCCACACGTTATTGTATTTCATGGACTTAATCTTCTCATTCATGTCATTAATATACTTTTGAAAGTTAGAACTTTGCATGGCTCGACAAAAGTTGATCAGATCTTCTTGCATCACTTTAATATCAAACTCATGTTATTAAAGAAATATAATGTAGTCATTTGGAACTGTACTTTTCATTTCTCTAGTGGATCTCCTCAATGATATGAGTTGTTGAGGTTGTAAAGTTTGTTCTTTTGAAACAATTTCTTAAACGAGAGGTTTTTTGAGTTTGTCTTGATTTGTTGTGTCTTGATCAAAGTCAGGAATGTGATCTTGATCAATGCCAATAACATCCATGGAATATTAAAATGAATCTCTTGAAAGACAAAATCCCTAACTATATCTCCCCCTACAAACTCGACATTCTTAAAGAACCTAGTATTTCCTGATTCAAAAATCGACTTAGATGTGAGATTATAAAACTTGTACCCTTGGATCTTTCATTATATCATATTAAATAGAAACTCATCATTCTTAAGTTAAGTTCTTTTCATTAGACCTATAAGGATTTGCCTCAATTAGAAATCCCCAGATATACAAGTGCTTTAAACTAGGATTTTTACCCATCCAAAGTTTATAAGGGGTTTTGGTTTTAAGCTCTTCTTTCCAAAGTGATTCTAGTACGGTAGATTAAAAATCATACTCATTACCATGTTCTTAAACTTCTTGTTTCATCTTTTAGCAACATCATTCATAGTGGGTGAATACCACATTCCTCTAAGAACTTAGCAAACAATCCTGAATGTTGTTCATTGAACCATCATATCTGCCATAGTAGTCATCACCATGATTAGATCTGACGCATTTGATCCTATTAAAGAGTTAGTTATCAACTTTAGCTTTATAATTTTTGAACAGATCCAATGATTATGAATTGTCATGAATGAGAAATAAATAACCATATTTAAAAAAAATCTTCTATGAGCATTATAAAATATTATTGACTATTCCAAGAAACTGTAGGGAAATGGCCCACAAATTTCTGTATGTATAAGTTCTAAGACTTCTAAAATCATATTAGCTTTAAATCTCCTTTTATTAGTTTGTTTTCCCTTTTTACAATCAACACAAACATAAAAATTTGTGAAATCTAAAGAATCTAAAATTTTATTAGACACAAGTCGCTCTATTCTCTATCTGAAGATATGACTTAACCTTGTTTGCCCTAATCATGAGATGAATGCAATTATTGAGTGTGAAATATCGAATTTGAGCAAAGAATCAAGTGTGAATATGGCAAAAAGGCAAGATGATAGAAGACTAGGAAGAATCAAGAAAAATAAATTAGCTTTGGGTGATAGGCAATGGACACCAACCTTGACATAGTGTTGATGTTCAAATGTGGGAAAATTAATTTCTTTTATACATTTGTGGCCTAAAGAATTTGGTTTTTTCATTTTTTTTAATGGTTGTTTTTTTTGTTAGATTGGGTGGAAGAGAGTGTGTGATAAGAGTTAAAAAAATAAAATTGGTGGGAATCTTTTTTTAAAGTGAAAAAATGAAATGGTCCAACATTCCAATTCATACATGCTTGTCTGCTTTGTTTATGATTCCTTATGTGTTTTTTGTTCTTTAATTGGATTCATTAATTTTTTCAAATTGATTGTATTAGATGTTGTTGTTTGTCTGCTTTGTTTAGGATTCTTTAAATTTTCAAACTAACTATATTAGATGTTGTTGTTTGTATGCTTTGTTTAGGGTTCTTTAATTTTTCATACTAATTATATTAGATGTTGTTGAATGGTAGATGTAGTATTTAATTTTATACAGTGTAGTTTGTCTATTTTTATTTAATGTTCATTATAACATATCCTTTAAGTTACTATTTCAGAATGGAAGTACACATTGGGGCTAAATTTGTAGTTGAAGAAAGGACCAGTTCATATAAATATGAAGAGAGTGTTGATTACGTGGATTATTATTTGAAGAAAAAATGTAATTTAAGTGTATTAGAGTAATTGTATTTGGATTTCGGTGCCATGACTTGCCCCAACTCAACACTAGAGTATATGACGTGTCAAGAGGGATCATGATAACTAACACCCTAAAATGACTCTAGTTTAACTTCAAAATTCCTTGTAAGCATTTTAAAAACTTTTGGACAGAGTCTCTCCTAGTTATTAAACTATACTCCTTGGAATAAAATAACAACAATTCTAAAAATGTCATTTTCCATAAACTAGCAAACTTCATGTAACTTTACACATCCAGAACGTGGCCCAAGGCCATACATAATTCATGTAAGATACTATACACCACATAAGATATGGTCATTAACTCAAAACACAACAACCAGAATACACTATACGATATGGTAAGGAGATAAAAACAACCTAGACTTCATAGCAAAAAGTGGATCTTAAACCTCCGAACTCATGTGATATGGCCTTAAAATCTATTACTTGGGGAGGAAAGTAAATATAAAGGGTGAGTGAGAAAGCTCAATGAGTGGATAAATTTTATAAAATAGCGTAATACTCATGTAAATTATGCATGAAATGCTTATGTATTTCTTGAAATATATGCTGATAAAAATAATCTGCGTATATCTTTATGATACAATAATGTACTTATAAATGCATAATCTGAGTTTCATAAAATAATTATAATTTGGTACCTAGAAAAGCTATAAATAACATGCTCATGACTTATAATGAAATGACATTATGATAAAAATTATATGTTTATGATCTTTAGAATATAATACTGTGTCATGATCAGTATACTAGTAAAATGTATAACCATGAGAAATGTATTTTATTGCCAAGAGCACTTGGAGATTTGGTTGCACACGAAGTAGATATTTAGCACTATTTCTAGCTTTCAACTACATGTGTGTGAAACTTGCTTGATATAGCCATTACAATGGCTCAGTTGGCTATACTAATATATGAGCCATGTATGCACTGACTTAAACTAAACTTATAACAAGTTACCAAACTTATAACATCATATTGAGTTGGTAAACATCAAAGTGAGTTGAATCTAGACCAAATATATTGATCATGTTGTTTTTCCAAGTCACTACATACCTGAATGCTGAGTAGAGCAAACTATCATGAATACACGAGGGGAAGTACTTTGACAGTTGTAAAATATTTACTGAACTTGCAATTTTGTATAAAAATATTATACATAATAAAATTAATTCAATATTAATTTTCTTGAAAATTGTCATGCATGTACCTTAATAATTTTCTAATAATGAAAATAAAATATATTCTCTTGGTGTATATGTTCTTGAAGTATATTGAAATTGATTCGTAAATGTTTCTTCCAATACTAGTGAAAACGAATGGACTTTTCATTAACATGCAACTTGTAAAAATTAGATTTACTTAAACATGAATATGGTTCAATACAATGCTATCAATGCTTTAGAAAAGATATTAGGTATCTACTCACAGTACTAAATCACCGTTGGTTCTCTAAGTGGACTGTAGGGTCTATTTGCTCAACTCTCCCTAAATAATAATACTTGTCTTAGAACATGACTAATGCCATAGCTTGTTTATTTAATTCAAATTTAAAGGCACTCTAAGACTTCCAAAACTGGGGTTGTTAATAGTTGATTGTTGCATTTTAAATAGTTTTAGGGTACTCATAAACCTATCCTTGTAATTTCAAATATAACTTTTGGCATAAATGTCTAAATTCATTAATGTAAAAACATATAAAAAATTAGGCATTTTAATCTTTAAAATAAGATATAATGTAGGCATATAGAAAACCCTTTCAATTTATAGAATACTATTCATTTTAAAACATGATATTTCAACATAATTTTCATAGAACATATCATTAATTAAATCACTATAACTTTGTATAGAAAACTCAAAATGATAAACCATAAAATATTTATAAATCTGGATATCTCAAGATTAAAAACAAGTTATAACTCACCCACTTTCAAGTTGTAAAACCATTTTAAAAAACAAAAATACAGATTGGTTCCAGACTGGATTAGCAACATAATTTTTAGAGAACAACTTTCAGTTAAACGTGTATAACTTTGGATAGAAAACTTAAAATTAAAAATCATAAAATTTATTATAAAATATAAATTTATACCTTTCTAAGGATATATGAACCAAAGTCTATTTATTCATGAACTTTTCTCAGCTTCCATTTCAATTTTATGCAAAAATAGTTACATAGCTATGCTTTAACTTATAATCTCTATCTTATTTCACTTCTTTCTCCTTTCCTTTTCCCTTATTCTTTCCCTTTTTTATTCTTATAGAATTTTGTACTAACTAGATATACATAAGAATATGAATAACACATATGGCATGTGACTCACCTATTAGAAACACCAATTCCCTTTTTCTTTTTTTCGTTTGAATACTCACAAGGAAATTAAATTTGTACTCTTAAGAATAAGGGTATGAGACCTTGTTAATAAAAAATATAATTAAGTAAAATACCAAAATACCCTTGCCCATTAATTTGAAATTGGAGTTAGGGCTCACTTTTAAAGCCAACACCACACAATGTGGTGTGATTAGAAATCAAGAATCAATAATGAGTGACATACACAAACAACAGAACCACCCTCGAGCACAAAATACCCAATAAACAACCAAGGGCACACAATCCACCTTAAACCACTAAGGGACATATAGTCCAAGATATGAGAACTTAAAGCATTTAACTCTGTCCACTATTATAAAGAGGTTTTCACCAATAAAAAGTTGCATGAAGGCAACTACCAGTCGACACAAGGCTCACCTCACATAAACCACTTGCAACCACCGCCTCAAGTACTCACTAATATTGAATAACACACTAGGTATTAGTGATCTAGAAACAAAAGAAATGAGATATCAATTTGATAGAACTCTGTTACATTTTTTTGGATATCAAATAAAAAGAAATAAGGATATTTATAGAACTCAAATTTTTCACCTATTCAGCCACCTCGCCATACACCTTGCCAACCACCTCACCAAGGGAGGTAGCGAAGAAAGTGGCAAGCTTGGTGACATGGTAGTAATAAGTCACATTTTTTGTTCCAAAACTCATCCAATACTTAACATAAATACCCGTACCCAAAACAAACCAAAAGCATAAGTGATAATGTTGGCGAGCTAGCATGCACATTACATAAAATAATCCCTTATTGTTTGTAAACATTGTATACAAAGTGTTTCTAACTATGTGTGTATATATTACTAATCTACATTAACTAACCTTATATAGAGGATGATAAAACACTGAGTAAAATAAAATAGATACCATGTTTTGTACATGGGAAGCCAACACACATACATAAGAATAACGAGACTTACAATTATAGTAGTTCAAAGTATGAAACAAAGGAGACAACATGTCAAGGTGTCGTTGCTATTAATGGAGGGAGTTGATGATATTTTATTTGATGGACATGAATAAAGAGTACTATTTGCTAGTGGCATAAATGTTCATAACGCAGAGCAGTAAATTGGACGAGCGTATTCTAGTGAGGATGTTTGAAGGAGATCGATGAAATTTTGCGGAATTAGTTATGGTAGAGAAATTAAGTGCATAAGAAAATTTATTAAGAGTTAGGTGTATGATTGGGAATTGCAATTGAATGTTCCATGCCACAAAAGATAGAATGACAATACTTTTCAGATAAATACATGCAATAATGAGGATAATAAAAAGTGTCCAAGGAATTATGAGCTTAAAGACATAACTAGTTAGTTCATTGTATAAAATCATATGCAGCTGTTGAATGATGATCCAAAGGCTAGATCAAGGATGATTATTAGACTTATTAGGGAGCATTTTCATGCAACAATCCCAATCAAATCAAGTTAGAAGAGCTAAAAAGAAAGCTAGAGAGATCATTAATTGATAGTAAATTTGAAGATCAATAAACAAATTAAAGGACTATCAAGCTGTTTTGAATGAAAGAATTCCAAATAGTACAGTTGTTATATAAAATTCAAAGGATGAGGTTAGAAAGGATGTGTTTATAAGATTTTATGTGTGTAATTTGGCAATACGTTGTTTAGTAATGTTTCCTCTAGGTCATGGACTTAAACAAGAAATTCAACAATTATTGGTTTTGGCAAATGTTGAAGAACATGAGATCCAGCTGGTGACAACCAACACACCAGCTGGAAGCAGCCACCAACAGCTTGGTGGGGAAGGATAGGTTGTCCAAGAACATGCCTCTCCATAATTGTGTTTATTTTTAATTATTACAATTTTGCTTTTCTTTTGTATAAATAGGTTGTAAATATTCGTTTATTCATCATCAATAAATCCATTTCTTACATGGTATCAGAGCTTAGGAAATAATTCCAAGAAAATTCAGCTCATAGAAATTTTTCATTTTATCCTCAATCTGTTTTTTTCCAAAATCAATTTCGATTCAAAAAATAAATTCAATTTCATCCTATCATATTATTCAGATTCATCCGAGAAATCTGAAATTAAAATCAAGCCAAAATACCAAACAACGCGCCCTCACGCGCCTTCCCTGTGTTCACCGGCGTTCCATGCGCCTCGCCGGAGTAAAATGCGCCAACACGCGCTAGCTGCTGAGGAAGACGACTCCAATGACACGTCGTTCGCACGCCGCTGAAGCAAACGACGCTTCGTTCACCCGGTCCGGTCTCCATCCGGTCCGGTCCAGTTCGGTCTCCATCCGGTCCGGTCCGGTTTGGTC
This sequence comes from Hippophae rhamnoides, assembly GCA_033030585.1. Classification (NCBI taxonomy): domain Eukaryota; kingdom Viridiplantae; phylum Streptophyta; class Magnoliopsida; order Rosales; family Elaeagnaceae; genus Hippophae; species Hippophae rhamnoides. Next base: position 39,553,697 of record CM065430.1, on the reverse strand, counting down.
TTCATCCGATTCAGCGCTCACCGTTCCAGCCACTCCAGACGCTGGTTCACCCACTTTCCGACCGGTTCTGTGGCTAAAATTTCCGGTCCTGTAATCCTTGACTCATTTTCTATAAGATAAAGCATATTTCAGTTCATTATTTATTTCATAAATGGTCATTATTGTCTAAAACACATTAAACCCTATCCCGTTTTTTTGAATTTTTCACTCAAAAATCATGTCTGAAACTACCAATGAAATTCATACACAATATTCTTACAAAAATTACCCACAAATGAACTCATATGTCAAGTACAATCGATACAATAATATCGGTCACAATTCTAAAAATTATCGAAGTCATCTTAAATGTGATTTCTGTGGTCTCAATGGACACAATTATGAACACTGCCGAAAACGTCTCAAATGTGATTTATGTGGTTTGAATGGACATTACATCAACATGTGTCGGAAGAAAAGATCAATTCAAGATAAGAAAGATGCAACTTATGGTTTCTCCTCCAAAGCTCACCATACTAATCTTCAGGAAAGCAACTCCAACACAAGGACACCATCCCACAACCTTACATATGCTCAATATCATGAGCTTCTTACACTTCTCAATCAAGCCAAATCAGGTAGCATGGTAAGACAAATGACTACTTCTTCAGGTAATATATCATGTGCGAATGTTTTCCATTCAGAAACTCGTTGGATTCTTGATACAGGAGCAACTGATCACATGGTCTGTTCTCAAAACCTTATGAGCTCTAGCATTCCAGTCACTAATCGGCATGTACATTTACCTGACCATTCACTTGCCCATGTCACACATATTGGCACTGTACATTTTTCCAATAATTTCATACTCCATAATGTCTTATGTGTTCCCTCCTTCAAATTAAACTTGGTTTCAATAGCCAAACTAACTCAAACTACACTTTGTCATGTCACATTCACTAATAATATGTGCCTTGTTCAGGACAAATGCTCGGGGAAGACGATTGGGATGGGAACTGAGAAAGAAGGACTATACTACCTGACTATTTCGAAGAAGGCTGAATGTTTCTCTATTTCAAATACTACTCCAACCAACCCTCATCTATGGCATCAACGACTTGGTCATCTATCTAATAACAGTTTGCGTGAGCTTTCTCTTTCCATTAACATACCTTTTTGTTCTATTAGTGATTGTTCCATTTGCCTACTAGCTAAGCAAACTCGTAATCCATTTCCTTTAAGTTCCATCAAAACAAAAGCACCTTTTGAACTAATTCATGTTGATATTTGGGGTGGTTATCACATTCCAGCACTTAATGGAGCATGTTATTTCCTCACTATTGTTGATGACTACTCAAGATGCACATGGGTCTATCTCTTAAACACCAAATCTAATACACACACATTTCTCACCACCTTCATTAATCTTGTTGAAACATAATTTGCATCCAGAGTTACAATCATTCGTAATGATAATGGACCAGAATTCTTTATGACCGAGTTGTTTTCTAGAAAAGGAATCCTGCATCACACTAGTTGTGTCTCTACCCCTCAACAAAATGGTGTTGCTGAACGCAAACATCGTCACCTTCTCAATGTGGCTCGTGCATTACTTTTCCAAGCCAACCTCCCTAAACAATTCTGGGGAGATGCCATTCTTACAGCCACATACCTCATAAATCATACTCCAACACCTGTTCTCAAGGGAAAAACACCATTTGAAATCCTTTTTCACAAAACTCCTAGGTATGAACATCTTCGTGTTTTTGGTTCCCTTTGTTTTGTGTCTGCACATCATGATCGACTCACCAAGTTTGATGCTAGGTCACATAAATGCATATTCATTGGGTATCCATCTGGGATCAAAGGTTATCGTGTCTACAATCTGGAAACAAGCAAGACTTTAGTGTTTCGTGATGTTATCTTTCATGAACATGTATTTCCTTATTTCACTTCCGTTGTCAACACTCCAACTCTATTTCCTCCATCAGAAGATACTATTTATGATGACATACCCAACATTCGTCAATCAATCAATCCAAATATATCACTTGATCATACACCATCTGTCCTTCCAACAATCAACTCAGACACTCTTCATCTTTAAAATTCATCTCCAGAAACATCATCATCAACTTCTCCACCACACATAACTCCCCCAACACCAGTCACACATAGGCTTCGTCGATCCACCAAAGCTCCTAGCTTCCTTCAAGAATAACATGTAGAAGCTTTTCCTTACCTTCTCGGTCCTTCCCTTCCCTTCGTCTCACTCAGCATCGTCCAAAGACAAAGGTACTTCTCATTCTTTATCTCATGCACTTACCTATGACCAATTATCACCTGCACATTGTGCCTTTGCTACTTCTATTTCCATTCTTAGGGAACCAACCACCTTTGATGAAGCTTTCAATGATCCAAAATGGCGGTTTGCCATGAAACAAGAACTGGATGCCCTTGGAACTAATGGGACTTGGACGCTTCAATGTTCTTCCTCCAAACAAGAAACCAGTTGGTTGTAAATGGGTCTACAAAATCAAGTATAATCTCGATGGCTACGTGGAACGATACAAGGCACGATTAGTGGCCAAAGGATAGAGTCAATTTGCAGGTTTTGACTACCAAGAAACTTTTGCACCAATAGCCAACCTTGTCACTGTTCGGCTTCTCCTTGCCGTTGCTGCTATTCAAAATTGGCATCTTCGACAACTTGATGTCAACAATGCTTTTCTCTATGGTGATCTTCATGAAGATGTCTACATGTCCCTTCCACCTGAATTCGGACGAAAGGGGGAAACACTGCAGTATGTAAGCTACATAAATCTTTGTATGGACTCAAACAAGCCTCACGACAGTGGTTCATCAAGCTATCAACAACACTTAAGCTAGCTGGTTTTAACCAATCCAAGTATGATCACTCATTGTTCGTCCGAACCTATGGTAATTCCTTCTCAGCTCTTCTTGTCTATGTAGATGATATAATCATAACATGAAACAATATACAAGACATTGAAGAAACTAAGAATCATCTCATGAGACAATTCAAGCTTAAAGATCTTGGTGAATTAAAGTATTTTTTGGGCATAGAAGTTTCACGTTCCAGTAAGGGAATTGGTCTGTCATAACGTAAGTACGCACTTGAAATATTGGAGGACATGGGTTATCTTGGTGCCAAATTTGCCAATTCACCTATGGAACAAAATTTATCCCTCAGCAAGGTTGAAGGGGGATTCATCAGTAATCCCACATCCTATCGAAGACTTGTTGGGAGATTAATATACTTGACCATCACAAGGCTCGACTTAGTGTATGCCGTGCACATTCTCAGTCAATATATGGATAAACCACGACAACCACATTTGGAAGCAGCTATTAACGAGTGCTACGATATGTCAAGAACACACCAGGGCAAGGTCTCTTTTTCTCAAAGAACTAGTTCATTACAACTAAATGCTTTTTGTGATATGGTACCGGGCAAAATGTACGGATACACGACGATCAACCACATGATATTGTATGTTTCTTGGAAACTCGCTAATTTCTTGGAAGACTAAGAAAAAATACTGATCTCGCGATCAAGTGCAAAGGTATCACTGGCACGGCAATGGCGTATTCAAGTAACTCCGGTTACGATATATATTTTGGATGATTTAGGTATCGAAACACTCTCAACCAACCAAGTTATATTGTGACAATCAATGACTCTTCACATTGCATCAAATCCAGGTGTTTCATGGCGAATAACCAAACACATAGAGATCGATTGCCATCTAGTAAGAGAAAAGATTCAAGCTGGAATGATCAAAACTTATCATATCTCTACATTGAACGAGCAACCGTGAGATATATTTACCAAATCCCTCGAGTTTTCCACAATTCTCGAGCTTACTTAACAAGTTAGGAATAATTAACATATATTCTAACTCGAGGGGAATGTCAAGAACATGAGATCCAGCTGGTGACAACCAACATACCAGCTGGAAGCAGCCACCAACAACTTGGTGGGGAAGAATAGGCTGTCCAAGAACATGCCTCTCCATAATTGTGTTTATTTTTAATTATTACAATTTTGCTTTTTTTTTTGTATAAATAAATTGTAAACATTTCTTTTATTCATCATCAATAAATCCATTTCTTACGGCAAAAGAGTTGGTTTTGCTCCCTTAATGATAAAGATACTCAATGGTTCTTGACTTGTGGATCTGCAGCTAAAGGTAGTTCTACTTTAACCTTCGTTTCCATTACTTGTTGACATTAATTTCACATCCCTAGGTCTATGATCTTATCCATCCATTTCAAATTAAGTATTCTATCAAAATCAAGTGTGTTATTAAAAGACATTGTGCAAACGTAATAATGAATAAAAAAGGACATATGTACATAATATGCCTTGCATTCCTAACAGTACTAGTGAGAGAAATACTTATCTATTCCTAAGTATAATATGTTAAGGTATATAAAAATTATGAGTTTTCTAATATTAAAAAAAAATAAGTTTTCTAATATTAAAATGTTATGTAAATGACTCAAAACAATCATAATATTTATAAAATCTATTGTAACATTATATTTAATTAATATGAGATATTATTCTTAATATTCTCCTTAAAATATGAATCTTTGTCTCTTATAAAACCTATTACTTTATATTTTTAATATATTTTATTATAATCTATTCTATTCTAGTAACATATATCTTTTTATTTTTATAATACTCATTTTAATTTTTTTTATTACTAAAATATAAATTTTTTGATTTAATTAACTAAAACTTTGATATCATATTAAAGCACATAAAAATCAAGAATTTTTAATCTTAAAATATTAATACACTGTATGAACATATCTATGATTTATCGTAACGTTATATTTAATTAATACGAGATATTATTATTAACTTAATATCAAAATTTAATATCTAATTTTGAAGGTTTACTTATAGTTCGGTGGATCTTATAAAGCACTTCCGACCGCAAAAAAGAGTTTGAGTATCAAATGAGAAAAAAATTGTCGGATACGCTTTCAAAACTCATAAAGCACATAATGATGTGCTTATTCTCAAAATAATTTTTTTAAACTGTTTTTAACATAAGCACACGCAAATGAAATCTTAATTTATAGAATAAAGTCTATAATCTTTATAAATTTGATTTATTAAGTCGAAGTTTTCAATTTTTTTCAAATTAATTTAATGTTAGTAATTTAGTTTGTTATTAATTAATAGTTCAATTCATAGTATTGTCACTAGCTTATATTCACGTGATATTTATGTACTACAATGTTAAACTAATTTAATGAAAATTTTAATTAAATTGAACTTGATTTGTCAAATTTAAAATGGTTATATACTAAATTGTACGTAAATTAAGAGGTTATGGATTATTAGAGATAAAAGAATAGATGATAAACCATGAAGAAATAAAAAGTTAAATTACCAAGCGCTTATGTGCTAACTTTGTATATTTTATTTGAATTTTCACTGCAGGTTTTGCAGGTTCAGACTTGGAATCAGACTCTAAAGAAATACAAAGAGAAATAATTGAGAATCTAGCCAAGGATTTGCTTGAAATATGTATACAAATTGCTTAGCATTCTGATCTTTCAACAATGAGATGGGATGAATTAATGTTTAGATATCCTTGGAAACTGGCATTTGGGACTTTAAACAAACACAACATCACAGTGGCTGGTGATGCTATGCACCCAATGACACCTGATTTAGGACAAGGAGATCATTCAGCACTAGAAGATGCAATGGTTTTTAGTAGGAAGATTGGAACAATGTTTATACAAAAATGGGTGTGTTTTTCCAAGAGAAGTGGATAGAGCATTAGCAGCATATGTTGAAGAAAGGAGGTGGAGGGTTACTTTTTTGATTATTGGCCCATCTTTATCAGGCTTGATACAACTAGGAGGGTCTACATGGTGGATGAAATTCTTGAGGGATGTCATATTTTATAAATCCCTTTACAATAGGATTTTTAGTGTTACCAATTTTGATTGTGGGGAACTTCCCTATGGAGATATGATCTAGTTAAGCTTTGCTTAAATTTGGTCCAAAGCTCATTTTGCAGAGAGAGTAGGGTAAATATTCATTTTTTCAAAAGTAGCAATTATAAGACCCAAAACTCATAGTTTTAATGTTACATTAATTGATATTTTATCAAATTATCCCTACATATCAAATAACTGCCCACATGCTTGTAATTGGTTCCACTATTCATGCACCATCTTCGTCCAGCGTCAACTTGCATCGTAATCCACTATAACAATATTCACAATCAAACCAATTAAAATATTCGATCCATACTAGTTACAAAATCAGTGAAAAAAATCATAGCAATATTCCTTATATAATATAATCTCGAAAACTGTCAATCGTAAATTGAAACTGAGAAATTGAGATTTTGAGCCAAAAATTGAGAATATTAAACTAAAAATTGATATTTTGATTTACCTCCGACTTTAAAGAATCAAACCTTTACAACAATATAAATTAAGATTTGACCAAGTTCTACAATAATTTTTTCGTCCATCATTTGATTCTCTGTAGATCTGAATTACTCTCAATAATTTGAAATGTATTTCTTTACGAAATACGTTTATATTATTCTACGTTTGATTTTAATCGAGTGTTAAAAATAAATATATATAGAATTGAAAATAAGTTTAAGAGGTGTTGTCAAGTTACAAAAAAAAAAAGAGAGAGAAAAGAGACGTGAAATACAAGAATATGAAAAGAAAGACAAAAGATGGTATACTAAAATATCAAGTTAAAGTTCAATTGTAATTAAAAAGTGTACGATGAAAAAAAAGAAGCTAAGGTGTGGAAAGAGCCTAAGTGTCTTTATTTATCGACCCCGCACCTAAGCCTTACATTACAACCATGTAATATCCTTATTGATCTTTAGTTAAGTGCATATTTATATTAGTGGAGAGGGATGTGAAAAATAGACCTATGAGACTTGTTCTAAGATTGAATTGATTAACATACTCATATAGGTTGATTTCACGAGTACATTGGATAATATCATGTGTAACACACATACATGAATCAATTTGTCAAAAACCTTGCATATTCTTGTATTCATGGAACGTTGATTGATGAATATGTGAACTTCTTTATCATAAGATTGTACGACTTTTAAGAGAGAGTTTTCGTGAAATATGCATGTACTAATAGAAGTATATTTTTGAATATACTATCCATGTTATTTTATTTAGTTATACTCGACTTTACTTGAGGACAATCAAATAGTTAAGTTTGGGGGTATGATAGCTCTATGAAAATTGAGTCATTAGCTCACTTTTTTACTTAATATTAACTTGTTTTATTCAATAAATAGTATTTTTTAAGCTAAACTATTAAAATATAATTTTTTTAGTGAAAATGTGAAAATATAATTTTTGTGATTTTTTGAAATGTTTATGAATTTTTAACGTATGGCATTTCAGAAGCTACCATGTGGCTTGCCATACAAGCAGAGGAACTAAATAGGCAAGCCACACGGACGCCACACAAGTAGGAACAATGAATCGTAGATCGTTGCATGTGAGGAAGACGAATCACGTGTCGGTACAACGTTTAATCCAAGTTCAGAGCTTGGTCAAACCGTCACACCACGTGTCACCACTTTACTCTTCCAACCTTTCCACCGTATGCCACGCCATCCACAAATCACGTTGTGCTGATTTAACATGCATTGACTTAGACCGGTCTCTCTTGCCATAAGTCACGCTCTTATTCGCCCAGTGAATTCCATGTGCCACGTGTTGTGCTATGATTGGTTGACACTGTTCATTTTGATTGTTTTGATCTCAACCCTTGATCTAAAATTGATTTGATGGTCCAGATATCACCTAAGCTATATTTAAGCCCCTAATCACCCCATAAACTTGAATAAGCCACCATTAGCATAATTTCGGTCTATTTTTGGAGTGAAAAAGAGAAAATACAAAAAAATTCAAAAGAAAATACAATTTTGGTGGAGATTCAAGAGGAGATTAACACTACAATTGAAGAGATTGATTGTTTTTTTCTTCTACTATTTTTTTTATCAGTTTTTATGACTTTCTTTATGAAAAATATGAGTTTTATGAGCACAATTATGTATAGTTAATTTATTAATCTAAGGATTTTACTAACCTAATTTTCATCATGTGATGATCTAATATTTTACCCCAATTATAATTATAATTTAATTATATTATTTAATCTGATTTTTATGCTATTAATTATTTGGCCAACAATTTATCTATAAAGACAATTAAATATATTTGAAAGAATTATTTAATTATTTGTCTTGATTACATAACATGCATAGTTTCTAGGCAGAGATGTATGATTCTTACGTATGTGATCTATAATTGATGAAATTAATGGGTAGTATGCAATTTAATTAGCATGAGAGTGTGATTAAATTAATTATTATATGATGTGTAGTTTACTTGAGAGAGGAATACATGCTAGGTTAGATTTAATTGATCATGTAATTAATTGATAATTATATTAGGGGGATTTAAGCGATTCACATGTTTAGAAAATTGAAGGATTAAGTATTCTTATATATTTTCTCATTTATCTTCTTACTTACCAAATATAATTTAATTGATTATTACTATTTAATTTTAGTTATTTTAATTTTGCTTTCTTAAAATATAAAAACACAAAAAATTAATTTTTATTTTTTTAGTTTTAAAAATTAGTTTTTAATAAAATAATCTTTATGAGAATAATATTTTCTTATCATTATATTACTTATTACGATACGTATATTTACGTTTTCATTGCATACACAATTTGTATTATAATCAACCATATACATGATTGCTAGAAAAAAATGTAAATGTACATAACAAACTAAAACTTAGAAATTAATGAAGAAAACAAATAAAAATAACACATAACTAAAAAATGAAACCTGTTACATTATTATTCTACTTCATTGTAAAATCATAGATTACAAATGAATCCAAGTTTCTTTTGCAAATAACACGGTTATAAAACCTAAAAATAATTAAGAAAGCAAAAGTAAGGTGTGCAAAAACATACTATAAAATATATAATATTTTAAAAAACAAATAACAATGAAGAAAAAAATAACAATGTAACTTATTGCAAAATGTTTTTAATACAATGTAACAATATATATTCAATACATATATAAATTAAAAAATAAAGAATTTATTACAGATATCAATTAAAAATTTATAAGAAAAAACTCAATCTCATTAACATCATCCTTCCACATGTGGATGAGTTTTCTTAGGTTGATTTAGTATTATCAAACCCTTTCTTCTTAGACATCCTACAACAAAATCAGGTTAAAAACATTTTAACTTAAAACATAAAATTCCATATCAAACACAAAGAGAAGAACATAACAAAGATTTGAAAACAAAACTTTCAGAAACACAAGCTAATGTATAAGATAAGATACCATATAAAAAATAATAAGAACAACTTAAACCCTAACATACAAATCTTCATAGTAACTCATAAGCAAAATATCAAATAAAATAACAACTATAAAATAAAAAAAAAACAATAAAAAAGAAAAGATATTAATTACAAAAATAGGCTAACATTTAAAGTAAAAACAAAAATGAAAAATAAAATATAGACACACTAAAAAAAATGTAAGTTAAAAAAAATACAAATAACAACACAGAACACAAAAAACAAAAGAGAACAAACTTACTTGTTAGTGACTACCACAATGATAACAAAATATCAAAGCATAAAAATAAAAAAACAAATAAGATATATGAAATATGTGTAATGAATACAAATAGAAACAAACGAATTGAATAAGTTTAAAACAACTTACTTCGGTAAGTAACAAATAAAGAAATCACAAAATCAAAAGACCCAAAATCACAAAAATAAAATAAAATATATACTAGATGTGAGATGAACGAATCAAGAAAATCAAACAAAACAATTGAGCAATGTGAATAAAAAGAGTAAAAAAAGAACTGAAAAAGAAAAAAGAACAACAAACAGATTGAACAAACACAAAAAAATGAAAAATCACTCACTAGTAACGCAAGCAAGAACACAAGAAACTGCATAGATAATCAACAAAAAGAAGCAAAAATGAGGATGAAAAATCAAGAGCATGAAATCGAAAAATGAAGGAGAGATATATGAGAGAGAGTTAAGATATCAGTTACGCTTGGCATCTTGGATTTCAAACTCAGTATACCGATATACTCTCTATTAAGCAAATGGGTAAAACGTCATCTTACCTACCTAAAATGACCTCAACTCATGAATTCAGAAAAAAACTAATACACTATGATATACCCTATATTTTAGTGTATTCTCACCATTTTGCATCCTCAATGTATTCGTATATGGATCTATTGACAATCCAATGTGCAATATGGTATTCCTAGACTAGTATTACTATCCATTGTATAAAAAATCATAGAGGCTTACAGTAGTCTCAGTGTGGTGTAGTCTAACCTTTTTGTAGGTTTTAAGAGTTTGTTAGATATGATTTGTTCCTATCAGCCTATAAATAGTGTGTTGTGCCAAGTGAACTACAATAATAGAATTTAGTTTTCTTCTTCATTCATCTTTACTGTCCAAGCAAACTCAAATTCTTGTATGAAAATTCATCTACTCATAGATATTGGTCAACTATTGCTAGGAATTTTAAAGATGACTCTAATTCTAATATATAAAGCTATGATGGAGGTTATAAACAATGAAAAAAGATAATCATTCCATGAATGAAATATTGAAAAGGCTAAGGAGTTATTTGATCCTGTGTCAGCCACTAGAGATCAGATTTCAACAAGAAAGCAAATCCTTTTTATTTGCTTGGAGGTTTGAAATAAATAAGTTATCTCTCTCTAGTTACTAATGTTACAAATAAGAAGAAAATACTTGGATTGGGTGAAGTATTCTCTATGGTGCACACCTACAAGAGACAAACCATAAGGATGAATCTTGTGGATTTCTCTTTGATACAAGCCAACCTTACACAAAATAATCATAGATCTTAATAATTTGTTGTATAACCATTGCCCTCATAATTATCACATCGACAGTACGCGCTTACTTTTTGTTAGGTTTATGTTAGTATTGACAATATTCGTAAAACAAAATAATTAATTATTATTTTAATTTCTAGGTGTGTCTTAGAAAAATATTTCATTCCATAGAAACTATTGCACCTCAACAATTACATATCAGTATGATTCTATTCCCATGCACATTAGATTTCATGTTAGATACAGTAGGAAAAATATGAATTTGAGTCATTCGACTGTTCGAGTGTATATTGGATTGATTGAGTAATAAATTTGATTAATCTGATTTCAATATATGACTAGATCGATCGAGGGATATACTCGATCAATCCATTTGTTTTTAAATATTGGTTAAATTTATTCTAAATCAATAGAGTGGATATTCAATCAATCGACTAATACACTCGATTGATCGACCAATTAATTGAATCGATCAAACAACCAGTTATTTGATTTTAAAATTTTAATTTACCATACTTTCGCTTACTAGATATTTAGATCTATAACTAAATAAACTTTTATTTGGTATTAGAGCAATCACTAGATATACTTAGTGCCTATGAACTTATTATGGATAACTTAAAAGAGGGCTCATTTATAGCCTGTGCTCCTTACTTTGATGGGTCAAATTACCCATATTGGAAGGCTTGTATGGTAGTCTTTTTACAGTCTATAGATGAAAGCGTCTAGAACTTTGTGCTTTATGGTTGGGAACCACCTATGGTTGCCAAAGATAATGTACTCATTCCTAAGCTTAGGAATAAATGGATCAATCAAGATAAAATTGGTAGTAGCTAAAATCAAAAAGGAAATAATGCTATTTTTAGTGTTATGTCTACTGATGAGTTTTGTCATATTTCACATGTTGAAACTCCTAAGCATGCTTGGGATATTTTGGAGGTTACTCATGAGGATACATCACAAGTTGGACAAATAAAACTTCACATACTTGGTAATCAATTTGAAAATATTAGGATGAAAGAAGATGAGATTTTTTTCTAAATTCTATGCTAGATTATGTGATATTACTAACATCTTTGCCAATTTTGGAGAGAAAATTGATGATTTTATGATAGATTGGAAGATTCTTTGCTTACTACTAGATTTATTCCATGCAAAGGTTACTACAATTGATGAAAGCAAGGATGTAGACAACATCAAAATAGAAGAACTTATAGGATCACTTTAAACCTATGGGATGAGCTTTCAAAAACCTTCAAAGAACAAAGGTATTGCATTCAAAGTTTCTATGATTGAAGAAAATGACAATGATGATGAAGAATTGACTCTCTTAATTAGAATATTGAACAAAATACTCAATAATAAGAATCCTTGTAACAAAGGACAATCAAGTTATCAAAGGATCAAAATCTAAGAGAATTCAAATATGTGAGTTCTGATGATAAGAAATCTAAACCCAATGGAACTTAATGTTTTGAATGTATGGGTTATGGTCACTTTGCAATTGGCTGTGCAAACAAGAAGAACCAAAATGAAATAGCTTTCAATGCTGCACTTCTAACTCGGAAAGTGATAATGATAATCTAGTTGTCTGGCATCAATTACTTGGCATTTACTACAACTACTGGTAGACAATCTAGTAAGTTTGATATTGATTTAGATGATGAGAAAAGTGATGTTGAATTTCTACTCAAAATATTTAATGTTATTAATAGTAATGAAGTATTAACAAATATATTAGATGAAAAGTGGAAGTAGTTAAAATAAATGACAAACTTAAATCCATTGAAATAAATTCCTCAATTATAGAAAAAGAAAAAATTGAACTGTCTGAACGTGCAAATATTTTGAATTCAAGTCTTGTAGATGTTAAATAGTAAAATAAGAATCTTATGTAGAAACTTAAACAGTCAAAAGAAGTTGTGAAGAGGTTAACCGTTGGAGCTGAAAGGCTAAACAAAATTCTAAATTATGGAAAACTTGTTGGAGATAAGAGAGGAAAAGGGTATGTAGATGACGATTATATGCCATCATTTTCAAAAGCAACTAATTTTGTAAAACCCTCCAACCCTTTTTCTTCACATGATTCAAATATAGCTTAAACATCAAATACTACTGTGATAAGGCCTTCTAACCCTACTCCTAATAATACTCTTTATACACAAAGAACAACTATATATGTGATTGAAAAATTTATTAAGTTTGTGCATGTCTGTCATCATTGTAGTAGGAAAGTAGGCCCAAGTGTATATGTTTTTATGAATATTCCTAAATATAATAATACTTTTCATGCTTCATATAATAACACTCATAACCATCATACATATATGCATATTGCATCATATTCTAAGATGAATGGAAATTATAATAACATGCTTAAATTTTTTACTATAAAGCATGAAGTTATTGGTTCAAAAAGGAAGGTAAAATTCAACACTTATAGTTCTAGGGCTAATTACCATTATCCTATCATGCATGGTGCATTTTCATTTAGGATAAATGAGAAATCTAATGGTAAGTTTAAGAATATGCCTATGACAACTAAGGTAATTGATTTCCAATCCAAATATTTTAAAAAATAAAAATTCACCTAGATATTTTTTTTAGTGCTCATTTGACCCTAGGTGAACATCTTTAGTTTCATTGTTTGTTTTTTTTATGTTTTTTAGTTAAAAAAAGAGGTAAAAAAGAATAAAAATAAAAAGGGAAGTAAACATGCTTTAACATTGACATGATCATTACATACTCCACTCTTACTTATTTTGATTGGTTACACATTATACAATGGATATTTTGACTTGTGTATTTAGATATTTTTCACATCTGGTGATCGATGTTGATATGAACCTACCCACACATTCATTGGATACATAAATATGTCATGCTAGAAGTTTATAATTAATTATGTGAGATTTTAGGGTATGAGATAACCTTGTCTGTGAAAATTAAGGTTGAACTCTATCTTTCATTGTATAAAATGCAGCTATAGAGAGGGATACCTACTGTGATGTGTAAAAGCTACCACAATAAGCAGAAATGACTACCTTATAAATAGTTTACAAGTCATTATAATAGGTATACTGACTTGTGCGTATTTTCTTAAAAAAATAATGATAATAAAGGACCACAAAAAGAAAATAAATTTTTTGTATGGACAAAAAGAAAGAGCCATAATTGGTTATGCAAAAAGAAAATAAATAATCAATCCCTAAAAAAAATTAATACAAGAGGGGAATACAAAAAAAAAAACGATTAAAGTTCTCTCTTGGTAAATAAATTTTATTTTGTGAAAGTATGAATTCAATTGTAATTTTTTATGATAGGTGATACTCCTTTTGAATCTTTCATAATTAATCGTAAATAAATAAGTTAACATCCCATTGCAGTTCCAATACATATTTTACTTTTGGTGATTGTCAATGTGTCTCCATATGTGTTAGTATGTGAGTGTGTCTTGTCTACATATATTTATGCTATCAATGGATAGTCATCCTTTGAATAAAATTAATTTCATCATTTGTGTGTATTGTTAGTCATGTTAAGCTAAGTCTATTACTCTCAATTCAAAAAAATTATATATATATATATATATATATAATTTTTTATAATTTTTTTAGTCTAATTCATTTAAAGCAATCGTAGAACTTGAGGGTTTATTCATTTTTGGAACATATTGTTTTTAGCTATTTGTTTTAAGCTTTTAAGAATGTGTACTTCTTTCAGTTGTTAAATACACTACTTACTTATTTAACCTGTTGCCTTTATTTCATGATTATATTATTTATTTGTATGACAAAAATGGAAACAAATTAGAACTTTAATTTAAAAATCTACAAAAATGAGAGCTAATTTAGGGAGAACACTTTGGAGATATTATATATAAGGGGAGTACTTCTTTTAATTTCTATCTAATGATTACTCACTTAGGAATATTCTTCACTTTTTATATTGTTAAATACATTGAACTAATGAATAATGAGTCTTTCGGGAAAGTTGTTTGAATATTTATGTTTTTAGTGTAAACATCAAGCTAAGATGCACTACTATGTAAAATTTAATTTTAATGTGAGCGTTATGTAGTGAGAGAGAGGTTTTTTCACACAAATATGCCAAAGTGGGAGATTGTTAGGTTTATGTTAGTATTGATGATATTCGTGATACAAAACTTATGATTGTAATTTTAGTTTCTATATGTGTCTTAGAAGAATATTTCAAGCTGTAGAAACTATTGTGCCTCAACGATCACATATCAGGTATGTTTCTATTCTCGTACACGTTAGATTGCATATTAGACATGGTATGAAAAATATAAATTTAAGCCACTTGATCAATCGAGTGTATACTAGATCGATTGAGTAATATACCTAATTAGTTTGATTTTAATCTATGACTAGATCAATCGAGAGATATACTCAATTGATCCACTTGTTTTTAAGTATTGGTTAAACATATTTTGGATCAATTGAGTGGACGTTCGATCGATCGACCAATGTACTCATCGATCGAGTAGCCAATTATTTGATTTTAAAATGCATTTCTAATACAAATTAGATCAATTTTTTTACCATATTATCCTTATTTCTTAAAAGTATTTTAATTGATTTTATGGACAATATGATAATTCTACTTTAACTTATTGTGCTTCAAAATATTCTTTAACTACAAACCTTAGCACACATTTGAAACTAACCACACAAGAGCATTCTTGAGTATTATTCTCTTTATCTTATTTTTTCTATTGTTTTACAAATTTAAGATAATATTTATTTAGATTTTTTTATTTAGTTAATTTATCAAATATTGATGGTTGTGTTTGATTGATTAATAATTCTAATTAGTTTATGATATTTTGATCATATGTTCTTATAATTTCTTCTTTATTTTTGTTTTTGAATTGTTGGATCAAATAATTGTGTGTGTCAAATTATAATTCTTTGGTTTGATTATAAATCTTTAAATAAGCTATCTTTATTGAACTTGTGCTTAAACTAATTGTTCTAGAGTTGCTAGTTGTATTTGATTTATCTTATATATAATTTAAATTAATTAGTTAGAATTTTTCATTATTGAATCTACTCTAAGACATATACTTACACTTGTGTTTATGCACTAATGTTTCAGGTGACAATGGTGTAGGTTAAATTAACTCATGGGACTTGAGTTTGTCGGAGCACTAATCCAGATCCAAATGCTTATCTCGTAGAGACTATGATCAATGTAACGGCTTATAAGTAAGTTATTTGAGGGAACTACCTGGGTAGATAATTTAGATCCTAGCTTTGTAATTAGATACTTATTTTTCATAATGGATAGTTAGGTGGTCCAGTGGATTGATGATTTTTCTCTTAGGTTATTGGTATGACCTAAGTTATTTCCACCTAAAATTCTTGTGTGTTGATCTTTTTATTTTCGCATTACTTTATGTACACGTGATTAACTATTTGAAAACTTATAAAATTTTAATTTACCATACTTCCACTAACCAGATATTTAGATCCATAACTAGACAAACTTTTACTTCTAAATATTCCTATAAACCCACTTTAACTATTAATTCTCAACCTAATCAATCTTCCTCATATCAGCCAACCAAACCTATCCATAACAATTCTTTGGTGATGGAAATGATGGAGGTAGAGGTACCTATAAAGGAACATGTCAAATCAGTAGAAAAGTGGTTGGGTCATAGTGCCTCAAGAAGTAGGTTTAGGTATGTTTCATCTCAAAATACCATTGTTTTTGCACAATCTAATTTTCAAACTCAAAATAATCAAGTTTTTAAAACCTATTTTTTCACCTTATTTCTTTCCTAGACTAAATGTAACCCCTTGATCGTAAGCATTTGTTACTAATGTGATCGAAACTGCTTCATCTACACATTTTCCACCATCTACCTTACCACCATTGTTACCTTCACCAATCAACCCTACACCATCACCTATTTCTCAACCTATGTCAATCTTACCAAATACTATACTTGCTTCATCTTCTAATGTGTTTCCTGGTTATACTGCATGTACATATGATGCAACTTAACATGAATCACAATATACTTCAATGTATGATCAATTTTATCAGTCGTGTCCTTACAAGCATACAATGCTATGATTGCAACATTGTCGATACATCGGGATCTAAATTGTTATTTAGACTCTAGAGCTGTTCATTATTTGACATTAGATGAGAGACCCTTAACTGGTGCTTCAACCTACACAGGGCTAGAGGTAGTGATGTTAGGTAATGTAATGGTCATTCAACTCCTATTTATCATGTAAGATGTGGAAATGTTGGTGTTGAAAATTTGATTTTCAAACTCAATTATTTACTACATGTGCCTCAATTGGAAAAAAATCTTATTTCAATAAGACATGTGTATTGATAATCATGCCTCAATGGATTTTTTGTTCTAATTTCTTCTATGTGAAGGGATTTAAGCAAGGGAACAATGGTGATAACAAGAGGTGTGGATAATGGTCTATAAATTTTCTAATAGCTTTTATCGTGAACATATGTCATCTACCAAACCTGAAATGAATAAATAGGTTATATGTCATGGCTCCTCTCCTAATATGATATCTAGTAATATTCATCTACCTATACTACCTAATAACTCTATCTCTATACAATGCAATAAAGCATATGTATATGGACTAATCTCGCATCATAGACTAATACATCCTCATTTGTTTATTTTGAAGCAAGTGTTATATGAAATAGATAAGACTAGTCATCAAAATCTTGCACATGATATATGTGGTTCATGTAAATTGGGAAAGTCTCACATACTTTCTTTTTTCAAATTCATGAAAGGTCTATGAGGCCTTTGATATTATACGTGTGGATATATGGGGGCCTTCTCCAATCATTGCTGAAAATGGAGTTAGATATTTTCTATTATTTGTCTATAATCATACTAGATTCCAATGGCTCCATTTGCTTCATAATAAAAGTCAAATTGCCCAATTTTTTGTTCATTTTAAAGCACTTATAAAGAGACAATTTAATAAATAAATTAAAAAAATTTAAACTGACGGTGGAATTGAGTTTAAAGCTATAGAATCACTTTTATTTCAAGATGGTTACAAAAGAAGCATCAAATGTCCTTACACTCAGAATGGGGTTATGGAATGTAAAAATAAGCATGTAGTTGAAACTAGACTATCAATGATGATTAAGGCAGGTCTTCCACTTGAACTTTGGATGTATGGTTTCAAGTAGCTGTGTACATAATAAATAGATTACCATCCAAAACTGTATGATAAATCTCCATTTAAGATATTGTACCATCACAAACCAGATTGTTATAACGTGAGGATTTTTGGGTGCTTATGTCATCCTTATATATATACTAGATCCTACTCAGCTTCTAAATTGGACTTAAGGTTTGTGCCATATGTCTTTGTGTGATATTTAGAACCTCAGAAAGGCTACAATTGTCTAAATCTTCTAACTAAAAGATTATATACTTCATCTCATATGGTGTTTAATGAATTTGAGTTCCTTTACCTTATAACCAGTTCTACTATCCATGATAAGTCTATCTAGTAACAAAGCCCAGTGAAAAATCTTTATCACTTGGTCATTATGTTTCAATTAGCTCATCACATGGTCAAAAAAGAACCATTTACAACGTTGTACATAGTCTTGTCCCATCTCAGTCTATACTATCTGCTGGTAATCCTATAACCATAGACTTTAGTTTGCATACTTTACTTTATACTCTAAGTCTGTTGTGATGATTCCTAATACCTTTAATTCTTTTTCAAACACTTTTTATTCTTTTTCTTTGCTAAATACTCCTATCTCAATAGATCTACATGGTATTCTTGGACTAGCACTACTGTCTGTTGTATATACAAGTGTAAAGGGTAATAGTGGTCTTAATATGGTGTAGTCTAGCCTACTTGTAGATTTAGAGTTTTTTAAACATGAGCTATCACTACTACAAAAAGGGGTATTTAAGTCGATATGTAAAGTCGACTTATAATGAATTTAAAGTCAATTCGGTGTAGAACCGATGCTACGAACTATGTGGATAGTGTCGGTTGACATGTAGAACCGACTCTACACACGTGGATATTTTCTTTTCTCTTCCTTCTTCCCCAGACAGAAACTATTCCAAGCGTTACATAACTCTCAAAAACCCAAAACCTCCTCCACTCTTTCTCATTTTTCGGCCACCTACGACCACCAATTCTAGCACCGGTTAGTGGGTTTTTTCTTCCTCTCTAACTTATCTATTAGACCCCTTATTGTTTTGAGAAAAATACTTAAATTTTTTATACCTATTTCTCACTTACAAAACATCATTTTTTCTTCATTTCCTTCATTTTGTCACTTCATTTACTCTTGTAAGTATTTCAATTAATCATACGCACTTATTATTCATAATTTTTCTACTATTATGTGTTATTATTTATGTATTATATATATATGTTTTGCATTATAACATTAGGAGAAGAATATGATGATCTTGAATAACATAGGACAACATCATGGTAATTTTTTTGCTATTAATTAATATTTTATTTTTCAATTATTTGTATTATTTAAACTATTTGTTGAACATATTTTGTTTCTTTTGCTATTATGTAGTGATCGAATATAGGTTTTAATTTGAGTATAATAGAAAATGAGTAAATTTTGTAAAAAAAAATTAAATATTTAAAGTCGGTTTAACGCGTGAATCAAATGGCGTGTTAATAACCGACTTTAAAGGTCCATTTTTTAGTAGTGTGTTCCTATAAGCCAACCTATAAATGGCGTGTTATAACCACGTGAATTGTAGTAATAGAATTCAGTTTTCTTCTTCATTCATCTTTGCTCGCTTTGTAGTTCTCTTTGTTCTTTTTCCTCTTCCAAATTCTAGTTATGTTTAATTTTTGATTTCTTTTAAGATTTAATCTTATTTTTATTTTATTAAATTATATTGTAAAATTATGAAACTATGAGTTTTGAGATAAATTTTTGTTAAGTAGGAAAATTGATCAAAAAACTAAAAAATGCTTTATATTATGTGAATATTCTCAATTGTATTTTCATTACTACAAATTCAAGCTTTTAAGTCGGTTAGGTGAACCGACTTAAAATGAGAAAACTTAGAATTTAAAGTCGGTTTACATGTTAAACCAACTTAAAAAATTACAGAAAAATAAAATAGTAGCATCGGTTGACACGTAGAACCGCTGCTACACGTAGGATTTTAACTCGATTCTTCATGGAAAATGACACTACACATGGCTTAAGTTGGTTGGCACGTAGAACCGACTTAAAATCTTACGTGTAGCATCGATTTTATGTGTCATCTAACTTAAAAAATTGAATAAAATTAAAATAATAGCATCGGTTGACACGTAAAACCGATTTAAAATTTGTTATAAGTTGGTTTTAAGAAAAAAAATTGACTTTATATCCCAATTTATATACCCTTTATTGTAGTAGTGTTATCATGATCGTAGAAAACTTCATTGTAGATATATATCTAAGTAAGCCAGTTAGATATATTAATTTGGGGTGGTGTTTATATTAATTTATTTTATTGTTTCTTATTGTTGTATATGTTGTCGTGGGTAGCTTAAAGTACTTAAATTGTTACAAAGGTACACAGTTGGTTAAAAAAGAAATTTGTTTACAAAAAAATTAAAAGGTATTGGGGAAGAATTTCTCAGATATTGGGGAAGAAGAAGATAAAGGTAAGGGGAGCTAATTTCATATATTTTTTTATATCCCTTCCCTCAATTATCTAGATACATATATAGCATAACCAAGGCTAACTACTTCTGACATCTTCAGCCCAATTCGATGGTTCTCCACTCACGCGTTCAACCTGCCTCTTGCGCCTTGCTCCCACATCCTGCACTCGTGTGCAACATCTTCTCGATGCTGCTCCTACTAGCAACCCATAACCATTTCTATATGTATCAATTCTCCCCCCTTTAGAATCCTTATCCTCAAGGATGGAGCTGGGTAAGGTGGAATAAAAAGATGAACGTCATTACTTATCATCATACTAGTCATATGTTCAACAAAATATGTCTTAAAACAATCAGTCTAGCTGTAATCAATTCTATCACTAAACCGTTCCCTCTGGGCCAACTTAGGGTCTTCTTGATTATACTTTGTGGTCACCTTATAGGCAAGTCCATCATATCTAGCATTGTAATCAAGGGTGTTGTTTGATAGGTTCCCCAATTTACCCCACATTTTACTCCATCTGTGAACAACTGTTGTATTTCCCTGACCAATGTCGATTCTATTCATTGTCTTGACTTTTAGGTTGGCATGTAGATTAGGGATGCGAGCATTCACGCAAGCTCGTAGGTCCTTTAAGCTTATTGTTATATTACCCTTGGAATTCTTCTTCTTATTATAGGTAAGCAAGGATATCATTTCAGCAAGTCTACCATTTAACCTCCACTTGTCATTTTCTTTTGCAAGTAGGTCTGCTACTGTAAAATCCATAATGCCAGACATATCAATTCCTTCTTGACCCTGTCTAGTCCATATCAAGGCATCACTCTAATCTTCAACCCACGTTTGGGTATCAACTAGAAATTCAGAAAGGGTATTGTCACGTGTATATTTCATACTGGTAGCTGTTAGGATCATTCCATAGAACTCCTCCTACTCTAATCAGGTATCCACTTTAAGAATTTTCTTCAGTGTTTCCACGAAAATGCTTGTTTTGTCTCCATTCCAACCCATAACCATATTCAAATTCAAACCCAGTAAAGCAGTAACCACAGCTATTGAAAAGAATGAGGAATCCTTACCCCTAATTGCAACAACCATGCTAGTTTGTTGAGTTTTCCCACTGTTGATCCTTTCCAAATAGAGCCTATGCTTTTGAGGATGGTTGAAAATAGTTTCTCCAATCAGTCCTTCAATGCTTATCAGGTCAAGAGTCTTCATAGGAGCAAAGAAGATAGTTTCAAGTTGTCTGTGGGTTACCAACTTTCTACCGTAGCTCTACAAGGGCTTATGAGTTGTAACAAGGATGGACCCATCTAGCCAATAATCCAACCTTAACCTCTTCTTATACACAACTATTGCTAACATGATAATCTTCTTTCGAACCCAATCTCTTAGTGTGTAAGTGTGAGTAAAGAGACCAGGCTTACAGTTAAAACCTCCTATTAGATCATATGCTTCCCGAGTCTCAGTTGTTAATGTCTCTAAACCATGTATTTTTAAGAGCTTGAGGGCATTATTTCGTCTAAATCCAGGAACCCCATTTTGGAATCTAAGTATACCATTAGCATCATCAAGCTTCAATCCTTCTTTGGTAGCTGCAACACACTTCTTGCTTTCAAATTCCAGTTGTCCTTCTAATGAGAAGAGCTTCATAGCAAGGTGCTCTTCCCAATTGTTGGTGAGATTCTCATAGTAGGCAGAATACCCTTCCTTGGTAATCTCCTATAGGTTTATCCTTACATTAATGGTAATAATTTAGGGCTTTTGGATAGAATTGTTAGGCTTCACATTCTTAGATATTGTGAGCTGGAACCCTTGTAAGGCCATTTTCCATCTCACAACTATGCATAAAGTTGTACCCAATGAATCACAAGAGTCTTGAATTCTCTTAATCTATTTTCCAACCATTTTGTGTGCTTCACCATTAGGAGCTTGAGTACTTCTGTAGGAATCTTTCAGTTTGTCATTCAAAATTCTTTCAATAACCGTGGCCAACACTCCTAATCCATTAGGTAGTGTCACTGTGAACTTTAGAGCCAAAATCTCATCATCTTCAAAAGTTTCTTGATTGAGATCTGGAGAATTTAGCTCAGCCAAGGAATTCAAAACCCAAGAATTAGGTGGATGGTCAGGTTGAGTAATCCCGAAAGAAGCTAATCCAATTATGATGCATAGATTTCTAATATCCTCAACTGTATCCACGCACAAAAGTAGATAACCTCTACCTTTAAATGATATTGGAAAGCTCTCATAAAATTTTAGAATGTGTAGCTTGCTAGAAATCAGATAGACTTGCCCAATAAACCTTTGAATGGTCGATAGTTGTTGATACTTCTCAGCTCTTTATATCTAATCAAACAGATACCCCTTTGATTTTAAACTTTGGAATGTGGTATGGAATGAAAGGGAAGCTTCTGTCTCTGCTTTTGCCTTTGAGAGTTGAAACCTTTGCTAGCTTGTTAACATGATCGTATAGTAGATCAAGAGATAAGCTGAGGCTATACCTGATGCACGTCCACATTGTTTATGAGTAATATTACTTTTATGGTACCCTAAATGCTAGAGGTACGACTCATACAATATCATCAAGTTAATGGACTTAGGGACATTATAAGACTCATACACAAATCTTCCATTATTGGTATGAATTTGATTATCTAACCTCAAACTTTGTAGAATCATCACCTTTTTTTAGAGTGACTGAGGAAACCTCTTTCAAGGGAATTCCTATCTGGTTATTATAAATTAGTAGAGGAGTGCATTCGTAAAGCTGATTAACCTGATGAAACTTCCTCATGTGACTATCTTGGGGTTCTCTGGTTGACCCCTTATCCTCATGAAGTGGCTTTGGTCATGTGTCGTGATGGCCAACGACGACTCTCTGATCGCCATAGTGACATAATTTCTTTCTTCCCTGCTCGTGTGAATCTCGGTTGACAAACCAATCCATTGTTCGTGTGAACCAAGGTGATCCTGGGTCTCTACATGTGTAGGGGCTATAGGGCCACTTGATGGGTCAAACCCAAGCCCATTGGGGGGTAGTTCAATTGATGGAGATAGGTTATTTTTACGAGATAGGATAGCTCATGGGCCACTTCTGGAAGCCCAAGCATTGACGATCCATAGAGCTTAAGCCCGGTGTCCTTCGTTGCTTCTCTATAAAACACAAAAAGCAATGGGTTCTCTACATTTTTGGGATTTCTTGGAGCTTTCTCCGAATAGGTATTCGAGGTGAAGGAATCAATGGGTGGAGTTTCCCATTTTTCGAAGGTTTCATATGGAGTACGAAGGTGTGGTTGTAAGCGGATGTGGTTATGAGGAAGCTGGTGTAGTTCTAGTGAGTTGTGGGAGGTACGAAGAGCTCTCTGCTCGACCTCCACCGCCTGTAAGGTAGTGTTGAATCACTCTAATCTATACCTAGATCGCGTGAAGAAATCAAATTCCTCATCAGAGGTCTCTGTGTTGCATCAGTTCCGGTTGTCCATAGTTGGAACCGACTTTGATACCATTGATAGGTGTAGAATTTCTCAAAGATTGGGGAAGAAGAAGACTGAGGTAAGGGGAGTTGATTTTATATATTTTTTGATATCCGTTCTCTTAATTCTCTAGCTACATATATAGCATAACCAAGGCTAACTACTTCAGACATCTCATGCCCAATTCGATGGTCTTCTACTCACGCGTTCAACCTGCCTCTTGTGCCTTGCTTCCACGTCTTACACCTGTGTGCAACATCTGCTCGACGCTGCGCCCACTAGTAGCCCATTACCGTTTCTATATGTATCATACATGTCGTCGTGGGTAGCTTAAAGTACTTAAATTATTAGAAAGGTACACAGTTGGTTAAAAAAGAAATACTTTTATAAAAAGTTAAAAGGTATTTTAGTCTTTAAAAATTATTATTATTTTCTTTTTTTCTTTTTTTTTGTCTCTTTCTCGTTCTATCTCATTGGGTTTAGGATTCAATGTTTAGTGTATAGAGTTTAATATTTAAGATTTAGTGTTTAGTATCTAGGGTCTAAAGCTCAGGATTTATTATTTAATATTTAGTATTTAGTATTTAATATTTAAGGTTTAAAGTTTAGGATCTTGTAGTTTAAGATTTAATGAAAAGAAAAAAATTACAAAGAATTTTATATAAATAGATAGAGATGAAAGAGAAAACAAGAGGAGAAAGAGGAGAAAAGAAAAAGAAAACTAATAAAAAATTTAAATGACTAAATTTTCCTAAGTTGCTTTGTAAATAAAAAATAATTTTTTTTAAATAAATACATTTTGAAAATATATAAATACTTCTAAGGTAACATTTAAGAATTTGTGAAATAGTAAATTTTAAAAATAACCGTGTTAATTGCATTGAGATGAATTCAAATAGTTAATTATTTCATGTGTTTGTTGTTTTAATTGTAGATTGATACTTATTTTCAGTTCACACTTATTATTTCTTTTTCTTTATTATTTTTAGTTAGTGGCTATCTTCTTAAATTGGTTTTAATCTGTCATTTTTTATATAGTTTTTGAGTTTTTTTTTTGGTTTTTTTAATAAAAAAAATGGACAATATATATATTACCATAATAATATCGTTAGATATTATTATTAAAAAGATATCAATAAAATATTAGTTAATAATATAGATATTTTTGTAACATGATCAATAAAATATTTATTTTTTTATATTATTTTTTAATATTAAATTTTATTTATTTATTTATATAACTTTTTATATTGTAAATAAATTTATTATATTATAAATATTTAAAAAATTGTGTATTTTTTAATTATTAATTTAAATAACTATTTAAACATTTTAATTACCTATTCTATAACTTTTTTATTCATCGATAAAAATAAACATTTTATGAATTTATATTTATTTGTATAAAATAAGAAAATCAATTTAGTAAATTAATAATTGATAATTTTGATATTTTAAAAATTTATTAAAAAAATTATAATTCTATTGGTTTAGAATTTTTGTGAATTTTTTCTAAAATTTTCGGCAATAACTACAATATCCCTGAAGTATCCATAAAATTTAATTCTTAATATTTTACTGAAATTAATATTTTAAACATTATCTTCTATATATTATGAACCCATCAAAACATGCTAATACTAATCCTAAGAAGACTTATGATACAACCCGCTCTAACAATCAAGGTCTCTAGGTAGGATTTCTTATCGGGCTATTTCATATATTATATTTAATATTTTTTATTTAAATTTTAAAATTTAAATATACTTAATTTAATAATTTAATATACAAATATTAGTAGATATAATATAATTTATATTATATTTTATTTTTGTAAATTATAATTTCTGTTAGACTGTAAACATTTGATTCCTATGTTGAGAAGAGTTATACTGTGAACTATATTTCAATAGTCCAAAATAAATATTCACATATATATTAGTTTTTAGAGCAAAATATCATCGTAATTTATTATTTATTATAAAATGATAATACTTATTTTTATAAGAGTTTGGTCCTATAATTATTAAAAAATGATCACATAATTACAAAATTAATTTTTATTTTCCGGTTACATCATATAGAAACTTTTATAAATTGAATAAGTTGTAAGTGAAAGAATTGAATAAAAAAATTAAATATAAACATAAAAAAAATGTTCATTTGTTAATATATAATCATTTTTTATAATAATAAGACTAAACTATCACAAAAGATATAAGACTTGAGTGTCATTTTTTAGAGAAAGTATCGTACATGTACGCTCTCTATTTTATATTATATTTTAACTTTGTATTTTTCTTAAATTATAATTTCTATTGTAGTTGGTTGGTTAGGTGTAAGACTGATTCCCGTGTGGAAAAAATTATATTGTGAACTAACTTTTTGATAAATCTATTAGAGGTCAAAAAAAAAATTATAAATAAGCTTGAAGGTTAGTTTTTTTAGGAGTAATAGGTATTCTAAAGTTTTTGTTTTTTCACAATCGTCAATATAAGGTCGGCTTGTAAAATAGCCTAATAATTGATTAAGTCAATCGCACTTACTCCTAGAAAATGATTATGTCATCTTGTGTATTTATATCGATAACATATCAACTGTGGATAGTAATGACAAAATCTACTAAAAATATGTTGAATTTAGTATTTAACATAAAGACATGACTAGTTGATGTAATTCTAGAAATTAAGACATCAAGTGATCTTATTCTATATTAATGTCATTATATTGATAAGATACTTACAAAATTCAATAAAGATGATTCTCGAATTGCCAAAACATCGGTAGATTTAAATCTACACCTATTCAAGAATAAAAGTGAGAGTACGTATGTTCTATATCAATAGAAAGTCTAATGTACATAATAAATTATACATGACTAAACATAGCTTATTTTGTAAGTAAATTGAGTAGATATACCAGTAATGTAGTATCTAATCATTAAAGACAGATTAAAAGACTATATAGATAATTAATATATATATATATATATATATATATATATATATATATATATATATATATATATATATATATATATATATAGCTATAAGTTACACAAATAAGATATCTACCTGTATTAGAAAGATACAAATAATGCAAAATGAATATATGATAAAAAATACTAAAAGTTAACTAGTGGATACATTTTCATACTGGGTAGTGCAGTTATATCATGGAAGTCCTCTAAACATACTATTGGAAATAATGTAAATTTAAATAAAAAAATAATGAGAATAAGTGCTAAATTTTACTCTTTTAAAATTTTGTCTCACATTACTAGTTTATATCACTTAGGAGGTGTTTAAATGTAGAAATATTTACAATTGAGATTGGGCCCTAAGGGGTACCCACTTTTGTAGAAGGGTAGAAGGCCTAGGCAATTAGGAAGAGGGTCGTCCGTCTAACCGATAAGTCAGGTAGTGCCGAGCCTAGTTTGAGTGTGTGTATGGGTGAGGTGAGTTGACACTTTATTTTTGGAAAAAAATTCATTATTAAAACTATTTTTTCCAATAGTAAGAAATTTTGTTCTTATCCAAACTACATCACCCATAATGTGATCACTATTTTTTATCGTTATTTTGTTTTTGCTATTTTTTGAACATTAACGTTCATATTTTTCAGCTAAAAAAAGGGTTATAGCTCTCATTTTTAATATACAACTCAAAAATTGTTGTTCATAGCAACCACAAGAAAACAAAATTCAAAATTATTTTTAGTTTTTTGAGCAAAATAAATACTTTAGAGGTGTAGCATTCCAAACTTCATTAGTGTAGTAAAGCTCAGAGATAGAAAAAATATTTTGGACTGTTTTATCCTAGGGACAACAAGGTTGTGTTTGTTTGCCCAATTTTATGCAGAGCCATGGAATGTCTTAAAGAGAGTGACTTAATTTGTGACTCAAATCAAGCAGTATATTTTAGTATATTGGTAAAATTGTTCTTAACTTATTTTTACAAACCTAAAACAACAATTTTAAGACGTTTTCTATCTACCATGTCTTCTAAAATGTTAACTACTGATCTCAACAAACTGTTTTGTTTCGAGGGAGTGCACTTTAAAATATGGAAACAAAAGATCTTATTTTTCTTAACCATGAAAAATACCGCTTATGTTCTTATTGCAAAAAAAACCAACACTGCCTAATCCTCCTACTAAAGCTACAATTAAGGACTTAAACACCTGGATGGAAAATTATTTTCTATGCAAAAAAATTATTCTTAATGGTTTAGCTGATGATTTTTATGATTATTATAATTTTGATAAGTCAGCTAAGAAAATTTGGGATGCACTTCAAAAAAAGTATAACCTTAAGGAAGTTAGAACAAAGAAGTATGTTATCAGTCAATGATGAGTGCTCAAAAAGCACTAAAATAACCATGATTTTATGCACATTAATTGATTAAAAATATATATATTTATATGTTTTTATCATATATTTATATAAATTTGTCTTTTTCGGAATCACGGGTATTTTTATTGTTTTTCAGGTATTTTGGCTTAAAAACGCAATTTAAAGACTCAAAGAAGAATACTTGAAGCAATACATCACAAATAAATTAATAAATAAGTGGAAAAAGGTCAACAAACATGGAAAAATTGGACAAAATGGGTCGAAAAGGTCAAAAATGTCAAAGACGGAAAATCGGCATAAGAAATTTCAAATACCAGCAGCACTTGTCCATACTAGCAAAGCATGTAACGCCGCCAATGGATGATCTCTCCATTGGCTGGCACGCATGACGCGGAGCGTTCAGCTGACCGAATGCCTTGTGCATGTATGTTAGCGTCGGCCAAATATCATTGTAGCGTAACCAGCGTTTTTGACCCATTTTCACATGAGCAGCCACTATGACGTCATGCTTTGACGTCATTGATATTCTCGGCAAAGATGTCCACTACACGTTTTTTTTATTTTTTTTATATTTTTTTTAACATTTTTTTTACTCATTTTTTCTCTCCGTCCTCACCTATAAATACCCCTCTTCCATTCACTTCAAAACACACCTAAAACCACACTTCTCTCTTCTTTCTTTCTCTCATTTCTTAGTTTTTAAGTTTTCTTAGTTTCTTTCTTAGTTTCTAAGTTTTTCTTAGTTTTTCTCTTAGTTTTTAGTTCAATTCTCTTAGGTTTAGAGTTCTTATAACTTTTTGAGAGAACTTGTAATGTTTTTGTAATAATTTAGATTTTTGATTCAATAAATGGAAGTGCAAATTCATTGGAGGTTTTCTTAGCAACGGGAATAGCGTCGAAGTTACTGTAAGGATTTTATTTTCTTCTGATTATTTTTATGCTTTATTCTTACATATTATATTTAATTTAATGCGTGATTAAATTTAAGCGTACTAGGCATTTCATAATCATGATATAATAATAACGTTGTTATGCTCAGAAATATTAAATAGGTGAAAATTTCTAAAATGAATTGATTTTATTTTTATTCAAGATTTTATATTAAGGATGTTAGAGAGAATATATTATTTTTCATTACAAACTTAAATCTGAAGATTAGACTTTAAGGTTTAGTTATCTAGGTCTAATTTAGAGTAGTGCTCTTTTATTTGTTGAGTACAATCGCCTTAGGTAGTTAGAGTGAAGCTCTATTTCAAAAGTTTTTTATAAGAATTATTATGTGAAAATGTATTGACAACATGTTTTCCATTAGTGGTTTTAAAACTTGAAAGTTAGTACTTCGGATAACTAAATTCTTGGGTTTAATTTCGACACCTTGAATAAAGTTTAAACTCTCTAACCCCACCAAAGGTGCCATTCAAATGGCTCATTTTCAATCTCTTAGAAAAAGGAATTAATTTAATTAACCAAATTAGTTATCAACCCCATGTAGGTGTTAATTGATATGTTTAGTTAAAAAAGAATATCTAAAACCAGCAAAGGTGGTATTCATACAAAAAAAGGAGAATCAATAAATATCAATTCATATCTTTAATAACCTAAATAATATGAGCAAGCATAATTAACTTAGTTATTATATCCATAAATACTCCGCCATTATAAATGAACATAATTTGCATGAATATTTATTGAATCTGTATTTATATTTATTTTTAGGTAAATATTTATTGAATTTGTATCTATGTTTATTTTTTTATTTATATTTAATTAATCTGTATATATGTTTATTTTATGTTATTAGATTAGGAACACAAAAAAACCAAACTATCGTCATGAGGATGTTTAGGATTTAATTTCGTTTTTAAAAGTTTGAATAATAAATTAAGGACCACATACATTCCTTCCTTAGATCGACCTTGGGAGTATACTTATCATTTTCTACGGAATGATTCGTGCACTTGCGAGAGTTTTACAAATATTAAAACCAAAGTATTTGCGAGAATTGGCGATGCCGGTTTTCGTTCATCAGTCAACAGATACATGAAGTACCAAATGACTGATGAAAAATCTATGGAAACAAAATCACATAAACTACAAAAGATAGGAATTGAAATAACTTTTGAAGTTATGGATTTAGATGAATAATTTCAAGTTGCTGTTATTATAGATTATTTACCTCCTGCATGGAAAGATTTTAAGAATGCACTTAGACCTAAAACTAAGGAATTCTCTTTAGAATGTCTAATAACCCATCTAAGAATAAAGGAAGAAGCCTGAAAACAAGATAAAAAATATGTACTCATTATCTTAAACAACAGTGTCAATAAGAAATCCTCCTTTGTAATTCTGAAACCTAAAGGAATAAACATGAAAACTTAGAACCATAATAATAACCAAAACTGTAACAACCAAAATAGAAACAAAAATAATCCACTACGAAAAAGACCTCAACCTGTCAAGAAATAACACATTGATATGTTATAGTTGTAACAGGCCTGGCCACTTGGCTAGGATTTTTTAGAAGAGGAATCGTCTTACCCTATAGGAGAACCTTACCAAAGATTAGCTTATTGCTATGATATCTGAAATCAACTTTGTTGGTGAATCTGAGGGGTGGTGGATGGATACTAGTGCTTCTCGCCATGTTTGCTATGATTGTGACATGTTAAAGTCCTATTCTATGTTTGAGGATAAGAAAGTGATGTTGAATGACTCCTACTGCACTAAAGTTGCTGGTACTAGTGAGGTGGATTTGAAGTTTACCTCTTGAAAAACTATCATATTGAAGGATGTCCTGCATACTCCAGATATGAGAAAGAACTTAGTTTCGGGCTACCTTCTCAACAAAGTTAGGTTTACTCAAACTATAGGGCTAATTTGTATACAATAACTAAAAATAATATTTTTTTGGAAAGGATATGACACTAATGACATGTTTAAATTGAATGTTGAAATTAATAAAGCTTCTTCTTCTGCTTATTTGTTGAGTTCTTTCAATATTTGGCATGCTATACTTTGTCATGTTAATAAACACATAATTAAGTATATGAGTACCTTAGAACTAATTTTTAAATTATCTTTGAATGATTTTGAATAATGTAAATTTTGTAGTCAAGCTAAAATAACCAAAACTTCACGTAAATCAATAGTTAGAGAATTTAAACCTTTAGACTTAATACATTCTAACATATGTGAACTTGATGGTATTTTTACAAGAAATGGAAAATGCTATTTTATAACTTTTATTGATGACCGTTCATATTATACTTATGTATATCTAATGAAAAGTAAAAGTGAAGCATTTCACATGTTTAAAATATTTATGACTGAAATTGAAAATCAATTTAAAAGAAAAATAAAAATATTTTGAAGTGATGGAGGCACTGAATATGATTCCAATATTTTCAATATTTTTTACAAAACTCATGGAATCATTCATGAAAAAACTGCACCTTATTCTCCTTAAATGAATGGCAAAGCTAAAATAAAAATGACCTTTTACTGAATCAATTGTTGCAATTTTATTAAATTCCGATGCTGCTTCCTATTAGGGGGAGAAATTTTATTAACATTTTGCTATGTGCTAAATAGAGTGCCTATATCTACTAGTAAAATTTCACCATATGAGATTTTGAAGAATAAGAAACCAAACTTAACTTATTTTAAAACTTGGGGTTGTTTAGCCTATATTGGGATCCCTAATCCTAAAATAAATAAACTTTATAGTAGAGCATATGAATATGTGTTCATAAGATATGCTATGAATAGAAAAACTTATAAATTCTATGACTTGAATGATCATGTAGTTATAGAATCAAATGATGCTAACTTTTATAAACATAAGTTTCCCTTTAAATTGAAGAATATTAGAGGCTCATCTTCTAGTCATTTTCCTAGAACTATAACTAGTGAACAAAATGAGGAATTAGACATGGAAATTAGGAGATAAACGAGCTTGAACCTCTAAGGATTTTGGGTATGATTTTTATGCTTATACCTTAGAGGAAGATCTTCAAACTCTTCATAAAGCCTTATCTTCTTTAGATGGCAACTTATGGGATGAAACCATAAATGATGAAATGGACTCTGTTGAGTATAATAGAACTTGGAATTTAGTTGACTTACCTTCTAGTTGCAAAACCAAAGGATGTAAATAGATATTAAAGAAGAAATTAAAACAAATTAGTACTATTGAAAAGTACAAAGCTCGTCCTGTAGTCAAAGGGTATAGGCAAAGAGAAAATGTAGATTTCTTTGATACCTTTTCATCAGTCACATGAATAACTTCCATACGTGTGCTTTTCTCTCTTACTACTATATATCCATGATTTATTATTGCACCAAATGGATGTTAAAACTGCCTTCTTAAATTGTGACTTAGAAGAAGAGATTTATATGGACCAACCTGAAGGCTTTGTTGTCCCAGGTCAAGAAAATAAAGTTTGTAAACTAGTTAAATCCCTTTATGGTCTAAAATAAGCACCTAAGTAATTGCATGAAAAATTTGATAATTTAATTATCTCATATGGATTCAAAATGAATGAAAGTCAAAAATGCATTTATTATAAATCAAAAAATGAAATTTACATTATTATATGTTTATATGTGGATGACATGATTATTTTTGGGTCAAATATTCATGTTGTGAATAATGTGAAAACTTTGTTGTGTGCTAACTTTGATATGAAAGGTCTCGGAGAAGCGAGTGTAATCCTTGGTATAAAGATTACTAGGTCTGAAAAGGGACTTTCTCTGGATCAATCTCATTAGATTGAGAAGATCTTAAATAAATATAATTACTTTAACTACAAACATACATGTACTTTTTATGATCCTAGTAAAAAGTTATTCAAGAACACCAGAGACGGTGTTAGAAAAACTAAGTATGCGAGCATCATTGGTAGCTTACGTAATGCTACTGACTATATTAGGCCAGGTATAGCTTATATCGTGGGACTACTATATAGGTTTACTAGTAAACCTAATATAGAGCATTGTAATGCAATTGAAAGGATCATGAGATACCTTAAGAGAACTATGAACCTTGGATTACATTATAAGAAGTTTTATGTTGTTATAGAAAATTACACCAATGCTGATTAGAACACCTTATCAGAAGATTCCAAAGAAACTAACGGCTATATATTAATCATTGTTGGTAGAGCTATTTCTTGAAAGTCTAAGAAACAAACTATTTTGGCTCAATCTATGATGAAGTCTGAAATGATAACACTACCTACTGCTAGTGAAGAAGCATGTTGGTTAAGAAGTTTGTTAGCTGAGATCCTTTTATGGGAAAGACCAATACCAGCTATTCTGATCTACTATGATAGTACCGTGGCTATTGTAAAGATTTATAACCGTTATTACAACAAAAATAGATGAAATATATGTCGTAAGCATAGTATTATTAGAGAATTTCTCTCTACAGAAGCTGTAAGAGTGGATCATGTACGTATTGATAAAAATTTGGCTGATCCTTTGACGAAAGGATTAGCAAGGGAGAAGATTTTCAAAATCTCAAAAGGAATGAGACTGATGTCCTTAGAATGAAGAGTCACTCATGATGAAAACCAACCTTATAGACAGGAGACCCCAAGAAATAAGTTCAATGGGTAATAACAAGTCATAAAGTGATATGAGATGAATTATACTATTTTAAAGTCTGATTCTATTTTGTTAGGAGCATGAAGTCTTGAAGCTACAGAAAGGGTGAGTTAATTATTAACTATTAATGATTTCTATACTCTATGTGGAGTGGAGTACATATTTACATGACTACTCTTGATAGACTCACCTATGTGAATGTGGAAGTGTGGCCACTTCTTATGAAAGTTTTGGGCAAAATTTACTAGAGCATTCACTATAATAAGATACACATGCATGGACGTAAAACACGGGCTTTTCAAACTATACCTTGGAAAGGTTGTGTGTGTAATGTTTTTAGAGATAGAGTTCAAAACTACGAGTTACTCTAGTATATTCTAAAGCATCAATACTATGCAATGGTTCAAGTGGATAGACACATTTTGCTAATGCACAATCTTATATATTTAATTGATTGGTTGCTCAATGAAAACTATTTTTACATAAAATTCAAGTAGGAAATTGTTGAAAGATCAACTTATAAAATAAATATAATAATTATAAACTAAGCGTTACACATATAGAAAACATGATTGAATTTATATGAAACTGAAAAATATAATATATAGAATATAACAAAAGATTAACAAAATAATTTCTCAAAACAAAATTGTAAATTATATAGAGAAAAAATTGAGAGAACAAAGTAAGAGCTCTTTGTAATTTCTGATACTCCAAAGTGTTGAATGCCTCATCTATTTATAGTATTGGAGTATGGAGATTTGTTGAATCTTGATAATATCAAGCTGTTTTCTCCTTGAAGATAAATGATTTGAAAGATATTTTCAAAACAATAATTGTAAATAGATATCTTATCTTTTCAAAAAACAAAGAATTATCTACTTGGAATTTTATACAAAAGATATATTTGAAATACTGACAGATGTTCAAATATGATATATTTCAAATTTAAGCTTATTTTTGGGCTTGAAATAGTCTTATTTTGATATTCTTCATGAAATATTAAATTGTAGATAAATCTCTTACCTTTCCATATAAACTTGAATCATTTTATTTGGATATCATAATCTAAAGTTATGATCTTTGGAAACTTATTTATAAAATCTTGTAAAGATAAGTTGAAAAATTCAAATTTTAATTTCTTTGATAAAATAATCATAATTAATATAAATTAATATTTTTTATTTAATATTGATAAATATTAATTTTAAACTCTTTGAATCATAAATATCAATTAATTTATATATTTTAGATATGTATTTTATACTATTATTACAACCCCTAACCATCTTATTGATGATCCCTAGCAATTAAGGCGTACATAAGAAAACAAAAACATGATTAGTTAAAAAGCTAGAAAATCACCTAAAGTATTTCAAAAAAAAAGTTAGATCAAGATCACAATTGTTATGTAGATTATTTCAATTATAACTTCCAAAATTGTGTGTGTGAATTAAGCCAAAGCCTTCTTAACACAAGCTACAACACATATAGCCTTGAGAATTTGTTCATATAAAAGCCTTAGCTCTATATCCTCAGGTATAAATTATTTTTAAGGGATAGCGATATCACTAATGAAGTTGGAAAATAAAGAAGCACTTAGGAGATAAGTCTTTTTGTTTAGGACAAACAAACAAACAAACATTGATCTAATGATTGGAAAGTAGACTTCTTAAAATTCAACGTTTTTTTTATCACAAACTAGCTTTAGGATTTCAATTAGTTTATATGATAAAAAAATATAAATAGAGTTTGACGAGGAAACATGCTTCTTACAAACTAAGAATCAATGAAAACTTTTTATATGCCAAGATAACGAATATAAATTTTATTAAACTGAATAACATCTTTTTATTCTTTCTCTTTTTCTCTTTTCTTTTCTTTTTTATTTTTTTAATGCAAAAAATAATACAAGAAGAATACAAAGAAAATATTGAGCATAATTACTATAGCATTTATCACAAAAGATATAACTCATTTTTTTTACCAATATCTTCCTTTAGCTTTTCAACCAATTCATTCCATAAACTAACCAATGATATTCTAAACACCAGCTAACCATTATCCATTGGAAAAACTTGTTTCACTACAAATGGACTAGTCCATCTTGATCTCAACTTTCTAGGGTGGAGATGCAATTAAGAATTATAGAGATGTACCCGTTGGCTTGGCACAAAGTTTTTCCTTAAGATCTGCTTATAATGATCCATTTTTAGTTTAGCCTTGTAAATCTTGGAGTTATCATAAGCACCATTCCTAAATTCTTTTATTTCTAATAATTGTAACTTTCTCTGAAATCCTATTGCATTCAAATCAAAGTTAAGGGCTTTAATAGCCTAATAATCCTTATGCTCCTACTCAATAGGTAAATGTCATGCTTTTAATAAACAATACTATAAGGATACATTCTAAGGATGGTCTTATATGTAGTACGTTATGCCAAAAGTGCATTAGAGAGTCTTAAAAACCAATCTTTGCGATTTGAATTAACCATTTTCTCAAGAATTTACTTGACCCCTATATTAGCTAACTCAGCCTGTCCATTAGCCTATGCATGGTATGCACTAGAAATCTTATGTAGAACACCATACATATGTATTAAATCTTGAAAAGAATGGGTCCCTTGGCACTAATGACAACACATGGCATACCATACCTAAATAACACTACTTTTTTTAAGAATTTTACCACAATTGCATTATCATTCGTACAATATGCCACAACCTCCACCCATCTAGATACATAATATATAGCTAGAAGAATGTAAAGATGACCATAAAATCAATACCCAAATAATCAAATATCTCAATAATAGGTATACGGTTAAGG
This sequence comes from Hippophae rhamnoides, assembly GCA_033030585.1. Lineage (NCBI taxonomy): Eukaryota > Viridiplantae > Streptophyta > Magnoliopsida > Rosales > Elaeagnaceae > Hippophae > Hippophae rhamnoides. The sequence continues at coordinate 39,516,755 of CM065430.1, read as the reverse complement.
CTTTCACTATATAGTTGCTAGCATTACATATAATTTCAAAAGTTAAGTTCCAATCAAGTGACTGTATAATAAGAGAGAATATGAGTTTAGTAATAGGTGTTTGGAAAGCTTCCTCACACTCTTGAGTCTAGTTGAACTTAACATCTTTGACAAGGAGGTTACACAATGGATGAGATATTGTAGAGAAGTTCTGTATAAATCTCCAATAAAAACCAAAATTCCAAGAAAAGAGTGGACATATTTTATTGTTTTAGGGCTAGGTAATTTAGATATTAATTCAATTTTGGCTTTATCTACATCTATTCCATTTTCAGCCACAATGTGATCAAAACAATCCCAAAAGACACCATGAAATGACATTTTTCTAATTCAAAATAAGTCTTTTTTCTTTACACCTACTAGACATAGCTTCTAAATTAAGTAGATACGAGTCAAAGGAATCACTATAAATATTCAAATCATCCATAAAAACTTTCATGCATTTTTTAACCATATCAGAAAAAATACTAAGCATACAATAATAGAAGGTAGCTGGTGCATTACATAAACCAAAAGGAATCCTATGGAAAGCATAAGTACCATATAGGCATGTAAATGTAGCTTTTTCTTGATCCTCTACCGCTATCTCTATTTAATAATAATCAGAATACTCATCAAGAAAACAATAGAAAGGATGGCCAGCTATATGTTCTATGATTTGCTCAATAAAGGGCAATGGAACTTGATCTTTTCAGGTGACTAAATTAATTATGAAGTCAATGCACATGCACCACCTAGTTAATATCCTAGTTAGAATAAGAATTCTCTCATTTTTTTACCATAATAACCCCAAATTTCTTTGAAATCACTTGTGTTGCACCCATCCATTTACTATCAGATGTTGGATAAATTGTACTTAAATCTATCAATTTTAGGACTTCTTTCCTAACTACTTATTTCATTGTGGAATTAAGTCTTATTTGAGGGTCTTTTCTAGGGCTAGCTCCTTCCAATAAATGTATTCTATGGGAACAAATTATTGGAGAAATAGTTTTATGTTAGCTATAGTCCAACCTAGTGGATTTTTATTTTTTTAACGCATTTATAAATTTTTATTATTTCTCAATACTAAATTTAAAAGAGATAATGATAAGAAAAGTATCACCTAAAACCAAGAATGCATATTTTAAACCTTTGGGCAGTGGAGAAATTTCAACATTTAAGGTCTTTATGGATGAGAGTTTCGACTTATCTTTCACTTAGAAACTCCTCAAAATGTGGTTGCCAATATCTTGATTTTTTATCCTGATTTTCAATAGAAAAAAAGAAACATTAAATTTATCAAGAAATAGAAATGAGTTAGATTTATGATTAAGGAGGAGATACTCTAAGGATTCAAACTCATCGTGTATGTTTACTTCCTCTTCAACAAGTGTGTATATCATGTAGGTTCGATAACACTTATCATTATCTTGTTGCTACTTCCTTAAATGAAAAATATTCACCTCTAGAGTCATGTTCCTAAAAATATAACTTCATAAGACCATCCCTACAGTTGATAAGGGCATTTGTTGTAGTGGGGAAAGGTCTTACTAGGATGAGTAGGATTTTTGGCTCTATGTCAACCACTGATTGAGTAACCAAAACTAGAAAGTAAACATGGTAGTAGAATTTATCGATTTGGATCAAAACATATTCAAGTACCCCTCTTGGTCTTTGCATAGAATGATTAACTAATTATAGTATCACAGATGTAGGTTTGATCTCTCCAAGTCCAAGTTGCAAGTATATAGAATAAGGCATAAAATTGAAACTTTATCCTAGGTTTAGAAGGGCTTGATCAAATTCATACATCCTAATATGGTAGGAAATTGTAGGATAACTAGGATCTTTGTACTATAGTGGTGTATTATATGCTATCATTGTACTAACATGTTCTGTCATAAATGTAGTCTTCTTGATATGGTACCTCCTTTTCATAGGGCATAGATCCTTGATTACTTTAGCATAAGTGGGTATTTTCTTAATCACTCGTAACAAGAGAAGATTAATCTTAAATTGTTTCAAGTGCTCTAAGTCTTACCTTGGTTATTAGGATTTTTCTCTTCAAATAGTAGGGCTTGAGGAAAGGGTACTTCAATTGGAATCTTCTTCACTACTTCCTTTGAAGGGGAATCTTCAACATTGCTCGTAGTGGTGGCAGTGCATGTGTTAGTTTGTAGACTCGGTATAGTTGGTCCCTCTAGAATTTTATCACAATGAGTAGAAATGACATTGACCTCTCTAACATTGTGTGCATTGATAGTAGAGGTTTGTGCCATATATAAGTCATAGAGTCATCAGCTATGAAATGTGGTTGTGTATGAATTTTCACTATCTAAGCCATGAAACATAAGCAAGAGTTGTATTATTTTAGACTTAAAGTCTATTTGTGGTGTGTTAGGGGAAAACATTAGGCACGATGGTGTGGTTGTGTAGGTAGGATGAATGTAATATTTAAGAGTTATAGAGGGGTTATCCTCGTGGTCACTCATATTTTCAGAACTAGAGAAAGAATAAGAAGGATATTGAATTAAATGTAATTCTAATTTTATTATTTTTAAAATCTACCTCTTTCGTCTCAAAATTGAATCACACATTCTAGTACCCTCTTTTTTTTTTAGTTTTTAACTTTTATTTAATTTTTATTTGACAACATAATCTACCAAAGAAATAAAATATAATAATAAAATCAATATTTTTTTAAGAAAACAATGACAATGATGTAGCAACAAAAAAATAGTATTAATTAAGAATGATCCTAGTAAAGAATTGTGGAACGATACCACCATATAAACCACCCTTATAGATAGAGTAACATTCTCAAGAAAAACTAGTGGTACTAAGGTTTTCAAAAACTTATGTCCTAATAGAACTCCTTTAGATCTTACATTTCGTACAACCACATAATTGTGTTCTTTTATTTTTTATCTTTAATAAAATTGTCTAACGAAAGATATTATATAAAAGAAGTTACAGTTAACTTGAGAAAATTAAAATCAATAATGTAAAAACAAAATAAAAGGTAAAACAATAATAATAATAAAAGCAAGTAATTATTGATTTTTTTTAATTTTTATATATAATATTTTTTACTTATAGATAAATTAAAAAGTTAAAAACTAACCTTTAGGTGTTGATTTCGTAGGAATGAAAAATTAACATAAAGTTTATTATAGAATAATAACTAATAAATGATAATTAAGAAATAAAGAAAAATAATAATAATTAAAGATAAGAATTTTTAAAGAAAAGAAAATCAATATTAAATAACAATACTTCGAGATTCACTTAATTATTTTGTTTTAATATTATCAACTTTAGTTCTTATTTATTAATTAATTTTTTTGCTTCACATCTCAAACGAAAAATTGGAAGATATAAAGTTGAAGATCAACGATAAACTAATATATTTATTTTGAGAAAATATTTTTATTAAATAACAAACAATATTTATTATTATAAGTTCTCTAAGATCGACAATATATATCAAAACAGTAATATCATAGTAAAATATCAACTTCTAAAATAAATGTAATAGATATAAATTATGAGTTGCATATAAAGAAAGAAAAACTGAATTTATACAAAACTAAATAATGTAATACTTTGAATATAAAAAAAGATGAACAAAATAATATCTCAAAACAAAATTCTAATCTAGAAAACACATATAAGAGTTAAAGAAAGAGATAGAAAAACTACACAATTAAGCTCCTCTCTAGCCTTATTCTAGCTTTAGCTTAACTTTCAAACCATTTTCATAAATTATGGAGAGAGAAAATGAAAGAAGAAAGTAAGAGTTATTTGTAATTTTCTGATGTTCCAAACTATTGAATGCTCCATCTATCTATAGTGTTGAAGTATGAAGATGTATTAAATCCTAATAATATCAAGACGTTTTCTCCTTAAATATAATTGATTTGAATTTCAGAGGATAAATAATTATCTAATTGAAGTTTTATACAAAAAAGATATATTGGATCAAATATCTTATACATTAGATTTAAACTTATTTTCGTACTTCGAATAGTCGGATTTAGATATTCTTTATAAAATATAAAACTATATATAAATCTCTTAACTATTCATATAAAATTCAATCATATTATTTGGATATAAGAATTAAAAGTTATGATCAAAACTCCACAACTTATTTATAATATCTTGTGTAGATATGTTGCAAAATTCAAATTTTGATTTCTTTAATATTCTTTTACTAATTTTGTTCATCCTACAAGCATAAAATAATCGTAATTAGTATAAATTAACATTTATTGAATTTATATAGATAAATATTAATTTTAAACTCTTATAATCATGAATATCAACTAATTTACATATTTTAAATATGTATTTTTATGTTATTATCATTCAAGTATTAGGCCCTAAGGTGAACCACATAAATTAGTTGTTCACTTTGTTATTTATTTATTTTTTTCCTAACATTTGGTTACTATAGTTAATTTATTACTCAATTAGGTATTTATTATTTAGGAAAGTTCTATCTAAAGAGACTAAAATTTAAGTGATACCGATGTGTACTTTATGCTTTTATTGAGAGCTTTCTTTAATAATGGTATTCATATGGGTCTTATATAACAAGTGGTATCAAAGCTGATTCGATCCACATTTGGAAAATTATGTTGTGCATATTTCTTTTATGAGTAAAAAGAAGAATGTCACTCATTAGATATTGTGGTGCTAATAGTGGCACCATATTCGTTGATACCAATTAGAACTATAGTGACAAATGACAAATTTAAGGTGAAGAAGTTTGATGGTACTAATAATTTCGGTATGTGACAATGTGAGGTACTTGATGTATTATGCCAACAAGAATTGGATCATGCTCTAGATGACAAACATGAAGACATAGATAAGAAAGATTGGGAAAAGCTCAATAGTTAGGCATATAATACTATTCGACTGTGTCTCGCCAAAGATCAAAATATTTTTTCATGAAGAAGACATCAACAAAGATGTTATGGAAGACATTGGAGGATAAGTATATGTTGGAAAGACCTCTTAATCATTTTTTCTTAAAGAAGAAACTCTACAAGTTCATGAACACACTAAGTATGTAATTGAACAATCATGTTAATTCATTATTGGTCAATTTTTTCAATTTAGATGAGAAATTTGGCGATGAAGATAACACCTTAATGTTGCTAAATTCATGCCTCAATGACTATAACCAACTCAACATCATGTTAGTGCACAAGAAGGATAAAGTTTCTTTCGATGAAATTTGTACATCTTTGCATAGCCATGAAATTATTAAAAATGACAAAGTTCTTCATAGAGATGCAATGGTAGATATATTGATGGAAAAAGTACATTCTTTGATTCGTAAACCTAGAAAGAGGGGCAAGTCATAATAAAAAGTAAGAATTATTGAAGACGAATGTGCTTTTTGTCGAGAGAAAAGGCACTAGAAAAATTGTCTTAAGTTACAAAAAAAAATAAGAGCAAAGAAATTTCAAATGCTTGTGCAATTGATCAAGGAGATAATGAATCAGATTATTACTTGGTTGGTATGTTTTTGATATCTCATGTTGATGAATGGATATTGGGTTCAAGTTGCACCTACCATATGTTTTCTAACAAAGAGTGGTTTTCAAGTGTAAAAGAGCTTGATGATAAGTTGTTTATATTGGTAATGATAACACCTATAGGGATAAGTAAAATCCATTAGAAAACCCATGATGGATCAATGCGAGTCTTAGCATATATTCGATATATACCAAGTTTAAAAAAGGATCTCATATCATTAGAGTCTTAGAATTAAAAGGTCTCATATTGAATATGAAAGGTATAGTCTTGAAGGTTGTATCTGGTGTATTTATGGTGATAAAAGGAACAAGAATAAACAAATTGTACTACTTACAAGGAAGTACACTTATGGTGTAGCATTTACTATTTCTACAGAAGATAATGATTTTGAAGCAACTAGATTATAGCACATGCATCTAGAGCACACTGGTGAGAAAGCTTTGCATAATTTAATACAAAAAAGCTTGTTAAAGGGATAAAAAGCAAGCAAATTTAGCTTTTGCAAACATTGTCTATTGGGAAAACAATCTAGGGTGAAATTGGATTCTAAAATCCACCATATTGAAGAGATTTTGGATTATATTCACACAGATGTCTTGGGGCCCTACCAAAACAATTTCATTTTGAAGGATGCACTACTTTGTTTCTTTCATTGATGATTTCTTCATAAGAGTTTGGACATATGTAATAAAACAGAAAAGTGAAGTATTAAATGTTTTCTTGAAATGGAAAAAGATGATTGAAGCTTAAATTGGTAGAAGATCAAAAAAATTAGATTAGAAAATGGGAGCAATTACAAAAGTAATCCATTCTTGAAAGTTTGTCAAGATGAAGGAATTATTCAATATTTTACATTAACAAACACTCCAAAACAAAATAGGTTTGCAAAATACATGAACGAAACAATTTTAGAGAAAGCTTGGTGTATGTTATCCAATGTTGGGTTGGGCATGATCTTTTGGGTTGAGGTAGTAAACTATTCATGTCATTGGTTTTGCTACTTATTATCATGCAAGGGAATCAAAGTTAGACCCAAAAGCTATAAAAAAAAGCTTTGTTGATAGGTATAACATATGGAGTGCAGGGATACCATCTCTAGTGTATGAAATCATAGAAGATAATTTTTAGTATGAATGTAACTTTTGATGGGTCTTCTATGTTGTTACAAGAAGAGAAGAAAGAGTGTCAAAACAAAAATTAGACCAATGATACTCCACAATAGGTAGAGTTAAAGAAAGTTTCAATTGACCTAGTTGAAATCATGGATGAAGAAAATGATCCTCCAATGATAGAATATGATTAAGAGGGTCCCACCCAAGAACCTACAAAGTAAAAAATTCCAATTACAACTATAAAGGTGAAAGGATAGACTCGTCTACCTGATCGACTTGCTGACTTTGAATTGGGAACATATTGATGACTCTATGAAAATAGAGTCATTAACACACTTTTTTACTTAATATTTACTTGTTTTATTCAATAAATAGTATTTTTGGGTCAAAAATATTAAAATATAAACTTTTTAATGAAAAGGGGTGAAAATATAATTTTTGATTTTTTTATGAATTTTTAACGCAAGACAAATTAGAGTTTCCATGTGGCATGCCACATAGGCAGATGAGCTGACTGGGCAAGCCACATAGACGCCATGCATGTACGGAGAGCGAATCACGTCATGCAGCTTGTGAGGATGACTAAACACACACCACATGTCAGCATGGTGTTCAATTCGAGTTTGGAAATCATACAACGGACCATGCCACGTGTTGCTATGCCATTGCTCTGTACGTTCCACCTGTGCACCATGCCATCTGTTTCTGCGAATCATGTCGTGACATGTGTCACTCACTCAGCAAGTGTTGACTCTGATCGGTCTCCCCTGCCACGCGTCGCTCCCTGATTCATCGAATGAATTTCCCCTACTACTTGTCATGCTGTGATTGACTAAAACTATCAGTTTTTCTTGTTTTAATCGTAACCCTTGATCTGAAGCTTATTGGACGGTCCAGATTTCACCTGAGCTTTATTTAAGCCCTTAATCACTCCATAAACCCTAATTGGCCTCCATTAGCATAATTTTGGTCATATTTTGGAGCTAAAAAGAGAGAAAAATACAGAAAAATTTAAAAGATGACACAATTTTGGTGGAGATTCAAGAGGAGATTAATATTACAATTCAGGATATTGATTGTATTTCTTTTTCTACTCTTGTCTTTATCAATTTTTATGTCTTTCTTTATGAAAATTATGAGCTTTATGGCCACAATTATAAGTAATTAATTTATTAATCTAGGGATCTTATGAACCAATTTTCACAATGTGATGATCTAAAATTTTACCCTAATTATAATTATAATTTAATTATATTATTTAATATGATTTTTATGCTATTAATTGTTTGTCCAAAAATTTATCTATAGAAGCAATTAAATAGATTTGAGAGAATTATTTAATTGTTGTCTTGATTAAATAACATGCGTAGTTTCTAGGCATAGATATATGATTTTTATGTATGTGATCTATAATTGATGAACTTAATAAGTAATATGCAATTTAATTAGCATGAGAGTATGATAAAATTAATTACTATATGGTGTGTAGTTTACTTGAGAGAGGAATACATTCTAGATTAGATTCAATTGATCATGTAATTAATTGATAGTTATATTAGGGGAATTTTAGCAATTCGCATGTTTAGAAAATTAAGGGATTAAGCATTCCTAGATATTTTCTCATATATCTTTTTAGTCATAAAATCTAATTTAATTAATTATTGATATTTACTTTTAGTTATTTTAATTTTGCTTCCTTAAAATATAAAAGCACCAAAAAAATTGATATTACTCTATGAGAACGATCTTTTTCTATCATTATATTACTTGTTACGATACGTATACTTATGTATTCATTACACACACTTCATGTGTGGCGATCACGTATGCATTTAGAAAGAGGTCATTAGCAATGTCGAACACCAAGAATTGAAACTTGCAATGGAGGATGAGATGCAATCTCTTGAGAAGAATGGAACTTGGAAGTTAGCTTGACTTCCTAAAGGTAAGAAAGCAACTCGATGCAAATGGATATCTACAAAGAAAGAAGGGTTTCTTAACAAGAATAAAGTACACTTCAAGGGAAGATTTATAGAAAATTATTATGTTCAAAAAGAGGGCATAGATTACAATGTGGTATTTTCTTCAGTTTTGAAACATGTTACTATTCAAATTTTGTTGGCCTTAGTTGCACAATATGATTTGAAACTAGTTTAACTTGATGTTAAGACAATATTTTTACATGGTAATTTGGAAGATGAAATCTATATGATTCATCCCAATGGATTCAAAGTTGATAGGAAAGAAAATTGGGTTTACAAGCTAGACAAATCGCTATATGGCTTGAAGCAATCGCCCAAATAATGCTATAAGCTATTTGATCGGTTCATGGTAAAGCACAAGTACACAAGAAGTAAATTTGATCATTGTGCATACTTTCACAAGTTGGATGATATATCTTTCATTTATTTTCTTTTATATGTTGATAGCTTTTACAAATAAAGATGAGATTAGATTGTCGACTACAGCTGAATCAAGAATTTGAAATGAAATATCTTGGTGAAGATAGCAAGATTTTGGGTATAGATATTCATATAGAAAGAAGAAGAGGTAAAATTTATTTATCTCGAAAACAATATTTGAAGAAGATACTACACCGTTTTGGCATGAATGAATAGTAAAAACTTGTTAGTACACCACTTGTCTCTCATTTCAAGCTTAGTGCATTTTTGCCTCCTACTGTAAATAAGGAATATAAGTATATGTTACAAGTTCCTTATTCTAATGCAATTGGTAGCTTGAAGTATGCTATGGTATGTACATGATCAGATATTTCACAAGTCGTTAGTATTATGAAAAGATATATGCACATTCCTAGAAGATGAAATTGGCAAGTTGTGAAATGGATTCTTTGTACGTTTTGGGTACTGTAGATACTTTTTTGGTGTTTAAGCAAGATGCAAATATGGTGGTCAGTTATGTCGACTCTGACTATGCTAGTGATTTGGATAAACATCGGTCAACTACTAGTTATGTATTAACTTTTGGTGGAGGAGCTATAAGTTGGAAGAATAAATTACAACCTATAGTGACTATGCCAATGATAGATATAGAGTATATTGCAATTGTTGAGGTTATTAAAAAAATTATATGGTTACAATGGTTGATTGAAGAACTTGGAGTTACATAAGAACATTTTAGTGTTTATTGTAATAGTCAAAGTGCTATTCATTTAGCAACAATCAGGTCTATTATTAGAGACAAAACACATAGACATTCACTTACATTTTGCGTGGGAAGTTATCAATGATGGGAAGATACTTTTATCAATGATTGGGACAATCGATAACTTTGTAGGTATGTTAACTAATGTAGTAATATCAATCAAGTTCAAACAATGTTTGGACTTGATAAATATCCAACAAGTTTAAACCCTTATAAGTGTGTAGCAAATATCAGAAGAATTATCACTTGAAGTTCTTGACTCAAATTGATCCGTGGTGGAGATTGTTGAAAACGTATGTGGCTTGTACTGAGCAAAGCTACCAACACAAATAAAATTTCAAAGAGATGCATAAAATATTGACAAAAAGAGATGAAATTAAATGTTAGAGATGAAGGTACATCTTGAATATGTTTCACGAAGCCATCTACTTTCCCTATAAATAGAGCAAGAATTTTCTCATCTAAGGCATCCCTGCATGTAGCTTTCAAGAGTTGTAATTGTGAGAAAAATCAGGAAGCTTATTTTGATAGTTTCAAAGTGTAAAAAATAACACATTTGGTGATCACTCTTATTTGTTAAAGATAAATCTTTAAATTGGGTGTACTAAAATATTGGGATATTTGAGAGTTTGTTTTCATTTTGTAAACATCATTTGAAATAGTGAATTATTTTCTGTCTTTACCCATAGCTTAAGCCTTAAGTTGAACCATATAAATTTGTATGTTTACTTCGTTATTTATTTTTTGTTACAATTTGGTTATTTTAATTAATTTGTTACTTAATTTGGTATTTATTATAATAAAATTCTATCTAAGCAGACTGGAATTTAAGTAGTACCAGTGTATCCAAGTGGGTACTTACTTTTTGGTAGTTTGTTGTGGCAATCACAAGTGGTGAAAGTTTGCTACTTAGTTAATCATTATATTTTGTGAGATAATTTTTTGGAGTTCTTAAACATCTACAATCAATGAACAAATATCTTCACTTTATATATGATCTAATTCTTCACATGATTTCACTTTTAATTGTTAAAAAATTGATTTTGTTGTAAAAACCAATATATGTTTTTTTAATAGTTTAAAATAAAACTCAATGAATCGGGTTATGACATTTAAACCAAAAAACTATCGTAAAGGTATGTTTTGGTAGATAAATCTCAATATTTTATTTACTTATTTTTTATATTTTGTTAAATTTTATAGTTATAATTTATATTTGTATTTGTATTTATATAATTCTGATTTGAAATTATACACTTCGAACTTGTTTGTATATTCAATATTGGTAACATGCAAACATCATTCCATCTATCATGTCTAAAAGTGCAAAATGTCATGACCCTAAATTTCAAATAGCGATCATGAAGCACTTAGCACGGTCTGTTGTACTAAGCCTGCCTTTCAACCCGAATGAAACACTCCAAAGAGACTAGAAAGAGCCTTAGAGATTTAGAGGATTCAAAGCAAAGCAAGAACTAAAGAGTGTTTGTAAATCAAGTTTTTGGCGCTGTTGCCGGGGAAGGAATAGCATTTTTAATATATTTATCAAAATTTTAAAAATATTTTTATGCTGTAAATAATTGTGATTTTTTTTTGTTTTTGTAAAAAAATAAAAAATAAAACATTTAATCAAATTTCAAATTTCATAAGAAATAATAAAAAAATAAAAAAAATATAAAAAAAATAAAAAATATAAATAAAATAAAATAAAATAATAAATAATAAATAAAAAATAATATAAAATAATATAAAATAAAAAAATAAAAAAAATAAAAATAAAAAAAATAAAATAAAAAAATAAAAAAAAATAAAAATAAAAATAAAAATAAAAAAAAAGAAAACCTAGTTTTTAATTTTTTTTTAATTTTATTTATTTTAAATCATAATTTTAATTTTTCTTTTCTTTTTAAAAAAAAATTATTTTATTTTATTTTACCTTTTTCAATTTTATTTTATTATTTTTATTTTATTTTATATTTTTCTTTCTTTAGATATTTTTTTATTCTTTATTTTTATTTAACTTAATTAACTTAGTTTTTTTTTTACTAACTTAATTAACTTAGATTTTTTTTAACTTAACTTAATTAACTTAGATTTTTTTACTTCACTTAACTTAATTAACTTTTTTTTTCACTTAACTTAATTAACTTTGATTTTTTACTTCACTTAGCTTAATTAGCCTTTGCACTACCATTCTTTCCTGTGAGCACTCTTGGTTAATACTGATTATGTTATTTTTTTTCTTAAAAAAAAAACATAAATTCTAAAACTACCTCCAAAATTTGAAAGTTTTAATTATAATCTAAGGAGTTAGTTGCTTTGTTTAATCTAGGTACAATTGTGTTTTTATGCCTTAATTATTTGATTTGTACCTAGATGTGGGTTATCTAAAACTCAAAGTATGCCTAGTTTTAAGTGCGAGAAAGAAATGCGAAAATCAATAGGGCATGGTCGAAAAAGTATAGGTAGACAACCTTGTCTTACCTGCGAAGGTTTGATTGACTTCGATGATGAGGGACATTGAGTTTACTTAAAATGCAATCCCCAAGTTACGTCTTGCTAAGACGTTAAAATTGCTTATTTGGATGGGAAATGACCCATCATTTTAGGTAATTTTCTTTTATTTCTTTTATTTACTTAATTATTTCATTTTAATTACATGTGAATAATTTTTAAATTGTTAAAACTAAAAATATTTGTTGAGATGTTAGAAGTTCACAGCGATTTGTCTGTATACACTTTAATGATGAATACGATGGATGCACCTGCATTTTCCATTACTACTTGCACATTCTCAGGAAATAGGTAATTTTTCTCCTCTTTTCTCTTTATCTTTAATTTACAGTTGTTACATTGAGGATAATGTAAGTTCTAGGTTGGGGGTGGTGAAAAGTTACCATGCTTAATTAAAAAAAAGGTTTTAACAATTTAAAAATAAAAAAAATAAAAAAATAAAAAAATAAAAAAATAAAAAAATAAAAAAATAAAAAATATACTTTTTCATTTTTTGTGTGTTTGGTTTTATTTCTATTTTGTGTGATTTAGTAATTTTTGAAAAAAGAAATATTTCTTACAAAAATTATCATTTCTTTAAATCAAATTTAAGTAAATAGTTAAGTCTTTTGTACTGTTAGATTAATTTTTGAAAACATATCATGAAATATTTTGTAATTATTTTTTGATAATTAGTTAGTTTTTGTCATAACTAGTATTTCTTGATAAGATGTAGAAATTATATTAAACCCAAAATCGGTGTTTATGAATTGTTTTTAGTGGAGACTACCTTTGTGAGATATAATTTGAGCCTAATTTCCTTTATTCAGAGTGAAATATATATTTTTTTCTACTCCAAACACATTTCTTATTTATTCAAATTTTTATATGATCTCTATAGGTATTAGCATTGAATGTATGAATTTTTTCTCATCTTAATAGAGTATCGTATATTTTTTTTTATTATTTTTGCTTAGATTAAATGATTTGAGTAGAAATTGATAGTATATGCTTATATCTCATGCATGCGTATTTGTTACAAAAAAAGAGACATATCACGGGGTTACCTAAACCAAGATCAAACAGAAAAGCCACAAAATTAACCAACTCACCAAAATCCAAAAAAAAAAATGTACAATCTGTACGTATGGTTGACTTCTACAAAAATATATATATTGAGAAATATCTTGGAAAAAAATAAAGAGATAAAGAATATATAGTATAATCTACATTACTATAACCACATTTTACTATGAAAGTTGTGAGTAAAGGCTAATTACAAAAGAAGGATATAGGAAATAATTCCCTAAAAAGTCATTACTCTCTTCATTTGTAAAAGGCATATATCTTGAAATTTTTGCTTAATGAGTTTGATTTATGCATGAAAATAATTTTTATATATGATATTTATAATTTATACATTTGATTCATTTCATGAGATCAATGTCAAAATAACACTTTGAGCCATTATTCTTTATACGTATACGAACATATTAATTCATTTCTATACATAAACTCTTTCACATATAAATTAGTATGAGTGTTTTGAACCCATAGGATTCGGTGTTTGAGAGTATTGACTTGTGAGGAATAGAGTCGGCAATTGCGATTCATAACACTCTTGAAATTGGGTGAAATTAAATTGATACATTTTTGACATGAAATATGAAAATGATTTTCGACTAATTATTATAATAAATCATGACTGTTTAAAGAGATTAAAATAACTTATGCTTGAGATTTTAATTATGATCTTAAAGGAGATTAAAAAGTATGAGACATTTTTGTGAGATGTTGTTAATTTGTGATTTTGTTGTAAATTTAATTTTTAAGTTGTTTGTTTTTACATTTAGTTCAATGTTTGTGGGTATCATTACTGAAAACCCTCACGAGACTCAAACTCGTCCACTAGGACAACCTAGGGGTTTAAAGGCTTGTTGCATAGGCTAAATGCAACTGTTTCAATCCATGAAAGTGATTTAGGATAGTTTAATTTTTAGTTTTTATCGCTTCTCTTGCTAAGGGACTAGCAAGAATTTGGACAGCTTGTGATGAGTGCTCAAAAAGCACTAAAATTACCATTATTTTATGCACATTAATTGATTAAAAATATATATATTTATATATTTTTATAAATATATTATATAAATTTGTCTTTTTTCGAATCACGGGTATTTTTATTGTTTTTCGGGTATTTTGGCTTAAAAACGTCACTTAAAGACTTCAAAAGGAATACTGGAAGCAATACATCACAAATATATTAATAAATAAATAGGGAAAAGGTCAACAAATATGGAAAAAATTGGACAAAATGGGTCAAAAAGGTCAAAAATGTCAAAAGGAGAAAATCGCGGGGCTTGACCCTCGCGCGCGCGACGGGGCGATGCCGTCTGTATGATCTGGCGCCTTCCTCAGATCGCGCAGCGCGTCGCGCCCATTGCCCTCCGCGCGTGCCCGGCCGCCATTCGCCCCATTTTTCACGTGCGGCCGCTTGACGTCATGCGGCGTCATCAATGACTTCATCATTGACCTTCTGGCGTTTTCCACCATTTTTTAACATTTTTTCACCCACTTTTTCTCTCCATTCTCACCCTATAAATACCTTCCTTCTCTTCACTTCAAACCACACCTCAAAACACACTTCTCTCTTCTTTCTTTCTCTCCATTTCTTAGTTTTTAGTTTTTTTTAGTTTTTCTTATGTTTTAGTTAGTTTTGCTTAGTTTTAGAGTTCTTCTCTCTTTGGGAAGAACTAGTTATGTTTTTGTAATTTATTAGCTTTTTGATTCAATAAATGGGAGTGCAAATTCCATTTGGAGGTTTTCTAGCAACGGGAATAGCATCGAGAATCTTGTAAGGATTTTATTTTCTTTGCGAGTTATTTTTTATGCTTTATTCTTATATGTTATATTTAATTTAATGCACGTAATTAAATTTAAGCGTATATTGTTTGTAAACATGATATAATAATAACCGCGTTGTTATGCTTGCAGAAATATTAAATAGGTAAAAATCTCTAAAATGAATTGATTTTATTTTTTATTCAAGATTTTATATTAAGAATGTTAGAGAGAAATATATTATTTTTCATTACAAACTTAAATCTGAAAATTAGATTCTAAGGTTTAATTATCGATCGATTTAGAGTAGTGCTCTTTTATTTGTTGGTATAATCAGCCTTGGTAGTTAGAGTGAAGCTCTATTTCAAAAGTTTTGATAAAATTATTATCCGAAAATATATTGACAACATGTTTTCGTTAGTGGTTTTAAAAATTGAAAGTTAGTACTCGGATAACTAAATTCTTAGGTTTAATTTGGACACCTTGAATAAAGTTTAAACTATCTAACCTCACCAAATAAGTGGCATTTAAATGGTTCATTTTCAATCTCTTAGAAAAAAGGAATTAATTTAATTAACCAAATTAGTTATCAACCTTGTAGGTGTTAATTGATTTTTTAGTTAACAAAGAATATCTAACCCTTGAAAGCGTGGTATTCATACAAAAAAGGGAGAATCAATAAATATCAATTCATATCTTTAATAACCTAAATAATATGAGCAAGCATAATTAACTTAGTTACTATATCCATAAATACTCCACTATTTATAAAAGATAAAATTTGCATAAATGTTTATTGAATCTATGTTTATTTTTATGTAAGTAGATTAAAACACAAAAAACCCAAAATATCGTGACAGGATGTTTAGGATTTAATTTCGTTTTTTAAAAGTTTGAATAATAAATTAAAAACCACATACATTCCTTCCTTAGATCGACCTTGGGAGTATACTTATCATTTTCTACGAAATGATTCGTGCACTTGCGAGAGTTTTATAAATATAAAACCAAAGTATTGGCAGAATCGGCGATGCCGGTTTTCGTTCATCAGTCTATTTATAGTATGGCACCAAACTTAAGATTATGTCACAAGTTTCTAGATTCTTCTATGTCTAGAATGTACAAGAATATAGTTCTAGTTTTATCTACAATGTGGCACAAGATTCTAGGACCTTCTAGTTAAGTCTAGCCAACTCTAGAGTCTTCTAGGATTGTCTAGTTCTTTCATGCAAGTTCTAGGATATTTCAAAAGCTTCTAGAGACTTCTACATCCTTTATGAACCATCCAGCATGTTCTAGAATATTCTAGAACCTTCTAGAACCTTCCAACACCTTCTAGCGTACTCTGGAACATTCTAGAGTCTCCAAGGCTTGAGTGGAGTCCACCCAACTCTAATTCCCTCTAGACATCTCTAGACCACTCTAGAACTTTCCCATGTAGTAACTTGTAGAAAATTCTAGATCCTTTAGGCAACAACCATTTCTTTGGATTTTAAGGGACAATTTGAGTGGGACGTAACACCCTCCCCCACTCAAGTTCGTGACACCGTCTATGTAATCTTTGAACTATCACAAAGAGTCTTCAGGTTCCAGCTCGTCTCTATGTCTGGGGCATTCTTCCACTTGACCAAGTATTCTCGATAACTTGGTACACCCCTATGCCAAATTTGGCGGTCTACCAAGATAGAGTCCACTCCTATATCAAAGGAGGTTACTACTGCGGTGGGCACCCTTTTTGATTCTCCCCTACTTGTGTCTTCCTCTTCTCCATGATAAGGCTTCAACATGCTTACATGAAAAACTGGATAGATTTTAAACTTTGGAGGGAGTTTTAGTTTGTAGGAAACCTTACTGACTTGCTTGAGAACTGGAAATGGCCTTTCATACTTTCCTACCAACCCCTTGTGAACCTTGCGCAAGGACTTGAACTATTGGGGCAATAATTTGACAAGGACCAAATCTCCTTCTTGAAATTCAACCATCCTCTTTTTCTTGTCATCCCACTTCTTCATCTTTTTAGATGCCTTGTTTAAATAGGCTTAGGCTAACTCAGCTTGCTCATGCCACACCTTGGAAAATTTGAAGGCAGTAGGACTCTTTCCTTCATATCACAAACTTAGCCCAATCTTGCTAGTTGGCACTAACAAAGTGCCTGAGGTAGAGCTCCAGCAATGCATTGGCACATTCTGTTTGTCCATCACTCTATGGATGAAAGCTTGTGGAGAAGTTCAAGTCTGATCCCAATAACTTGAATAATTCCGTCCAAAACTTCCCAGTAAATCGAGGGTCTTGATCACTCATGATGTTGGATGGAATTCCCCATTGCTTCACAACATGCTTAAGGAAAAACTGTGCCATCTCATCCGTAGTGCAATCTGTTGAGGCAAGTATGAATGTTGCATACTTGTTGAAGCGATCAATGACTACAATGATACTACCAAAGCCCTCTGATTTTGGCAAGCAAGTGATGAAGTCCATTGAGACACTTTCCCATGGTCTTTCTGGGATAAGAAGCGGCTCTAGCAAACCTCTGGGTGCATGCTTCTTTGTCTTGTCCTGTTGGCATACAAGACAAGTCTTCACATAGGCTTCAATATCATCCCATAGTTGAGGCCAATAGTAAATGGAATTGATTAAGGCAAGGGTACGTCTCATTCTTGGGTATCTAGCCCATAATGAATCGTGTCACTTCTTGATAAGCTCCTTCCTTAAGTTTCCCCACTTTGACACAAAGATTTGATTCTGCTTGGCGTAGAGTAGTCCGTCACTCAGCCAAAATCACCTTGTCTTTCCTTCCTTGATAAAGGCAATGAGGTTTTGAGCCAGGGCATCGTGCTCAAGCCTTTCTTTGATCCTTTCCTGTAAGGGACTACTTGGTTTACTTAAGGCTGCTAACTCTGCCTTTCGACTTAGCGCATCAGCCACCACATTGGTCTTAATGGGCTTGTACTCCAACTTATAGTCAAACTCCTCTAAGAAGTCTTACCATCGAGCTTGCTTAGGACTCAAATTTGTTTGAGTTTGGAAGTAGCTAGTTGCTACATTATCTGTCATGATCACAAAGTGAGAACCCAACAAGTAGTGTCGCCACACCCTTAATAAATGGATGATAGCTGTCATCTCCTTTTCTTGTACTGTGTAGTGACATTCGGTGTCGTTAAGCTTTTGACTCTCATAAGCTATCAGATTCCCTTCTTGCATCAACACTCCATCAATGGAAAAGTCTGAAGAATTTGTATGCAGCTCGTACATCTTGGAAGGGTCTTGTAGGCAAAGCACCAGTTCTCCACTAATGCCCTTCTTCAAGTATTCGAACGAGGCTTGGCATTCACTCATCCATTCCCAAGACTTGTTATTTTTGATCAGGTCAGTCAGTGGGGCTGCTCTCGTTGAGTAGGACTTGATAAACCTTCTGTAGTAGTTCACAAGTCCAAGGAAAGACCTTAACACGGGGACCTTGGTAGGAGGTTCCCATTCTTGGATGGCTTTCACCTTGGTTCCATCCATTGTAAGCTTCCCATCCTTTATCCTATGCCCCAAGAACATCACCTCATCTTGGAAAAGGAACATTTTTCCTTCTTGACATATAGTTCATTTTCCCTTAAGACCTCTAACACCTTCTCCAAGTGCTCAAGATTTTCTTCCAAAGTTTGAATATATATCACCATGTCGTCAAGATATACTATCACGAACCGATTGAGGTAGGGATGGAAAATCTTGTTCATTAGAGTGTAGAAGGTGGCAGGTGCATTCATGAGACCAAATGGCATGACAAGGAACTCATAGGCACCATACTTGGTCACACAGGTAGTTTTAGGCTCATCCCCTTTGGCTATGCGTACATGGTAGTATCCCGATCACAAGTCCAATTTTGATAAGTATCTTGTGTTCCCTAGTTGATCGAACAAGTCAGCAATGAGTGATAGGATACTTTTTTTTACTGTGATCTTATTTAGAGCCCGATAGTCAATGCACATTCGTAGCGAGCCATCCTTCTTTTGAAAGAGCATTGGGGCACCAAAAGGGGCTTTGGTGGGCCTTATGAAGCCAACATCTAGAAATTCATCGAGTTTCTTTCGCAGTTCTGCCAACTTTGAGTTTGCCATTCGAAAAGGGCTCATTATTGGTGGCCTTGTGCCGAGTTCCAACTCAATTTTGTGGTCTACCTCCCTCCTTGGAGGTAACCAATTAGGCAACACCTCAGACATCACATCATGGAACTTATCTAAGACAACTTGCACTTCCGTCGACAAGCATAGCTTTGGTGACGCCTCCTCCTTGTCGTACTTCTTTAAGATGGCCAAGTAACTTTCTTCTTCCCTCTTCAATCCCTTCTTGAATTGAAGTGTTGAGAGAGCTTAGGTAGTAGGTATGGTGGTCCTCTCCGTCAATACCATACAAGCCTTTGATCCATCCATGATGCACATAGAGTTTGAACATGGCACAAGGAAAGCTCTAACCTAGTCCAAGAACTCCATGCCAAATACCATCAAGAAGTCATCCATAGGTGCCACTGTTAAGTCCACATGGCCAGTCTAAGCACCAAGATTGACCTTAAATCCACGAGAAACTCCTTGGAAAGGTAGTGCTGCCGAGTTAACTACTTTGAGAGATCTTCCTCCATTGACAACCTTAAGGCCGAGTCTCTTTGCTTCCTCTAATGACACAAAGTTATGAGAGGCACCTATGTCAACCAAAGCTTTGGTGACCTTTCCATTGATGGTTACATCAACAAACATCAAGCCCTTAAGGGTCTTCAGGGCACTCTATAATGCACCAAGTAGGCGTAAAGCGCAAAGAACCCATCTTTGCGCCTTCATCAGTCTCCCCTCCATCTTGGTCATGTGTGGAGATAACTAAGGCACTCAATGCCTTTCTTTTTGGACATTCACGTGCCCAATATGGTCTGTCGCATATGAAGCACGTCACACGGGGCTTTGAGGCACCACGATCCTCCATTTCCTTCCCCTTATTTCGTGATTTGAATGAGGATCCTTCTTTGTTATTTTTGTGGCCCTTACTTTTGGCATGGCCTCATCCACTCTTTCCTCCACCAAACTTTCTATCAGTGGCCTTTGAGCCTTCTTTGTTTGTGGAGTAGTCTATAAGGCTCTCAACAACCGCAATGGCCAAAGATAAGTCTTAGACACCACGTAGCTTGAATTCAAGGTTAGCCCATGATTGAAGACCATCCATGAACAAGAATAAAGCGTCCTTGTATGATGTGTCAGGTACTTCTAGTAGTAAGGTTGTGAATTCCTTCACATAGTCCCTTATGCTACTTTTTTGCTTTAATCATCACAATCGGCCCCTTGTCTCATCTTTAGCATTTATAGGGGAAAATTGGATTTTGAACTCCCTTTTGAAATCATCAAAAGTGTTAATTGTGCATAGTAGTTTCAGACAAGTACATGGCATCAGTTCGGATCTTGCTGGCATGGTCCATTATGCCTTGAGCCTCAAAGTATTGTTCAAGCCCCATAGGAAGTTCTCAACTTCTCTAGCATTCCTAGCACCATTGAAGGTCTTTGGCTTGGGAACATCCACCTTCTTGGCCTCAATGATGGTGGTTGTGCTAGTTTCTGAGGCTATAGCCGCTTACAAAGAGCTAGGTCACCACTCATATCCTCAACTCTAAGTAACACATTAGCAATTTCTCTTTGGACAAGATCTTGTACCTTAGAAAGTTTGGCCTTCAACCCATCGATCTCTTTCCTTAACCCACCATCTAGCTCGTTGAGGGACATCTTGACTGCTGCATGGATCTCCACATCCTCGGCCTCCAAGCCATTGCAACTTTCTTCCAAGTTGTCCCGATTGAACAGCTCTCCCAAGTTGTCCTAAGCACTCCCAACACATGCTTCCAAGTTAGAAATGATGTCTTTTGACTTGGCTCGAGACTTTTTTGGTGATTTTCGAACTTCCTCATGCCCACGTTCCATTGGTGGAACATCCATACTTGGTGTAGCTGGGGCATTGTTCTTCATAATGCCAAGGATAGTAATGCTTCAACCTAAAGCTTTGATACCAACTATCATGGCCCTAAATTTCAAATAGTGATCGTGCGACACTTAGTACGGTCGGTTACACTAAGCCTACCTTTCAACTTGAACGAAACACTCCAAAGAGACTAGAAAAAGCCTTAGAGATTTAGAGGATTCAAGAGCAAAGAAGAACTAAAGAGAGTTTGTAAAGAATGTCTTGTATTGCTCTTTAGAGAGGTTATCTTACAATTTCCCAAGAATGAATACAAATGAAGACCAATAGGTCTATTTATAGTGTTACACCAAGCTTAAGATTATGTCACAAGTTTCTAGATTCTTTTATGTCTAGAATGTACAAGAATATAATTCTAGTTTTATTTACAATGTGCCACAAGGTTCTAGGACCTTCTAGTTAAGTCTAGCCAACTCTAGAGTCTTCTAGGATTGTCTAGTTCCTTCATGCAAGTTTTAGGATGTTCTGAAAGCTTCTAGAGACTTTTACATCCTTCATGAACCATCCAACATGTTTTAGAATATTCCAATACCTTTTAGCGTACTCTATAACATTTTAGAGTCTCCAAGACATCTCTAGGTCGCTCTAAAACTTTCTCATGTAGTAACTTGTAGAAAAGTTTAAATCCTTTAGACAACAACTATTTCTTTAAATTTTAAGGGATAATTTGATCAAGACGTAACAAAAAACTATCCAAGTATTCTGTATTTCATGATGAGCATGAGCAATTGTATATTGTATTTGTATATGCTTCTACATCGCAAATGATGTGTTATATGAATAGTATATAATTCAATATTTGAAATGAGAGTTTGTTGTATAAAATAAAAATATAAAAATTAAATTAAATTAAATTAAATTATATACGTTTCCAAAATGAATACAAACTCTCTTACATCATTTAAATTGTATGTTGTATGTCTATATAATTAATTATATGAATTATTGTTTTTTACTGTAATTGGGCTATGGTGGCTTAAGTGCTAAAATAAGAATATATAAAACCATGATCAGTTTGCTGGTCATGCACGTAAGTATTTGTCGATAGAGACAAGAGAGGTAGTGCTCGGTAGGGACATTTTAATTAAAATTATAGTTATTTTTTTAAAATTTAATAATTTATTTTTTACATTAAATTAATTAATTAATAAGAGATTCATGATAACGATGATTATTAAAATATTAATATTATAATTAATTTAAATTAAATATATATTAATATTATTATTTTTATATATATAATATTTATAATAATAAAATACATAATATCTTAAAAAATTTAATTTTATATTTTTATTTTAATTAAAATATATGTTAAATAATTAAAAAAACTAATATCAATATTTTAAATAATACAATAAATAATATTAAATTTTTTTAAATTAAATATATTTTTAAAAAAATTTATAATAATATTTAATTTTATTATTTTAAAATATCACTAATAAAAAAAATAATGGTAGTCGTCTTATTTGACGTTATCTCTCTCTCTCTCTCTTTTTATATTTAAAAAGGTTTCATTGGGTTTGGGGACCATTGATCTTTCCAGTGTATCTATTAAATTTTAATTTCTTCTCCTTCAAGTACGCACATGTATATAAATACTTCCAACCCCTCAAATGTAAAACAAGAAAAAAAAAGAGGAGAAATAATTCCAACAGATTCACAGAAGAGGGAGAAAAAGAGAATGGAAATAGAAGCAGAAGATGTAGTTATTGTAGGGGGAGGAATATCTGGGTTAGCCACAGCACTGGCACTGAAGAGAGTAGGGATTAGTGCCTTAGTTTTAGAGAGATCAGATAGGCTTAGAGATACAGGTGCAGCTATTTCCCTTTTTCCAAATGCATGGTTTGCTCTTAAAGCTTTGGGCATTTCGAAAAAGCTCACATCCCTTTATGCCCCTCTCGGAAAGTAATTGCTTTCTACCTTTTTTCATCTCTAGCTTACTAATCGTTCTCTTTTTCACTTCCAAGTTTTAAACTTGCTTGGCCTTGTCGATAGAATTTTCTTTGGGGTTTACTTATTAATTGCCTACTTGCTATATATTTGTCTCTTTTTTTTTTTGGTTTAGGGGATACGTAACCAGTCTTGATACTGGAGCAATTCAAGAAATTTCCTATTCTGCAACACATGGGTAAGCTCTTTTAGCACGAGAGTTAAATTTTTGGATACGCCTTTGGTGTCAAATACACTCATTTTTCTTAATTTTATATAAATTTCTATCAAAGTGAAGTGTGAGTACCTATACCCTTGTTCATATCGTATTTCCTAGACACGAGTATTTTAAAAAATAAAAAAATGAAGTGAAGAGTCCAAGAAAATAGCTTACAATTGATCCTCAATAGTGAAACTATGTATTCCCTTCAAAGTATTTTTATTTATATGAAACTATTGTCATCTTTAATGTGAAGCGATGATATTGGAGGTGGACCTAGAGCAGTTCACAGAAAGATGTTACTCAAGGCTCTGGCTGATGAATTACCAGTTGAATCTATACGTTTTTCTTCAAAAATCACTTCCCTTGAAACTCAAACACATGAAGGTTCAAAACTTGCTATTGTTCGTATGGAAGATGGAGCAATCATCAAAGCAAAGGTAACGCTGGCCGATTTTGGTGATATTATAAGTGCCCATGTCTGCAAAACATGTATAAACACATTGCTTTCAATAATTAATCAGAAAATGGTGTTTTAAGAAATTGTATATTTTGCGTTTTAAGTTTGTTTTGTTTTTATTTATAGGTTCTGATAGGATGTGATGGGGTACATTCTATGGTAGCAAACTGGTTGGGACTCTCAAAACCAGTCTCTTCAGGTCGTTCAGCAGTACGTGGTTTAGCAGTTTTTCCTCAAGGCCATGGACTTAAACAAGATGTTCAACAATTTGTTGGTTCTGGCAGAAGAGCTGGTTTTGCTCCCCTTAATGATAAAGAGATTTATTGGTTCTTCACTTGTCGATCTCAATCTAAAGGTAGTTCTACTTTTAACCTTCATTTCCATTGCTTGTTGGCAATAATTTCACATCCCTGAGGCCTACCATCTTATCATAGAATTCAAATTAGACATGTTATCAAAATCAAGTGTGTTATTAAAAGATATTAAAAGGACATAAGTCCATGACATGCCTTGTATTCCCAATACTAGCTTTTGACATAAATATGTATTTATTTAGTTGGTTCTGTAATTTCTTAGGGTTTGTTTGTTTATGTTTATGGGACTCTATAAAGCGTTTCTGGCAGCAAAAGTAGAGTTTCAGAATCAAATAGAAAAAAAATTTATCATAAGCGCTTTTGGGGCTTAGAAAGCATATATATAATGTGCTTATTCTTAAAACCACTTTTTTTCTGAAACCACTTTTAACATAAGTACAAGCAAACAGGCCCTTAATTTATAGAATAAAGTCCATGATCTTTCTAAATTCGATAAATTAATTAAGTTGAACTTTTCAATTTTAGTGAAATTAATTTAATGTTAGTAATTTAGTAGGTTCTTATTTAACTCCATTCATAATTTTTTCACTAACTTATATTCGCATGATACTTGTGTATTACAATGTAAAATCAATTTGGCATAAATTTTAATTAAATTGAACTTAATGTATCAAATTTAAATAACTTATATACTAAATTGTGTAAATTAAGAGGGACAATAAAATAGATGATAAACCATAAAGTAATAAAAAGTTAGATTGCCACGGCAAGCATGTGCTAACTTTGCATATTTTATTTGATATTATTCACTGCAGGTTTAGATTTAGAATCAGACCCTAAAGAAATACAAAGAGAAATAATTGAGAATCTAGCCAAGGATTTGCCTGAAATATATCTACAAGTTGTTCAGCATTCTGATCTTTCAACATTGACATGGGCTGAATTGATGTTTAGATATCCATGGAAAGTAGCATTTGGGACTTTAAACAAACACAATATCACAGTGGCTGGTGATGCTATGCACCCAATGACACCTGATTTAGGACAAGGAGGTTGCTCAGCACTAGAAGATGCAGTTGTGTTAGGTAGAAAGATTGGAACATTGTTTATGCAAAATGGGTGTGTTTTGCCTAGAGAAGTGGATAGAGCATTAGCAGATTATGTTGAAGAAAGAAGGTGGAGAGTGACCTTGTTGATTATGGGCTCATATTTATCAGGTTGGATGCAACAAGGAGGGTCTTCTTGGTGGATGAAATTCTTGAGGGATTTCATATTTTATAAATTGCTTTTCAATAAGATTTTTAGTGCTAACAATTTTGACTGTGGGAAACTTCCATGTGTAGATGCTAGAGGTCGGGATTGATATAAATTTTATTTATGGTTATGAGTAAAATAAATAAAAATAAAGAGTCAATAATTATAAAACACATTGTAATTCTAAGAAAAATATTAGTTTATCAGTAATATTTATTGATTATTGTGGTGGTGTGTATAAAGATTAGAATTATGGTTATTTTAATTTTTTTAATATATATTTAATTTTTTAAAATTATGTCTTTTAATTATTAAATATAAATATATTAAGGAGATATTATGACCTAATTAAGTTTTGCTTAAATTCGGTCCAAAGCCCAATATGCAGATTAGGCGGACCATGGCCCATTTTGCGTCCTGTGCAAAGATCTAATTTTATTAGTTAGATGTAGTAATTTCGTTAGTATGAATTTAAGTTCTTCATATATTTGTTATTTTAGTTGTAGATTGATACTTATTTTCAGTTAGTTGTATGTCTTATCCTCAATTGATGTAAATTGGTTTTAATCTGTCATTTTTATAAATTTAAGTTCATTTTTATTAAATATTTTTTACGGTTAATCTTATTCATTTATTTTTAAATAATTTATCATTGAATATCTTTATCTAGTTTTTACATTATTTTTTTTTAAATTAGAACAATTTTTTATTTAGTTATAAAAAAATTTATATTATAATTTGTTTTTATTATATTATAAATATTTACATACTTCTATATTTTTTATTTATTAGTTTAAATAATTATTTAAACCTTTTAATTATTTATTGTATAAGTTTTTGATTTATAGATCAAAATAAATATTTCATGACTTTATATTTATATTTACAAAATAAAAAATTTAGTTTAATAAATAAGTAATTAATAGTTTTGATATTTTAAAAATTGTTTAAAATTTTCATAATTCTATTGGTATAACTTTGATGAATTGTTTTTTTAAAACTTTCATCGACCATTATAATATCCCTGAAATATCTATGAAATATAAGTCTCAATACTATTAATGAAATATATATTTTAAACCTTGATATTTTATATATTATGCTCTTTAGGGTCCGTCCTAGCATTTCAGGGGCTCTATTGATGTATTATAATATGTACATTTTTTATTATAGATATATAATAATAAATAACTATAAATAAAAATAATTATATAGAATTAATACTATTGATATAAAAATAATTAAAAAAAGAGACGATGTGTCAGCGAATTTGGATTTAAGAGACAAAATTTATTATTTATTTAATTCTGTTTTATATAAGTTGATATGTGCTTCTTCAATAGATTATTATTAGGCTTGATTTCAACGGAAAAATATTATTTTATTATTATATATTAAAAAAAATTTAAAAATTAAAAGACACTCTTTAAATTAGGGTCTTCCTTAAATTTGGGTTATAACCCCCTAAATAGCTTGAGAATTGGATGATTCATTGTGATTTCTAAACTAATAAAAAAAAGGAATATTTAATTTTTAATATTACACAACTTTTAATAAAGAATATAATAATTATCACTAAAAGAGAAACAATTCAAACACGTTTATAAGTGTTTTTCAAGGTTGAATATTTCAAGGTTGAATATTTGACTTATTGGATTTTCAAGTTTTTGTAAGATTGATAAACAAAAAGATTTAGCACTATTTGGTATTCATTGATATTATGGTGTTTTTCTATAACTTGGATTTTTTTTTCTTTCAATTTTGTGCTATAGTACTTTAAAGAGATTCTTTATCACGTGCATAAAAATTTAATAGATTCAAACATTCAGAAATAATTAATTATAAGTTATGGTTAATAGTTGTATATGTAGTAAAAAAGAATTCTTTCTTTCTAAATAGATATTATTTTTAATAGAAGATGATAGTATAATTATCATATTTATTTTAAAAATAATATTTAAATTTTATATTTTTTTTTTTTTGATAATCGATATGTAAAGGTAAATACATAAGAATTATTAATCATTTTTTATATTATTTTTTTTAATTTTTTTACTATTCCTACCGTTATAATTTATTTAAATTAAAATAATATCTATCTAATATAGTTAAAAAAATCAAAAAATAATATAAAAAATTTACTTTTATCTTATGCTATCACTTTTTAATATAAGTAGAATTAACTTGTTAAAAAAATTTAATATAAACTAAAATATTATGTTTATAATAAGTATAACATACTAATTGTATTAAATAAAGGCCACAAAAGAAGGACTATATCTCGTACTAATTAGAAGCTAACAAAATTAACCAAAAGTTATATTAAAATGAATACGATGTTATAAAACTAAAGGAGGCCATATAAGACTTGATGAAAACATTTTTCTCAAAAAAACCAGATCATGTCAACATAGTCCAAATCCTCCAAAAAGCCATACACTCTAGAACAAACCCGAATCAAAAAGCTTGAAAAAAGTCAAAAATAAATATAAATAAATAAATAATGGTTATCAATGACAAAAAGTTGAATGCTGGAGATGGCTAATTCTATGACATCCAAACAACAAATAAGACACTGTTTTAACATGAATAGTAAATAAGAAAAAAAATACTACAAAATGGACAACTAGAACCATTCACGATACATCGTGTCTCAATAAGAGATTATCTCATACCTGAAGTATTGGATATTAGTTCTTAATTCAAGGAATAAAACAAGGAGCTTAATTCAAGAAGTAAAACAAAGAGCTTAATTCAAGGAGTAAAACAAAGAGCTTAATTCAAGGAGTAAAACAAGTAATCCTTAATTCAATGAGTAAAACAAGGAATCCTTAATTCAAGGAGTAAATCAAGGGATGCTTAATTCAAAAGAGTAATTGAAGTAAAATTTCCTTATAAATAGCTATACAATTGTAATGAAAACATGAAGAAAATAATAAGAGCTCTTTTGTGTAGAGTTATTTCTTGTTTTTTCAACATGGTATTAAAGTAGGAAAATTAACTTGCTTCTGCTTTATTATTATCTTAGCATTTTCAATCTTTGAAATGACGGAAGACAAGCCGCTAGGATTAGAAGCTGAAAGTTCATCGGTGCTTTCCTTCATGAATATGCATGAGGTGGATGTCAACCCAAATCAAAGATTAAGCTCAGTCTTGTTGAATGAGTTTAATTACTTGCCTTGGTCAAGAAACATGTTGTCTCGGCTCTAGGTGGAAGGTCCAAGTTGGGGTTCATAAATGGAAGCATCGAAGCACTGATGTTTACTCACCAACCTATGAATCCTGGCTTAGTAAGGATCAGTGGTTATGTCATGGCTCCTAAATTCCATGGAACGTAAATTAGCTAAAATATTCGATATTTCCTGCAAAACTGTACCATGGGGAGACGGTCAAGGAAATGTATGGTAGTCAAAACAATGCTGCACGAGTTTTTCAATTAAAGAAGGACATCTCAAATCTACAACAAGATGGTAAGCCTTTTGTACAACTCTTAGGAAGCATGAAAAGCATGTGGAATGAGTTAGAAATATATCGTCCTTATACAACCGATGTAGCTCGCTACGAAAAGAAAGGAAGAAGATAAGATATTTCAACTTCGATTTCGATTCAACATATGAAGATATACGATGCCACATACTCATGAATACGAACTTCCTTCATTCACCAATGTATGTGCGACAATTCAACGTGAAGAAGTAAGGAGGAAAGTCGTGAACAAGGATACGCGGGCTAGTGCCCGTAAGGCAAGAGCCTATCTGACCGACGAGAGAAAGTACTAGGGAAGTATCCAAACTTGAGGTGTCAACACTGCAACTATACGAGCCATATTAAGGACACATGTTGGATTCTACATCGAGAACTAAACCCGATTTTATAAAGGATGGGGTTTACAGTAAAGTGAATCGCACGCACACCGTGCAAATACGCTTCGCCTCTACCTCTAATGGGTATGATCCATTCAAAAACTTCACAAATAATCCAACCGAACTTATGAATGAGTTTATGTTGTATCTTCAAAGCAAGACAAAGAGGAGCTAGAATTGGATCGTGTGGATAGCATAGAAGAAAGGAGACTCGACAACATTGCTAGGCAAGTTTGCGCTTTTCTTGGCGATACAAAACTCATACCACAAGAGGACATGCAAGGTATCATAAAAGCCTTTAAAATCGCTTCTTAAAATAAATATGTTGCATGATTTTTGGGTTGTAGATTCAAGTGCCACAGATCATATGACAAACCATGTGTCAAAGTCTCATAAGTTTGAAAAATTAGCAAATCCTTCTCAAGTTTCAATTGCAAATCGTGAGAATGTAAAGGTTTTAGGAAATGATGCAATTGCATGTGAAACTTGCCACTTGGCTAAGGCCACTAGATTACCTTTTAATTCTTCCTTGTCTAGGGCTAGTAAGTGTTTTGAACTAGTTCATTCAGATGTATGGGGACCAACTAATGAATCTTTTGATGGTTATAAATATTTTGTGATTTTTGTTGATGATTTTTCTCGAGTCACATGGTTATATCTTTTAAAGTCTAAGAATGAAGTTATGGAAGTATTTAAGGACTTTCATAACCTTGTTAAAAATCATTTCTCCTCTAAAATTCAAACCTTAAGGTCTGACAATGGCACCGAATACATGTCCCATATCATGAAACAATATTTGAGCATTCATGGCAGTATGTATCAAACAAGTTGTGTTGGCACACCTTAACAAAATGGTGTAGCTGAATGCAAAAACCGGGACTTACTTGAAAAAACTAGAGCATTAATGCTACAAATGAATGTACCAAAGAGATTCTCGTCCTAAGGGTTACGACATACCGCTTACATCATCAATAGATTACCCAAATCGAGTCTTGGATTTCAAGTCTCCCTGAGGTCACGAAGGAAGGAGAATTAACCTCTCACACCTGTAGTCTTTGCTAGACCGTTTGTACATATTCAATCTCATCATCGAGATAAATTGGATCCTAGAGTCATAAATGTATTTTCTAGGTTATTCATCTACACAAAGGGATATAAGTGTTATGATCCCCAACTTAGGAGATTAATTGTGTCTAAAGATGTTCGATTTTATGAAACTAACCCTTTTTTCAAAGAAGTCACATGAAATCACAAGTCAAAGGGATGACATCTTGGATGTGTTTCCATTACCAAGAATCGAACTTAAGGCTCTACAACAACAAGATCCCAGCCATGTCAACATTGATACATCTCTCACTGAAAGTAACAATGAAGGGTCTCTTCTTAATGCTACACTGCATGAAGATGGTGATAATCAAGATGATCCTCACAATATGGTACAAGATGTGAATGAGTGTGAGATAACTCCTCCTGCTCCATGACGTAATCCAATGCGTGTTAGGAAACCTCCCACAAGACTTCAAGACTTTGTCACTTATAAACCCACACATCCCATCTCAAATTATGTGTCATATAAGAGAGTGACATCAACCCATGCCGCATTCTGTTGTGTGTTTTGCAACACACATAAATCGTGCAAGTATACACGGTCACAAGTAATAAAGATTTGTAAGTAAAGTATCGTTCCCACGGAGATTTGTTATTATAGTTTATTGAGTACTAAAATTATATCTCTATGATTTTATCCAAAATAATCGTTGATTTAAAATAAAGGTAATAAGAAAATAAGAGAAATCTAGGATTGCAATTTTTCACCAAATTAATCCACTCTTACCATATTATTTTCTTTGGATTTATATTTTTTAGTACATTTAATTTGTCAACCGAAAACTTCTAATTTTATTCATACATCTCTTCCGAGCTCCATACAAACACACCTCGTTAAATTAATTCACTATATCTCTATGAGAATTAAATTTAATAAGATTCATTAAGTTCTAAGTTTTCAAATGGTCACACATACAATTAGGGTATATTCCTATCCTTCATCATACATGTCATTCTATTTACGAGCAATATACACAAAAATGCCTTTCTCAAGTTTATTTTTTTGCCACAAATCATTTTGATAAAATTCGTAAATAATCAAAAAGCATTAAGCACAAAATAGAACGAACAAATCGAACGTCTTATAAATCTATCAAAAATAGTTAAAATCAAAGCTTCATAAATTTAGATCAAATGCAACCCTAGAAAAATTAAATTACTTCATTAAATTAAAATAAAAATTACAGTAGATGCAGAAAAATTAGAAGAAGAAGAAGAAAGAAAATTAAAAAATTTCGGATAGTAAATATTTGGCACATGTAGAACACAACAGAAGCCAAAAATGGCTTCTGCGTGTTCCACCGTCCAAAACCGAGCAACACACGAAAATTAAGATATACCCAAAACTCCAAAACCTCTCATAATATCACCTATTTATAGCTAAAAAAATACATCTAAAATAATACATTTTTTTACTTTTCAGAAACGCGTAAAAAAAAATTCCCTCGAAACTAAAAAGGACGCGTTTCGAAATTCGATATCGAAAAGCTTAAAAATCACGCAATGAGCAAGTGCCATTCGGATTTTATTTAAATTCAAAGTGCATACCACGTGTCGCCACTGATTGGCTAACGTATTAGCGGCGGACACGTGGCAGCCTCTTCATTGGTTGCGGAAAACGGGCGCACGATTACTTGTCGCACTGGGAGCCAACTGCATCGGCGGGTGCGATCCAGGTGCGGTCGCGCCATGGTAGATCGCCACGTTTCATCACTTTATTGCCCGAAAAATAGAGTGGGAAATGTGGCAATTTATGATTCAAGGAATGGATCGAGGTGGACACCCTGGCAGCCTTTTTATTCAGAGGAAATCATGTTGCACGCAGAGATCGCCGCACGGATCGGAGGCACGCGAACGTGGGGGACGGCGGGCCGGACGCGCCGAGAACGTGGGTCCCACTGCACGCACGCCGCCCGCGCGGCGGTGCCGGGCCCCACTCGGGCACCGAGCCGCGTGAATGAATCTAGGAACACGCGATTTGGTCGGACGTGATCGGGACGCGCGCATCGTAGCCGTTTCTTATTTGATCGGACGGTCCATGATTGGCGCGTGGTTCTTCTAATCTGCGAAGAATAATAACTTTTATTAATTATATTTTCACCCACAAATATATTTCAAATTACATTTTAACCTTTCTTAAATTACGCTAAGTTTCTTGATTTGAAAAATTAAACTTTTAATAATTATAATTAAGCCCAAATCTAATTTAAATTATATTTTCGATTTTTATAAATTGTAATTAAGAACTATATTATTTGAAATTATATTTGTGGACAAAAAAAATATGAAATTAAGTACATTTTCGATACAAATTATTTAATTTTATTAAAAATGTATTTTTAATGTATAAAAGGAAAATATTAATTTATTTAACAAAAATTAACTAAATATTAAAAGAACATAGCAATTATCATTACTAAAATTGATGAAAATAACTATATAAAATACAGTTATCACATTCCTCAGCACTATATCGAGTTACAGTGAGCCTCAAAACTTTCATGAGGCCAATAGCCAAGAGGTGTGGAAGGAAGCCATGCAAGAAGAACTTAAAGCCCTAGATCAACACAACACATGGAGCGTCACCAAACTTCCAAAAGGCAAGAAAGTCGTGGGTTGCAAATGGATTTATAAGCTCAAAGTCAAGTCAAATGGATCAATTGAGAGGTATAAAGCAAGATTGGTGGCTCGGGGATTCACTCAAACATTCGAGGTGGATTATAAAGAAACATTTGCACCTGTTGCAAAAATGAACACAGTAAGAGTGCTACTGTCTGGCTGGTCAGAAACAATGGGTGGTCCATGTACCAAATGGATGTGAAGAATGTATTCTTGCAATGGGTGATCTCAAAGAAAGAAGTCATATGAAATCCACACCGGCATCCTCAAAGCAATGAATCGGATTTAGTGTGCAAATTGCACAAATCCATATATGGTTTGGAAACAGTCCCACTTGAGCTTGGTATGCCAAACTAAGCTCGCTCACTAGTGTTGGTTTCAAAAGCAAGAACGCCATTCTTCACTATTTGTTCGCACAAGAACTACGGGAAAATTAGTCATGGCCGATTATGTAGATGATCCGATAATTACAGGTGATAATGCCGACGAGATTTTCAACCTCAAAACAAATTCCTCGACAAAGGTTTGCAATTAAAGACCTTGGGATATTGAAGTACTTTCTTGGTATAGAAATGGCAACCTCGCATAAGGGACTCTTTCTTAACCAAATGAAATATGTCCTAGATTTGCTCGGGAAAGCTAACATGAGCGATGCTAAACCAACCATTACCCCTCTGATAGCAAGCTCAAACCTAGCTTGAAGGCACGCCACCGGATATAAGTTATTACGTGGGGCCACCGGTTGGTAAGTTGATCTACCTAACAATCACCAGACTGACATCACATATTCTTTAAGTATCATGGAGCCAATTCACGCACTCCCGACACTGAGCATTTGACCCTTGTTAAAAGGATCTTACGCTACTTAAAAGGATCAGGTGGGTCGTGGTATCATCACGAAGAAGAATGACAACACAAAAATCATGGGGTATTGCGATGCCGATTGGGTGGAATAATCGATCGCAAGTCCACCATCAAGCATCGTGTACATTTGTTCTGGAAACTTGGTCACACGGAAGAGTAGAAGCAAACTATCATCGCCGGATCAAGTGCCGAAGCCGAGTATCGTGCAATGGCTTCAACTGTGCGTGAGTTGATATGGCTTAAAGCGTCTTCGTATGTGATTTAGGTGTTCCTACAACTCTTCCTATGTCCTTATTTTGTGACAATCAGCATTGCATATAAGCATCAAACCCAAGAGCCAATAACAAGTGATTCGAGACACATTATACAAGAAGCTTCGACCAACCTGGCCGATATCTTCACCAAGCCCCTTGGCTCATCGCTTTCAACGACTTTTGTCCAAGCTTGGATCCATAAACCTTTTGGATCCAGCTTGAGGGGGAGTATTGGATATTAGTTCTTAATTCAAGGAATAAAACAAGGACCTTAATTCAAGAAGTAAAACAAAGAGCTTAATTCAAGGAGTAAAACAAGTAATCCTTAATTCAAGGAGTAAAACAAGGAATCCTTAATTCAAGGAGTAAAACAAGGAATCCTTAATTCAAGGAGTAAATCAACGGATCCTTAATTCAAAAGAGTAATTGAAGGAGTAAAATTTCCTTATAAATAGCTATACAATTGTAATGAAAACATGAAGAAAATAATAAGAGCTCTTTTGTGTAGAGTTATTTCTTGTTTTTTCAACATGAAGCATCAACAACTAGATTCATTCACAATAAGAGGTTATAATATTGTTTTTGTAGATAAATTATTCATTGATCTTGTAACATTTTAGGAAGAAGAGTACTCTAAATTAATAAAATTAAAAATCAATGTAACTTATTTTTTAAAATTATAAATATCAAATATTTGATAGAAAAAGAAACCAATGTTATTGTGAAAAATATATTTCAAAAATAATAAATAATATTATGATAATATCCTAATCAAATCCTTTATACTTTAATTTCTTATAAAATAATTCAAATGTTAATCACATTTAATTTTGTATATTAATGTATTCATTTAACTCAAATAGATGAGACATGAACCTATTAGTCTATTACATCTTAAAATTGTTAGGATTGCACGGGTTGTGTAAATAAGGGTCGTATATTTTGGTATATATATATATATATATATAAAGTGATATAATTTTTTTATTTTTAAAATTAATTTACCATATAATATATTAATCGATGTGTTTGCAAATATATATAATATTAGTAACGTGAGTATAAATTTATGTAATTAGCATTATTTTTTTCTTAAAAAATGCTCTTATTTTAGACATTATATATGGAGAAATATTAAATTTAAGCATATTTTAATTTATATTAATTATGGTGTGTTACATATCAAATTTTTAAAAAATAAACTTTTTAATTTTTAAAATTATTTTAAAACTTGATATATAATTAATTAGTTTCAACATAAATATATGAGCAAGTGAACTGCAATAATATAATTTAGTTTTCTTTTTCATTCATCTTTACTCTTTATGCACTTCTCTCTGTTCTTCTTCTTCATAATTCTAGTTATGTTAATTTCTTGATTTCTTTCATGGTATCAGAATTATCATGCCTCAAACTCAATGCTCCCATAGATTCTCTCAAAGAACTGTCTTCCTCACAGAGTAAGGTTTCCACAATTCTTTCATATGCACTTTCAAGTATATCGATTAATCCTAATTTCTCAATCTAGAGAGAACAAATTATGCATGTGGCTATGGTGTATGATTTACAAGTAGATGGTGTCTGCTATTTATGAAGAAGTTTGGGAAAGAAAACCTAGAACATGAGATTTTTGATAGAAAGGACAAACTCAAATTCTTGTACGGAAATTCATCTGCTCTTGTATATTGGTCAGCTTTGGTTAGGAATTTTCAAGATAATTCTAATTCTAATATATAAAGCTGAGATGGAGGTTATAAACAATGAGAAAAGATAATCAATCCGCAAATGGATATATTGAAAAGGTTAAGGAGTTATTTGATCTCATGTCAACCACTTGAGATTAGATTTCAATAAAAAAGAAAATCCTTTATTTGCTTGGAGGTTTGAATTCAATAAGTTACCTCTCTCTAATTACTAAAGTTACAAATAAGAAGAAAATGCCTGGATTGGATGAAGTATTCTCTGTTATGCGCACCTATTAGAGACAAATCATAAGGATGAGTCTTGTGGATTTCTCTTTTGATTCAAGCCAATCTTGCAAAATATAATCATGGATCTCAAAATTCTATTGTACAACCATTTCCTTCACGCTTATAAACTCCACAGTACGTGCTTACTTCTTGTTAGTTTATGATAGTATTGACGATATTCATAAAACAAAATATATAATTATAATTTTAGATTTAAGGTGTGTCTTAGTAGAATAATATTTCAAGCAGTAGAAGCTAATATGCCTCAATGATCATATATCAGTTATATTTATACTCTTATGCATGTTAGATTGCATATTAGATATGGTAGGTAAAATATGAATTTGAACCACTCGATCGATCGAGTTTATATTGGATCGATCAAGTAATAAACCTAATTGATTTGATTTTAATATATGATTAGATTGATTGAGTAATTATTGATCATTTGAAACTAAACACATAAGAGCATTATTGATCATTATTCTCTTCATCTTATTTTCTCTCTTGTTTTACAAATATAAGATCATAATTCTTTATTCTTTTTTATTTATTTAATCTATCGTGGTTATGTTTGATTAATTAATAAGTCTAATTGGTTTGTGATATTTTGATCATTTGTTCCTATATATTTTTCTTTATTTTTGTTCTTCAATTATTGGATCAAATATATGTGTTATATCATAATTATTTAGTTTGATTATTAATCATTAAAGAAGCTATATTTATTGAACTTACACTCAAGCTGATTGTTATAAAGTTGCTAGTTATTTTTAGTTTATTTGATATATTGTTTAAATTAACTAGTTAGGTATTTTCATTATTGAATGTGCTATAGGACATACAATTGTACTTGTGTTTATGTGCTAATCTTTTAGGTGAAAACAATGCAGGTTCAATTAACTCATGGGATTCAAGTTTGTCGAAACGTTGGTCTAGATTTGAATGCCTATCTTGTAGAGATTGTGATCAAAGTAGAGATTTGTAAGTAGGTTATTTGGGGATATTACCTAGGTGGATAGTTTAAGTCCTATCCTTGTAACAAGATAATTATGTTTCATAGTAGATAATTAGGTGGTTCGTTAGACCGATGATTTTTCTCCTAGGTCATTGGTGTGACCTTGGTCTTTTTCACCTAAAAATCTCATGTATTGATCATTTTATTTCTACATTACTTTACGTACACGTGATTGGTTGTTTGGTCACTATAAAGTTTTAATTTAGCATACTTCCGTTGACTAGATGTTTAGATCCATAACTAAACAAAATTTCATTTGGTATCAGAGCAGTCATTAGATACACTTAATATGCCTAGGACCTTGCTATGGATCACTTAAGAGAGGGCTTCTCTACAACTTGTGTTTCTTATTTTTATGTGTTAAATTACCCATATTGGAAGGCTCGTGTGAGAGCCTTTCTATAGTCTATATATGAAAGTGATTGGAACTCTATGCTTTATCGTTGGGAATCACCTGCGGCTACTAAAGATAATTAGTCACTTCTAAGCCTAGGAATGAATGAATCAATTAAGATAAAATTGGTGATAATGGGAATCAAAAAAAAAGAAATAATGTTATTTTCAATGTTGTGTATGCTAATGAGTTTCATTATATTTTACATGTTGAAATTGCTAAACATGCTTGGGATATTTTGGAGGTTGCCTATAAGGGTACCTCACAAGTTAGTTGAACAAAACTTTATATACTTGGTAATAAATTTGAAAATATTATAATGAAAGAAGATGAGATTTTTCTAAGTCCTATGCTAGATTATGTGATTCAGAATAGTTTGGAAGATTCTTTGCTCACTACTATATTGCTTCCATGCAAAGGTTATTGCAATTAATGAAAACAAGGATGTAGATAACATAAAAGTAGAACTTGTAGGATCACTTCAAACCTATGAGATGAGATTTCAAAAAATTCCAAAGAATAAATTTATCGCTTTTAAAGTACTATGATTGAAGATAGTGATAATGATGATGAAGGATTAACACTATAAACCAGAAGATTGAAGAAATTCCTCAACAAAAAGAATCCTTAAAATAAAGGACAATCAAATTCTTAAAGGGGTCAAAATCTGAGAGAACTTAAATTTGTGAGTTCTGATGATAAGAAATCTAAACCAACTAGTCCTTAATGTTTTAAATGTATCAGTTTTAGTCATTTCGTAGTTGAATATGAAAAAAAAAGTAAATTGGAATAGTTTTCAATGTTACACTTTCTAACTCTGAAAGTGATAACGACAATCCAGTTTAATTTGGCACCAATTACTTGGCATTTATTGCAACTACTGGTGGATAATCCAATAAGTCTTACATTAATTCAGATGATGAGGAGAACGATGATGAATTTCTACTTAACAAATTTAATGTCACTTTTTTTAGTAAAGTGTTCATAGATAATGTAAGATGCAAAAAGAAAGTAGTTAAATTAAATGACAAACTTAAATTTGTTGAAATAAGTTTCTCAATTATAGAAAAAGAAAAAATTGAACTATTTGAACATGCTAATATTTTGAATCAAGTTTTGCAGAGGTTAAGCAATAAAACAAGAATTTTATGTAGAAACTTAAACAATCAAAAGAAGTTGTGAAGAGGTTAACCATTAGAGCCGAAAGGCAAAACAAAATACTTGATTATGAAAAATCCTATTAGAGATAAGATAGGACTAGGCTATGTAGATGAGGATTTTATTCCATCATCTTCAAAAATAGCTGAGTTTGTAAAACCCCCAAATCCTTCTACTTCATAAGATATAAATATAGCTTCAATATCAAAGACTATTGTGGTAAGGCCTTCTAACCCTACTCCTAATATTACTCATTATATACAAAGAATAGTTGTACTTGTGATTAAAAAATCTGTTAAATTTATGCCTGTTTCTCCTCATTATGATAGGAAATGACATATTAGGCTCAAGGGTAGATTTTTGATAAATATGCCTAAATCTAATAATACTTTCCATACTTCACATAGTATAACTCATAATCATCACACATCTATGCATGTTGCATCATATTCTAGGATGAATGGAAATTATAGTAACATGTTCAAAAATTCTACTATAGGGCTTGAAGTTGTTGGGTCAAAGAGACATGTAAAATTCAACACTTGCAATTCTAGGATTAATTACCATCATCCTATCATGCATGTAGCATGTTCATTTATGATGAATGAGAAATCTAAAGGTAAGTCCAAGAATTCGCTTATGACAACTAAGGTATTTGATTTCTAACCTAAAGATATAAAGAAATCCAAATTAAAGAAAGTATGAGTTAAGAAAGATTGTCTTTTTTGATCACGTGACTTTCGTTCTTTATTGTTTCACCTAGATACTTTTATTTGAGTGCTTATTTGACCTTAGGTGAACATCTTTAGTTTGATTGTTTGTTTTTATTTTTTTATTGATGTTCCTTAGTTTAAAAAAAAGGTAAAACTAAATTAATAAATAAAAGGGACGGAGACATGCTTTAACACTGACATGATCATTACATACTCCATTCATACTTATTTTGACTGGCTACACATTATACAATGGATATTTTGATTTGTACATTTACATATTTTTCATATCTGGTGAGCGATGTTGACATGACCCTACTCACACACTCACTAGACACATAAGTATGTCATGCTAGAAGTTAATAATTAATTATGTGAGATTTTAGGGCATGAGATAACCTAGATTGTGAAAATTAAGGTTGAAATATATCTTTCATTATGTAAAATGGAGCTATAGAGAGAACCTAGTTTTGAAAGGGCTATTTATTATGATGTGTAAAAGTTGTCGTAGTGAGTAGAGAGGACTACCTCACAACTAGTATGAAAGTCATCGTACTAGGTCAACTAGCTTGCACATATTTTCTTAAAAATAATAATAATAATAACATGAAAGGAAAAATAAAAATACAAAAACTTTTGCATGCACAAAAAGAAAAATGCCACAATTGGTTATGCAATAAGAAAATAAATTATCAATCCCTGACAAAAAAATTAATGTAAGAGGAAAATATAAAAAAAAGATTAATGTTCTCTCTTGGTAAGTAAATTTTATTTTGTACAAGTATGAATTCAATTGCAATTGTTTTTATGATAAATGATTCTCCTTCTTTTGAATCATTCATAACTAATCATAAATAAACAGATTGGCATTCTATTACAGTTCCAAAACATATACTACTTTTGTTGATTATCGATATATAACCATATGTATTAGTACTTTCGTGTGTCTTGTTTATATATATTTATGTTGTTAATGGATAGTCACACTTTGAACAAAATTAATTTTATCACTTATGTGTACTGTTGTAGTCATATTAAGCTAAACCTACTACCCTTACTTCAAAAATTATATATATCAATTTTTAGAAAAAAAATATTTAGTCTAATTCATTTAGAGAAATCGTAGAACTTGGGGTTTTTATTCATTTTTGGAATACATTACTTTTAGCTCTCTCATTTAAGCTTTTAAGAATGTGTACTTCTCATTTCAGTCATTAAATACATTGTTTGCGTTCTCAACCTTTTGTCTTTATTTCATGATTATATTGTTTATTCGTATAATAAAAAGAGAGAAAAAAATTATAACTTTAATTGAAAAATCTAGGGGAGCACTTTTGAGATATTACACATATGGGAGTAATGATTTTAATTTCTATCTAATGATTACTCAATTATGAATATTCTTTGTATTTTTATTGTTATATACATAAAACTAATGAACAATGAGTTTTTTGGGACAATTTGTTTGGATATTTATGTTTTTGACTTTCAGTGTAAACATGAGCTTTCAAGAATCAAGCGAAGGTGATTCCACCAGATCATAGGATAACATAACTCTATAAAATTTAATTTTTCTATGAGCATTATGTAGTGAGAGAGAGATTTTGTCACATGAATATGAAAAAGGGAAAGATTGTTAGGTTGATGCTAGTATTAAAGATAGTCCTGAAACAAAAGGTTTAATTGTAATTATAGTTTCTAGGTGTATCTTAGAAGAATATGTCAAGCCGTAGAAAGTATTGCGTCTCAACAATCATATATCAGGTATGTTCTTATTCTCGTGCACGTTAAATTTCATATTAGATATGGTAAGAAAAATATAAATTTGAGCCACTCGATCAATCAAGTGATAAACTTGATTAATCTGATTTTAGTAAATAACTAGTTCGATTGGGTATATATCCATCGAGGGATATACCTAATCGATCTACTTGTTTTTAAAACTACTACAAAATGGACCTTTAAAGTCGGTCGAATTTAGATAAATTTAAAATCAGTTCAATGAACCGACTTTAAATACGATGACTTAAAAATTTAAAGTCGGTTCATGCATTGAACCAAGTTTAAATTTTTAATTTTTTTTACAAAATTTACTCATTTTCTACTATACTCAAATTAAAACCTATATTTGATCACTACATAATAGTAGAAAAATTAAATATTAATTAATAGCAGAAAAATTACCATGGTGTTGTCCTATGTTATTCAAGATCATCATATTCTTCTCCTGATGTTATAATACAAAAAATATGAATAATAAGTGCATAGGATTAATAGAAAAACTTACAAGACTTAATGAAGTGACAAAATGAAGGAAATGAAGAAAAAATGGTTTTTTGTTAGTGAGAAATGGGTATAAATTTTTTGAGTATTTTGCTAAAAAAACTAAGGGATCTAAAAGATAAGTTAGAGAGGAAGAAAACCCACTAAACGACGCTAGAATTGGTAGTGGTAGGTGGCTGGAAAATGAGAAAGAGTGGAGGAGAAGTAGATGAGGTTTTAGGTTTTTGAAAGTTATTGAGCGCTTGGAATAGTTTCTGTCTGGGGAAAAAAGAAGAGAAAATAATTTATCCACGTGTGTAGCATCAGTTCTACGTGTCAATCGACACTATCCACGTAGTTTGTAGCGTCGATTTTTCACTGAACTGACTTTAAATTCATTATAAGTCAGTTTTCTCCAAAAACCGACATTACATATTGACTTAAATACCACATTTTGTAGAAGTGTAAATATTGGTTAAATATATTCTGGATTGATCAAATAGATGTTCGATCGATTGAGCAATTGAGTGGATGGATGGAGAAGCCAATTATCTGATTTTAAAATGTATTTCTAATACAAATTGGATTGATTTTTTACAGTATTGTCCTTATTTCTTAAAAGTATTTTAACTGATTTTATGGACAATATGGTAATTTCACTTTAACCAAAGGTGCTTCAAAATATTCTTTAAATACAAATCTAAGCACACATTTGAAACTAACCACACAAGTGCATTCTTGAGAATTATTCTCTTCATCTTATTTTCTCTATTATTTTGCAAATATAAGATCATAATTATTTAGACTTTTTTTATTTTAGTTAATCTATCAAACATTGATGGCTGTGTTTTATTAATTAATAAGTCTAATTGGTTTATGATATTTTGATCATATATTCTTATAGCTTCTTCTTTATTTTTGTTCTTGAATTGTTGGATCAAATAATTATGTATGTCATATCATAATTATTTGGTTTGATTATTGATCTTTAAATAAGCTATTTTTTTTAACTTAAGCTTAAACTAATTGTTATAGAGTTTCTAGTTGTTTTCGATTTATCTTATATAGTTTTCTAATCAACTAGTTAGAATTTTTCATTTTTGAAGTGATAGTATACTTGTGCTTATATGCTAATCTTTCAAGTGATAGTAGTGCGGGTTCAATTAACTCATGAGACCTTAAATATATCGGAACATTGATCCTAATCAATATACCTATCTTGTAAAGACTATGATCAAAGTAGCAACTTACAAGTTGGTTACTTTAAGGAATTTCATAGGTAGATAACTTGAGTCCTCTTATGTCACCGGTGTAACCAAAGTTGTTTCCACCTAAAAATCTAGAGTGTTGATCTTTTTATTTTTGTATTACTTTACGTACACGTGATTGATTGTTTGACCGTTTACAAAATTATAATTTACCATACTTCTACTAACTAGATATTTAGATTCATAATTAAATAAACTTTCACTTCTAAAGATTCCTATAAACCTACTTCAACTATTAATTATTTGCCTAATTAACCTGATCAATCTTCCTCATATCATCTAAACTAAACCTATCCACAAAAATTCTTTAGTGATGGAAATAATAGAGGTAGAGGTACCTATAAAGGAATATATCATATATCTAGAAATATGGGTCATAGTGCCTCAAGATGCAAGTTTAGTTATGCTCCATCTCAAAATATCATTGTACCTACACAACCTAATTATCAACCATAAAATAATCAAGTTTTTAAACCTAATTTTTCTCCTTTATTTCCTAGACCAAATGTAACCCATAAACCATAAGCATATGTAGCTAATGTGATTAAACCTGCTTCATCTACAAATTTGCCACCATTTACCTTACCATTGTTATTACCTTCACCAATCAACCCTACATCATCACCTATTGCTCAACCTATGTCAACCTTACCAAATACTATACCTACTTCTTATTCTAATGCGTTTCCTGGATATACTACATGTATACATGATGCAACTTAGCCTGAATCGCAATATGCTTCAATGTATGATCAATTTTTTCAGTAGTATCCTTACATGCCACAAACATACAATGCTATGATTGCAACACCCCCAGTACATCAGGATCTAAAGATATACGGACTCTAGAGCTAGTCATCATTTGACATTAGATGAAAAAAAAACCTAACTGGTGCTTCAAGCTACACTAGGCCTTAAGCAGTGATGTTAGGTAATGGTCATTCAACTCCTATTTCTTATGTAAGATGTGAAAATGTTAGTATTGAAAATTTGATTTTCAAATCAATAATTTACTACATGTGTCTTAATTGGCAAAAAATCTTATTTTAATAAGACATATGTGTATTGATAATCATGTTTTAATGGATTTTCTTTTTCCTAATTCCTTCTATGTGAAGGATTTGAGCAAAGAAATAGTGGTGATAACAAGAGGTGTGCATAATAATCTCTATAAATTTCCCAATGGTTTTCCTTATAAGCATTTGTCATCTACCAAGCCTGAAATGAATAAATAGGTTATATTTCATGGCTCCTTTCCTAGTACGATGTCTAGTAATAATCATCTACTTAGACTACCTACTAACTCTATCTCTATAAAATTCAATAAAGCATATATGGATGGACTAATCTTGCATTATAGACGAGAACATCATCATTTGTCTGTTTTGGAGCAAGTGTTATATGAAGCAGATAAGACTAGTCATCAAAATCTTGTACATGATATGTGTGGTTAATGTAAATTAGAAAAGCCCCATGGACTTTCTCTTTTAAAATTCATGAAAGGTCTGTAAATCCTTTGATATTAAACATGTGGATATACGGGCCTTCCCTAGTCATCGTTGAGAAAGGAGTTAGATATTTCTTCTTATTTGTGGAAGAACATACAAGATTCCAATAGCTTTATTTGCTTCATAATAAAATTCAAATTGTCCAATTT
This sequence comes from Hippophae rhamnoides, assembly GCA_033030585.1. Lineage (NCBI taxonomy): Eukaryota > Viridiplantae > Streptophyta > Magnoliopsida > Rosales > Elaeagnaceae > Hippophae > Hippophae rhamnoides. Next base: position 39,472,246 of record CM065430.1, on the reverse strand, counting down.
TTTGTTCATTTTGAGGCATTTATTGAGAGACAATTTAATAAAAAAATTAAACAACTCCAAAGTTACGTGAAATTTAGTTTAAAGCTTTAGAATCACATTTATTTCATGGTGGTTACAAAAGAAGGATCACATGTTCTTATACTCCTTAAAATAGGGTAATGGTATGTAAAAATAAGCTTGTAGTTGAAACTAAACTATCAATGATGATCAAAGCAGGTTTGCAACTTGAACTTTGGGTGTATGGTTTGTATTCAGCTGTGTACATAATAAATAGATTACCATCCAAAACTTTATAAATCTACATTTGAGTTATTGTATCATCACAAACCAGGGGAGGATTTTTGGGTGCTTATGTCATCCTTATACTAGACCCTACTCAGCTTCTAAATTGTACTTAAGGTCTATGCCATATGTCTTTGTGTAATAGCCAGAACCTCAGAAAGGCTACAATTGTCTAGATCTTGTAACGAAAATATTATATACTTCACCTCATGTGGTGTTTAATGAATTTGAGTTCCCTTACCTAATAACTAGTTCTACTATCCATGGTAAGTCTTTGTCTAGTAGCAAGCCCATTGAAAAGTCATTATCACCTGGTCATTATGTTCATTTAACTCAATCCCATGGTCAGAAAAGAACCATTTACAACGTTGTACATAGTCTTTTCCCATCTCAGTCTATGCTACCGGCTGGTAATCCTATAACCACAGAGTTTAGTTTGCATACTACTAATACTTTATACGCTAAGCCTGTTGCATGTGACAATTCCCAACACCTTTAATTCTTTTTCAAACACTTCTAATTCTATTTCTTCGCTAAATACTCCTACCTCAATATGGTATTCCTGGACTAGTATTACTGTCCATGCTATAAACAGGTGTAGAGGGTTATAGTGGTCTCAATGTAGTGTAGTCTAGCCTACTTGTAGATTGTTAGATTTTGTACACATGAGTTGTTCCTATCAGCCTTTAAATAGTGTGTTGTGCCCAAGTGAATTGCAGTAATAGAATTTAGTTTTCTTCTTCATTCATCTTTACTCGTTTTGCACTTCTCTTTGTTATTCTTCTTCCAAATTCTAGTTATGTTTAGTTCTTGCTTTCTCTTAAGATTTATTCTTATTTTATTTTATTAAATTATATTGTAAGAATTTAAAGTTATGACTTTTGAGATAATTTTTTGTTAAGTAGAAAAATTGATAAAAAAAAAACTAAAAAAATACTTTATATTATGTTAATATTCTCAATTGTATTGTTATCATGATTGTGACAAACAGATCTAAGGAAGCTAGCTATATATATTAATTTGGGGTGGTATCCATATTAATCTATTGATACTTATTGTTGTCCATGTTTTAGGGTAGCTTAAAAGTAATTAAATTATTCAACAGTTATATATTTGATAAAAAAAATATGTATTAGAAAAATTAAAGGATATTTTAATCATTAAAAATTATTATTATTATTATTTTATTCTTTTTCTCATCTGTTTTTGGTATCTTCCTTATTCTCTCTTGTTGGGTTTAAGATCCAATATTTAGTATCGAAGTTTAAGATTTATTATTTAATATTTGGTTCTAAAGTTTAAGATTTATTCTTTAATATTTAGGATTGAAAATTAAAATTTTAATATTTAAAATTTAAAGTTAAGATTTTGTGATTTAAGATTTAATATTTAATGTTTACTGTTTAGTAAAAAAATGAAATGATTTTGTTTTTAATAAAAATAGATAGATATATGATAAAGAGACGAGAGAGAAAACAAGAGGAGAATCAGAAAAAGAAAAAAGCTAATAAAAAATTAAAATGATTAAATTTTCTTAAGTTGTTTTGTAAATAAAAATCATTCTTATTAAAATGGAAACATTTTGAAAAACATGACTATTTTTAAGATAAAACTTAAAAATTGGGGCAATAATAAATTTTAAATTAATAATAAGAATACCAATAAGTTATGTGCCGTGTTAATTTCATTAGGATGAATTCAAATAGGAGAGTTGTTCACGACTTCAAGTGTTTGTTGTTTTAATTGTAGATTGATACTTATTTTCAGTTATTATTTCTTCTCTTAGTGGTTTTCTTCTTAAATTCGTTTTCATCTGTTATTTTGTTTTATATAACTTTTTAGGGGTTTTTTTTTTTTTTTGGTATTCCATGATAAGGATGAAAAAGTTTTTGGTAAACAATATCAGGATAATATACATATTTTAGAGTTCACATCATTTATATAAATTAACTATAAGAATATCGATAAAATATTATCCTTCAAAAATTATCCATAAAACATTGGTTAATAATATAGATATTTTTGTGACATGATCAATAAAATGTTAAATGATATTGATAAAAAAAAATTATTTTTTATATTATTTCTTTAAAATTAGAAATATTTTATTTATTTATAAACTTTTTTATACTGTAAATAAATTTATTATATTATAAATATTTACACAATTATATATTTTTTAATTATTAGTTTAAATAATTTAACTACCTATTCTATAACTTATTTATTTCTCTATCAAAATAAATATTTCATTAATTTATATTTATCTATACAAAATAAGAAAATTAGTTTAATAAATATGTAATTGATAGTTTTGAAATTTTAAACATTTATTAAAATTAGTTTAATAAATATATAAAGTTTTCTTCAACAACTACAGTATCTTTTGAAATATATGTAAAATATAAGTATCAATATTTTAGACATTGTCTTCTGTATATCATGAACATGTAAAAACATGATAATATTAATCCTAATAAGACTCATGATATAACTCCTCAAGATCGGCCCTAACAATCAAAGTTCTGCATAATAAGACTCATGATATAACTCCCCAAGATCGGCCCTAACAATCAAGGTTCTCTATGCAGAACTTGTTATGTGCCATTTCATATATTACATTTAATATTTTTTATTAAAAAATTAAAAATAAAATATGCTTAATTTAATAATTTAATATATAAATATTAGTACATATATTATATTTTATTTTCGTAAAGTATAATTTCTGCCTTGGCCGACTGTAAGCATTTGATTCCTATACAGAGAAGAGATATTGTTGAATATATTTTGATGTCCCTCTTTTATATATAAACGAGGGAGTAAAATATGTATCTTGGACCATCAAAATATATTCAACAATATTATATATATAAATAAATAAGAGGGAGTAAAATATGTATTTTGGAACATCATATATATATATATATATAATATTGTTATGATGTTCCAAAATACATATTTTACTCCCTCTTATATATATTATATTAGTTTTAAAATAAATATAGTAAAAATCTCTTATTTATTACAAAAATAAAACTTAGATTTTGTATTTATTTTTGTAAAATTTTATTCCTATAATTATTAAAAAATGATCACACAATGATAAAGTTAATTTTTATTTTTATTTTTATTTTTATTTTTATTTTTATTTTTATTTTTCAACTATATTAGATAAAGATTTTTCTAACTTGAATGAGCTGTAATCGAAAGAATTAAATAAAAAAATTAAATAAAAACATAAAAAATGTTTATGTGTTATTGTGAAGTTATTTTTAATAATGATAAAACTAAACCATCACAAAAAAATATAAAATCAAAGTGTTATTTTTTTAGAGAAAATATGATACATGTATAATCACCCTCTCTAATTTATATTATATTTTAACTTTGTATTTTTCTTAAATTATAATTTCTATTATAGTTGGTTGGTTAGGTGTAAGACTTTGATTCTCGTATAGAAAAAGTTATATTATGAACTAATTTTTCGATAAATAATTAGAGGTTAAAAAATATCAAGCCAACCTATCTTAAGCTGACATTGTAAGTTAGCTTAAAGATTGGTTCTTTAAGGATAATAGGTCTACAAAGATTTTGGTTTTTTTATAACCATCAATATAAGTTGGCTTGTAAAATAGCCTAATAATCAATTAAGTAGATCGCACTTATCCTTAAAAGATGATTATGTCATCTTGTGTATTTACATTGATAACATATTAATTGTGGATAGTAATGATCAAATTTACGAAGAATATATTGAATTTAATGTTTAACATAAAGACATATGATTAGTTGATGTAATTCTATAAGTTAAGATATTAAGGATATCAAGCGGTCTTATTCTAAATCAATGTCATTATATGGAAAAGATACTTTAAAAATTCAATAAAGATATTCTAGACCTATCTAAGAATAAAGATGAAAGTGTATTCCAACTGAAATGTTCTAGATTGATAGGAAGTCTAATGTAATAATAAGTTATACATGACCAAACATATCTTATTTTGTAAGTAAATTGAATAGATATTCCAATAAGGTAGTATCTAATAATTGGAAACATATTATAAGACTACTTAGATAATTAAGATATACATGTAGCTATATGTTGCATAAACAAGATATCTACTTGTATTATAAGGATACAAGTGATGCAGAGTATATGATATGAAATATTCAAAGTTTACTAGTGGATACATTTTCAAATCGGGTGGTGCAATTATATCATGGAAATCCTCTAAACATACATTTATTGCTAAATTTATGATGAAATATGAATTTATCGCTTTGGATAAATGTAACAAAAAGGCCGAATGGCTATGTAATTTCCTAGATAATAATTTAAAGTGGCCAAAGCTTGTACCTTTAATTTGTATCCATTGTAATCGTCAATCTGCTATTGTCAAGTAACTTAGAAATATGTATAATGCCAAGTCTCGACATATACATCTTAGACATAATATCATTAGACAACTACTCTTAATTGAGATTACCTCTATTAACTAACACTACTACAAAAATGGGTATTTAAGCCGATATGTAAAGTCAGTTTTTGAAAAAAAACCCGACTTATAATGAATTTAAAGTCAGTTTGGTGTAGAACCGACGCTATCCACGTAGCATAGCGTTGGTTGACACTTGGAACCGACGTTATCCACGTAGCATAGCGTCGGTTGACACGTGGAACTGATGCTACACACGTAGATAAATTCTTTTCTCTTCTTTCTTCCCCAAGACAGAAATTATTCTAAGCGTTGCATAACTCTCAAAAACCCAAAACCTCCTCCACTTCTCCTCCACTCTTTCTCATTTTCCAACCACCTACGACTACCAATTCCAGTGCTGATTTGTGGGTTTTCTTTCTCATTAACTAATCTTTTAGATCCCTTATTTTTTTGAGCAAAATACTCAAAAAATTTATACCCATTTCTCACTTACAAAACACCATTTGTTTTTTATTTCCTTCATTTACTTTTGTAAGTATTTCTACTAATTTTATGCACTTATTATTCATATTTTTTTCTTGTTATTTTGTGTTATTATTTATGTGTATAAATTTTTGTATTATATATGTAGGTTTGTATTATAACATCAGGAGAAGAATATGATGATCTTGAATAAAATAGAACAAAACCATGGTAATTTTTCTACTATTAATTAATATTTTATTTTTCAAATATTTGTAATATTTGAACTATTTGTTAAACTGATTTTGGTTTTTTTCTACTTGAATAGAGGTTTTTATTTGAGTATAATAGAAAATGAGTAAATTTAAAAAAAAAATAATTAAAGTCGGTTCACGCGTTGAACCGACTTTAAATTTGTTGAACCGACTTTAATGCCCCTTTTTGTAGTAGTGTAAGTAAAATCAAATGATATCTATTAATCAAATAGATAAAATGAGAGTTAGTTGATATATCATCGAGAAGAATGAGACTAAAGTCTACGAAGGAATAAAGATTTATAAAGAAAACACAATTTAGTTAACTGAAAATCCCAAGATTTAGATTCAAATGGACAACTTAATTGTAAATACTTTAGCGTGATCACTATGGAGATTTACACTAAGACTATCCATATGATGAAAATAGTGATACCCACAAGGAGTAAGTTAAGCTTAATATTATGTATGATTCAATTCTTTAGAAATATCATAAAACTGGACATATATTCATGGTCAAAATAAACATAATAGTGAAGGTTGAAGTATATCAGACAAAATTCATGTGTGAAGTATATTATTGCTTAAATAAATGAGAAAATAGTTCAATGATATCGTATTTATTGGTTAATTAATAAGGTAAATATACTCTCACAAAGGAATGTTTAAAGGGTAATACTTTCATATCATAAGCAAGTTTCAGACTATTGAACTTTATCTTTGTGTCAAAATTGGCTTTAATCATTTCTTTTGAAAAATTCATCAATTTGTTTTGGTGTGATAGATTGTTGAAAATTTTTGAATGAAAAATTGATTTGTTAAAAAAATCTAAAGGAAAAAACCGTGAGTTTATTTAATGAGAGAAACGGTTGTGTATTAGTTACTAATAAAATTAATATGGAAAACGATTTTGTCCTTTATTTTCTTTTAATTTGAACAAACTTGTGTTTTGGTTTTTCTCTTTTACTCTTTAAATTGTTAAGAATCTACCTTGAAATGTAGACAGTAATAGAAAGAAATGTTAGACATTCACGTGTCTTGCATAACCATATTGCAATTCATAAATCTTAGATTTACCATGATCCTTTAGTAAACTTTTAATCTTTAATTCTAAATTACCTTGATTTATTACCATGATCTTCTATAGAGGCATAATTACCGGTGATCACTAGAAGCTTTTAGATCTCCAAGTACTCCCTTTCAAGTCTGATAGAGAGAGCAATAGAGGCCGTAGTAACAACATTCTGTTCTGTACAATAAGAGATACCCAAGTTGCAAGTTCTCAACCAAAAAACCCTTTCTTTTTTTTGTTTTCTATATATATAGTCGAAATATATTAAGAGAGAGAGACAAAGAGACACTAGTAGAGGAAAAGACGCCTCTAAATTTCAAGAGGTAATCTGTAATCTATTTCCTCATTAGATATTTCCTTATTTAATATCCTTATTGAATCCTAAGCGGATTTAAATTCTGAATTCAAAACTTGCTTTATTAGATATTTCTTTATTGAATTCTACACGGATTCAAATTTTGAATTCAAAACTTATCATATTAGAATTTTCCTTATTGAATCCTAAGCGGATTCAAATTTTGAATTCAAAACTTGTCTTATTGGAAATTTTTTTATTGAATATTACGCGAATTCAAATTATGAATTCAAAACTTGCCTCATTGGAAATTTCCTTATTGAATCCTAAGCGGATTCAAATTCTGAATTCCAAACTTGCCTTATTGGAAATTTCCTTATTAAATCCTAAGCGGGTTCAAATTCTGAATTCAAAACTTGCCTTATTGGAAATTCCCTTATTGAATCCTACGCGGATTCAAATTTTGAATTCAAAACTTGCCTTATTGGAAATTTCCTTATTGAATCCTACGCGGATTCATCTAAATTCAAAACTTGCCTTATTGGAAATTTCCTTATTGAATCGTATGTGGATTCAAATTCTGAATTCAAAACTTACCTTATTGGGAATTTCTTTATTTACAAAACATTGCCATATTTAATTGTGTTCTCCAGGGACCAATAGCATAATTATATTATTTCCAAACTTTATATAATTTAGACTATCACTAAATCATAAAGTTATTAATACGCATTCTACACATTAAAGGCCTCTCTTTTCATGACACATATTAAACTTGATAAATGATACTTAATTCGATCACTTTATAACAGGTCTAATTAAATATTTGATAGTCTATTATTCAATATATATTTATATCACATATATGCCCATATATGTTGTAATTAATTGAAATTAATTCGAACAATCTCCCACTTGGGCTATATATATATATATATATATTGATAAAACCAAATTGAGTACTCAAACTGTGTTGTCATAGCCTTTTGTGTCATCAACCAATTCTATCCATTAATCATATTCATAAGGACTTAAGTAGTATTCGTCTCATAAAGCGAAACTAAACCAACATAAATCACTGTGTAAACATAACTAAATGACATGAATCATGAAGGGGATGTGTAGTTTGGAAATTACATGTAATGTGATTCACATGCCTATTTCCAATTTGGTCACTTTAACTTAACTTGATTTCGAGGTCAATCAAAAATCAGAAAGCATAGTAAAATGAATAACCGAAAGCTAAATAAATGAAGTCTAAATAATTGCATGATACATACAAATAACAGAATATCATATAAAAGTTAACTGCATGATATCTATAAAAGTATATCATATAAAACATAAAACATGATACATAAAATACAAACTCCGACTAAAACTGACAATCCTCTGTGGCATAGATACCTATGTGAGCAACATGCTCATGAAACTATTTGGGTACCAATTCCTTAGTCAGTGGATCTACTAGCATGGAAGATGTACCAATATGCTCAATACTTCTAAGTCCACTCTGAACTCTTTCCTTCACAGCAAAGAACTTAATGTCGATATGTTTGGATTTCAAAGAGCTCATGTTGTTGTTAGAATATAGTACTGCTGAATTATTATCACAATATATCTTGAGTGGTAACTTAACAGTATCCATAACATGCAGCCCAGTGACGAAATTCCATAGCCATATTCCATGGTTTGATGCCTCGAAACACACAATGAATTCAGCTACCATGGTGGAAGAAGCAATCATGGTCTACTTTGCACTCCTCCAAGAAATAGCTTATCCAGCCAACATAAAAATATAACTGGATATTGACTTCATGCTATCCACACAACCCGCAAAATCAGAGTTAGCATATGATTCTTTGTTCTTTGCAAGTACCTATGTATCCTCTTGGCTGCTCTCCAATGGTCCATACTAGGATTATTGAGATATCGACCTAACATTCCATTGATGTACGCAATATCTGGATGTGTACATATTTGAGCATACATCATATTTCCTACTACTAAAGCATATTGAATATGGTGCATTTCTGATTTCTCGAATCCTGTTTTTGGACACTGATTGAGACTAAATTTGTCTCCTTTTTCTACAGGAGTATTTCCTGGTTTACAGTGTTCCATGCCATATAGCTTAAGAATTTTATCGATATATACTTGTTGTGAAAGCCCCAAAATACCCTTATTTTGATCTCTTTGTATTTTAAGGCCTGATACATATGATGATTCGCCAAGATCTTTCATATCAAAATGTCTGAAAAGAAATCTCTTAGTTTCACGCATCATATTTATATCATCTCTGGCAAGAAATATTTCATCAACATATAAAACAAGAAACATAAACTTACTCCCACTGAACTTGTGACATATGCATTCATCCACCAAGTTAGGCTCAAATCCAACTGAGATAATTACTTGATGAAATTTGAAATATCATTGTCGAGATGCTTGCTTGAGTTCATAGATGAATTTCTTTAATTTTCAAATCATTTGCTTTTAGTCATCAGACTCAATGTTAGGTGGTTGCATCATATAAATGGATTCATCAATGTCACCATTGATAAACGCAATCTTAAGATCCATCTGGTGTAACTCAAGATCAAAATATGCCACTAAAGCCATGATAATTCTGAAGGAATTATTCAGACACAGGTGAGAAAGTTTCTGTAAAGTCAATGCCTTCTTTTTGTGTAAATCCCTTAGCAACAAGCAGCGCTTTGTATCTTTCCACATTACCTTCTGAATCCCTTTTGGTCTTAAATATCCATTTGTAACTAACAGGTTTCACACCTTCAAGTAATGGGACAAAATCCCAGACTTTGTTGCCATACATTGACTTTATTTTCTCATTAATGGCCTCAATTCATTTATGAGAATTCGTACTTTCCAAAGCCTGATAGAGACTAAGAAGGTCATCCTCCATCATGCCAATGTCGAATTCATGTTCTTGAAGGAACAAAACATAATCTTTAGATATTGCACTTCTTTTATCTCTTATGGATCGCCTTAAAGGCACTTGTTCTTAAAGTTCTTAAGGTGGTATAGGTTCCTTTTCAACATCAACATTGTCTTATATCAGATTCTCTTCCATTTCTGGAGGTTCATTCACTATAGTTCATTTACTGTACGATCCTGAACCAATGAGTCTCCAGATATTATTGTTACAATTGAAACCATTTTTGGCACACTTTGTATAGAAGAATCTTATTTCTCTTCAAAGACAATTTGATTTATATTTCCCCCTTGAACCATAACATCCTCAAAGAACCTAACTATATTTGTCTCAAAAATTGTTCTATTAGTGGGTCCCTCAAAAAACGTAACTATATTTGTCTCAAAAATTGTTATATTAGTGGGATCATAAAACTTATACCTGAGGGACCTCTCCGTATATCTGACAAAATAGCAGTTAATTATCCTTTCGTCCAACTTTTTATCTTGTGGCCTATAAGGCCGAGGTTTAGTCGGACAACCCCAGATTCTAAAGTGTTGGAGACTAGGCTTTTGCCTAGTCTACAATTCATATGGAGTTTTGATCATTACTTTAGGTGTTATTTATAATTAAAAATAAAATAGATAAAAATAAGGTATCAATAATTAGAAAATATATTTTAAGCAAGTTGATTTTTATGTTGATGTAGATAAATATTTATTTTAATGTTTTTAATATATATATATATATATATATATATATATATATATATTATTTTTATTATTTTTACTTTGTAAATTTATTGAAGGGATATCATGACTTAACTAAGCTTTGCTTAAATTCGGTCCAAGGCCCAAAATTCAGATTAGGCGGCCCATTTTGCATCCTCAATGTACTCGTATTGTTATCATGATTGTGTGCAAATTTATTGTGAAGAGATGTATTAATTTCGTTAGTATGAATTCAAGTGGCTGAGTTCATATATCTGTTGTTTCTTTTTCTTTCTTATTCTCAATTGATGTTAAATTGGTTTTAATCGGTCACTTTCATATGGTTTTTGAGTTAAGTATTCAGTAAGCATGAAAATATTAACATTGTCGAAAATATCTTGAAAATATATATTTTTTAGAGGTATATTAATTTTTTGTGATAATATCACAATATGTTAATGCAAGAAAATATCAATAAAATATTAATTATTATTATAAATATTGACGTGATATTATTAATAAAATGTTGAATTATATCGATAAAATATTATTTATGGTTAACTTTATTAACTTATTTTTAAATAATTTATCATTAAAAATCAATCTTTATCTAAGTTTTATATTAATCTTTTAAAATTAAAACAATTTTTTGTTTAGTTATAATTTTTTTATATTGAAAATAAAATTTATTATATTATAAATATTTATGTGATTATGTATTTTTATTTATTAGTTTAAATAATTATTTAAACCTTTTGATTGCTTATTAAACTTAAATTTATTTATTAAAATAAATATTTTATAAGATAGTCATTAGCGAGATTGATTTTGCACAAGAAAGCATGATCCTAAAATGTTATATAAAACTAATTTCATTATCAATTCCTTATCAAGAAGTTACATCTTACTAGCATAGAGAATATGACGCCACAGATAGAAGAAGACAACCACCCAAAATGGAAGAAGGGTTGCATTGGAGAACTAGATGTAGTATCCCAATGATAATTATAAGTCCGATATTTTAAATTTAGACTATATAAGAGATATAAAAAAGTTTTAGATGAATGGGCTAGTGGTATGAGTGTCTTTATACAAACTCTTAAACAATACAAGCAAACCCTTCAATTTGTAGGGTACTAATAGCTCATAAAATGATAAAAAATGTTAAAGTTTGGCTTTCAAATTTAACAGACCAATAATATTTATTAATATAAAGGAATGCCCCCACAAGAAGAGAATATTTATATATAATAATAAATGAAATATACAAGAAATTTATTTGAAAAGATAAGGGAAAAACTATCATTGAATCCAATGAAAACAAAATCAATGAAACCAAATATCATCAAACAAATATGAAAATCTATAATATATGTTACATAGATTTTTTTATTTGTGAATATGAAATATATTACCATAAATTGCCACATTCTATACAAACAACGTATAAAGAAATATTTTCCAAAAATTACATAGAATATTATATAAGATTTTAATAGAAAGTTAGGAATAGAGAAATAGAAAAATTATACCAGACATCCTAGGAGGAAGAATAAAAAATCTTAAAAGTTAGATAATTATTAAATGCCAAGAAAGAAAGGAATATAAACAAGAGAAAATGATAAAATTTGTTCTGATACAAGAGATTTTAGAACACCAGAAAAATATAGGTGTAACATAAAATCAAACAAAAAAATACAAAAAATATAAAAAATATAAGAGATTTAAAAAATAAAAATTCAAAAAACAAGATTTTTTTATGTAAAAGAAGATTTAATAGAAAAATCTATAAACAAAGATATTTTAGAAGAAAAACATATAAACATCCTAAAAATAGAAATTATTGACCTTAAGGAAAGAATAAAATACAAATGTTGCATTTGTAATGAAGAAGAACATTATGCCAATAAATGTCCAAGCAAGCTTCAACATAGGAAATAATTTTAAAAAGAATTTCTACATAAAATAAAAATCTTAGAGGAAGCTTTCAAGATAGAATTAGAATCAATCGAAGAATATGATATAAATGATACTTATAGTATATATCTATTAAAAGAAACTAAAGAAGAAATAACTGAGTGAGAACATGAACACTCAGATTATGGGTATTCTTCACCAAAAGATCAATGATTTGTATAGTATTACAAATTCTAATAATACCTACATCAAAGTAGAACTAAAATTTAAAGGTTATGCCAGCTATCATCTACATGCATATATAGATATAGGAGCTAGTATGTGTATAGCAAGTAAATATGTGTTTCTAGAAGAACATTGGAAACACTCACCAAAAGATTTAATTGTACGAATTGCTAATAATATTACAATAAATCTTGATAAAATTTTAAAAGATACAGATATAATGATAGGAGGAGAAAATTTTCATATTCCTACCATATATCAATAGGAAACAAGAGTTGATTTATTGATAGAAAATAATTTTCTAAATATATATCAACCTTTTACACAATATTTAGATAAAATAAGTCTAACAATACTAGATGGTGATAAAATTTATGCATCAAAAATAAGATAAACTTTAACTGTATCAAACCTAACTTTTATGTAACAATATAATAAGCAAAAATGTGGTGAGATAAAATAGCCAAAACCTTATTTAAAAAATATTTCATTAGATATAAAAGAGAAACAAAACTCTTTTCTTAATGAAATATAAGAAAATAAAGCCCTAACAACTATGAAAAAACTATTAAAAACAGTCAACTTAAAAAATCCTTTGGATCCAAAAATTAATAAATATAAGACAATTGTCGGCATAAAATTGAAACCCTAACAAGGTTATAAGAGTCAAATTAATGATTTATATTACAGAAGACAAGATTGAATTTGAAAGACAAATTCAAGAACTTTTGGAATTAAAAGTCATAATACCAAGTAATTCACCTCACTTAGTCTAACATTCTTAGTTGAAAAAGAAGCTGAGAAAAAAAGAGAATGGTAATAAACTTCAAAACATTGAATAAAGAAACCATTGATGATAGATATTTTATCCAAAAGAAAGAAGAATTATTATCATTAATAAAAGTAAATAAATACTTCTCAAGTATTGATTTCAAAAGTGAATTTTGGCAAGTAATACTGGATGAAAAATCTCAAAAATTAATGACATTTAGTTGCCTTCAAGAAAAACTTCAATGCACTGTTGTACCATTTAAACTAAAACAAGCTCCAAATATCTTTCAAAATATATGGATAACATCTTTAAAAAATTATAGAATATTTGTTGTCTATATAGATGATATTTTGGTTTTAAGAAAAGAATTAAATAAATATTATTTGGATATTATTAATATTCTACAAGAATGTAGGAAATAAGGCATTGTACTATCTGAAAAGAAAGCAGTACTTGCTCAACAAAAAAACTAAGTATTTAGGGTTGGAAATTGAAGATGGAAAACATAATCTACAACCCCATATACTAAATAACATTCTGGATTTTTCTAGTGAATTAAAAGATAAAAATCAATTATAAAGAGTTTTAGGATGCTTGACATATGTAGAGACATATATCAAGAAGCTTGCATAAATGAGAAAACCTTTACAGGTAAAATTCAAAAAAAAATCATATCTGAAAATGGATAGAATAAGATACTTTGTATATGGATAAATTAAAAGCAAAGGTTAAAAAAATTTACCAACTTTATACCATCCAAGGATAAATGATGAAATGAAAATTGAAATAGATGCTTAAGAAGAATATTGGGGAAATGTTTTGAAAGTAAAAGTAGGTGACAAAGATGAATATCTTTGTAGGTATACATTAGAATCTTTTCAAGGTCCAGAATAAAATTACCACAGTAATAAAAAAGAATATTTAGAGGTTAAAAGAACCATTAAGAAATTTGAAATATATCTTATAAGGTTTAGATTCATTGTTAGAGCAGATAATAAGAATTTTGGTTATTTCTTAAGAACTAATATTGCAGGTGATTACAAACAAGGAAGATTAGTTAGATGTCAACAATGATTTAAGCACTACAATTTTAATGTCAAACACAGATGCTCTTAGTAGATAATTAACACATCTAACTATTTTTATGCTTTCAGGAATGGAACATCTTGATATGAAAAACAAGATAAAGGAAAAGGAGATAAAAATCTTACATGAACAACTCGAGCTATTATACCTCAAAAAATCTCACATAGAGATAGGAAATAAAAAGGAATAACTTAATTGTTCAAAACAACTCTTAGAATCTGAGAACTCAAAAGAGAAATCCTCATTAAAAATTCAATCTAAAAAAGGTGAAACTTCTAAAGAAAGAATTCAAAATGAAAAAGAAAAAAGAAAAACCTAACAATTTAAAAGAGAGTAAAATCTCTGAAACCTAAAAGCTCAAATGGTCAGATGAAGTAGAAAAAGAAGAATAAAAAAAACTTATATGGTCTATAATGGCCCAAAGCCAGGAATCTATAACAACTGTGCAAAAACCAGTAAATATTTTCTAGGAATAAGTGGAGTAACTGATAGAGCCTCCATTAACAGAATAGAAGTTGAAAGCAGCTATGCCAATTACAAAACACCAAAACTAATAACTCTAGAGGAGATAGTAAGAAATTATTCTGCAGCATCTAGGGAAGCATCTCTCCCAAAGACATCCAAAATAGTAAAGTATTTAGTGCTAGTTAGGGAGACATCCCCCATAAATTCACCAATCATTGAAGATAAGAAGACCCAATATATAAATCTCAACAAATCACAATGGTTGAGTCTCTATAACTTGGCCAAGAAATCTAACTTGGAATATATTGAAGATATGAAGTTCTATACCACAAACAAGGAATTTAATGTAGGAAGTAAATTCAATATCTTGGAAGAAGCTGATCTAATATTTTTTTATAAAACTTTCCTTGTAGGACTAATATAAAATATATATCCAGGAATTAATTTAAATGAATTAAATTATTTCCTAGAGAATTTTAAAAGAGAAATCAAAAACTTCAGAAAGAAGATTAAAGCAGGAGACAAGCAAAACTTATCTCAAATTTTTCAATTCACTAATGGACTAAAATAAGGAAGGATGTATCAGTATCTACCACTTCATTAAGATAAGGATTTCTAACACAAATAGAGAATTTCCTAAACTAAGGGCACTTTTAGAAAATGAATTCAATATAAAAGAACTCTGTGTATTAAGAGGTCAAAAGTTAGGCCAAATTTACCATGAACTCAAATAGATTGACAACTCTATTAAGATCAAAGTAAATTATTCAACTAGTAAATTCATTATCATTTTCCACAATAGCATAGCTCTGTGAGAAGAAGATGATGAGAAAATTATCAAATATAAAACTAATTTTAATAGCAACAACCAAAAAATGGTTAAGAAACACAAAAGGTATTCTACTTCTATACCAAAAAAGTCACTAGAGATCATAGATGCATTTACTACATCAAATATCGAGAAGATGAATATGTGAAATCATCAACATCATCAAAATGATTGTCGATAGAATACGACAAAAAAGAATAAAGAGCAAAAATGTTGTCAAAAGATGACATAGAAAAAGAAGATGTAGACCCACATCTTAGTCAGCAACATGTGTCAAGGAAAAAAGAAGTGGATGTCATTAAAAGAAGAAAAGTATAAGAATTATAAAAGAAAGGATCAAATAGTAAATTTTGTCTTGTAAATAGTGAATCCTTGTGCCATAAAAGGAACCCTTATTTTCATCTAAAACCAAACAGGATCAAATAGCACTTTACTCTGAAAAATACACAAACTGTAGCATAGAAATTCCCTCTATCTAGAAATTCCAAAACCAACAATGATATACCTAGTAATTATGAAAAGCTAAGAATCCCTTCAAGGTTCTTAGTTGGCCTTAAATTGTAATAATTATTATCTTATGAATAAAATGGAGTTCTGTTACTATTTTTGAGTAAGTCAAATATTGGACACCATCTATGTATGAATACAAAAGGTTCACCATTACTAGGAGGGTGTTGAGTTTTGTGCAAAGTTGAGGCATAATAGGTGTAACAAAATGAGATGAACAGAAGGGAAGATCGTAATAGACCCATTATATTCAGGTAAAATAATTATAAATTTAAGACAATTAAGAATCTTAGATGTTAAAATATTTGCTTATATCAAGTGATAATAATGATAAAATGAATATAGAAATATCTCAATATTATAATAATAAAAATTAAGTAATAGGAATAAACAAACATCAAAGAACCACTTTGAAAGAAATTAAATTGAAAGATAAAAATCTAATTATATTAGAAAATTTTGATAAATTCTATCTCTTAGTCTTAAATAATTATTTCAAAGATAAGCATTATGAAACCCGTTTTGAAAATTTTAGAAGGTTCAACTCATTATTAGATATCTATACAAATTATATTAAAGTTATCACAACATAATAAACTATCATGTTTCAAGGACATTAAGAGACTATTTTAATCAAAAATATATAAGAATAGAAGAAGAAGAATTCAAAAACTTAATGTTTAGATACTACTTTTTTAAATATTAGAAATACATTGTATGTACACAAAAAAACATATTTGTATATTACGAATAAAAAAAATGCATTCAACGTATATGATTTATCAAAGTTATAATAACTTAACCAATACATTTAGTTCAGATTGACTAAAATGTTGTCATACCAATCTCTGGCGATCAAAAAACCCAAATTGGTATCAAAGCATGTAATAGAAGTAAGGAACTCTAAGTCCTATAAAGCAGGAAGGGAGGTTCTCTACCTTACTTCATGTTTGCGCCTAAGGAAAATATTTAAAGGCTATCACATGTGTTATCTAATAGGTATTGTTTGGCTGCAACGGGGATGGTGACCGTGAATCGACATCTACTTCAAATAAATAAATAAAAATTGGTATCATAGGCATATAAATAGGATGGATGGAAGAGTTAAACCATTAGTTTTTAAAGACATTAATAATATTAACCATAAAATTTAGGGGTATTTTAGACATTTTGACAAACTTAAGAGCATAAATGAATATATGCTAAATCTTAAGAGAATTTTAGATATTATCCTCTAATTAATAGATTATTATAAAGGATTGATTTTAAGGAAATAAAAATTATTTTATTATTATATATCAAAAAATTAAAAGGCATTCCTTAAATTTGGGCTCTAACCGCCTAAATAGCTTGAGAATTGGCTGATTCATTCTCCTAAGTCAATTAAAAAATAATATTTAATTTTTAATATTAAAATTTTAATAAAGAATCTAATAATTATCACTAAAAGAGAAACAATTCAAACTTGTTTATAAGGGTTTTTCAAGGTTGAATATTTGAGTTGAAACTCTTAGAAAAAGCCCATTGACTTATTGGATTTTCAAGCTTTTTGTAAGATTGATAAAAAAAATAAATTGAGCACTGTTATATTTGGTGTTCATTTGTAGGATTGATATTACGGTGTTTTCTATAACTTGGATTGTTTTTTTCAATTTTGTGCTATAATTATTCAAAGAGATTGGAGAAAAATTTAATAGATTGACACAACGAGATATAATTAATTGTAAATTATGGTTAATTATTGTATTAAGGAGTAATTGTTTTTTTTTTACTTTGTATTAAAAATAACAAGGTTACATTAAAAATCTTATACTTATTTTAAAAATAATATTTATAGTTTATATTTATTTTTATGATAATTTAGTCCTATTATTATATAAATGTGACAATATAAGAATTAAAAATCATTTTTTATGTTTTTTATTCACTATTTTTAATTTTTTTTCAATTCTTTCGGTTACAATTTATATAAGTTAAAATATAATCTATTTAATACAACTGAAAAATCAAAAAATAAAATGAAAAAATTTTACTCTGTCATTATACGATCACTTTTTAATAAAAATAGAATTAAGAGGACATTTAGTTCACATAATATAAAAAGAATGAGAATAAAATGGTAATTAAATTGAATGAAAATGAAACAATATTACCATTATATTGTTATTTCTTCTATTTTAAGAATGAATTTCATTCCATTACTACTCTATAACACAATCAAACATAAAAATACATGTAATTAATTCATTTCTACTCTCATTCTTATCATCCAAACATGCCATAAATTGTTAAAAGA
Source organism: Hippophae rhamnoides (assembly GCA_033030585.1). NCBI lineage: Eukaryota > Viridiplantae > Streptophyta > Magnoliopsida > Rosales > Elaeagnaceae > Hippophae > Hippophae rhamnoides. Next base: position 39,453,700 of record CM065430.1, on the reverse strand, counting down.
GTTGGTATAAAACCTAAATATCATTTGTATAATAAGTATAAGATATTAGTTATATTTATCTCTATTTTTATCTAACCAAGATATCTCAATAACATTGAGTGATGACAATACAAAGAGCACAATGCTCATCAATAACAAATTCAATAAAGGTCACAAAACAACCACAAATTCTTGTACTAATTAGAAACTAACAAAATTAACCGAAAACTATATTTAAATGAATATGATCTTGTTGAACTGAACAAGGCCATAAGACTTGAATCAAATCCTTTTTCATGGGAAACCAAACCATGTCAACTAGTCCAAATCCTCCAATAAAAACACTCTAGAACAAAACCAAATCCAAAAAACATGCTAAAAGTCAAAAATATAATGGTCATCAATGACAAATAGTTGAATGCCTGACATGACTAACTTTATGATATCCAAACAACAAATGAGACAATGTTTTAACATGAATACCACAAAGAGGACAACTATCTCCATTCATGACACGTCGTCTCCCAATAAGATATTGTCTCACACCTGAAGCATTATGTAAACATTTCCATATAAAATGACGTAACTTGGGCGGTGTTTTTATCTTTGTTATGAATTTGAATTTTTAGTATCATCTCAACATCATTATTATTTAAATATGGTAATATGTGATGACCATAGAAGTATTCCAACAGCCCCCATTATAACTCAATAAGATCACGTACCCATTAAATTCCAATAACTTGTGAGAAAAGAGAAATTACTCATTACTATTTGGACATTTGGATCGACATGGAGCCTAATCCATCTAATAACCAAATTATATCAAACAACCCGAGCTACAAGAGGAGTCATCCCCGAAGGACCTACCTGTGCCCACACCCACAAATACACTTGTGGAAGAGACCAATCCTATGAAACTTTGGCATCTAGAGGATCGACCACCAGCCTGAGCTATGGGGTGTTCGACCTCAGATTATAAATATGTTTTTTTTTACTTTTATATCCCCCTGACACCTTATCGACTTGTGATAAGGCCAGAATAGAGATCGATCCCACCAAGAGTTGTCTCGTCAATGTCTCGAGTTAAGAATAGAACTCGAGGAGACCAAACAGAAACAAGACACTATACTCCTAGTCAGGTTTGGGAGCCTCTAATGGTTGAACCACTAACCTGATTGTTGGAAACAAACCAGATCGTATTATGCTCTAGCATAACCAGGGAGAATACGAAGTTAAGGGTGATCCCTCTTCCAGTTCGGCTAGACCTTGTAACAAGCAGTGGTTGCAGGAAAGAAAAAATTAAGAGGCGTGATTTCAGGTGTTGGAATAAACTAACAAAAAGTAAGACCAGACCTTGAGAATGGCCAATGAAAAACAAGAAAAAAGTAAGGCCTCCTATGATGTGGATAGGTACTACGAGAAACTTTATATCTCTCTATTTTCTGATGAAATTGAGAATGATTAACCACTAGCCAAGTTTAGTGCTCCTAAGTTCCCTGACTATCAAAGGACTAAAGACTTGATAACTCATGTGTAACACTTCAAAATGACTATGGATCTTATAAGCCTCAAGCAAAGAAAAAGATACGCCATAATATATAAGCTATTCATCACCACCCTCTGTAATGGTGCCCAGAAGTGATTCAATCACCTGGCACCCAATATCATAATCTCATTCTCATAGTTTTCCAAGTTATTTATCATCAATTATGCCTGCAACAAGACACTACGGAAGGAGTCGTACCACTTCTTCTCAATTATTTAGGAAAAATATGAGTCTATCGAAGAATATATGGAAAGGTTCAGGGAAGAAAAGTTAGAGATCTTTGACTTCCTGAGCACTATCGCTATAGAGGCCTTTAGACGTGGTCTCCTAAAGAACTTTGATTTGTTCGTAGAAATAACCAAGACAGTCCCTCAAACTTTGGAGGAGGCATATGGAGAGGTGAGGAAATTCTTCAATTTCAAAAGAAAGCTAGGGCTAGTTAAGGGAAGCCAAGTTGATAAAAAAGTTGGACCGAGAAAAGAAAAAAGAAGGACAAGTTTTGACATGGAAAATTAAAGCAATATATTAACAAAAAAAAGCACGTCATACCTAAAAATAGGGTGAGTAGCCAATGTTCAAGGAACAAAGAACTCTGTGGAAGGTCACATTCTTCCTTTAGAGGCTAACCCTTGAGAGTGAATCTAGCTCAAGTAGTGTTAAGAATGGAGGAGGAGTTGAACATCAAAAGGCCCCCAAAAATGAAGTGTCCCTTTAGAGACACATCTAAATGGTATGCCTTTCACAAGAATGTATGCCATGAGACGAGAGGCTGCATTCACCTCAAAAAGGAAATGGAGGATCTATTAGCCAAAGGATATTTAAAGGATCTTGTAGGAAGAAATAGTAGAAGAAGAAGGCATCAAATTGGATGAGAAAAATTGAAGCCACCGTCTCCATTAAGTAAAGGGATAGACCCTCACAACGAGCACAACATGAGGACTATCCACACCATACACAAAGGGCTTGGGATTAATGTGGCCTCTTGTAACTCACACAAAAGGTATGCTAGAGACTTGCATGGTTCCCCACAACTGTACACCCTGGAAAAGGCCAGGTCCCCTAGGGAGATCATCTTCACCGAGAAGAATCGCCTCATCAAGAAGACCCCATAGTAATCAATCTAAGAATAGGATCCTATGATGTTTGTTGGATCATGGTTGACATTGGAAGCTTCATGGATCTTCTTTTTTATCTATAGTAAGAGCCCGAGGTGAAAAAGAGATTGATAATGTATAGAGAGAGCTACCCATGGTGAGATTCAACAGTAGCACCACTTATGCAGTCTAGACTATAGTGCTACCTGTTATAGCCAAAGGGTCAATTGTGATGACTAATTTAGTGGAAATTGATATCCCAGCTCATTACAATGCCACTTGGGGTAGGCCATAGATACACAAGATGAAGGTAGTCCCATCCATCTTTCACCAAGTGACCAAATTCCCGCCTGAGGGGTATATAGGAGATAATGGGAGACCAAGGAAAAGCTAGGAGTTATTACAATGCCACCATGAAAGAGGTATTTTCCAAGTAGCAACCACAGTGGGGCCTCTTTCAAAGGTGGCTAGGGGATAAATGTCTAGAACATTGGTGTTGGATTTTAAGAATTGAGATAGTTGCTCCTCCATCTCTATTGTTAAATCCATACTTAGTTTTAAAGGGTGATTCTCCCTCTTGACCTAAAGGTCATAACCCACTGATTAAATGTCAATCTGAAGGTTAGACCTATCCAATTAATAAAGAGAAATTTCTCTAGGGATAAGAATGAGGTGATTAAAATATAGGTCACCACTCTTAGGGAGACAGAAATTATAAAGAAGGTCAAATACCTTACTTGGTTGTCAAATGTGATGCTAGTGAGTAAGGCATGCAGATCACCCTTTATGTGTATGGAATTTATAGACTTAAACGAGGCATGCCCCAAAGATTGTTTCCCCTTCCCATTATCAATCATCTTGTTGATATTGTCTCTAGTTTTGGAGTAATAAATTTCTTTGATGCCTACTCAGGTTACTATCATATCAGGATACACCCAAAAGATGAGAAGAAAACATATTTCATCACCAAATAATAGACCTTCTACTATACCAAAATTATGTTTGGATTAAAGAATGTGGGGGCCACATTTCAAATTAGCTGGGAAAAACTTGGAGGTATATGTGGATGATATATTGGTAAAGTCAGTGCAGCCACTAAACCATATCAAAGACCTAGATGAGATATTTTTCATAATCTGAAGGTACAGTATAAGGCTCAATCCTAAGAAATTTCGTTGATGTTGCTTCTAAAAAATTCTTAGGTTACCTCATATCTGTTGAGGGATTGAGACCAACCCAAACAACATACAAGTCCTGGTGATTATGAGGCCTCTTAACAATCTAAAAGGGGTCCAATAATTGAACGGAAGAATAGTGGCATTAAACATTTTCATATCCAAATGCACAGATAAGTGCTTGTTGTTCTTTAAAATACTAAGGAGGAACACATCATTTTTCTAGGATGAGGATTGTGATGGAAACTTTGTAGGAATCAAACAATACATTAGAAAACCTCTTATCCTAATTAGCCTTCTCCAAGTAGAGACCCTTTATTTATACTAGGTTGTGGCCCCCGAGACTTGTAGGGTCATGCTCTTAGCCGAAAGAAACAAGGTCCAACACCCTATCTACTACATCATCCAAATCTTGATAGACACTTAAAGCAAGTACCCAATGATTGACAAGTTGGCCTTCGCCCTAAAAATCAGTGCACAGAAGCTCAGTCATTACCTTGGCTCACATACAGTGGTAGTACTTACCTCCTAACCACTTAAAAGTGTTTTGACAAGGCCAAAATTCATAAGAATATTTTCATAAATTGCTATAAAGTTGGGGGAGTATGACATCAAATACATGGCTAGAATAGCTATTAAGGGACAAGCGATGGCTGAGTTTACAGTTGAATTCAATGAGACGCCGAAAGTCATTGGTGATGAGGCATAAGAAGATATGTGTGGTATGGATCAAAAAGAGAGGCTAACCTAGCAAGTATTCATTGATGGCACACTTAACTTCAATGGGGTCGGGCTAGGGGTGGTCATAGTTGATCATGATAAAAATTATTTCACATATGCTATCAAGTTGGATTTTTAGGTAAATAATAATGCCACAAAGTATAAGGCGGCTATATTTGGGGACATGACATCAAAGAAACTCAAGAAAAATAAGATCACCTTGCATAGCAACTCACCACTGGTGGTCAACCAAATCTTAAAGACTTTCAAAGATAAGGATGGCAAGATGAAGAAATATCTAGAGAGATTAAAACAAGAGTGCTCAAAATTTTCTAACTTTGAGATCAAGCAAATAGCTAGGAATGAGAATGGTTATGTTGATGCTTTGGCCATACTAGCATCCATGAGATAATCCAATCATCCTCGAATGGTGTGGCAGAAGAAAATTTGGAGGAGGTGTGGTTATGGTGGCTATTTATCGGAGCATAGAATTAGATCAACTTGACCACTACATATGCCAACTTTCTTTTATGGCACATGAGAGGTATCTCAATTCCATATGTGAAGATGCAGGCTCTGAGGTTGTGATTAGTCGCATTTCATACTATAAGATCATCAAAATTGAACTTCACAACCTCATGTTGTTTTGCTCATTTTCAGTTGCACCTACTTCATGGGTTAAACATGGCTCGTGGTGTTGGGAATTTGAAGCATGAGCTCATATAAGAAAAAAAGAGCTATGCCACTACTCGGGCCAAATATTTGGTGCTACTATTGAAGGGTAACAAGTATGAGGGAAAGGCCATAGATAAGGAGGAGAAACTATTAAATTCCATTGTCGAGCTGCATGATAACGCAAGGAATTTTATGGAGCTTGAGGAGACCCAAAGAAAGGACAAGGCCAAGATAGAGGCATGTAATCATAGGCTAGGCAAAACAAAAAAGAAGATGAAATGCGAGTTTGACAGGATGGCTGAATAGCTCTCCTCGAAGCATTGATATAGTATTTAAACCGGCCATAGACTCCTTCAAAAAAGCGGACAAATAGAGGAACCTTATTACCAAATTTTGGATATCCCAATCACTCCCTAGTATTTTCCTACTTAGTCCTAAGATGTGGGCAAATAAGAGGGTTCAAACTCTAGTGAAAGTGGTGATAGGCCCTAGATGGTAGGTATAGAAGGTGGGATCGAGGACCATTGATATTGTAATGACTCGAGCCTCATGATCAAGTAAATTATAAGCTCTATATGATTTCCACTTCTTTTGAGCTCAATACCACTCCTACTTCTGTCATCATAGGCTCAACCTTGTAACCTTATACTATTAGTGAAAATCAATTTGATTTTGAGAACCAACTATATTGCTTACATAATTGTGCATATATTATTTATAGTGTTTTTTTATGATGTTGACCTACCTCCCTATTTTTGGGAAATATGTCACCAAACTTTTCCTTAACATCATCCACTATAAAATGGGGTTAAGGACACTTATAAAATTAACACATCCTCATTTTTTTTTAAATAGCTACCAACTTCTTCTCCATCTTTCTTGTTCAAACCTTATGGATTATGACCAGGCTCACAAACATTCAGCTCGAGCTTTAAAACAAAAAAAATGGTAGACTTAAGATCTAGGTAGAGAAATTAAAAATTGAGTTACCCAGGCTCAAGGATAAGCTAAAACTTTATAAAGAGTTTAAGTGCGAGCTCGCCTCTTGTAAGGAGTAGTTATCCCAAACTCAAGCTCGAGAAAGAAGGACCATGAATAAAATGGTTGCCCTAATGGATAATGAGTCTCATTGAGAAAACTTATACATGAAGTGATCTGAATGAGTTTTCCTCAAGGTGATGGGCGTTGTTGAGTAATTGGAATGTTATGTTCTCGCATTGAGTTCAACCATCCTAAAACAGTGGCCAATGTACAGAAGAAAATTATCAAGATTCAAGCCAAGCTGTTACACTTGATGGAGAAGATAGGTGACCAGGACATCGATCACGTGTCTAGTTATCTAAGAAATTTTTAACTTTAGGAGGCTAGTCTATGTTTTAATAAAATTTAAAAGAGTTGTAAGCTCAAAGAATAAAAATCCCTAGACCAATGTATTTTTCCTTATGTATTGTTTTTTAAAAGAACGAGCTCGTATTGTTTGGTTGATACAATAAACTATAATATTCTTCTTGGTCTGTTATTAAGGCAATCATATCGTTACAAGTAGTAATGAGGAAGAGTATTCTACTTGATCTTAGACCAAGGTGATTAACTCGTTATATGTAGTAATCGGGTAAAGTTTTCTACCTCAGCTAAGACAAAGGTGATCAACTCGTGACTCTTGTAAGTGTCAAGGAACTTTATCTGGTTCTTGACTGAGGTGATTAACTCATGATATATAGTAGTGAGGGATAGCATGCTACCTGGTTCTTGACTGAGGTGCTCAACTCTCACTTTAGTGTCAGAGTGCTCTACCTAGTTCTTGACCAAGGTGATCAACTCTTGGCTCATATATATCAAGGCACTCTACCTGGTTCTTGACTAAGGTGATCAATCCATGATATATATAGTAGTGATGGATAACATTCTACCTGATTCCTAATGGAGGTGCTCAACTTTCACTTCAATGTTAGAGCACTCTACCTGGTTCCTGACCAAGTTGATCAACTTGTGACTCTTATATATCGGGGTTCTCTACTTGGTTCTTGATCAAGGTGATCAGCTCATGAAATATAGTAATGGAGGAGAGCATTCTACCTAGTTATTGACCGAGGTGCTTAATTCTCACTTCAGTGTCAAAGCGCTTTACTTGGTTCTTGACCGATGCGATTAACTCATGATTCTTATGAGTGTTAGGGCACACTACCTAGTTCTAGACTGAGGTGATAATCCCATGACATATAGTAGTAGGGGAGATCATTTATTGAATGAACTCACTTCATATGTATACATACAAGGATAGTACAAGAAAGTAGTAAATTTAGATACATAAAAAGTGGTATTTTGTTAAGTGTTGGTCATTCTAACTTATGCTATCCTTAAATCCCTTAATGCTTCTCAATAAGTAGGCCCTCTAGCATTATGTCAACTATTTGATATTGTACTTCCCAATTTGCACTCAATTTTCCTACCATTCATTCCTTCATTCTAGGGAAGACCCTTCTGAGAACCCAATCATCTATGGAAAAAGCTTTGAAACACACAACCTTGTTGTAATAATCAGATACTTTTCTTTTTTTCTCGGTTATCCTCCTCAAGACATCATTTCTTTACTCCTTAATGAGGTTCATTTTGATTGCTTTACTTACAGTGTTCTACTCTTTTGTTAGGATCGACCTTATAATAGGTAGTCTAATCTTAGTTTTTATCACAACTTTAGTTCCATATACTAGGGAGAAAGTTGTCTCATTAGTGCTCCCTTAGAGACTAGTCCTAACAGCCTACAATACCTAGCTCTTCAGTCCATCTTCCTTTTACACCCTTCAGCCTTTTATTTAGTAGGTTGATTAATAATTTGTTAGAAGATTCTACCTGACCATTGGCTTAGGGATGATATGGCATTGAATGACACATCTTGATGTTGTATTTAATGGCAAACTCCTTAATGTTACGACCTATAAGCTATCTCTTGTTATCAATAACGAGCTCCTTAGGAAAACTGAACAGAAAAATTATAGATTTTCAAATAAATCAAATCACCTCTTCCTCTAGTATTCTTCCCAAAGGCTCTACTTTAATCCATTTGAAAAAATAATCAATGCTCACTCATAAAAACCTATTTTAGCCCTTTCCTTGAGGTAGGGGTCCTATTATATCGATTCCTCAAGGGTTAACCACCCCCATCATGGTGGTTAGAGGTGTGTGACAATGGGATAAATCTTTGGCACTTATCGCACTCCTGAGTTTACTTTGTGCAATCTGCTAGCATAATGGGCCAATAATAGCTCTGCCTCATAATTTGTTGGGATAACCTTCTTTCACCTGAATGAGAGCTACACTCTTTTTCATTGGTGAGGACTCGAAGACATTCAAAGGCTTCAGTCTGAGCATGGGCTCATCAATGGTCACTTTCCTCTTCCTTTTAGACGGTGTGGAAGGTTATCCTTCCTAGAAGACTTGCTCATCTTCTTCCCCTTTTGAGAACCCGTCCCTTGTAAGGGAGGTAGAGTTCTTTGGGAGCTTGCCCTTGAGTAGCAAGATTACTCTTAAGCTATACCAAGAGAGCATCATAATTGAACTTTATAGTACCTACAAAGACAAGGGTGAGTAGGTGTTAGTGTTATGGGGTCAAGAAAAACAAAAAAAATGAAGGGGAAAAAGGTTCAAGTCTCAAGGCTAGTTCACCATCGTTAGGGACCACCTAGAACCTTCCCCTATAGTATGTGGGATAGGTTTGGCACTTAAAGGATGCTTAAAGTTTATGGATGATCCTATAGGAGGCTCTATTAAGCCCTACCTCATTAACCCACATGCAACAAAGCATAGAATGTTTAATAGTTACCTCCACGTGGTTTTCTCACATAGATAGTTTTGGATATCAACTAGTCGGTACTTTGCCTCCTCACTTAAGGTCATGATGAAAGAGCCTATATTCCTTATCACAACATTCGTATCAGTTTAGGTTCTCTTTATTAGCATCATGTCACTAATAGGAGTTTCCCACCGGCCTAAGACGTAGAAGAAATATTCCTTTCAATTCTTCTCGTTCTTAGGGAAAGCCACGTTTATGCCTCAGTCCTACCTTACTAACATATATACCCTTCTCAGGCCTATTAGGTTCTACTTCAATACATAGGCTTCATTGAACTTGGGCATCTCCAACTCCATCCCAAGCTCTTTTCATATCAGTGTAAGGTAGAGTAGGTACCTTACTCTATTAAGCATCAACTAACCTAGTGCGAAAAACTGTCTACCTAGTTGAAGGTGGGTCACTATCACAAGCTCCCAACATTAGAATCATTATTTGAACTAAAAATGGGATGTCGTATGCTTTCCTCAGCCTTTCCTCATTCTGAGGTGATAGACCACTGGTCTTGACCTTGGCTGCACAACCTTTGGTATGGCTTATAGGCTCTTTAACCTTTTTTTTCCTTGTTTTCTTCCTCCATGACCTAGGGACTGATATCTGAGTCTAAGGCACGTTCAACCTAATCATTGGTATAGACTGTGGGTAAGAGATGGAGGTATAGGGTTGAGGTTGAGATAGATTTCCTTCACTAGAAGTGCTTGTCTCAATAGAAGACCTTGCATCATCACTTTCTAGCTGACCCAAGAAAGTAAGATATTGTTGGCTCTCCTAGAAGTCCAAGCCTAAGGTGCTTTCTCTATGTGTAGTCTTTACAAAATATGGCAAAAAATCAAAAAAGGTAAGGCACGAGAAGAAGAAATTACCTAAGATCGAGTTTGAAATAAAAAAGGGAATGATTCTTTAACCCGACCTGAAAAGAAAGTAGAAAAGTGTTAGTCTTGAAGAATTTTTACTCTAAAAATCCGAACAAGTAAGCTATGTGCCAAGCTTATTTCTTACCACCAAACTGAAAAATTTTTATGGCTCAAGTTGAGACGACATAACATTTTTTCTCTTGATTTTTGTCTAATGTACAGGACATGATGAAATAAGGCTCAGCCCAAGCACTTCCTTATATAGAGACCCATTTTTCTCTCTCCAATCAACTAACAAGCATTTATTAGGGAAGTTGAATGGTTCGGATCTGCTATCTAGGTATTACTCTTCCATCCAAGTTTATAATTCGGGCTAAAAGAGTACGAGGATTGAATATTTGGACATATGACTGACTTGGAGCCCGACCCATCTAACAACATGAACTTATGAGATAGCCCAAGCCATAAGATGAGTTATCCCCGAAAGACGTGCTTATGCTGGCAACCACAAATACACTCGTGGGAGAGACCCATCCTATGGAGCTTTGGTATCTAAAGGGTCAACCACCAGCCCGAGCTATAGGGTGGTCGACCTTAGACTATAAATATGCTTGCTTTTACTTTTATACCCCTTGAAATGCTTAGTTGTGTATACCCTTAGTAATCCATACATGTACATGTAATACTCTATATATACATGGATACCTTAAGAGATCCATACATTTCATAAATTTCTTCAACTTCTCTCTAGCTTCTATCTCCGTAAATCAGACCAATCTAACAATTACTCTTGGAGTATACAATGATATGGTACTATATTTTAGGTTAATGAAATTCAAGATTAGTATAAATTTTTCTTTTAGAAAAATAAACACCTAATAATAGTTGTGCAGAGAAAGTAATATAATTGGTGAAAAAGAAGGTTTGGAAGTAATAAATAATACATAATAAAGAGGGTATAGAAGTGGGTAAATCGAGTAATTAAGAATCATCCCAAATGCTAATAGCTCATTCTCTATTTACATTCCAACGAATTCCAACCTTCACAAAATTTTGTGCCTCTAAGAAATCCCTCTCAAATCTAAGAAGGTGAGAGGAACCAAGTTTAGCCGACAAAAATGAACTTCCACGAAAGTATTTGCTTTGATAAATCTTTGGAGTAATTGGTTATGACATTGTTTGTAGATAAATTATTCACTCATCTTGGAATATCTGATTACCATAAGTACTCTACGTTAATAAAATTAAAATTTTATTTTTTAAAAGAACAAATAACCAATAGTTAATAGAGAAAGAAAATAATATTATTGTGAGAAGTATACCCAAAAAAGTAATAAAACTCCTATAATAATATCTTAATCAATGAAATCCTTCACACTTCAATTTCTTATAAGATAATAAAAAAGCTAGTCGCATTTAATTTGAATATAATTGTATTCACATGAACCTATTAGTCTATTACCTCTGAAAATTGTTAGGATTGTGTAAACAAATCGTAGGGATTGTGCATTTTTGGGATACAATATATATATATATATATATTAATTATAATTTTTTTTATTTTTAAAAATAGTTCAACATATAACACTTGTATAGTTAATATGATTGTAAATATGTACACAAAATGTTAACATAATTCACTTTTGCATCTATACATTTTATATTATACTATGTATTATAATTATTTTAAAAAAAAATTACAAGTAATTTATTTTATTTAGATTATATTAACACTAATCATAATATTAATAGTGTAAATATAAATTTATGTGTGTTTATCATTACTCTTTTTCTTAAAATATGTATGTTCTTACTTTAGAAGTTGTATAGGGAGAAATATTTTATTTTAAAATGTGATAAATAATGAATTAGTTTCAACACAAATCTGTGTGTGCATTAAATACGAAATAGATAGCCAAATGGTAATTTGGTAGCTTATTTATTGAAAATTGCCAACTATATATATCAGCGCAATTATTCAGTTCATTATTGTGGACGAGCAAGGAGGTACAGTTTTCGAGTGAGGTGAGGATAAGGATATTAATTAATATGTTCGCTCGTCTCCACTGACTAGTCTCCTACCAACTCATATCTGTTTCTTTGTCATTTTCAACCTAGTCATAAACACTCCTTTAGTGTCTATTATTAATAAGTTTGAACCTGTTACGAAATCAACTACTTTTATTAATAAAATACATACCACGATATATGTTTGTAATTATAGATAGATATGAAGAAGAAAACATTTGTTTACTAAAACGGGTGAAAAATATATTCGTTCTTTTATGTATTAAAGCATAAATCTTTAGTATGCGTTCTTTAATTTTTTAATTTTTTAATTTTGTAATTATTAAAATATTTATAAAATAAATATTTTTTTATATATTGATTTTAAATAATTGCTTATAATAAGAAGATAGATTATTGTCACGACCTTAATTTCTCAAGACCGATCGTATGTGACTTAAGACGGTCATTGCACTAAGTCATTAATCCGAAACGTAACTCCAAAGAGAATGTAAAGAGCTTTGTAAACAATACTTCAGTATCGCTTGCAGTAGCTTTACGTTACAAACGCCAATTCCTACGATCTCCATGATTGTTAGGAATTTCCAAGATGATTACATAAACGAAGACTGCTCAGTTGCCTATTTATACCATGGGCTTCTAAGCTTAAGACTATGCCACCACTTTCTAGATTATTCTAGCTCTAAATGTACAAGTATATTCTAGATTTATCTACAATGTGCCACAAGGCTCTAGTGACCTTCTAGCCAACTCTGAGTCCTTCTAGGTTTGTCTAGCTCCTTCATGCACCTTCCGGATGTTCGTAAGCTTCCGCAGCCTTCTACAACCTTCCCGAACCATCCGGCGCGCTTCTGTAATATTCCAAATTTCATTCTAAGACCCTCCAGCGCAGAACATTCTAGTGGTCTTCAAGCTGAGCCGAGTCCGTCCAACTCTAGCCCTTTTCAGACTTCTCTAGGCAACTCTAGAACTTTCCATATGTCTTAGATCCTTTAGCAGACATCATTTGGATTTTTGTAAGGGCCTGGCGGGACGTGACACCCTCCCCCACTCAAGATTGCGACGCCCTCGTCGCGCCTTCAAGTTGAAACCTTTTTATAGCATTTTTGAATTGCCACAAGGAATCCTCAGGTTCCCAACTTGTCTCTTCTTCTAGGGCGTTTTTCCATTTGACCAAGTATTCCTTATAACTTGGTACGCCCTTCGCTCTGATCGTCGGGCCCGCCAAAATCGAGTCCACTTCCCTATCAAAGCGAGGTTACCACCGCGATAGCGCTTTCGATACTCGCCGACTTATGTCATCCTCGTTCTCCGTGGTGCGTTTTAGCATGCTTACATGAAAAACAAGATATATTTTAAGTTTCTGAGGGAGTCAGTAGTATGACACCTTACCGACTTTCTTAAGGACCGTAAATGGTCTTTCATATTTCCGCACCAACCCTCAGGAACCTTCCGCAAGGACTTGAATTTGGGCAATAGTTTGACAAGGACCAAATCGCTTTCGAAATTCAACCGTCCTTCTTTTCTTGTCACCCATTTCTTCATCTTCTTACGCCTTACGCAACAGGCTCGCCAACTCCCATTGTTGTCACGCCAGGCCTTGGCAAACTCATGCGCAGGCTCTTCCTTCATAACTCGTGGCCAAGGCACGGAGTCACGGGTCGCCGCCTATGACAATCTCAAAGTGGACTCTTTGCGCGGACTCGCTCTTGCAAATTATACCTAAAATCGGGCTACATCCAATGCCTTCGCCCAATCTCGCTGATCTGACACTCACAAAGTTGGTTCGAGATACAACTCCAACAATGCATTGGCACGCTCCGTCTCGTCCGTTAATTGGGGATGAAAACTAGTAGAGAATTCAAGTTCGATCTCACCAGCAACAATTCCATCCAAAATTTCCCCGTGAATCGCGGGTCTCGATCACTCACTATATCGATGGAATCCCCCAACGCTTCACAACATGTTTAAGGAACAAGCGGCCAGTCTCATCCGCCGTGCAGCCCGTCCGAGGTAGGTATGAATGTTGCATACTTATCGAAGCGATCAATCACCACAATAATGCCGCCAAAGCCCTCTCGATTTTGGCAAGCAGTGATGAAATCCATGAGACACTCTCCCACGGTCTCTCCGGAACGGGAAGTAGCTCTAGCAAACCTCCGAGCGTACGCCGCTTGTATTTCCCTTTGGCTCGCCGCACGGGCCACCATGCTTCCACTACGCAACTTTGATTTTTCCACCTGTCCAGGGCTCATGATTGGTGGTCTTGTGCTGCGCTCCAACTCAACTTCATGGTTCACCTCCTCCTCGGGAGGTAACCATTTGGGCGAGTCCCCACGCATCACCCTCGGGACTTGTTCAGGTTACCACTTCCGCTGGCAAGCTTCTGGCTTTGGCGACGCCTCAAACATCACCTCACGGGGACTTATCTAAGGCAACTTGCCCTTCCGTCCCAAGCTTGGCTTTGGCGACTCCTCCTCGCTGTACTCTTCGAGATGGCCGGTCAACTCTCTTCATCCCTCTTCAATCCCCTTGATTTGAAGTGCCGAGAGTTTCTGGGTCAGTGCATTTGGCGGTCCCGTCCGTCTACCACGCAAGCCTTTCGAACCATCCATGACGCACATGGAGTCGAGTACGGCACCAAGAAAGCTCTTACCGGTCCAAGAACTCCATACCGAATACCATCGAGTAGTCATCTAAGGGCACCACCGATAAGTCCACTTGCCGCCATCTACGCACCAAGACTAACCTTAACTCCTGTAGCCGACCTACGTAATGGCAAGGCCGCCGAGTTAACCGCTCTCGATAAACCCCTCCATTGATAACCTTCGTGCCAAGTCTCTTTGCTTTCTTCCATCCGAAACAAAGTCGTGAGATGCACCCGTGTCGACCAATGCTTTCGGCGGCCTTCCCATTGATGGTGGCATCCACGTACAACAAACCTTGTGGTCTTCGTGGCGCCCGTACGGCACCAAGTAGGCGCAAATAACCCATCTTTGCACTGCGTCCGATTCGCCTCCATCCCGCTCATGAAAGGGAAGCAACTAAGGCACTCAAGGCCTTCCTCTTCTGGACATTCACGTCCCCAATGCGGTCCATCGCCACGAAGCACGAACACCTGGCTTCGAGGCATTCCGATCCTCCTTCTCCTTCCCCTTATCCCGTGGCTTCAACGAGGAGTCGCTATTATGATTTTTGGAACCCCGACTTTTGACATGGCCTCCATTACTCTTCTCTCCACCAAACTTTTTATCCGAGGCTTTGGGCTCTCCTTGCTCAGGAGTACCATAAAGCTTTTCTGAGCTTGCAATGGCCGAAGACAAGTCTTGGACACCACGCCGCTAAGCTCCAAATTAGCCCATGATCGGGAGACCGTCCATGAATAAGAAAAGGCATCCTTGTCCAGAGCCTGGGACTTCTAGCAACAAGGTCAGAACTCCTTCACATAGTCCCCTTATGCCACCTCGTTTGCTTCAATCGTCATAATCGGCCCCTTGCCTCCTCCTCGCATTTAATGGGAAGAATTGCATCTCAACTCCCTTTGAAATCTTCAAAGGTATCAATCAGGCAAACCCCTCGTTGCACATCTCCATGTCTCCGCTCCACCATAGCATAGCAAGGCTTGACAAATACATAGCAAATAGCTCGATCTACTGCCGTACGGTCCGTTATGCGCGCAGCATCAAAGTATTGTTCCAGCCCCCATAGAAGTTCTCCACTTCCTACGTTCCTAACACCATCAAGGTCCCAGGATCGGGAACATCCACCTCTTAGCCTCAATTATGTTGGTTTGCTAGTCTCGCGGCCATAGCCCGCTACAAAGAGCTAGATCACCACCCATATCCTCAACTCTAAGCAAGATATTTGCGAGTTCTCTTTGGACGAGATCTCTTACCTTGGCGAGTTCAACTTTCAACCCATCGATCTCTTACCTTAGCCCACCATCTAGCTCGTTGAGTAACATCTTAACCGCTGCATGGATCTCCACATCCTCGGCCTCCAAGCCATTGCAATGCTCCTCCAAGTTGTCCACTCCGGCCAAACAAATTTCCCCCAAGTCGTCTCCGCGACTCCCACACGTGTTTCCAAGCTTAGAAAGTATGTCTTTCAACTTGGGCTCGAGATTCCTTTGATGGTTTACATGTTTCTCACGTCCACGTTCCATGTAGGTGGGAACATCAACGTCCGCGTAGATGGACCAACGTTCTTCATTATGCCAAGAGTAAGATTGCTTCAACCTAATGCTCTGATATCAACTGTCACGACCTTAATTTCTCAAGAATCGATCGTGCGGCACTTAGCACGGTCCGTTGCACTAAGCCTGCCTTTGAATCTGAAATGTAACTCCAAAGAGAATAGAAAGAGTTTGCAAAGAATACTTTGTGTTGCTCTAGAGAGAGTTTATGTTACAAATGCTAAGAATTCCCAAGGATCTCCAAGGATTGTTAGGAATTTCCAAGATGATTACAAATGAAGACCAAGTGGTCTATTTATAGTGTGGCTTCTAAGCTTAAGACTATGCCACCACTTTCTAGATTATTCTAGCTCTAGAATGTACAAGGGTATTCTAGATTTATCTACAATGTGCCACAAGGCTCTAGGACCTTCTAGCCAACTCTAGAGTCTTCTAGGTTTGTCTAGCTCCTTCATGCACCTTCCGGGATGTTCCGTAAGCTTCCAGAAGCTTCTACAACCTTCCCGAACCATCCGGCGCGCTCTAGAATATTCCAGCCCATTCTAGCACCCTCCAGTGTGCTCTAGAACATTCTAGGGTCTTCAAGCTTGAGTTGAGTCCGTCCAACTCTAGCCCTTTCTAGACTTCTCTAGGCAACTCTAGAACTTTCCATATGTCTTAGATCTTTTAGGCAGCCATCATTTGAATTTTTAGGGGTAGTTTGGGCGGGACGTGACATTATGGTATAGTTGTAAATAAAAAAAACTATTATTTGGTATGACATTGATGGAAAGCTTTTAGCTACAGATCTAATTAAAGTTTCATAAGCGATTAGACATGCAGTCGTATGTAAATAAAATAATACAAAAATAAATAAAGAGTTGACATACGATATTTTAGATAAAAATAACTTAGGTCATAAAAATAACCTAAGAAAAAAAACCACTGATCCACCAGACTACCTAACTATCCACCACGAAAATAACATCCAATTATAAGGCCAATTGACGTCTAAAAAATTAGCACAATAATACAAATACAAAGTATGTCTTAGAGTATATTTAATGATAAAAAAAACCTAGCTCATGATTTAATAAAAGAAAGAAGCATGATAAAATATTATTGTTTTTGAAAAACAATTTAAGAGAGAAATATTAAAATCAAAATATTGATGCAATTATGGTTGCAGAAAATAAGAGGCATTAAGTTATTTAAATGTAAAAAATTGAAACCCTAATGTTATCTTAAGGACCAATTATCATTCTATCTATCAAACAATTCATATAGTAGTAAATAATGAAGACGATATGGTAATGGGACTGTTTGGTTCACGTATACAATTAGGTTTAAGTTAAAGCCATCGCAGCTCGATCTATAAATTGAAACCCTTTTTATCGATCCAGGCAATGATTAATAAAATTTTGAGACCATATAGATCGAATACAATCAATTGCGATCGATCTAGGCCCTCGATCAATTGAACCCAACTTCGATTAATTTATTTCAATTTTAAAATCAACTTGAAAGGACATAGATAGTATACAATTGATAATCAATCTATCTCCTCAATTGATTGAGCAACATATATACTAAATGTTCCTAAGAATATAACATGTATTCTAACATGTTTAAGAACCCGAGTATACCTAAAAATGTTCACTTGAAGCTTGGAAGTTTCTTCGGCTTAAAGAGTAATCTTGCAAATGTGCCAAGAAACTAATTTATATTTAAACATTTTGTTCATGAATATTTCCAATACTCATAGATCTTACAATCCTCCCATTTGACATATTTGTGTGATAAAAACTCTCTCACTACATCATGCTCATACAAAATGTAAATTTTACATAGTAGAACTATCCTATGATCCGGTGAAACAATCTTTGCTTGAATCTTGAATGCTCATATGTATGTTGAAAAACAAAAACACAAATAGGCATACAACTTGTCTCAAAAGACTAAATGTTTATAGTAACAGAAAAGTGAAGAAACAAACATAAGCAGTGAGTAACAATAGATAGAACACTTAAATATGAGGATTACTCCACTATGTGACGTATTGAATAGAGCATTTAATGTGTTCTACCTATATGTGCAATCTCTCTCATAAATTCTTCATCTTTATTTTAAATGAATAAGTAATATAATCATGAAATAATAACAAATAGGTTAAGCAAATCAACAATGTATTGAATGGCTAAAAAGTAGAGTATATATTCAGATAAACCCAATTACAACCAAAATAAAAGGATAAATGTGTGAGTACAGAAATATTTCTAGAAATCAAAGAGACAAAACAAGGCAAATAAAACATGAAAAATTATCATTGTCCAAGTGGATGATTTCCTTAAAATATGTAATGAGAGTGTATATCATTTATCATTAAGTATATGGCCTCTTGTTGCTCATCTATGGCAATCACTTTTTGGTCTATGCCTTCCATTTGAGCTGTAAGTGCTTCCATTCTCATTCTTACTTCATCCTCAAATAAGTCCTAACAAGAAGGTTTGGAGGCAAGGATGTTTTCCATTTTATCATCGCCAAAATATCATCAACTACTCTATCACTAATTGTAACATCATCAGATCTTTGTCTCTTGGAGGTCTGGGCAGAGGATCTTGAAATTGTTGACCTTCCTATGTCACCTATACAGTGAATGGTTTCAAAATATTTTGTGGGTAGGACACTCGTAGTAAGAATCATTTGGATTATTAAACAATCTTAGGGAAGCCCAATCTTAGGGTTTATGACTTGGGCTTGGTACACAATTTCATCCTGAATGATAGTTCTTACATTGAAAGTAATGCATTTTCCAATACCTCATAAAATCTTAGCTTATAGGAATCATATCTTAGACGAATCCATAAAGAGCAATAAATTAGCAAAGACTATCTTGTTCAAAATACGATAAAATAGAGCAAATTTTTCTCTGATATAAAGTATTTTAGGATTGATATCGAAATTTGGTAATCCAGTTAATTCGATTAACAATTCATCATTTAAAATTTTATATTGGTCCAAGTTAAAACCATCATCCTCAGTGTTTGAAATTGATAGAAAGCATTGATCCCTTGGGTTAAGATATCAACAGTTATATTTTGAATAAACATTCTATAGCTCATGGGCCCAAGGTGGTGAATTTTTTAATGAATTTTTGCATAAACACGTACCAAGATTGGAAAAAAGGTTTTGTTAGGTGTTAATAGAGGTTGCCAACCTAGAGCCCTAATAGCTTGAGTAATCTCTATCTCATAAAATTCATTCCAGGAAATATCATGCTTAAGTAATATTGGACATTTAGAGATTTTATTTTTACACCTAGTTTGAGAATATCTATTCCACCATTGAGAAAAAAATGGATTTGATGCACCTTCAGAGAGTTCTCAAAATCGAGCACACATTAAAAAGATGAAAACAAATTCAAAGAGACAAAAATACCCCTAAGATGTGAGAAGATAGAATCTCATAGAAATTTCCCAAAGAAATTTGAAGTTTGTGAGTCAATGAACTGTATTGGAGTATAGAAAGAGAATGCATGAAGATCATTGTGATAAATGATTACATTTAGATGGTGAGAAAGTGAGGAAAAATGAGGAATATAGTGGATGCAGATTTTAGCACAAAAGTGAAATTTCTTCATATCCCTGAAAAGTAATTAGGAATGATTTTTAAGTAAAATAGGATAAAAAAGATGGAGTTTTGGTGTTTTTTTGTAAAAAACCGAGAGAAGGTAAGAAATAATGGTTTAGGGTTTGTGGGAGGGAAAGAAAAAAAAAGAAATGGGATATTTAAACTAAACTCGTTCAATCGATTGAGGATAATATCGATCGATCAATACTCAAACTTTGATCAATGTGTCAATTTATCGAGTTTATTGTCGATCAATCAACATTCAATAGTTTCTAGAAAAGTCTTTACTCCTAATTCTTATAACAAGAAAATTACTTAACAAAAATAATCAAATAGAAAAAGAAAATTTAAAACAAAAGTTAATTTTTTTAATAAAGGTAGTATATTTATTAAAACATGAATAAGGTTAAAAAAATAATTTAAAAATCATTTTTGGTAATTTTTTTTAAAAAATCCAAGAGGGGTAAGAAAGATTGATTTAGAGTTTGTGAGAGGGAAATAAAAAAGTAATAGGGTATTTAAATTGAACTCGTTCAATCAATTGAGGATAATATCAATCGATCGACATTCAAACTTTGATTAATGTGTCAATTGATCAAGTTTATTGTCGATCAATCAACATTCAATAGTTTCTAGAAAAGTCTTTACTCCTCCTAATTCCTATAACAAGACAATTACTTATCAAAAATAATCAAATAAAAAAAGAAAATTTTAAACAAAAGTTAATTTTTTTAATAAAGGTAGTAGATTTATTCGAACATTAACAGGGCTAAAAACAAACAATTTAAAAATCATTCTTGATCAAAATTGAATTATCCATTGTATGTATAAGTATTTTGAAAAGGCACACATAAACATTTAACACATACCCTGACATATTACCAATTACTCAAAATAAGATACATGTATGAATTGTAATATTATGTCAATTTATTCATTTATGATCAATTAAAAAAGATTCAAAACAATATATCATAATGAAAAACATGTAGTTGAATCCTTACTATTACAGAATAAAAACATATAAAATTATTTACCAAGATCTTAATGTTTTTATTCCTTTTTTTTTTTTGTATACGAAGGATTTGTTATTAATTTATGTATTTTTATATAACTACTTTTAGCTCTTTCTTTTTGTACAAGTAATTGTTTTTATATTTTTCTTTTTTCTTTATCAATTTTTTTACTAAGGAAATATGCGCAAGTCATAAACCTAGTATGATAACTTTCATAATAATTGTGAGATAGCCCTCTTCGCTCACTACGGTAGCTTTACACATTACAATATGTAACCTTTTTCAAAACTATGTATCTCTCTATAACAGCATTTTAGAAAGTGAAAGATAACTCAAACACAATTTTGCAATCAAAGTTATCTAAAGTCCTAAAATCTCATAAAATAAATCATAAACTTCAAGTATGATATACATATATGTTCAGTAAGTGTGTAAGTAAGTTCTAATCAACATCAATGACCAGATGTTAAAAATATTTGATATGCATAAGTCAAAATAACCATTTAAACAATGAATAATCAAACTAATTCAAGTTACAAAAATAAGTTTGTTAATGAGAAATAATATTTGAAATTTACTTCAATGTTAAAACAATTCTACTCCCTTTATTATTATTTTTTATTTTTTTGGAATAATAAATTTTAAATAGACTAAAACAAATAGTAATAGTAAAAAATAAAAAATAAAAATTCAAACTAACATGTTCAACTAGGGTCAGTTAAACACTTAAATAAAAATGCCTAGGTGAATAAGAAGGATGATTAGGTGACCATAAAAAAGTTTTCTTTCTTAACCCAATTTTTTTTTTTTTGAATTTTTGTATCTTAATATCTTTGGATTTAGACTCAATTAACTTAGTTGTCATTGGTATGCTCGTGGACTTACCTTCATTTTTCTCATTCATAATTAAAGAATATGCAACATGCATGTATGGATAATGATAATTAGTTCTAGAATTTGGAGCATGAGAACTATTGTTAAAGTGACAAATTGTTAGAAAGTATCTATAGTTAGGCCTGAAATGATCTTTCCTACCATAACTATAACAGATAGGTACAAACTTAATAGATTTTGTTACCACAATTGTAATTTTTCTTTGTGTAAAATAACTAACAGTAAGAGTACAGTCAGAAGCTCTTGTCAATATGGTATTTGATGATGAAGGTGTATGTGCAACATGTGAAGAAGACATATTAGAGGATTTTAAAAACTAATTTATTTTTGAAGATGATATCATATAATGCTCATCTACATAGCTAGCATTCTCTTGTCTCTAAAAGGTTTTTCATAGTAAATAATTTTTTTTAACATTTCAACTCTAATGGTTAACCTTTTCACTATTTCCTTTGATTGTTTAAGTTTCTAAACAAAATTCTAATAATCCTATTTTAGACCTACAAGACTTGAATTCAGATCATTAGTATGTTTAAATAGCTCAAGTTTTTTTTCTACCATGGAGGAATTTATTTCATAGGACCTCAATTTATTATTCAATTTAGTTACTTCTATAAGTAAACTATTCTTTTCTTTCTTGGGCACATTGAGGTAGTAGAGTCCCTCTCTTTCAGGTCTTGTCCCAATCATCCTCCCCGATTGAAGGTCCTATATAAAGCAAACTTGCTTGATGAATACAGTGACATAAAAGGAATCCAATGTAAGTTTTCTAATATATATGATATTCAAGTAGAATAATGGGATGCAGAGGAAATTATGTAGCATAAAATGTGAGGAAAATATTACAGTCCCAATATGAGAGACTTGTAACATGATACCATCAGATAGTTTGACTGTGCAATTATGAATAGGCTGAGATGATGTATGATTGATAGGATCACATACAATATGGTCACTATATCCACTATTTAATATCCAAATCATGTTTTTATTGTGTTGTGTGAGAGAAAATGATTTACCTAATATCTCTTCAAAATTAGGGACATTACCAAAAAGATTGGCAGAGGATGGCTACGTTGTATTTAACATCTCTAGTAGTTGGTGGCTCTTTTCGGTCTTGCCAACTCAAGACTGTATGCTCTCATACCATATTGAATTCTTAAAATGTGAAAGAAGTATATATTTTCATTGATATGATTGATGAGTAATTAGACTTATTTATATAACTAATTCCCTAACTATTAATGCTACTAAATCATATCAATATATATTTAAATAATAACTTTTATTCATACAGAAAATCAAATCTAAATAAGATATTATATTGATACAACCAATCATATTTAAATAATATCGTATATTGATACAACAAATCGTATCTAAATAATAAATATTGATACAACAATCAAATAATAATAATAAATATTCTA
The DNA here is from genome assembly GCA_033030585.1 of Hippophae rhamnoides. Classification (NCBI taxonomy): domain Eukaryota; kingdom Viridiplantae; phylum Streptophyta; class Magnoliopsida; order Rosales; family Elaeagnaceae; genus Hippophae; species Hippophae rhamnoides. The sequence goes on along the minus strand of CM065430.1, from coordinate 39,430,635 downwards.
GATCATGTAGGATTTGATTCCTCAATAGAAACAATTGTAAATGGACCATATCAATTGGGTAACCAAACTAGGACCACTCATAAGAAAATATAGAGTATTGAAACTGATACATATTGACCTCATAAGTCTTATGAGAACTGAAAGAATTAGAGGTAAGAAATATATTATAGTTATAGTAAATGACTTTTCTCGCTACACTTGGGTAGACTTTCTTAAAGATAAGTCATATGCTTTTGAATTTTTCACCTCATATTGTACAAGAGTGCAGGTTGAAGTATGTAACAAAATTGTAACCATCAAGAGACTGAGAACTGGTCATGGAAAAGAGTTTGAAAATACTAAGTATAATGACTTTTGTAAAGAACATGGTATCTTTCATGAATTCTCTGCTTCTATCACACCTCAACAAAATGGAGTAGTTGAAAGGAAAATAGGATAATTCAAGAGATGGTTAAAGTAATGCTATATTCCAAGGGATTCCAAAAAGTTTTGGGCTGAAGCTATAAACATCACATGCCATATTATAAATCGTGTATATCTTCATCCAGGTACAAACCAAACTCTGTATGATATATGGAGAAGTAAAAAACCCAATCTGAAATTCATGCATGTTTTCAAAAGTAAATGCTACATACTTAGGAATCAAGAACAATTAGGTAAGTTTGATTCAAGAAGTGATGAAGGTATATTTCTTGGTTATTCCTTAAACAGTAGAGCCTATAGAGTCTTCAATTGTAGAACTAATATTTTTATGGAATCCATAAATGTCTTTATAAATGATACAGGTAAGCAGATTATGAAGAAGTTGATAATGAAATAAATTTCATAGCACTCGAATTAACAATAACCAGTGACATAATTGAGAAAAAAGCACTTGAATTGACAATAACCTATGACACAATTGAGAAAAAATAAGAGGAGCTTGAGAAAAGAGAAGAAAAACAGAAAGAAGCATCAAACTTATCAATGATAAATCCAACCTGTACTTCAAAAAATCGTCCTATTAAGAATATAATTGGAGATCCTAATGCAAGCATGGTAACAAGAAGAAGACAAATAAGTGAGGTAACCCATTTATGGTATATTTTTAGGTTGAACTAAAAAATGTGAATGAAGCTCTTAGGGATGAATTTTGGATAAATGACATGTAGGATAAGTTAGCTCAATTTGAAAGAAATCATGTGTGGTTATTAGTACCTAAGCCTAAAAATAAAAATGTTATTGGAACTAAATGGGTGTTCAAAAATAAATCTGAAGATCATGACATTGTTATTATAAATAAGGCTAGGTTGGTAGCTTAAGGATGAAACATTTGCACATGTAGCTAGATTAAAGTCAATTTCCATTGCTAGTCACATGAAATTCAAATTATATCAAATGGATGTTAAGTCTTCCTTTTTAAATGGATTTATTAATGAGGAGGTGTACATGAAATAACCAAAAGTATTTGTTGATCCAAAATTTTCAAATCATGTTTACAAACTTAACAAAGCTCTTTATGATTTGAAACAAGCTCCTTGAGCATGGTACGAGAAACTTACCAATTATATCTTGAATAAGGGATTTATTAGTGTGAGAGTTGATAAGACTTTATTCATCAAAAGAAGTAGTGATGAGATCTTAATTTCTCAAATTTATGTGGATGACCTAGTTTTTGGATCCACATCTAGTACACTAGAGGATGATTTTATGCATGTTATGATAAATGAATTTGAAATGTCTCTCAAACCAAGTACACCTACAACCTTGTTAAAAGGCTTGGTCTTGAATCTAGCATGCCATTAAAGACTTCTTTAGGTACTAGCACAAAAATTACAAAGGGCACTCAAGGTAAAAGCGTTGATCAAATCCTTTATAGGAGTATGATAGGTAGTTTACTTTACTCACTACAAGTAGGCTTGACATATGTTTTAGCATTGGTATGTGTGACCATTATCAAGCTAACCCTAGGAATCACACTTAGAAAATGTAAAAAGAATCATCAGGTATATTTTAGGAACAATAAATTATGGTTTATATTTTACTACTAACACTACTTATGGAGTAAGTGGTTTTACAGATGCCAACTTGGCAGGCTACCAAGATGATAGGAAGACCATATTATGTGGTTGTTTCTATATTGGGAATAACTTAATATCCTAGTACGATAAAAAAATAGAACTCTATCTCACTCTCTACAGGTGAGGTAGAATACATCGTTGTAGGAAGCTCTTGCACACAAAAGCTTTGGATGAAAACATGCTCAAGGACTATGGTCAACCATAAAGTATGATGCCCTTATATTGTGATAACTCTAATGCTATATGTATTTCTAATAACCCAATTTAACATTCTAGAACTAAGCACATTGATATTAGGCATCACTTTATTCAAGAATTAGTTGAAGAGAAAGTAGTGACACTTGAATTTGTACCTATTAAGAGACAACTAGCTGACATATTTACCAAAGCTATAGACCCTTAAAGATTTGAGTTTCTTATGAATGCCTTTGGAATCTTTCCCTCAAATTGAATTCCAAATTTTATTTATAAAAAAGAGAAAAAAACAAAGTAGAATCCTTATTTGGCCAGCACGGTATTAAACTTATTTAACACTTACATATATATAACATTGGTTTTAGTAACTTAATTCATTTTGATATTTATTTTATAAATTATTCTACAATTTTGACTTATGCACACACATATTATTGTACATGTGATGATCGATATTGACATGAAATTATTCACACACTCATGAACACATATATATGCTATACTTGAAGTTTATAATTTCTTTTGAAAGTTTCTACGATGAAAGACTCTACGACTTCAACTAATCTTGACTGTAAAATTGTGTTGAGTTCTATTTTTTGCTTTATAAAATTTTACCTTATAGAGGCATCTAGTATTGAGAAGGCTACCTATAGTGATGTGTGAAGTTACCATAGTAAGCAGAGAGGGTTACCTCATAACTAGTGTGAAAGTCATCATGTTAGGTTTATGGCACGGGAAAAAAGAGAGTGAAGATTGTGCAAAGAACGATTGCTTATAAAACTTGTACTTGACATGCACAAAAAAGAGGGCCAATAGATGTTAAAGAAAAAATAAGATAAAAAAATTGTGTGCCTCGTTTATAAAATAAAGATAAAAAAATTTAAGTCCTCATTTGGTTGATATATTTTATTTCGTGAGATTGAAGACTCAATTATAATTTTACATGATAAGTGATATTTTTTTTCTTTTGAGTCTTTCTTGATTGATCAAAATAACTTATTTGGCATATTTGTAGAGTTTATACATATATATTGCTTTTAAGTAAATGCAAATACGTCATTATGTGTGTGAAGTATATTTGTGTGCCTTTTCTACTCTATTTGCTTATTTATACAATGGATAATCAAAATTTAAGTTAAAAAATCATGAGTTTTCAATTGGTTGTGTGTTTGTTTGTGATTAAATGAGTTTGATATCTTATGTGGTCATTTATGAAAATTTAAAAAAAATAGTGAAAGTTTATAAGATATGGACCTAATTAACTAAATGGTGAATAGGTTATTTTTAATTTTTATCGATTTATAACTTAATAACCTAAATAAAGAAGTCAGACATGCAATTGCGTGTAAGAATAAAATGTATAAATAAAATAACAACACACGATAGTTTTAGGTGGAAACAAACTAGACCACAACCATTACCTATGAGGAAAACCACCCATCCAAAACCACCCATCCACCAGACCATCTAACTTTTCACTATAAAAATCAAATGTTCAAGTACAAACTCAGTCTTATGCTACCCTCTCTAGGATACTACCCTAATGTACTTTACTTATGAGCCCCTACTATGTTTTCACAACTTCTAACATTAGCATAAGTAGTTTTCAAACCAATGTTGCAATAAACTTCCCGCCAATCAGATACGATCCCGAATTAACTATAAAATGGTTAACACAAAAAAACACAAGTATCCGTATATATTCTAGAACGGATTTAACAATGAATAATCTTAACTAAATAATTCAAAATATATATCACTTAAATCAAATTAATTAACAAAAACAAATATTACAATTTTTAAATCATTAAACTCTTCCACGATTTTCAACACCACCCAAGCAGAAAGAACAAATATTACAATTTTTAAATCATTAAACTCTTCCACGATTTTCGACACCAGCCAAGCATAACTAATGCAAGTCAACATATTAACTATATCACAGTTATCTCCCGCCACATTAATATATATATAAACTGAATTCACCTTAACTTTGTTGTCCCTACTCTCATGTTACATGTTATCACTGAACAATTTACTTAAAGTACGATAAATAACCCAAAAACTAACAAAAAAACAACATTCAAATTCCTAAGATTAAATAACCTAATAGAACTAAAACCATAAAAAATAATCTATATGAAGATAAAATGTTAGATGAATAGAATGGTAAAAAATTTAAAAATAAAATATTAATTAATTATCTTTACTTTAATTCATGGACTTCAAAAAACAAACTAAGTGCAACTATATATTTATTCCCTTTGATCAATTATCTTCACTCACCTTTCACATAACATAGAGGGTGTTTAAAACACATTACACTTTTGTATTAATTTATTTTTACATTGCTCTTTTATCTTTAGGGAGAGTTTAACTCCATGGCATAATTGCATATATTTCTTTCCAGATATTCTTAAGTTTGAAATTTCTCTAATGCTTTGTTCTTTTCATATGTCAAAAAGTGATAGAGTGATTCATTATTTTATTATTTACATTACATAATTATGTTTTATTATGAGCTTGATTGATATAAATGCTTGCACTTCATGATTGTTCTCTACACTTCACTTATTTTTATGTAAACTGAACTAATATACAGTGAGGTTTTCAAGCCAAGTTGTTATATGCTTTGTCTATGTCATTTCAGTTGCTTACAAGCTTATTAAGTTGTAACAAAGATGGATTCACTGACCATAGAATGGTTCCACTATGGAGTCTAAGACATTATTGTATTTTTATCTTATTCTTATAAGTGTTATGTAATGAAAGATGTTTTACCACACGAAAATACCAAAAGGGGTATTTGTAAGAATTATGAGTATTGATTAATTTCGTGGATAAAATATTTATATGTAAATTTTTTTTAAGTTTGCTATCAAATCTATCAAACAAAGTCGAAGAACGTAGTTCAGGCATATCTTTTATAACTATAATACATAAGATTGCATTTATTCTTTTATTAGCATATGTTCATAGTATTTAAATTATTTTTGTTGATAAATATTTATTTAAATTCTAATCAATTTATAAAATTATTAATTAACCATTTCTTAAATGTGTTTCAATATTTTTAAGATATATCTTAAAAATAAATTTTTATAATATTAAAGATTTTAATAAACTTTGAATAATTAAGTCTAAAAATAATTAACCTTAATATTAATTTTATTATATATATATATGGTGTGAAAAACCTCTTATTCAAAGATTTTAATGATTTGATAATTATAATATTTTTTTATTAATGAATCTTTAGTAATTGAAGCATAAGGGATTAAATATATATATATATATATATATATATGGTGTGGAAAATCTCTTAATCAAAGATTTTAATGATTTGATAATTATAATATATTTTTTATTAATGAATCTAAGTAATTGAAGCACAAGGGATTAAATAGGTGGTTAATATCAAATTGATATCGTACTAAAAGTATTGATTAGTAAATTTATTTGGTATTTTTATCTTTATATAGTTTCTTATTGATTAGATTTTTATATGTTTAGATTAAATAATTTTATGCGTGATCATAATTATTTGATTTGATTATTAAATTTAATAAAAAATATTTTTATTAAACTTGTGCTCAATCTTTTTGCTCTAATATTTGTTAGTTAATTTTATTTAAGTGATATATATTTTAAATCATCTAGTTAGAATTATCATTATTAAATCTATTTTAGAACATACAATAGTACTTGTGTTTTTGTACTAACACTTTTACAGTTGATTTGTGAACGTATCTAATTGACGGGAAGTTTATTAGAACATTGGTATGGATAGCTCTCATGCTTATATTTGAAACTGTGAAAACAGAACAGAGGTTCGTAAGTAAGGTACATTGGAGCAATATCCTAGGGAGGGTAGCATAAGACAAAGTTTGTACTTGAAAATTTTGTTTTCACAGTGGAAAGTTAGGTGATCCGGTGGACTCGTATTTTTCCACGTATGTTATAACTATGGCGTAGGTTGTTTTCACATAAAAATATCATGTGTTATTCTTTTATTTCTACATTTTATTTTTACACGTGATTGCATGCCTAATCGCTTTGTTTAGTTTATTAGATTATGAATTGATAAAATTTGAAAATAACGTATTAATCCCTCTAATTTCATTAGATTCGTATTTTATAAACTTTCGTATCTAAATTTTAATTTCTTAATGAACCCTTTACAATTATTTTTTCAAAAATTTAGTAAAGCATATACTCTTCTTTAAGTTTTAAAAATATCCAAAATTTTCAAAAATAATAAGGTGAACTTGCATTAATTAAAAGAAACACATACCTATATATGAAATAAAAAAAAGAGTAGTAAGGGAAAAAGAAAAAGGAGAAAAAAGAATAGAATAAAAAATGAAAAGAGAGGAAAAAGTGAAAAGAACTAAAAAAGTCCACAAAAATTTCATGGCAGATATAAAAGAAAGTCTCGAAAATTTTTCAATGAATATACTTAAATTTTTAGAAATTTTTAAAATCCATTAAAGTTTACAAAAAATTTATTTAAATACACCCTTATATTTTTGTCGATCTAAATTTACATCTAATATAATATTTTTACATGTTTTCTTTCTAGATCTAATGTTTTGTATTTATGTATTATTGCAATTTGAATATCATAACTCATAAAACTATAACCCCATGAAATGAAATAGAATCAAAATTAAATCTTTCTAATTTTATATTTAGTTGGGTTAGGAAATGAGAATATAATAGAATCGATTCCTAAAAGAGAAGTAATTAGAATTCCTAAAAGAGAAGGAATTAGAATTCTTAAAAAAGAAGGAATCATAATTTCTTCTCCCCTTTAAAGAATCATGATTTCATTCTCATCCCAAATTGTTTTTCCTAATTTTATCCCAACTCCAAATATAATCATAAACCCTAAACCCTAAATCTTATTTAGAAAAATAATAATTTTAACTCTAAACTTTAACCCACAAATATAACCCTAAACCCCAAATCCCAAATTCCAAAACCCTATTTAAAAAAATAATAATTTTAACCTTATACCTTACCCCATAAATATAACCCTAAATCATAAATCTCAAATCCTAAAACCCTATTTAGAAAAATAATAATTTTATCCCTAAACCTTAACCCATAAATATAATCATAAATCTTAAACCCTAAATCCTAAACCTTAAATCCCAAAACCTTAAACCTTATTCAAAAAATAATAATTTTAACCCTAAAATATAACCCAAAAATATAACCATAAATCTTAAACTCCAAATCCCAAATCCCAAAACACAAAACCATAAATCCCAAACCTCAAAACCCTAAACCCTATTTAGAAAAAAATAATAATATATTTTATTTTTAAGTAATAATTATATAGAAAAATAATGATTTCAATAAAGTATTTTGTCTGACGAAAAAATAATAATTAAATGATATTATTTAAATTTTATTGAATATAGAAGTATTAAGGTAATATACAGTTTTTTTAATTCCATTTGAGTTGTAAACCACACACTATACTACTGGTTTCTTCTTTGATTCCAGTGATCAAGCCAAACAAAACTGTTTCCTTTCCATTCTCATTCTCATTCTCATTTCCATTTTCATTCTGATTCCGTTCCGTGAACCAAACGCCACCTAAGTGTTGTTGTAAATCACATATGAAAGAATCATACATGAATGTAGTCAAAGAGTTCAAAAAAAACATTGAGAAATATATTTGCTACTATGCTACAAATAGTTTTTAAATATTATTACGATAATTTGATATTTTAACTTCTTGATTTAATTATTTTATAATTATTTTGATTTGAATGGATATAAATTTATATTTGAAAAAATATATAATGAGAAATTTTAAATGTAAATAAATTTATAATTACAATAATTATAATATTCCAAGGGCCAAAAAATTATTTTGAAAAATAAATAACTTCATAATATTTAAAGCTATTTTAACACATAATATATTAGAAGTAATGTGCGTACAATTATGCCCGTAAATGGTTACATCTTTCACACTTCTCTAAATATAATTTGTTTTCCCATTACAAAAGTATTAAAAAAAACATAAATTTTCTAGACATTAGATATTATATCACAAAACGAAAAGATAAAATAAGCCTGGTGCCACATTTAAATGGTTAATGATATAATTTTATATCACAATAATTCATTAAAATATAATTAATTATAGATATAAAATAATCCAATTTACAAACTTCGTTATAATATAATGAAAATAATTGTTACAATATTATTGTTTTATAAAAAAAAGTAATGTTAGATTTTATTATTCACCACTATTTTATGTCTAAGTTATGATTGACAAAAAAAAATCAATTTTTTTTATTAATATAACATGAATTCCAATGACATGCATAAATAGCAGTAGATTCCAGGAATAGGTGTTTTTGTTTTTTAAAAATTTATCAATCAATTTAATACCATGATCAAATCAAACCAAGTATATATATATATATATATATATATATATATATATATATATATATGTTTTTTTAGATTTTAGTTGATCCAAGTAGGTCTAAAACTTATATAAATTAATTTGGTATGTTGAGTTATATGTTCTAAAAATTAAAAAATCTAAACAATGAAATCAAACTTATTTTTTTAATAAATGTTTTTTAAGTATTTTTTATTATATTAAATTAAATTATAATTATAATTATATTAATATTTTATCTAACTATAGCATTCAAAGAAAATATTAACAAATTATTTGAAAACATATCATTAACTTACAGTGAAATATTTATCAAAGTAAATGTTAGCTTTTGTATTTCAATGAACATTTGTTTTCTTTTTAAAAAAAATTATATATATATATATTATTTTAATTAGATGAACTTCGAACTAATAAGTAGATTTGAAAGTTAGTTTTTAGGGTTATATGTAGGCTAATATTGTAATTTTTTTAAAATTATTAAAATAAAATAAATTTGTAAAATAATTCAATAACTAATCTGAGAAATCTGCGATACTCTTAATAGATGCATTACTTTAATGCTATATATTATTTTCCTAAAAGATTGATCGGCAAATTTGCTGGTATTTTCTTTTATAACACGACCCAACCACCACAGCTATATGGCCAATCAGCCCTTTAATTGTCAATAAGACAGTAATGAAGGTCACAAAGCTGTGGCCTGATGTCAGATTCGGCTCTGTAATAACTCGCATTTAACATTCTTCAACTAGTTTTTTGAGAAGTGAAAAATAAAAATAAAATAAGTAATTATATCAAAATTATAATTAATATGATAATTTTTTTATTAAATATATTTAATTATATTTATTTAAAAGTGATTATATTACTAATAATTTATATGATAAATAAAATTTTGAAAGAAAAAAAAACACTTCAATTGTAACTTCCATTATTTTCTACCAGATTCTCAAGAAAAGAAATTATTTAAATAAAAAATTTATCCATAGAAGTTAATAATTATGTAAAAGAAAAAAAATTAAATAAAATATAATTAATGCTATTGGAAATTTGTAAATTGAAGTAAACAATAAGTGTACTATGTAGCTACTTGAGACATAAATTTTTATATAAATTTAAACTCATATTAAATATTAGATGTCACCTATTAGAATATTTTTAAAAATAAATAAATTATCATAAAATATTTTCATAATATATATATTTAAAAATATATTAAAAATATTTTTAAATTTATACTTTTCTACATGACACATGTCATTATACTTCTTATCAAAAAAAACAAAAAAACATTATACCCTTGGAAATTGAGAAACTAATTATGAGTTGTTATTTATGGTTAAAATATGGATGATATCATGCATATTATCATAATATTATTATTTTTTATACATTTTGATATAAAATGTGATATTCATATATTTTAATGAAAGCGTCAAGAAAATAACGAGAAAAAATCATTTTTTATCAAAATATCGTGAATATTAAAGACATTGTTACAAAATTGTCAATAAATATTGATAAAATATCTTTTCATATTCATTTTTTTATTTTTTTATTTTTTATATAATTTACCTTTGAATTTATATATTTATAGTTTTTTTCTATCTTCAATCAAAATATTATTTATTTACAAAAATATCTTATACTTCATTTCATATATATATATATATATATATATATATATTATTTATATTTTATTTTAACATTTAATTTACCAGTTTTATCGATATAATGTTTTTATATTTTAAATTTTATTATATACTAATGAGGTGTATCTATAAAAATAATTTTAAAATTTAAAATCTAAATAATTATTTTAGATTTTATTAGTTATTTTGTAAGATTTTGATTAATTAGTTGATTTATTGATTAAATTGAATAACATAATTTTTATAAATATATGTATTAAATAATAAACTAGTTTATAAATATATATATATATATATATAATTGATTATTTTGATATTTTTTAAAAATTTATAAATAAATTTCACCATTTTGATAGAATTTTATAATTTTTTTCAAAAAATTTAAAATTTTGACTTACAATGATAATATTTTTATAAAATTTAAACTTAATATTTAAATAAATATAAATATTTTAAATCTTAATTGTTATTCTCGAATTACTGTAGCACATGGTACCGAAATTTTGTAGTGATATATAAAAGCTAAAGTTAGATATTAGAATGGATAATTTTATAAAAAAAATTATGAGTTATAAGTGTAGTATTATATTTTGTGAAATTATTCATTATATGGAAAATAAATAATGATATGATATTTAATTTTAATAAAATTTAAAATTATTTAATCTTTATTTAAAAAATATCAAATACAGTATCATTAATGAGAATCGTCCTTCAAAAAAAATCAAATACAATATCATTAATGAGTATCGTCCTTTAATTCAATAATAAAGATTTCAAATCCTCTATCCTAATATTATTTTGTAAAAAATAAATATTCGCTGAAAATCTATTATTGATCTGCGAAAATAAATTGTGGCCTAAATAATAAAGATTTCAAATCATCTATCCTAATATTATTTTTTTAAAAATAAATATTCGCTAAAAATAAATTATTAATCTGTGAAAATAAATTATGGCCTAAATAGAAAAGATAATAATAATAATGTAGTTAGGATCACGTTTACGGACTCTGAGCTTAGGAATGTGAGTAGTAATATTAGGTTAATAATTATAATTATTTTATATTTATTTACAATAGTTATTAATTATAAATAAATAATAATTTCTCTTTAATTTATCTATGTTTTTTTTAATATTTATTTAAAAATATATTTAATTTGAAAAAATTAAATAATAACATAAATATTACTTTATTATATTATTTAAAATATTAATATTAATTTTTATTTTTAATTATATAATACATTAAAATAAAATATATAAAACTAAAAATAAATAAAATTTAATTTAATTATTTTAAATATTTTAAATATTATGTATTGTATTATTAAAAATCTATTTTTATATAATTATATATTTATAAATAATATTGATATATTTTTTATTAAAAATAATTATAATTTTAATATTATAATAATTATATTGTATGCTTTAACAATCATAGTTACTTTGTTAAATTATTGCAAATAACTATTACTTTAATTATATGAAATAAAAAATATTCATTCATAAATTGTTTAATTTATAATTGGAATAAAATAAAAAATATTATATATTATCCTAATATCTTTATATTTAATAAAATTTAAATAATATCATTTAATTATTATTTTTTTATCACACAAAATACATTATTGAAATCATAATTTTTCAAAATAATTATTACTTACAAGTTTAATTATATGAAATAAAAAATATTCATTCATAAATTGTTTAATTTATAATTAGAATAGAATAAAAAATATTATATATTATCCTAATATCTTTATATTTAATAAAATTTAAATAATATCATTTAATTATTATTTTTTTATCACACAAAATACATTATTGAAATCATAATTTTTCAAAATAATTATTACTTACAAGTTTAATTATATGAAATAAAAAATATTCATTCATAAATTGTTTAATTTATAATTGGAATAGAATAAAAAATATTATATATTATCCTAATATCTTTATATTTAATAACATTTAAATAATATCGTTTAATTATTATTTTTTTATCACACAAAATACATTATTGAAATCATAATTTTTCAAAATAATTATTACTTACAAATAAAATATATTATTAAAATTATTATTTTTCTAAATAAGATTTAGGGTTTAGGGTATAAGGTTTAAGGTTTATGGTTGCAATTATTTTTTTTCTAAATAAGATTTAGGATTTTAGGTTACGGGATTTAGGTTATAGGGTTTAAGATTATATTTGTGGGTTAAGGTTTAGCGTTAAAATTATTATTTTTAAATAGGGTTTAGGATTTAGGGTATAAGGTATAAGGTATTGGGCTTAAGGTTTAGAATTTAGGATTATATTTGTGGGTTAAGATTTAAAGTTAAAATTATTATTTTTCTAAATAAGATTTAGGGTTTTGGGGTTTGGAATTTAGGATTTAGGGTATAGGGTATAATGTTTAGGGTTTAAGGTTATATTTATGAGTTAAGATTTAGGGTTAAAATTATTGTTTTTTTAAATAGAGTATAAGGTTTAAGGTTTAAGGTATACGGCTTAAGATTTAGAATTTAGGGTTATATTTACGGGTTAAGATTTAGCGTTAAATTTATTATTTTTTTAAATTAGATTTTGCGTTTTGTGCTTTGTAATTTTGGATTTATGGTATAAGGTATAATGTTTAGGGTTTAAGGTTATATTCATGAGTTAAGGTTTAGGGTTAAAATTATTATCTTTATAAATAAGGTTTAGGGTATACGATATAGGATTTAAGGTTTAGAATTTAGGGTTATATTTATGGATTAAGGTTCATGGTTAAAATTATTTTTTTAAATAAGATTTAGGGTTTTTAGGTTTAGAATTTGGGATTTAGGGTATAGAGTATAGAGTATAAGGTATAATGTTTAGGATTTAAGGTTATATTTATGGGTTAAGGTTTAGGGTTAAAATTATTATTTTTCTAAATAGGGGTTTGAAATTTGGGATTTAAGGTTTAAGATTTAGGGTATAGGATATAGGATATATGATTTATTGCTTAAAGTTTAGGGTTTAAGGTATAGAGAAATCTCATTCCTTTATTTTATGATTATATTTCGATTCTACGGAGTTTAAAGCTCAGGGTCCGTAATATTACTTTTTTATGAAATAAAAATATTGTGTTTTATGTAGTACTTTTGGAATAATATCTCAAATGTCCATGAGGTTTGGCATATTTTTAATTATGTCATCGAGTTTTATAAAATATCAAAAATGTCCTTAGATTTTAATGGTATTAACTTTTCATCCATTACTATTTAGACTACTATTCATAGGCTTTGATACCAGTTTTAAAGGATTGTTATAATTTTTAATCAAAGGTTAATATTAACCTAATTAATGGTCTTTATCTGTTTATTGAATGTAATAATTTGTCTAAAAAATTTATTATTTTTTTGTATAAGTCTAATTTTCTTCTATATTCATTACAATTGCATAGTATATTATGTTCTTCATTATGTTGGTTGCTTAATTCTAATCCTGAATCTATTAATTTTCTTTTAAAATTAAAAATTATTTTTGCATTTGTTAAATCTAATAGTTCTAATTTATGTACTAATGACTCGATGTTTATAGAGTAATATCTTGATAAATCATATGTATTGAATGTATATTATTTTGTCATATTCATAGTATACAAACAGATTTTTCTTGTGTATATACAGTGTATTTATAATCTTTCAAGAAGTGGTATCCAAACATTAAGTTGTTGAATTCTTATTCCTATATTCTTACATATATTTGACAAAAATAGTCTTTTAATGTCCTTGAAACATGATGGTCTATGATGCGTATGATAGCTTTAATATAATCTATATAGATATCTAATAAGATGTTAAATTTTTTAAAATATTCAAGACAAGTTTCATAATCATCATTTTTAAAATATTCATTTAAATGATAGAGATAACCTTTATCAAATGTTTCTAATAAAATTAAATTTTTCTTTAATTTTATTTGGAATCATTAGTTGTTTATTTCTAAAAATAGTTTCAATTTTCCTATGTTAGTAGTATTATGTTTTGTTGTAAGAAAAAATTTAAACATTCAACATTCTTAATTGGCTTAAATTTAGAATTATTATACTTGAATTTGATGGGTCTACAACGATCTTTTCTTCTATTCGTCTTCTTTTGTTACACTTGTTATGCCTCAGCCTTTGCTCAAACCTCAACACCCACTTAGCAATGATGAGCCTTTTACATCCATACATAAATGGTATCCAATGGTTGAATTACTAGAGAAGAGTAATTGAACTCCATTTTATTCATACGATAATAATTATTACAACTTAAGGCTAACTAAGAACCTTGAAGGGGTGGTTAGTTGCTCATAATTAATGGGTATAACATTATTGGTTTTGAGATTTCTAAATAGAGGGGTTTTTTTATAGCAAAGGAATCCATATTTACAAGACTAAAATTATTATTTTACCCTTACTTTAATAATTCTTCTACTTTTTTACTTTAAAGGATGGCCACTACTTTTTTCCTTGGCACATGTTACCAACTGAAATGTGGGGTTTACATCTTTATTTCTTTTGTTGTCTTCTATTGACTGTTTTTTCTTATTTTTGTTTGTCATTTTTTGCCGACGATTCCTTTATGACATTGATGATGATGCATCTTTATCTTCTCAGAATTTGATGCAAAGAATGCATTTGTGATCTTTGATGACTTTTTTTGGCATAGTTATAGATACTCAACCATTGTAGTTTGCTGAGTTTTCTATATTGGTCCTTTTTCATTTTCAATGATTGGAGTAGTTTTAGGATATGTCTCGCTGAATGCTTTACTATTTTTTATGTCTCTGGAGGTGATGTTTCTCTAAATAACATTGGAAGCCTTACTATCTTTCCAAGATTTTTCAACCTACTTGTAGTTTTTGGTTGTTGTTGTAATGTTGAAAAATAATTTCTTATTATTTCCTCTAGAGTTATTAGTTTTGGTGTTTTGTAACGTAACTACTTTCTACTTTTATTCTATTGGTGAAGGCTCTATGAGTTACTCTACTAATTCCTAGAATATATTTGCTAGCTTTTGCCCAGTTATTATAAATTCCTAGTTTTAGGCCATTATATACCACATAAATTTTTTTATGTTCTTTTTCTATCTCATCTACCCAATTGAGCTTTATGGCTTCATAAGTTTTTTATGAACTGTTAGGTTCTTCCTTTTTAAATGAAGATTCCTTATTTGAGCTTCTAGTCTACAGAGGTTGTTTTGAATAATTAAGTTCTTCCTATTTGTCTACATAAGAGATTTCTCGATATATAGCAGCTCGAGTTGTTTCTGTAGGATTTTTATCTCATTTTCCTTTATCTTGATTTTGATATCAAGATGTTCCATTTCAGAAAGCATAAAAATAGTTAGAGGTGCTAATTCTCTAGTAAGAGTATCAGCTAAGCTATTTTTATGGCCTAGAAGATGTTTAACATCAAAATTATAATGGTTGAACCATTTTTGCCATCTAACTAATCTTCCTTGTTTATAATCACCTTCAATATTAGTTCTTCAGAAATAACCAAAATTCTTATTATATGTTCTAACAATGAATCTGGAGCTTATAACATATATTGTAAATTTCTTAATAGTTTTTTAATAGTTAAATATTATTTTTCATTACTATGGTAATTTAATTATGAACCTTGGAAAGATCCTGATGTATATCTACAAATATATTCATCTTTTTCATCTACTCTTACTTTAAGAACTGCTCCCCAATATTTTTATGAAGTATTTGTTTCAATTATCATTTTATCATCTAGTCCTGAATGGTATAAAATTGGTAAAGTTTTTACCTTTTCTTTTACTCTATCCATATATAGGGTATCTTCTTCGGTCCATTTACAAATATGATCTTTTTTCAATTTTGCTTGTAATGGTTTTCTTATTTTTGCAAGTTTCTTGATGTATGCTTCTGCATATGTTAAACATTCCAAAAATGTCTGTAATTGGTTTTTATCTTTTAATTCACTAGAAAAATATTGAATATTATTTAGTAAATGGGGTTATAGATTATGTTTCCCATTTTCAATTTTCAATCTTAAGTATTTAATTTTTTGTTGAGTAAGCACTACTTTCTTTTTAGAGAGTACAATGTCTTGTTTTTACATTCATGTAGAATATTGATAATATCCAAATAATGTTTATTTAATTCATTACTGAAAACCAAAATATCATTTATGTAAACACAATAAATATCTTTTAATTTCTTGAAAATGTTATCCATATATCTTTAAAAAATACCTGGAGCTTGATTTATTCCAAATGGTATAACTGTTCATTGAAATTTTCCTTGTGGACAACTAAATGCAGTTAATTTTTGGGATTCTTCATCGAGTCTTATTTGCCAAAATCCGTTTTTGCAATCAAAACTCGAGAAGTATTTCTTTTCTTTTATTAATGATAGTAATTATTCCTTTTTTGGATTGAAGTATCTATCGTCAATGGTTTCTTTATATAGTGTTTTAAAGTTTGTTACCATTCTCTTTTTTTCTCAACTTCTTTTTCAACTAAGAATGTTATATTAGAGTGAGGTGAATTACTTGATATTATGACTTTTAATTCCAAAAGTTTTTGAATTTATTTTTCAAATTCAATATTGTCTTCTGGAGTATAAATCATTGGTTTTACTCTTATGATCTTGATAAGATCTCTTAATTTTATGTTGACTATTGTTTTAGATTTATTTATTTTTAGATCCAAAGGATTTTATAAACTGACTATTTTTAATAGTTTTCTAATGCTTGTTAGGGTTTTGTCTTCATGTATTTCATTGAGAAAAGGGTTTTATTTATCTTCTATATCCAATGAAATATTTTTTGAATAAGATTTTTACTAGTTTTTTATCTCATCACGTTTTTGTTTTTTATGTTGTTGTATAAAATTTGGGTTTAAGACAATTAAAGTCTTTTTTATTTTGGACACATAGATGGTATCTCCTTCTAAGGTTTTGAGACTTATTCTATCGAAATGTTGTGTGAAAGGATAATATAAATTTAAGAAATTATTTTTTATTAATAAATCAACTCCTGTTTCCTGTTGATATATGGTAGAAATGTGAAATTTTCCTTTTCCTATAATTATATCAGTATCTTTTAACATTCTATTAAGTTTTATTGTAGTATTATTAACAATTCTTACAATTAAATCTTTTGACACTTATTTCCAATTGTCTTCTAGAAATACATATTTACTGGCTACACGCATACTAGCTCCTATATCTATATATGCATGTAAATGATAAGTGTTATAGCCTTTAAATTTTAGTCCTACTTCAATGTAAGTGCAATTTAGATTTGTAATGCTATATAAATCATTAATCTTCTGATGAAAAATATCCATAATTTAAGTGTTCATATTCATATTCAGATTTCTTCTTCATTCCAATAGATAGATACTATAAGTATCATCTATATCAAATTTCTCAATTGGTTCTAATTCCATTTTGAAAGTTTCTTCTAAGATTTTTACTTTTTGTGGAAATTTCTTTTTAAAATTGTTTTTATCTTGAAGTCTGCTTGGACATTCGTTAGCATAATGTCCTTCTTCATTACAGATTCAACATCTGCATTTTTTTCTTTCCAGAAGGGCAATAATTCCTTTTTTCAGAAGGTTTATACTTCTTTCTTCTAAAATATATTTTCTTGTAGTATTTTCTATTAAATATCTTTTTATATTTTTGGAAATTTTGTTTTTTAAATTTATATTTTTTAAATTTATATTTTTGTTTATAAGATTTTATATTACATCCATATTATCTTAGTATTCTAAAATCTCTTGTATCACAGCAGATTTTATTATTTTCTATTATCTGTTTATATTTTTTTCTTGGAATTTAATATTAATCCAATGTTTGAGGCTTCTTATTCTTCTTCCTAGAGTATCTAGTATAGTTTCTCTATTCTTTTGTTCCCAATTCTCTGTTAAGGTTTTACGTAGTGTTCTAAGTAATTTTTGAAAAAAAACATTTCTTTATAAGTTGTTTGCATAAAAGGTAGTAATTTATAGTAATACATTTCATATTCACAAATAAAATAATCTATGTAACAAATGTTATAAATTTTCATATTTGTTAGATGTCATTTAGCTTCATTGATTTCATTTTCACTGGATTTAGTGATAGTCCTTCCTTTATCTTCTCCAATAAATTCTTTGTATATTTCATTTATTACTGTATCCAAGTATTCCTTTCCTGTAAAAACATTTCCTTGCATTAAAAATGTTGTTGATCTGTTAAGTTTAAAAACCAAACTTTAACATTTCTTGTCATTTTATGTGATATAAGCACTCTACAAGTTGAAGAATTTATTTAGGTAGTTTGAGAGGTTTGTATAAGCACACGCATTCCACTAGCTCATTCATCTAAGACTTTCTTCCTATCTTTTATACAATCTAAATCTAAAAATTCAAACTTATAATTATCATGGAGTTTGAATCCTAGTGGAATACTACCTCTAGTTCCCCAATGTAATCTTTCCTCCATTTTATGTGGTTATCTTCTTCTATCTGTGGTATTAGATTGTTTTGTTCTTCGCCTATTTATTTATCCCCTATGTGGGTCAGATGTTCCTTCTTAATAAGAGACTAGTAATAAAATTGGTTTCATATGACCTTTTGAGGTCATGTTTTCTGGTTCAGAATCAGTTTCATTGATAATTGTCATATAGACATCTTTTTTGTTAGTACAAAGTTTTTCATAATAATGTTCTTTTATTTCTTCACTGGTTAATGTCAATAAACTTACTAATGTTTCTATATCCCTATTTTCAGGGCCTATGAATTTTCTTTCTAATTCTTTTTTGTATTCTATTAAATTGGAACTATCAATTTATTCTTAAATTGTTCTCTATTTTTCCTTTTCTCATTTTTAGGAATCAGGGAATCTGATCTCCTAAGTGGTTCTTTTTTTAGTCTTTCTAAGAGATCATATTTATAATCTATTATTTCATTATTTCTATGTATGTTATATACATCTTTTCTTAATTTTGAAAATTTCTTGTGTATATCTTGTTATAGTTTATTATAACCACATTTATTTATTTCATTTTGTAATTCTTTTTATATATCTATTATTTTCTGTAAATATTTTGTATTTGATTCTTGGATTAAATCTATTTCTTCTTTTAATAATTATACAGTTTCAAATATTGTTGTTTGATTTTTTCTATGCCAACTAAGTTTCCATTTACTTCTAAATGCATAATTTTTATTTTATCTTTAAACATTATTTTTCTCTAATATATAATCATGAACTAATGCTTTTATTATTTTGACTTCATTTTCTAGTTTTTTAACTTCTCTTTGGTTAAAAGTTTTTTCTTCGTGGTCTATAAAAGTAAACCTTAGTATACTATTATTTTTATTAACATTATTTTTTCTTCCTGTTATCAAGGATTTTTATTTTATATCTAATTTTCATTCTTCTAGAATTTCAAAGTCTGTTAGTAATTATGTTTTTATTATTTGTCTAAGTTTCTTAAAAGTTTTGTCTATTTTTATAAATTCATTTTATCGGTATATTGAACTATTATGACTATTTGTTAAAGAATATGCTATTAGATAATGTATTAAAAATAAATGATTTCTTTCTTTCATTAATTATCCTCTCTCAAATTCATAAGCTAGACTTAATACTTGATTAATTCTCTTCTCTCAAATTCATGAGCTAGACTTAATACTTAATTTAGATTTTTATCATGAATATTAATAGCAAATTTAGGATATGGTGTAAATTTTAATTTTTGGTATCCTAAATTATCATGGATCATTCCTAATAAGGCATATTGACTATTTATTATTTTGTTATCTAATAATGTTATTTTTGTTGGAGTATCTATTCTTTCTCTAAAATAAGCTTTTATTAATATTTGAATTCTTTATAAATAAATGTATCAAATTTTTTCTTTGTCTTTATAAGGAATTTTTGATAGCTTGCTTAATATAGTTTTTTATCAATTAATGGTATATTATACTTTCCTTTTGTATCTGTAATCTTAATACTCATTTTTTTATTACTTATGCCATAATAAATTATGTTTTTCCTGGGGAATACTTTTCTTAATAAAAATAATGGGTTTTTAAATTCATCTCATTTTTAAAGATTTAACTTTTATATTTTGAAAATCATTAAATTTCTTTTTACTGATTACTATTTTCTGTGAAAATATTCAGGGATATTTTTTGTTTCTATGTCTATTATTTCTTTGTTTATTTTTTTTCTTCTAAAAAAATGTTATTTCTGTTAAATTTAACTTCCATTATATTTTAAATGTATTTTTGAATTTTTTAAAACTTTAGAAGTATTTTTGAAGATTTCTTAAAATTTCAGGTTATTTTTTATATTAAGCCACTTTTTGTATGTAATAATTTTTCTTTAAGAGCGTGGTCGTAGCCTCTGCTAGAACACGCTTTCAAAACTAAAGAACTTTTAAACTGAGTTTGATGATAAAAACTGAAGCAATATTACGAGTCTTAGGAAGTTAGCATCACATATAAGCGCCTTAAGTGATATTTATTATAATTATATTAAATTGAATGATATTATAAGTAATTTATAATATTTAATGATAAATTATATAATATAATTGATAAAATTATTTATAAATATTTTAATAAAATAATTTAAATTTAAATTAATATTTAATATTTTTATTATATTTAAAAATAAAAAAAATATTATTTTTATTTAATATGAAATGAATAATCAATCTACATAATTTTTATAATTTAAATTTTAGACTGCAGTTCGGTTTAAGCAACACCCTTTGTTCGTATAAAATTTATATATATATATTAACCGTATTATTTATATATTATATGACATAATTTCACTTTATAATCAAATATTTAATTATATAAAAATTATATAATTAAAGTATTTAATACTATGTAAATTAAATTACTATTTTGAAAATAAATTCAACTTATTTTAATCATGTATCCACATATTTTACAAATTATTCTTAATAAAATTTCACTATTTCTCGATTTTTAATAATTTATCCTATTAATATTAAATTGTTTTTAATAATTACATTAATTGGAAGTGTTTAATTTTTTTTTGTTTTTGTTTCTAATGCATAATTACTCCCTTTAAAATCGATTCTAATGAAGAATTCTTCTTATAAAAGGGCTTTATTTAATTTTTTTTAAAATTAGTTTATTTTATAAGTGGAACATTTATGTAGTGTCGCTGTTTGGTAAGGGGTCGTTATCTTCTTTTTCTTCCTATCAAAGTCTTAACAGTTTTTTGTTTTTGTTTTTACTAGCTTCATGTAATTGTTTTTTATATTTTCTCCATAATTTAATAAAAACAATATATTTTTCATTTAAATCTCACATATCATATTCTCTCGTACATTTATTATAATTTATGTACGTTTTTATTTTTGTTTTAACACAATTTTTCTTTATATTTAATATTAAATATAAATATACTAATTTATCCTTATATAATAATATTATTATAATTATAAAGTGCATAAAATTAATAAAATTGATTGAAAAAATTACATTTGTTAAAACAATTTCGAAAAAAATTCATTAATAAAAACGAATACGGTCGTGATAACATTGAAACAATCTAAAAACATACTTATAATTATAATTATATATATATATATATATATAAGTTATTATATATAACTAATTTTAATAAATTAATAAAAAAATTATTTTATCAACAAATAAAAAATAATCGCACATTGCGAAAAAGAAAATTACAATCTAAAAAGGAAAATAGAAATCACACGCAAATCATAGTGGTAATAAATATTTTCCATCTTATTATTTAGAAAAAATATTATCATTAAATTCATTAAAATTAAGTCTTACTATTTAAATTTTTTTTATCATAATTTTGAAAAAAAATCAATTAAAAATATATAATATTAATTTAATAACTTTTATTAGACATATTTATAGAAAAAATAAAATGTGTTTAAAACTTAAATATTTAACAATAATAAAATAATAATTAATATAAAATATTTATTTTAATATTTAATTATTATTAATATTTAATTTTTTAAAAAATAAAAATATATATTTCAATAATTTTTGTTAAAATATTTATTGTTATATATTTTTTTAAATAATTTTATATTAAATTTTAATTCTTTTAATCCTTAATGTGTCATGTTTTATGTTTTAATTACTTGATCATGAAAAAAAATTATTAATAAAACTTTTAAAATAATATTATTTATTAATTTTGTTTTATCAATTAAAAATATTTTAAAAAATTTAAAAAATTAAATAACACAATTTAAGACTTTTACTACTCCTGTCCAAATTATTCTGGACACTTCTTTCCCTTTTCTGTTCTTTTTTCCTCGAATCAAGTGTATAATTTTGTTAATAGGTCTATAAACTTTTTACTTTTTTTTTTAGGATTTTCTTTTCCAACCATACATAATGCATGCAAGACATTAAGCGCTAGTGCTCTGCCAGACTGTGACTAGGGTGATCGCTGAATAGAGAGAGAGAGAGAGTTAAGAGGACGATAATGGCGAAATCACCAGAAGAAGAACACCCACAAAAAGCTTTCGGTTGGGCTGCTAGAGATACTTCTGGTATCCTCTCCCCATTCCATTTCTCAAGGAGGTAACTTTCTTCCCCCTCCCTTTTCGTTTTCTTTGGTTCTTTTTCTACCATGGATTACTAAAATACATTTTGTACTCCATTTTGCATAGATATTTAAATGTAATATGAAAAACCCTTCATATCACCATCACACCCCAATACCACATTTATGTCACAAATCTAAGGGTGCTTTGTAATTGAATGAAATTTAATCGATAACAAACAGCCTTTTTTTTAGTTTAGATGTTAATGGAATATTACAACCACAAAACTATTATATATGATCTGAACTTTAAAATACGTTCAATAGGTGCGTGACGCTTCATGTTGTGATTGTCTCTTCTAAACCTTCGCACTTTGTGATTGATTCTGGCTATTTGGATACCCCTGTTTTCTATATTGTAGCAAGCGTAGATTTACGGTAGATAGTTTATTGTGATTTATTAAATAACTTTATTAGATTTCACTCTACTTTTATTGAGCCTTAATTGGTACTGATGGGCTGGTTAGATTAGGAACTCACATCTACATGTTGTAGGTAATGCGTATAAAATTGATTCACAAAGTTTTGTGTTGGGTCTATCGTTCATGTAAGCTTATGTTGGAATTGTTCGCAGGGAAAATGGTGATGATGATGTTACAATAAAAATCCTTTACTGTGGGGTTTGCCATTCGGACTTGCATTCCGCAAAGAATGATTGGGGTTTCTCAAGCTATCCTCTTGTTCCTGGGTATGACCTTGTGTCAAGGCAATCTGTGGATTTTTACATTTTTGTGCAGATTAGGATAATTTTCTTGCTGTCTTTATGTATCAACAGTTGCTAAAGACACTGGTTAGCTTGTTATATGGGTCTCCTTTTACTGAAATTAGTTCCTGTCAAAATCGGTTTCAGAATAAATCACATTAATTGCTTCTGTTAGAAGCTCAAATTGTGCTTTTAAGCCCATAAAATACTTCTGATAATTTTTTTTCTATTTGGTTTAAAAGCGTTTTTATTATAAATACTTTTTACAAGTTCTCAATATTTTCAATATAATTGACTCAAGAAAATAGTATTTAGTAATGGGTTAGAAATGATTCATATATGTGGCTCTGTATAGAACGTAGAGCATAAAGTATCTCTAACTCTACACCAAAACACCAAATTTGGTGCGAAATTGTTCAAATCAAGCACCGAATTTTACACAAAATCTAATACGATAAACAGTATTGTGTCAAATTTTGCAGGACATTGTTCATCACACTAACACAGTTCATTACACTAATATTTTATTACATATATTAAATTAAAATTAAGTATATGATATAAAATTAGTAAAACAATGACTAAATACAATTTTTAGTGTAATATTTGATGCAATTTTTGGTGTAATAAAAGAAATATTTTATTCTATAAAATAACATATTTTTTTAATATAATATTTGATAGTGTGGGTAAAAAAAAATAAATATTTGATAAATATTTTATTTCAAAATGATACCAAAATTTGATGTAAATAGGTTTGACTATCATATACATTGACGTCATTCTGTAATGTCATAATTCTTTTATCTTATTATGTTCTTGCAAAGATATTAGGTATTTCCTATTCATACTTTCACTCTTTGAAGCATACTGACTGTTTTTTACGGCATACTGATACACAAATTCATGATTCATCTATGCTCCCTTTGATTTAATTGACATGGAATTCCTCTGATATTTCGAGGTAGCATAATTATTAATAGATCAATGGAACAAAGTCAATGAAGTTAAAGACTATTCCCCCCCGCAAAACCAATCCACCAAAAAAAAACAGAGAGAGAGAGAGAGAAGATGTAGATGAATAATCATTTATAGGTTTGTGACTGCAGGCATGAAATGGTTGGTGTTGTGACCAAATCTGGGAAAAATGTAACAAAGTTCAAAGATGGTAACCGTGTTGGAGTTGGTGTCATGGTCGGATCCTGCAAATCATGCGAGCCTTGCCAACAAGACCTTGAGAATTACTGTCCTCAAGTGATCTTCACCTACAATTCCCGTGACCATGATGGGACTAAAACATATGGTGGTTATTCTGATATGATTGTAGTTAACCAGCAATTTGTGCTGCGTATTCCTGAAAACTTACCATCCGATGGGGGTGCACCACTGCTCTGTGCTGGAATCACTGTATATAGCCCAATGAAATATTATGGTATGACAGAGCCTGGCAAACATTTGGGGGTGGTAGGACTTGGTGGTCTTGGTCATATGGCCGTTAAATTCGGTAAGGCTTTTGGGTTGAAAGTGACCGTTATCAGTACCTCACCTAAGAAGGAGACCGAAGCAATCAATAGACTCGGGGCAGATTCTTTTCTTCTCTCCAATGACCCTACAAAAATTAAGGTAACTTTAGTTAATTTTCAAGAGCAATGCAAATGAGACTCATTTTGTTCTTCAGCATTTGTTAATTTCACTTACCAGGGTATCTGATGAAGTAGATTATTGTGGTAGTCAACTACTTGTCTCTATTTTTTAAGGCTTCGTACATAAGACTTGATATTTTAGCATCATATTTCTTAATCCTTTTTTCCTTATCACTCTGCATCCTTTCCTAAGAATTTTAGATTTCGTTGCTTGCAATAGTTCAACCTCAAATATTTGAATAACCATGCCATCTTTAAAGATATATGTTAAAAGTCGCTTTGGTAAATGGATGTCATCAAGGATTTAATCTATTTCCAACTTGATTAGTAATTGAAAAAAGATAGAGCGAAACCCACGCGGCCATCCGAGTATTCTGACAAGTTGCTATAATGTTGAAAATATGCAGGCAGCACTGGGTACTATGGATTTCATTATTGACACAGTGTCTGCAGTTCACCCGCTGGTGCCACTGCTTGGTTTGCTGAAACTGAATGGAAAACTGATCACTGTTGGTTTACCTGATAAGCCTCTGGAGCTGCCTGTATTTCCACTAGTCCTTGGTGAGCCTAAAAACCCCTACATCTCCTGAATATCTTGAACTGGAAAGGGTGTTAAAAAAAATGGTGGAATCTTTAAGTTATGCCTTTATGGCCTAATAAATACTTTAGGCACAAATTGTACATAATCGAATCCATTCAAAAATAACACATCAGTTGCATTCATTTATGTAAACTAAAGAAAGTTGCGCCCCTACCCCCCAAAAGAAAAAAACCCACCCACGCACCCACAACAACCCTCATTTTGCAAGTTCAGTCATGCATTCAGGTAAAGTAGTCTAAGCTTATAATGCAATATGGTTAACTAATTGCAGGGCGCAAGCTTGTTGGTGGAAGTGACATAGGAGGCATGAAAGAGACGCAGGAAATGCTAGACTTTTGTGGAAAGCACAACATTACTTCAGATATTGAGCTGATTAAGATGGATTACATCAACACTGCCTTTGAAAGGCTTGCTAAATCAGATGTCAGGTACCGGTTTGTGGTCGATGTGGGCAACTCTTTATCTCAGTAGATTACTTATGATGCGTAGGCTATAAAACAACATTTTGGAACACCGTTCTAAAATAAATTTGAGATGCTAGACTATATATATAGCATATCATATATGAATTAGAAGTTTCAGTTGGGAATGTATGTTAAACATTATTAGATATGTGTGGTTATCTTTCAGTTCTTATTATCTTTTTGCGTGGCTTATTCTTACCCATTATTCTTTTGTGTCTTGTTTTCTCATTTGCCTGCCTGATTTTTCTGTGTTAAAAGTTTAGTTATTAAAATCATCTTTATTCTTTAATTTGGTTTCTTTTGTAAAATCAATCGTATTTGATATGATTCGAACATTTGATTTGAAACAAAAGAATTATAAATTTTACTATTTGAACACATGATTAACCACAAAATGTAAAAAAATATTATTGTGAAAGTTTGAAGTATCAAAGGCGCTATTCCCCCACATACCCCACCCCAAAAGAAAAAAGATTAAGGCATTGGGTGGTGCAACCATAGTTACAAAACTACTTAAGAGTTATCACAATTAATGTGGAACTCTCATGTTTTATACCAATCAATGTCAAAATGTGTTACTCATGTTTTGTATTCATCAATGTCACAATATTTATGACTCTTCATGTTTTATACCCTTAACAATAACAAGGGAAGACTAAAGCCGACCAGAAGGGTAAGAAGGAATGTTGGGAAAATCGGGTATATTTTCCCTATTCTAAGTAGTTACTATTCACTTATGATTTAAATGAATAGAACTCAAACTAACCCGACAAAATAATGCTATTGGAAATATAATGCTAAAATAAACTAAAAACGGATATTGAAACGAGAAATATTAAAGCGAGAAAAATAATAACACCGTAGAAATTTAACGGGGTTCGGTATAAATGTTACCTGGAGTCTCGTGTCGTTGACCACTTCCACTATCTTGAATGAATGAACTTCAAAATTACAATTGGTGGGCAAAATTGAGCTAATCAATTACCCTTACAAAAGAGGAAGATTTACAAATTTTGGGATGTTTATAAATGGTGAAGGAGGGCTTTATTTATACCACAAATCCAACACCCATCTTCATTTCCTAACGATGTGGGACTTTCTAATTTTTCTCACTAAGGCGAGCTTGATATATAACAAATCTCCACCTTAGCGACTTAGTGGTTTTAAATGATTTCTTCAATTGCTAGATCAGCGATGCCGCCAATTTGATTTGTAGGATGTTAATCAAGTCCAGGACAATGTTTGAACTTGATTGATGTTACCTTAATTCGTCAAATCATATCTGTGGAATTCTCTGTCGTGCTAATCTTACGAACTAGTACTCCTTCTTCGATAATCTCTCGCACGAAATGATAAATCTAACGCCAACGTGCTTTATACGTGCGTAGTAGACTTGGTTCTTTGCTAAATGAATATGACTTCAACTATCCTGATCACAAAACACCTTGATATGTTTTTGACCAAACTCCCAAGTCTTCACAAACCTACAACCAAATAGCTTCCTTCGGCCTACCTGTAATGCCATATCTTCTTTCTGCCTCTGTAGTAGACAAAGCAAGCGTGGTACCAAGGTAGACTTCAGTATTGGTGCTTTAGCAGAGTAAACACGCATGTAGATAGTTGGCCGAAACAGCTTATCTAAATCTCTGCGTAGTCGAATCGCAATATCCATTGCCACGTTGACCAATGGTATTATCCTATTTGAAATACTAAACCAACATTTACGGTATTTATAATATACCGTAGAATCCATTTCCTGACCTAACCAATGTCCTTTACCAGGATCATGCATGTACCGCTTACAACACCGACGCGTGTGAAATGTCGGGTCTTGTACACACCATTGCATACATCGCTACCAAGCGCATTTGCATATGGTACTTTTGCCATATATTCTCGTTCTGCATCATTAGGAGATAATTGAGCAAAGGTTAAATTGAGGAACTAGCTGAGTACTTACCAGGTTTGCTCATTCAAATGCAAAAGCGTTGTAGTATCCGACTTCAAATATTGACTCGGGTCAAACTAAGCTTCCCCTTCTTCGTCTGCGCTTGTCTCCCGTACCGAGAATCCCTCTTCTCCCCAATCTTTCATCTCGAACTCCCGACTTAGTTGAGCCTTGACTTTTCAATTCCTTGGCTCTTGATCTGAATCAACGTATCATCGACGTCTGATAGGAGATGAGCGAAAGACTTCGTTTTGTAGCTTATGAAAATACACCGCGATGATCGTGTGTGCTTCCGGTATACTTTTGTTGCAACATAAATTGATCAAATCGTTTGTACCGCTTGCCTTGGAGATTGCTTGAATCCATACAATGATTTGTTCGACTTACAAACCCAAATTCTCTTTGCAATGACAATAAACCATACATTTGAGACATATAGATTTCCTCTTCTAAGTCGCAGGTGTAAAACGCGGTTTTCACATCCAAGTTGAACTAGTTCCAAATCAAATTGTGCTACCAAGGCCAACAAAATTCTAATAGAAGAATGTTTTACGGCGGAGAAAATACCTGGGTATAATCGATTCCCTCCACGGCGTAGCCGAGCCACCAACCTTGCCTTGTAGCGAATACCATCTTTGTTAGGAAATCCATCTTTCTTTGCATACACCCATTTTTGCATCCGGTGCCTTCTTGCCTTTAGGTAGTTGTGTCAACTTCCATTGTTTTATTCTTACGAAGGGACAAAAGTTCTTCGTCGATGGCTTCCTTCCATCTTTCACTTCGTGCTTGCTTCTTTATATATGGAAGGAACATCATCGTACCTGGCCAAGAAAGTGCAGAACCCGTATTCTTAAAGCGAAGCGGTAGGTCTTCAAAATCCTTGTGTCGAGCAAGTACCTTGACATTTTGTCGTCGTGGCTTTATCAAGCTGCGTTTCTTCTTCTTGTGGAGGTTCTTGGGTTAAAACCTCTTCATCGATTCATCTTGTCAATGGAGGATCAACTTCGTCTTATCTTCACTAGCGGATTAACAATTACGCTTTCAAACTCCACTTGTTTCGGAGTTTGCTCCTTATCTTCTAAAGTGACATCAATCTTCTTAGTTACCTTTCTCAACAATGCGAGATTCATCAAAGGTAACATCTACTGCTAAAGATTATATTTTTCGTTTCAAGGCACCATAGGTCGATATCCCTTAGAACCCGGAAGGGATCCCCAAAAAATGGGCTTTCTTGGGCTCTTGGGTCCCGAACTTTGATTACATTACATGGTAGTATGCAATTGAACCAAACACGTGTAAGAAATCGTAATCTCGCCAGGTTTTCTAGACCGTACCTCGCGGCGTTTTGCCTTCAAGAAGCGACGATGGTAGGCGGTTGGCGAATGACATGCATATGTCGCGACTCCCAATCTTTGCACTAAACCCGGCATTTGACAACGTACAGAACCTTTTCCGAAAGTCCGGTTCATACGTTACTGCAACTCCGTTTGTTGTGGTGTTTTTCGAATAGTGAAGTGTCGCACTATCCCTTCTTCTTCACAAACTTTCATAAATGGATCATTTGTGTACTCGGTGCCATTATCGGACCTTAGGCAGCTTGATCTTTTACCGTCCGAGTCTCGATCATCTTCTTCCACTTGAGAAAAATACCTAACACTTCATCCTTTTCCCATGAGATACACCCAAACTCTTGGAGAAGTCATCGACGAAAGTGACATAATAATGTTTGCCAGCTACATGGATGGAGTTCTTGTTGGCCCCATACATCGGTATGGATGTAATCCAAAATTCCACTTTGTATTATGAAGAGGCGGTGCAAAGCTTACTCTTTTACGCTTCCCCGATACACAATCTCACTTAAAATTCCAACTGTGGGTTCTCCTTTTAACGAGGCCTTGCTTTACTAGAATGCAGAAAGCTTTTTCACTGACGTGTCCCAAACGCGTATGCCTGAACTTGGTAGTTTCTAAATCTCTTTTTTTCATCCGAAGCCGTGCACGTCGATCCCCAACCGTAGTACTACCAAGGTAGTAGTACGAGGTTATTCTTAGAACACCTTTCATCGCCACAAGTGCTCAGTAACCTTGATGCCCCATTTTGTATGGTCACGGTGAAGCCTTTTGATTTCCCAAGACTCCCACAAAGTGAGATTCTTCTTCGTATACGGAACATAATGAACATCTGTCGAGACCACTGGTTGAACCATCTTGATTCTTCAAAGCAATTGTACCGATTCCCAGAAACTTTGCATGGATAATCATTACCCATGAAAACAACTCCACCGTCTAGTTCTTCAAAGTTAAAGAACCACTCCTTGTTAGGAGACATATGGAAAGTACATCTTTGAATCAAAAATCCAATCACCGAGGATGAGATGATGTTGACGTAACGATACCAAAAATGCCCAGACTGAATTGCTTTCGGCTACGTACGCATCGGATTGCATGACTTTTCCTTTCTTTTGCGACTTCGGACAATTTTTCTTCCAATGGCACTTTCTGCGACAAAAAGCACATTCATCTTTACCAAGTCTTCCTTTTGATAGAGATCTACCTCTCGCTTCCTTTATGTTGTGTTTGCGGACGTCTGCTACAGACAATGCCTCTGGCTGCTTCATTCCTGCTTTCTCTTTTATCTTTCTTTCTAATTTCGCATAACTATACAAAAGCACGGTACAAACTTCCTCGAAAGACACTTTATCCTTCGATGAATAAGCTCGTAATAAGATGATCAAACTCATCAGGAAGGGAGGCTAACAACATCGAGGCTAAATCTTCATCTTTAAAAGTTTCATCCATATTTAACAAATCTGCTACTAATTGATTAAAAACATTAATGTGGTCGTTTATTGTAGTACACGGAAGGTATTGAGGAACAACTTCTTTTTCAAATAGAGGAATTTTGTCCACTCTTCTTCATGAACTTGTTATCGACGCCTTCCATAACTTACTTTGCGGATGTCTCTTACGTGAGCATGTACTTTTGTTCTCTTGAGAGACACGAACGGATTTGTACCATGCCAATCGGTTGATATTTTTCAACTCTATTTCATGTTCCCATCTGGTTTCTCTTAATAACCCGATAGCGATGTCTAGACCTTGTTGAAAGCAGAGCATACAGAACTTCGCCGCCACGTGCCGAAATGACCGGTTCCATCAAACTTCTCCACCTCGAACCTTGCGTTCATCACCGTAGTTACGCTGACGTGGATGGCGGCCTTTGTTTGAAAGAAATTTTTCTTCCGCCATTTCTTCAAATTAACAACTAGCACTATATTAGATAGCAAACAAACGGAATACAAACAAATGCCTAGGTAGAAAACCTTCGGGCTACCAATTGTTTGGGAAAATCGGATATATTTTCCCTATTCTAAATGATAGCTTATTCAACATGATTTAAATGAATAGAACTCAAACTAACGAAACAAAATAATGCTATTGGAAATATAATGCTAAAATAAACTAAAGCAGGATATTGAAGCAGAAATATTAAAGCGAGAAAAATAATACTTAGAAATTTAACGAGGTTCGGTATAAATGTTACCTAGGTCCTCAAGGCGTCGTTACCACTTCCACTATCTTCAATGAATGAACTTCAAAAATTACTGACTAATTGGGCAAAATTGAGCTAATCAATTACCTTCTGAGAGGAAGATTTACAAATTTTGGGATGTTTACAAATGGTGAAGGAGGGCTTTATTTATAGCCACAAATCCAACACCCATCTTCATTCCTAACCAATGTGGGACTTTTCTAATTTTCTCACTAAGGAGCAATATATAACAAAGAAACACCAAAATACCACAAAAAATGCAGCCATAAAATGTGTAAAAAATTACAATAATCACATACTCGATCCGAATAAGGACTAACAAGATGTTAACGTTATGTGAGAGAATGATAAGTAGAAAGTATTCTCAGAATATTGAATAGAAGGGAAGAAAACATCAGCAACAGGTGAATTCAATGTCAAACAAATTTTCACCATACATAGTTGTTTGAGTTATTTTGACAAATTATGCTGGAAAAGGGAATAGTTTGGAAAATGCCAAGAAAAAGATCTGGGAACTCATAACCATTCTCTAAGGAAAATGCCAACTTATACGTCAAATGAATAGAATTAACGATGATGGTTGCAATCATACCGGTACTAATGCATTAAATCCCATCAATACTCTTCCTTAAGTAAAATAAATGTGTCAAGGTCACTGTCAATTGAAATCTAGAAAATGTTCTTGGTACGTAACTTCCTTCTGTGATAACAATTAGCAAATGAGAATGAGGTTCATTTTTTAATTACGTTTTTAACTTTGATCATGAATTAACATGGAATTAAAATTAAAATCATTCAAAAGGGTTTGGATATAAACATATGATACAAAATAAAGCATATTTACAATTTAGTGATCATAATCTAACATTACATTTATTCTTTGAGGTATATTACGATGTTTCAATCATCAATCATCCTTTATATTTATAATTTTTTCATAAAGATTTATACTTTTAAATGCATGTATAAAAATAAAAATAAAATCTGAACATACGTGGTGATCAAAAATAAAAGTAACGAGATCATCATATAATATTCTTAATATTTCTTGAATACCTTATTTTTATAACAATAATCACTTTTATCATAAGCGAGTTTCTACTTTTAAGAATAAAAGTATAATAGTTTCGTAAAGTAAATAATTTGCTTTAAAAATAGTATTTATTATTCCAAAAATATAAATTCTCTATTTCTTTATCAAAAATAAAGGATTTGATTGCAAAATTCAACTATATATACCTTAAAATCTTTTACATCGATCCATCAAAACCTTCCCATAGAAACTAATTGAATGATAACTTGTGCTCTTTCGTTCCTTAAAAAAAGAAAGAAAAAAGAATCATGACATTCTTTATTTACTTGCTAGCTTATTGCTTGTGTATTAGCTCTAATTATCATCTAAGTACAGTACTTGCTGTTGATCCTACACAAGGATTTGTGTCCCTTCCTTTCAATGAATCATACTATCGAATTCAGAAGCCTTATGATGTGCCTGAAGACCAGCGTTATAGCTTCAATGATGGATGTTGATTTTCTTTGATTTTTGTTGAGAGAGTTATTGAATTGATTTTGGCTTAATGTCTAATGTTATATTTATACATTGAAAGGAAGAAACTAGCCGTTATTAAACTAGCCGTTAAACTAGCCGTTATTAAACTAGCCGTTATTAAACTAGCCGTTACTAAACTAGCCGTTATTAAACTAGCCGTTACTAACTAGCCGTTATTATTATTCTCAACACTCCCCCTCAAGTTAGGTGTGTAGATATCGGTCAACCCTAACTTGCTTAAATTTTCTTCAAATGATTTTAAATCTAAACCTTTGGTGAAGATGTCCGCCAATTGTTTTTCACTTCTCACAAATGGAGTTTCAATTTCCTTTGCTTGAATTTTTTCTCGAATGAAGTGGCAATCCACTTCGATGTGTTTTGTTCTCTCGTGAAACACCGGATTTGATGCTATATGTCGCGCTGCTTGGTTATCCTGAAAACATCTTCATTGGTTCTTGAATTCTAATTCCGATATCCAAAAGAAGTTGTTTGATCCAAGTTAGCTCGCTTGAGGTTGATAATGGCTCGATATTCGCCTCCAAGACTTGGATCGTGCCTGACATTTTGTTTCTTGCTTTTCCATGTGACTAAATTTCCGCTTACAAACGTGCAAAACCGGTGGTTGATTTTTCTATCAAAGCTACCCGACCCAATCTGCATCGGAGTAGCCCGCACACTTCATTAAATTATTACATTTCATGAGAATTCCTTTACTAGGTGTCCTTTTAAATATTTTAAAATTCTATGTATAACTCTAAATGTGGTGTTCTAGGTGTATGCATAAATTTACTAATTTGGCTTCTTGAAAAAGAAATATCTGGGTGGATTCAAGTTAAATAAATTAATTTTTCCTACAAGTCTTTGAAATTGGCTTATGTCTTCTAAGGGTTCGCCATCCTCGATATTTAATTTGCATTTACTATCTATTGGTGTAGATGTTGGTTTACTCCCTAATTTACCAGGTTTCTTTCAATAGGTCAAGTGTATATTTTCTTTGTGAAATAAAGAGTCCTAGGGTGAATGTGCTATTTCTATTCCTAGAAAATATTTTAATAAACCTAAGTCTTTGATATCAAAATTCTCCTTTAATTTCATTTTCACTTTTTTAATTTCTTCCAAATTATTTCCGGTAATTATTATATCATCTACATATATTAGAATTATGGTTGTGAATGTACCATAATTTTTGGAAAATAATGAGTGATCGGCATTACTAATTTTAAAATCACAAGAAATTAAATAAGAGCTTAGTTTTTCATACCATGCTCGTGGAGATTGCTTTAGTCAAGTAAATAGATTTTTTAACCTACACCAGCTAGACTAGAATTGTTTTCTTTTTTATGACGGTGGAAGTGTCATATATACCTCTTCTTCAAGTGTTCCTTGGAGAAAAGCATTCTTGACATCCATTTGATGTAAGGTCCAATTTTGGTTTACGGCCCTATGGAAAGTAAAATCCTAACGGTATTCATTTTGGCCACGTTAATGGTGCAAATGTTTCTTGATAATCTACACCATAGGTTTGAGTGTAACCTTTTGCCACTAATGCATTACTTTGTACCTTTCAATAGTACCATCACTATTAAACTTAATCTTATAGACCCATTTGCATCCTACGGGTTTCTTTCCTTCGGGTAGTTGTACGACTACCCATGTTTCATTTTTTTTCAAGTGCTCGAAGTTCTTCTTCCATTGCTTTGCACCATACCAGTTGGCCTATTGCTTCCTCATAGTTATTTGGCTCATTTTTTTTGGAAATTGAGGTCAAATAAGTCCTGTGTTGTGGTGTAACATTTTCATAAGATAAATAATTTTGGATAGGATATTTTACCTCGCATATGTTACAAAATCCGTAATCTAGTTGTAGGTTGTGAGTCCGATTAGACCTTCTTAATGGTATTATTTCGGTAGTACCATCTTCCCTCGTTTTGAGAAGTTTCTTCCTCTTCATTCTCATTGATTATTTCATTTTCTACTACTATATTTCCTTCTTGAGAATAAAAAAATGGAAATGTAAATTCATTTGGTTCTCTTGGTTATTAGTCTCCTTTTCTAGTGTTTTGTAATATGGCTCATTTTCTTGGAATGTCACATCTCTTGAAATGTAATGTTTTTGTTAATCGGATCATAGCATTTATAACCCTTTTTTTGAGATGAATACCCCAAGAAAATAGCTTTGATTGATGTATAATCTAACTTGTGTTGTTTATTTTTGTGCACATAACATGTACATCCAAATACTCTTAAATGATAGATATTGAGTTTTCTTGGTAGAGGATTTCTAGTGGGCTTTTGAAATTCAAATTGGCACTTGGCAATCTATTAATTAAATATGTTGCGGTGAGAACAGCATCCGACCAAAAAATTATTGGAACATTATTTTGAAACAAAAGTACTCTTGTTACTTCAAGTAAATGTCGATTTTCTTTTCGACACACCATTTTGTTGGGGTGTGTAAATACAAGTTGTTTGATGTAAAATTCTTTTTGCTTGAAAAAATTTGTAATGTTTTGATTTACAAATTCCATTCCATTATCACTTCTAAAAGTTTTAATCTTTGCATCATATTGATTTTCTACAAAATTATAAAATTCTTGAAATTGATAAAACACTTCACTTTTATTTTTTAACAAGTGTAACCATGTAGTTCTTGAAAAATCATCTATAAATATAACAAAGTATTTATAACCATTAAATGACTCAATTGGAGCGGGGCCACGAACATCGGAATGTATTATCTCAAAAGGTTTTTTGCTTTTACAATTGGATAAATTAAATGGTAACCTTGTGTGCTTTCCTAATTTGCCAAATTTCAACTACTACAATCTAGTTGTTTGAAATCAAAAATACATTTTTAAAACTTATCGGAAGGATGCCCAATTCTATTATGCCAAAGAGTGCCTAATTCTTGTTCTTTTTTAATATTGAAGTTGGACTTTTCTTCACTTAGAATATAAAGCCCATTTTCTAGAAAACCTTCTACCAATGATATTCTTCGTTATCAATTCTGAAAAATCACATTTTTGGATGTAAATGTAATTTCACAATTTAAGTCTCGTGTGATTTTACTAATGGATAACAAGTTAGATGTACAATTATTCACATGCAAAACATTTGAAATTTTTCTTGAAAGGAGACTAATTGAACCATTTCTAAAATTTCCATTTTTTCACCATTTGCAACGATTACAAATTGTTTAGTCTCAATTTTTTGTAATTATTGAGTAAGTTTTTATTTCGAGTTATGTGATCAGTTGAACCCGAATCAAGAATCCATTTGGAATTTAAAGAATTTTGAGTAAGGTTTGTAATCATACCGAGAGGTTTTTTGAGATTTTCCTTGAAACATCACGGATAATTGTGTATACAAATGTTGCCTCATTTGATCCATATCCACTCCCTTTTTATTTCTTTTCGGCTCCGTTTGTACTCGTATCCTCTTTTTCCTTTTGTGCGAGTAACCCATTTTCTCTCTGCTTCTGCAGATTTTGTCGGCGATCTCCCTACGAAGCCTCGCGCCCCTTTTTGCCGGAGATGAGGGTTGAGACACCGGCGCATTCCTCGCGCTTGTGTCCTTCCTTCTTACAATAATCGCAACGAGTGAGTGACCGGCATTCCTCGCGCTTATGTCCTTCCTTCTACAATAATCGCAGTGAGTGTTTGGTCTCCCGACGTTCCCCGGCACAGGTTAGATTCGGTGATGAAAGCCTTGGCTTCGGGGTTGTCGGTAGTTGAGTACCCATTACTATTCTTCTTGTCTCTTCTCTTTCCAACCATCCCATGACCTCGTCAACGGATGGCCACCCATGAGAAGAATTTGTGAACGTGCCCGCCATGGCTTGAATCGAGCTTGGAGAGGAAGGTGAAAATTCCATCCTGCTCTCTCTTCTTTTGATTTCATCAAGATCAATTTGTGAGAGGTCGATACACTCTAATCTCATCATTCTTTTTTTGGATTTTCTTTGAATAGTTCGGTGACATGATTGATTTTGTTGTTGTAATCATTGAAGTTCTTCTTTGAAGTTGATAAATAAGAGAGTAATTTTTCTTCTTTCCGAACATTGTCTCGGCTTTAACCCACATATCTCGAGTTGTATCTAGATATGTCATGAGATCGAGAGATATGGGGTTCCATGGTTGCCAATAACCAACTACGCATGAGATTGTCACTCTTTCTCCATTAAAAATTTCTTTTCTTTCTTCAAGTTGGGTGTGTTGGATCTTCGGCTTTTGGTTTTGATTTCTCACAGGTGACATGCTCAAATTTGTCTGCCGATTAGACCAAAAGTCACTTGACGTGCCCAGATGGTAATTTTTACCATTTAGCGACACACACTGTAAGTCTCACATATGTTGTGACATTTTCTAGATTTCTTGAACTTATACGATTCTTGTTTGTGGGATTGATTTGGAGCAAGATCAACTCATAACGATACCATGTTGATTTTCTTTGATTTTTGTTGAGAGAGTTATTGAATTGATTTTGGCTTAATGTCTAATGTTATATTTATACATTGAAAGGAAGAAACTAGCCGTTATTAAACTAGCCGTTAAACTAGCCGTTATTAAACTAGCCGTTATTAAACTAGCCGTTACTAACTAGCCGTTATTAAACTAGCCGTTACTAACTAGCCGTTATTATTATTCTCAACAATGGAACTCACAGCTGCTGGGCTTACTCCACAGACAAACCCCACACTCCAACCAGTCATACCAAACCTCGTACTGAGATTGCCATTGAGGTAATTATGCATGCCTTCACAAAACAGCGATCTATCTTCATCCTCTTGGACTATTTTTTTTTTATATCTTTTTATAAAATAAATGTTTACATACTACACTACCACATAAATTTGTCACTGGTGTGATTCAAACACACTACTTTTAAGTGTCCGTAAAAAGCAAATGTTGCTCCAATCCAGTACTAAAAGGCATAAGACTATTATTCACAGGACATTTGTTTTAGGAAAAAAAAAAGCTTTAAAAATATTATTAAATTTTTTATTACATATAATAAATTAAAATTAAGCATTAAATATAATATTTAGTATCATATGTGGAAGATTAGTAAAAATTTGGTGTAATTTTTGCACCAAAATAATGAAAAATTTGTTATAAAATTTGGTACAAAATGGTGGTAACCATTTTACATTTTCTAAATAATAATATATACTATTGTATATTTCTTCAAACACACAAAACGTCAAAATTATTTTAATTATTATTTTTATAAAAATAATGTTTATAACAAAAGAAAAAAGAAATTTATTTTATTATAATTTGTTGTTGGTGGACTCCTTTTTACAAATCCATATCTCTACATTGCTGGTTCTTGTTCCTCTTTTGGTGCTTTGTTGTTTTACACTTGAATTTTTTATTGTTCTACACTTAAATTTTCTAAATTCTCTTTGTGATGCGGTAAAGGGAGAGAGGAAGATAAACACGTGAAAAAGGAGAAAACAAATACATCTGAAATTAAGGCCTAGATGTATTTGAAGTATCCTTACCATCAAATTGAAATAAAAAATAAGAAAATTTCATTATATTTAACATGAATATTACATTACATTTATCATCACATTAAAAGTAGAGAAGTTATTATTTAAAAAAATATGCTTATTAAATTTATCAACGAAGATTCAATTCGATTCAACTTAAATTTTTTTAATAAAAAATAATTGAAGTATCTAAAATTAAATTACTAATATATATAATTTACGAAAATAAACATAAAAAATTATCATTATATCCTTTAATTGTACGGTGTAATTGACTTAATGATAATTTTTGTTAGTTTTAGATTTTATAAGAAAAGTAGTAGGAGTTTTTTTGGGGGGGAGAGGGAGGATTTGCTTAAATTTGATAATAAATTAACGAAAGGATCAATTAAATTTTCTTGTGACAAAAAAACTAGCTAAAGAAATGATTTTGAATTAAAATGAAATCCAACAAAATTAAAAACAAAAACCAGTGACTATTTTGATGATATTATGCTAACTCTTGGATCTGAATTATAGGGATACACATATTATTCAGGAGTGTGGCAATTTGAAGGATATGTATATGTACCAAAAGGGACATCAGGTGTTTGCATAATGCAAGTGTTTGGAGCAGCACCACCTCATGCCTCAACCCTAATGCTTAGAGTTTATAAAGGCTCTCTAAAATACTACAGAGATCAAGTTTTGATACGAAACATATATGACAAATGGTTTAGACTAAATGTTATTCATGATGTTGATGCTGCTAAAGTTAGAGTTTATATTGATGGGAGTCTCAAGTTAGAGGCAGATGGTCGTGGTGGCACTTCTCATGAGTTCAAATGTGGTGTTTATGCTCAGAGCACTGACTCTCACTACATGGAGTCTCGTTGGAAGCACATTAAAATTTTCGATCTTAAAAGATCCTAAATATTATTGGACATGAATATACGGAATTAAGGATTTATATATATTTTTAATATAAAGAAAGAAATTTGTTATTTACATAAACTACTCAAAAAAGTTACTTTAATAACCATAATTGGCCTACACCGATTATAGATATGTTTGAATAATAACTATCAATTATAAATAGATAATAGTTTTTTTAAGTTTTAAACACACTTTTTATTATTTAATATTTATTTAAAAATATATTTAATTTAAAAAATTATAAAGTTAATACATATTCAATAAAATTATTTAAAAGATTGATAATTATATATTTAAATTTTGATTAATTAAATGTTTGATATTGTAATAATCATTTATGGTTAATATTTTACAGTTATTTTAAAAAAAAAACAATCAAATTTACGAATAATCACGATTTTAATTATCTCAAATAAAATTCTCATAATGTGTGTAATATGTCTAGGAAAAATAGGTGGCACATCTTATTGAAAGCCCATAAATTGCAATAATACAAACCTCATCACAATTATATACTGAATGATTAGATATACATAAAATTAACAATCATTGATCAAAATAATTTCAAAACATATACTACGTATATAAGTATGCTTGACATTAATATACTAATTTAAAATTAAGTAAAAATTTAATAACTATTTCGATCCATATTGTTAAATTATATTTGATATTGTGATTCATTTATACTACACTTGTATTATTTCATTTGTACTATGCTTGTATTATTTCACTTGTACTAAACTTCCACTATTTCACTTGTACTACACTTGTTACAACCCTATAAATAGGGTTCTCTATGTATATTCTAAACACACCAATACAATATTAAATCATTCTTTCTTTTTATCTCTCTATACTCTTCACATGGTATCAGAGCCTCTCATATACCTCTATAGTTTCTATCAAAATTTTGCCTCTCTTCATCACAGCCAACCCGGCTCACCCCAACTCGGTTCACTCTCAACCCGGTTCACCCCAACTCGGTTCACTCTCAACCCGGCTCACCTCAACCTGGCTCACTCCAACCCGGCTCACCTCAACCTGATTCCAGGCTTGTTTTCAACACCTCTTTTCATTTTTTAAGGATATCTCATTTATACTGTTTCTATATATTTACTTTATATTTCTTCCATTATTTCGTTAAAATGGATCGAAATGATGTCCCAAAACCAATATCTACCACCCTTGATGATACTAACTACCTAGCCTGGGCACAAGCAATGAAAAGTTTCTTGAAAGGACGCAAACTATGGTGTTTCATAACTAGTGATATCTTTATACCCATCCAAGAAACCATTGAAAACAACTCTTTATTTGCTAACCGCCTTGAAGACTAGGAGAGTAAACATCATCAAATTATTACTTGGTTCCATAACACCACCTTACCCTCCATTCATGGTGAATTCGGGCATTTTGACACTGCCAAAGAAGTTTGGGAATTTCTTGAGGCTCGCTTCACTACAACAGACAACCAATATCAACTTCTAATAACTCTTCATACCAAACGCCAAAGGGCTTATCAAACCATTAACCAATTTATCTCTGAAATGCATACTATTTGGGATCAAATCTCTCTCTCTGAACCAACTTGGATGAACAAGATTGATGCTGAGATGTTTGCAACTTACCGTAATCACTAGCGTCTTGTTATTTTTATCATAGCTCTCCATGATCGATTTGAACCTGTTCGGGCTTCCTTACTCCATCGGAATCCTTTTCCATCCTTAGATACTGATGTGACCGAGCTTCGCTCTGAAGAAACTCGGATGGGGGTTTCCAAAGTTCATCATACAAATTATGTTCTTTCCACTCCCTTTTATCTCCCTAAAGGAGGTTCTAAAGAGAGCTTCAAACATCAAGGCTGCACCTATTATCACAACCCCAATCATGAGCTTCTTACATATTCCATTTGGGTATGTATATATTATCACAAGAAGGGTCCACGACACTTTCAGAGAGATTGCTTTCGGAATCCCTCTCAACATGCTTCAGGTAAAAATAGTAACTCATCTATCACTGCTGCTGTTTCTGAGGATAATCATGACAAATTTACCTTCTCTACTCAAGAACTTAAAGGTCTTCTTAAACATGTTCTCTCACAATCTAGTAATCCTTCTCCTACTGCCTTGTCTCTCACATCAGGTAAATCTTTATGGTATTTTGATTCTGCTTGTTGTAACCATATAACTCATGATACTCACATCTTCTCTCCCACACAATCTTTCATCTCCAAACCTTTAATTCAAACTGCCAATGGTTCACATATGCATGTTAATTGTTGTCTCTTTTGGAGAACATGAAATCGTGCAAGTATACACGGTCACAAGTAATAAGATTTGATAAGTAAAGCATCGTTCCCAAGGAGATTTGTTACTACAGTTTGTTGAGTACTAAAATTATTTCTCTCTGATTTTATCCAAAACAACCGTTGATTTAGAAAAAGAAGAAAATAGTTTAATAACAAAATAAAAGAAATCTAGGATTACAATTTTTCACCAAATTAATCCACTCTAATCATGTTATTTTCTCTTGATTTATATTTTTTTAATATATTTAATTTGTCAACCGAAAACTTCTAATTTTATCGATACATCTCTTCCGAGCTCCGTATAGACACACCTTGTTAAATTAATTTACTATATTCCTATGAGAATTAAATTCACCAAGATTCATTACGTTCTAAGTTTTCAAATGGCCACACATACAATTAGGGTATATTCCTATCCTTCATCATACATGTCATTCTATCCACGAGCAATATACACAAAAATGTCTCTTCCAAGTTTATTTAAGTGACACGGATCATTTTGATAAAATTCATAAATAATCAAAAAGCAATAAGCACAGATAGAATAAACAAATCGAACGTCTTATAAATCTTTCAAAAATAATTAAAATCAAAGCTTCATAAATTTAGATTAAATGCAACCCTAGAAAAATTAAATTACTTCATTAATTAAAATTACAGCAGTTAAGGAATTTCAAATAAGAACACAAAGAAAATTAAAATCATTTTGAATCATAAATATTTGGCACACGCAGAACACAACAGAAACCAAAAATGGCTTCTGCGTGTTCCACAGTCCAGCCCAAAACACTACTAAAAATCCTAAACTCTCAACTCCAAATTTTAGCAACAAATGCCCTATTTATAGCACCAAAAATATATCTTAAAAATATACATTTTTCTTTAATTATGCAGCCACGCATATGGGAAATGGGATATCGAAATTATTATTTAAACATACGCGTGAGAGACATCAAAAACATAGGCGTCGTTTCTGATCTTTTTTAATTCAATCTGCGTGACACGTGTCAGCGTTTTATTCATTGAAAGAAATGATGGGACACGTGGCAGAATATTATTCGATATCAAGGATGGGTGCATGATAGATTGTCACACAGGATTGGGGCACGCGAAACGTGGGGGACATCTGTTGAGATGCGTGCGCTATTCTGTGCTTTTACGTTCATCCAAATGTGCCATGTATCATCACTTGATTTGTTGAAAGGAACGTGGGACACGTGGCATACTTTAAATGGATAGAGGGAACGAATGCACGTGGTTTCGGTGCACGGGATCAAACCCTTTGGCATACGCGAACAGACAAGTGGGTTCCACCCTGCGTGGCAGGTGGGCCCCACTCGGGCACCGAGCCGCGTGATAGAGGAAACCCTGCACCCATTCTCTTTGGTCGGGTTTGAAGGACACGCTCGCATCCTAACCATTTATGCTTTGATCTGACGGTGCACGTTGTACGCGTGGATGATGACGCGTGGTTCTTCTCTCCTACACAAAACAATAAACTTTTCTTAATTGCATTTTAACCCACAAATATATTTCAAATTACATTTTAAACTTTTTTTAATTACAATAAGGCCTTTTTTCTAATTTAAATTAAATTTTAAACTTTTAATAATTAAAATTAAGCCCAACTTTAATTTAAATTATATTTTTCGATTTTTACAAATTGCAATTAAACACTTTTTATTTGAAATGATATTTTTGGCCACAAATTTGCAATTAAGTACGTTTTCGATACAAATTATTTAATTTTCTTAAAATATATAAAAAACAGTAAATACTAATTTATTAAACTAAAATTAACTAAAATATTAAGAAAATAACAATTATAATTAATAAAATAGGTGAAAATTACTATATAAAATACAATTATCATTAATGATGTAAGACAAGTTTCTACATCTTCTATATCACTTTCTATCACCTTTTATATTCTCAACCTTACTCTAAATCTTATCTCTATTGGTCAATTATGTGAACTTGGTCTTGCTATTACTTTTTTCTCTTCTGATTGTCATGTGCAGGATCCACAGACATGACAGATCCTTGGGATAGGCCGTAAG
The DNA here is from genome assembly GCA_033030585.1 of Hippophae rhamnoides. Lineage (NCBI taxonomy): Eukaryota > Viridiplantae > Streptophyta > Magnoliopsida > Rosales > Elaeagnaceae > Hippophae > Hippophae rhamnoides. The sequence continues at coordinate 39,386,421 of CM065430.1, read as the reverse complement.
GTTGGACGATTATTTAAACTTATCAACCTTCATCTACCCAATTCTCCTCATGCTTTCGTTGTTGCTTCTACTACTCCTATCAACCTATGGCATGCTTGTCTAGGCCATACGTCTATAGGACGTCTTCGTCCCTTAGCATCTTCTGGTAAATTAGGATATATGTTCTATTTTTGATAATGTAAATTGTTTGGCTTGTCAATTGGGAAAATAACTTGCTTTATGTTTTAATAAAAGTGATTCTACTCCTGTCTCCATTTTTAACTTAATTCATTCTGATGTTTGGGGTCCATCCCCACATCCTACTATGGGGGGATGTGTTTACTTTGTCATTTTTATTGATGATTATTCAAGATTTACATGGATTTTTCTCATGAAACATAGATTTGAATTACCCAAAATTTATTATGATTTTGCCCAAATGGTTAAACCCTAATTTTCTCAAAATATCAAAGTACTTAGAGATGATAATGCTATGGAATATAAAGAAACAAATTTTTTAAATTTGCTTCAAAAAAATGGGACTCTTTCTCAATATTCTTGTCCTGTTACATCTCAACAAAATGGAAGAGCTAAGCGAAAACACAGACATATTCTTAATATTGTTCGCACTCTTCTCATTTCTAGTTCTTGTCCTGAACGCTTTTGGGGTGAAGCAGCTCTTACGGTTGTTTATACCATCAATTTTGTTCTCATGCTTATTATTCACAATCAATCCTCTTATGAGCGTCTATATAGTACTTCTCCATCTTATGAATTGCTCAAAGTGTTTGGTTGTGCCTGTTTTGTTCTTCTTCACCCTCATGAACGCAATAAATTAGAATCTCGTGCTCGTCTTTGTTGTTTCTTATGGTATGGAATAGAACACAAAGGCTATCATTTTTGGGACCCTATCTCTAAACGATTACGCATATCTCATCATGTCATCTTTTGGGAACATTAATTTTTTCTTCTATTTCCTCATTCCATGTCTCATCTCCTACCTCACTCTCATTTTTAATGACCCAAATATTGATTTATTTCCTCCTGACATTGCTCCATTACCCTCACCATTGTCTACTACATCTTCTCCTGATATGTCTGCTCCTTCTATTGATCCTACCATAACAACATCTTCTGAAGACCAACTACCTGATTGTCCAAAGTCATCACTTCGTCGTTCTACTCGTGTAAGTAGTCTTCCTTTTCATCTTTGTGATTACCAATGTGTCTCTACTATTTTGTCTCATCATGAACCCCAAAACTATAGAGAGGCTAGTTCTAACCCTCATTGGCAAAAAGCTATGACAGATGAATTACAAGCATTAACAAAAGCACATACATGGGATCTTATTGATCTTCCATCTAATAAATCTCTGATTGGTTGTAAGTGGATTTTCAAAATCAAAACTCATTCAGATAGGTCTGTGAAACGATATAAAGCTTGTTTGGTTGCAAAGGGTTTTACACAGGAATATGGAATTGACTATGAAGAAACTTTTGCACATGTAGCTCGCCTCACCTCTGTTCGAAGTATCATTGCTGTTGTTACTGCCCGAAATTGGAACATGTTTCAAATGGATATCAAAAATGCTTTTCTCAATGGAGACATAACGAAGGAAGTTTATATGAAACCTCCTCCTAGATACACTCATTTACCTCATCAAGTATGCAGATTTCGTCGTGCTCTCTATGGCCTTAAACAAGCTCATCGGGCTTCGTTTGCCAAATTCAGCTCTACACTTATTGACTTTGGCTTCACTTCCAGTTCTTATGACTCTGGTCTCTTTATTTGGAAGACTCTCACTGCTGTAACACTTCTACTCCTTTATGTAGATGATATGATCATAACAGGGAATGACTCTAATGGCATTATTGATCTCAAGCAGTTTCTGAGCCATCAATTTGAAATGAAAGACCTTAGTCGTCTCCACTACTTCTTAGGCCTAAAAATCTCATCTGATTCTCAAGGATATTATCTCTCTCAAGCAAAGTACTCTTCTGATATTCTTAATCGGGTTGGCCTTACTGATTTCAAAACTGCATCAAAACCTCTAGAAAACAATGTCAAACTTACTCCATTAGATGGTACTATTCTCTTAGATGCCACATTATATAGACAACTAGTAGGTAGTCTTGTTTATCTCACAGTCACTCATCCTGACATTGCCTATGTTGTTCATCTAGTTAGTCAATTCATGTCTGCTCCACGGTCTACCCATTATACTATGGTTTTTCGCATTCTCCATTACATCAAAGACACCATGTTTCATGGTCTCCATTTCTCCAACAAGTCTAATCTTCTTCTTTTTTCCTACTCTGATACTGATTGGGCAGATGACCCAACTGATCGTTGCTCTACCACTGGATATTGTTTCTTTCTTGGAAACTCTTTCATATCTTGGCGAAGCAAGAAACAATCCCTCACTTCTCGATCCAACATTGAAGCTGAATATCGTGCTCTTGCTGACACCACTTAAGAACTTCTTTGGCTCCGTTGGTTACTTACTGATATACGTGTTCTCCAATCAATTGTAACTGTCTTATATTGTGACAATCAGAGTGCTATTCAGATTGCTCATGATAATGTATTTCATGAACGAATAAAACATATCGAGATTGATTGTCATTTTGTTCGTCAACATGTTCTTTAAGACACTGTTTGTCTCAAATCAATATCCTCCACAGATCAAACGGCTGACATCTTCACCAAATCTCATCTACTACGCAGATTTCAAGAATTAGTTTCCAAACTCAAGTTGATTGTTTCTCTTCCTCCTTGAGTTTGAGGGGAGATGTTAAGTTATATTTGATATTGTAATTCACTTATACTTCACTTGTACTACATTTGTATTATTTCACTTGTACTACACTTCCACTATTTCACTTGTACTACACTTCTATTATTTCACTTATACTACACTTATTATTTCACTTGTACTACACTTGTTACAACCCTATAAATAGGGTTCTCTATGTACATTCTAAACACATCAATACAACATTAAATCATTCTTTCTTTTTATATCTCTATACTCTTCACACATATAATTAGAAAATAAATGCAACATTGTTCTATTTAGATGTAATAAGTCATTGCTTTTATAAGAAAATAAAAGATCATACGGTTATATACATGAAAAATACCACATGTGAGCAATCACAATATCAAGTTCAAAATGTGATCAAAAAGTGCTCAATCATGTAAAAATTAACATGATGCTATAACATAATTTTTAACCTCCTTCCATATCACCTAAAATTCAATATAAAAATATGCGTTGAAAACTACATATAAATGTAATCAACGTACTTATTTTCATAAGGTGTTTGTATTCATCTAAAACATCTTTACTCTATCGATAAGTTCACCAAGATAGAGTCAATGTGCTTCAATGCATAAAGTTAACACTAGGACAAAATGTCTTAATTCATAATGACATGAAATTATCTATAAGTATAAATCTCATAAAAACCACAATGACATGACATTATCTACAAATATACACACAAATATAAATCTCATAAAAACTAAACTAATTGTTAATATAATGTCTTAATAAACAAAATGTGAGCTTTTTTTTTACATGCAAAATAGATTTTTTCATTAATTTAAAACACCATAAGACTCCAACAATGTAAATGAGCCTTACACTATAAAAATACGTCAACATATGATATTTCAAGAATTTCATAAAAAATATTAATCAATAATTTTTGGTACTAAAATATAGTATAACAATATGTTTCTATTTAACTAAATATGTCATAAATAATATACACCATAAAATGCTACCAATGACATAAGAGAAGAAATTGCAGAATTACTACACAAATTTTTAGCAACCTTAAGAATAACAATAATTCAAAATTTTTTTAATTCATAATATTATTCAATAATTAATGCCTACAAAGTTTAGCATCCAGATTTGCAACGTGACAAAAAATCTAGACCGTGAAAAGAGAGGTAAATTTTTCTCTATAATAAAACTTAGTCCAAATACAAAAAAAAAAAAAGAGCCAAAGCATTAAAACTACGATTGCGAAAACAAAGATATCTCTCAAAAGAAAATTTCAAGTATTATTGAATATCTCTAACCACCACGCCTAACTAAGATTGATTAGAACTTGTTGATATAACTTTATTAATGGCCACTAAAGAATCACTCTCAATGCAAACATTAGGAATCCCCAACTAAAAGATGATTTTGGCACCCTCATTCAATGCATAAAGCTCGATAAGTAGAAAGGACTCTATATTTTCCGGTTTGAAAGCTCTAGCTAACACCATTGCACCAGTGTCATTTCGCATTACAACTCCAAGGCACATCTTTAGTTTGTTTGTTTTTGTTTTTATTAATGTTTCTTTAGCTTCAAAAAAGAGATAAAAAATAAAAAATAAAGAAAAAGAAAAATAGATATACTTTAACATTAATATGATAATTACATACTCTATTCGTATTGATTTTTTGACTATGCATTGAGCAAATAAATATTGTCAGTTGTGCATTTATATATTTCTCATATCTAATGATTGATGTCAATATGAACTTACTCACACACTCACTGGATACATGAGTATGTCTTGCTAGAAGTTCATAATTAATTATGTGAGATTTTAAAGTATGAGATAATCTTGACTGTCAAAATTATGAATGAACTGTCTTTCATTGTATAAAATGTTGCTACAAAGAGACACATAGTTTTAAGATGCTTACCTACTATGATTTGTGAAAGTTACTTCAGTGAGTGAAAAGAATTACCTCAGAACTAGTGTGAAAGTTATCATATTAAGTATATTGACTCGTGCATATTTTCTTTGAGAAAGAAAAATAATATGATAAAGGAAATAGCTATAAAAAATTCAAAAGCTTTTGTATGCACACAAAAAAGCCACAAATGATTATGCAAAAAGAAAATAAATAATCATTCTCTCACACAAAAAGTATAATATATACAATAGGGGAATAAAAAATTAATTAAGTTATCTCTTGATAAGTAAAATTTTATTATGTGCAAGCTAGTATGAATTCAACTGTAATTTTTCATGATAGTTGATACTTTTTTGTTTTAATCTTTTATAATTGATCATAAATGAATAAATTAACATTCTATTGTAGTTCCAACACTTATTTTACTTTTAGTAATTATCGATATATCATCATAATTAATTATGTGAGATTTTAGAGCATGAGATAATGTTGACTGTGAAAATTATGAATGAACTATGTCTTTCATTGTATAAAATGCTGTTATAAAGAGACATAGTTTTAAGATGCCTACCTACTGTGATTTGAGAAATTTACTGCAGTGAGCAAAAAAGGGTTACCTCAAAACTAGTGTGAAAGTTATCATGCTAAGTATATTGACTCGTGCATTTTTTTTGTGAAAGAAAAATAATATGATAAAGAAAATAGCTATAAAAAAATCAAAAGCTTTTGCATACACAAAAAAAAGCCACAAATGATTATACAAAAAGAAAATAAATAATCATTCTCTCGCACAAAAAATGTAATATATACAAGAGGGGAATAAAAAATTAATTAAGTTATCTCTTGATAAGTAAAGTTTTATTATGTGCAAGCTAATATGAATTCAACTGTAATTTTTCATGATAGTTGATACTCTTTTCTTTTAATCTTTTATAATTGATCATAAATGAATAAATTGACATTCTATTGTAGTTCCAACACTTATTTTACTTTTGGTAATTGTCGATATATCATCATATGTGTTAGTATGTTCATGTGTCTTGTCTACATATATTTATGTTATCAATAGATAGTCACCATTTGAACAAAATTAATTTCATTGTTTGTATGTACTACTATAGTCATGGTTAGTTAAATCTACTATCCTCAATTCAAAAAAAATTATATATTTATCGATTTTTATAATTTTTATTTTATCTTAATTTATTTAGGAGATTTTATTCATATTTTGAAAAACATATTGTTTTTATCTCTCTGTTTTGATTGTTCTAAGCTTTTCAGAATACATACTCCTCTTTTCAGTGATTAAATACATTGTCTATTTGCTCAAACTGTTGTGATTACTTCATGATTATATTATTAATTCGTATGAAAAAAAGGAGAGAAATATTGATATAAAAAATTTTGAACTCTAATTGAAATATCGAGAAAATAGGATAGTTAATTTAGGGAAAGATTTTTATTTTTGAATTACTTTGAATTTCTTGGAATATTTAACATAACTAGAGGTTTTTTTTATTTCTATCATTTGATTAATCCTCTTTTGTACATTATTCATTTTTTTATTATTAGATATATTGAACTATTATGAATAATGAGTCATTTGGGATAAGTTGCTTGCTTGTTGGTATTTTTATTTTTTAGTGTAAACAAGAGCTATTAAAATATAAGTGAAGATGATTCCATAGGATCATAGGATAGTATCACTGTAAAAATTTAATTATCCTATGAGCATTATGTAGTGACACATATTTTGTCACATGAATATGCCAAAGGGTAAGATTGTAAGGTTTATGTGAGTGTTGACGATATTCGTGAATAAAACATCTAAATGTAATTTTAGTTTTTAGATATATCTTAGAAGAATATTTTCAAGTTAAATAAACTATTGAGCCTTAATGATTATATCTCAAGTATATCTATGTTTTCGTACACGTTAGATTACATATTAGACACATAAAAAGAATATGAAAATAGGCTACTCAATTGATCTAATGGTGACTAGATTGATCAATTTTTTTAGAATTAATTAATTAATATATTAGACCGATCGAAAGGATATTCGATCGATCAAACTATATTCTCGATTGATCGAGCACTTGTTAGATCGATCAAGCGACTAGAGCTTTGATTTTAAAACATATTTCTAATATGAGTTGGATTGAATTTTTACCATATTGTCCTTATTCTTTAAAAATCATTTAACTGATTTTATGGATAAGATGGTAATTTTACTAGACTTAAAGTGCTTCAAAATATTCTATAAATATAAACCTAAGCACACAATTGAAACTAACAACAAAAGAGTTTAATTATGCTTATTCTCTTCATATTTTATTCTCTTTTTGTTTTGCTAAAAGTTTTCAAGTAGACTTGTTTATTAAATTAATTTATCAAACACTTGTGGTTGTACTTGATGGATTAACAAGCCTACAATAATAACTGTGTTATTGTGCTTTTAATTGACTATTCTAAAGTTGTTAGTTGTTTTCGATTTGTCTGATATATTGATTAAATCAACTAGTTAGGGTTGTTCGTTATTGAATCTACTCTAAGACACACATTTGTACTTATTTTTATGAGCTAAATTTTCAAGTGACAACGAAGTGGGTTTGATTAACTCGTAAGAGTCGAGTTTTTCGAAACACTGGTCAGGATTTGAACGCCTTTTTTGTAGAGACGATGATGAAAGCATCAACTTATAAGTAGATTACTTAGGGGTATTTCCTTAGTGGGTAGTTTGAGTCGTAAAGTTATAACAGGATATTTATTTTTCATAATAGATAATCAGGTGGTCTGATAAATCGGTGGTTTTTCTCTTAAATCATTGGTGTAGCATAGGTTGTTTCTACCTAAAAATCTTATATGTTGATCTTTTTATTTTCGCATTACTTTAACTACATGTGATTGGTTGTTTGACCACTTACGAAATTTTAATTTTTCATACTTTCTTTGATATTCTGCTAATTAGATCCATAACTATAAAAAATAAACTTTAAGGTGGGAGTCATTTTTATGTTTAATATGTTTTACTTTAAACATTAGATTGTTTAGTTTTCTGCAAAATAAAGTTGATCGTTTATGATTTTATTTTTGAGCTTACTTATGTTTTTTATGTGCAATTTTTGTATTGCATTAAAGACTTTAGATTGATCTCACTAAACATTGAAAAATGATCAGTTGAAAATAAGCATATTTGAGATCACATTGCATGTAACTTTCATACTACTCATCCATATTGATCTAATGTTATTAAGTGTGTTAGTATGGTGATCATTGTGGTATAAAATTCGTAGTGGTTCATTACTAATATATGAGATGTACTGGATTGTTTAAAAAGAAGTCTAAATATAAATAGCATGAAGTTGCATGCATAATAAATTTTGCGATTTAATTGTTTTAAGAATAATATATATAACCCAAGTGAAAAATTGTTAAGAAATCACATTTTTTATACTAAATTAGACTATATATCTTTTCCTATTCAATTATATTTAATGGGTATTAAGTGGTATAATTTTGATAAGCTCTTAGACTATTCAAATTGATATAGATTAATTGAATAGTTATCGATTTTGTACTAATTAGAGGATTATGAGAACTCTAATTAAACAACATATAAAAATCCCTTCAACTATGGTCCCTAATATGCCAAATCATAACATAATTTCTCTTGTTTCCATATGGAAGAGAGATGATGATTCCATTAAGAAATTAAGACGATTTGGTTGAGAAATATCACAAATCATCACTTGTTCGTGTTTATTTGTTCGTAATAATTATCGTAGTATTTTCGTAACAATTAACGATCGTTCTCAATGTATCTAGGTATCTTACCTAAATTTATAAATGTTTAATAACGTGACATGATGTATATCTTATTTATGGAATTTGGTACAATGTATATCTTTCTCTTTTTCCCATTGCATCTCAAAAGCGAGAGGGTACAGCCATCAGGTTCGAAGAAAAATCCAAGGTGGAAGTACGCTACAGTACCATAGGAGGCAGAGAGAGCAATTTTTTTTTTAACAATAATCCTTAGTCTTGAAATAAAATTATGCTAAATTCACAATATTATTAAATGCCCATATGCCTCATCAAGTAAAAACATATAAATGTAACATGAAATTGTTTCCTATATTTTTTTCCATCAATAGGAATATAAATTTAATTAAAATATTTTTAAATGACTATATTATTATTATAATTAGTGCCAAATTTAACTTATAATGAGATTACTCCATATATTATAGCACAAATTCAAAGTATTCAACGGTAATCCGTTAATCCATAATATGCTCAAGTATTATTTGGTGCACCAAATAATTAAATACATGTCACATACTTGAGTTGAAATATAAATAATCAAGGGCCATCATCAATAAACAAAATTATGGAGGTTCTTGACTTCTTATTGTGATTTAGCAAGCACTTGGCCTGTAGATCCATCCAAGGTTTCATGGAGGTTCGAGTACACATCCAATTTTCATGTCATAGCTTCATAAATAACGTAATTAACGTCAATAAATTATTAACAAAACTCATCTTATTTGTCACATATTTATTGACTCTATATATTTTAAGTGGATACTATATTTTAGCAATTAAATCCCAAGAATCAATATCTCCATCAATTACCAAATGCCACCTTAATCAAGATAAATACAACTTGAAATTGAGATGTTTGGCATTACTCTTATTCCACAGACAATCCTCCTCTTTCTAAACACATTCCAACTAAGCTTCGAACTGAGATACTCTACTTCTTTCTATTTACCTCAAGATTTTAACATCAACTTTGAAGCCTCAAAATGTACAAATGACATAACATCTCCTCAATATATGTTTTTAACCAAATTAACATGAGAAATTTCATTCTCTATTCACCAATTAACCAAAATTTTGTTCTTAGGGTGATAAGAATGTACAAAGAAGGATCACCCTCATACTATAGGAATCCAATATTGGTAACAAATTTGACCCTAAAAAATTGTTGGTAAACAAAGATATATAAAAGAAATTTCAAGCTAAATTGTAATTCATGATGTGGATGTCTCAAATGTAGAAAGAAGGTCGCTATATTGATGGGATTCAAGTTTGGAGTTTATGCACAAGATAAAAGTTCCTCATACTCGCAAAAAAAAACATATGGCCCATGCAGGTCTCGAACCTGCGACCTTCGCGTTATTAGCACGACGCTCTAACCAGCTGAGCTAATAGGCCAATTTGTTTGGCATTTCGTTGCTTTCCATTTTCACTAGACAGGGCATAACCAACGTAGAAAGACCAAGCATTCTTTGAAATTTTGCCAGATTTATTGTTATAAATTTAATTTTCTTACGACTAATTAAATCAATTTTTGAAGCTCAAGTACTCATTGAAGAGGAATAACTTAGTAATGTTGCAATGAAAAACTACTACGACAAAAGAAGATGAAAAATCTAAAAAAAAAAAAACCCCAAATAAAGCCACTATTATTCAAGTATTCTCAACTAACCTACTTGTTCTTATGGAAACCCCATAAATTTCTTCAAGTTAGGCAAAAGTGCTGACGTAGAATCAGAATTTGGAGATGGGTTTTCTTCGTTTAAATATTCTTCAACCAATTCTTTGACAGACTTCGCCGACAATGGTTGAAAATTCATACCCCAATTTGAAACAAACCCTTTAACCAGAACCATCTTCTCTTCCTCATCCATCTTCCTCCATTGCTGCTTAACTTCTTCGGCGTTCGAAGAAAGGAAGTCGCAAAGCTCTTTGAACAGTAACTCTTTGCTCTTTTTCATCGCTTCTTCTCCTTGATTGAACTGGGTATTCAATTTTACCACCTCTTTTGCAAAATCTGATGCGAGTTTGGCATCGTTATTGCTGTTCTTCGAGCATTGGATTTGGGTTTTGACTCTGTTGTCGACGAAGGTCGTCGAGGCAAAAGGATGTCTTTTGAATTGTTGAGAAAGTTTTGGGGGAAGGAGATGAATTGTCATAGACATTTGAAGATTTAAGATTGATGGGTTCATCCTATGAGTTAAGATTTAAGGTTTGATTTATCCAAGGAAATAATTTTTATGGTTACGAAAAAGAACGAGAGCTGCCAGGAACTTTGAAGTACACGAGTAGGCTGTTAGTCGGTTGGGTTTGCGAAATTTTTATAGTAGAGTTGCTCATAAGTTCGAAGTTTATATAAGTAAGTCCATCTCAAGGTATAATTTATTTATTTTATGAAATTAAAAAAATATATATGTAAAAAAAATTAATAATAAAAATAATATTTAATAATAAAATAACATTAAATATAAAATATGTATCAAAAAATTTTTAAAAAACTAAAAATATATGAACTAAACAGTTATTATTGTAACTACATTTTTTAATATTATTATTAAAATTATAGATTTTTTTGGATGTGATGCTTTAAATCTATGTAACATTTTATAAAAGATGGCTTTAATATTATAAGTTAAAAAAGTTATACTTTATTTCTATAATCTTAAAACAATAAAATTTAAGTACAATTTTTGCGTTAAAAATATGATATCAAAATACATAATTTTCAAAATTATTAAACATTTTAATTAAAAACTATAAAATTAAAAAATCTTTTACTTAAAAATAATAAGATCGCTGTCGCTTTTTTTCTCCCCTTTTTATTCGACATAAAGATTCAAATCTCGTATCTTCAAATACATTTAGCTAATAGACTTCTTTCAGATACAAGTCATATGACTGAAACTATAACTTTTTTATAATAAATAAAAACGAATGAACTCAATTTATTCTAGAAAAATCAAAACATAATATGTTAAATTGGTCCAAAATGAATTTTAAGTACAAAACCTAATATCACTTCAACTCTATTCTTGTTTTTATTATATATATATATATTAGAAGAGCTACCGCAATCACAAGAAAAAAAATATATAAAAGAGAGCTGCACAAGACAAAGAAGCTAAAAAAATTTGACGATTGTAAAATTTTATTTTAAGCCGATATCTCCCATTTTTTTCTTTTCAAACAGATTATTCTAAAGTACATAGATGGTAAACTTATTTGTATGTTAATATTTGTTTAAAATTAAGTTTGTTAATTTATCTTGTTGTATATTATCAATAAATTAGAGTAAGTTATTTTTTAGATATTTTTAAATTTTGGTATATTATGTGAAACTCTTTAAATATTAGTGTTTGTATCTTTATTTAACTATTATTGAATTTTTCTCGGTGTATCGTCGTCAGTATAGTAAACTTTTCACATTGAAAGGTTAAACCTTCTTAAATCATTGTATACTATTTATTTTTCTCATTGCTTATCATTTTACTGTTACCTATAATTATATATTTGTGTAACTAAATTGGATCCGAAGTTTCCTTCCGCTAGTTCTAATTTATAACAAATTGGTATCAAAGCTATTGGGTTATTCTGTTATTTATTGGAACTGATTAAGTTTGCTCTTTTGGATCTATTTTGAGCTTTTGGTAATCTGATTGATTTCATATTTTCTGGTTATACTTCTGTTTATTTAATATTGAGTTTTTTATCATAGTGACAAAATATGAAATTGAGAAATTCAATGGTAGAAATGAATTGTCTCTAGCGAATGAAGATGTGTGTTGTATTAGTTAAAGAATGACTTGTTAAGATACTTGAAGGCAAGGATAAATTGTTAGAAAAATTGATTGATGAAGAAAAAGATGCTCTCATTTCAACTCATTTATCCTTGTCTGATGAGGTACTACGCGAGGTTAGTGATGAGGAATCTCTCGTTGGATTATGGCTTAAATTGAAGAATTTGTATATGACCAAGTCTTTGACAAGCCGATTATATTTGAAATAACGTTTGTATACATTCAGAATGTCAGACGATACACCTTTACATGATCACCTTGATGAATTTACTAAAATTATTTATGATTTAAAAAATGATGGTGTTAAAATTAATGATGAGGATCGAGTCTTAGTTCTATTATGTTCTTTACCTCATTCATTTGAACATTTTGTTAATACCATGCTATATGAGTAAGATACTATTTATTTGGAGGATGTCAAAGCAGCTGTGAATTCCAGAGAGTTGAGGAAAAAGGTTTCTACAAGCAACAATGATATAGCAATGGTTTATTTGTCAAAGGTAGAAATCAAGAAAAAGGCACAAGCAATAATAGAGGAAAGTCTATATCCAAATCTAGAAAAAGAAAATACAAATGCAACTATTTCCTTCAGGAAGGACACTGGAAATTAAATTGTCTAAAACTCAAAGATAAAGGAAAATTTACCACAACGTCTTCTGTTACTAATGATGTTATTGGTGTAGCAGATAGTTATGTTTTCGATGGTGAAAATGTTCTATCAGTATCTATTGGTTCTCTTGGAGATGTTTGGATTCTTGATTCAAGTTACACTTATTATATGTGCCCTAGTAGGGACATGTTTGCTTCTTATCAATCTATATATATGGGTGTTTTCTTAATGGGTAACAATATGTCTTACAAGGTTGTTGGTATTGGTACTGTTCGAATTAAGATGTATGATGGTATTGTTAGGACTTTGAAAGATGTTCCCCATGTTCCATATTTGAAAAAAAAACTTGATATATTTAGGTACTCTTAATTCACAAGGCTACAAGTATGTAGCTGAAGGTAGAGTTTTAAGAGTTAAAAGGGTGCTCTCATTGTAATTAAATGGCAATTATCGCGTGGCCTCTATATGCTTTAGGGTAGCACTATTATTAACAATGTTTCAATTTCATCATCATCATATCAAGATTCAGATACTTCTTGATTATGGCATATACGGCTAAGGCTTATGAGTGAGACACAGATGTTTATTTTGAGCAAACAGGATTTACTTGGTGGTCAAAAAACTGGGAAGCTTGATTTCTGTGAGCATTGTGTCTATGGAAAGTAGTGCAGGGTCAAGTTTAGTATAGCCATCCATAAAACGAAAAAGTACTATTGATTATATTCATTCAGATCTTTGGGGTCCTTCTCGTGTTGTATGCAAGGGTGGTGTCTGGTATATGCTGATTTTTATTGATGACTTCTCACGTCATGTTTGGGTATATTTTCTGAAGAATAAGAATGATGTGTTCTCAAAATTTGTAAAATTCAAGGCTTGTATAGAAAATCAAACATGTAAGGAAATCAAGCATTTGAGGACTCACAATGGTTTAGAATTTTTTGAAAGTTAGTTTAATGAGTTCTGTGAAAGAAATGGCATAGTGAGACATTGCACTGTGCGTCATACACTACTTCAAAATGAAGTAGCATAATGTATGAATAGGACTCTCTTAGAAAGAGCTCGTTGTATGCTTTTTCAAGCTAACTTAGATAAATCCTTTTGGGCTTAAGCTTCTAACGATGCCTGTTATTTGGTGAATCGGTCTCCATCAACTGTAATTGAGTTGAAGACTCTGTTTGAGGTATTATTTTGTACTCTTGCTAATTATTCTGATTTGAAATTTTTTAGTTGTCCTGCTTATGCTCATGTTAATGATGGTAAAATTGAGCCTAGAGCATTGAAATGCATATTTATGGGGTATCCTTCTGGGGTGAAGAGTTATAGATTATGGTGTGTTGAACCCAACTCACCTAAAATTTTGATTAGTATAGATGTTAAGTTTGATGAGTTTTCCATGTTAGAAAAGAAAAATGAGTCTATTATTGCAAGTAAAGACCATGGTGTTAGTGAGCGAGTAGAGCTTTTAGTCAACACTACTACAAAAATAGGCATTAAAGTCGATTTTTAACCGACTTTAAATTTAGCGACTTAAAATGTAAAGTCGGTTCACGCCATGAACTGACTTTACCTGTAAAGTTGGTTCATCGTGTGAACCGACTTTACCTGTTTTATGATTTTTTTTATTTTTATTCTCATTTTTTGTATTATTCAATATATATATAGCATTAAAAAACTAAAATATAAATAATAATAATACAAATAATTAAAAAATTTAAATATATTTAATTACTCGATAATTAAATTTATTACAAAAACAAATAATGTATATATAATACATATAGTTAACTTAAATTACAAATAAAATAATGTCGTCAAAGTGTAATTGGATGCGATCGAGTAAGCTTGGTTGGCTTAGAATCTTGATTGGCCTTCACAAGCATTATGACAAGAAAACTAGACAAAAAAAATAACAATTCATATTCCCCTACATACATGAGCACGTAAAACATCCATCAAACAAGTAGTCTAAACTTCAAACATATGAATGAAGAAATTAAATCATTATAAATATTACCATCAAAAAGATATTATCACGTACAACGACATTTGACGAACTCATATTAGCATTTTATTAATCATTTGTCTATAAATAAGAAGTTATATGCAATCTCTACTAGTATTTTTTAATGCTATAATGAACTCTAAATATTAAATCAAGTGTAACTCCGATTCTTGGCTTGTGTGAGTATTGGTTCCCTTAAACATATGGAACACGTTCATGGGCACCAAAACTCATACAAACCAAGAAACAAATCTAAGTTACGTACACCTGATTTGTCCATTTAGAGCTCATTATAGTATTAAAAATACTAGCAGAGATTCCAGATAAATTCATATTTATAAACAAATGATTAATAAAGTGATAATATGAGTTCATAAGGAAAGTAGAAAAGAGAGATGAGATGTAGTTTGGTCCAAAATTAGGTCCATAAAACAATGCATTCCCCTAAATACATGAGCATATAATCATCCATCAAACAAGTGATTTCAGACACAGGAATAGATAGAGAAATTAAATCATTAAAAAATTTACTGTTATGTTGTCAAATGTTATCCCAGATCATCAGAATCTTCTCCTGATTCTTCTTGTGATGATATAATTTAAACCATGTGTTTTGCTCATTTCTCTCGTAAATCATCAAAAATTTGCTGGTCGTAGCCCATCTTGTTCCAACAAAAGAACTACATGTACTTAAAATCAAAATAAGAATATAATTTCATTTATTTACAAAAACAAACTCAAATATGTTAAAAAATTTATGTATATGAGTGAAAGATATTACCACATCATTAATTGGAATTTTGATATTTGTGATGATTTCGCTCATAAACTTCATGACATAATAACCACACATGACTCCATTATTTTGTTGTTGAACCTACAAAAACAAGTGTACATATGATTTCATATTCGAATATCTTTATTATTCAATTGTAAAATTAATAAAATTATTAATATTGACTTGTACATACCATAACTTTTTCCATATAAGCTTATAAAATTTTTTAAGGGCAATGCCCTTAAACTTGTTCCACAACTTCTATGCCCTATCAAGGTTTAAATCGGTTAGTTTTTATTAAATATTACAAATAATAGAAGAAATTAATATGTAACTATAACTCTTACATTTCAACAACTGCTTTTGTATCTTTACTAAGTTCTATGGAAGCTGAGTCATAGTACCAAGCATGATTATTGAACAGATCAATGATTACCAACATCCAATGATCTTGGCATTGTTCAAACCTTAATGGCCAAGGGATTATCAACTTTTGATTTCTGTTAAGCGTTAATGCTCTATCACATAATTGTGTAACTCTGATGCTAACATATTTCTCTTGATATTGATTGACATATGAAGAATCATAGAACATTGCTAAATGTGATGAGTGATTATGTTGAAGTCGATAATAGCACGCCCTATATAAAAGATATATATATAATTAGATAATATAAATATAATAATATATGTTCTACATATATAAAAGAAAAATAAATAGATTAATGACTCCTTGTCCACACTTGAATTATACTTAAATCGATCATTTGATATTCAAATAATTGCAATAAGCACTCGATCGATATATAAGTTTGGCCGAGGTCTACACCAGAAATTTCTATAGGAAGTGACACAGTCCATCCATCATTTATGCTAGATGCCCTCCCAACAATAGTCATCAAAGTGCCAAGATTTCTGCTAAAGTTTAACGCATATATATATGACTATACTTTTTCCAAGGCTTTTTCTTAAACGACTTGGTGCACAATGATTGGCCACTAGACATAGATATAGCACGAGATACTTGCTTCATATTGATGAGTGCTCAAAAAGCACTAAAATTACCATGATTTTATGCTCATTAATTGATTAAAAATATATATATTTATATGTTTTATCATATATTTATATAAATTTGTCATTTTCGGAATCACGGGTATTTTTATTGTTTTTCAGGTATTTTCGCTTAAAAACGTAACTTAAAGACTCAAAGAGGATTAATGGAAGCAATACATCACAATTATATTACTAAATAAATGGGGCAAGGTCAACAAATATGGAAAAATTGGACAAAATGGGTCGAAAAGGTCAAAAATGTCAAAAAGGAGAAAATCGCGCCCGGAGCAGCCCATCCCACACGCGCCAGATAATAATTCTTATAAAAACTTTTGAAATAGAGCTTCACTCTAACTACCGGGCGATTGTACCAACAAATAAAAGAGCACTACTCTAAATCGGGAATAGGATAACTAAACCTTAAAATCTAATTTTTCGGATTTAAGTTTGTAATGAAAAATAATATATTTCTACTAACATTCTTAATATAAAATCTTGAATAAAAAATAAAATCAATTCATTTTAGAGATTTTTACCTATTTAATATTTCGCAAGCATAACAACGTTATTATTATATCATGTTTACAAATAGCTAGCACAGCTTAAATTTAATCATAGACAAATTAAATATAACATGTAAAGAATAAAGCATAAAAAATAAGCTCAAGAAAGAAAATAAAATCCTTACAAGATTGATGCCATTCCCGTTGCTAGAAAACCTCCAAACGGAATTTGCACTCCCATTTATTGAATCAAAAAGCTAATAAATTACAAAAACATAACTAGTTCTTCCCAAAGAGGGAAGAACTCTAAAACTAAGAGAAACTAGCTAAAACATAAGAAAAACTAAAAAAAAACCTAAAAACTAAGAAATGGAGAGAAAGAAAGAAGAGAGAAGTGTGTTTTGAGGTGTGTTTTTGAAGTGAAGGGAAGGGGGGCATTTATAGGTGAGGATGGAGAGAAACAATGAGTAAAAAATGTTTAAAAATGCAAAAACGTGTAATGGAAATGCTGAGGTCATTAATGACGTCAGCATGACGTCATGGGGGCGGCTACACGTGAAAAATGGGGTGAAATGGCGTCGGCGCGCGTGGAGGGCAGTTGGGCGCGCGCAGTTGTGCACGGATGAACAATACCAGCCCAGCGCATGCGCGGATGAGCACACCGTGCGCTTGTGACTCTGCGCGGATGGTCAGTACCATCGCGCGTAGCTCGGCGCGGCCGGGGCCGCGCGCAAGGGATGAAATCTTCCGGCGCGATTTTCTCCTTTTTGACCTTTTCGACCCATTTTGTCCAATGATTCCATATTTGTTGACCTTGCCCCATTTATTTAGTAATATAATTGTGATGTATTGCTTCCAATATTCCTCTTTGAGTCTTTAAGTTACATTTTTAAGCGAAAATACCTGAAAAAACAATAAAAATACCCGTGATTCCGAAAAGGACAAATTTATATAAATATATGATAAAACATATAAATATATATATTTTTAATCAATTAATAAGCATAAAATCATGTTAATTTTAGTGCTTTTGTGAGCATAAACCCCAACGAACACTTGCTAGTCCCTTAGCAAGAGAAGCGATAAAAACTAAAAATTAAACTATACTAAATCACTTCCGTGGATTGACACGGTTGCATTTAGCCTATGCAACAAGCCTTTAAACCCCTAGGTTGCCCTAGTGGACGAGTTTGAGTCTCGTGAGGGTTTTCAGTAATGATACCCACAAACATTGAACTAAATGTAAAAATCAAAAGAATCAAATCAAAACTAAAATTACAACAAAATCAAAAATTAATTTAAGAATAAAAGAAAACAACATATCACAAAAATGTCTCATACTTTTTTAATCTATTTTAAGATCATAATTAAAATCTCAAGCATAAGTTATTTTAATCTCTTTAAACAATCATGATTTTATTATAATAATTAGTCGAAAATCATTTTCATATTTCATGTCAAAAATGTATCAATTTAATTTCACCCAATTTTAGTGTCACGAATTAGAATTCGCTTCGACTCTATTCCTCACAAGTCAATACTCTCGAAACGCTGAATCCTATGGGTTCAAACACTCATACTATTTTATATGCGAAAGAGTTGATGTATAGAAATGAACTAATATGTTCGCATATGTATAAAGAATAAAGGCTCAAAGTGTTATTTTAACATTGATCTCATGAAAGGAATCAAATGTATAAATTATAAAGATATCATATATAAAAATTATTTTCATGCATAAATCAAACTCATTAAGAAAGAATTTCAAGATATATGCCTTTTACAAATGAAGAGAGTGCAATGACTTTTTAGGGAATTATTTCCTATATCTTTCTTTTGTAATTAACCTTTACTCACAACTTTGTAGGCAATGTGGGTTATAGTATGTAGATTATACTATATATTCTTTATCTCTTTATTTTTTTCTGAAGATATTTCTCAATATGTGTATTTTAGAGAGTCAACCCATGTACAGATTGTACATTTTCATTTTTTTTTTTTGAATTTTGGTGAGTGGTTAATTTTGTGGCTTTTCTGTTTGATCTTGGTTTAGGTAACCCCAGATATGTCTTTTTTTTTGTAGCACTCATGCATGAACGAGATATAAGCATATACTATCAATTTCTACTCAAATCATTTAATCTAAGCAAAAATAATAAAAAAATATATGATACTCTATTAAGATGAGAAAAAAATTCATACATTCAATGCTAATACCTATAGAGATCATCTAAAAATTTGAAGAAATAAGAAATGTATTTGGAGTAGAAAATAATATATATTTCACTCTGAATAAAGGAAATTAGGCTCAAATTATATCTCACAAAGGTAGTCTCCACTAAAAAAATTCATAAACACCGATTTTAGGTTTAATATAATTTCTACATCTTATCAAGAAATACTAGTTATGACAAAAACTAACTAATTATCAAAAAATAATTACAAAATATTTCATAATATGTTTTCAAAAATTAATCTAACAGTACAAAAGACTTAACTATTTACTTAAATTTGATTTAAAGAAATGATAATTTTTGTGAGAAATTTTTTTTTTCAAAAATTACTAAATCACACAAAATAGAAATAAAACCAAACACACAAAAATTGAAAAAGTATATTTTTTTTATTTTTAAATTGTTAAAACTTTTTTTTTAATTAAGCATGGTAATTTTTCACGTATCTCTTAAATGTGCCACATTTAAGAGTTCTGGTATAATAGACTAAAAAAAAGTATTATATATGTATTCTTTAGTAACAATATAAGATATAATAAAACAATAGTAGTAAACAAGTGTTATCTTTTAAGTTAAAAAATAGTACCACGTCAAAATTTAGAACAACTTGAATTGATGGCCAAGCCACATACTGTCCAACCGCCTCTTGGACTATGGTAGCATCACAAGGCACAAGTAGTGGACAATCATGAAACAATGATTGATCAATTACTATTCTCCAATGATTAGGCAAATATTGATTATGAATCATCCGATCATCACTCAATTGTTGTACCATTCCAATAGCAACATAGTCCTTTGACGAAGAATGTTTCAACAAACATTTCATATTCTATAAAAAATTTAAGTGTTATATATAAAAACAAAACATATAATATAAGAATTTAAAAATAATACATTATATACACCAGAAATTAAAATCTTACCACATATGATTCATCAAATAGAAGAGGACTCTCATGTGGGATAGCTATTGGATGTACATTCTCACCAAAACGTTCATCGTGGTTTGATTTATGGTAAGAATGTGCAGATTGCATTGGAGAAAATGAACCACTACTTGATTGCATATGCATTCTTGGCATATAGTGAGGACCAATAGGATGGCTATATCCCATATTGGATGTAGTTTGAGCGCAATGAGATTGCGTGGGTGGCATGCCTAGCATGGATTGTGGCATGCCTGGCATGGATTGTGGCATGCCTGGCATAGATGGTGGTATGCCTGGCATGGATGGTGGTATGCCTGGCATGGATGGTTGCATGCTTGGCCAATATGGCATGCCCTGGTTGTAGCACGATGCCATGGCTGACATTTGTTATGATTGATGTTCTTTTAGAGTGGAAATCTCACTTATCACTAAGGCCTTAAAGGAGTTGAATTCTTCAATTTTAGTGTACTTCTCCTTACTTACCGTCTAAGGCTTTTGTTTTGGAATGTTAAAATACTCCATAGAACCATCATATTGGCTACCTCCCCTAACACGACCAGGATGTTCGCGTCCGAATGCATGATATAAAGCATCTCTCCCAAGCTCTTCGATTATTTCACCCCTGGATATTTTTTCTTGAACAGCACTCTACAAATAATAAAGCACACAGACATATCATTCATTATTACATCAATTATTAAATATCATTAAGACTTTTTATCAACCGAAATTACTAACCAACTTATTTAATTGTTCTTCTCCTTGCTGAGTCATCGGTCTTGAATTCTTCATTTTGGGAGTCTTTGTTTCTATGTACAATTCAGTTCGGGTAACAGGTCTACCCAATTCAGTTTCCTACATAAATTATGAAAATTTTATTAACAATGACATGAAATTAAATTGAGGAAAATAAATATAAAAATATTTATAAATTAAGACAAATTAATAATACCATTCTATATCTAACTTCAGGATTTGAAGACCTCCCAGTACGGTTAGGAAGAATATTATGCATTTGTACATTCTGATGATCTTCCCTAATAATTTGAAATTCATCTGAAAGTCTATAATCCACAAAGTCTTTCCAAACTTGAGGTGTAATCTAGGGGTGTCCTTCAGGGATTTTGTAGATCACATTCTCATCAAATGTTTCCAAATATGGAAACACATAATTTCTTGCCAATCTGGAAGTCTTGTATTCCTTCCACGCCTTATTTGCAATCTTATAACACTTGTCCTTCCAACTGTCATCGACTTTGTAACGATTCTGTAAAAACACAGTACAAAAGATTAGATATAATACACCTAATAGCCTATATATATATTGATTATAAACTATAAAAGACTTACACAAATGGTTATCCATATTTTGAACTTTTCTGCATCGTCAACCTCAGACCAATCATTTATATTGATTGGTATACTAGACTTTGCAAGTCGACCAATTAAGGATTTCAATTGTTGACCATTTTTCCTTATTGGATTACTAGTAGCATCAAATAAAACAAGTATTCTATCATCTGGGTTAAGTGGAGCATCAGGTATATTCGCCCAACCCCTTCTTTTCAAATACCCCAATGATCATTTGGATCTACAAGCTCTGTTATTCGAATATCCATGAAATATCTGCAAACAATGAAGAAATATAAATTAATTAACAATTTTAGGAGCATACATATATATAAGAGTTATTACGACAATATAGAACATACGTTATGTGAAGTTTTGGTTATTTTAGCTTGACTATAAAAGCCATATTTTTTAAAATCATTCAAAGATAATTTAGGAATTAGTTCTAAGATACTTATGTTCTTGATTATGTGTTTATTAACATGAAAAAGTCTAGCATGCCAAATATTAAAAAAAACTCAACATATAAGAAGAAGAACAAAAGCAAGCTTTATTAATTTCAACATTCAATTTAAACATGTCATTAGTGGCATACCCTTTTCCCTAAAAAAAATTATTTTTAGTTATTGTATACGAACTAGCCCCTATAGTTTGAGTAAACCCAACTTTGTTGATAAGGTAGCCCGAAACTAAGTTATTTTTCATCTCTAGAATATGTAGGACATCCTTCAAGATGATATTATTTCTAGAGGTAAACTTCAAATCCACCTTACCAGTACTAGTAACTTTAATGAAGTTGGAGTCACCCAACAACACTTTCTTATCCTCAGACACAGAATAGGACATGAACATGTCACAATCATAGCAAACATGGTGAGAAATACCAGTGTCCAACCAACACCCTTCAAATCCACCAGCAAAATTGATTTCATATATTATAGCAATAAGTTGATCTTTGGTAAGGTTCGCTTGCGAGGTAGGACGATTCTTGTTCCAGTAGTTCCTAGCCAAGTGGCCAGGCTGGTTACAACTATAACACATGAATGTGTTATTTCTATAGGAGGGTTAAGGTCCATTCTGTGGAGGATTATTTCTGTTTCTATTTTGGTTGTTACGGTTCTAGTTATTATTGCGATTTTGATTTTTCATGTTTCTTCCTTTAGGTTTCAAAATTATAGAAGAGGATTTCTTATTGACATTTTTGTTTGAGACAATGAGTACTTCATCTTTCTTATCTTGTTTTCAGGCTTATTCCTCTATTCTTAGACAAGTTATTAGACTTTCTAAGGAAAATTCCTTAGTTTTATGTTTAAGTGTATTTTTAAAATCTTTCTATGTAGAGGTAATTTATCTATTATAATAGCAACTTAAAATTGTTCATCTAAAGCCATAC
This sequence comes from Hippophae rhamnoides, assembly GCA_033030585.1. Taxonomy (NCBI): domain Eukaryota; kingdom Viridiplantae; phylum Streptophyta; class Magnoliopsida; order Rosales; family Elaeagnaceae; genus Hippophae; species Hippophae rhamnoides. The sequence continues at coordinate 39,363,253 of CM065430.1, read as the reverse complement.
TTTCAAAAGTTATTTCATGTGTTATCTTCTACAGTTCATGTGATTGAGCTTCCACAGATATGTCATCATTCATTTGGTACTTCATATATCTATTGATAGCATACTTCTTTGTTCTAGCTTCCTCAGTGTCATACTTCTTTTGAAGTGTATCTCAAATTTCCTTAGCTAACTTATCAGAATTATAATAGTCATACAAATTATCAACTAAACCATTGAGAATTAATTTTTTGCATAGAAAATTATTTTCCATCCAAGTGTCTAAGTCCTTAATTGTAGTTCAGTAGGAGGATTAGGCAGTGTTGGTTTTCATTAGTAAGAATAGAAGTGACCTTTTTCATGGATCAGAAAAAATAACATATTTGTCTCCATCTTTTAAAATGTAGTCCCTCGAAATAAAACGGATTTTTAAGATCAACAGTTAACATTTTAGTAGACATGGTAGATAGAAAACATCTTAAAATTGTTATATCAGGTATGTAATAAATGTTTAAGAACAATATTACTAATACACTAAAATATACTGATTGTGTTAAGTCACGAATTAGGTCGCTCTTTTTAAGACGTTTCACAACTCTATCCAAATTTATGCAAGCAAACACAACTTCGTCGTCCCTCGAATAAACAGCCTAGAATCTTTTTTTTTCTATCTTGGATCTTCACTACACTAATGAAGTCTGAAATACTACACCTCTAAAATTCCTCATTATTTGTAGTTGCTAGCATAGTTGCATCAAATTCGTCTAATTAAGAAAAATTAACAAAATTCCTCTCTATTACATTCCACTATCCACTAGCTCACTCTTTGCCAAACAAGTACTTGAGGTAACTCTGAGACACTGAGTTATAAATCCAGTTCATAGCTTCTTCTTCTTTTCCTATCCCAAGCCTAAAACTCAAGATTCAACACCAGTTGTTCTTGAATTTCAGTAAGAAACACGCCATTTTCTGGTTCTTTAACAGATTTATTGATGAATTTTGCTGGAGGAATTTTTGATCCATTGAGAAAGCCTTGTAAACCGTATAAAATAACAATGTGTTTGATTTGTTCTTTCTAAATTAAGTAGTTATTTTAAAAGATTGAATTAATTGATATTGTTTAGATTGAAATATTTATAAGTTTGAATCTCCAATGGAGCTCATAGAAGGTCATGTTTAAGCATGAATGATTCTAACAGCATGTACACTAAGCAACTATAAGGCATCCAAAGAGAAGAATTGAATCACAAAGAAATTATCAAAATATTTTGTTACATAAAGTAACTAGGTGATGACATGGCATAACATTCATGTTCTATACTTGCACTACACTTGCATTATATTTGTACTACATTTTCATTGTCTAACATTGAAATATAAAGAACTTAATTTTATAGGGGTACAAATAAAATTAAAATGTCAAATTTTTGGGAAAATATTGTTAGAAAAAAAATTAAGGGTGAAATTGTAAAAGTCAAATTTTGAGAGATAGATAAATCTCTAGATATACAATATTTTGACCCATGTAAATTTGAACCTTCACGTTATTAGAAGGACGCTCTAACTAACTGAGCTAATAAGCTGCGATTGATTTTATAATATTTTAATAAATTACATATATCTTGTAATGATTCATAAATATTTTCTTCCTAGCATCCATTGTCAACCAAATCCTTTTAATCATTGAAGTTCAGTAGTATGTATAGCACTACAACCCTCATGACCTAACTGCTTTTCTCCATTTAAGAAGAGTATGACCTCTCTTAGGCATGAATGAATGTAGCCCATCCAATGAGTCTCAACACCCTGAAGACACACCATCCTCACCCATTTGTAGTCAAGTCATTAGTGTTTTTTGTTTTGTTGAGCTGAGCTATAGGCCTTGCTATGGCTATAGACATAACTATTATATGCTAGCACAATTGTAAAGGAGGACTTTTGAGGATAACCCATTTTCGAGTTTTAAGTTATAGTAAACAGATAGAAAATGATTGAGGATTTAGATTGGAGTAATATGCTTGGGAGTCGTTCATGGATCTATAGAAGTATAAACATATGAAGCAATGAAGGGAAGTGAAAGATTAAGATGCCAAGAGATAATTATATGATGTTATAAGTGTTATTAATAGGAATGCTAGTGATATATAAATTTGCAATCACTTCTCCACACATATAATATGTCATGTGTCAATATTATGTCATGCAATCACTTTAATTCCTTGGGCTGCTTAGTAATAATGATCATTTTATACAATTTAAAATCATTGTGAATCCTTTTGCGGTAACTGCTAATTTAAAGGTTTGGAATGTGTAGGTCGTGTATGTCTTTTCCCCCTTACTCTTATTAGCTAATTAATGACACAAATGAAGCTTTAACTAATAAGCCTATGCCTTATGCATGGTTGTAGATTGTCTTACCATTTACCAATCACCAAATGACGAAAGCAACTGAAAAGGCATGGGGAAAAAAACTATTTTTATCACAAAGATATGAAACATGTGAATCATCATATATAATGAGTGAATCACATCTCGTTTCTTCTTAGTGATTAAGATGGTGATTCTTCGTTTCACTTTGGAGCAGTTTTTGAACATAAAAAATTAACATCATCCAAACATAGTAATGCATTAAAATATATAATAGTTTTATTAAATCACACTCTTAAAGCTAAACACACCACAAAAACCTAGAAATCAAACCAAACCCAATTCCGAAAACTGAAACAAAATGCACAAAAGAAAAAGAAAAAGAAAATAGGAAAAAGGCAACCAAAGAAACCCTAGTCATTATTTTTATCTAAACCAAGCCAAGAGGAGTTGGTGCTAGTTCTGGAGATAGATGAGGAGGAGGAGGAGGAATAGAGGGAATAGAAGAACTAGCAGCATCACAATAGCCTCTAAGAATGTTACCCTCCTCAGCAGTAAAACCAATAGAACTGAGCATAGTTGGCCAACAATTTCTTGTAATTATGCCAATTGCATTACAACATCCAGGCCCAATATCAGCTTGACCATTCACAAAGAAAGTCACTATCTCATTTGTGCATGACTTGAGTTCCACTAGAGCACTCCAACAATCAAATGATGGCCCATTTGGTGATTGCCCATTTGTCTCAACAAGTCTTGTTTTGATCATATTATCATATTGTGTAATTGGGTTTATGATATTATGATAATTGGGAATGTCTCTCGTTGCTAATGCTGAATAATTTGCAACAATTATAAGAAGAGTGGAGGTTAGAATAAGAAATGTATTCTTGACAGCTGCCATTTGTGAAGTACTAGTACTAGTGAGAATTGTTGTGTGATGATTTTTTGATCGATTGGAAAGAGTAAGTTTTATAGTGCTTCTGAATCTTAATTTGGAGTGAGAGATGAAGAGAGAAGAGGAAAAGAGAGGCCACTATTAATTAGAAACGTTACATAACAATTATGATGATGTGGTGTAATTAGAGGAATTATTTAGTGGAGAAGATAATGCTTATTAAGGGTTTTAACTTTGAAGTTTTTAATTCATACGCATAAGCCTAACTGAAATTAACGTAAGTTTTTTTTTTCCCCCTAACGTTTGAAGGAAATTAACCTATGACTTATTGAGGCCGATCAAAATATTATTGTCAATTTTGAAGAAGTCACCTGGTAAAGCAAAGGAACTCTAGGAGTTATTATGGTTATCTTGTTTTTGTTTTTGACTTATTGAGGCCGATACAAATTTGTGCAGTGACTTTCTTATGATTATTATGGTTATCTTGTTTTTGATTATTGATTGAGATAATGTTACTTTCTTTATAACTAATACTCATCCACTTTATAAGTAGTGTTCCTTACTGTATTGGTATATCATCTTTTGATAAAAAAGAAAAATACATAAAACTTTTATTGTAATGCCCTTTAACCTTTAAATTTCATATTTTATAATGAAATTTAATTATTATTTATTTGCTCACTTTAAGAGCCATTTTTAAGCTGTAGAAAAGCAAAACATTGCTAGCTTTTCTACCTTGGAGATAAGTGGAAGAAAAAAACCAATATAACAAGGACGAAATCAATGATTATAAGAACACACAATCGATGAATGTTGATTCTAGAAATGAATCAGATAGTGCATAGAAGAATTCACGCAAGTGTAGAAGATGTTTTATTTTCCTTAACTCATGTTGTATTCAATTAATTATTCATATGTAATATAAATCTTTAAGATCAATGATCTAATTAAGTAATACATTATTGTATTAACAATTACTCATGATTGGTTTCTATTTGAGCTTTCAAATGGAGGTCCATGTTTAAGGGGTAAAAAAAAAAACCATTGTTTTTCTAGCTGTGTACAACCAAGCAGGCAAACCTAGTAAGGTTTGAGCAATTATCTCACACAACTATCTTGCAGACAAGTTGAACCAATTTATTAAAAGAAAAACCGAAGAGCGTAATGGAAAAAAGGAAAGGCCTTTACCATTTTCATTAAGTAAAACACTGAAAAAAATTTAAATCAAAGATAAAAAAGAAGATAAGCCTGATACGGAAGAAAAAAGAGTGGCGGAGGATTAAAGACTTCGATATTATGGATATGTTAGTAAGAATGGTCCAAAAAAGAAAAAAAAAACTGTGTTCGGTTATTTGTGATTATTTGTACTATTAGTTCGGTTTTTATCCGATAAATTTTATATATAGTTACGATTTTAGGTAAAAATCAAACATGAAACAATATATACGGTTTCAGTAAGGTTATATTAATAAATGTATCCATCCATTCTCAAAATTAATTATATATATTTATCAAATTAAATTATATATTAATTAATAATTAGAATTTATTAAGAAATTTTTTTAAAAATTTAGAAAATTGGTTTTTTTTCGTTCGAGTATTTTTTAATAACTTATCTGAACTGTTATCTACGGGTAAAAAATCATCCCTAAAATCGTAACGTTTTTTAAACAATTTTAGATGCATAGTTTATAATTTGATTGAGAAATATTTATATAAAAAACTGATTACGTGTGTATCTGATATATGTTAGGTTGTGAAAAGTAAAATGAGGGAAACTAAGATATTAATTCTATTTTTTATTATTTTAATAGGTGTAAGGAAGGAAAGGAATGGGCTTTCTTTCGGTATGTCAATGGAAACCACGTTTTAGAAATTTATAGTATTCATTTACGTCTTCATAATACAGCCAAACATAGAAATTTGAGGGAATGCAGTTCATTTTCCTTCCGATTCACCCTAAATAATCACATTCTCTCTTCTTTTTTTCTAATGAATTTTAAAATTCATATTTTAAAGTTTCTAATCCGAAATCTCCCTCCTAGGTATATTTGGCAACAAAGTCATTAGCTAATCTGTTATATAGCTCGGCAACAAAGTCATTAGATAATCTGTTATATAGCTCCTTAGTAAGTAAATTAGAAAAGTCTTACATTAGTTAGGAATGAAGATGTGTGTTGGATTTGAGGCTATAAATAAAGCCATCTTTTACCATTTATAAAACATCCAAAAATTTGTAAATCTTTCTCTTTTTTATAAGGGTAATTGATTAACTCAATTTTGTCCAATTAGTTGTAATTTGGAGTTCATCCATTTGGAGATAGTGAAAGTGGTCAACGATGACCAAAAAACTAGGTAACATTTATACCAAACCTCGTTAAATTTTTGGTGTTATTATTTTTCTGCTTTAATATTTTTGTTTTAATATCTGCTTTAGTTTATTTTAACATTATATTTCCAACAATTGGTATCAGAGCCGAAGGTTTGTACCTAGGAATTTGTTTGTATCACTACTACAAAAGGGGGTATTTAAGTTGATATGTAAGTTGGTTTTTGGAAAAAACCGACTTATAATAAATTTAAAGTCGGTTCGGTGTAGAACCGACGCTACACACATGGATAAATTCTTTTCTCTTTTTTCTTCCCCAGACAAAAACTATTCTAAGTATTGAATAACTCTCAAAAACCCAAAACCTCTTCCACTTCTTCTCCACTCTTTCTCATTTTTCGGCCACCTACGACCACCAATTTCAGTGCCAATTAGTGGGTTTTCTTCCTCTCTAATTAATATTTTAGATCCCCTATTTTTTTAACAAAATTATACTCATTTCTCACTTACAAAACACCATTTTTTCTTCATTTCCTTCATTTTGTCACTTCATTTACTCTTGTAAGTATTTCTATTAATCCTGCGCACTTATTATTCATATTTTTTTATGTTATTATGTGTTATTATTTATATGTATAAATTTTTGTATTATATATGTAAGTTTGTATTATAACATTAGGAGAAGAATATGGTGATCTTAAATAACATATAATAACACCATGGTGATTTTTCTACTATTAATTAATATTTTATTTTTAAGTTTTTTGTATTATTTAAGCTATTTGTTAAACAGATTTTTCCATGTTATTATTTAGTGATCGAATACAATTTTTAATTTGAGTATAATAGAAAATGAGTAAATTTTGTAAAAAAAACAAAATTAAAAATAAAGTTGGTTCACCGTATGAACTGACTTTAAATGAAATGAACTGACTTTAACTTTTAAGTCATTTCATTTAAAGTCCGTTCAACAAACTGACTTTAATACCTCTTTTTATAGTAGTGTATTATATTTGTTTGTTATTAGAATATAGTTGTTAGTTGTTGTAATTTGAAGAAATGGCGTAAGAAACTTTTCTTTCAACCAAAGGCCAATCATCCACATCAGGCAGAACTATGGTGATGAATGCAAGGTTCGAGGTGGAGAAGTTTGATTGAACTGGTCATTTCGGCATGTGGCAAGGCGAAGTTCTAGATGCGTTGTTTCAACAAGGTCTAGATATCACCATTGAAGAAGAGAAACCAGATGGAGCAGATGAAGTAGAGTGGAAAAATATCAATCGATTGGCATGTGGTACAATCCATTCATATCTCTCAAGAGAACAAAAGTATACATTCATGAAGGAGACATCCACAAGTAAGTTGTGGAAGGCGTTGGAGAACAAGTTTATCAAGAAGAGTGGACAAAATTGGCTCTATTTGAAGAAGAAGTTGTTTTGTTTTGAATACCTTCCAAGTACTACAATAAATGACCACATTACTGCTTTTAATCGAATAGTAGCATATTTGTTAAATATGGATGAAACTTTTAAAGATAAAGATTTAGCCTTGATGTTGTTAGCTTCCCTTCCTGATGAGTTTGATCACTTTATTACGAGCTTACTCATTGGGAAGGATGAAGTGTCTTTTGAGGAAGGTTGCACTACTTTGTATAGTTACGAAATTAGAAAGAAAGATAAAAAAGAAAGCAAGAATGAAGCAGCAGAGACACTATCTCTAAGAGGACGTTCGTAAACACAACCGAAAGGAAGGAGAGGAAGATCTCTATCAAAAGGAGGGCTTGGTGAAGATGAATGCGCCTTTTGTTATGAGAAAAGCCATTGGAGGAAAAATTGTCTGAAGCTATAGAAGAAAGGAAAAGTTGTGCAGTCTGATGCATGTGTAGCTGAAAGCAATTCAAATTCAGATTTTGCATTAGTTTTTTCGTCAACAGCATCACATCCTAGTGATTATATTTTTTATTCAACGTGTACTTTCCATATGTCTCCTAACAAGGAGTGGTTCTTTAACTTTGAAGAACTAGACAGTGGAATTGTTTTCATAGGTAATGATTATCCATGCAAAGTTTTAGGGATTGGTACAATTCGTTTGAAGAATCAAGATGGTTCAACCAGGGTCTTAACAGATATTCATTATGTTCCAGATATGAAAAAGAATCTTATTACTGTGGGAATCTTAGAATCAAAAGGCTTTAATGTGATCCAACAAAATGGGGCATTGAAGGTTACCTCTGGAGCACTTGTGACGATGAAAGGTGTTCGGAAGAATAACTTGTACTACTACCTTGGTAGTACGGTTATTGGGATAGCATCAGCAGCAGTTTCAGAGGAAGAAAGAGATTTAGAAACTACCAAGCTCTGGCATATGCGTTTGGGACGTATTGGTGAAAAAGCTTTACAGATTCTGGTAAAGCAAGGCCTGTTAAAAAGTGCAAGAACCGACAAGTTAGAATTATGTGAGCATTGTGTATTAGGGAAGTAGAAAAGAGTAAGCTTTAGCACTGCTCTCCATACTGATGTATGGGGCCAACAAGAACTCCATCCATAAGTGGCAAACATTATTATGTCACTTTTGTTGATGAGTTTGGATGTATCTCATGAAAAAGAAGGACGAAGTGCTGAGAATATTTCTCAAGTGGAAGAAGATGATCAAGACTCAGATTGGTAAAAAGATCAAATGTCTGAGGTCTGATAATGGCACTAAGTATACAAACGATCCATTTATGAAAGTTTGTGAAGAAGAAGGGATAGTGTGACACTTCACTATTCAAAAAACACCACAACAAAATAGAGTTGCAGAACATATGAACCAGACTTTGCTATAGAAGGTTCAGTGTATATTGTCAAATGCTGGTTTAGGCAAGCAATATTGGGCTAAGGTTGTGACATATGCATGTCATCTCCTCAACCGTCTACCATCGTCTGCTCTTGAAAGCAAAATGCCTATGGAGGTATGGTCTGGAAAACCTACTAGAGATTACAATTTCTTACATGTGTTTGGTTCAATTGCATACTACCATGTAACGGAATCAAAGTTGGATCCAAGAGCCAAGAAAGCCATTTTTTTGGGGATCCCTTCTGGTTCTAAGGGATATCAACTATGGTGCCTTGAAAAAAAAAAGATAATCTTTAGCATAGATGTTACCTTTGATGAATCTACCTTGTTAAGAAAGATAACTAAGAAGATTGATGGCACTTTATAGCAGGTGGAGTTTGAAAGCAGAATTGTTAGTTAGTGAAGATAAGATAGAAGATTTTTCAAATGAAGAGGTTTTAACCCAAGAACCTCCACAACAATAAGAAGAAATTGCAGTTGATAGGCCACGATGAAAAAATGTCAAGGTGCCTGCTCGATACAAGGATTTTGAAGACCTATCTGCTCAATTTAAGAATATGGTGGCCTGTGCACTTTCAGTTTGTGCATGATGATGTTCCTTTCATATATAAAGAAGCAATCAGAAGCCCTGAAGTTGAAATATGGAAGGAAGTCATGGATGAAGAACTTTTGTCACTTCAGAAGAATAAAACATAGAAGTTGACACAACTACCTAAGGGCAAGAAGGCAATTGGTTGCAAATAGGTGTATGTAAAGAAAGAGGGATTTCCTAACAAATACGATATTCATTACAAGGCAAGGTTGGTGGCTAAGGACTACACTCAGAAGGAGGGAATCGATTATAATGAGGTATTTTCTCTAGTTGTAAAACATTCCTCCATTAGAATTTTGTTGGCCTTGGTAGCATAGTTCGATTTGGAACTAGTTCAACTTGATGTGAAAACCATGTTTCTACACGATGACTTAGAAGAAGAAATCTATATGTCTCGGCTAGAAAGGTTTAATGTTGCTAGTAAAGAGAATTGGGTTTGTAAGCTGAACCAATCATTGTATGGATTGAAGCAATCTCCAAGGAAATGGTACAAACGATTTGATTAGTTTATGTTGCAATAAAAGTACACCAGAAGCACACATGATCATTGTATGTATTTTCGTAAGCTACAGGATGAGTATTTTATCTACTTCTATTGTATGTCGATGATATGTTGATTGCATCAAAAAACCAAGCAGAAATCGAGAAGTTAAAGGCTCACCTAAGTCAAGAGTTCGAAATGAAAGATTTATGAGAAACCAAGAAGATTCTCGGTATGGAGATAAGCAGAGACAGGAAGAAGGGGAAGCTTAGTTTGACCTAGAGTCAATATTTGAATAGGGTACTACAACGTTTTGGTATGAATGAATAGACAAAACCTATAAGTACTCCGCTAGCTCCTCAATTCAAGCTTAGTACTCAATTATCTCCTAAGAATGATGCAGAATGAGAATATATGGCAAAGGTACTATATGCAAATGCGGTTGGTAGCTTGATGTATGCAATGGTGTGTACAAGACCTGACATTTCACATGCGGTTGGTGCTATAAGCAAGTACATGCATGATCCTGGTAAAGGACATTGGTTGGCTGTGAAATGGATTCTATGGTATATTATAAATACTATAGATGTTGGTTTAGTATTTCAGCAGGATAATATCGTTAGTCAATGTGCAGTCGGATATTGTGATTTCAACTATGCAGGAGATTTAGGTAAGCATCGGTAAACTACTGGTTATGTGTTTACTCTTGCTAGAACACTAGTCAGTTGAAAGTCTACCTTACAGTCCACAGTTGTTTTGTCTACTACAGAGACAGAGTATATAGCAGTTACAGAGGCTGTGAAGGAAGCTATTTGGTTATGAGGTTTGCTTGAAGACTTGAGAGTTGGTCAAAAACATATTAAGGTGTTTTGTGATAGTCATAGTTATATTCATTTAGCAAAGAACCAAGTCTACCATGCACGTACAAAGCACATCGACGTTCGTTATCTTTTCGTGCGAAAGATTATTGAAGAAGGTGGAATACTAGTTCAGAAGATCAATACTACAAAGAATCCCGTAGATATGATGACCAAGGTGGTAACAACAATCATGGTCAAATATTGTCTGGACTTGATTAACATCCTACAAATCTTAATTGGCACTGGCTTCGCTGATCTAGTGATTGAAGAAATCATTTAAGAATCACTAAGTTACTAAGGTAGAGATTTGTTATATAGCTCCTTAGTGAGCAAATTAGAAAAATCTCACATTGGTTAGGAATGAAGATTAGTGTTGGATTTAGGGCTATAAATAAAGCCATCATTCACCATTTATAAAACATCCCATAATTTGTAAATATTCTTCTCTTTTGTAAGGGTAATTGATTAGTTCAATTTTGCACAATTAATTATAATTTGGAATTTATCCATAATGGAAGTGCTCAACGATATCCGAGGACTTAGGTAACATTTATACCGAAACTCGTTAAATTTCGGATGATATTATTTTTCAACTTTAATATTTCTCTTTCAATATCCATTTTAATTTATTTTAACATTATATTTATAATAATATTATTTTATCAAATTAATTTAAGTTCTATTATTTAAATCATAAATAAATAGTAACAAATTAAAATAGAAAAAATATAACTGATTTTTACGACATAATCAAACACAATCTGATTACTACTATTATTTTTATTATGCGAACTAACCATGTATTTGATGAAAAGAAATGACTTTCTGGACTGGGCCCAGATAATTTATCCAGCTTGGGCCACAGTACTAAAAAAACCAACGCGGAAAATGGACCAGACTTGCTATATTGCTCGCGCAGGGCTAAAAGTACATTGAAGTGCTATTCTACGCAAGACATCAGAGATGAGCGTGGCGCAGCTGCCAAAGAAGGAGGTTAACGTGCTGAAAGGCCACGAAGGAGCAGTTCTAGCGGCGAGGTTTAACGGTGACGGAAATTACTGCTTGAGCTGTGGCAAAGACCGTACCATCCGACTATGGAACCCCCATCGTGGAATTCACATCAAGACCTACAAATCTCATGGCCGTGAAGTTCGAGACGTCCATGTCACCCCGTAATTCAAATGCCCATTTTCCCATTCACCCATTTGTTTTCTTTTTCAGGTTTTGTAGTAACAATTTCAGCTAAAATTTATCTGCTTACTTTTTGTCATATAGGGATAACTCCAAGATATGTTCTTGTGGCGGTGATCGGCAAATTTTTTATTGGGATGTCTCCACTGGCCGTGTCATTCGTAAGTTTCGTGGTCATGAGGGTGAGGTAAGTGGAACTTCTAGTGTAATTTTTGGATTACCACTTGGGTATTTATGTTTTTTTGTCTGCATTATTAAGGTCTTTCTTTTATCTTTTTTATGTTGGGATTGTATAGGTGAATGCTGTAAAGTTTAATGAGTATGCGTCTGTTGTGGTTTCGGCGGGTTTTGATCAGTCATTGCGTGCTTGGGACTGCAGGTCTCATAGTACTGAACCAATTCAGGTTAGCATCTTTTGTTTTCTTTTTGGAATTTGTTTTTGAGATGATTGTTATATGTTTAACAAAATTGTGGTTAATGTGTAGATCATTGACTCATTTCAAGACAGTGTGATGTCTGTTATTGTAACTAAAACTGAAGTTATTGGTGGGAGTGTGGATGGAACTGTTCGAACATTTGATATTCGTATGGGTAGGTATGTTGCATATTGTTCTTTAGTAGTTTACATGCTCAATATTTCTACATTCTTAAAGAGTAATCTAACATTTGAGAAGTAGTAACTGCATGTTTGATTTAATCTCTTAATATTAATATTAAATTTGATTTTTCTAGTGACTGATGCAATTATGGTCTTTTGGTATGCTATATCAGGTAGAGAACTATCTGATAATCTGGGGCACCCTGTCAACTGTATTTCAATGTCAAATGATGGTAACTGCATATTAGCTGGTTGCTTGGATTCTACTTTGCGGCTTTTAGACAGGTAATATGGTTAGTAGAACTTTTTGATACAGGCATATATAGTTTTGATTTCCCATTCAGTTTTAAGGCATCTTTCTTGTTGTAGGTCTGCTGGTGAACTACTGCAAGAATATAAAGGACATAATTGCAAGGTCAGCATACAGATGAATCTTTTCTTCCATTTCTACTTATGAATTTTCTATTTCAAATTTTCAATGTGTTTCTTACCCATTGGTTCTAAGCTGCCTGGTCTTTTCTTTTGACATTATCATGAATCACATACTCTTTTATTGTGTATATGAACTGTGATTTTATTTAAACTTAAATTTTCTTTATTAGTCTTATAAACTAGATTGCTGCCTTACCAATGACGATGCTCATGTAACTGGTGGATCTGAGGATGGCTTCATTTATTTCTGGGATCTGGTGGATGCATCTGTAGTGTCAAGCTTCCGAGCTCATGCCTCAGTGGTAAGAGCTCTTTTTAATCTTCAAGTATTTTAGCCTTTAGTAAAAAGATAATGGTAATTGTATAGCCTTCACCTGTGTTCGTGAAGGTTTGGGCTTCAATTGTTTGTCATTATTTACTTTGCACAATCTGGTGAACTTTTTGACATATCCGAGAGATATATTTTTCTCTTTTGATATGTTTATATATTTTTCTCTTTTGATATGTTTTTGGACACCTGTATCTCAATTTTCTTTTCTGTTTGACCTTGTGGCTGTTCGACCCATATGTCATATGTGCTAAACACAGAGGTTAGTGTTGTACCTCTTTCATAACCTTTCTATTTTATGAAACAAATCTGTACTTTTCTCTTCTCCAAAAGAAGGAAGCTTCCATATGACCATGATGTGAAGATTTAAGGTCTTACATTAGACATTTTGTAATCCGTCAGATTCACACTATAGATATAACTTATAAGCATGCTAAGTAGATGACCCAACTTGGGTGGAACATAGTGCAGATAAATTTTGAAATTACTGTGAAAATGCTGCACCGTTATCTGTTATAATAAGTCGAACATTTTTCTGTTACATCTGCATTTTGAATATTTCTCTCTTTCTGTTCTGTTGATCAGGCTGGTTACCGGCTGGAGGTTGATCTAAAAGTATAGTATTTAATTGTTTGAATCTTAACTTAGCAAGGAAAATAAATCATACAATATTTTGATGCACAGTTTGAAGTCCACGATGTCTGAAAACGAAAAGTGTTCCAAATTCCAAATTTCCGATTATTCAGTGCAATGCGTTTTGAGCTCACTCTGAAATATCAAAATATCTCATTATTATTTGGAGTTCACTTTCAATTTCTTTTCTTTTCTTTTTATGTAATTGGGAAGGATTTCATGCTATTTAATTGACCGTCTTTCTTTACTTTAGTTTCAAGCCCATTTGGAGCTTCTCCTAAGGAAAAGGATTGAAAGTACTTCAAATGGGTTAAAAGTAAAACACTTCTAGTGGGGTTCGGCAATCTCCATAACAAGAACTTTCAAATTCTAAGAGGCACTCTTAATCGTTTAGAAGTAATCTGCACTTTGGAGAGAACTAGATTTGCATGCATGCTCCCTTTTATAAAATAATTAAAAAAAGTCACTCAAAACCACTTGTAACAATTTTATATATCAAACATCTAATGACCTACATGCTCCTCATAGAACTTCTTCTGACTGAACCACTTTATTTCAAATCACTTTTTCTCGAAACCACTTCTATGAAAAGCACATGCAAACGGACTCTTCACTTTACCATTGAAAGTTGATTTTATCACTACATTATGTGGCTCTAACTGGACGTGTTCTTTTCCATTTGTGGAGCCTATATTGACGTGTAATTGTTCGGTTCTTTCTTTTTCCACCAAATGCTTTAGTTTGTGCTCATGAAGCTGGATATTATCATTTTCACTTAAAGTGTATTTACACTCCTGCTAATTGTTTATTCTAGATATCAAAATTTAACCAATAGCTTGTGGGCAGGTTACAAGTGTGAGTTATCACCCAAAGGACCAGTGTATGATAACTGGCTCAGTTGATGGTACCATAAAAGTGTGGAAGGCCTGAGAAAGTTATAAAAAGCTTTGCCTCTGCAGTTCAGGTTCTGAAGCTTTTTCCTGTTTAATTTATTTTTCAGCAATAACTTCAATATTGGACTTTATTTAAGGTTGTTCTATCACAGCATTATCCAAATATCCATATTAGCTATATGAATTTCAATATCTTCCCCAAAGCGTGAAAATATTTTATATTTCAATTGATTCATAGAAGTTTGAATCTGCCAATCCCTTTTCCTGTGTTGTAACCGTTTGATTTGGTTTATTGGTTAGCAGTGGACTGAAAACACAGAACTACAACAGCAAAATGACACCGTATTTCCATTGAAACTTCCATCGAAACTAAAGTCGACTAATGGAAGCTACTTTCTGACAAACCTCCATGTGCTAAAATCCAATTTGATTGTAAAATGTTGACGTTCTTTGGTTTCAGCTGATGTTAAGATTGTTGTTAGGACATACCTCTAAATTATGTAAAAGGTACACCAATGCTTCTATAGAAGCTCAAGCCCTCATAAACTTGGGTACTCTAATGAGGAATGAAACGAACACAACCCCCCATCGCTAACTTTTACAGCAATTCATTGACATACATTCATGTGATATTCTTTTTCTTAATAACCCGAGCAAACCACCTAAAATCCAATGTTGCCTTGATATTTAACTGAAACCCAATATGTGACTAATAATCACACAAGAAATTTAATTCTTTATTGGGTACTTAGAGGTAGAAACCTAAATTACTTTATTTGGACAACTATAGCTTAAATGAGACATTTCAATGGTGATAAGGATTGTCATTTTCATTTCGATTTGTTGCAGAACAGTAGGACATGTGTTGGCGATAAGAGGGATGTATGTAATTGTATTTTTAAATGATTTTAATCTAATTTTAAAATTTATGAATATTTAATTAAAGTTTTAAAAACTTTGAAAAAATCTAGTGTCTTTAACTTAAGTTGTTATTGAAATTTTAAATCAAAAAACTTTAAAAAGTCATGTTGGTTTTAAAATATTTTAACATTATAAATATTCTAATGGATGTACTTTTGATTTAAATTATCATCAAAATTATTTCATTTTTTTTTACTCAACTTCAAAAAAATTTAAGAATGTATAAGAAATTTTATTTTTATTAATTTTCTATATAAATCAAAAAATTCATAACATAAATTATATTAAAACCCACGGAATCTTAATAAAAGCTACCGATTTTACTTTTATTTCAAGAATATATACATTTTTTTTTAATATTATAAAAAATAAATACATCATATTTTTTTAAATATATATTATATAAAAATTGTATAGACAGTTGAAAATAAAATTTAATCTATTATTTTTTATTGAAAAAAATAATAATAAATTCAGCACTTTTAAAAATTTAAAAATTATATATATATATATATTTTTTTTTTTTTTCTTAAATTTTTGTTTTCTTCAAAAGTTTTTGTTATCTTATTAGAGGCAAAATATCTTGTGGTTCACAAAAGTTGACTTCCCACGAACCGAAGCACACATAAAGGCAGGTGTTGTAGACAGAAAAAGTCATAATAATCATATCATGCTTTCTTTCGCAACCCAAAACTGACTTAAGCTTTAGTCAATGGTCATCGAAAGCCTTCTTTTTCTATAGCTTTGCTACTGTTTTTAATTGGAGGGAGTTACTACATTCAGAGGGCCCACAAGTTAAGTACACTCAATCAATTGTCCGGTGTATCCTACTCTCAATCAATAGCTACACCACGTGCCATTTTGTTTCTTATATTTGAATACCTGCTACTAAATCATTTATCAGCTTCTTTATTTTGCTCAAAATTAATTATATATCCCTACCTTTTTAATTGGAAAATTATATTTTAATTATAATTTTTATGAAATAAATATATTAGTTTTATAATTATCTTTTTTAAGTTTTAAAAAATTTATAATATTTTATTCTTATAATTTATAAGTTAGATATTATCAAATTAATTATTATAAAAAAATAAATATTTTTAATCTTATAATTTATTAAAATTAATACTTTCAATCAACTAAAAATATTAAAAGTATTCAATTAAAAAATTATTAGATTAATATAAAATTTTCAAAAAAAATTATGAAAGTTATAATATTTACAGTAATAATACGTAATTAAATTATATAATTACGATATGTTTACTAATTAGCTTCTATTTTATACTATTCAATTACTTAATTAATTTAATTATTATAAAAAAATATATTTTTAGTCTTATAATTTATCAAAATTTAATATTTTTAATCCATAAAAATATTAAAAATAAGTACTCGTTAATATGACGTTTTTGAAAAAAAAAATATGAAAGTTATAATGAAAGTTATAATATTCACTATAATAATTACGTAATTAAATTATTTAAATTAAATAATTATGAGATATTTAGTAATTATCTTCTATTTTTAATTTCTTTCTATTTTATATTATTTAATTATTTAATTAATTTTAATTCTAAATCATATATTTATTTATTATTTTATAAAGAAACATAAAATTAAAATAATTATTTAATTTATTTTAATTTATTTTAATTTATTTTAATTTTAATTTAAAAAATATATTTTTTTAATATAAATATATATTTATTACATTATTAAAAATATAAAATATAAATGATTTTTTTGTGCATTTAATATTTCTGTTACTATTTTATTGACCTAATAGGAAAATTCCATTCAGATTAAGTTAATTTTATATATATATATATATATATATATTTAAATTAAAAATATTTTAATATAATTTAAACATATTATTTGAAGCAATGAAAGGATGAATCATACCAAAACTATTAAATAAATCACTAATTTGATAGTTGTCAATTTCATGTGAATGCGATTAAATTAAATCGATTTTATTTAAATTATTTAGATGAAATTGAATTCTATATTTAAGTGATTAAATAAATATCATTTTATTTAAAATATTAAGTTAAATAAAGTTTATTTTTTTATTATGCTTTCTTATTTATGAAGTAAAACTTTTTTATTAGAGTCAAAGAGTAACCAAGTGTTGTCAACATCAACCAACCCCAATTACAACTAATCAATCTTCAACGTGCCAAGTTTAAGAGAATAAAAATGGATTTCATATAGCTTTTTTATGATTTTTGGGAAATTTATTTTTTTACTAAAATGTGTTATATAAATATAAATATCAGTTTCTCCTTTAAACATGAAATAAGAAATCTTATTTCCTTTAATACTTACCCATTTAGCATTGAATCTTTTGTCTCATTTGCTTCTTGTCGTCCCTCATTTAATAGTTTGCTACCCATTTGACATGTAAAAAATTTCTAATTTTAATTTACTATTCTCGCATTTAAAGTAATATATTTAAATTATTAATTCATAAAATTACATATTAACACGTGGCACAGCTGATTAAATATTTTAAAAATATTGCAATTTAATAACTACAAATTTACAATATATACCGTTTAACTTTTGAAAGAAAATAAAATTTAAGTTTTTTATGATAATTTAATTATATTGTTATTAAAAATAATTATCTTATTTTTGTTTTTTATATTTATTTTTATACGTTTCTTTTAATTATAATTTATTTAAGTTAAAATTTATTTTGTATTTATATAATTAATTTTTAATGATAATAAGATTAAATTACATAAAATATAACTACAAAAATTAAGTATTATTTTTATAAAAAATAGTTTTCTCTCTTTTGTAATAACTTAAACAAATTATATATTTTTATAATTATTACTAATTTTTGACACCGTGGGATAGTACACATGAATATAAACATCTATTATATATGAATATACCAATATCCAGATTACATGAATATAAGTAATACCTCATATTTACCCAATACAAAAAATGGTTTATAATAAATAATTCTTCAACATGTTCAAGAGTGACAATCATAGAATTCTTATCTAGCCTCTAAGTAAATTTATAATACTCAATATAAAACTAACAATTAAGAGACAATTCAACAAAATCAGTAATACTCATATCAATAACAACAATAATATTATTATTTGGTATTACCCATATCAATAACAGTAACAACATTATTATTTAGTAATACACATATCAATTACGCATAACAAAGATACAAACGAATGGTCCTTGCAAGCGTTGGACAATACATGTGAATATAAGCATCTATTATATATGAGTATACCAACATCCAGATTACATGACTATAATCATGTATATACAATATCGAGAACACACAAGAGTCCTATCTACTTCTTGTTCTAAAAATGAAACAGAAAATCCAAATTTTTGATTAAAAAACTAGTCATGAACATCCCACACCATTCACCTTAGCGTTTTGTTTGACTATATGGTGAGTTATAGTTGTAAGAATCAATTTGTGAATTCTGCCCACTCATTACGTATCTTATCAACTTTAGTATCAGTGTAAGTTCCTTCATAATTAAGTTGTAATGTACACACACATATATATATTGTTAGCTAACTAACCACCTATTTTGATTAATAAAAAATTAAAATTATGAATAAAATAAGAAATGAAAATACACAGAATTATTGAAATTATTACCAAGTTAATAATAGAAACAAGTGGATTGACAATAATTATCCTCATAAACATAAAGACATAATACACACAAGTTACCAAATCATCTTACTTAGGACATTGTTCATTAAAATGAAAATTGAGTTGTAAGATTAATATATATTATCAAATCAAAACGACATTACATAGATATTATCAATAAATATTGTTAGTAATGAATATAAATAGATATGAAAAATCTACAAGATTGAATTTAAGGAGTTTAATAAACCATGCATTAATTATAATTTACTCTCATTCTAGACCATATTGGTAAACCTTGAGACCTTTGATTTTGATGACCATTGAGCATAATATGAACTCTATATAATGAAGGTAAAATAAATAAGAGTTAATTGGGAAAATACATTGAACTTAATGTTAACAAGAACATTAAATTTTTAAAAAAATATAAATTACTCATTCATAATATTTTCAATATCAGAGAACACTTCACCCCACATTGAATTCAAATAATAAATTGTATTTATGAATGACTCGTACACAATTAAGATCCAATGGTACCTACATCAATTTATATTAAGATATATATATGTAAATGCATTTAATTACGTAACATAATTTTTCATAAATGTTATACAACTAACCCATTTACCCTCCATTATATGGAATAATCCACTTATCTTCCTCTTGAGTATTTTGCATCCTTTAAAAAACTTGTCTCACAATTTGAGTTCGTATTCTTTTCTTCTTAATGAGATACAACCAACTTGGATCAATAAATTTAATCACATCATTCAAATGTTTCTTTTTCAACTCATCATAAC
Source organism: Hippophae rhamnoides (assembly GCA_033030585.1). Taxonomy (NCBI): domain Eukaryota; kingdom Viridiplantae; phylum Streptophyta; class Magnoliopsida; order Rosales; family Elaeagnaceae; genus Hippophae; species Hippophae rhamnoides. The sequence goes on along the minus strand of CM065430.1, from coordinate 39,343,452 downwards.
ATCGCCTAGGAAATAAGTTCAAAAATTAATGACAAAGAATACAATCAAAATAAAATATCAAGTGATAACTTTTAACGTATAATAAAATTAAAAATAAATTAAAATTAAATAAAATAAGCGTATCTACAATTTGACAACAGAATAGCCAATCTTCACCTTTGTGTAAAATTGTTCTACACACTCAACTAATAGAAAAATAGGCAATTCATTGCCTAAGATTTGAACTTCCATTGAAACTTTAACAACAAAATCATTAACCGAAGATGCAAATGAGCATGCAACTATAAGAAATCTAACATGCTTCGGAAACCCACTAGTTTGGTCATATGTATATGAAATTGGTTTTTTTGTTGGTACCAAAGTAGGCTTCTTAGAAGATATTTTGTCCATCAGTTTTTCCTTTTTAGCTTCCTTTTTTATTTCCAATGGTAATAGGTAACTTTGATTTCTCCTTGTTCAAATCCTATTTATTCATAATATGAAGAAATCTAATAAGATTATATTTATATTTTTAAATTAATCAACAACGAATACAATATATAAACAATAAAGAAAATATCCTTACTACATCCTTTCCTAATATGACGAGATGTGGAGGCCAAGCAACAAATGAATTGACTGCTTCCGTAACTATATTATGTTCCCTTGTTGGTATAGGTAAGGGACAACTCTTTTCAATATCATCCACAACAGAAACCTTCCAACTCTCGTTCAAAGGTTGTCCATGACAAACACCACTAAAGGAATCACCTACCTTCCCACGTGCCACAATACGAGATGGTGTCTCATATGCAAGAAAATAATTTCTTCCCTATATAGTATTAGAACAAACATATATACTATGACTTAAACACCACACAAATCAAAATTAAAATATAAAAAAGAATGAATATTGAAGATTACTTACAACTAATCCTATATGAAATGTAGGCATATCATGAGGAGTGGCAATTCGTTGAATGTGTGGTGTAGATGTAGATGTAATATTATTTGTACAAGGAGTCTCATTGGAACTATCAATTGGATGATTATGTTCTTGATAATGACTTGAATGTCCCACACTCCTATCTCCTAATAACTCAGCTCTTAGTGCATATATCTTTGCATTCGTGGTATCAAACCTTGCAAGCTTTTCCTTCATTAATACCATATCATTTAAGATATTTACCATTTCATTGGATGGATAATTAGTACACTTTATAGGCATGCCAAAATATTTAGTAGATGTTGTATATTGGGAGCATCCTTTAATACGACCTGAATGATCCTTCCCTAATGCCATTACCATTGCATCTACACCTATCTCTTCTTCAATCTCACCACTATCAATCTTATCTTGTATTTTACTCTACAACAATTCAAACATAAAGTAATAAGCATAAATATAATCAACTAATCATAACATATTATCTAACATGTTGAATAATTACCACTTTTTTCACTTTATCTTGAACTTGTTTGCTTTTGAACTCTCCTTCTTTAGAAGTGTTAGCTACAATAAATACATGAGATCGTCGAATTTGTATGCCACCACTATTTGACTCCTATAGATATGTATAATGAGTTACAAAGACATTGTATACCTAAATATCTAACTAATTACCATTCAAACTTAATTTTAATAACTCAGCAATTGAATTCTTAGGTTGGAAAAACCCATTCTTCATGTATGATGATTATACTCATTATGCTTCCTCAGCTCAACATGTTCGCAACTTGATTTCTAATAAGAACACGTATATGAATAGGGTTGTTAGAGCATATGAATTCAAAATATTAAATGATAATATTTATACTTTTGTATTGAATAATATCTTGAATTTCTCAGATCGTGTGTAATTCACAAACACATTCCAATCATTGTGTACCCTTTCATACTTCTTAGATTTTTTGTATAGCTTCTTCTAATTCAATGTGTCCAAATAAGGTTTAATGTATTTTTTCCTCAAATATTTTGAATGTCTTCCATCCCGAAGCAACCGTTTTAATGCACTTACGTTTGAATGCCTTTGGAAGATTATATTTTTCCTATAAATTCACAAAAAAATTTAACAATAAAACTAAATAAGAAATAACCAAAAAGTACAAGCACAAGATCATATACTTATATTCAATGTTGCCCATATTCAACTAATCGTTTTTATTCTTTTCTTTCCAATTGGGTTGCATTCATAATCAAATTCAATTGTAATTTTTTCTATGCACGTTGATTTAGCAATTTTTTTCATCCTTGTTATACCTCTAAAAAATTTAACTTTTTCTTTTTTCCTTCTTTTAGATGGTCTTTCCGTATCTGAAGAAGTATAATCATTTGTAGAACTCTCCTCATCAGTGGAGTTGTGTTTATTACTAACTCTTTCATCCTTGTCACGATCGTCAAGAATCTCATTAGGATCCATATACCTATAGATAAAGAATGAAAACATTATAGATGAATATATATATATATATATCAATTTATAATCAAAAATAAATAATAAAAGAAATAATTATAGACATAAGTTGTAAATAGAAACAAACATATAATATATTTTACGATGCATACCTAACAAAAACAATGTAAATAAAGAAAAAGTTATCTTCCTCGATCAATCCAAGTTGGCTCACAATCATTACGCATATATATTGAATTATCATATTCTAAATCATTAGCATTATTTGAGTTAGGTATATTGTTCGCAAAAGATTCATATTTAGACAAAATTTCATTTAAGTCTTCCTCTTTATGATAAAACTCTCGCTTAGGGGGTATCAACACAATTGACCACTTTGTGTCAATAGGATCTTCTACATAGAATACTTGGTTAACATGAGTGGCCATGATGAATGGGTCATCTCGATGACCTATCTTACCAAGATTAACAAGAGTTAATCCTAATTCGCTCTTACAAATTGCACTTTGATTATCCTCAACCCAGTTACACAAGAATATTGGAACACAAAACATATGATATTCTAACTCCCAAACTTCTTGAATAATTCCATAATAAGTCCTTTCAGATAGTACTGGGTTATTATCCTTAGAACTTGCAAATTGTAAAGCTTGAGCATTTAACATAACCCCACTCTTTTGATTAACACGAATTTCATCCCTTGCCTTTGTTGTAAATCGAAAACCATTTATAACATATCTAGGATACTTGATAACATCATACCGCAGCCCCTTTACTATCCACCTTATAGTTTTTGTGATGAAATTATTAGGGACACTTAACTCATCCATAACTTTATCTCAAAACCAATAAATAAAATTACGATTGTGTTCATCTTGAAACCATTTCTCTCATTTTTCTCCTGTTCCGAGGTTCTACCTTTAACATATCCATGTACATCCTATTGCATATAAGTAATGTGAGTAACATATGAAAAGATAATTTAAGAAATTATGAAATGTATATTTAAATGAAATCATTTTTACCTTATGTATGGTTCAATGCACCAAACGATGACTTTGTTCCTATTGAACTTGCACAATGGTTTCAACTCAGCCTGAACTTATTGGTTCACCAATATTCTCTAAACCACCACCCAATGAAAACCTAGGCTAAGGGATTCCAATTGTGGATACACCAGATAGATACTCAAAGCAAAACTCAATAGCTTCTTCTACGATATAACACTCAACTATGCACCCCTCTAGTTGATTACGGTTACGAACATAACCTTTCAAAAACTTCATGAATCTTTCAAAAGGATACATCCATCGCATGTATACAAGACCACATAATTGCACTTCTCTAACAAGGTGAACAGTTAAGTGAACCATGATATCAAAAAATGAAGGTGGAAAATAATTTTCAAGTAAGCATAATGTCTCAACAAGTTCAACTTGTACTTTATAGCTCATATTCTACAATTGTTTTCTTGCAAATGGAATTGAAGAAAAAACAAAGACAAGTGATTTCACAACGAACATGCTTTGGAAGAATTGATCTAATTATCACCGACAATAATTTTTGTATAAGAGCATGACAATCATATGATTTTAAACCATAACTTTAAGTCTTGCATTGATACTAGGTTTTTAACATTTGATGAGTAACCTTCGTGAACTTTCAATCCTAATAAACATTTGCAAAATGTTATCTTTTCATCCCTAGAAAGTGTAAAACAAGCAAAAGGCAACTTAACCCCTGATTTCTGTTTAATGGGAGCTAGTTCTTTTCTAATTCCCAATTCTTTTAGATCCAAATGGGCAGCAATATCATCCTTTGTTTTAAAATGAATATCAAGAAGTGTTCCAATTAGAGTATCACAAATATTTTTTCTATATGCATCACATCTAGTATATGTCGTACAGGAAATGTTTCCCAATAAGGCAACTTCCAAAAAATTGACATCTTCTTCCAACATTTGTCACCGTTGACAGGATTTACCTTCTTCTTTGCAATCATTTTGAATTTTCTTTTCCCTATACTACCTTTTTCTTTTTGCATTTCTTTTCCTTTTTCTGTTCCTATGAATTTTCATTGTAATTGAGTCGTTGCTTTCAGAACTAAATCCCACTTTCCCAACTTCTTGAAGATCATACCTTGTAATTTTTGTAACACTTCTTCTCCCTGCAAAGCCACTAGAGTATCTTCTTCTTCATTATTACTTACACCTTTCTTTCGAGATCAAAACTTATGCCCTTTTGGCAAGAATCGGGTAAGTCCAGCAAAAGAAATCTTTTTTGAATGAAATAGATATTGAGCACAAGTTTTCTCATTGCATACTGGACATACATTGTACTTGGTCACATGTCCACACAAATTTTCATAAGCCGAAAAATCATTTATTGTCCACAATACCACTGCTTTAAGATTGAAGTACTCCTTTTTGTGAGTCATACACTTCAATTCCTTCATCCTAAAGTTTCTTCAAGTCATCAATAAGAGGCTCCAAGTAGACATCAATGTCATTACCCGTTTGTTTTGGTCCGAAAATTAACATGGAAAGCATCATAAACTTCCTTTTCATGCATAACCAAAGAGGAAGGTTATATGTGACAATAATCATTGGCCAACCACTGTATCTTCTACTTAGATTGTTATGAGGGTTGATCCTATCAGCAGTAATAGCAAGATGCAAATTCCTAAGCTCCGACCCAAAATATCGCCATTTTTCATCTACTACCTTCCAACATGAGGAATCTATTGGATGATGCAAAATATTATCCATGGATTTGTTATCTGCATGCCACGTCAACATCTTCGATGTCTCTGTACTTTTAAACATTCTCTTAAAACGAGGTATTGACGGAAAGTACCACATCACTTTAGTCGGCACTCCTTTTACTTCATTACCATTTGATGTAGGCTTTCACCTTGAAGTACCACACTCTGGACATTGAGTATCATTTTCATATTGTTTCCTATAAAGGATATAATCATTTGGACAAACGTGAATCTTTACATACTCCTTACCAAACTTACTCAATATTTTTTTCACTTCATACGTAGAAGTAGGCAACTCATTTATCTTTAGGAGCATTTCATGAGTTAACTTTAATATAGCAGAAAACCCATGTTTCGCTTTAAGGTTGTAAAATTTCACTATTGCAAACAACTTGGTGAAATTTGTGCAACAAGGATAAAATGGTTTCTCTGAATCTTCTAATAACTTGTTAAATTCATCCTGATTTATGTTGGGTTCATGTTCTATTGCATTTACTATCTCAATGGCGGAATCCTCCATATCTATGGATTTGATCCGATGGTTTAGTGATGTGTTTGTTTCATCATTCTCTTGAATCAGGAGTTCTCTATGCATATACCAATTTATATAAGTTCAAACAATCCCTTTACAAATAAGATGATCTCGTATATCATCAATATTTTGAAATTCTATGTTTATGCAATCTTTTCAAGGACATCAAATAGGCTTATCTTCAGCGGCATTCAACCAAGCAAAATTCAAAAACACTTCTATTCCTTCTAAATATCCTTGTGAAAATCTTGGCTTATGCATCCAAGATTTATCCATTCTAAATTACACAAATGCATGTAATGGTTAGAAAAAAAATTAGAAAGAAAAAATACAAGTATACACTTGCTCGTGAAAAGATTAAGGCGCGCAATTAAATGAAAGTTTTATGTCTCTCAATATGCTAACCTACCTTACTTTTTAAATAGGGTACTTTAGTCATAATTTTTATTTCAATTATGAAACATTATTTTTATTACGTCGTATATATTTTTAAAAAATCATAAAATTTATATAATAGTAAAAATAAAATACTGACTAATATAAAAAATGTTATTTTTATTAATATTCGATTAAAATGTATTATTTTAAGTAACAATTTAATATTTTTTTGATTGATTCAAAAAGATGAGCAACAATAGATTTTTCTATAAACTGGTATTTATATATATTGATTTAAATTTAAAAGATAATGAACAAAATCTAAACTCAACAAATGAAAATTTATAAATCCACTAGCTTTTCTGCAAATGGAAATTTGTATAGACTCATCGGCATGTATATAAACATACTTCCAAAATCTATACTCAGCAACAATGGCCAGTTCCTAAATCCTTAAGAATGTTACAAATATGTTCTTATGCAATAAAATGAAAAAAAAATCAGAGACAATTATCAGATAATAGGAGATGGATTTGTATAACACTGAAAAAATAACTCTAAGAAATGACTCATTATACATCCTAAGAAATATAGATTCATACATGAAATAAATAACTCTAACTAAAATGTATTATGCGCAGAACTAATCCACTCAGAATCAACACATATATGAATTGATATTGTAAAAATTGAGGGTATCACACTTATCTGGAGCTGGGTCATGAGCGACGACACTACAAATAGCTGGCAACGAGGTGCGAACAAGTGAATATGAATAGAAAAGAAACAGAGAGAAAAGAAGAAGAGAGGCCAGGGAAATGAGCTCTTTGTAAGTCGAGGGAGGTGTTGGAAAGGAGTTGTTGTTGTAATTCTACAATTTCTTCAACCGCGGCACATTGCGGTAATGCTCAGTGAGAAGGCAAATGACTCGCGATTTGATTGGGGAAGAGGGACGCATTGAACTTAATTTGGCTCGAGAGGGATTGCTAATATATTAATAATATGATATATATATATATCTTACTGTGCGTGGGAGGGAGAAAAAAAAGTGAAAAAATTTAATGTGTATATATATATATATATATTATATAAGAAATAAAAATACATTAAATTAGATTAATAATAGAGAAAAATAAAAAAAATTGTAAAGCAATTTTTGTATTTCTTTTAAATGAATAACATACAGTATTTTAATATTGAAAACTCTATTATTTTAATTATAATCACAGTCATTTAATAATCGTGTCTATATAAATTTGTTTATATATATTTAAATATTTTTTGTAATTTAACTTATAGTTAAAGTTATTGAAAAAATCGAGACTATATATATACACTATAACCTCGTTTTTTATCAAACTGTGACCAAAAACCTATAATCTCGGTTTTTAAAAGAATCGAAGTTAAAATCTCAAGATCAAAAACACATATTATAGTAGTGCCCATTTTAGCTCCCACGATGAATTCATATATTTAATTTTATATTTAATTAATAATAAATATAATAATAATATTACTATTCGTTCGATAAAGATAAAGAGATATACAAAACATAAAAAAAAAGTAACAAAAAACATAATTTTTTTTAAATAAAACTATTACTAACTCTCCTACATTCACGCTGTAGTATTGTACACACAGAATATGAATAAAAGCTCCGTCCAGCTCCTGCAGTAACTACTTAAGATGATAGATAAGGAAAATTGATATTTGCGTACCATCAGAAATTAATATCAAAATAATTTAAATTTTTTAATATAAATTTTACTCTATCATTAGTAAAAATAACTTTAGTAATAAAGTCACCTTAAATAAATAGTTTTTGTTAAGTCGCGTTAAGAAAGACCAAGAGTCTTTTTATGTCTAGTAATCCTCTAAATCATGCTCATTTCTTGGGCTCGAGTTAAATTTGAGTTCTAAGAATTTTCATCTAAAATGATTACTTATTATAAGTAAAAAAAAATAAAATAAATTACAAAGTGAATTGTTGTTTTACAATATTACTAAAAAGATAAATGTTAATTACAAATACGTACGTATTTGTTCACACTTACATAGTGTACCACTTGTAAAAAAAAACTTTAAAAATAATATATTTTTTATATTTTAAGAAAATTACAGCATGTAATACACCATTAATTAATTGTAAGCACGAATATTTATATAAATCTGTTAATATTTAACATTTCTCTTGTTAAAATAAAGACTCAACTTTTCTTTTATCTTTATTTAAAAGTCAGATACATACGTTAATTCCAATTATACCCAGACTCCTAGTCATGTTTTAGTTTCCACCAAAAAATTGACCTAAACTTGCCACGAAAAACAATGTGCATGCATATTATTTTCTAAAGCATTATGAGTGTCTCACAAGTCACAATGAATTCACGTTATTAAAGCATAGAAGATAATCAAAGTAAACCCTAATCATTCCTACCAAAAAGCCTATGACCTATTAAAATTTAAAACGTGTAGATTACTAATCATCTACCATGCTGCCTTTTGTCTTTCGTGATGATATGAATTGCTAATTTATTTAATATGATATTGAAACTATGTTTCTCTTATATTAAATAATATTTAGATATATCTATAAATTTATATTTATCGTGTAAATTATTCCTTTCATCATTCTTCCGTACTAATTTTTAAGAACATGAGATACTTAAGTATTAAGTATTAGTTTCGAAGACGAAAAATGATGAAATAAATAGATTACACCGTTAACATTGATATATGTGTCCGTCTAGATACCCTTCGACGTAAATAACATGTATTTCAACCATATTGAAATATAATTAAAAAATCTAAAATATTTTTATTGTATTAACGTTTACATAAAGTAGCATAATGTTTTTACATAAAATTTCATTTTAATTATCATAAAAAAATTAATTTTTACTTTTTTAAGATTTAAATAAATTTATATTATTTAATATAATAAAAAATAAATATATTTTTTTCGTTTTATAATTAAAGAAATACTAGTTCAGTAATTTTAGATAATAACTAATATAATTAATTAGTCCTTACCGTTGCCTTTTCGTTGTATGTCATTTATCCGATCAACATGGCAATTGTAATTTTGATATTTTTATAAATTAAAAGTGATAATATTATTATAAAGGATTGTAATTTTAATATTTTTATAAATTAAAAATGATAATATTATTATAATAATTTTTATTTTTATTTTTATTATTATAATAATAATAATAATATATAAAATATTTATTTTATTTTAAATATTAATTATATTTTATTATTATTATTTTTACGTAAACCCTTAAGAAAATAATTTTAACCCTAAACTCACAAATATAACCTTAAATCTTAATTCATAAATATAATTTTAAAACCTATAACCTACCCTAAACCCTAAGCCCTTAATTCTCAAACCCCAAATCTCAAAACCCTAAACCTTATTTAGAAAAATAATAATTTTAATTTTAAGTAATAATTATTTAGAAAAATAATGATTTCAATAATGTATTTTATCTGGCAAAAAAATAACAATTAAATGATATTATTTAAATTTTAATGAATATAGGGATATTAAGGTAATGTTTTCATTTCATTTCAATTATAAACTAAAATACTATAATATTAATTTCAATAATAAAACTAAATAATACTATTTTCTTTCCATTCTCATTCACATCCTATCGCGTGAACCAAACGTCAACTTAGTTAATTTGTATCTTATATTAATATATTTTTGATCGATTTAATAGACAAAAATTAATAATATAAACATAATATTGATATAATTAGATAAATGTAATATTTAGTTTATATAATAAATATAATATTTTAGTTGGTAAATTTTTAATTTTTTTATTAAGAATATAATTTTAAATTTATTTTTATTAATTAATTTAATATAATAATAATTAAAAAATGAAAATAATTTTTTATCTTGTAAATGAATATACTTTTTAGTATATTATTTAATATTTTAAATTAAAGGAAAAGAAAAAAATACGGTGAAACTTTTACATTAAAATTATACAAAATTACATCAAAATAATGCAATAGGTCGGAGATTTTTTCACTATCTTTACCATTTAATGGGTGAATGGTCGTTCTAAAATCTTAAAATCAACTTTCCTTTTGATTTTAGGAAAGTATAATAGTATAATTCACAAGTTCGAGAAATAATAATTAAACGTGGTATATATATATTTTTATAATTAAATATATTTAAAAAATTATTATGATAATAATAATTTAAATATAATAATATTACTATCAAAATTAAAATATACTATCTAATTAAGTTTGTTTTCTTGAAGCTTCTAAAATACTTTTAATAGTAAAAATAGGAAAAGAAATAAAAAAATTATAAAAAAATAATATTGAATAATTTTTAATTAGATTTACGATAATTTTAATATTAAATATATTTAAAATATGTTAGATGATGTTTAATAATAATTTTTAAAATAAAATAATTTAATAAAAAAATATATAAAAAGAATATAAAAATATTATTTTTTAAAGTTAAAATTTTTAATAATAATATTTTAATTATTTAAAAATATCTTTATAAAAAATACTATCGAGCTCTTCTCAGTGAATCAAATTATATGTTTGTTACTTTAATTAATTAATTAATTAATTTTTAACTAAAACATAAACAAACTTATTAATATGTAATAAATTTATTATTAGATTTGCGTAAGTTGATAGAATATAATCGACTGGACCAACACAACAGGTACATTTCGAATACCCTCCACTTAATTTAGAACATTTTTAAAGCGTGTAGATTGTGTAGAAAGAACACCGACAAAACGAATATTAAAAAAAAAAAAAACAATTTGTCTAAATCGTATAAATAAAAATAAATAATAAAAAAACATATTTCTCTTAACCTAAAACCTAAACGTTTAACCAGAAACTGACAACCAATTAATTAGGAAAAAGAAAAACATTTCACTTTTCATTCTCTGTTTCCTTCTTCACTCTCTCTCTCTCTCTCTCTCAATTTTCTCCCCAACTCCGGAGGATACAGCCCAAGCCACCACCATAATCTGGGTCCCTTCCAAACTCACCTCAAGAACTTTTTCTAAATCACATAATTATTACATTAGTTTTCTTCTCGTTCTCTCTCACTATATTTTTCATCTTCTCTATTACGCTTCTTTATTTTCTTCCACATACTCTCTTCTTCTCATCACACTTTCTTTCCCTCTCTAAGATTGACAAAATATTAAGCCCATCCAGGTTACAGAGGAGACTTGGCTTGTGAAGGAATCAAGTTAGTTACAAGCAAACCTTTAGAAGATTGTTTTGCTTTTCTGTTTCTTTAAAATAATTGAGATATTGAAAGAAAGTGCATTTAGCATTCATTCTCTTGCTTTTTCTTCATATCGGGTTCGGCTTCCTTGACATGGGAGCTGAACAGAGTTGTCTAAAGTGCAAAAGTGAAATTTTTGCGCGAGTTGAGACCACAATTTTGATTAAAGATCGGTTTTTGATTTGGGTTTTCTAGATTTGAAGAGGTGGTATTTGTTTGATTCAGTAGTGAGTCATGGACACTAGAGGTCGACTTATTGCTGGGTCTCACAACAGGAACGAATTTGTGCTGATCAATGCTGATGAAAATGCACGGGTAAGGGGCTCCCAAAATCCCTATATTTAGCCTCTGTTTCGAATTGGGAAATACCCATTTGATGATTATGCTTTTTTCTATTGTCGGTCTGATGGAAATGTTGCAAATTAGGGTTTTTTTCTGTTATTTTGGTACATTGTGTATCCTTTCATTCTGATTTGAGTGATGCAGGAACCTTCTGGTTGCTTTTTGTCAATATGGGCTTTTGCTGTTGTAACTGAAAGTTGTTATTTTGACTAATAATCGAGTGTGTTTATTTAGGGTAGTGATTTATTGAAACTTGAGTCTTTGAGATAAAATGATAGTTCGTTGCCAATCTGGCCCGAAGATAGCGTTTTGATGAAGAACGTTAAGATTCCGATTAAGATTTGTGGTAGATCCTCAAGATCTCTCCACTGCCACTTTCCCATCTATCCCCAAATTCTCTGTATACAAATTTACGTTTCTGTATATCTGGATGTACTGAGCAAAACATGTTAATCATTTTGATTATCTAGTTTTCAAGATCTACAAATATTAGTTGGATCCTAATTCAGGGAGAAAGGATGATGAAAACACCAAATTGCTTTGAGTTCACCTTTGCATAGTGTAAGTTATAGAGATAACTGTCGGCAGTCAGAACTTAGAAATGCTTATATTACAGTGCTGGATGTGGAAAAGGACTCCCAAGTCAATTGACTTTTTCTTTGAAAGAATTAAGTCTATTTGGGATTTGTATCATAATTATAAATTAGAACATTTAAGAAATGGACTTAAATTAACCATCTTTTCTGTTTTCTATGAAAGAAAGGAATTTTGTCACCATTTTGACGGCTCTCACGTTTTTACAGATCAAGTCTGTGAAAGAATTGAGCGGGCAAATATGTCAGATTTGTGGAGATGAAATAGAGATTACCGTGGATGGAGAACTCTTTGTTGCTTGCAATGAATGTGCTTTCCCTGTGTGTAGGCCCTGCTATGAATATGAAAGAAGAGAGGGAAATCAAGTTTGTCCTCAGTGTAAAACAAGATACAAGCGCCTTAAAGGTTAGAACGTATACTTATTACTCCCCTGGTTTCTCTCCTATTTTGATGACCTGTTAACTTACATGATGACTTGCAGGTAGTCCTCGGGTTGAAGGTGATGAAGAAGAAGATGACATTGATGATTTGGACAATGAATTTGATTATGATATGGACAAGGCTCGTGATGCAGTGTTACCTGCACGTGCCACCCGTGGATCTCAATCTAATTTATATGGAGTTCCTTTGCGTTCAGATCGCCCAGAACGCGAATCCTCTCCCCCTGGTACTGAAATTCCATTGTTGACCTATGGCGAGGAGGTAATTAAGTCGTGTTATGAGTCTGTCTTTAATTGCCATACTTTTTCTTGAATAATGCATGTAAGTTGCATTGAGAAAATGTATAGTGAATGTGATATGATTAATTAGCAATACTTATTTTATGAATAATTTACTCATTACCCTGAAGTTTCTTTTTCACCCTTTTAGGATTTTGACAATTCTTCTGATCGGCATGCTCTCATTGTGCCTCCATATATGGGCCAGGGGAACAGAGTCAATACAATGCCTTCCACAGATCCATCTATACCTTGTAAGCATTCTTTTGGGTGAACAACATGCCTAGTAGTTGTTTTGGTCTGTTTGAAATTACCTATCCTTTCAGGTGCTTATACTTCTATTTTCAATGTTGTAGTGCAACCTAGACCAATGGTTCCTAATAAAGATGTTGCAATATATGGGTATGGAAGTGTAGCGTGGAAGGATAGAATGGAAGAGTGGAAGAAGAAACAGAATGAAAAGCTTCAGGTTATAAAGCACCATGGAGACACTGTTGGTGGGAATTCTGGCAGAGATGAACCGAACGATGCTGATTTGCCTTTGTAAGTGACCAACATTGTTGACATGACTCGGTATTTTACAGTATTATTTTTTATCTTGTAAATTGCAGTGTAAATTTATTGTTTTGTCTACCTTGGCATTCTCATTATTGTTTTCTCCCACATTCAATATAATCAGGATGGATGAAGGTCGGCAACCGCTCTCAAGAAAGATGCCCATCCCTTCAAGCAAAATAAATCCATACAGAATGATTATAGTTCTCCGCCTTGTTATCCTTTGTCTCTTTTTTCATTATAGAATACTCCATCCAGTTAATGATGCGTATGGCTTATGGCTGACATCTGTCATTTGTGAAATATGGTTTGGTATATCATGGATTATGGATCAATTTCCTAAATGGTATCCAATAGAACGAGAGACATACCTTGATCGTTTATCATTAAGGTAAAAAAGTTGGTCCCACTTGGTGTAATTTGACATTATTGTTTGATCTGGTAAAATAGATACAATAGATAGTTTCTGATTTGACTTGGCTTTTTTGCTGATTTGCCCCTATGTTTTGAATAATTTTTTACTTCATTATTCACAGATATGAAAAGGAAGGAAAACCATCTGAGTTAGCCAATATAGACGTTTTTGTCAGTACTGTTGACCCTATGAAAGAACCTCCTCTAATTACAGCAAATACGGTTCTTTCTATCCTTGCTGTTGATTATCCAGTTGATAAGGTTGCTTGCTATGTCTCTGATGATGGTGCAGCCATGCTGACTTTTGAAGCCCTTTCTGAGACGGCTGAATTTGCTAGGAAATGGGTTCCTTTTTGTAAGAAATTTAACATTGAGCCCCGAGCCCCAGAATGGTATTTCTGTCAGAAAATGGACTATTTGAAAAATAAAGTTCATCCAGCTTTTGTCCGGGAAAGACGTGCAATGAAGGTATCTGCATTATTCTCAACTCTTTTATTGTTCATGCAAATTTCATTTATTCATATTTATTTGTTGAATGTCCTTGACAATTGTTTCCTTCAGCTTTTTTTTTAGATAATTCTTAAAAGTAGATTAGAGTTTATATTAATGAATTCCACTGTTTTTTTCCATTAACAGAGAGACTATGAAGAATTTAAAGTAAGGATCAATGCTTTGGTAGCTACAGCACAAAAGGTTCCTGAAGATGGGTGGACAATGCAGGATGGGACTCCTTGGCCAGGGAACAACGTGCGCAATCATCCTGGCATGATTCAGGTGGGTTGATACTTCGATGAGTTACTGTCGGTGATCTATCATTGTAAAGTGCATACATTGATAAAATCAAATGGGTCCTTTATATGATTTTAGGTTTTAGGTAATGCTATATCCTAAATATCTCTATTCTGATTTGTATTCAGGTCTTTCTTGGTAATAATGGAATTCATGATGCAGAAGGGAATGAATTACCTAGTCTAGTATATGTTTCTCGTGAAAAGAGGCCAGGTTTCGAACACCATAAGAAAGCTGGAGCCATGAATTCTTTGGTAGTTAATTTCCTCAATTGTTTTCTTCATGTTTCTTGATAATGGGCTTTGGTTGTTACTGACTTTTATTTCTTTGTTATATTACGAAGATACGAGTCTCGGCGGTTCTCTCAAATGCACCTTATCTTCTGAATGTTGATTGTGATCATTACATCAACAATTGCAAAGCACTTAGAGAAGCTATGTGTTTCATGATGGATCCTACATTAGGGAAGAAAATATGTTATGTGCAATTTCCCCAGAGGTTTGACGGAATTGATCGTCACGATCGATACTCAAATCGGAACGTTGTATTCTTTGATGTAAGTATACAATCTCCTGTTAGATGAAAAAAAAACTTGTTATGTTGTTATTTGGTATCTAATTCAACTAGTGAAAACAGATCAACATGAAAGGGTTGGATGGTATACAAGGACCAATCTATGTCGGAACTGGGTGTGTTTTCAGAAGGCAAGCGTTGTATGGATTTGATGCTCCGTCCAAAAAGAAGCCTCCAAGTAGGACCTGCAACTGCTTGCCAAAGTTGTGTTGCTTGTGTTTTGGTTCGAGAAAGAACAGTACCTCAAAGTCAAAGAAAGAGAAGAAGAAACTGAAGCCTAGAGAAGCATCAAAGCAAATACATGCACTTGAGAATATTGAAGGGGGAATTCAAGGTAAGGATAAGGGTTGAAAAGTTGTTATCCCATGTTTATACGGTTTACTTCTCTTAATAAAGGAATATCTCTAGCAATTGATGCTTTTTGTTACTTGCAGCATCGAGCTCTGAGACATCTGTGATGAAATTAGAGAAAAAATTTGGGCAATCCCCAGTTTTTGTTGCTTCCACCCTTCTGGAGAATGGTGGAAATCCTAAAAATACCAGTCCTGCATCTCTCTTGAAAGAAGCAATCCAAGTTATAAGCTGCGGGTATGAAGATAAAACAGAATGGGGAAAGGAGGTACGTGATGATTTATTTGATGCCATTGAGATCTTATCGTCCTAGTTCTACTTTTGTTTCATATTGCATCTGATTCTTGTTACAGGTTGGCTGGATTTATGGTTCTGTTACTGAAGATATTCTGACAGGCTTTAAGATGCACTGCCATGGTTGGCGATCTGTGTACTGTATGCCAAGAAGGCCTGCTTTTAAGGGTTCAGCTCCTATTAATCTTTCAGATCGTCTTCACCAAGTTCTACGTTGGGCCCTTGGTTCGGTTGAGATTTTCTTGAGTAGGCATTGTCCTGTATGGTATGGCTACGGAGGTGGCTTGAAATGGCTTGAGCGTTTCTCCTACATAAACTCTGTTGTATATCCTTGGACCTCTATTCCTTTGCTCGTCTATTGTACTCTGCCTGCTGTCTGTCTTCTCACTGGGAAATTCATTGTTCCTGAGGTAACTCTAGTTTCTCTCTATGGTATGAATACATGTTTCAGAGCGTGTTTGAATGCTCTACTTAAAAGCACTTGTGAGGACAAAAGCACTTTCATTTGTGTTAAACAATAAAATTGAAGCACTTTAATGAGTTTTAGGCCCTCACATACATTCAAGTACTTCATAAGAATTTTTGTGACTGTTTATAAATAAACCCTTTATTTTGGGAAAAGCATTACATCGGCATGTTCTATTTCATTATTTACTCTATAAAATTACGTCAATTGTTCATTTTTATTGCTTTTACTATATCATTATATATAGTATTCAGACTCTTTTTGTAATTATACCAGTGCCTTTAATATTTTTTTGGCCAAACGCATAACTACTCTATAAAACCACTTCTAATGGAAAATGCTTCTTAAAGAACCACTTAATTTGGAACTCATTTTTTGAGTTGTGCATTCAAACGCTCTCTTAATAAGGTTTGAGCCTCTGAAGGTAGATACATGTTCTCTGCTATGCTTGAGTCAAGCCTATTCTTTAAAGCTGCACTTGAATGTATCTAAAGGCTGCATGATTTGGTTTATCATATTGTTTGATTCTTTATGTTGGTTCACGTGCTCTGCTTGTTATTTCAACCTAATTGATTCAAATTAACTCTGGTTTCAAATTTCTATCTGACTTTACAGATAAGCAACTATGCAAGTATTATTTTTATGGCTCTTTTCATTTCGATTGCTGCAACGGGTATCCTCGAGATGCAGTGGGGTGGAGTCGGGATAGATGATTGGTGGAGGAATGAACAGTTTTGGGTTATTGGAGGGGCTTCATCACATCTATTTGCTCTTGTCCAGGGTCTACTTAAAGTGTTGGCTGGTGTAAGCACAAACTTTACTGTCACGTCTAAGGCTGCTGATGATGGAGAGTTTTCAGAGCTCTACATCTTCAAATGGACATCGTTATTGATTCCTCCCATGACTTTATTGATAATAAACATAGTTGGAGTGATAGTTGGGATTTCAGATGCCATCAATAATGGGTACGATTCATGGGGTCCATTATTTGGTAGGCTGTTTTTCGCTTTCTGGGTTATTATCCACCTCTACCCGTTCCTTAAAGGGTTGCTCGGTAAACAAGATCGAATGCCCACAATTATATTGGTATGGTCAATTCTACTTGCCTCGATCTTAACTCTCTTGTGGGTTAGAGTCAATCCATTTGTGTCAAGAGACGGTCCTTTGTTGGAAGTTTGTGGGTTGACTTGTGATTAAAATAAGAATATGTTCCTAAATTGGTAGCTAGGAAAGTTTGATTGGGGTAGAGCTACTAAGGTTTGGCCTTTTGGGGGAGGGGTGTGTAGATAGAAAGGGCCAAGTGGTGGGTGGATGGGGGGGGGCTTACACATTGTTATTTTTCTTTTATTAAATTCTTTTATTTCATTTTCTGTTGGTCCTAGGGTTTTGCTTGCCTCATTCCCTTGTAGCTTTGTATTCTAAGAGAAAATAATATTATTCATTCCCATGTCTTTGATGGGGAAAATTTATACGTACGTTTAACAAGAGAGGAGCTTAAAAAAGAGTTTTTTAGGTTCTTTAGGACCTTGTGATACTGTTATATGGTTTTTACGTCAGAACAAAACTTGGAAATGCTAAGGGATGTTACTTGTTGGGGTCTCCTGATGGTTGTAATCTTATTTTCGAACCACTTGAATTGTAATTTCTTATCCTGTTTGGTGGATGATGAAAATACTCAATAAAAAGGAGTTTTTCTGTGCATATCTAAACTCTTTGCACCATATGTTCACCCATTGAATATTGGGTATTAAATTGTCTTTAGTTTTGTTAAAAGGTAAATTATTGCTCGGTATTGGATAAAGTGTGGATTGAAATGCGATGTCTCATTAGCATATAGTATAATTTATAAATTTTGTAAGTTTATTTTATCTTTTTTCTTGTTTATTTGGTTGGTATGATAATGAGATGGTATATAATAATGAAATATTTTATTCTAAATGATTTTAAATAGAATAAATAAAATTATAATACAATAAAAAATAGGATTATTCATGGTTATTAATGATGTTAAATGAGACATAACTGTCGTGAACAAATAAGTTATCTCAAGGATGGGATAATTTATTTTACATTTAAAATGGTGTTCCTACCAAGCTTAGTTTAGGATTTAGGATGAACCAAGCTTAGTTTGTCTTTGTATTTTATTTCCTACCGTTGCAATTTGCTTGTTACACTTACACCAGAGTGTTTTTTGAAAAAACAAAGGTCATAAATACTTTTTAATTAAATGAAATTTAGTAGTAGTATTTTATAAAAAATAAATAAATAAGAAATAGTAGAAATAATCTTTTTTATAATAAGTAATAATTAATAAAAATAAATAAAAAAATAAAAAAGGAAAACATTTTTAATAATATATATAGTTTATTATAGAATATGTAATAAAGAAATGAATATTGATATTAAAAACGAAAATATAAATATACCATTCATTATAGATAAACTATATAAAAAAAATATTAGATATATCAATTTAAGAGAAATCTAAATATTAATAATAACATATTTTATAAAAGAAATTAATATACTAATAAAACTAACACTATTAGATAATAGAATAATAAATATGAAATATGTTTTATTAAAAATAATCCATAAAATCTAGTATATTAGAAAATAAAATTCATAACATAGGTTTGTCATTAATATTAATGATAATAACCTAAATCAAATATTAAGTTTAATCTTTAAATTTGAAAGATGATATTTAATAAAAAAAGAAAATCATTCATTTTAAATATACTACCCAATATAATATTCATTAATAAACAACCATAATAGTTCAATATATGAACAAAATTAATTCATAAAATATAATAAACTTTTCAAGAAATTTGACAAATAGTAAAACCAAAAATATTAAAACTTTCAAATACTTAAAAAATGAAACTTAGATGTTAAAAGAAAAAACATTTGATACCAGGAAAAAAATATATCAATGTTTTATGTTTATAGAACTTAAAGAAAAAACCTCTAACATAACTAAAACAAGAAGTCAAACAAATGAAAGAATTAGTCCATGACGTGATACTAGAAAGAAAATAATACAAATATTATCCTAATAATATTTAAAAATAAACTATATGATATAGAATTAGATCGTAATAGAAACATAACAAACATATCAAAAAATTAAATAAAAATAATGAAAACTTTAATTATTTCAGCATAAAAAATATATATAACACAATAATTAGAGCATCAAGTCTTTATAAGACATAAATGAAAATAAAAAAAAACTTATAAAAAAAGAGAGAATATGATTATAATAAGATACAAGGAGTTTATAAAATTAAGAATAAATATAAATAATATATCTAGAGACACTTAAATTTTAGGTTATAAGTTTGATATATTTGTAGGATTAAAAGAATAATTACTTATGAGATCAGATGCATTGATATATGAGAATAGAAAAATAAAAAATGAATAAAAACCTAAAGATAAAGAAGAAGCTATAAACTTAGATTAATAAAATCTAGAAATAATTACAAGAAAAATTTATGAACATTGAGAACAAAGACATAGAAAAATTAGTTAGTATGTTAACTCTAATTTATGAAAAACTTGGAAGATTTTACGGTGAA
This sequence comes from Hippophae rhamnoides, assembly GCA_033030585.1. NCBI lineage: Eukaryota > Viridiplantae > Streptophyta > Magnoliopsida > Rosales > Elaeagnaceae > Hippophae > Hippophae rhamnoides. Next base: position 39,323,400 of record CM065430.1, on the reverse strand, counting down.
AAACTTTGTACAAATAAAAATAAAGATGATATGATAATAGTCAATAAAAATGATTTTGAACCCAAAAAATATGATCCCAAAAAATCATATAAAACCTATTTCGTTACCAATTTCTCGTCAAGGAAGAACATCTGACCCACATAGTGAAGAAATAAACAAGCAAAGGCCAAAAGAAAATGACATTCCTTATAGAAGAAAACAACAACCCAAAATATAATAAGGATTACATTGGGGAACTAGAGATAATGTCCCACTAGAATTCATACTTCATGAAAATAAAAGATATGATATTTTATATATAGATTATATAAGAGATAGGAAAAAAGTCTTAGATGAATGGTCTAGTGGTATGAGTTTAATCATACAAACTTTTCCAACCACATAATCAGACCCTTCAACTTGTAAAATCTTAATAACTCACAAAATGATAGAAAATATTAAAATTTGGTTTACAAATTTAACATAACAACAACATTTACAAATGCACGAGAATGCTTACACATGTGGGTAGTGCTTATATACTGTAGTAAATGGAATATATAAGAAATTTAATGGAGAAAACAAATGTAGATATATCATTGAATCTTATGAATATCAAATTAAAGAAGCCAAATGACATTTAACAAATATGAAAATATGTAATAAGTGTTATATTGATTCGTTTATTTGTGAATATAAAATGTATTCTTACAAGTTACCATCCCTTTTGTAAGAAAATTATAAGGAAATTTTTTTACCTAGAAATTATCTAAAACATTACATAAAACTTTAACATAATGTGAAATAAAATAAATAGAGAAACTATACATATGCCTTAGAAGAAAGAATAAGAACTCTCAAAAATTGAATAATCATTAAATGTCAACAAAGATAGTAATATAAGAGGAAATGGTAAACTCTGTTCTGATACAAGAGATTTTAGGATGTTATAAAAATGTGGATGTAACTGATAAGTACTTAAAAATACTAATATTTTGTGATTTTATTGTACTTAAATGAGATAGATAAATTTTATTATACCGTGTTTATATTATTATTTATGTAAATCTATCTGTTCGAAATCACATGTATATTTATTTTTGCATTTTAAGTGTTTTCAGTTTCAAAATAGATAAAATTTTCAACACATGAAGAAAAACACATAGAGAACTTATTTTACACCCTACGAGCTTAAAATATTAGGACATGTAAGCCTTATATGAATGACCAACAAGTTGGTAAAGTATACAAGGTACAATTGAAGAAAAGTGAAGCATACCATGACGAGGGTTATAATGTGCTATGATTCACTCTGTTAAGTATGGATTTACTAGGAAAGTTGAGTATCGTGTGTCATAGAGTGAAATAAGTGGTGGCGTGACTTGTTTGGGATGACTTTGACAAAGCTAAATGTAACTTGTGCCACGGCATGCCTTTACAAATTTGGCTGAAAGCCCTATGTATCAGCCTTTTTCCTATAAATATTATGCTTAGCCTCCAAGTTTAACATGTATTATATTATTTTAATTTTTCTTTTCTCAGAAGTGTCAGATTTCTTAGTTTATATTTTCTCAATTTTTTTGTTTTATTTTTAGACACAAAAGGTTAGACTTATAATAATAAAGAGGTAGATCATTAGGAGGTTTTTCAGATAAAGGAAAATACAACATATAGATAGTTTATTAAAAAATGCATTGAGGAGCAAGATTCCAATTAATGAGTAAGAAATGCTGGCTATCTTTAATTGGTATTATAGATCTGACTTGTATTCATTTATTTTTATATACAAATTAATCTTTTTTGTATTTTATGATTTTATATCCTAATGCTATTTTTAAACTATTGATCATATAATTTAATTTGAATATGTTTGACTGATTTTAATTATGAGAATTTAGTTTTGTTGCCATGTTTGTGCAGATTAATTCAGGTGAATATTTTTATAAAAAAATTGAATATATTTCTTAATTCAAGATCCGTGACAAAATTTATTATTGATTAATGTACTGACAACATATTTTTCATAATAGATTTAAAATATGAGAATTTGGTTTCAAAAATGTCATCTAGATCTAATTTTGACACCTTCAATTAATAATTTCATAAAAAACATTGAATTAAATAGTTTGTTATTTTCTTAAAAATAAAGAATAATTTAATTTATTAGTTAATGATTTAAGTGTTTTGATTAAAAAATAAACTAATATCCGCCAAAAGACTTTTGCACACATAAAAGTAAAAATCAATAATATGAATTTATATTTTTATTACGCTAATTAGTTTTAAACAAGTATGGTTAGCTAATTTTTCTCATAATTGTTTTACTAATTATTAATGGCATATCTACCTTGATTTGTTTGAATCGAAACTATCTTTAGTTATTTTATTATTTTGTTATTGGTTTAGTATTTTCAAAAACTCAATTATTGCGATGGAATGTTTAAGTTTTTGTTTTTTGTGTTTTCTTCCAAGAAATTTGATGAATTATTTATTTTTGTGTTTGCTTTTAAGAAATTTGATGAATTATCTAAAATCATGTAGTTTCTTTTTAGACAAATTTTGCGAGTATAATTATCCCTTATTATAAGTGATTTGAACGCTTAAAAGCTATTTAACAAATATAAAATTTGACTATGAAGTTTTTGTGCATTAATAACATAAAATCTTATAAATAAAAGTATAAAAAATATAAAAATACAAAAAATTCATAGAACATAAATTTAGAAAACAAAACCTAAAAATATGAAAGAACGTATAACAAAAAATCTTATATAAAAAAGTTACTTTAGGTGAGAAAGGTACAAGCCACCAGAAAACAAAAATTAAATGTTATCAAAGAAAAAAATGTAGATGTTAAATATGAAATGCAAAAGAATATTACGTTAATAAATGTACTAACAGGTTTCAATATAAAAAATAATTTAATTTTTTTTCATAAAATAAAAAATCTTAGAAGAAACATTCAAGTTTGAATTACAATCAATAAAGGAATCATATATAGATGATACTTCTATATTTATCTATTAGTAGAAATCAAAGAAAAAATAACTAACTCAAAATATGAATATGAATATGAATGATTTGTATAGTATTACAAATATAAACAATTCTTATATTAAAGTAGGATTAAAATTTAAAAGTTACACTTATTACAATTCACATGCATATGTAAATAAAAAATTATATGTATAGCTAGTAAATATGTATTTTTAGAAAAACTTTGAAAGCAAGCACCAAAAGGTTTAATTACAAGAATTACTAATAATACTACAATAAATTTTCATAAAGTCTTAAAAGTTGTAGATATAATGATAGGAACAAAGAAATTTATATTTCTATCATATATAAATAAGAAACATGAGTTGATTGATTAATAAGAAATAATTTTTTAAACTTATATCAATCTTTTATACAATATTTAGACAAAATAAGTCCAACAATACTAGATGATCAAACTATTTATTTTTCAAAAGAAAAAAATTTGGCTATAATATACCTAACTTTTATGCAACAATATAAAAACAAAAACAATGTGAGATAAGTATAAAGCAACAACAAAAATCTTATTTAAAAAACCTTTAATTAGACATAGAAGAGAAACAAAACTATTTTCTTAATAAAACCTAGGAAGATAAAGCCTTAACAGACATAGAAAAAATTTAAAAATAGTAAGCTCAAAAAATATTTTAGATCCAAAAGTAAATAAATATAAAATAATTACTAACATAAACCTAGAGACCTTAACAAAGTTATTAAAGTAAAATCCATGATTTATATACTAGAAGATATAATTGAGTTTGAAAAATAGATTCAAGAACTTTTGAATCTAAAAGTTATAATACCAAATAATTCACCCCACTTTAGTCCAACCTTTTTGTTAGAATGATGATGAACTTCATAGCATTGAATAAATAAACTATTGATGATGAATAATTTATTTCAAAGAAAGGAATTATCATCATTAATAGAAGAAAAGAAATAATTCTCATGTTTTGATTACAAAAATGGATTTTGGAAAATAAAACTGGATGAGGAATCTCAAAAATTGATTGCATTTAGTTGCTCTCAAGGACAATTCTAATGGACTGTTGTACCATTTAAGTTAAAATAAACTCGAGGTATCTTTCAAAGTTATATGAACAATATTTCTAAGAGATTACAAAATATTTATTGTTTTTAAATAGATGACAATTATAAATAAGGAACATTAGTGAGATGGCAATAGTGGTTTAACCACTACAATTTTGATGTCGAACATTTTCCAACAAACAAGTATAATTTAGCAAATGCTTTTACAAGAGAATTAGTACCTTTAACTATTTTTGCTCTTACAGAAATGAAACATCTTAATACCAAGATAAAGATAAAGGAAAAGAAGATAAAAATCATTCAGGAACAACTCGAGCTTTAATACCTAAAGAGGTCTCTTTTGAAAACATGAATTAAATATGAAGAACTTAACAATTCAAAAACAACATTAGGGTCCAAAAAATATAAAGAGTAATCCACCCCAAAGATTCATTCTAATGAAGGTAAAACTTATAAAGAAAGAATTCAAAATGAGAAGGAAGAAACTAACAGTTTAAGCTCCTCAGATCTAAAAGAAGATAACAACTCTGAAAAGAAAAAAAAGCTCAATTAGACTGAAGAAGTAAACAAAGAAGATAAAAAAGACTTATGTGGTCTATGATAATCCAAAATTATAAATTTGCAACAATTGGCTTAAAACAAACAAAATTATTATCAAATTTAGTAGAATAACTCACATAACTTTCACTAATAGAATAGAAGTTGAAGTCAATTATGTCAACTATAGAGTACCAAAGTTATTAACTCTAGAAGATATAGTTAAAAATTACTCTGTAATAGTACAACAACAATCATCGCTACTAAGCAAGTTGAAGATCGTAGGAAAGATAGTATGATCACCAGTACTATTTAGAGAAATACCTCTTATAGATACAGTAAAAGTAGTATAACTACCAATTTTATTAAGGAAACATCACCTAGGAATATATTGGTTATTGAAGATAAAAAGTTTCAATATAAGAATTTAAGTAAAGCATAATGATTGAGTCTCTATAATTTTGCTAGAAAATTTACATATTAACATATTGAAGATATAGAATTTTACACTATAGAAAAAGAATTTTCTACAAACAGTAAATTTAATATTCTTGAATAAGTTGATTTATTTTTTTTATAAAGCTTTCCATGCTAGTTTGATTAAGAAATTATATCTAGAAATTATTTAAAATTATTTTTCTAATTTTTTTAATAAAGTTATAAAAAAATTTGGGAAAAAGATCAAAGCAAGTGACAGGCTTTTCTATCTCATATTTTTTAGTCCATTCGCGGACTAGAATGGAGAAATTTATATTAATCCCTACTATTTTATCAAATTAGTGATTTCTATCACTAATAGAGAAGTTTCAAAACCAAGGATACTTCGAGAAAAGGAATTCAAACTCTATATTCTAAGAAAACACATGCTAAGTTAAATTTACCATGAACTCATAAAAATTTATCATTCTTATAAAGTCAAGATAAATTATTCTACTAGTAAAGTTATAATCACTTCACATAGCAATATGACTCTCATTGAAGAAGATGGTGAGAACACGGATTAATCCCTCCTCTTGAATAACTAAAAGCTTAGATGATATAATCACAAGTGTGTCTCCATCTCCTAAGTATATATATTTGAGATACTCTAATAGAGGTTCAAGTTCTAAGATGGGTGTTTTCACAATGGAAGGAAAAAGTTTCTCATTAGACACTGGAAGAGAATTATAGGAAATATTGTACCTCGGATTTATCTCTAGAGAAAAGTCAAGAGAGGCGACAACCATCTTCAATTTTAATAAGTTTGAATCAAATTTTAACAATAATTATTTGAAAATTTATCAAGAAAAAAGAAAGTGTTTTATTTTTACAGCAATAAAACTACTAAGAATTACAAATTCATTTACTATATTAAAGATCGAGAAGATGAAGATGTACCAATATTTATGTCATCAAAAGGACTATCAGTAGAAAACGTTAAAGAGGAATAAAGAAGTATAGCATGGATTCCATAATCTACAAAATGAACCCTTATTTCTATTAGTCAAACACAACTTCAATAATAACGAACTCACTACTCTGAAAATTATTCATCTAGCAATTATGTATCTAGAAATTATGAGCAACTAAGACTCTCTTCATGTTCTTAATTAATTTTTAGAATTGTAATAATTATTAATATTATGAATAAAATAGAGTACAATCACACTTTTCCTATTCTCTAGTAAGTCTAATTTAGATATCATACCATGTAAGGATGTAAGTGGTTTGACATTAATAGGAGTGTATTAAGGTTTCAACAAGTTTGTACATATCAAGTGAAACAAAAAAGATGAACAATTAAAGGAAAGATTATAATGGACCCACTAAATTTAAGTATGATAATTATAATTTTAAGCCAATTAATATTTATAATGTTATAAAAAAATATGTTTATAAGATTTATAAAACTAATAAATAAGAAAATAAAGGCAAAGAAACTAGACTCAAGTCTGTATAAAAATAAACTAAGAAAATTATAAAGTTAAATAAATGTTTTAATAAAAAACTTAAAGGTTTGTCTTTAAATAATAATACGTAGTAAGAAATAACTATTGTTTCAAAACAACTAACCAAAATTTTGTACGAGAGCCCTAGAAAAGAAAATAATCAGTGGATGGAAAGGGACATTAACTATTAAATGATATCCTTAATATTAAGTATAAATGTAAAATATATTAGTAATATTAACTATAAAAATAGAAGATATTATAGCTATTTTTATAAAAAGTCAGGAAACGTATGTGAATATATGTTAAAATTCACGGTCATTAATGATAATTTTCCTGTGTCAATTGATGGGGAAAAAATAACGAGTCAATTTTTTTTATAAATATTTTCGAATCTAAAGAAATGTTGGTGATTATGAAATAGGTTTCCTAAAATTTATCAGATTCAAATAAACCCATATAATAAGAACCAGTACAATTCATATTGTTCGATTTTTTCCTCATTTATTGGATTTTGATTGATTTTAAAAATTCTAAAAAATTTAAGATGGGTTGAATTTGTTTTTAATATTGAAAATTATAAAGGATTTATTCCAATCTATTATTATTATTATTATTTTATTTATTTTAATTTTTTATTACAATTGTATTAGATAAAAAATTAAAACACTGATATTTGTATGATATAATTATTTTATGATTAATTAAATTAAACTTAAAGATAGTATAGAATTACGTATAAGTCATATTAACATTTATTTAATCAAGATTATTATTTAAATTAAATATTTCTTTATATAACTCTATATGTAATGATATGTTTAATTTATGAAATTAAATATTAAATATTTATTTTAGTTTCTATAATATTGAGAATTGTTGTACATATTTATTTTTGTTATGGTTATTTTTATAAACAAAAATATTAATTTATAAATTAATTTATAGATTCGTTATCACGTCATTTAAAATTAAGTTAGAAAAATTCGAGTTTCGAATGGTCATGTTCTAGGTATAATTTTTATACTTTACACTTAAAATTAAATTAATTTATTTACGAATATATTACATAATATTTAGAGTTATTTGTGTTGTTTAAATTATTATTGTTTAAATATATGTAAAAATATATCCTAAAGCATATCCCAAAACTCTTTCTTAAATATGATAGGATTATCACATGTATACACATCATCTAATGAATCAACGCAGAAGTGGTAATATTAATTTGTCATTAGCAGTCTTTTGACAGTTTTATTCATTATTATTTTTTATGACCTTATAGTTTCATTGTTTTTTTTAAGTTTCTTTCAAATGTGCATTAATTTATCATATATGTGATATTGATTTATTTAATTAATTTTTTTAAGTTTAAAGGAACTATTTTCATTAAAATTATCATTTTTTTAATTAAAAATATTTTAACTATTAATATTTTATTATTTAATTGATAATAAAAAATAAAAGTTAATATAATTAATCTAAAAACAATTATTTTTATGTTAGTTAAAATAAATAACATTATATAAAAAATAAGTAATTATAATCTAAAAAATTATTAATATTTTAGTTACTAATAATTTATTATTTAATTTGTAAATAATTGATTACAAAAAGATTTAAGATAATTAATCCAAAAAAATATTTTTTTTAAATTTTATTTAGCATAAATAATCTTGTATATAAAATAATAATTATAATTTAAATAATTATCAATATTTTAACTACTAATAATTTATTATTTAATTGATAAAAAATATAAATCTTTATTAAATTATATAACAACCAATAGCAATAGCAATCATTATTCTAAAATATATGAATAATTTTGTCCAAAAACTTATAAGATATGATTTAGATTTATATCTATATAATATACACATACATTTGGGACACATTTTATGTACGGGGCACCTCATTGCATAGCTAAAAAATCTTAATTCAACCTAGATGTCAAAGTATTAAGAAAAACATACAAATTAGAAACAAAATGGTAAGTAAAAGAACAAAAATGAGCTTAAATATGTTTTAGGATGAAGTATCGTTTAATTTTGTTAACTTTAAAGAAAATATATTTTAGATATGTATCTATTAAGTAAAGCATCAAAAATCTAATATCTTTGTAAAAAATGTCGTAGAAGTTTATTTTTTAAATATAATAAACTTGTAGTGTTTCTTTTTTTTCTCCGTGACGTGAAATAATTAAAATCTATTTTTTTTACAAAATTACTTTTATGACTATTTTTATAAAGATAACAAACTTGTAACATAATAGGTAAAGAACTAAAGTACATTTTCGATAAAAATAATAGACTTAAACTATCATTTTTCTTATAATTTATGTTCTAACATTTAGGACCAATAACAAAAATGTCTCCAAACTCTAAATTGTTACAAAACACTTTTAACACTTAGTTCCTTGTAATATCTATATCTTTTTGATAATTTTCGTTAACATAATTAACTATTTAATATAATGTTGAATCCTTAATTTTTTAAAAATATAACCAAAATGATATAATTGTTATACGATACTATAAACAAACATTTTTACTACACATACAAAACATTTGAAACATAACATATTAAGATATACATAAATAGATTTATGGTAATAACTTATTATTGATGGTTATCCAACAATCTATTTATGAAATGAGAAGCTTCTATGCACGTGTTAAATAGCTGAAAAAAATTATGAGTTAAAAAAATCTAGCTTGTCGAACTTCTATAATGCTAATAATAATTAAAAAAAATATAAAGTGATGTTTGGTTAGAGGGAATGAAAAAGAATCAAAATTGATTCCTTACATTTGTGTTTTTGGTTAGGTTGAATGGAGGGTACAAAATAAAATCGATTACTACAGTAGAAAGAATCCTCCTTTTAAGAATCATTATTCAATTCCTATCTCAATTTTTTTTTTCAATTTTACCCTCATCTCAAATATAACCATAAACTCAAATCCCAAATCCTCAAATCCTAAAACCCAAAACCCTAAATCTTAAAACCCTAAAGCCAAACCCAAACCCCAAATCCCTAAATCCTAAACCCTAAATCTCAAATCCCAAAACACAAAACCTAAATCCCAAAACCCTAAATCCCAAAACCCAAACCTCAAAATCCTAAACCCAAAACCTCAAAATCCTAAACCCAAAACCCAAAACCCAAAACCTCAAATCCCTATACCTTAAATCCTAAAACCATAAATCTTAAATCATAAATCTCAAGTTCTAAAACCCTAAATCCTTTTTAGAAAAATAATAATTTTAACCCTAAATCTTAACCCATAAATATAACCCTAAATCAATCCTAAATCTCAAAACCCTAAATCCTAAATCTCAAAACCCTAAATCCTAAATCTCAAAACCCTAAATCCCAAATCTCAGACCTCAAAACCCTAAACCCTATTTAAAATAATAATAATCTTAATAATATATATATTTTTTAATTAAGTAATAATTATTTAAAAAAATAATAATTTTAATAATGTATTTTATCTGACAAAAAAATAGTAATTAAATGACATTATTTAAACTTTACTAAATATAAAGATATTAAGATAATTTATAGTTTTTTTCATTCCATTTTAGTGACAAACAAAACACTGTAATACTGATTCCGATCTTGATTCCATTGGTCAAACCAACAACATTATTTCCTTTCCATTCCATTCCTATTCACATTCCTATTCCAATTCCATTCCATTCCATTCCATTCTATTCTATTCTATTCTATTCTATTCTATTCTATTCTACGAACCAAACACCACTTAAGTATACTATAATCTTTTTAATTAAAAAAATACTATATTTTTAATGCATTGAATAATAGATCAAAATTACCTCTCTTTTTTACCCATATGAATCCAAAACAAAAATTTGATCAATTGGTCTAACAATCATAATTAATTTAAAGTCAAAAATATCATATTGTTTGACATAAAAAAAATCAGATTAATATTAAATTTTATTTATAAATTATTATCATATATAAACAAGATAAATAAATTTAAATTTTAAATTGATATTTTTATAAAAAATATTATTATTTATAGTTACAACTAAAATATACATATATATATATATATAATTATTAAATTTAAATTTTATTTATAAATTATTATCATATATAAAACAAGATAAATAAATTTAAATTTTAAATTGATATTTTTATAAAAAATATTATTATTTATAGTTACAACTAATATATATATATATATATATATAATTATTAAATTATTAAAATATTTATATTTACTTTTGAACTAAAATAATAATATAATATAATTATATTATGCGTATAACATATAATAAAATAAAATATACCTTCATTTATAATTTAAGAATAATTCAGATAGGATACAAAGAAGTATAAAATTTATCGATCCAATCTAATCCAAATCCAACAAATCAAATCAAATTTCTTAGATTGACTGGATTATTTACTCACTATAACACATCTAAAAAATGTATTTGTCAATAAATAACTAACATACGGATAAACTCAGCTTATTCTACAACTACACCAGACCATATTCTTCATTAACAGGGGGACGTCAGATGTATGCTTTTTGTTTTGTAAAACAAGGTTTAACTTTAACACAAGGCTCCAATGAACGGTGGATAGTTAATTAGTTATACAAGAAGCATACAGTAGCTACACACCGGTCAATCGATATACCAATTAAAGGAGGAGTCTGATTCCGGAAATGACACCGAACTACAGAACCCAAAGACAATTTGTTTTAGGATTAATTATGCTTTATGTTCCCAACTTATTAGATTTGTTACAAATATACCTATAATGTTTATAAAGTTACAAACGTGCCCATAATATACTTAAAACTCTAAAATTAGACATTGAGTACAAATATGTTAAGAGTTATCTACATTATGAATATATTTGTAACAAATATATCTATAATTTTAGAGTTTTAAACATGTTTACAACTTTAAAAACATTAAGAACATGTTTATAACAAATCCAATATGTCATATAAAACATAATTAACCCTTTTCTTTTAAAAGCTTACTAACTAAGCTAGGGAACACAATCAGATCCAATAATTTGGGTCATTAGAAGACGCACCGATTATATATATTAATTATAAATTTTACAATCAATGTATCTATTTTCATGCTAATTACTTTATTCTGTTCAAAGGAATCCTCTCGTTCTGTCGAGCAACCCTGTCCAAAGGAGAGATGATTTGTGGCATTGTCATACCCCCAGACACAATGATCTCTGCATTATTTCAAAAGAAAAAAAAAACCGAAGAGTTAGATTTACGAAATCCATAAGTTTTAGAAAGGACAATAATTCCAACCACAAACACATGTATAGTGGTGTAAGGTTAATACACCCATGCTAGATTTTATTTAATCCATTAGGTAGTGTGCTGGATTTGGGCTGCCACATAAGCCCTTTTTCTTAATTAGAGTTACAATTCACGACTTCACTTTAGAAATAAAAAACCCTAGTCTTCTTGCCTCTTCTGCTTTATCGCTTTTTGCTACAATCTCATCCCGTGAATCACAATCAGAGGAGTGAAGAACACCCTGTATGGTCTTCTTTAAATTCTATTAATTTCATTTTTCTGTGAGTATGTTTTGCTAGGTTGAATATAATTTCTGATTGAACAAAAAATTAAACCTTCAATAATCTAAGCTTGACAGTGCTATTTTCATCCATTTTTGTATCATAATCGAGTAAAGAAAAGCAGAACAAGATTTTCTAGCTAAAACCTTCTAATTCATGGAGACACAATTATTTTGACAAATTATTCTGACTTTCTTATTCTCTTCTGAGCACTTTCATGGTTTCACCGTCACTATCTGCAGAGAACCATCTATAATGGGTTTCTGTGAGGGGGAAAAAGGAAGGTCCAAGCTTGAGGAGGAAGAGGAGAGGGAAAGAAACGTAACAGATTAATGTGCCAGCCCACATAAAACGGGCTGAACTGATCATCGGGCCTAGCACGCCAGCATAGTGAGCCTTTTGTTACTGTACCGGGCTGGTCTGTTCCAACCCATTTTACACCAACACATTTAGGACAAAGGGTTTGATATAATGATCTATGGAAAAAATGGTAGTACTGCTGTAAATACATTTTAATCCTCTACCTATTAAGTGAGACATTATAAATCCGTTACCTCTGCAAAAAGAATTGCAACAGACCATCATCCATGATCTATGCATATTCCCTTCCAATAGATATAAGTTTAAAGTACACTTCCAATAAATGTAACTGACTTCATCGACCATCATCCATGATCTATGCATATTCCCTTCCAATACTAGTACTATATTATGTCTTATTCACAGCCAAATAAAGTAGCCTTTCTTGAGGTTGGTGTAAGTTACTCATAAATATTTTAAGAGAAAAGTATCATACGAATCCTTTGTAGGCCTCAAAGGCTGTTTAGTACCTTTCTTTAGAAAATGTGTTTTCAAGTCTTTTTGTTTGTAAAAAGGTATCAAGTAAAGACAATTTTTCGTTTAATATAAATAAATAACGCATTTGACACATATATGTTTGTATTCTTAGATAAACATATATCTAATGAAGTGATTTTTAATTAAAAAATTTATTTAAATTTTTAAACAAATTCTTTCGATTTAGTTTAAATTTTTTTCATTATTTAATGTGACTTTGAATATTAAACAATAAAAAATTTGTTTAAGGTTGAAAAAGCTTTTTTTTTGACAAATTACAAAAAAATATCTTTACAACTTATAACAAACAAATAGCACCAATAATATTGAACGTGATCTAACTAGACAGCATTCAATGTCAAATAATGTATTTTTACCTAATAGTAGAAATATATGATCTAGTCATAAGGAGTGCTTTTTTGTGGTTACAAATTTTAAATGTGATATTTTTATTGTTTTTCAATTTGTTTTTTAAAAAAGTTCCAAGTAATATTTTTAACTATTAATTTTTTACGATATTTATTGAAAAATATAATCATGCATGTGAGACATTGACACATTTTTCACAAATAAAGAAAATTAAAAACACGTTTTTTAAGTTAGGATATTAAACACCACCTTTGACTTAAACAAAAGAGAACATATGGGCACTTCACCTGTTTTATAATAGATATGTGATTGGGTAATAAATACTTTTCTTAAAATATGATCATAATAAGAAAGAATATTGAAATATGTAGATAAAGCAGAAGCCAAAAAGAAAATAAGGCATCCTTAATACTCACAAGTTTTGTAAGTTTTATCAAGTATGTAGTCGGCTATGAAATAAGTATAAGAAAGTGATATTTTTCCGACGCATAAATGCATATTTTTGGAACCTTATTAGGGGTATATTTCAGTCTCAAATATCAAAATGTATCAGCAACAATACTTACTAAGAAATTATTGCACTATTGGCAAGTTTAACAATGACAGAAGAAGATAGAGATAGAAAAATTTCAATTGAAAAACATACATACCTATGCCTTCTCGAATAGACAGATTTGGTCTCATGATCTCTTTGGAGTTGACAAGAAATATATCACCAATGTATAGATGATTCGTTGGGACAAAAACGCTACACAACTCTTCATCTTCATTTTCTCTCTGTATCAAGCAGGAGATAGGGATCCTTCAGTACGTGTTAGGCTCAAAAACTGTCCTAATGACTTGTCGGAGGAATTCCAGGCTATATAGTTATTCCTCATTCAAATTTAAAACCTCTCTTTCATTGACAACTTCATTTCAGATAAATCTGAAAACAAAAGTTTAACATTTGAATATATTTATTTTCACACCTTAGTAAGTTTCATTTCCCTCAACCAGTCAAATTTTAAACGTGTGCACCCTCACATATATGTGAAGTGAGGTCTATCAATGATCCAAACACTCACTTGAATCATGGAAACCTTTATGCTACTGTAGTCATAAAATCTATCAGAAAGAATAATTCAGCTTTGGCATGGGATTTTGTGACCAAAAGCATGTTCCAACACTTGCAATCTAACTGTACTTTTGCTAACCAATGAGGATCAAATCGCAAGTGATCATCTTGGTTTCTAAAAGAAAATGTTAGTGATCATCTCTAGGAACTATTTTTTTTTCCCTTCTTCCTAAGAATTATCTCCTAGTAACATGATTCAACCAAAAGTACCCTCTCTTCTTAAGAGAAACTTTCACAATCACTTAAATGTATCACCACATTGTTCTCATTGAATAGAACAATTATGTTTCTTATCACTAATCTTAAATCAGTTAGAGACAGATGTCTAAGCTCAATGAATCATTTACTGCTTCAATAAGGCTGCAAGAGCCCGGGTGACAAATTAAAAATAATATTACTATTCAAGCAAGAGGACTAAATGCTTTGCAAGACAACGACATAAATGGAAGAAGCCAAGAAGCATGAGATGGAATATCAACTGAAAGAGCATTACAAGTTAAAGCAAGAATAACCAAGAGGCAGGAGGATAGACAGTACCTGCAGGGTTACAGTAGATGTAATAAAGCCAAAAGCATATTCACCAACTCGTGGATGACGGATAATGGCTACCTCTTTGAAAGCTGTTGTATTTTGGTCTGCATAGAAAACCATTTGAAACATATTTGTCATTTGTTTTATTTAAATTGTATCATTGTTCTTTGATGCATTAGAAACTAAGGAACACTTATAAGGCATACAAACAGATTGTCAAAGTGTAGAGTGCTGAAAGTATTTCAGCAAATATCAGACATTATTTAAGACATGAAAGTAGAAGCTACATAATGAAAAAAGAAACTTTCATATAAAAAAGAAAAAAGAAATTTCAAGTTTATACAATATTAAAAATTACTTGCTAGTAAATTTGACTTAATACCTAATTGCTTGTGTTTCCCATATAGAAACCTCAATTTTTCCAAACAGATACAATGCTTCACAAACTTATTCACAACCCTCAAAATAGTTTGGGTTGAAATCTACAGAATGCATATGTTACTAGTTGCCAGAACAATTTGGATGCAAAAGCAAGAGTATTGGGAACCAGATATGAAAAATCAATATCAAGGCATCAAGGAATCAATAAATCAATAAATAAAATTATCAGTAAGATGAAAAGATCAATGGTCAAGAAAACAGTAGTAGATGTTAGTAGTCCAAAAGTCAACGAAAGAGCAATATCTAATAAAGATTGGAAGTCTAAAATTTCTCAGTTATATTTGGCATTAGTTGTTTGAGATGAGTGTCACATTAGGTCAACTCCCACTAGTTTGCCCTTTTGAATTTTGATGAATAACTGGAGCAGCTAAATATCCACTTTATGTAAGAAACTAGCTATTTCCTAGCAAGAGAAATTCCTGAAGAAAATCGGGCTATTTTTATTATAGCCTGTTGAAAGACTCCCTAGCTTCATAAATATGAGATACATTCAAACTCCAAGAAGGATATGTGCAAGCAAATCCTTTTAAATTTTCTGAAACTCTTCATTTAAAACACCAGTGAATCACCAAACAAATATAAATATAAAATCATTACCTGGAGAAATTGCAGCACTAATCTGTTTGGAGGCTGAGTAGATATGCTTTACAAAGGGCATTCTCTTTATGAACCATTCTCCAATTGAGAAAACAGTGGAACCCATCCATGATGAAACAAATACACCGATTAAAAATACAAAAGCTAAAGATGTAACAAATCCAAGTCCTGCATCAGAAACCAAGTAACTTGTGACACGTGAGAATGATGTCTGACCTAAAGGGAATTGAATTCAAAAATCAATTTGAGAAACATGATAGTGATACTGAAGGTATTGAAGAACCAGAATAAATGTTAATTATGGCACAGCAAAATTTTCATAGCAGAAACAATAAAACTTACAACAACATAATTTCATTAGATTAAGCATCATACCAAAACTAACAATCAAAAGAAGAAGAAAACAATAAGTACTTACAATTAGGTAATATGACAGGCTACGTTATAAATCAATAAGAAAAATCATCTCATACATCTTAGAAGCAGACATAGAAATAGCAACTAGCAGTCCTGAAAAGCTTACCAAATATCTCAATGCCAAGTTGATCATATAATGGACTGAAGAACCCGTCAACAAACTGGATAAACCACCATGTAATAAAAAATGTGACTGCAACAGGAAAAAGAACGACACTGCAATTCCACAAATGTGCAACATTAGATTTTAGCTACCTCGAACAATGATAAAAAATGAAAACGTCCAAGAAAACAGCTTAGCTTATTACCATCCAGTCATAAACTTCTTTGAAACCCAACTCTGGAGAACGAAACAGCAAGCCTATAGACAATAGACACAACAAGAGACATCAAGGGAGGTGATAAAGGGACACCATAATTACAAAAGCTACATACATATGATAACATATTCTGGAATTTCATAATAAAATAAAGAGAAAAATGTAGTAGGGTCCTTTTGTTTTTGCAAAAGGTAGTATTTAGTCTTTTAGGTTATAAAGTGTGTCATTTAATCATTTTTCTTATAACAAAAGTGATATTTATTTAAGAACTTTTGATATTTATGGTGAATATTTTAGTATTAATTTTAATAATAAAATAATATTCAAAAAATACCAAATGTCATTTCTTATCACTTTTTTCGTTTTTCTTAAAAGTAAAAGGACTAAAAATCACACTAAATGAACAAAATGAATGGATCCAAAAAATCATTACTGAAACAAGTGACAAACTGCACTTCAATTTCCAAGACTGACATTTATGTGACATTTGTCTTTCGTCACGATTCTTCAACTATCTCCTCCAATCTTGTCGTGAAAATCCCATAGTTTCAAAATTCAAAAAAATAATTCCATAATCTAGATCCCAAACTTTATCAAAATGCCACTATTAAGGGTCAAAATCAGCTAGATACCCTGCGCAATTCGGCCGAATTTCTCTCTTTCAGTCATCAAATTCCACAAAATCGACATTTCGGGGACATCCACATAAAATTTTATAACCGAAAATTAATCGTCATAGATCCAAACCTAAACCACACATTCTTATAATTTCTTCTAATTAAATAGAGAAATAAGACAAAATTCGCGAGAAAACACTATTGCAACAGAAATTACGAAAATGAGCGGTGGAGATAGATGTTAGAGAAACGAGATCGTACCCTACGAGTGGAGGAATTGGGCGAACCAGGAGGAGACTTAACTGGATCCTCGGGATCCTCACCGCCATTTTCCGCTTGACTCAGAGGAACAGACGTAGATTCTTTCTCTTCCACCATTTTCGTTTCAACGACCAACCAAATCAAGCGAGCGTAATCGAGCCAGCGAACGAGAGAGAGATGAATGTGATCGATCAGGTGTCAACAAATAATTCACAAAGTACTGAGCAACAACTTGCTTCGTAAGTTCACAACTTCACATGTTCACTATTAGGTAAAAAATTATTAAGCGAATTGATAATAACTAATAAGTACCCAAAACATAATTGTTGTTGTTGTGTTTTTCTTATTTTTTAAATAAAAAACTTAGTTTTAAAGCAAGTTATTTGTTTTTCCTTTTTATGCTTTTTTTTTCATTGGGATTTAATTTTTTTAATATAATTATTTTTCTTCTTTTTCACGATAATGAAGCTTTTTTATATGCTAAACCGCTTTTTTATGTTTTTGTAATTGTAAGATGTGTTTTTAATGGTTTTATTTTTTATTTTTCAAAGAATCACTTATTTAAATTATGTAGGAGACACTGTCGTAATCGATTGTTTTTACAAAATTTATTCTTTAATTTAACATTCTTAGGATAAAAAATAACATCTACTTATACATACTTTCATCACATTTTTGTTAATGTTTAATAAAAAAAATAGCAAAAATTATTAATTGGCCTATGCAATTTTTTAATTATAAGAAGAAAACAATTTTAATAATTTTTATCAATAATATCAAGTGCTTTACATTTTTTTTTGGCCAAATATGAAGCAAACTCTATTTAAAACACTTTTAATTAAAATTAAATCTATAAAACCATTTATATCAAAAATTAGTTTTATGAGTGGCCCATCTTACTTGTATTTGGTGGAAGGTCAATTGACATATACAAGAAAACGATGAAATTTAATTATTTATAAAATCTCTCAGTCTCTCAATTTCATTTAATTATATATCATGTATATAATTCTAATTTTAAAATATATTTTATCATTATTTATAAATTATAAACGTAATTATAAAAAAAGTAAATAATTTTAACATTTTTGTAAATTACACGAAATAATATCTCAAATGTCATTAGGGTTTGGTATATATTCGCTTATGCCTTCATGGTTTATAAAATATCAAAAATGTCTTTAAATTTTAATGGTATTAATTTTTAATCCATTATTATTTAGAATACATTTTATTAGCTCTGATATCAATTTTTACGGATCAATACAATTTTTAATAGGGGTTAATATTGACTTAGTTTATAGTCTTTGTTTATTTACTAAAGACAATAATTTATCTAAAAAACTTATTATTTTTTAGTTTAAATCTAATTTTATTTTGTATTCATTATAATTGTATAGTATATTACATTCTTCATTATGTACTAATAATTCGATGTTCATATAGTATTATCTTTCTTGATAAATCATATGTGTTGATTGCATATTATTTTATCTTATTCGTAGTTTACAAACAAGTTTTTCTTGTGCATATACAATATATTTATACTCTTCATAGAAATAGTATTCAAACATTAAGTTGTTGAATTCCTCTTTCTCAATTTTTACATATTTTTTACTAAAATAATATTTTAATGTCCTTGAAACAAGGTGGTCTATGATGCTTGTGATAACTTTAATATAATCTGTATAGATATCTAATAAGGTGTTAAATCTTTTAAAATTTTCAAGACAAGTTTCATAATCATTATCTTTAAAATATTCATTTAAATGATAGAGATGACCTTTATCAAATGTTTTTAATAGAATTAGATTTTTATCTTTGATTTTATTTAAAATTATTAGTTATTTATTTCTAAAAATAGTTTCTATTTTCCTATTTTAGCAGTATTATGTCTTATTATAAGAAAATATTTAAACATTTAAGATTTTTAACTGTATTAAATTTATGATTATTATACCTAAATTTGATGGGTCCACCATGGTCTTGTCTCATGTTCGTCTTATTTTGTTATACCTATTATGCCTCAGTTTTGCTCAAACCTCAACGCCCTTTTGACAATGGTCAACCTTCTGCATTCGTACATAAATGGTGTCCAATAATTGACTTACTAGAGAAGAGTAACTAAACTCTATTTTATTCATAGGATAATAATTATTACAACTTAAGGTCAACTAAGAACCTTGAAGAGGTGTTTGACTGCTCATAATTATTGAATATAACGTTATTGGTTTTGAGATTTCTAGATATAGGGGTTTTCTATGCTAGAGTTTTTGTGTGTTTCAGAGCAGAGAGCTCTGAATTTCTATGTATTCATGTGTGTTGAAATGATAATAACGGTTCTTTTCATAGCATAAGGAATCACTGTTTATAAGACTACAATTATTATTTTACCCTTGCTTTAATAATTTGTCTACTTTTTTACTTTAAAAGATAGTCATTGCTTTTTTCCTTAGCACATGCTTATTTCTTTTATCGTTTTCTATCGACAGTTTTTTTCTTATTCTCTTTGTCATTTTTTACCAATGGTTCCTTTGATGATGCATCTTCATATTCCCAGTCTTTAATGCAAAGAATGCATTTGTGGTCTTTTGTTAGCTTTTTTGGCATAGAAGTAGAATACTTTTCTTGTTTCTTGACCAATTTCTAAGTTGTTACAATTAAAATTGGTTTCGTATTTGGTAATTTTTTCACCATCTTCTTCTAATAGAGCTATGCTACTGTGAGAAATGATGATGACTTTACTAATTGAATAATTTACTTTGATCCCAATAGAACTGTCAATCTTTCTGAGTTCATAGTAAATTTGGCCTAGCATTTGACCCCTTAGTATACAGAGTTATTCTATGTTGATTTTCTTTTCTAGAAGTACCCTTAGTTTGGGAACTTTTCTATTTGTGTTGAAAATTTCTATCTTGATGAAGTGGGACTAATACATCCCTGCTCATTCCAGTCCATTAATGAATTAAAAAATCTAAGATAAACAAGTTTATCACATACTTTAATCTTCCTTCTGAAGTTCTTAATTGCTCTTTTAAAATTCTTTGGAAAATAATTTAACTCATTTAAATTAATTTTTGGATATATATTTTCTTTTAGTCCGGCATGAAAAGCTTTATATACAAATATTGGATCAGCTTCTTCTAAGATATTGAATTTACTTTCTACAAGAAATTCCTTGTTTGTAGTATAGAACTTCATATCTTCAATATGTTCCTGGGTAGACTTTCTGGTCAAGTTATAGAGACTTAACAATTGCAATTTGCTGAGGTTTCTATATTGGTCCTTCTCATCCTTAATGACTGGAGTATTTCTAGGGGATGTCTCCTTGAATAACACTGAATGTTTTACTACTTTTGATGTCATTGGAGGAGATGTTTCTCTAAATAGCACTGGAAGCCTTGATATCTTTCCAAGATTTGTCAATCTGCTTGGAGCTGTTGGTTGTTGTTGTAATGTTGTAGAATAATTTCTTATTATCTCTACTAGAGTTATCAATTTTGGTGTTTTGTAGTTGGCATAATTACCTTCTACTTATATTTTGTTTGCTAAGGCTCTATGAGTTACTCCACTAATTCCTAAAATAGATTTGCTAACTTTTGTCCAATTGTTATAAATTCCTAGTTTTGGGCCATTATAGATCACATAAACTTTTTTCTGTTATTCTTTTTCTACCTCACCTGCCCAATTGAGCTTTGTGATTTCAGAAGTTTTTTGTGAACTATTAGATTCTTCCTTTTTAGAAGTTTCATCTTGAATTTTAAATGAAATTCTTCTTTTGAGCTTAAAGGTTTCTTTAAATAATTAAGTTCTTCCTATTTCTTTCTTATCTTCACAAGAGATTTCTCAAGATATAGGAGCTTAAGTTATTCATGTAGAATTTTTATCTCCTTTTCCTTTATCTTGATTTTGATATCAAGATGTTCAATTCCTGAAAGCATAAAAATAGTTAAAGGTGTTAATTCTCTGGGAAGAGCATCAACTAAGCTATTTTTATGGCTTGGAAGATGTTTAACATCAAAATTGTAATGGTTAAACCATTGTTGTCATCTAACTAATCTTCCTTGTTTGTAATCACCTACAATATTAGTTCTTAAAAATAACCAAAATTCTTGTTATTTGTTCTAACAATGAATCTGGAGCTTATAACATATATTGCAAATTTTTTAATAGCTTTTTTGACAGCTAAATAATCTTTTTCATTACTATGGTAATTTAATTCAGAACCTTGGAAAGATCCTGATATATATCTACAAAGATATTCATCTTTGTCATCTATTCTTGCTTTAAGAACTACTCCCCAATATTCTTGTGAAGCATTTGTTTCAATTATCATCTTATCATCTGGTGTTGGATGGTATAAAGTTGGTAAATATTTTACATTTGTTTTTACTCTATCCATATATAGAGTATCTTCTTCGATCCATTTCCAGATATGATCTTTTTTCAATTTTACTTATAATGATTTTCTTATTTTTGCAAGTTTCTTGATGTATGCTTATGCATATATTCAATATTCTAAAAATCTTTGTAATTGGTTTTTTCTTTTAATTCACTAGGAAAACCTTAAATATTATTTAGTACATAGGGTTGTAGATTGTGTTTTTCATCTTTAATTTTTAACCCTAAATATTTAATTTTTTGTTGAGCAAGTATTGCTTTCTTTTCAAAGAGTACAATGTCTTATTTTCTACATTCTTATAGAATATTGATAATATCTAAATAATGTTTATTTAATTCATTACTAAAAATCAAAATATTATCTATGTAAACACATCAAATATCTTGTAATTTCTTGAAAATATTATCCATATATTTTTGAAAAATATTTTGAGCTTGTTTTAATCTAAATGGTATAATTGTCTATTGGAATTATCTTTAGGGGCAACTAAATACAGTTATTTTTTGTGATTCTTCATTCGATCTTATTTGTCAAAATTCATTTTTACAATCAAAACTCGAGATAATAGAATAATAAATAAGCAAGATGACTTATTAGAAATGATCCATGACAATTTAGATAATCAAAAATTAAAATTTATAGCATTTAATAAATATAACTTATGAATTTGAAAACAAAATTAATAAAAAAATCATTTATTTTTGTTGATTTTCTCTGATTTTTGTTGAGAGAGTTATTGAATTGATTTTGGCTTAATGTCTAATGTTATATTTATACATTGAAAGGAAGAAACTAGTCGTTAGTAAACTAGCCGTTAAACTAGCCGTTATTAAACTAGCCGTTAAACTAGCCGTTATTAAACTAGCCGTTACTAAACTAGGCGTTATTAAACTAGCTGTGACTAAACTAGCCGTTACTAAACTAGCCGTTATTAAACTAGCCGTTACTAACTAGCCGTTATTAAACTAATTATTCTCAACACTCCCCCTCAAGTTAGGTGTGTAGATATCGGTCAACCCTAACTTGCTTAAATTTTCTTCGAATGATTTTAAATCTAAACCTTTTAAGATAAACCGTCTAATTGTTTTTCACTTCTCACAAACGGAGTTTCAATTTCCTTTGCTTGAATTTTTTCTCGAAGTGGCAATCCACTTCGACGTGTTTTGTTCTCTCGTGAAACATCGAATTTAATGCTATATGTCGCTACGCTTAGTTATCACAAAACATCTTCATCGTTCTTGAATTTTAATTCGATATCCAAAAGGTTGTTTGATCCAAGTTAGCTCGCATGAGGTTGATGCCATGGCTTCGATATTCTCGCTCTGCACTCGATCGTACCACAACATTTTGTTTCTTGTTTTTCCACGTGACTAAATTTCCGCTACAAACGTGCAAAAACCAAAGGGTTGATTTTTCTATCAAAGCTACCAAATTTCAATCGACGGAAAGAGCTACACACTTCATTAGAATTATTATGTTTCATGAGAATTCCTTTACTAGGTGTCCCTTTTAAATATTTTAAAATTCTAGCGATATAGCCTCTAAACGTGGTGTTCTAGGTGTATGCATAAATTTACTAATTTGGCTTAACGAAAAGAAATGTCTTGGAACAAGTAAATAAATTAATTTTCCTACAAGTCTTTGAAATCGCTTATGTCTCTCTAAGGGTTCGCCATCCTCAATATTTAATTTGCATTTACTATCTATTGGGCGTAGATGTTGGCTTTACTCCTAATTTACTAGCTTTCTTTCAATAGGTCAAGTGTATATTTTCTTTTGTGAAATAAAGAGTCCTGGGTGAATGTGATATTTCTATTCCTAGAAAATATTTTTAATAAACCTAAGTCTTTGATATCAAAATTCTCCTTTAATTTCATTTTCACTTTTTTTAATTTCTTCCAAATTATTTCCAAGAATTATTATATCATCTACATATACTAGAATTATGGTCAGAATGTACCATAATTTTTGGAAAATAATGAGTGATCGCATTACTAATTTTAAAATCACGTTAAATTAAATAAGAGCTAATTTTTCCATACCACGCTCGTGGAGATTGCTTTAGTCCATAAATAGATTTTTTTAACCTACACACTAGACTAGAATTGTTTTCTTTTTTACGACCAGTGGAAGTGTCATATATACCTCTTCTTCGTGTTCCTCGAGAAAAGCATTCTTGACATCCATTTGATGTAAGGTCCAATTTTGGTTTACCGCTATGGAAAGTAAAATCCTAACGGTATTCATTTTGCCACGGGTGCAAATGTTTCTTGATAATCTACACCATAGGTTCGAAAGTAACATTTTGCCACTAATCGTGCTTTGTACCTTTCAATAGTACCATCACTATTAAACTTAATCTTATAATTCCATTTGCATCCTACGGGTTTTTTCCTTCGGGTAGTTGTACGACTACCCATGTTTCATTTTTTTCAAGTGCTCAAGTTCTTCTTTCATTGCTTTTACACCATACCAGCTTGGCCTATCGCTTCCTCATAGTTACGTGGCTCATTTTTCTTTAGAAATTGAGGTCAAATAAGTCCTATATCAGGTGTAACATTTTCATAAGATAAATAATTTTGGATAGGATATTTTACCCTCATATGTTACAAAATCCCATAATCTAGTCAGTAGGGTCATGGAGTCCGATTAGACCTTCTCAATGGTATTATTTCGGTAGTACCATCTTCCCCCTCACTTTGAGAAGTTTCATCCTCTTCATTCTCGTTGATTATTTCATTTTTCATTTTCTACTACTATATTTCCTTCTTCTAATAAAAAAAATGGAAATGTAAATTCATTTGGTTCATCTTGATTATTAGTCTCCTTTTTCTAGTGTTTTGTAATATGACTCATTTTTCGAATGTCACATCTCTTGAAATGTAATGTTTTTTTGTTAATCGGATCATAGCATTTATAACTCCTTTTTTCGAGATGAATACCCTAAGAAAATAACTTTGATTGATGTATAATCTAACTCAGGTGTTGTTTATTTTCAGGCACATAACACGTATATCCAAATACTCTTAAATGATAGATATTGAATTTTTCTTGGTAGGGATTTCTAGTGGGCTTTTAAATTCAAATTGGCACTTGGCAATCTATTAATTAAATATGTTGCGGTGAGAACAAAGATCCCACCAAAAAATTATTGGAACATTATTTTGAAACAAAAGTACTCTTGTTACTTCAAGTAAATGTCGATTTTTTTCTTTCGACACATCATTTTGTTGGGTGTGTAAATACAAGTTGTTTTGATGTAAAATTCCTTTTTGCTTGAAAAAATTTGTAAAATTTTGATTTACAAATTCCATTCCATTATCACTTCTAAAAGTTTTAATCTTTGCATCATATTGATTTTCTACAAAATTATAAAATTCTTGAAATTGAGAAAACACTTCACTTTTATTTTTTAACAAGTGTAACCATGTAGTTCTTGAAAAATCATCTATAAATATAACAAAGTATTTATAACCATTAAATGACTCAATTGAAGCAGGCCCCAAACATCGTAAATGTATTATCTCAAAAGGTTTTTTGCTTCTTACAATTGGATAAACTAAATGGTAACCTTGTGTGCTTTCCTAATTTGCAAATTTCACAACTACTACAATCTAGTTGTTTGAAATCAAAAATACATTTTAAAATCTTATCTGGGAAGGATGTCCAATTCTCTTATGCCAAAGAAAGGCCTAATTCTTCTTCTTCTTTTTTAATATTGAAGTTGCATTTTTCTTCACTTAGAATATAAAGCCCATTTTCTAGAAAACCTTCACCAATGATATTCTTCGTTATCAATTCCGAAAAATCACATTTTTCGATGTAAATGTAATTTCACAATTTAAGTCTTCAGGTGATTTTACTAATGGATAACAAGTTAGATGTACAATTATTCACATGCAAAACATTTGAATTTTTTCTTGAAAGGAGACTAATTGAACCATTTCCTAAAATTTCCATTTTTTTTCACCATTTGCAACGACACAATTGTTTAGTCTCAATTTTTTTTGTAATTATTGAAAGTAAGTTTTTATTTCACAAGCATGTGATCGCTGAACCCGAATCAAGAATCCATTTGGAATTTAAAGAATTTCGAGTAAGGTTTGTAATCATACCAGAGGTTTTTTGAGATTTTCCTTGAAACATCACGGATAATTGTGTATACAAATTTCATTTCATTTGATCCATATCCATCTCACCTTTTATTTCTTTTTCATCCGTTTGTACTCATATCCTCTTTTTCCTTTTGTGCAGTAGTAACCCATTTTCTCTCTCGCTTCTCTACCCGATTTTGTCACTGCAAGCCCTCCGACAAAGCCTCCACCTCGCCTTCCCTTTTGTCGAGATGAGGCCGAGACACCAACATTCCTCGCGCTCGTGTCCTTCCTTCTTACAATAATCGCAGCTGAAGGAGCCGAAGATTCCTCGCACTTATGTCCTTCCTTCTTACAATAATCGCAACGAGTGAAGGTTTGGTCTCCCCGACGTTCTCGGCCTCAGTGGTTAGATCCGGTGATGAAAGCCTTGGCTCAGGCTGTCGCAGTTTCAGTACCCATCACTATTCTTCTTGTCTCTTCTTCAACCATCCCAACAACCTCATCAATGCATGGCGCCTCACCCACGAAGAATTTTATGAAATACGCATTCTCATAGCTTGAATCGAGCTTCGGGAGAGGAAGGTGAAAATTCCATCGCTTCCTCTCTTCTTTTGATTTCATCAAGATCTACTGTGAGAGGTCGATACACTCTAATCTCATCATTCTTTTTTGGATTTTGTCAATAGTTCTGCGACGATTGATTTTGTTGTTGTAACCGCTGCTATTACTAAGCTTGATAAATAAGAGAGTAATTTTTTTCTTCTTTCCGAACATTGTCTCAGTTTTAACCCACATATCTCGAAATAGATCTAGATATGTCAGCGAGATCGTAGATACGGGGTTCCATGGTTGCACAATAACCAACTCACGACGAGATTGTCACTCTTCTCCATTATGAAATTTCCTTTTCTTTCTTCAACAAATGTGTGCGTTGGATATTCGCTTTGGTTTTGATTTCTCACCAAGGACATGCTCAAATTTGTCTCTCGCCGATTAGACCAAAAAAGTCACTGACGTGCCCAAAGATGGTAATTTTTACCATTTAGCAAAGACACCCGTAAGTCTCTCTATACGTTGTGACATTTTCTAGATTTCTTGAACTTATACTGTTCTTGAGTGGGATTGATTTGGGATCAAGATCAAATCCGGCTTCTAATACCACGTTGATTTTCTCCCGATTTTTGTCGAGAGAGTTATTGAATTGATTTTGGCTTAATGTCTAATGTTATATTTATACATTGAAAGGAAGAAACTAGTTACTAAACTAGCTAAGATTAAACTAGATACTACCAAGAGCCGAGGTTTATAAGCCCCATGTTCCTCACCCTTGTAAGCGTGTTTTCGTGGGCAGAGTTAGGCCCAGGTAAATCAACACGGTATCGTACAGACCCCACGCGTGGAGAGAGCTACCCTACACTTACACCCGTGGCAACCATAAGACCACCACCGTTTGTCGACACGCCGATGCGGGAGAGGCCGAGTGAGTCCCACATCGACCAAGGACCAAAGATAAGAGTCGGTTTATAAGCCTGGGCAATCCTCACCCTTGAGCAGCGCGTCAGGGTAGAGTTAAAGCCCATGTAAATCAACACGGTATCGAGCAGGACCCTCGCGTGGAGAGTAGCTACCCTACACTTACACCGTGGCAACCATAAGACCACCACCGTCCGTCGGCTACGCTTGACAGTGAGGAGTGTAGAGGAGTCCCACATCGACCAAGGATCAGCATAAAAGTTGGTTTATAAGTCTGGGCAGTCCTCACCCTTGTAAGCACGTTTTCAAGGGTAGAATTAGACCTAGGTAAATCAACAATTTTCACATTATCTAATAACATATTCTTTAATTCTTTAATAAATATGTTAAAAGTATATTTCGTATGCATTCCATACCCTACAATTCCACCACTTTCACCTCTTGACGTTACGACCCCATGCTTGAATAATCCCATTCCCTTCCTCTCTAAAATAATTGAATTTTTAAATCTTCGGAATAAATTGTAAGGTTGAATGAAAAAAAAAACGTAAAAGCAATAAAATGGATTAATTTTATTAGTAAATGAAATATTTTAAAAATTATATATGAGTTACCACGTTTATTATCAAAATATACTATTGATGGCTTTGGCTGGAATTTGACTTCAAAAACGGCTGGTAATTCTCATTCAAACTTGGGAGAATCGGTAATGTCTAAATATCAAAATTCTTCCTAATGTCGAAGTTATCCTATAATTCAGTTTGAATCACACTGATAATAATTCTTATTTATGCGTTATAATTAAATAAATAATTTTTGTGATTTATGATATATTTTTTAAACAGTCACAAATATATTAGATAACAATTTATCTTTAGTAATATTTAAGGGAAAAAAAATAAAAAATATACATATAAGTTGTTTGGTATTACTTTAAGATTTTCTTTTCTAAATAACTAAGAAATTTTTTAGTTATTATTTATAAATTTTAAATTTTAAATATATTTTTCAATATTTATCCTAAGACTTGACCTTATCTTTAGAAAAAAAATATGTAATAAAAATTAAAAAAAAAACAGAAATTAAATTTACTTCTAATGAAATTTCTTTTTAAAGATGTATAAATCGCATAAAAAAATTTAAACAATTTTTTTAAAAAATGATTAAAATAAAAATTATTATCAAATATACTTATTAAAAAAATCAAAATCAAAATTTTATGAAACATGCTTTTAATTAATCGTGCCTACCCCATTTCAAAATAAAGTAGCATAATTAAATCACATTAATCTCTTCCATGTTCAAAGATACTTATCACTTTAACAGAAAAAAATCATACATCATCTCATATATTATTTAAAAACTAATATGATAATTATTTGATTTAATTTAAGTAATTTGTTTTATAGATAATTTATGTGTTGCTACTAAAAAAATTATATTCTATTTTTTTTAAATACAAAAAAATTGTCAAATAGAACGTGGAGTTGAGAATACTAATATATTAATACGTGTATATACATTTACACATAAATAATCACACTCTTTATTTTTTAAGACTTAATTATATTTTATGTCTTAGTATTTGGGATAGATAACAAAAATATTCTCAACTTTTAATTTAATACAAAAATGCTTTAAAACTTTTAATATCATGTAATGCTTATTTAGTTTTGGTTATTTTGTTAACGTAATCAATTTTTAATACTATGTTTAATTGTTAGTTTTTAATGAAAATGATTAAAATGACACAAAATTTAAATCTTTTAATGAAATAAAATTATCTTTTAAGAAATTTAAACTTTAAAGCATCAAAACATAAGTTTTATTTCTAAAACACCCTTACAATTTGAGGAAGAAAAAAAAAGATTTGAAGTTGTCATAATTCATTTCAACTCTCAAGTTGAATACATGCCTAAAAAGTTAGGCATTTTGGACATATCACGGTGAATATTTGCTTTCAACTCTCAATATTTCACTAACATTTTTTTGGTTCTCTTTTTGTTTCTCATTTCAATGACATCATCATACTATGTCATCAAATTGTAATACAAACTTATTAAATTTTGACTTTGATCTCAAAATAATAAGATAATTATAAAGATGATAGTATATTTTCAAGTAATCAAAAAAATTACAATTTTACCTTACACATATTAGTTAAAGACTTATATTAGACAAAATACCATTAATTTAAAATATATCTAATTTAAACCCAATTTTTTATTTTATTTTATTGCAAATGTAACCCAAAATTCATACACTGTAAATAACATATATTTTTCTTTTAAAATAAATATTTTTTTACTATTTTACTTTTATTGATTATTTATATATGTAAGCCCTATAATTAACTTGTAAGTTAGTAGTTAATGTTAATTTAGGACTCATAATGAAATTTTGTTATGGTTATTACGTATGCAAGCTAAGTTGTTAGCTTAGTATAAATGTATCTTGTAAAGTGTATCAAAAACCAATTAATTGAAGTTTCTTGTTTTCACAAGAACTAAATAATTTTCTCTCTATGAGTTTCTTCTTTTCTATTTTGATATTAGAGATAACGAGAAGTAATTGAAAAACTTATATGGTTGATCCTACGACATATATCGTGTCCACTATAAATAATGATTCACTTGCATCACATACATCCAAATTCTCAAGTATGGTTGCTTTGCATTTCTTCATTGCCAAACAGTCCAGTGATATCTGTCAAACTGGATTGTACTAACTTCTTAATTTGGAAGGAACAATTGTTAAATTTAACCAATACTTATGGCTTGGATTCAAACATAGACATAGGCTATGCAATTCCTTCATAATATATCATTGATGAAGCTGGTAACATAATGTTGAGTCCCGAATTTTTGCAATGGAATCAAAGAAACAATCTTTTGAAGGGTTGGATCTATAATTCAATGATGAAGGAAATGTTGTTCTACATCTATGACCTTCGCCTACAACAACTCGAATATGGACTATTATTGAAGTAGTGTTATCTTCTTCAACAAGAACTTGAAATATGAAACTGCACACACAATTACAAATATTTAGGAAAGATTCATTGCTTATGCATGAATTTTTGGATAAAGTTGAAGCCATTTTAGATCATCTCACTATTGTTAGAAGCAAAGTTCCTAAAAGAAAGTTAATAATTCATCTATTGCATGGCTTAGAAGGTGATTATATAGGCTTTGTTACATCTCTCAATATGAGGAGTATAGAGCCCACTCTTCAAGAAATTCAAAATATATTAATTGTTGAGAAGCAAGTAATTCTTAGACATCACAGATTTGATGAAAATTAGTTTTTTCAAGCTCATGTTGCATGTTCCAACAATCTCAATGTTCATGGTAAGTCTTTTGAAGGAAATTTTGAAAACTCTTCCAAGGTAAATGTGATAATGGAATCTTCTCAACTTTAATTCTCATTTTATCTCTTAAGGCACTTTTTGCTAGTTTCTCAAATAAGAATGTTAAATAGAATTATAGGTTTTATGATGTTGTTCTTAGTAAGGTAGCAAGATAGCTTCTCCATCTAAGTATATTGTACCTAATTCTAAGTGTGTAATTTTTTCTTAACAATAGCACACAAATTACCATTTTTAACCAATATAAATAAATTAGAACACCCTTTTGAATTTGTGTTTGCTAACCTGTGGACTTAACCTATTATTTTTGTGATAGTGCTAAGTATTTTCTTCTATTGGTTGATGACAATATTAAATACATGTTGATATATTTTCTTTCTACTAAGAGTCAAAGAAAAGTTTCACTTGAATTGTTCAAAGTTGTGGTTGAAGACAATTTGAATGTAAGTTAAAGTGTGTTCAAACATACGTAGTAGAGAATTTAGATTTATAAGTTCAAAATGGAGCAAGCTTTGGCTTGTTCATCATATAGCATGTCCTTATACTTCAAATTAGAATGGTCCATGTAGAATAGACTAAAAAGAGTTGTTGAAGTCTATTTGTCTATCTTGCTTCAATCTGGTATGCCTAACAGGTTTTGGAATGATGCTTGAAGAACTACTATTTATTTTCAAATATAATTCCCAAGAACGTGTTGAATTATAGCTCATTTTATACTATTATGTACAAAAGTCCATATGACTATATGTTCTTGAGAGTTTTTGGTTCTCTAGGTTTTCCATGCTTAGAGACTATATAAAGCATAAGTTTGAACCACGTTCTACCAACTATGTTTTCTTAGAGGTATGCATGAGATGCATGAAGTGACTATAAACTTCAATCTAGAAAGATGATAACTAGCAGACATGTTGATTTCTATGAGCATTATTTTCCTTTTCTTGAAAGACACAATGAAATTGAGTTCAATGACTTTAAGTTTGAAGTTTTTCACCTTTTAAATATATTTAGTTCAATAGTCAATCCCTATGCTCTTGAACTTTTACAACCTATTCAATCTGAACCTTCACTTTCATGTGACTCCACTATATCACTTATGTTTGACTTATCACCATCACTTCCAATTTTAGTCGAGCATTCCTATGTCTTCTTCCTTTACACAATCATCTTCTCGTACCATTTCTTTACCTCTTTCACTACTTGGTATTTGAGAATTCCATATGTAGGAACAATTGCATAAGATGAATTGTTATTCCAAACCAAATAGACAATTGGTATCTAAATGAGGGGTAAAAATTCCAATCCATGGAATCTTTTGTAAGCTCTATTCCAACTCGGCTAAGTAGACCTCTTAAACAAGAAATAATCAAATAAAATAGCAGAAGTATAAAATAGTATGCTCAATTCAACACAAAAAATAGTAGTAAGAAGAAACAAACCAAAGTAAACACACTAATAATGGTGTGCCTCATAAGCTCTTGTCCATGCAAGTAGCATGCAAAAATGTAACAAATATCACACTGTATGTGAAACAATCATGAATACTAAAAAGATATAAAAGATTTTCAATCACTTTAGGACTTCATATGTGAGAATATATTTGGTAAATGATGATTGTACACTCACATCATGCAATCATATATAACATAACAAATAAAATAAAGATTCTAACATCTGGTACACTACCAAGGTAAGGAGATACTAACTCCTTAGAGACTCACCCCAAACTCACTTGTAGATAAAAAAATAGAAGCAATATAAATTAATCAGGAAGCAAGAAAATTAATTTAATACAACAAAAATAATAAATAGAAAACTCTAGGCAAGCTATAAGTAAAAGAAATAAAGCATGCAACTAGACAAATTAATTAAGTTTTCTAATCAGAGTCTATATCTAGTATGTTTCTACATATATAATAGAAACTCAAATTATACTAACATAATAGGTTAAGGAGATACTAACTCCTTAAATACTCATCTTAAACGTGCAACAATAGTAAATAAAACACTAAATAGAAAGCAATGAAACCAATAACTAATAATCATAGAAAACAAGTATATTAGGAAGCAAATATATTATCAGTATTCAAAAATCAAGAAATAAATATTAAAAACTTTGTAAAATAATACTTCATTATATGATTGTACAAAGAAGGTGATAAGTTGTATAAAATAATATGAAATTAAAATAGAAATGAAAGTCATTTTTGATTCTCATTCACATTTAGATAATAAGTTTCATAAATGGGTTTCTTTTGATAGCCTTTGTCTTTAAAGTTAAATTCATCCTTTGTTTTTTCCTTTCTTTTTTCTCTGAGCCCGCGTTATGGAAGAAGGAATAGAGAAGAAAATCTTAGCAATAACTATTTCATTACGAGATAGCTCATGATGTTCGTATCGATCTATTATGTGCCTTTGCATTGTAATAAATATTAAAAACTTTGTAATCAAACTTTAAATCTCATTATATAGAGACATACATAATTTAAACTCAGATTGTACTAGGCAAATAATAGAGTATGCACAATACCATATATAATAAGATAAATCCACATATAACCCCTGCCTACATAGTAGCATCCTAAGGGCTCTTATGATAACTACTCGGTAATAAAGAATCCATTAAAAATAATAAACATATACAACATTGATAAAATAAAAACACAATTTCTCTATCAATTAGAACTCCATCCTAACTACCTATTATTTCCCTCGCTTGTTGCTTTCATAATGACTTGTTTCAACACATGAACCCAACTTTACTCCAAAGACATCATAACTCAATGTGGTTGTGGTGTGATCAATAACTGAAGATTAGTAAAGTGAAATAAAATATGAATAAATAATCATGCAAACTACCCTTAATCATGAACCACCAACTACTAATATCACAAACACATTAAACCACGTACCAAAAACACTTATCCAAACACACAAATCATCACCACATAGGCTCATCTCTAATGAAAATTTTGCATCTTATAAAGTACCAACTGACACATGTCTCATAGCCATACAAGCTCATCATATGTAAACGATGTATCCTAGGAACTATCAGCAGATACATGACTCACAAACACACATGCTCGTCATATGAAACTTACTTATAAACATTGCCTTAAGTACTCACCACTCAAGAGAACATTTTTTCTCACACACAGAAAGTTAATAATGGCATAAAGGACTACATAACTTATAGTATCCATGAGAATCATACACCCCTAAATTCCCACCATGTGTTGAAGTATCCAATCAACCACTTGCACTATCTACACCATCTTAGCTTCCTAATATTCTTAATACACATCATATGGTGACTTGGTTAAAGAATGGTAGACAAAACCAAAAAAGGTTGTTTACGCAACACATGTTTTCGCTATCCTTGATACAAATCCAAGCAGCTTCACTGAATCAAGTAAATATCTTGAATGGATGGTTTCAATAAAGAAGGAGTATGATGCTTTTATCAAAAACGGAACTTGGGAATTAGTTTCTTTTGAAGTGGAAATTAAGGTGATATGAAACAAGTGGATTTAAAGGATCAAAAGAAAGCCCATTCATGAGATTTAAAGATTGAAACCCAGAGTTATGACTAAGGTTTCTCATCAAGGGGAAGATATTGATTTCATTGAGACTTCCAGTCCAGTAATCAAACATATACAAATTAGGTTGATTCTTGCTATAGTTGTGAGCAAGAATTAGGTTATTATACAATTAGATGTGAATAATTCATTTTTGAATAGAGATCTTGATGAAGTGGTGTATATGACACAACCTTAAGGGTTTAAAGTTCAACCTAATGTGCTTATGGTATGCAAACTAAAGAAGGCACTCTATGGTTTTAAACATTCTCCTAGAGCTTGGCTCCAGAAGCTAAGCACAAATTTAATAAACATGGGTTTTGTCAATTCCAAATTTGATGCCTTTTTATTTTACAAGTCTTAGAATAAATATTTGACTATAATATTGGTGTATATCGATGATATCATAGTTACAAGGACAAGTACTAATATTATTCAAAATTTTATCACTATATTGTGTACTCAATTTGCCTCGAAGGATATTGGAATGTTGTCTTTCTTATTAGGAAATGGAATTTTAAGAATAAATGACTATTTGCATCTTTCTCAACAGTAGTACTTGAAATATTTGTTAGATAAAGTTGAGCTTAATGATATCTAGTCTTTTCAAAGTCCTATACATGTTGGGAAGAAACTCTTGAAGTATAATGAACAAGGTGATTATTGATCTAACTACTTATTGGAGTGTAGTAAGAGTATTATAGTAACTCATTATGACTCAAGTAGACATAATATTTGTTGTTAACAAATTATGGTAATTCTTTTCTTCTTCAATAGTGGTACATTGGCAAGCTATTAAAGAGTATTGATGTATCCAAGGGAAATCTAACACATGGTTTATTATTATAGAAAAGTGAAGAAGTTGATCTGATTTCTTTTTTAGATGTAAATTAGGCTTACAGTGCTAATGATAAAAGAAGAACATATACTTACTATATGGTCTTTGGTGACAGTTTGATCTTTTAGAGCTCTAACAAGTAAAATGTAATATCCAAATCCTCTACTAAATTCGAATATCGAGCATTAGCTTCTACCAATGCATATGTTATCTGTTTGAGGTCTTTGCAATTTGAATTAGGAGTACAATTAAAGGAAATACCAATTGTATACTATGATAATGTTAGCACACAACATTTGTCAAAAAATCCAATGATATGCTAGAATAAGTGTCTAGCTAGAAACTTGACGTTAGATATGTATGCATTGAGGATCATATTGTTAATGTGCTAATAAATCCTCTCGCTAATAACAAATTTCAAGTGTTGCAAAACAAATTTCTGGTCTTTCCAAGACCAGAGTTTGAGAAGGGATGACAAAAAATATACAATTGTATAAGCCTTGTAAGTTATAGGTTAGTAGAAAATGTATAACTATGGCTCATAATATAATTATGTTATGGTTATCACATTTGCAAGCTAAGTTTGGTTAGCTTAGTATAAATACATATTATAAAATGTATCGAAAATTAATCAATTGAAGTTTTTTTTTGAGTTTCTTGTTATCTCAAGAACCCAATAATCTTATCTCTATGAGTTTCTTCTTTTCTATTTTTATTATCTTAAGCGCACACTAACACACATGAGTGCCTTTTTTACTTTTGCATTCACGATGGTCTTAATGGCCTCATTCCTTTCTTATTAAGATGGGTGCCTAAACATGTATTGGAAAGACTCAATCATCTCATAAGAAATTTTTAGATTTTATATCTGGGCATGGATCATATTCTATTGCAACTAGAAGATAGTGTCTGGCCTTATTATTGGATTTGATCCACTTATTATAAGCATTACAAACATGTCACGCTAATTGGCAATCAATACTAGATGATAATCCTTCGTAAGCATGAAGTGGACATTTTCAATCATCGTATTGGGATTAAGATTACTTTTTTCTTTCTTTAAATTGTGTTCAATCAATTTTTTATTATCGAGAAGAGTTATAATGGGATTGGTCATATTTATTGAAATAATAAATAAATAAATTCAATTATTTGCACAAACAAGATATCATTCATTCATGACATAGTAATGTAATGTATGCATGCAATCTAACTAATTACTATAATAGCGATTATTCAAACATTAAAAAGTTTAAATTTTTCCTTAGGACACGTCATTAAACATTTCTATTTATACAAGACTTTAGCAATTAACATAACTATCAATATCACCATATTCCGCAAAACATTTATAAATGTTAGGTTTTGGTCCAATTATAATTAACTTCTTAATTGTAGTAGTTGTTGTAACTCACCATTTTTTCTTCCAAAACTTATTCCAAGAAAGCTTCCTTAGGAAAGTCAATCTTCGGCTTCCATAATAGCTTGCTATTTCTTAGAAAATCATGGTTTCTACTAATCTCAACTGAAAACCATCCATAGGAAGGACACACCTAAAGCATCGGGCTTCAATCGATTTTTTGCAAGTGTGCACTAATGGTAAAGACTATGGATCAAGTTGACAAGTTTTCCCACCCTCACTCGATATGTCCAATGATATTCGTTTTATTTGAGAAACT
The DNA here is from genome assembly GCA_033030585.1 of Hippophae rhamnoides. Classification (NCBI taxonomy): domain Eukaryota; kingdom Viridiplantae; phylum Streptophyta; class Magnoliopsida; order Rosales; family Elaeagnaceae; genus Hippophae; species Hippophae rhamnoides. The sequence continues at coordinate 39,286,330 of CM065430.1, read as the reverse complement.
TTATATGTTTATTATTTTTAAAATAAACATCTACTATCAAAATAACTTCAATTAAATTATGTTACTGTTCAATTCAAACATGTACGATTATAACAATTATATTCATCATATATAGGTAAATGTCCACATGTAACTTATATTTTGATTCAATCACATTAAATCAATCCCTCTACATGTATAATATTTTTAGTAAAACAATTTTACGAAATTCTAATGATGTATGCTTATGCATGTGACATACATTTTAAAAGTAATTATTTGGGTAGGCATATGGCATAACACATACATGTAAATGTTATAATTATAATATGAAAAAATCATACATGGCACACAAACATTGAAGACATACAAAAAAAAACCATATTATTTGTGATCGAGTTCCTTAGGACTAAATCAAAACTAACTTTGTAACCTATTGTGTGAAACCATGTAGCTTAATATGGGAGGTCTCAATTAGTTGACAACTCAGAAGTCAGTCTAGTAGATATTGAGTTAGCATATGAGCATCACTATGGGATATATATCTAACAAGATAAATAACTAGCAATAATTATCCAACAAAGAGATAATTACAGAGAGATAACTCTGATATTAAGATAAATCTATCATAATGGGTAAGGATCATCAAAATGTAATATCTTATCCTATATATATTCACCATATATACTTTACACAACATCTCATATCAGATCTCTTAACCGAATTTGAGAAGAGAAAAACACTACAATATACTATCTCTTTTCACATCTCTAGATCACAAGGAGAGATACTAGCTTCCTTCTTCTTTGCCAAATAATTGAACTTACTCAAGCATTAGAGGGCCAATGGCCACTGAGGTTATAATAGTATGTTTTTATTCTCAAGCTCATAAGAATGAGAGATGTAACTAGTCATTGATGTTGACAAAAATTGGCATCATTTGTCATCATCTATGAGAACGATTATGCTTGGCTAGATGAAATAAAAACTAGATCAAAAATAAAATATTGTAGCATTTCTAAGACTCTAGGCCATATAGTCTCTGAAAAAGGTACCCTTAAAACCTAGAAAACTTTTACAAAGAGACTAGACTTTTGTCATTCCAAGAAAATGACAAAACAACTTCCTGGACTAAAGACTTTGGTCCCAAATGGAGTCCAAACAAATCATCATATACAATCCCTTAATCAACAAACTAGATTAACATGCATCACGATCATAATTGTTAAATATTGGATCCATTTTCAACACCTCTAGCAAGTAAGGCTTTCTCGACCACGGGATAGAAAAGCCTAGCTAGTCAATTAAGACAACACAACCTAAAGTGTTTCCTCATGCATAATTTTCTACTCGATCGAGTAGCCCCTACACGAATTTAAAAAACCATGCATTACTTAAAAATTTTGAACCACCATCTGAAAGATAGTGTACCAGTTAGGCATCCATCAAAATTTGGTGGCCAACAAACAAATGATAATTCTATCAGCATTACCAATACAAATGGGTGCTAGCCAAAACTATTGTTGCATAGGACAGAAAAACAAGTCAGTCTGGTTTGTTGGACAGAGACATAATATGGCCCAATACATAGTCATCCACTCCCATATTGATTCTTTAGGAAGTAAAGCCAATTCTAGAATCCTCTCGATAAGATTATTCCAACGACTATATATTTGACATTTTTTGATATACGTATAGAAATGAATATACACAAATGGAGGTATGAAGAGACTGTTCACTCATCCAATTCATTCATATTTGTGAAGAAATAATCGTCTACTATTCCATTCACCAATTCATTCAAAGAATATTTGAAAAAATTATATGCTCTTTCGATTATCGTTATTGAAAGTGTTCTTAAAGAAAGACAATCCATTCTTCAAAAAAGAATGAAATAATGAATGATTTTTAACACTCAAATGGGAGTTATGGGATTCAACCAGCCATTAGTTCCTCTAGTGCTCTTGTGGCCTACTTGAGTGGTAAACCCGTACGTGCTCTAGATCGTCCATAATGAGCCTAACTAGGTCACTATTAAGGAGCCTAAGTGAATACAAACACCCATCCCAACATCATGAATATAACATTTCAGGTCATCCTAGAATGGCTCGCAAACTCACATACTCCTAGAGAATGTCCATGTGGAATCTTCTAATGCTAAGAGTATACGAGACTTGACTCATACCCAGATTGAGTCCAACCAAAGGCATGACCTACCACCCATAAAGTAAAAAGTCGTCCATCCATGGATGCTCAGGAAACATCCCTATAACCATCCATCCTAGACCGGTTAGGACTATCTTGAGCAACTACTCAATCCTCTTACATATACACCTCTAAGTTAAGTTTAACTAGATGTGAATAATTAAGAATTTTATATTTTTATTTCTAATGAAATAAATAAAAATGTGAATGATTAAATAAATATTTTATTTATTTTAATTTTAATAATTTAAATATAAATTATATTTTTTATTCTGAGGCTCTAATTTATGGTGGTATTCATGTTTACTGTTATATTCATGGGATTTTTGCTTATCTGGTTATACTACTGCAAATGGCGGATTGGGTTTTCATGCGATTGATTCTTATGCTCACTTTGTAGAGTTTTAAGAACATTGGGTATCTAACCAATAAAAAATCTAATACAGTGGATATTTATATCTAACGGCAAAAAACACAAGACATACATAGTTGGTAATTAAAAGGTATAGTTTAATATATTTATATATATATATATATATATATATATTAAAAAAATAAAATAACCCTAAATATAATCGATGTAAGATTTTAGATTTTGTACTTTGGATTTATGATTTATGATTTATGATACATGGTTTAGGGTTTAGGATTTTACAACCAAAAAAGAGGTATTATTGATAAGTTAATATTTTTTTCTTGTTTAAATATACATTCTAATTAATGCCCTCTTTTTTTAATCCATTTTATTCTTAGCTATAAATAATACATATATTAGTCATGAACTCGATATTTATATAGATCGATTAATTCTTGTCATTTTTGGATTAAACTATTTATGAATTATGTTACATTACATTAGGGGTGCTCATTGGATCATAATGGTTTTCTTTATCGATTTAAATCATATTTAATCTTAATAAAATTTAAAGATTCTCAATTTGAAACCAATAAGATAAAATAATCAACTCGAATCAATTTGAATTTGAGTACATTGAACTTTTGGGAATCAGATAAGATTGGATTGAGCTTAAAACTTATTGATAAATTATTATCATATATAAAACACAATATATACATATTTTAAATTTAAATTTGTTCATCGTTAGTAAAATTTATAACAAAATTTATTATTTATAATCATAATCAATAGAATTACAAGAATTATAGTAGGTAGAAGACCAATTAAATCATTATAAAGATTTAAATTTAATTTTTATTTTTATAATTAAAAATAATAATTTAATGTAATTGTAGTATGTATAATATTTAAATATAACATATTATAAAATAAAATATACATTTATTTATACTTTTAATAATAATTTGATCTAGATCTGTTTGAAATAGATTATAAAACATATCGATCTGAATTTGAACTAATAACGGCAACTATTGGTTTTAAAATAAAATGATATTAATAATTATTTACACTTTTATTTATACATTTATTTTTTAACTATTTACACTTTTTACATATGTAGCTCACGACTCCAAACAATGGCAACTATTGGTTTTAAAATTGTTTTTATGTAATAAATTTTTTATTTTTATTTCTAAAGCCAAAGTTATTGGTACATGTAGAAAATAAAAAAAATAAATTATTAAAATGTTATGATATTAATAATTTAATTGATTATAAGAATAAGTAACTATTAATGTATAATGAATTGATGAAATCTACCATGATTTTTTGAGTTATACTCCTAACTATTTACAAATGGAACATATGGATGTTCCTGTGAATCAACTACACCAAGAAAAAAATGATCTTTACTCAAAGACCTATTTCTCTCCAACTATCAAATATTGCAATATTCTGTCAGACAGAAATCGTGCAATATTTGTTTTCTCTCAATTGAGTGTGTAGGAAAAAAAAAACACTTTCTCCTTCTCTTTTAAATTATCCCCACATATAATGTATTGATAAGGGTTGGGTAGTTTCATCAATTAGTATTTGATTAGGAATATAGCTCCTAATTTCATTCAATTTAAGGAGTCTTATACACAGCCAATTTGTGTGCCATTAGGAATCATATTCCTACACTCCCACTAACCTCGACGCCATTTAGGAAAACATATTTTCTATTGAAGTATACAATTTTAATTCAATATTAATTAGATTAAATATTCTTATTTATTTCATAAATAACTTTCAATTAAAGAAATTATCAAAATACACTACTACAAAAAGTACATATGGTCATAGATATACCTTATGACCTCGGTTTTCTAATAACCGAGGCCATAAATACATCTTATGATCTCAGTTTTTCTAATAACCGAGACCATAGGGTATACATAAATTAAAAAATATATAATTATTAATTACAATATTAAAAATTCAATCAATATAAATTACAATAAATTTATTAAAAACAATATTAAAAATCATATTATAGTAAAATTAAAAGTATAATTACATTATAGAGTTTATAATACACTAAGAATTAATACACATAATGTACAATAGAAATAACTTGAGTATAGTATTTATTTTTATCTATTTTGAGACTCAAAATAGTGTGTCTGTTGCCTGGTGCATGGTGCGCCTGCTGCATGGGTGCACCTGCTGCGCTAGTGTGCCTGCTGCCCTGGTGCGCTGGTGCACTAGTGTGCCTGTTGTATAGGTGCACCTACTACGCTGATAATAACAGATAAAAATAAGAATAAACCATAAACACAATGTATAATAGAAATAACAGTAGATAAAATGAGAATAAACCATAAACACAATGTACAATAGAAATAACAGTAGATAAAATAAGAATGAACCATAAAAATTGTTCACAATAGACTCAAAACACAGTCTAACATAGCAAGCAAGCTAAAATGTATCACCAGAGGATTTTGAAGCCTATCACACAAAGGACTAATATATTAATGTATCACCAGAAACTTAGTTAACACTGATATAATTAAAATGTAAATTCAATACCTGAATTCCAAGATGAAGAAAATATGGAATGAGGACTGACCTTTCTATACGTGTATAGATCAGTGCAAAGATGGTGATATAAGCTAGAAAGATTGTCACAACACTTATAAGCAATAAAAAGAGGACAAATGTGACAACACACTTGTATCTACAAACTGAGCCAAACATGACAGAGTATCATATATTGTGAACAAGTAGATAGAGAAGTAACAAAAATAAAGCGCAAAAGGAGCTCGTAGGTTGAATCTGGTTTACCTCATAGGCTTTCAATGATTGATCAGCAGCTTGTTTACAAATCACAGTATAAATCTTTAATTGCAATAAGAGAAAACCCAGATCCTACAACTCAAAGAAAAAATGTTCTAAGTTCATAAGAGATAGAACTTGGACACAAAATCCACAAAGAACATACCTTGGAGACAAGAGGATGAGAAAAGGTGAGTATGGTGATCGAATAGAGGAAAACAGATGCCTCGCAAAGTTGACAATGTGACCATTTCTTCCTTGAATGCTGATGGGCAAAATCGGGATTGTCAAAAACTTTGATGAGCGAAAACCGGCATCGCCGATCCTGCCAATACTTTGGTTTTATATTTATAAAACTCTCGCAAGTGCACGAATCATTTCGTAGAAAATGATAAATATACTCCCAAGGTCGATCTAAGGAAGGAATGTATGTGGTTTTTAATTTATTATTCAAACTTTTAAAAACAAAATTAAATCCTAAACATCCTGTCACGATATTTTGGGTTTTTTGTGTTTTAATCTACTTACATAAAAATAAACATAGATTCAATAAACATTTATGCAAATTTTATCTTTTATAAATAGTGGAGTATTTATGGATATAATAACTAAGTTAATTATGCTTGCTCATATTATCTAGGTTATTAAAAATATGAATTGATATTTATTGATTCTCCCTTTTTGTATGAATACCACCTTTGGTGGGGTTAGATATTCTTTGTTAACTAAACAAATCAATTAACACCTATGGGTGGGGTTGATAACTAATTTGGTTAATTAAATTAATTCCTTGTTCTAAGAGATTGAAAATGAACCATTTAAATGCCACCTTTGGTGGGGTTAGACAGTTTAAACTTTATTCAAGGTGTCCAAATTAAACTTAAGAATTTAGTTATCCGATTACTAACTTTCAAGTTTTAAAACCACTACTGAAAACATGTTGTCAATACATTTTTAGATAATAATTCTTATAAAAACTTTTGAAATAGAGCTTCACTCTAACTACCGGGGGATTGCACCAACAAATAAAAGAGCACTACTCTAAATTAGACTGGATAACTAAACCTTAAAATCTAATTTTTAGATTTAAGTTTGTAATGAAAAATAATATATTTCTCTCTAACATTCTTAATATAAAATCTTGAATAAAAATAAAATCAATTCATTTTAGAGATTTTTACCTATTTAATATTTCGCAAGCATAACAACGTTATTATTATATCATTTTTACAACAACAAATAAGTAGCTTAAATTTAATCACGCATAAATTAAATATAACATGTAAGAAATAAGCATAAAAAATAACCGCAAAGAAAATTAAATCCTTACAAGATTGATGCCATTCCCGTTGCTAGAAAACCTCCAAACGGAATTTGCACTCCCATTTATTGAATCAAAAAGCTAATAAATTACAAAAACATAACTAGTTTTTCCCAAAAAGGGAAGAACTCTAAAATTAAGAGAAACTAGCTAAAACATAAGAAAAACAAAAAAAAACTAAAAACTAAGAAATAGAGAGAAAGAAAGAAGAGAGAAGTGTGTTTTTAGGTGTGGTATGAAGTGAAGAGAATGGGGGGTATTTATAGGTGAGGATGGAGAGAAAAAGTGGGTGAAAAAATGTTAAAAAATGGTGAAAACGTGTAGTGCAAATGGTGAGGTCATTGATGACGTCATGGGGCGGTTGCACGTGAAAAATGGGGCGAAATGGCTGGGGCACGCGCGGAGGGCAGCTGGGGCGCGCACAGGTGCACGCGGAAGGCAGCAGCAGCGCGCGCGGAACTGGAGGAAGGCGCGCGCGGATGCGCGCGGACGTGGGCCGTGCTGCGCGCACGGCTGGGCGCTGGCGCGCACGAGATATGCTGCTCTGGGCGCGATTTTCTCCTTTTTGACATTTTTGACCTTTTCGACCCATTTTGTCCAATTTTTTCATATTTGTTGACCTTTCCCCATTTATTTATTGATATATTTGTGATGTATTGCTTCCAGTATTCTTCTTTGAGTCTTCAAGTTACGTTTTTAAGCGAAAATACCTGAAAAACAATAAAAATACCCGTGATTCCAAAAAAGATAAATTTATATAAATATATGATAAAACATATAAATATATATATTTTTTAGTCAATTAATGTGCATAAAATCATGGTAATTTTAGTGCTTTTTGAGCACTCATCAAATGCGTATAAAGAAGACCCCTACAAAAATATCTATATTAATCAAAGCATTCATTTTGAATGTTAAACCAAAAATGTGAAGCTATAATAGAACATCAGTTGTTGATGGAACACTACAATTAATATCTTAATATGTATTTGGATTTTGGCATACTCATTATCTTGTCAAACTTATACTCACGGTGATAACAACTGTAGAAGGAGACGTGCATGTATATGCAAAATCAGCCTAAAAAGATAATATAATTCGAAGGGTAATTTGGATCACAACAACAAATAAGCTCATTTGTACCCCCTGAAATACATATATACTTTCTGCACAAACTAAACAAAATTATGAAATAAGATACAATACTTGGGATAGGAACCAAATTCAAGAATAAGAGTTGAAATTTGTGATCAAAAACAGCCTTATCATAATGAGAGAGTTAAAGGGTATTTACCCTACTACTAAAGCCAAAGAACATTATAAACAGCCTCCAGTAGTAACACACATTTAACCAACACAATTGTACAAGAATTACGACATTTGCATCTAAAGCTAATAAAAAAAATTGAAGAATGAGCATTAACTTACCCCTACCAATATATGGCCAGAGAATACATCAATTGTTGGCAAAATGCCACTACAATATTATAAACAAAAAAATTATAATCAGTAACAGAACTTATTTTTTTATCATAACAGAAGAATTTATATGAGAACTCAAATAGTAAAATGAATTTATTTCTCTTAGGATTAAACAGTTGAGGATTAAACTATAGGATTCCATAAATTCAGACCAATTATCACCCATTGGAACAGAATTAAGATAGATAAAAACAGGGCCAAATACCTTTTTCCAAGGTTCACTAGCTCTAAACTTTGTATCTAGATCTTGTCCAACATAATGAGAACTAAGAAAAATCTATTAGACAAACAAGAGCCAACATGACTAGAGATTACAGCTTCAATGTAAACTAAAACAAAGAGTAATGATATGATATCCCAAAAATTAAAACCTGGGTTCCATTAATCAGATCAAAGTCATCCCAAAAATTATAAACAAGAATTTTCAATAATGGGTTCATCGTTGAGACAAAACAACAAACAAGGAATAATGACATATTGGCAAACAAAGAACAGATGTTGTAACAGGAGGGAAAACAAGATGTAAATCATCCATGGGATGATTACCTAATAAACAAAATTTGAATATACATACCTCAGCTAGAGTGAATTCGAAGAGCAGATTAGTCGCACGATGAGGAAATACATATCCAGCGCGCCAGGGGGAAAAAGAAACAAGGGAACGAGAATGGCGAGACGAGGACGACAAGACGAGAACGGCCAGACGAGGACGGATGGCGAGACAAGGACGGACGCTGGAGACCATCTCTGAAAAGAAAGTATATATATGCTCTGTACAAAAACCCTAGCTAGGATATAATAGGGCCGAGAAAGGAAGAAAAAAAAGAAAAAAGAGAAAAGGAAAAAGGAAAAAAGGGAAGCATAAATGATAAAAAAATTTGGTGTTAATTTGGTGTAAAAAGAAATAAAAAGAGAAAAAAAAATTAATAAAATTTTTTGGTGTAAAGGAGAAAAAATTAATAAGATATGTCTATAACCTCGGTTTTTAAATAACCGAGGCCATAAGATATGTCTATAGCCTCGGTTTTTAAATAGCCGAGACCATAAGGTATGTCTATGGTCTCAGTTTTTAAATAATTGAGGCTAAAATCCTATGGTCTCAGTTTTTAAAAAAACCAAGACTAAATAAACGAAACTATATGTATGTATTATAATAGTGATACCATTACTTATACAACAAGCACACACACATCAAAATGTCATTACTTGTACAGCAAGCACATACATGACTACATGACTACCTTATTTGTTTTTAAATATTTTTAATTTATATTAATTAATTAAATATTTAATTAACTCAATTAAATAATATATATGTTAATTAATTAGCAAGATAGATGACTAAAATAATTATCATTTTATTTTTTAATTTATATAAATATAAATTATTAAAATATATTATCATATATTCACAATTAATTATTCATCTATCAAAACACATCATCATTTAGTCATTTTTATGAAGTGGAGTCATGGAACGTAGTTGGGAAGCGATGAAATTTTTAATTTAAGTTAAATAAAACTTGACATTTAATTAATAGTTTTATTAAAATATTTATTAATTCTTATAAATCTTATAATTACTCCACTAAAAATCTTATGATTGAACTCTTAAAACATAAAAATTATAGTAATCTCTTAATACAATCATTACACATAGATGGATCATTTATAGCTAATATCAAATTAGATATATGTGAATGTTTTTGTTTTATCTTACTAATTAATTAATTTTTGTTTTTAAGTAACCAAGATTCATGTTAAATATCTTGCATATTTAAACAAACAATAAACTTGGTGACTAGTATCTAGCATTTAAAATTGATGGAATAAATTCCTTGTTTTGTGAGATAATCTTTCAATTAACTGTAATACAGCACACCAAGATACAAGATATATTATGAATATTATTGAGTAAGTTAAATATCAAGGTATTATAGAAAGGTGCCAGTTATAATACTCAAAATTAAAATAATTTCACATATAATCATCGATTGATACGTTGAAATTGTTATATGATGAATGGATCTTTTGTAGTGTTTCTAATTCATCTGGTCCAATCCTATATAATCTATCATTATATAAAATATTTCTAACTAGATCAGTAATTATAGATCAAGGTTACCCTATTTCAAATAAATAGTAGTCATATTAGTAACGTAATATGAAGGCTCAACTTCAGTCCATCACAAACATTTATATTATTCCATTTAAACTCAATCACCTGTATATATTTATATAAGTCTTGAATAATAAGACATTTTTGTATTTTATTTAATGACATGAATAATAATGTAAAAAATTATATAACTATTTTATTTATTCTAATTTCAATAATATAAATAAAAATCATAATTATATTTTTAAGATTGTTGTATTTAACAGTAATATTGTGCATATTATTTGTGATTTATCATAAAATTACAGTGAATAGGCTTTTTCACAGTAGATAATGAATTTTTGCAAATCTTACGCATGCCTACATAGTGAGGTTTTATTTTTTATTATTTTTTTAACATCATATAAGAATAGACAAACGTTGATAAAAATCAATAAACATCCATTTTTTTTAATAAAAGAAACACATTTATTTAATTTTAACAGTTACTCTCTCATCTTAAAAGTAGGACACTTAAATTCAATAGTTTTTTATGGTTATAGAAAATAAATGTGTTTGGCAGGCACTCACCATCCAAGGACTTTTTAAATTTAAAAGTGTTGCATTGAAAATTTTAGGTCATTTGAAAATGGTGAAAAAGCACAAAAAAGGGCAAGTTTTTTCAATTTTGAATAATGTCTTGGACATTCACATTGATTTAAATTTTATAAATATATAATAATATTAATTATCAAGTTATCATTGCTATTTATTTAAAATTCTCAAAAAAATAAAATCTTTAATTTTAAATTTTTTAGATTGTTTTTATCATAACAAAATAAAAATTAATGTTAAAATTTTATAAAAAGATTTTCATGAATACTCTTACTAAAGTAGTTAATTAATTTGCTAATTTAGGGAAGAATAAAATACAATAATAAATATTTTAAGAGCATAAGGGTGTAATAATTTGTGATAATGATAAACAATTCAAGATTTTGATGATTTTAGGTGATATTAATAATAATTACGTAACTTTATTTAATTAATAAGTTAAATATTAAAGGACAATACAAAAAGATTTGATACATTCTGATGTAACTTAACAAGTATTTTTATAAGATTTGTTTTTCAAAAAGTAATATATGTTAATTAATTTTTTAATTAATATATAATATGAGATGACTTCGATAAAAAAATACATAATTAATTTAACATAAATATAATTTATTAATAAATCAATTAACCCATTTATTAAATACACAAAGCATGAACTTAAGAATCAACACAATTATCCAACAAGCAATAATAATATAAAGTTAATAAATAATAAATTACCAAAACAACTACGCATAATAAATTTATTTGTTTTAGGGATATGTATTTTTGTATTTATTAACATACAAGAAAACCTTCAAAATTATTTAAAAAGATAGAGGATTGAGAATGTTGATATGAAATATAACATGATATAAATATAACAATATATAATTAATTTAATACAAATATAACTTACTCATAAAACCTACTCATAAGTAAATTAATCGTTATAAGTAAATATGAACAACCTTTAAGAATAATAATCATAATCCAATAATAATAATGTAAAGCTAATGCAAACTAAAACTAACTAAATAACAATTCATTATAAATATATTTGTTTTAAGAATATTTGATATTTGTTAGTATAAACAAAATCTACGTGACCAAAAAAAAAATGGAGAATGATAAAAACATAGACTTTATATATATATATTAGGTTGTAGATCCATTCGGATATATGGGTTAATAACTATTATTGATTCAATTTCTGTATTTTATAAAAGAATAGAAAAAAGTAAGTCTTAGATATAAAATTTTAAATTATTTTTATTATAATTAAAAAATTAATATTAAAATATTTTATAAAATTGTTTGCATGAATATTTTTAAAATAAATAGTTAATTAATTTATTATTTTAACGAAGAATAAATATATAATAGTAATTATTTTATAAGCAATATAATCTAAATATAATATAAACATGAGTGATTTATCACAATATTGATAATAATTGTAAACTTTATTTAATAAATAAATTAAATATAACATAACAACATATAAACTTATCAATTAATATTTTTTTTATTTAACAAGCTAATCCTACATGAATAATAGACATGACTCAATTGAATTTAAAAAAATATTTTTTGTTTAAAATAACTTATATTAGCTTACTATTCTTTTTTTTAATTCATATGATATATGATATGATCTCGATATGAAAATTATTAATTTAACAAAAATATATTTTGCTTATAAGTGAATTAATCAAAAATTTATAAAATAGATAGTAATAAATTATATGAATTATATCTTTAAATATAATAAAAATAATTATTCATAAAATATATTTATTATATGTATATTTTGGTATTTATTAATGCAAAAAACTAAAAAAAATTGATTTATCCTATTTCTCATTTGAGTGGGTTTGGTATTTCAAAGGAATTCAGATTGAAGTGATAGTTACCATTATATTTCATATTATTAAAAAAATTCTATTTTATTATCCTTATTTAAATATTTTCATCCCTTTTAATCAATTTGAATAGGGGCAAAAGGTATCTAAGATAATATATTTTTTACTAAATAAGCACATTAGTCCTATAGTTATTAAGTTAGACACATTATGTTGCATAATTTTTTAAAATAAGTATTTTAGTTTAATAATTTTTAAATTATGTACTATTAGTTATGTTATTATAAAAATTAAGTAATTTTAGTCCTAAAATTTATTTAAATGAACACTTATAATCTATCAAAAATATTAAAAATGAGTACTTATAGTGTATAATTTTCATAAATAATGAGATCATATGTATCTAATCTAAAAATTATAGGACTAAAGTGTTCATTTGTACATAATAATGAAACTAATATAATTTTTGAAAATTATGAGATATTTAATGCTCTATATAATAATTATCGGACTAAATTGCTTACATTAAATAATTATAAAAATTATGGTGTCTTGCTTCCTTTTGAATAATTTTTTTTATCAAAGTTAATAATATATGTCTTATATCTCAAATTAGATAAGGTTATTTTGAAAATTTATGTAAAAAAAGAAAAACTAATATTAAAAAAAATTTAATGTCTAAAATTAGTATCAATAATTAAATTAGAATAATATAATGAAACATTTTAGTAATATGGAGTATAAAAAATATCAATATATTAACTAAGGTATCAAACCTTATTCAATAATAACTAGAATAGTTTAAATTTATTATTTATTTTTGTGCATCAATACATTATTATAATTACTAATTATCTGAGGTTAATTTTTTTTTAATAAAATGATATATAAGTTTAGAATAAAAAGTTATTCAATTAAATTTTTTTATCATATGTGAAGTATAGGTATAATTCTTTTTAAATTGTCTTTTGTTTTTGTTAAATTTATACAAATTCTATTTTTTAATTTATTAAGTAAGATATATAATGTTAATTTTGACTAAAATGAAAAATTATTATCTAAAATGGCAAGAAAGATACTAACACTTGAATTAGCGATAAAATAAATTTTTAAAAATATAATATAAAAACTATTAACACCCTAAGCAACAATCCTAATAAAAATGATAACATTTTCTTAAAACAATAAATGAAAATGATAACATATTCCATATACACTCCCATTCTAACTTTGAAGTACTATTTATTATTTTTAAAATATATTTATTATTTATTAGATTTTTTTTTATTTTTAAAATAAAAAGTTATATTAATTTTAAATTTTATTAACCTGAAATATGGTATTCATGTCACAAATTATACCTTTAAGAATTGAAATCATTATACATTGATAGTAATGTAAAGTTAATGCCTAATAAAACTATTGAAAAGAAAAATTTATAATAAATTTATTTACTTTAAAAATACTTGATATTTATTAATGTAAATAAAATCTACGTGATTAAAAAAATTAATGGAGAACGATAAAAAATAGAATTTTTATGTATATTAGTTTTTAGATCGGTGTGGATGTAAGGAGTTGATGATACAAATTTGATAAATATATTATAGTATTTATCAAGAAATAATTTTTATTGTTTTAAATTTTTTTTATATAAAATAAAATCAAAACATAAGTCTTTAGATATAAATTTTTAAGTCATTTTTATTATAATTGAAAAAATGATATTAAAATGTTTTATAAAGTAGTTTATAGAAATATTCTTAAAATAAATAGTTAATTTATTTGTACTTTAGTATATATATAATATTAATTATTTTATGAATAATAGAATCCAACTATAATATAAATTAATATGAATGAATTATCATAATAATAATTTTTTTAATAAATAAGTTAAATATAATAAAATAATATATGAACTTATTTAATTAATATATTTACTATATAAAAAGTTAATCATTCATAAATGATAGACATTGCTTGGTTGGATTAAAAATAATTTATATTAGTTAACATTATTTTTTTAATTTATATGAAATGTGATATAATCTCGACATGAAAGTTATTAGTTCAATAAAAATATGTTTGCTTAATACTCATTAAATAAATAATCATAAATGGTATAAATTATCATTCTTAATGTAATACAAATAATTATATTATGTAAAATAACTATTGATAAAATGTATTTATTATATGAATATTTTGCTATTTATTGGTATGAAAAACTAACAAAAAGTAAAAAAAAATACATATGAACCTATTCAATTAATATTTTTACTATCCCATAAATTAATTTAACATGAATAATAGATATGACTTGATTCAATTTAATAAGTATTTTTTATTTAAAAATAATTTATATTAAATGACTATTCTTTTTTAATCAATATAATATATAATATGATTTCGATATGCATAATATGGCTATTCTGTTTATAAGTAAATTAATTGAAAATCATTAACTGTATGAATTATTACTCTTAATATAAGAAAAATAATTACATTATGTAAAATAAATATTCATAAATATTATATTTTTTATATAGATATTTTGATATTTATTAATATAAAAGATAAAAATAAAAGTATAAAAATATATTTATATTATTAAAAGATTTTATTTTACTACCTTAATTAAATGTTAGTATATTTTTTAACCAATTTAAATAAGGACAAAAGGTTTTAAAGTTCTTGTAATTTTTACTAATTAGTCTTATAATTATTAAGTTAAGCATATTAAGTCTCATAGTTGTTTTAAATGGGTATTTTTATCTTATAATTTAAGTTATATTATTAGTTATCTTATTATGAAAAGTAAACATTTTTAATCTAATAATTTATTAAAATTGGTACTCATAATCTATCAAAAGTACATTTATATTGCTTAATTTGCATAAGTAATGGAAGAAAATGTGTCTAATTCAAAAATTATGATACTAATGTAACATTTTTAGTGGGACTAATGTGACATTTTTAAAAATTATGAGACCTATAATACTCAATACAATAATTACATTATTAAATCACTTAAATTAAATAATTACAGAACTTTTGGTACCTGGTTTCCTCTTGAATAATGTTTATTTCTTTTTCTTTTATTTTCAAAATTGATCCTATGTATCTTATATCTCAAATAGATAAATGTATTAGGAAGATTTACTTAAAATAAAAAAAAAGCTAATATCAAAAAATAATAATTTAATAGTTAAAATAGATACCAATAATTAAATTGGATATTAAAATAAAATACTTTAATAATATGAGATATGAAAAAAAATTATATATTAACTAAGGTATCGAACTTCATTTAATAATAACTAGAATAATTTAAATTTATTACTCATTTTTGTGTGACAATACAAAGTTATTATCACAATATTCTTTTAACAAATTGATATAAAAAATTGAATAAAAATTTATTTCATTAATTTTTATCTTATTAGAAATTTAGATGTAATTTTTTTATATTGTATTTTCTTCTTTCTGAAATTTATAAAAAAATGTTCTTATATGAGTACGGGGTCTTTCAAGCCTTATAGTTATATAATTTATATATTTTAGTTTTGTAATCTTTTAAGTAAACTTCGTTAGTCCTATTTTAACATGATCAATTTAATCAAAAAAATTTAAATATCGAGATTTTCTCAAGGATAGAATAAAAAATATATATTTTAATAATAATAAAATATTTTAAAAAAATAAAAATCCACATTTTCTCACTCCTTTTCTTCTCTCTACTCTTTCTCTCCCTTTATTTCTCGTACTTACTCTTTCTCTTCCTCCATCTCTTCGCTCTCCTCTCTTTCTATATACTTTTTCTCTTTTTTTTCCCTCTCATTCACTTTCTCTTCTACTTATTATTTATCTCTCTCAATTTTATTTTTTATTTTTATTAATAAAATAATGATAAGAGAATAAGAGAGAAAAAGAAAGAGAGGAGAAGTTTTTTTTTTAACTTTTTTTATAATATTTTTATTGATAAAATATATAATTTTATTTTATCCATAAAAAAATCTAGATTTTTAAAAAATATAACTTAATTAATTATACTTTTAAATTATATGAACTCATCTAAATTATAAAATTTTCATATTCATTATATAATTATACTAGTAAAACAATCACCTATAATTTATTAAGTAGAACATATATAGTAAAGTTTTACCAAAAATGAGAAAACATGGCTAAAAGATACTAACATTTGAATTTGGACAATGAGGCAACTTGTTTTAATAATATAATATAAAGAGTATTAATACACTAAATAAGCAACAATCCCAATAAAAATGATACCATTTTCTTAAAATTTAAAAAAATGAAGACATATTTCTACCTCATATTATTTTTAAAATATAATTTTTACTCATTAAATTATTTTATATCTTCATTTTTTATCAAATATTTATTTTTTAAGAAAATAAATTACACTAATTTTAAATTTTATTAAACTAAAATATCACAATATCATATAATATATTTAAAAAATGAATAATTTCTTGTTGGTATTGTTTCAATGACTATTAAAATAACTATTATATTCATCAAGTCACAAATAAAATTACATTCAATTTAAATTTATAAATATATTATTTACATATTAAGATTAATATTATTAAATTATTTTTTTTCTTATTTAAATCATTCAATTCAAAAAATTTCATTTGTATATTTTTTTTAACATCTTATAAGTTTTAGTAAAAATTATTATTCAAAATATATTACTTAATTATTTAAATTTTTTAAAATATATCACTAATATATGAAGTCATTAGAAAAAAAACTAATTAATAATATAAATTAGTTTTTAAGCAAACTAAATGGTATAAATGAGACAAAATACTTCAATAATATATATAGACAAAATAATTTAATAAATTCACTCTTCAAAATTTGTAAAAATTAAATAAAATTTAAAATTAAATACCTGAATACTATCTAATAAAGTGTTTTTATAAATTTATTTTTCTTTTTCTATCAATTCTATTCAAATTATTTATATCACATGAACATCCAAAGTAAGTGATAGGATAAGAGGAACTTATTCCATATACATCCACATCCACATCCAAAGTATGAACTATAAAGTATGCTTTGAATTACGAGTCTGTTATTTGCGTTTAGATCTAGTACTTTATAACAACTTCAAATCGCACTTAAAATTTGTATTATTTTATAGAATTTTATCTAAAATAATCATATAAAATAGTTTAAAAAAAGACTTATTCTTAATTTATTTTAAAAACATCCAAATTATAACCTTCTAATCAAATAAGGGATAATTCCTCGTCCATTTTCTTCTTATTTATCCTTTTCTAATTCCCCAACCTACTTTTTTCTTCTCTTTCTTCTCAAAACAAAAAAAAAATTATTCTTTTCAAAACAAAAAAATATCTTCAACTACAACTACTGAAACATGTTGAAAAAAGTTTAATAATTTATTTTTATTATAAATAAAAAAATTATAAAATCTTTAATAAATAATAAATAAAAATAAAATTTTGAGTTAATAAAAATAATTTATATTTATATAATACAAAAATATATTTAATAATAAATATATAATTTTTTATAACAAATAACTTATCAAAATTTTATTATAAATTAACTTAAAATAATAGTAATAAATTATAAAATAATTAAAAAAATTTAAATTATTAAAAACTTTACTAAATAGTCACAATAATTTTTATGAAAAAATATTAACATTTTAATCAAACAATTTTATAATAATTTTTGAAGTTATAGTTGAAAATTATAAAATATCGTGATATTCAATTAATATAATAAGATATTTGTAAATAATTTTTTAATTATAAATAATTATATTTTAGTGTTATTATTATTGTATAAAATTAATGAATATTTAAATTATAAATAATTATCATTTTTAATATATGTATAAATTTATATTTATTTTTTATTTTTTAAAATAAAATTTTTAATATATGATACGATAAAATAGATTTATGTATTTAAAATTAATTATAAACTTATAAGATATTAATATTTTTTTATGTTTATAATAAATATGCTTAGTAAAATAACTGTGACATTTTTTTTTTGAATAAAATAGAATAAAAATTGAGTTTAAAGTTTAAAGTTATAATTTTCTTATTTTTAAACTAAATTATACTTATGATTTTTTATAAACTATTACATTATATGTGATCATTATAAACAAAATCTCTTATTTTATCTACTTTTTTAAATTAATTTTCCCATCATTTTAAAAATTTGTGTTCACGTATATACAACACACTCCTAATACATATAAGTACACTAAAAATAACATTCAGATTTGGTTGTATGTATCAATTAAAGATTATAACCATCTGTTAATTTTTAGTTATTTATTTGTATTTATTTTATATAAAATGTTTAGTGATTTAAAATTATTAATAAAAATAATATTTTAATTTTTAAATTAAAAAATATATAAGGATAAAATTTGAAAAAGTACAAACAGGATAAGTGTCCTATTCCAGTAACCAAACGCAATTTGTCTGATGTATAAAACGCGTACAATTCGTTTAAAATAAAGAGAGTATAAAAAGTAAACTTTGACCAAAAGTCAGCGTGGACTCGACTTTTCCTATTTCAAACAAGAGCACCGTTACATACTCGAATCATAATTTGCAGTTCTACAATGACACATTTGGATAAGGCAATCTCTTTAAATTTTATATAATATTATTAGCTATTAAAATCACTATATATTCATATTTATTATTTATATTTTATTAAAATCTAAAAATTATTAAACTTAGGATATATAAATGTTATTATATAATAGGAAGTAATATAGTAAAAGTATTTAGATCGAATTATTATTTGTGTTATTTAATAATTTAGATTATAAGTAATTTTATTTGATTATTTATTTTTTAAGATAATTAAAAACAAAATAATATTATTTTATGGATTTTTTTAATTAAAATAAGTTTTTAAAATTAATATAAAAATATTAAAATAATTGAATTTGTTCTTAATTGAACACTCTTTATAAAATTAAAAAATTAAGTTATTTAAAACGACACTTCATTAACGATGCTTGTGTTCTCATTTTATTAGAACTTGATTCAAATGATTTGAGTGTGAAAATGAAAATACATAGAACCTCTTCAATTAATTAATATGGGAAATTTGCTTTCTAATCTAGGCTCCATCATTTGTCAGAATTAATGTGGGAAAAGCTTTAACTTTAATTATGTAGTAAATTAACGTATGAACGATATAATTAATGGCATTAATTCATTATTTAATTTTTTATATTATTATATGTTTACTATTGAAATATTCCTACTTAATAAATATTCGTATTCAAATTTTTTTATATATCATTCCGTTAATTACTTATTTTTATTTTTAATTTTTAACTTTTAAAAATATACATGTAAAAGAATTTAAAAATAAAATAAATATTTATGAATAAAATTATGCTACATAAATACAATTAATTTTTTTTCTTATTAATCCTTAATTTTTATTTTAAAATAATATTCAATCAATAATTTTTTAGTTCTTAATATTTTAAAATTTAATAATTTTTGTAAAAAATAAGTCAAATTATAAGTTTCAAAATTTTGATAACCAATGAAATACAAAATACTATTTCTTATAAGAATTCCCTAATATATATGTGAAACAAATTTATAGTTTGGATGTGACGGTTGGATCAACCATCACAGTTCCAAGTTGCAGTTATAGTCAACCCAAAATTATTCATTATTATTATTATTATTATTATTATTATTATTATTATTATTATTATTATTATTATTATTATTATTATTATTATTATTATTATATGAAGTTAAATTAGGTTGTATTGTTAACTCAGGTGAATTATAAATATTGAAAATAGTAATTTAAGAGGGAGGGAGAAAGAAAAGTATTTTTTTTAACCTTCTAATTACAATCTTAGATCAACACATCCACTTATTTAAAAACTAATAAATAATTTCAAACGTTAATCTAACACAACCGACAAAATATTTCTTTTTGTTGTACACCTAAATAATGTATTAGGACTCACTTTGCTGGGTTCTTACTGTAGTTTTATTTTGGATTTTTTAATTTTATTTTTAGGTATTATCCTAATAATATCTATATTTAATAAAATATATTAATTTAAAGAATTTTTTATTTTATTAACATTTAATAAAAAATACATACCGTTCTATCTATTCAAACATTAATAGTTTACTCGTCGTTTTTAAATTCTTACGTAAATATTTTAATATTTTTTAACTTATTTTACATGTTGTTCAATATTTTTTTTATTCCATCACATATAATTTCAAAAACTTCATTTATAATTACATATTATTTACTGATATTCATGTGATTGAGATAATAAAAAATAATTTGTATACACAACTCAATATAAATTCATATATCAAACTTATAACCCCATTATTAGAAACAATTTTGATAGCATAAACATCCCATAGCAATTACTTAATTGAAACTTGAATGTGCTTGAGCTTATTTTTTATTCTTTGGAACATCATAAATGTCTAAAAGGAAAATAACAATAGAGAATATCTCAATTTAAACAAATTAATAGAGAAAAAAAGAAGAATATAAGTAAACTTGTTTAGCTCTTAGATGATAAAAAATAAGAGACTAAAATGATTAAAAAAACATTAAAATGTGTGTTCAAGAAGCAATTAATGTTCTAGTAGAAGTAATACTAAAAAAACCAGCAATTCATTAAAGGCATATATGTTATACAATATGAAAAACCTATAATAAAATGAAAATGTTAGCAAGTTGGTAAATTTTATTAAAATGTATATATCACTAAAGTAACCACATGAAAAATAAAGGTAAAAAATGATACCTAAAATAAAATTATGATACTACTAAAATAATAAAATCTCACTTTCCTCATTTGATGTCACAAAGGTGAAGCGTACCAAATATTTGATAAATTATGTATTTTTTTTATCTTTACAAAGATTTAATATTTTGAATTTTTTTCCAGATTGGATTTTTTTTTATCTTTTTACAATATTCATCTTGAAAAGTTTAAATAATTATGAGGATGATTACATAAATTTGATCATAGGACATGGTTACTCTACCATCATAAATAAATATAAACATTATTATTTTTAAGATATAGGCTAAACAATTTCTTTTCCTTATTAACAATAATCTTGACAAAACTTGTTAACATAAATAATAAAGAATAAGATTCCAAATTTAAAGTAGATATTACTTTTATATGTCATTAATAATTGACAAATACATACATAGAATGAGGAACTTTTATGTAAGTCGGTGGCAAATCTATGACTCAAATTATAAAAAAAACACTTATAAATAATCAATAATACAAAGATCAAATAAAAAACATAAAAATTAAAAATCTTAAAAATTAAAAAATAAATTTTACGAACTAATATATAAGCGTGGGTTTGTTATGGCTTTATTATATTTTATATAAAAATATAAATTTGAGAAAAATATTTTACACATTTCAAATATAGGTTTAAAATTTAAGCTAAGAATAAGAATACATATTAAATATGATCAAACTTTTACAAAATATCAATAAATTTATGTGTAAAATTATATCTTTGATCAAGTGTGGAGGAACCTATGCCTCTTATAGAACACATATACATCCACCCTTGGCTCAACTCATGGATGAGATGGTGGACTTCTTCATTTATTATTATACATGAATCTATTTATATGCATATAAATGGACTTATTTTAAGGTAACTACCAATACTATCTTATTGAAATTATCAATGTCCAACACATATTCATAGACATGTTTAATACAAAAGTTTTTTAGATAGAATATTCATATTTTACGTAACAAATTTTTTACATTTTTAACCATTTTTATCTATATATTTATCTATATATTGGTGACACATGAATAACACAAGATAATTCGATTCAAATAAAAACTTTAAAAATTGTTGATTTTTAAGGCCATCTTGATTAGCATCTTAAGTTTTATCGAAATACAAATTTTTTTGAAAAATTACATAAAATAACACTTTTAAAACTTATAACAATAAAATAGCAGGTAAACATAACAAAATATCATTTAGAGGCTATAAAGTTTGTTATGACAATTATAAAACTGTAATGAAATGTGTTGGGAAAATTACTAAGCTAGTTAATATAAATAGCAGCTATATATAATCTATCCCCATAAGTGTCTTATGGTGTTGTTCCTCTAGGTTTTGGCTCATCTTTTCCGGGTGTTGTGCTTAAGAATAATTTTCGTATGAATTTTCCACCAATTATGAATCAAGGTTTGAGTTTGATTGATCACCTTGCATATAATCTTTCTTCTTCTCTTCCTATAAACATTAGTTTATTTGTCAAACTTGATGATCATATTTACATGATCTGGAAAGATCAATTAATGATTTTTGTCACTTCCTATGGTTTAGAGGGCATTCTTGATGGATCTTTGAGTCCTCCTTCAAGATTTCTTGGTAACTCCATTACTCCTAATTCCTCATATCGATTAGGCTTAATTCCATTATCAAGATATGGATTTATGGGTCAATTTCAAAACTTATGTTGAGATATTTAAGTAGTAGCATGAAACCTTATGAGTAATGGTCTCTTTAAGAAGTCTTATACTACAAATGTTTAGTCGCGAGTGATGGATTTACGTAAGCAACTGCAGTCACTACAAAAAGATGATCTTCTAGTTTCACAATAAGTAATCAAAGTTTAGACTTTAGCTGAGCGATTGGCTTTTGTTGAGGATCTTGTTGATGAAAGAAGAGTTTTGTTGTATCTCATCAGCGATCGATTTTTGCATCTCGTTTATACCACGAAACTCGTCAAAAGTTTCATTTATATCATTTTGTTAGTCTCAATCTAACGACATCATAAGTCATAGTATAAATTATTATTCTAAATATACAATTTAACTATTTGAGTTATTCTAAATCTAATACTAACGTGTGAAACCATTAGATAGTGACTAATAGAATGATATAAAAAGTAGTACCTCATTAATATTGAATAATATCGATTGGACGAAATTCAATATTAAGCAAGAATAAATAGTTTTTGTTCAACTTGAACGACGTCTAATGGATGTCATACATTTAATGTGAAATAATGTGATATGTTTTTTAATAGTATAAATACATAAATTGGATATAAAAATACTATTTTTACAATTTTAAGTTTTTAAGATATATATATTTTTAATATATCTTAGGCATTCATCTTATTTTTAAAGGAATAGAAATACATCTCGTCCATAAAAAGAAGAAGGAAAATTATATAAATAGTTACCCGAAATTTAAAAAAATTAACATCAATTTTTTTAATTATAAAGGATACAAGTTAGTGTGAGGCTTTAGAATTAATTTTGTTGTTTTCAAAGGGATTAGATGTCTATTTAATACTATGTATTATAAATATATAGTGATAGCTTTTTATTTAATATAATTTAGTGAGTAAAATTATAATATAACACTATATTATTTATGTTACATTTTAAGTTTAAGATATTTAGTATTTTTCTTTCATAAAGTTTACAAATACTTGTAATAACATACACAATGATACACAAATTTAAGAAAATATAAAATGTTATATTTATTTTTTATACAATATTAGTCCCTGTTGTGTATAACATGACCTCTGTTATATTATACTCTTTCATTTTTACAATAAAGAAGGATGAAAACGACTCGTTCTTGTTAGATATTATTGTTATAAAGCTCCTTAATTTAAGGATTAAGGAGCAAAACATCCTTAAATTAAGGAGCAAAACATGGAACAAAACAAGGAGTAAAACATGGAGCTTAATTCTAGGAGCAATTCAAGGAACCATTAATTTAAGGAGTAATTCAAGGAGTGAATTTTTCTATAAATAGATGTGTAATTGTAATGAATTAACCATCCAAAGTGTTCATTCCAATTGAGAGAAAAGCTTTTGTGAGAGAAAATTGAGAGTAATTTTCTTGGGTGTAATTGGGTTGTGAGTTGTGAGTGTTGTAAACACCTTGTGTAATTTCTCCACTTTCAGTAAAAAGATCTGCAGGTCCCAGACTGGGACAGTAAGCAAGATTAGTAGAACTCCGTTATCAAATTTTTGTGTGTTATTTTTCTATTCTTGCTTCCTCATCAAACCGCTTATCGGAATTTGCGTTATTTCCCAACAACCGCGAGTATCGAGCTATTGGTAGTGATTTCTCGTCAATTTTCTGCAAGAAATAGTCGAAGCTTGATCCGGAGGAAGTCGATTTTTAGTGGGAGCTTGATGGCACACAGATGAAGGAAGGGTGAAACTCGAGAAATTTGATGGCACAGATTTCGGGTTTTGGAAACGCAGATAGAGGATTATCTCGTATCAAAGAAATCTATATCAACCTCTCGGGGAAGAAGCCGGAGGGTATGAAGGAAGAAGATTGGAATCTTCACAGGCAGCTCCCTGAGTTATTCGATTGACGTTATCCCGTAATGTTGCTTTCAACATGGCAGAAGGAAAAGACCACGGGTCTTATGGCAGCTCTCTCCAATATGTACAAGCCATCGGCCTCAAACAAAGTGCACTTGATGCAGGCGCTTGTTCAATTTGCGGATGACGGAAGGCACATCGGTAGCCTCAACATCTCAATGAACTCAACATAGTTACAACCGGTTGAGTTCGGTGGAAATTGAATTCGATGAAGAAGTACGGCATTGATACTTTTGTCTTCTACCGTAGGTCGGGAATGCTACTTGTCACGGTGTGAGTAGCTCATTCGGGAAGCAATAAGTTTAAATTTGACGATGTTCATGATTTGGTTCTCGGTGAAGAGATCAAGCGTAGAGACAGTGTGAATCGTCAACCTCTTCGGGCTTTGCATACGAGTCAAGAGGAAGAAATTCAACCAAAGGAAATGGACGTGGTAGAACCCACTACCGAGGTAGATCAAAGGACATGAGGTCCCGAATCTAGGAATCCTAATAATTCCCACGTAGCTCAAGACTATCGAGTGTTGGAATTGTGGAAGAACCTAGACTACAAAAATCGGTGCAAGAATGCAATCAAAGGACAAACAAGTGAAGGTAGAGGCAAATGTTACTTCCACCTCGGGAGGAGATGATGCATTGATATGCTCTTTGGAGAGCAAGGAAGAATCTTGGGTGCTAGACTCACGGAGCATTGTTCCATGCTACTTCCACGTAAAGAATTCTTCGAGAAATATGTCCCCTAAACCTTGGAAAGGTATATCTTCGTGATGATCAACCATGTGCTATTATTGGCAAAGGTGTAGTGAAGATTAAGTTAAGCGGGTCTGTTTGAGGTGAAGGATGTCGGGCATATTCCCGACCTCGAAGGAACTTAATCTCGGTGGGGTAGTCAGGTAGTGAAGCTACACTACGATCTTCCATGGTGATGATTGGAAGATTTCAAAGTGGTAACGATAGCCGCTTGCTCGAAGAAAAAGTGGCACTCTTTTACATGGACAACAGAAGCACGTTGTTCAATCACAATTGTAGCGAGTGCAATGAAATGACCAAACTGTGGCACCGAGATTAGGCCACACGAGTGAGAAGGGGATGAAGATTATGCACTCGAAAAGGAAAACTTCCGTGTCTGATGTAGAGATGGACATGTGCGAAGATTGTATACTTGGAAAGCAAAAGAGAGTCGGCTTTCGAGACAAGTGGTAGAACCTCAAAAGAAGGAAAAGCTAGAGCTTATTCACTCGGATGTTTGGGGACCAACAACCGTCTCATCCATTGGTGGAAACAATACATTGACTTTCATCGATGATCATTCTCGGAAGGTATGGGTTTACTTTCTAGCATAAGTCTGAAGTATTTGAGGCTTTAAGATGGGAAAGCTATGGTGGAAAATGAGACGGGTTTGAAGATCAAAAAGCTCGATCCGATAATGGTGGTGAATATGAAGACACCGGATTCAAAAATTTTGCTATGAGCATGGGATCGAATGGAAAGAGCTGTTGCCGGAGCACGCCTCAACACATGATGGTGTAGGCGGGCGTATGAGCCGAACGTTGTGAGAAGAGCCGTAACATCCGTATCTGGGCCAGCCCTACCGAAGCAATTTTCAAGTGTGATACCAACACGGCAGCTTACTTGATCAACCGAGGCCTATACGTTCCATTGGAGCATAGAATACCGTGAGGAGGTATGGAAATGAAAAGAGGTGAAACTATCACATCTAAAAGTTTTCGGTTGTGTAGCATTTGTGCATATCGTTGATCAAGGCGGGAATAAGCTTGATCCCAAATCCAAGAAATGCACGTTCATTGGCTACATGGTGAGGATGAGTTTGGCTACCGCGTTTGGGATGACGAAAAGAAGAAAGTTATCCGTAGCTAGAGATGTGATTTTCAACGAAAGGGTGATGTATAAGGACATGCGTAAAATAGACGCCAATGCCTCGGAGCCGAGAACGAGTCGGTATTTGCGAGATGCGAGATGATGTCCCGTATACTTCCACAGAGAACCAATTGTAATAAGTCCTCACCAGAGGAACTTGTTGGACAAACACAAAGATTCGACACACCACAACCTCTTACTCCAGCCTCTTGTATTGAGAAGGTCTTCTCGACCTCAAATATGCCTAACAGAGATACATGAACTATATGTTGCCGTCGATGGAGGGAGCACGAATGCTATGATGAAGCTTGTCGGACTCGAGATTCCAACAAGTGGAAGCTTGCATGAAAGAA
This sequence comes from Hippophae rhamnoides, assembly GCA_033030585.1. NCBI lineage: Eukaryota > Viridiplantae > Streptophyta > Magnoliopsida > Rosales > Elaeagnaceae > Hippophae > Hippophae rhamnoides. The sequence continues at coordinate 39,258,906 of CM065430.1, read as the reverse complement.
GAAATGAAATCTCTCATCTCCAGACATGGGAACTAGGCCGAGTTACCTATGGGGAAAGAAGGCAACACAACAAATGGGTGTCAAGGGTGAAAGAGAGTACGATGGTTCCAAGAGATACAAAGCAGCCTAGTTGTCAAAGTGGTTTCAATGAGAAGGAAGGAGTTGACTACTGCCCGACATTTTTGCTCCGTTGTGAAGCTTAATACTATCGGATCAATATTGAGCATTGTAGCCATCGAAGATCTTCATCTTGAACAGTTGGATGTGAGCGCATTCCTTCCATGGAGATTTAGATGAAGAGATATACATGTACCACCAGGAAGGTTTCTGTGAGAAAGGGAAGAAGGAAACGTGGTGCGAGACTTAAGAAGAGTTTGTATGGCCCGAAACAAGCCCCGAGACAATGGTACAGAAAGTTTGATAGCTTCGTACCTGAGGAAGGTTTCCCAGAAGTGCAATCTTGACCATTGTTGCTACTTCAAGAGATATAGGTCCAGTTATATCATTTTACTACTTTATGTTGATGATATGTTAGTAGCAGGTTCAGATATGGATGATATCAGAAGATTGAAGCATCAATTGTCAAAGGAGTTTGACATGAAAGACTTGGGTCCAGCAAAAAAGATTCTTGGAATGCAAATCACAAGAATTAAGAAGAAAGGATCCTTGCAGTTATCTCAGGCAGATATTATTGTTATAAAGCTCCTTAATTTAAGGAGCAAATTAAGGAGCAAAACATCCTTAAATTAAGGAGCAAAACATGGAACAAAACAAGGAGTAAAACATGGAACAAAACAAGGAGTAAAACATGGAGCTTAATTCTAGGAGCAATTCAAGGAACCATTAATTTAAGGAGTAATTCAAGGAGTGAATTTTCCTATAAATAGATGTGTAATTGTAATGAATTAACCATCCAAAGTGTTCATTCCAATTGAGAGAAAAGCTTAGAGAGAAAAGCTTTTGTGAGAGAAAATTGAGAGTAATTTTCTTGGGTGTAATTGGGTTGTGAGTCATGAGTGTTGTAAACACCTTGTAATTTCTTCACTTTCGAAAAGATCTGCAAAGCAGGTCCAAGACGTAGATTAAAGATCGAATCAACTCCGTTTATCAAATTTTGTGTGTTATTTTTCTATTCTTGCTTCCTCATAAATCTGGCTTATCGGAAATTTGCGTTATTTTCCAAAAGTTCTAACCCCATATAATAATCTCTGCACAAATCCAAATGTTTTTCTATTATTTCATGTCGGCGGATCAGCTCAAATGCTCAAACTATATTCGCTCAACACCGACGGGAAAGAACAGTAACTTAGAAAGCTTTAAATGAGTTTTACTCAATAATAATGCCCTTCACGTTCCTTAACATTATCTCAGTTTTCACACGAGCTATAGCCAATAATCTTATCTTTGACTCACCGAAAACTTACATTTTAATAACTTTCTAAACAACCTTAAATTTGCTATTTTTATCAGGTGTCTCTCAAAAAAGATAATAAAATTCAAATTTTATCAAAAAAGTTTATATATATTTACTTTTCAATTTGTTCTTCGATACTATTATATATTATCTAACTAGTTCCTTCAGATGGAAGATGTCCACAAATGCCAGCAACCGACTTCGATGGCGGCGTTGAATTGAACGCCTACTTTATATTATTTTATTTAGCTAAACTCATTTTAAACAAACTTGGCTTAAGGATGGGTTATTAAGAATTGATTGGTAAGATATTGGGTTGAGTTGTATACTTGAATTGTAGTTTATGTTTTTGATAAATAAAAGTGGCGAATCGAAAAGACAAAGCTGAGAAACATGCCGCTAGGCATAGTAATAATGAAGAAGATGATAAAAAGGAATGGCCTTTAGAACGTTTGGTTTTCTCTAAGAACCAAAAACAATTTGAAGAATCATCGACTATGTTTCAGGGTTTAGATAAGGAAAGAGAGATATCAGCTATGGTTTCTGCTTTGAAAAATGTAGTTTCTGGTGACTATTCTTCTATTCATGATGATTTGGTTCATGGGTTATCAGATATTAGCTGTTTTGTTTCTTCAGGGAATATTACCAATACTTCATTGGCTAGTACTGTTGGTAATAAGAGAGGAAGAGAAGATAAAAGTATTGAACAGTTTTCTCAGTCTGTTACAATGCTTAGTCATTTTTCTCCTCAAGGTTCTTCTTCTGCTTTTAGAGGTAAAATTACTTTGCTATACATAATTAAGGTGGTTAGCCATACATTTTTATAAAAATTTAAGTTGTGTAACAATATTTGATAGTAGAGTTTAGGAGAAGAAGATTGTTAACCATCGATTCTTATAAAAGTTTAAGCTATTGAAACTAGTTTCTCTTCATTATTTTAAGGATGTTTAGTACTGTATTTTGTGCACAGAGAATTCTAACTATTCAATCGTTTTCATTACATTATCTTACAACAGCTACACAACACACAAATATAATAGCAAGCAGTACAGTACCAAATGAGACAGTATCAACTCCAATATATGAATACAGGGAAACCCAAGTAAGAGAAGAAGAACCAAGAAGAAAATACAGAGGAGTGAGACAAAGACCATGGGGCAAATGGGCAGCTGAAATAAGAGACCCTTTCAAGGCTGCTAGAGTTTGGTTAGGCACATTTGATACAGCTGAATCAGCGGCTAGAGCCTATGATGAAGCTGCTCTGCGTTTCAGAGGTAGTAAAGCTAAACTAAATTTCCCAGAAAATGTTAGACTCATATCACCAATTACTTCAAATTCTTCAGCTACCCAGCTCATAATTTCTGATTCTCCAAATACCCTTTTAGCCATTCCTACATCTACTGAGCCTATTGTCCATTCCAGTTCACTCCATAACAGCTTAGTACAGAGCTCTTCTTACTCTTCAAGAAATATTCTGAGCTATTCTCATCAGTTGGTTGATATACCAAGGATGCCTATGAGTCTTCATGATCAAATGGTTTTTTCATCTTCAATGACTTCTCAATTTTCATCCCCTTCTTCATCTCCTCTGCCCAGTTCTATTTCTTCATCACCTTCTTCAACACCATATTTGAGGGTTCCTCCATCTGTTCAAATCAGGCCAGCTAGTAGTACTGCTGCAGATTTTCCAGAGCAGCAATGGACAAGTTCAAGTCAATAATCTTCTTCATAAGATAAATTTTTTTTTTCGTGTTTATTTCCTATATTTCTTGTACGGTAAAAATATAGTTGGGGATGGTAAAAATATAGTTTCTTTTTAGTATTTTGGTATTATTTATAGAACAGTTCCATTTTATTTTATTTTTGGTTTTTGACAAAAAAATCTGATTAGTTGGAGAAATTATTGGTTGACTAATTAACATGGTTGGAGAGAAGTGTAAGCATTTTTTTCTCTCTTCATATTTATTTTCAATTTTAATTGATTTATATTAATATGTGAATTTAATTTAAGATTAATGGATAATTATTTTAAGATACAAATATAATAAAAAAAAATTATTCACCTCAATTAAAATACTTTAGTTACTTTGGTTATTTTTTAACAGTTTAACCATTTAATTGAAAAATGAAAGCATGAACACAAATTATCAATTTTTTTTTATAAATTTGTAATTTATTATTATTTATGTTAAAGATAATATATAAGAATGATATTTAAATAATAATTAAAAATAAAAAAAATTATTTATTTATAAAAAATTAACTGATAGAGTAGATTATTATTCTTAATATAACTAAAAAAATTATAATATCGTCCATTTTTGATTAGTTGACTCAAATTATATATTGACTAATCCAAAACTACTTAATTGGAATTTTGACCAGTGATGGCATATTGACTTTAAGATTTAAGCAATTGAGAATAATAATAATAATAATAATAATAATAATAATAATAATAATAATAATAATAATAATAATAATAATAATAATAATAATATAGGAGGACCAATTTAGAATGAATCAGTTTGCTTATTTTAATTTTATTAGATGGAGGATAGAAAGAATACAAGACAGGAGAAACGTGTTCCTTATTATTCAATTCATGCTAAACCTAACATGAGTTTTGGAGTTGGAATGAGATTTTATAACTTATATACTTATTTTAAAAATAAAATTTAAATTTTATATTTATTTTTATAATAATGAAAAATATTATATATATATATATATATATGTTTATTTATTTATCTTTAATTTTTCAAAATTATTTAAATTAAAATAATTTATATACAATAAAGTTAAAAAATAATATAAAAATTAACTTAATTTTTATGCAGTTAATTTTCAATAATAATAAAATTAAACTATCATAAAAAATAAATATTATTTTTATAATAATTAAAAGAATAAGAAAATATTTTTTTAATTAACAGTCAATCATGACTTTACATTTTATGTTGAAATTTTCTTGTATTATAAGTATATAACCTAGGTGACTTAGGTGACTTATTAATTGAAATGTTATTATTAAAAGTATTATCCCATTAGAAAATCCACTATTTTTCTAAATTTTATGGAATAACAAAATTGACAAGAATACAATTGATATTATAAAATTTCAAACTCTAATTAAATATTATTATCAATTAATTATAATATTTAATCATATTTTATTTTTATTTTTCATTCAAATTAAAATATATGATATTATACATTATAAATTTATTTTATGAAAAAAGTAATGGATCAGTTATGAAATTCTGCTTTAAAATATAATTAAGTTTTGAAATTGTTTCCTTAAGTATTATAAGTATCCTTATTTATCCTTATTTTCTTTAACAAGTTAAATTAGTCTTTAGATGCTAACATCATTAGTTTATTTTATTAAGAATAACGATGAACTTATAGATTATTAAAATATGAGATAATCAAAAGGTTTTTATGTCTTTTTGATGCTAACATTATTTTTCATAACCCTAACTAACTAATAAATTAAATAAAGTAAAAAAATATTAAAAAAATAAAATATATAATAAATTATATTTTCGGTTTGCTCGCAATTCTTATCATTTATTGAACATTTAATTATATTTGATCTTTTTAATTCGATTAATATATTCATAACATATTATGTTTTTAAAATATAAAATTTATAATAAAATTATCTATAAAAACAACACTATCTCGTTCAATTTTTATCAATCAATTACACTAAAACAAGGAAAAAAATTATTAGGTAACATTAAAAATATTCTAATATTTTTATATGACTAATATATTTTTAATGAAATTACAAAAATATGACTAATTTATTTTTTAAAATAATACGAGACTTGAAATATCATATGTATAAATTGATTTTTTTTAATTTGTCATATTTAATTAGAGTTCTTCAAAATGATACGATGAATCCACTCCACGGCTCCAACCCCGAAAAGATTTTTTTTTTCTTTCTCTTTTTCCGTTGAAGTAACAGTTAAATTTATTAACAATGAGAAGAATGCAGGTCTAATAAAGTAAATTTATATTCACATTATTTTTAATGCATAATGTGGTAAATTTTTGTTAAAAATATAGTTTTATTATTTTTTAAATTATTTTATCTTGTAATGTAACATAATTAATATAAGTGTAAATTGATATTTCATTGATATTTCACAATATGTTATTTTTATTGTTATAAATTTTAATAATATTAATTTTATAATATTTTCAATAATATATTACACACTCACTTTTTTATATTGAATGGATTTAAAATCACATTCACGTGTGTATATATATACACATGTGAATGCGATATTCGTTTCAATTATTTTGAATTACATTTCAATAAAATATATAATAACCAAGATATAATTCGTTCCAATATTTTGACAATCTTACAAATTTACAATATCTCTAATTCGTTTCTCTTGTGATTCGACAGTTTAGGGTTTGAATCGTATTTATTTCAAATGTATCATAATTTTTTGGATTAATTATTTTTTATGTCCAAAACATATGAATAATTTATAAAAATATTCAAAATATTTACTTTATTTTAATTATGCATGTAACGTATGAAAAATGATAAAAACATGTCCAATTGTAGCCATAATTATATCATTATCAATACGTTATGGGTATAATTATAATTTTAACAATGCATGTTGTTGGATATATTTTTATTGTTATCCATACGATTTCAACATAATTACAACAAAATAAATATTTTAATTATAAAATTGTCTCATACGTTATGGGCATAAAACGTAATTAATTTTAATTTTTTAAATAAGAAAATGTATGTTGGACATAACACTGAGGATATAGTGATTGTTGAGTAGTTCTTTGGTTGGCAAGGATTATGATTTTTTGGGTTATTGTCTAGCATGTTTTCTTTTCCTTTGATATAGTCATTTTGAAAAAGAAGTGGTCTCAATAATGATTCAATAGGATCATATGGCTGGTATTGGATACTACAGACATTTATAATCATTGGTAACTAAACCTTCTAATAGAGAGTATGAGAGTCATCATCTTACTTTTTTGTATGCCAAAGTCCCAAAGCCTTGAGGTTGAAGTCTTGTGATAGAAAGGTTGATGGTAAGGTGGTTCAATGAGTGAGGGATAAGGCCCTTGTAACAACCAAACACTCTATTTCGGAGTCCTCGTCTTAGGTATATACAAGGGATGTACCAACATTGAATCTCTCTACTTCATGAGTTTTTATGACCAAAGACTCTTAAAATCTCTAAGTATTTTTGAAAGTCTTTGCTAGTTGTTTTTATATCTGATCCTTTCAATGGCTTGATGATGAGACATAACAATTTTTCCTTGGAGAAATTTTGACACGTGTTAGTTAATGGTTTAAGGACTTTAGGGTATATGATGCAATTATCATTACTTGAAGATCATGGTGAAAGTTCAAGGCAATTGCTTTCCTGTGGATGAAGGAGAGAGAAGAGATTTAAACACATTTATTTTAGGTGGTTATGAGTATAAAATCCATTTTATTTTCTTATGTTCTCACTTTTATACACATTTTGAAATCAAAATTGCCTCTCAAGTTAATTGCAAATTTTTCTTGTTCTTCAAAATTGTTCTATACCTAGTACACACCTTTCTTTACACGGGTTATTTTCTTTGATTTGTTTCTAATTTTCTAATTTCATTTATACTTTTTTACTTGTATTTCTAATTTTTTGACCTTTTCATTCTTTTTTTAATGTAAATATAATTGATTATGATTTTTGACATTTTGGCTTTTTTCTGATCATATTGTCCTTCATTTTTAAAGGTTTTCATTTGGTCCTCTTTATTCTTGTTTATTTTCTTTAATTCTATTTTTTTCTCCTTCAAGCTTTTCTTTGAAATTCATAAAATATTTACGGAGTTGAGCAGTAGTATTTTTGGGAATAATAATTTTGTTAAAAAAAATTAGTGAACGAAGGAAGATTTGAAACCTCTTTTTCATAATTGAGGGGGATAATGTCACCATCCAACAATTGAAAGGAGTGTTTAAGAAAGATTAAATGATGATTAATATCACAAGATCAATTATATGAACACGACAAGGTTGGAAAAATTTATATAATTATAAACATGAGTGAAAACATGAAACTATGAAAGTATGGATAAAACACCACAAAAATTGGTCTGAATAAATAAAATAAATTCATGAAATATTCACATGATATCGATTAATGGATTCACACGTAGAGTCTAGAAAGTTAAAAAAATAAATTTTATATAAATTAGAAGCAATATTCGAGCTTATCTTTTGAAAGATCAATAAAGTAAGAAATAAATGATTTCTTAGCATTTAACCAAGTTCAAGGTATCATAAGGAAAAATAATGTGAATGGAAATCAAGTTTAAGAAGTCCAATAAAAAATGATAGATTAAAGTAAGGCTCGATATGAGAATCCTATGAAGGATTCTCTAATGATATCAAGCATGTATAATTATTATTTGTGAACAAATCTATAACATTTCTATAATTATTAGTAAATCTTAAGTATCCTTCATTACTATAAGATACCAACTTTAGGACATCCCCTTATAAATATAACCTCTCTATTATATGGGTCCTTCAGCATTTGCTTGTAGGTGGATGGAACAAATTTTGTTTTGTGAATATATGTTTTGCCTAAAATACATTCCTCATCATGTCTCATTCTAACTCATAACTTAATTTTTTTGACTATCATAGAAGCTTCCTAGTCGAAGCCAACCAAGGGAGTTTTTCCTAATATGATGAATAAGAATAGCAATTTCTATGCTTATGGGGTGGATGAAAGGATGATATCTATAGAGAATCTTGTATCGATTAAGATTATTTGCTAAATGTAACCCAAAATTTTAAGCCCAAAACTCATTAATTAACCCATTAAAAACCCTATCCTATTTTCCTTATATATATTTTTTCAATTATTTTTTTAGTGGTTATTTTTTTACTGTTACCATTCTTCTTTCCTTTGCCAATAACTGCGTTGGACTAAAGAAAACCAATTAAGCCTCTTTTCTATTGACTGGCATTTGATTAAAAGCCAACAACAACGCACTCCTCCTTTTGTCAACATTGTGGTAACTTTTGATTTGAAATATTTGTTTAATTGTTGCTGCTTTACTATTGTTGGTTATTGGGAGATTTTTGGTAGTTATTTAGATATTGATGTTTGTATCTCTATTTGATTATTAATTGATTTTTCTCGAAGTGTCGTCGTTAGTGGAGTAAACTTTTCACATTAAAAAGTTGAACCACTTAAATCATTGTGTTCCATTTATTTTTTTTCACTGTTACAATAAAGGGTATATAAAGTTGGTTTTTGCTTAAAACCGACTTATAATGAATTTTAATTCGATTCTACATGTCAACCGACTCTACTATTTTATTTTTATGTAATTTTTTAAGTTGTTTCTACGAGTCAACCAATGTTACACGTGGCTTAAGTCGGTTGACAGTAGAACCGACTTAAAATCTTACGTGTAGCATCGGTTCTATGTGTCAACCAATGCTACTATTTTATTTTTCTACAATTTTTTAAGTCAATTAACACGTAGAATCGACTTAAAATCCTACATATAACGTTGATTATACGTGTCAATCGATGCTACTATTTTATTTTTCTATAATATTTTAAGTCGGTTGACACGTAGAACTGACTTACATGTAGGATTTTAAGTCAGTTCTGCATGTCAATCGATGCTACTATTTTATTTTTCTATAATTTTTTATGTCAGTTGACATGTAGAACTGACGCTATACGTTGAATTTTAAGTAGGTTTTACTTGTCAACCAACTTAAGCCATGTGTAGTTTCGGTTGACACATAGAATCGACTTAAAATCTTATATGTATCGTCACTTCTATGTATTAACTGATGCTACCTTATTTTTTTTTCTTATCTTCTTCTCTCTCATTTATCGATAGTGCTAGCTCGTGTTTCCCTCTTCTATTATAGAGAAAAATCGTCAGTTATCTCTATTTTCTTTCTCTTTTTCAGCCACTTTCGACCATCATTTTCAGTGCCATTAGTTTGATTTTCTTTCTCTCCGATTTCTCTTCTAGATCCACTATTTTTTAGTATAATACTCAAAAAATTTATACCTATTTTTTTTCATTTTGTCACTCACCAAATACTCTTTTTTTCTTCATTTACTTCATTTTTTTTACTTCATTTACTCTTGTAAGTATTTCTATATATTATTTTACACTTATTATTCATATTTTTTTATTTTAATATATATTACGTGTTATTGATTATGTGTATAAAGTTTTGTGTTATGTAGGTTGTGTATTTTTATTCAAGCTTAGAAGAGAAGAAAGAATTTTATTCATTTATTTATTTTAATAATTTTATGTATTTAGGTTTTTAATATATATTAAACATATTCAAGTTATTTTTTGTGAATTTATGATGTGGTAATCTATTTTACTAATCTATTTTTTTAATATATATAAGTTATTTTTTGTGAATTCATGATATTACATTCTTATTTTGAATTTAAATAAATGTAGTTCTTTGGTTGGAACAAATTCTACTATGATATGCAAATTTTTGAGGATTTACGTGAAGAATTGGCAGAACACATGTTTCAAACTATTACATCACAAGAAGAATCAATAAAAGAATGTGATGATATTGAATAGCAAAAGACAACACCATGGTAATTTTTTAATGCTTTAATTTCTCTATTCTTATGTCTCTCAAGTTTGGGCTTGTTTGATGAATGTTTGGTCGACGTTTAGGGAAATGAATTATTGTTTGGACATGTTTTCCTACCCAAACTTCATCTCATCTCATTGGAGAGTTCCTTAGTCATTATGAATGAGACATTGTTGATGATTTTAAGCAACAAACTAAGCTTCATCTCCCTAAAATAAAATGGAAATGTCACAAAATTCATGAGAAAAGAGTATCATCACTTTATTTGTAATTTAAGTTATATATATAAGTATTGTATATAAATAATTTTTTTTTGATAAATTTAATTCTCATGTAATTAATTAATATTTAATTTTCAATAATTTGTACTATTTAAAAACTCTTTTAAACATATTTTGGTTTTTTCCTGCTATTATTTGATTGAAAACAAGTAGTGAGGATAGCAAAAAATGCACAAAAAATGTTAAAAAGTGTAGAATTTAAAGTCGGTTCAACCCTTGAACCGACTTTAAATTATAAGTCTCCTCGTTTTAAGTCGGTTAATAATCGACTTAAAAGCTTGAATTTGTAGTAGTGATTGTTATCCATAATTATATATTTGTGCAACCAAATTCGACCCAAAATTTGCTTTTGTTAGTGCTAATTTATTACAAATTGGTATCAGAGTGTTGAGTTATTCTATTATTTATTAGAACTGATCAAATTTGCTCTTTTGAATTTATTTTGAGATTATGATTATTTGATTAGTTTCATATTTTTTGGGTTGTGCTTCTATTTATTTAATATTGGATTCTTTATCATGGTGTCAAAATACAAAATTGAGAAATTCAATGGTAGGAATGATTTTAATCTTTAGCGAATGAAAATGCGAGCTATATTAGTTAAAGAATGGCTCATTAATACACTTAAAGGCATAGATAAATTGTCAAAAAAATTGACTGATGAAGAAATGGATGCATTGATGAAAAATGCTCTCAGTTCAATTCAATTATCCTTGTCTAATGAGGTACTACGCAAGGTTGGTAATGAGGAATCTCCCGTTGGGTTATGGCTTAAATTGAAGAGTTTATATATGAACAAGTCTTTAACAAGTTAGTTATATTTGAAGCAACATTTGTATATATTCAGAATGTCAAAAGGTACACCTTTACAAGATAACCTTGATAACCTTACTAAAATTATTTGTGATGTAAAAAATAGTGGTGTTAAAATTGATGATGAGGATCAGGCCTTAGTTTTATTATGTTATTTACCTTATTCATTTGAACATTTTGTTGATACCATGCTATATATGTGAGATACTATTTCTTTAGAGGATGTAAAAGTAACTTTGAATTCCTAAGAGTTAAAGAAAAAGGTGTCTACTAGCAGCAATAATAATAGTAGTGTTTATTTGTTAGAGGTAGAAATCAAGAAAAAGGCTCAAGCAACAATAGAGGCAAGTCTACATCCAAATCTAGAAAATGAAAAGATAAATGCAACTATTGTCATCAGGAAGGGCACTAGAAACTAAATTGTCCAAAATTCAAAAGTAAAGGAAACTATACCACAACGTCTTCTAGTACTAATGATGTTGCTGGTGTTGTATATTATTATGGTTCTGATGGTGAAAATGTTCTACCAGTATCTATTAGTTCTCTTGGAGATGTTTTGATTGGGTTGCACTTACCATATATGCCCTAGTAGGGACTGGTTTGCTTCTTATTAGTTTATTGATAGAGGTGTTTTCTTGATAGAAAATAATGTGTCCTATAAGGTTATTGGTATTGGTACTCTCATAATTAAGATGCATGATGGTATTTTTAGGATTTTTAAAGATATTCACCATGTTGCATATTTGAAAAAGAACTTGATATCTTTGGATACTCTTGATTCACAAGGCTACAAATAAATAGCTAAAGGTGGAGTTTTAGGAGTTAAAAGGGTGCTCTTGTTGTTATTAAAGGACAATTTTCACGTGGCCTTTATGTGTTTCAATGTAGCACTATTATTGGCAATGTTTTAGTTTTGTCCCTCTCATATCACGATTCAGATACTACTCGATTATGACATATACAATAAAGGCATATGAGTAAGGTAAGGATGTCTATTTTGAGCAAGCCAAATTTTTTTGAGGGTCAAAAAACTAGGAAGCTTGATTTCTATGAGCATTGTGTTTATGGAAAGCATCGTAGAGTCAAATTCAGTATAGCCATCCATAAAATGAAAGGTACTATTGATTATATTCATTCAGATCTTTGGGGTCTTTCTCATGTTGTGTCTAAGGATAGTGCTCGGTATATATTGAATTTTATTGATGACTTCTCTTGTCTTGTTTGGGTGTATTTTTTGAAGAACAAGAATTATTTGTTGTCAAAATTTGTAAAATTCAAGGCTTGTATAGAAAATCAAACATGCAAGATAATCAAGCAATTGAGGACTGAAAATGGTTTGGAATTTTGTGAAAGTTAGTTTAATGAGTTATATGAAAAAAATGGCATAGTGAGACACTACATTATGCATCATACACCATAGTAAAATAGAGTTGCAAAATATATGAATAAGACTCTCTTAGAAAAAGCTCATTGTATACTTTTTCAAGCTAATTTGGATAAATCTTTTTGGGCTAAAGCTTGTAACCATGCCTGCTATTTGGTGAATTGGTATCCATCAACTACAATTAAGTTGAAGATTTCATTTAAGGTATTCTCTGGTACTCTTACTAATTATTCTAATTTGAAAATTTTTTGTTGTCTTGCCTAAACTCATGTTAATAATGGTAAACTTAATCCTAGAGCATCGAAATGCATAATTTTAGGGTATCCTTTTAGGGTGAAGGGTTATAGATTATGGTGTGTTGAATCTAAGTCATCTAAATTTTTTATTAGTAAAGATATTAAGTTTGATGAGCTTTCCATGTTGGAAAATAAAAATTAGTCTATTGTTGCAGGTAAAGACCACGATGTTAGTGAGTAAGTGGAGCTTGAGAGTAGAGCTCCTGGTCAAGTGTTAGAAGGCACTTCCAATTAGCTCATGATGTAGCACAAGAGTAATTTAAGTAACCATATAGTATCGCTAAGGGTAAAGGAATATGAGAGATTCGATGCCCTCAGAGGTATGCATATGCAGACTTTGTTTCTTTTCTATTGTTTGTGGCAGATTCTATTGAGGTGAATTAACCTTCTAGTTATCTTGAAGCTATCACTTGTGATGAGTCTTTTCAGTGGCTGGTTGTTATGAATGAAGAGAATGAATCACTCCATAAGAATTATACTTGGGAATTAGTGAAATTACCTAAGAGCCAGAAGATTGTTGGAAACAAATGGGTCTTCAAGAAAAAGGAAGGTATACCAAAGGTTGAAGTAGCTAGGTACAAGGTATGTGTTATTACAAAGGGTTATTGTTAAAAGAAGGGTATTGACTTCAATGAAATATTTTTGCCTGTTGTGAAACATAGCTCTATTTATGTGTTTCTTGCTATGGTTACATTGATTGACATGGAATTAGAACAACTTGATGTCAAGATATCCTTCTTACATGGTGAGCTTGAGGAATAAATATATATGCATTAACCATAGGGGTTTTTTATTCTAGGTATGGAAGATCATGTTTGCTTATTGAAAAATTCTTTATATCGATTAAAGCAATCCCCTAGGTAGTGGTATAAGTTGTTTGATTCTTTTATGATTGATCATGGTTAATCTAGGAGTGATTATGATAGTTTTGTTTATCATAAAAGATTCCATAATGGTTCATCTCTCTATTTGTTGTTTTATGTTGATGACATACTTATTGCTTCTAAAAATAAGTTTGAGATTCAGAAATTAAAGTCTCAACTAAGTGGTGAGTTTGAGATGAAAGATTTGGGTACAATGAAGAAAATTTTGGGCATGAAAATTTACAAGGATAGACAAATGCGAAAGCTTTATTTGACTCATAATAGTTATATTGAAAAATTTCTTGAACCTTTTTGTATGAAAGAGTCTAAACCTCTGATTACGTCGTTAGCTGCAAATTTCAGGCTTTCTTTGGATTTTTCACCACAATCAGAAGAAGAAGAGTAGTACATGTCTTAGTTTCCATATGCTAGTGACATTGGTAGTTTGATGTATGCTATGGTTTGTACTCATCCAAATATTTCATATGTAGTTATTATTGTCAGCAGATATATGGGTAATCCTGGCAAGTGTCATCGGTAAGTAGTGAAGTGGATACTTTAGTATTTGAGAGGCACATCTAATTTTAATTTGGTATATAATAGAATTTCTAATACTAGTTGTAGTGTTATTGGTTATGTGGACTCCAATTATGCTAATAATTTGGATAGAAGAAGATTTATAACAGGTTATGTCTTTATTCTTTCTCATTGTTTGATTAGTTGGAAGGCTACTTTACAGTCTACAGTTGTTTTATCTACCAGAGAGGCAAAATATATGGTAGCAGCAAAAGCATTGAAAGAAGCCATTTGGCTTAGAGGTTTGGTTTGTGATTTGGGTTTATAGTAGAATACTTCTATTGTATTTTATGATAGTCAGAATGAAATACACTTGACCAAGAATACTATGTATTATGAAAGAATAAAAAATATTGATGTCAGATATCACTTCGTTCGTGACATTGTGTCTCAGGGTGCTATTGTTGTCAATAAGATAGTCACTATAGAGAATCCATTTGTTATGTTAACCAAACCAGTTCCATTTATCAAGTTCAAGCATTGCTTGGACTTGATTGTTGTTTGCAGTAAATGATCATCCTTTGGGGGTTTGGATGATGGTTATTTGGTAATATGAGAAAGTTCATATTTGAAGAATCTGCTTCTGTTTTGAGCCAAGGTGGAGATTTGTTAAATGTGACCTAAAACTTCAAGCCCAAAAATCTTTAATTAACCCATTAAAAACCCTATCTCATTTTCATTATATATATTCGATTATTTTTTTAGTTGCATGGGTATCAAGTTTGTAGCCTCTTATTCTTTCCTTCGCCAGCAAATGCGTTGGACTAAAGAAAACCAATTAAGCCTTTTTTCTATTGATCGGGCATTTGATTAAAAGCCAACAACAACCCATTCTTCCTTTTGTCAACATTGTGGTAACTTTTGATTTGCAATATTTGTTTAATTTTTGATGCTTTACTATTGTTGGTTATTGGGAGATTTTTGGTGGTTATTTGGATATCGGTGTTTGTATCTCCATTTTATTATTAGTGGATTTTTCTTGGTGTGATGTTATTAGTGAAGTAGACTTTTCACATTGAAAAGTTGAACTACTTAAATCATTGTGTACTATTTATTTTTCTCACTGCTTATTATTTTACTATTACCCATAATTATATATTTATGCAACCAAATTGGACCCAAAATTTTCTTTCGCTAGTGCTAATTTATAACACTATTTTTACAAAGCAATCCCCTCTGTAGAGGACAATGATAAAGGGATCATCGTGTGTGAAGGTTACTCTAACCTTATCTTCTTCAATAAAATAAATAGGTGGATATGGATCATGAATTGCCTATCTGAAACTAACTGAGTCTGTCTACTGTCTACATTTTCTCAAATTTTCCTTTCATGCTTTATTGTTCGTCCCTCTTAAGGAAAATTCTCCACGTATGACATATACCACATTTACTCCATCTGGTAGGTCTTGTCTTCTATTATTTTGGTTGCATGGTAAGGGGAGTCGTTGAGGATGTTCTCCTTGTTGTGGGATTTCTCATCTAGCTCATCCTCTACCATTTTTCCTTCTCTTTCTCTTTGCTTGGTTAGGTAGTCTTGCTTCTAGGCCACGACCTAGATAGTACCCTCATATTCGATAAGCATTTGGAGGGCTTATTCTTCCTGTAATCAAGTCTTTGAGGTGACCCTTTCCAAGAGATACTCAATTTCTTTCTTTAGGGACTCACACTTCTTTATGGTATGCCCCTTATCTTTTTTGAATTTAGATTATTTTAATTCATCTCTTGGACTATAATGATCATTCCTCGTAGGCCACTAGACATAACGACTTCTTTTCATTACATTTTCTTCTTCAATTAAACACACACTCATATAGGAGGTCCCTGAATAGGTAATAGTTGTCTTATAGTGGGGTAGTTAAAAGCGCGTGGATGGATGCCCCTCAAAGATTATGTCCTCGTCCTACCCCTTCTAGTGTGGTTTTCATTTTCAACCTTGTACCTTTTCTCATGATTGAGCTTTCATGCTACAAACTTTACATCTTTTGCCTTATCAATGGAAGAAAGGGCATCTGCCAAGTTGTTAACAACCTCTGCCCTTTTGGCTTGCTCCTTTTCTAGAGATGTGTATTTTAATGCTTTAGTCATAACCTAATCCTCAGTGGTAGGAAAGGACTTTATCAGAGAAACACGTATAAGGATATAAAGTTGACTCCCTTTATGAAGATCTTAACAATTGCATATTCAATTGTACCCTTGACATTTATTCTTTCCTTCTTGAACCTCCCGGTAAACTTCTCAAGTGTTTTGGTAAGTTACTTGTGCAAGGGAAAATAAGTTGTAAGCCTTCTTTTGAGTAGTTTGCTACCTTGCAAAGTACGTGATAAATAAATTGACCATACTAACGTAGCTAGATATATAGTTGGGGGCAAGTTCTCCAAAACAATTCAATGTCACCCTCTCTAGGCTTCTTGGAAACACTTTGGATAGTATAGCATATTTTTGCCTTGTTGATTTTCTCTGAATTTTTAAGAGATAGTCATAAGATTGATTTTTGGCTTAATGTCCAATATTATATTTATATAGTAAAAAGAAGAAACTAGATGTTACTAAACTAGTCGTTAAACTAGCCATTAGAATTCTAATTATTATCAACACTTCCCCTCAATTTAGGCGTGTAGATATCGGTCAACCCTAACTTGCTTAAATTTTCTTCAAATGATTTCGAATCTAAACCTTTGGTGAAGATGTATGCCAATTTTTTTTCACTTCTCACAAATAGAGTTTTAAGTTCCTTTGCTTGAATTTTTTCTCGAATGAAATGACAATCCACTTCGATGTGTTTTGTTCTCTCGTGAAACACCGAATTGGATGCTATATGTCACATCGCTTGGTTATCATAATACATCTTCATTGGTTCTTGAATTTTAATTCCGACATCCAAAAGAAGTTTTTTGATCCAAGTTAGCTCGCTTGAGGTTGATGCCATGGCTCAATATTCTGCCTCGGCGCTTGATCATGCCACAACATTTTGTTTCTTACTTTTCCAAGTGACTAATTTTTTTCCTACAAATGTGCAAAAATTGGTGGTTGATTTTCTATCCAAGCTACCGACCCAATCTGTACTACCCACACACTTCGTTAGAATTATTACATTTCATGAGAATTCCTTTACTGGGTGTCCCTTTTAAATATTTTAAAATTCTATATATAGTCTCTAAATATGGTGTTTTAGGTGCATCCATAAATTTACTAATTTGGCTTACCGAAAAAGAAATATCTGGTCGGGTTACAGTTATATAAATTAATTTTCCTACAAGTCTTTGAAATTATCTTATGTCTTCTAAAGGTTTGCCATCCTCATATTTAATTTGCATTTACTATCTATTGGTATAGATGTCAGTTTACTCCCTAATTTATCAGTTTCTTTCAATAGGTCAAGTACATATTTTCTTTGTGAAATAAAGACTCCCTTGGATGAATATGCTATTTGTATTGCTAGAAAATATTTTAGTATACCTAAGTATTTAATATCAAAATTCTCCTTTAATTGCATTTTCACTTTTTTAATTTCTACCAAAATTTTTCGGTAATTATTATGTCATCTACATATACTAGAATTATGGTTGTGAATGTACCATAATTTTGGAAAATAATGAGTGATCGTCATTACTAATTTTAAAATCAAAAGAAATTAAATAAGAGCTTAGTTTTTCATACCATGCCCGTGGAGATTGCTTTAATCCGTAAATAGATTTTTTTAACCTATACATTATATTATATTTTTTGCTTTTTTATGACCTGGTGGAAGTGTCATATATATCTCTTTTTAAGCGTTCCTTGGAGAAAGGCATTCTTGACATCCATTTGATGTAAGGTCCAATTTTGGTTACCGTTATAGAAAATAAAATCCTAACAGTATTCATTTTGGTCACGGGTGCAAATGTTTCTTGATAATCTATACTGTAGGTTTGAGTATACGTTTTGTCACTAATCGTGCTTTGTACCTTTCAATAGTACCATCACTATTAAACTTAATCTTATAGACCCATTTGCATCCTATGGGTTTCTTTCCTTCGGGGTAGTTGTACGACTACCCATGTTTCATTTTTTTTTAGTGCTCTAAGTTCTTCTTTTATTGCTTTGCACCATATCAATTGGCTTATTGCTTCCTTATAGTTAGTTGGCTCATTTTCTTTGGAAATTGAGGCCAAATAAGTCTTATATTGGGGTGTAACATTTTCACAAGACAAATAATTTTGGATAGGATATTTTACCTCATATGTTACAAATCTTATAATCTACTTGTAGGTTTTAGAGTTTGATTAGACCTTCTCAATCGTATTATTTCGATAGTACCCTCTTTCCCCTCACTTTGAGAAATTTCTTCCTCTTCATTCTCATTGATTATTTCATTTCATTTTCTACTACCATATTTCCTTCTTCGGAGTAAAAAAATGGAAATGTAAATTCATTTGGTTTCTCTTGGTTATTAGTCTCTTTTTCTAGTGTTTTGTAATATGACTCATTTCCTTGGAATGTCATATCTCTTGAAATGTAATATTTTTTGTTAAGAGGATCATATCATTTATAACCCTTTTTTGAGATGAATACCCCAAGAAAATTGCTTTGATTGATGTATAATCTAACTTGTGTTGTTTATTTTTCTACATGTATCATGTACATCCAAATACCCTTAAATGACAAATGTTGAGTTTTTCTTGGTAGAAAATTTCTAATGGGCTTTTGAAATTCAAATTGGTACTTAGCAATATATTAATTTAATATGTTACAGTGAGAATGGCATCCAACCAAAAAATTATTGGAACATTGTTTTGAAACAAAAGTACGCTTGTTATTTCAAGTAAATGTCGATTTTTTTCTTTCGAACACACCATTTTGTTGGGGTGTGTAAATACAAGTTGTTTGATGTAAAATTTCATTTTGCTTGAAAATAATTGTGAAATTTTGATTTACGAATTCCGTTCCATTATTACTTCTAAATTTTTTAATCTTTGCATCATATTGATTTTCTACAAAATTATAAAATTCTTGAAATTGAGAAAATACTTTACTTTTATTTTTTAACAAGTGAAACCATGTAGTTTTTTGAAAAATCATCAATAAATAAACAAAATATTTATAATCATTAAATGACTCAAATGGAACGGGGCCCCAAACATTAGAATGTATTAACTTAAAAGGTTTTTTTCTTTTACAATTGGATAAACTAAATAGTAACTTTGTGTGTTTTCCTAATTTGCTAATTTCCCAACTACTACAATCTAGTTATTTGAAATCAAAAATACATTTCAAAATATTATCGAAAGGATGTCCAATTCTCTTATGCCAAAGAGTGCCTAATTCTTCTTCTTTTTTAATATTGAAGTTGCATTTTTCTTCACTTAGAATATAAAGTCCATTTTCTAGAAACCTTCACCGATGATATTCTTCGTTATCAATTCCTGAAAAATCACATTTTTTGATGTAAGTGTAATTTCACAATTTAAGTCTCGTGTAATTTTACTAATGGATAACAAGTTAGATATACAATTCTCCACATGCAAAACATTTGATATTTTTCTTGAAAGGAGACTAATTGAACCATTTCCTAAAATTTCCATTTATCCACCATTTGCAACGATTTTACTATGTGATCAGTTGAACCTGAATCAAGAATCCATTTGGAATTTAAAGAATTTTGAGTAAGGTATGGAATCATACCATAGGTTTTTTGAACTTTTCCTTGAAACATCACGGATAATTGCATATACAGCTATCTCATCTTATTCATATCCACCTCACCCTTTATTTATTTTTCTACCTTTATTTCTTTATCAATCTTGTTTACACTTATATCCCTTTTTTTCCTTTTACATAGAGTAACCCGTTTTCTCTCTACTCTCTACGCAATTTTTTCGTCGATCTTCCCCTTTGACGAAGCCGTCGCCTTGCCTTCTCTTTGGCCGGAGATGAGGTTTGAGATACTAGTACTCATCGCGCTTGTGTCCTTCCTTCTTACAATAATTGCAACAAGTGATTTCTTGGTCTCCCCAACTTTCTAGCCTAGGGTTAGATCTCGCGACAAATGCCTTGACTTCGGGGTTGTTAGGTAGCTAAGTACGCATCATGATTCTTCTTGTCTCTTCTCTTTCAATCATCCCTACAACCTCATCAACAGATGGCAGCTCACCCATGAGAAGAATTTGTGACCATATCCCCTCATAGCTTGAATCGAGCTTGGCGAGGAAGGTGAAAATTCCATCATGCTACTATCTTCTTTTGATTTCATCAAGATCAGTTGTGAGAGGTCGGTACGCTCTAATATCATCCTTCTTTTTTTGAATTTGGTTGAATAGTTCGGTGACAAATTGATTTTGTTGTTGTAACTGTTGAAGTTCTTGTTGAAGTTGATAAATAAGTGAATAATTTTTTCTTTTTTCCGAACATCGTCTCAACTTTAATCCACATATCTTGAGTTGTATCTAGATATGTCATAAGATCATAGATGTGGGGTTCTATGGTTGCTAGTAAACAACTTATGACTAGATTGTCACACTTTTTCCATTCTGAAATTTCTTTTTTTCCTTCAGTTGTTGGTTGTGTTGGATCTTTGGCTTTTGGTTTTGATTTCTCACCAGTGATATGCTCAAATTTCTCTCTGCAAATTAGATCAAAAGTCACTTGGCGTGCCCAAATATGGTAATTTTTACCGTTTAGCAACACACATGTAAGTCTCTCAATATGTTGTGATATTTTTTGGATTTTTTTGTTGGATTTCTTGGACTAGTACAGTTCTTGTTTGTGGGATTGATTTAGAGTAAGATTAAGTCTACTTTTATACCATGTTGATTTTCTCTGAATTTTTAATAGATAATCATAAGATTGATTTTTGACTTAATGTCCAATATTGTATTTATTTAGTAAAAATAAGAAACTAACAGTTAAAATTCTAATTATTCTCAACATATCTTTGAGGAACACTAGTTGATATCATAGAAAGCTTGAAATGAGTCAAATAGAGAATAAGGTCTATGATTCCATCAAACTTGTCAAAAATAGGGAGGTTCATTTTGTGTGGGATAATGTTTGCTATATTTGGGGAGCAAAGGGTGATTATACTAGGGCCAAGTTTACATTGGTGGCTAAGACAAGCTTCTTGCCCTTCGTCAACCTCTGAACAAGGTTCTCGTAATCGCTTTTCCATAGGGTTTATATAGGGGTATTGCTGGCTAGTTGGCACGTTGAAGCTTTAGTTGGTTTTAAAGAAGTTCAGTGTTATTGGTTGAAGCATACATCATGAGCTTGTAGCTGAGGTTATGGATATTAGTAGCGTGGTTATGGGTTCTAGACATTTGGGTTCATAAGGAGCTAGATTGGTTGGGCCATCGGTTGATTAAATGGGTAGAAAGGTTGGTTGTGCATAGATAGTAAGCTATGTAGAATGTTAATGATAGGTGGTTCAGGATTTTAAAAAATGACTAGGGTAGGGTTTTGGAAAATGATTGGCTTATGGTTTTTGAAATTTTCAAGATTATGGTTTGCAAGAAATTGATTAAACCCCATTCTTTGTGTATCTCATCCTCTCCCTGCTCCTATGGTAGGGCCATAGGGATGCTTGAGAACTCTCTGACAGTGCTACTTGTGACTGTTGTTATGGCTGAAGTGGCAAACGAGGTAATTTATTAGCCAGGAGCCTCATCAGCTCTTCATTTTGTCTTCTGAGCTATACCATCTCATAGTTGATAGCATCTACTCTCTCATTCACTTATCTCATCAATGATGACCTTCTGGCTTGGAGGATTGATCAGAGAAAGCCCTTGGAGAAGCACGTGGAATTATGGTAGTTTTTTGTTTGGCAAGGATTAGTTTTTTTTTTTTTTTGGTCTATTATTCAGCCTGCATGTGTAGTTTCTTTTTCCTCTTGTATAGTCATTTTAAAAAAGAAAGATGTGTCAATAATGTATTGATGGGGCTAAGTGGCCTGTACCGTATATTATAAACGTCTAGGATCACTGGCAATTGAATCTTCTAACATAGAGTATAAATTCATTATCTTACTTTTTCGTATGTCAAAATCT
Source organism: Hippophae rhamnoides (assembly GCA_033030585.1). Classification (NCBI taxonomy): domain Eukaryota; kingdom Viridiplantae; phylum Streptophyta; class Magnoliopsida; order Rosales; family Elaeagnaceae; genus Hippophae; species Hippophae rhamnoides. Next base: position 39,236,605 of record CM065430.1, on the reverse strand, counting down.
TTGGGTAAAAAGATCAATGGTAAGGTGATCCAGTAAGTGAGAGGTGAGGCCCTTATGACAACCAAAAACTTCATTTGTGGGTTCTCGTCCCAAGTATATACAATGGATGCCCTAGGTATGTATAATGATATACAATGGATGCACCAACAATGTATAATCTTTTCAACGAATAATAAAATCATATAATCTTTTAGTCCTTTATATTTTCATTTTTTCATCAATTAATAAGGTACTAATTTTATTTCATCTTGGTTTCATTTTACTTCTCAAGATAGAATCAATTCTTCCATAACATTTATGTTTAATAGTGTTAAACATAATAACTAAAATTTACTTTTATAATAATAAAAATCTCTTGCAGTGGCACACCTAGAAAAATATTTTGAAGGGATTGAAGTATAATTTTTTTTATATAAAATAGATAATTGTATTTAAATATTTAAGAATAAAAACATATCATGATATAAATATAGTAATGAGCTTGGAACTATGATGGATTATTTTCAATTAAAGACAAAAATTACATGTTATGTTACAAAAGAAATATAGAGTTAATACATTATAACTTATAACAAAATTATCTAACATAAATAAATTTAATAATTTAATAAGTGTTGAAAACTAAAACTAAAATAAATGTATTAAAATATAAAGAATAAGGTTTAGTTAAGAATTTTAAACGTGAGATTATACTTAAAAATATATATTGTTAAAAATAAATTACTAACAAATACAAATATTTATTTGTCTGTATTTTTTGCATCTGTTTTCTTCGATTGACAAAATGAACTTATTTTGTATCGTTGATAAAAATGAATGAAAAACTATTAAAAACATATTATATTTTCATATTAAAAAGTTTTAAATAAAATAAAATAAAATGTAAAACAATATAATATTAGAGAAAATAAAAATTTAGAGTTAAACAAAATATGATAAACTTTAAAAATGTGAATGAAAAACCTTAAAAGTTTTAGTTTTAAGTTTATTGTTATGCTCATTTTTTAATTTAAATTTTATATTATTTAACACTAGCATTTTATTATCATAAATTAAAGAAATATATAAAATATTTTTGGATTACACTATATTGACTTAAAAAATATTTTTACATAACATACAATATTATAATTTTATGCATGCAACTAATTAATGTTTGTCAAATGATTGAATAAAAATACATATATTTAACCATTATACTCAATATTCATTTATATCACTTTTTGTACACATATTTGCTAAATATTATTAATACATATAATGATATACCAAAATATGCATACAAAAAATCAAACATAATATATTATTATAAATAAAATATTTATTTAATACTAAAAAATACATGTAATTAATATTTTGTAATAACTTTGACCGAAATTATAGCCTCTTCTAGCCCCTCATGTGTAGTGTCTCTATAAAAATTAATATATTTTAAGGTGCTTAGTTGGTTTAACTTTTATATTAGGGTGGAATGTCATATTAGTCTCTAAACTTATAAAAAATGATCATTTAGTGACTAACTTTGAAAATGTGACATTTAATCCATTTACTTATAAAAACGGTATCAAAAAAAGACTATTAATTTTAAATTTATTTAAGAATTAAATTATCAAAGATATTTTAGTCTTTTCACTGTTTAATTTAGGAAATGATCAAAATACCCCACCACACATACACACAAACACACCATTTCTATATAAATCCTCCATCCTTGACAGGAAAAACTCTCACCTACTAACCCAATCACCACCTAACCATCATTTTCTCGTCATCCCCAATGTTATACCCATGAAGCTTAGCCTACGAACATCAACCCCTAATCGAGACAATATCAGTTTTTAGTCATAACATATGCCAATCGTGTAATAATGGAAGGAAAGATTAATAATAGAACCCCTTATTGTTATTAAGGAATTGAGGCTAAAGGTTCAACGTCGTGGACTCCAAAAAATCTAGGGAGGAGATTTTATGGTTGCTCATTGATATATCACCCATTAGTATAGTGATATTCTGAAACATTTTTTATGTTTTTTTCTTGATTTCTGAATGCTCTACTAATATTTTTACTGAAATGATCCTTTATTACATTTCCATCAGTCATTTTTCCTGATTTACTAAAACAATTCACATGCTTGAATGATTGCTTGAATATGTTAGGTGATATAAAATAGCCCTTGTGTTAGGTCCATAACTTAAGTTTGACAAAAATTGGTTTAAGTGATACGAAATAACCCCTATGTTACAAATTGTGATAAAAAAATTGACAAAACTCCCATTGAAAAATTGCTTGAATGATTTTCACTATATTGGACAAAGTTTGAAAAATTACTAAGTTTGACAAAGTTGTTTGAATGATTGCTACTTTTGTAAATGTTCATTTTTGAAAATTGATTGTAGTATAAAGTTAACAATGTCTATAACAATTGACTGTGAACCTTGATGAAACATATAATGCACACACCCTCACATAACCTCACACACCAATGCATGCCCTACACGTACCCTCACACAACCCGCACACATCAGTGGACACCATGCACACACAAGTTCACACCATTGCAAACACATACATGCACAACCTTACACCAGTGCATACACTCTCACATAACATGCACAAACCAGTGCACACCCTGTACCCATAAGCTCACACCAATGCAAACACATGCATACACCACTTCATACTAGTGCATACATCATCACATAACCTACACACAAACACTAAAACTGCACACATGCATCCACCCTAATTTTGTCATATGTATACACCCTAAACACTACAAGCACCTTAAATACACCTCACACACATATCCTAAACAAATATCACACACACCATTCATGCACATATGCTACACACGTGCATCTATCTTAACCTAATAAAACACACCCTAATGAAACACACAATGCACACACACACACACACATGTACACATTGTGATGCACATACGCACCTTATGTTGCATGTACACATACACGGCACACGCATACATGCTAATGCATATACAAATCTTATATTGCACACATACATACACGACATGTGCACAAACCCTGATGCACACATTCTGATGTATACACAGGCATATGTGCATACACTGTAACAATGCTGCATATGCATATACACACCTTCAAAAGCACACACTCCCTAAACACACCATAAATACATACTTCATTTCATGCCTTAGAATTTAATTAATTTTTAATATCATCAACAATGTATATATATGGATAATAAATTATTTGTTTGATGTTTTTAGCAAAAAATTTGGAGGAGTACTAATCATGGAAATTGTGACTATTTCTATTTTTCATGGATTGATCCAACTATTGAGTGTGGATGTGGTGAACTAATTTATGGACTTCTAAATAGAATAAATGCATAAGAAATGAAGATTGTACAATTAAGGAAGAAGTTGAAGATTATGATTTATTTTTCATTATTTTATATTATTGTGTGTAATGATTTAGTGAATATTTTGCATGATTAGGGAATGATATGTATTTATCTTATTGTAAGTTGAAGACGAAGTGAAAATGTTAAACAAATCTTGTTTTGTAAATTGATTTAATATATTCATGTTCAACATTTGTTTTGTAATGACAATTTATTGTAATCAAATTATCATTCCGCTTCTATTAATGCTCTTGTTTTTGCATTTGAAGTTTTGTATTCATTGCCAAACATGACATTAATATTAATTGTCAAAACTAACATTAATATTTTAGATTCAATTTACATGTACTTGCACAAAATGACAAATTCTTATTATAATTATAAAATAAACACCAATTATCATCCTACTTCAATTTCCTTTTGTATTCAACATATTATTGTGTCCTTTGTTGCTTTCTAGGGTTTACAATACTCTTCACACTACATAATCCTTATTACTTTATTTTTCTTCCTTTTACCAATAGATGATGGAATCAATGCTTAATCTTGAACATTCTGCAACTAAATAGCATCATGATACATCAAATCCAACACACACATAATTTGATTCAAACTCACAAATGATCCATTAAATAGAATCACCTTGTCAAAATAAATATTAATAGCACTTTCATTATCCAAAGGAAAGTCAAGTACTAAACCTATTAATATTTCATGCCAACATCAAAGTAATCCATAAAAAGTTATAAAAAATGAAAGAACCAATGCATGTAAAATTATACTATAACTTAAAGCATTAAAAGTGACACCTTATCAAATTTGATAATCATAGAATTTTGAGTATCCAATGGTGTGTCTTCAATTATAACTTGTTAATATTTCAAACCAATATCAAATTAATGCATAAATTTAAAAAATTATGACAAAAAATGATTGTTAAATTTTTTGTTTAGTACCTTTGTCTCTATTTGAGGATTTGCATCCATATTAAGGTTGGTTTTTTATTATCTCATTGAACCTATATTGATGTTGGTTTTTTATTGTACGGGTGAATTCATATTCATGTTGGCTTCTTCTTGTATATTTAAATCTATCTTCTTCTTGTTACACCTCCCATTGATTATAATCAATTTCTTTACAATATCCATATGTCATCCTTGACACTTTCCTTAGCCTCAAAGGCTTTCCTATTGTACCAACTTCAAAATTTGAAGGTGCATTTTTTTCTTAATCAACTTTTTAAAAGATGACTTATTTCTAGTATTCTTGGGGCTCCCACTTTGTCTCTTGTACACAAGTGTATTCAATATTTCAGATTCAGTTGAGAAAGGCCAATAATGCCAACTTAGTATATGATTAATAATGGGGCTTTAAAAAACAAAAACTAAAAACATTATTAATATTCACCATAATATATTTATACAAAACTTTAAATATAATTCAAACATGCATAGTTAAAATAATCTATATTGATCTTTAAATGCTTGCCTTTTATAAATTGAATGAACATAATTCACTTGATCCTCTTGGCTAGTAAGGATACTTCTCATGGCATGTATACATAGAGTGTCAGTGAGGTCTCATTCCCAATAAGTGCACTTCCTATTTAACAAGTCTACACTCACTTTTTTGTTGATGTCAAATTAAACTTAATACATACAACCACCATTGTGCCTAGGAACACAAGTAGTAGACTTGTTAATGTTCTCTATGATTAAGTACATGATTTTATTTGAAACTTGGTACCTTCATCTTGACAACTCATCCTCTTAGCATTGAATTTATCACTTAAATATAACCTTATTGTCTCCAACATAGTTTAAATTGGTTGCTCTCTTGTTGTCAATAACTCTGAGTTAAAAGACTCATATAATTTATTTAGTTAATTGCCACAAATTGATATAGTTCTATAATTAGACTTTATACATGACTTAAATGGTTTTACAAACAACCAATTGTGAGCTTTCGTTGATTTCACTTCTAATTGTTGCATCCATTGCTTAAATTTAGGTACTATTGTAGCTTCTACAACCCCTCAAAAGTAAGAACTCAGACTATCTTTTTTTGACTTGCTTCACATAGTTTTTATGCATGAGCCATATGTATATTCTATGCTATCGATTAGATACTATTGACTTCACTGTTGATATAATTTCCTTCATTTCATCACTTATGATAGTCCATGAGTGTTCTTGACTAATTCCAAAGTCTTTAAACAAAATTTTAAAAACCATTTCCATGTCTTCTATGACTCAGTTTCAATAGCAGCATAGGCCCAAGGGTATATTCCATTTTCTTCATCAACATTCACAGTATATAAAAGGATGCCTATATTATGTTCTTTCAAATGACATCGGTCTAATCTTATAAATCTTTGGCAACCTCTTTTCCATCATTCATTAACAAGACCTAAATAGATATAAAATCTTTTAAACCTTAGAATACCTTTTTTTAACATTATTATGGTTCCAAGGTTGATTATCTTAAGTTGTTCATCATATACAAATAGTTAAGGATATTGGTCTTTGTATTTTTCATGTATTATTTAATTAGCCTTTTTCACAACATGTTTATTGACTTCAAAATTAATTTTTTCTCTAACAATATTTTGAACTCTTTGATATTTTGCCTTAGGTTCATTCATAGAAAATTCTAACATGTTTTCAACTATAAACTTGCTATTAATCTAATTTTTCAACCCATAATTCCTTCTACATGTGTGAAACTCTTCATTATGACTTTTGTAAATAATAAACACTGAAGTTCCAAATTAATTCCTACCAAACAACTCCTACTTACATTTTTCATTGTTGCAAAATACGTCAATTTTAACTTTATCATTCCTCCTAAAATTAAATATTTCTACCATATCTCAATACATATAGTTTTATGACATGTCTCATAGTCACGATATCTTCAAAACCACCCCAATACTCAGTTCAATTATATCCTTATTTAGTTCACTTTTCTTAAAAGTATGAAAATCATGTCTAATATCTTCATCTTACTCTCCAACACCTCCTAATAGGTTAATGTCTTCATTAAGATTAACTTCAACGTCTTTATCTATATTAACCTCCAAGTTAATGTTCCCCGGTTCTAAAAAATATTAAAATATATATTATTATACTAAAGCTCTAATTATTGTATCCCATTACAACTCAAATAAAAACAACAAACAAGAACAACAATAACATAAAATTATGCTTTGTAAGAAGGGAAAATTGTCTTTGAAAAAAAATTCAAAATTAAAAACAAATGTATTTTTTTACCACCATTTTTATAAATAAATTGACTAAATATCACAGTTTTAAAACTAGGGAACTAAATGACACTTTTTGCATAAGTTAGGGAACTAATATGGCCTTCCACTCTTATAAGAAATAAACATAACATATAGTTATGCTTTGTTAGAAATAAACATACTTTTATAAGGATTTAGAGTTTCAAACAAATATTTTATAGTAAAACAATTATTCATTCTACCGTAAAATGTGTATTTTTACAATTTCATAAAACAATGAACACTTAACTTTAAAAAGATAATTAAAATAACACCTTTAAACATCAATCCAATAAAATAGGAATATGGAATTAATAAACATTTCAAAAAACATACAAACATTTCAAGAACATGTATTATCATATCAAAAAACATTTAAGAAACTAAAAAACAAACCAATCAAAATACTATCATGGCATCTATTTTTTAGCTTGAAGCCCTAACATGTTACCATGACACATGTTATTCATAACTATTAATAACAATCAATCAATATGAAGTATAACAATACACTAAAATGATGTATTCATAATATTATGACATATAAGAAACAATCTTATCATCTTCTATCAACTTTTAGGATTTGAATTTTCATTCTTTTATCACTCATAGGTCCTCTATTTTTCATTCTTCTATCACCCAAGTTCCAAAAAAATGGTGAAAAACTCACTTTCTTCAATTGGTTACACTTTTTACATAACTCGTAAAGCCTCGTAACACTTCACCACAGTCTTGCATAGCCTTGTTGTGTTTCGTTTTGATCAAGTATAGGTTTCGGGCGAGGTTGTTCATCAAATAGAGCATACGAGAGGAAGCATGGTAGGTGTTACATAAAATGAGGGTAAAATACGAAAATACTCTCCCCAGATTATTTTCAAATTGTTTAGTTTTGATAAGGTGAGGGTAAATGATGAAACTACCCTCACCCATATATTTTTAACTATTTTTTCAATAAATGCCTTTTTTGTATTTTTTTTATAAGTTAAAGGATTAGTTAATACATTTTTATAAGTTAAAGAAGTAGTTGGTACCCAAGAACCAAATAACACTTTTATTCAAAAAATAAATTAACTTATACCATTTTTTTATATATTATTAAGGTGTTCCTTATGCATCAACGCTTTAGTATAATTGAATAGGTAATATGATTAATTCATGCTCTTAGATCTATTAATAGCCTATACAAAGCATGCATAAATATATATTGAATGGGTAATATGATTAATTAATACTCTCAAAGCTCCTAATAGCCCATACAAAGCATGCATATATATATATATGAATAATAATATGTTAAACGAAGATTAAATAATTATAGTAGATTTTATATTAAAAAAATTAAAATAATAAAATCAACGTTAATATTGAGTTAAATAACTATACTATAAATTACAAAGATTAAAAATGACTACAACTTACATAAAAAAAGATACATCACACCCTTTTATTACCTGAACGAAGAGAAATGAGGCATATGAAAATAATTTAAGTAATGATTAAGTAAATTAGCATATTTTTCAAAAAGATTTATTATAAAAAATTAAAAATGAAGTAAATGCAAAATTTTAATTGGTGGTCTATATAGTATTTAAAATGTTAGAAATATTGAATGATTGTATTATATTTTATATTTTAAGGAATATACACGGTGTCTTTATATAGAAGTTATAAGTAAACTAGATGTGCCTAAAGCTCATAACATGATATACATTAGCAGATATGATATACATTAACATATATACATTAACAGCCCTCTCAAACTCAAGGTGGATATGAGACCAACTTGAGGTTGTCAACCAAATTACGAGTGCGTCTTTTAGGAAATGCCTTGGTAAAGATATCTGCAAGTTGATCATTAGAGGAGACAGGAAAAGCTTGAGAGCACCATGGACAAGATGAGAACAAATAAAGTGATAATCAATCTCAATGTGTTTAGTCTGTTCATGGAAGACATCATTGTAAGCAATATGAATGGAACTCTAATTGTCACAATAAAGAGGAGTAGCAGAGGATGTAGACATACCCAAATCCTTAAGAAGCCATCGTAGCCAAAGGAGCTCATACATGGTATCAGCAAGAGTACAATATTCTACTTCAGTACTAGAGCGGGCCATGAAAGTTTGTTTCTTACTTCGCCAAGAAATCAAAGAAGAACCAAGGAGAAAGCAATAACTTGTAGTGGACCTACGATCAGTGGGATCTCCTGTCCAATCAGCATCAGAGAATGCACAGAGTACAAGAGGAGACTGATTTGAGTAGAAAAGGTCATGGAAGAAAGTGCCCTTCAAGTATTGTAGAATGCGCAGAACAACAACATAATGAGTTAATCGTGGAGTAGACAGATACTAGCTCACATGATGAACAACATAAGAAATGTATGGACGAGTAACTATGAGATAAACCAGGCTGCCAACAAATCGTCTGTAAAGAGAGGGATTAGACAATGGTTTCCTCTCTGAGGATGTCAGATGCGTATTAAGTTCAACTAAAGTGTCAACAGTCTTGCTATCAGTAAGTCCAGCTTAAGATAAAAGGTTAGATGCATACTTGGCTTGAGTAATATAAAGACCATCTGTGGAAAGAGTGATCTCAAGACCCAAGAAATAACTGAGATGTCCAAGGTTTTTCATTTCAAACTATTGACTAAGAAAATCCTTGAGTTCTTGAATACCACTGAGGTCATCACCAGTTATGATCACATCATCCATATATAGGAGAAGTAAAATGATGCATTTATCATTGCGACAAAGAAATAAGGTAGAATCATAAGGACTAGTAGTGTAACCCAAGCGAAGGATGGTGGAGCTAAACTTGGAAAACCATGCTCATGGAGCTTGTTTAAGGCCATAAAGTGCACATCGAAGAAGACAAACCTTGTTTGTTTCAACGGAAATACCAGGAAGAGGTTGCATAAATTAACACAAATTAATAATACCATTATATATCTAACTTTAGGATTTGAAGACCTCCCAGTACGATTAGGAAGAATGTTATGCATTTGTATATTCTGATGTTCTTCCCTAATAATTTGAAATTCATTTGAACATCTATAATCCACAAAGTCTTTCCAAACTTGAGGTGTAATCCAGGGGTGTCCTTTAGAGATTTTGTAGAGCTCTACCTCATCAAGTGGTTCCAAATATGGAAACACATAATTTCTTGCCAATATGGAAGTCTTGTATTCCTTACACACCTTATTTGCAATCTTATAACACTTCAGTTTCCAACTGTCATCGACTTTGTAACGATTTTGTAAAAACACAGTACAAAAGATTAGATATAATACAAAAAAGATATAATATATGTAATTGATTATAAAATATAAGAGACTTACACAAATGGTTATCCATATTTTGAACTTTTCTACATCGTCAACTTAAGACCAATCATTTATATTGATTGGTATACTGGACTTCTGATAACTGTATTTTATATAGTTATTTTCACCTATTTTATTAATAGTAATTGCTATTTTTTCTTTAATATTTAGTTAATTTTTGTTAAATAAATTAATATTTTCCTTTTATGCATTAAAAATACATTTTTAATAAAATTAAAATATTTTGTATCGAAAATGTACTTAATTTCATATTTTTTCCCACAAATATAATTTCAAATAATATAGTTCTTAATTACAATTTATAAATATCGAAAATACAATTTAAATTAAATTTGGGCTTAATTATAATTATTTAAAGTTTAAAAATTTAATTTAAAATTAGCAAAGGGCTTAACTGTAATTTAAGAAAGTTCAAAATATAATTTGAATTAAATTTGTGGGTGAAAATACAATTAATTGAAGTTTATTTTTCGCGCAGAAGAGACGAAGTCCACGTGATGAGTGCTCAAAAAGCACTAAAATTACCATGATTTTATGCTCATTAATTGATTAAAAATATATATATTTATATGTTTTATCATATATTTATATAAATTTGTCTTTTTCTAATCACGGGTATTTTTATTGTTTTTCGTATTTTGGCTTAAAAACGCACTTAAAGACTCAAAGAGGAATACTAAGAATACATCACAAATATATCAATAAATAAACGGGGAAAGATCAACAAATATGAAAAAATTGGACAAAATGGGTCGAAAAGGTCAAAATGTCAAAGGAGAAAATCGCACCCGAAACAGCCCCATCTCATGCCGCTACAGCTACCAGACCGAAGCCGCACGCGCAACACGTTTAACGCTGTACAGATCCATAAGGCTGCGCTTTCCTTCCAAGGCATGCGCTGAATAGCGTCATATCGTCACCGCTCACACGTTGCACGCGCCGCCATTTGGTTTCAGCCTTCCGCGCGCATGCGCGCGTCTACCGCCTCCTCGCGAGCGCCAATGCCATTTTGCCCCATTTTTCACGGCACCGCTCATGACGGCGCTACGCCGACGTCATTAATGACCTCAAAGATTTCCATTACCCGTTTTTACATTTTTTAAACATTTTTTTACTCATTTTTTCTCTCCATCCTCACCTATAAATACCTCCATTCCCTTCACTTCAAAAACACACCTAAAAACACACTTCTCTCTTCTTTCTTTCTCTCCATTTCTTAGTTTTTAGTTTTTTTTTTAGTTTATCTTATGTTTTAGTTAGTTTTGCTTAGTTTTAGAGTTCTTCCCTCTTTGGGAAGAACTAGTTATGTTTTTTGTAATTTATTAGCTTTTTGATTCAATAAACGGGAGCAAATTCTGCTTGAGGTTTTCTAGCAACGAATGGCATCAAGTACTGTATGATTTTATTTTCAGCTATTTTTTATGCTTTATTCTTACATGTTATATTTAATTTGTCACTGATTAAATTTAATCCGTGCTAGTTGTTTGTAAAAATGATATAATAATAACGTTGTTATAGCCATAAATATTAAACGGGTAAAAATCCCTAAAATGAATTGATTTTATTTTTATTCAAGATTTTATATTAAGAATGTTAGAGAGAAATATATTATTTTTCATTACAAACTTAAATCAAAATTAGATTTTAAGGTTTAGTTATCCCATTCGATTTAGAAATGCTTTTTATTCGGTTGCATAATCGCCTCGTAGTTAGAGTAAAGCTTTCATTTCAAAAGTTTTTATAAGAATTATTATCCGAAAATGTATTGACAACACGCTTTCAAGAATGGTTTTAAATCTTGAAAGTTAGTACTCAGATAATTAAATTCTTAGGTTTAATTTGGACACCTTGAATAAAGTTTAAACTGTTTAAACTCACAAAAGGTGGCATTTAAATGGTTCATTTTAATCTCTTAGAAAAGTAATTAATTTAATTAACCAAATTAGTTATCAACCTCACTCATAGGTGTTAATTGATTTTTTAGTTAACAAAGAATATCTAACCCCACCAAAGGTGGTATTCATATAAAAATGAGGGAATCAATAAATATCAATTTATATCTTTAATAACCTAAATAATACGAGCAAGCATAATTAATTTAGTTATTATATCCATAAATACTCCACCATTATAAAAGATAAATTTTGCATTAATATTTAATGAATCTATGTTTATTTTTATGTAAGTAGATTAAAAACACAAAACCCAAAATATCGCGACAGGATGTTCAGGACTTAATTTCGTCTTTAAAAGTTTGAATAATAAATTACAAACCACATACATTCCTTCCTCAGATCGACCTTGGGAGTATACTTATCATTTTCTACTTTAAATGATTCGTAGACTTGTAGAGTTTTATAAATATAAAACCAAAGTATTGGTAAGATCGACGACGTTTTCGCCATCAAGTTTTCGCGCCACACGGGGATGACTCGCTATGGGCGGGGATGGCATCAAAGTTTTTGGCAATCCCAATTCTCGCTTCATCAAGTTTTTACGCCATTGCACGGGAAGGAATAGCGTTTTTAATATATTTATCAAAATTTTAAAAATATTTTTGTGCTGTAAATAATTGTGATTTTTTTTGTTTTTGTAAAAAAATAAAAAATAAAACATTTAATCAAATTTCAAATTTCATAAGAAATAATAAAAAATAAAAAAAATAAAAAAAATAAAAAAATATATAAAAAATAAAAAAAATTATTTTATTTTCTTTTACCTTTTTCAATTTTATTTTATTTTATATTTTTCTTTCTTTAGCTATTTTTTTTCTTCTTGATTTTTATTTAACTTAATTAACTTAGTTTTTTTTTACTAACTTAATTAACTTAGATTTCTTTTAACTTAACTTAAGTAACTTAGTTTTTTTTTTACTAACTTAATTAACTTAGATTTTTTTAACTTAACTTAATTAACTTAGATTTTTTTTACTTCACTTAACATAATTAACTTTTTTTAAAACTTAATTAACTTAGATTTTCATTAACTTAAATTTTTATTTAATTTAACTTAATAACATGAAAAGTAAATATCTAAGGGAATTCTGTCTAGGAGACTAGTTCTTGGAAGCTCAGGCCACTAGTCTTTCCCCGGGAACGTTGTTCGCTTCAGAGGATCGCTTTTGGGCGAGCCTTTGCATCACCATTCTTTCCTGGGAGCACTCTTAGTTAACATCGATTATGTTATTTTTTTTTCTTAAAAAACATAAATTCTCGAAACTACCTCCAAAATTTGAAAGTTTTAATTATAATTTAAGGAGTTAGTTGCTTTGTTTAATCTAGGTACAATTGTGTTTTTATGCCTTAATTATTTGATTTGCACCTAGATGTGGGTTATCTAAAACCGTCAAAGTATGCTCTCTAGTTTTAAGTACAAAAAGAAATTTGAAAATCAATAGTGGCATGACTGAAAAGTATAGGTAGACAACCTCGTCTTACCTGAAGGTTTGATTGACTCCAATGATTTAGGGGACATTGAGTTTACTTAAAATGCAATCTCAAGTTACGCCTTCGCTAAGACGTTAAACTGTTACCGGATGAGGCAACCCATCATTTTAGGTAATTTTCTTTTATTTCTTTTTATTTACTTAATTTTATTGCTTATTTCATTTTAATTACATGTGAATAATTTTTAAATTGTTAAAACTAAAAATATTTGTTGAGATGTTAAGTTCACAAATGAAATGTCAGTTCAGTATACACTTTAATGATGAATATGATGGATTCACTTGCATTTTCCATTACTACTTGCACTTTCTCAAGAAATAGGTAATATTTCTTCTCTTTTCTCTTTATCTTTAATTTACGCTTGTTACATTGAGACAATGTAAGTTCTAGGTCAGGTGGTGAAAAGTTACCATACTTAATTAAAAAAAGTTTTAACAATTTAAAAATAAAAATAAATAAAAAATATATATACTTTTTTTCATTTTTTGCAGGTGTTTGGTTTTATTTCTATTTTGCGTGATTTAGTAATTTTTGAAAAAAAAAATTTCTCACAAAAATTTATCATTTCTTTAAATCAAATTTAAGTAAATAGTTAAGTCTTTTCAGTTAGATTAATTTTTGAAAACATATCATGAAATATTTTGTAATTATTTTTTGATAATTAGTTAGTTTTTGTCATAACTAAGTATTTTCGATAAGATGTAGAAATTATATTAAACCCAAAATCGATGTTTATGAATTTTTTTAGCGAGACTACTTGGAGATATAATTGAGCCTAATTTCCTTTATTTAGAAAGTGAAATATATATTTTTTCTACTCCAAACACATTTCTTATTTCTTCAAATTTTTAGATGATCTCTATAGGTATTAGCATTGAACGTATGAATTTTTTTCTCATCTTAATAGAGTATCATATATTTTTTATTATTTTTGCTTCGATTAAATGATTCGAGTAGAAATTGATAAGATATGCTTATATCTCGCTCATGCTCATGCATCAAAAAAAAGACATATATTAAGTTACCTAAACCAAAATCAAACAAAAGCCACAAAATTAATCACTCACCAAAATACAAAAAAAATGTACAATCTATACTGCCGACTCTCAAAAATACATATATTGAGAAATATCTTCTAAAAAATAGAGAGATAAAGAATATATAGTATAATCTCATATTATAACCCACATTCATACAAAGTCAAGTGAAGAAGGCTAATTATAAAAAGAAGGATATAGAAATAATTCCCTAAAAAGTCATTGCACTCTCTTCATTTGTAAAAGGCATATATCTTGGAAATTCTTTCTTAATGAGTTTGATTTATGCATGAAAATAATTTTTATATATGATATCTTTATAATTTATACATTTGATTCCTTTCATGCAGATCAATGTTAAAATAACACTTGAGCCTTTTATTCTTTATACATACGCTAACATATTAGTTCATTTCTATACATCAACTCTTTCGCATATAAATTAGTACGAAGTGTTAAACCCATAGGATTCAAAGAGCCAGAGTATTGACTTGTGAGGAATAGAGTTGAAGCGAATTCTGATTCATGACACTGAAATTGGATAAAATGAAATTGATACATTTTTGATAGGAAATATGAAAATGATTTTCGACTAACTATTATAATAAAATCATGATTGTTTAAAGAGATTAAAATAACTTATGCTTGAGATTTTAATTATGATCTTAAAAGAGATTAAAAAGTATGAGACATTTTTGTGATATGTTGTTAATTTGTGATTTTTTTGTAAATTTAATTTTTAATTTGTTTGTTTTTTTTTTTTGTTTCTTTTGATTTTTACATTTAGTTCAATGTTTGTGGGTATCATTACTGAAAACCCTCACGAGACTCAAACTCGTCCACTAGTGCAACTTAGGGGTTTAAAGGCTTGTTACATAGGCTAAATGTAACCGTGTCAATCCACGGAAGTGATTTAGGATAGTTTAATTTTTAGTTTTTATCGCTTCTCTTGCTAAGGGACTAGCAAGTCGTGGTTGGTCGGTCAGGATGAAATTAAAAAAGACTAAAATTACCATGATTTTATGCTCATTAATTGATTAAATATATATATATATATGTGTGTTTTATCATATATTTATATAAATTTATCTTTTCGAATCACTGTATTTTTATTGTTTTTCGTGTATTTTAGCTTAAAAATGCAATTTAAAGACTCAAAGAGGAATACTAAGCAATACATCACAAATATATCAATAAATAAATGGGAAAATGTCAACAAATATGGAAAAATTGGACAAAATGGGTCGAAAAGGTCAAAAATGTCAAAAGGAGAAAATTCAGTCTGAAGAAATTTCATCCCGGCTACACAGCTCGCCGCATCGAAGCCGCGCTACAAGAAGATATTAACGGCCGCACAAGACATCCGCGCCTTCCCTCCACTGCTTTTAAAAGTTTTTATAAGAATTATTATCCGAAATGTATTGACAACACGTTACTGCCAAGAATGGTTTTAAAACTTGAAAGTTAGCACTCTGGATAACTAAATTCTTAGGTTTAATTGGACACCTCAATAAAGTTTAAACTGCCTAACCCCACCAAAGATGGCATTTAAATGGTTCATTTTCAATCTCTTAGAAAAAAGGAATTAATTTAATTAACCAAATTAGTTATCAACCCCACCCATGTTAATTGATTTGTTTAGTTAACAAAGAATATCTAACTCCACCAAAGCGTGGTATTCATACAAAAAGTGGAGAATCAATAAATATCAATTCATATCTTTAATAACCTAGATAATACGAGCAAGATAATTAATTTAGTTATTATATCCATAAATACTCCACCATTATAAAAGATAAAATTTGCATAAATATTTATTGAATCTATGTTTATTTTTACGTAAGTAGATTAAAACACAAACCCAAAATATCGTGGACAGATGTTTAGGATTTAATTTCTTTTTTAAAAGTTTGAATAATAAATTAAAACCACATACATTCCTTCCTTAGATCGACCTTGGGAATATACTTATCATTTTCTACGAAATGATTCGTGCATTTGCGAGAGTTTTATAAATATAAAACCAAAGTATTGGCAGGATCGGCGATGCCGGTTTTCGCTCATCAAGTTTTTGACGCCGTTGCCGGGGATGACTCCGTTGCGGGGATGGCATCAAAGTTTTTGGCAATCCCGATTCTGCTCATCAATTTTTTTCCACGCGCAATATCACACTCGACCAACGTGTACCGTCCGATCAAAGAAGCAACAGCTCAGATTCGCGCGTGTTCATCAATCCCGACCCAAGCGAATGGGTGCAGACTCTGTACTTTCACGCGGCTCAGTGTCCGAGTGGGTCCTACCTGCCGCGTAGGCCGGCGTGCAGCATGTGACCCACGTGTCTGACGCGTTGCAACCGCTGTCCCCCACCTTCGCGCGCGCCTTTTCCAGTGTGGTTATTTCACAAACCATAATATGCCACGTGTCCCACGTAAGATTTCTTCAAATGACATGCCGAAACGTGGCATGTTACAATGAGCGCGACCGCACTGAATCAACCCCTGTTTCCAACCGTTGCCGCATTTTTGTTTGGCGCCCCAATCCCGTGCTTCTGTTCTACGTGTGCCCGTTCCTTTCAACGAATGATATCCGGCCACGTGTCTCACTATTTGTTTCAGTGAATCAGCTCATGACACGTGGCAACGTAGAAAGCAAACGAAAACACAAAATCGCGCAGCCCTCTCCCACGCGTGTCGTAAAATAAGAAATTCGATATTCGCGTGGTGCAGATTTTAAGGGGAATGTCGGGGTGTTATTTTCGATAAAAAAATTATTATTACGCATTTTATTATTTTTTATATTTCTGATGTATTTTTTTGGCTATAAATAGGAGATGTTTTGTTAGGTTTTTAGGAGTTTTTTTTTCGGAGTTTAGTTTTGGAGATTATTTTGTGTTTGGTTTTGGATTGGAGAACACGCAGAAGCCATATACATATAAGAGTTATTACAACAATATATAACATACGTTATGTTTAATTAGGTTGTTGATCGTATACATATATTCCTTCACAATCACTTCGAGCCCATGATGAAGAATCATCATCATTAATTAGATCATCACATACATTAGGCAACTTATTTGAAAAATTACTAATATTGGTTAATGTATCAAGCATAGGGTCATCATCTTCTAAAGCATCACAATGGTAAAACTCTTTTTGTGGAGGCGTTAACACAATAGACCATCTTGTGTCAATTTGATAGCTCACGTAAAATACTTGTTTTGCATGAAGTGCTAATGTGAAAGGATCATCAGTGTGACTTATCTTGGATAAATTTACAAGGGTAAATCCAAAATCATCTATTTTATATGCAACATTGATAACATCTTTGACCCAATCACACAAGAAAATTGTTTAATAGAAGACCTCATAATCCAATTCCCAAATCTCTTGTATTATACCATAATATGTTCTATCAGAAACTACATGATTATCATCTTTTGAACTGGAAAATTGCATAGTTTATGCAACCATCTCTACACCACTATTTTGATTTACTCGAACTTTGTCCCTAGCTTGAGTCGTAAACCTCGATCCATTTATTGTGAAACTATAAAATGATTTGACATCAAATTTTGGCCCATGTGCAAGCCATTGTAAACTTTTTGATATTTTATGATTAGGTTTCTTGAGTTCATCTCGACTCTATGTATACAAAAATATGAAATGTGTTTAGAGCAAAGTTTTAAAATATTGAATAGATCTAGGAACATACATGCATGAATTTTTGTTTGTGAGACTTATATGGTTGCGAAACCAATTAATAAGCTCTCGCTTATGTTCATCATATAACCATTTTCCTCCTCCTTTTTTTTATAACGAGGATCGATCTTCAATAAGTTTAAATGCATCATGTAATGTTATTAAATATAATTGAAGTATATATCATCATTAATAGTTAAATAAAAAATGATTTTTGCATAAATGGAAATGTTGAACATCACTTACTCTATGTATGGTTTTGCCTCATTATTATTTATCAAAATGCTTCGGTGTGCTTTTTCTCATCGAGTGTGATCAATAAACAATTTCTTACTTCCATCAAGCATAGGGTTACCTACTTGGATTATGTGACGTTCTAAGAACAATTTGTACATAGGATTCCCAATTTCAGTGCAACCACTAAAGTATTCATAAAAAAACTCAATGGCCTCTTCAGCAATGTAGCGTTCCACCATGCATCCTTCAGGTCGATTTCTATTATTTACATATCCTTTAGGGACTTTCATATATCTCTCAAAAGGATACATACACCTTAAGTAAGTAGGACCACACAATTGAACCTCTCGAACTAAATGAACACACAAGTGAATCATTATATCAAAGAAAGAAGGAGGAAAATATTTTTCAATTAGACACAAAGTCTCTACAACATCTTTCTGTAAAGAATTTAACTTTCCAATTGATATAGATTTCTTGCATATTGTATTGAAGAATGAACAAAGCCAAATTATTGATAATCGAACATGTTTTGGAAGAATTGATCTAATAGCAACTGGTAATAACTGTTGCATTAAGATATGACAGTCATGTGATTTCAATCCATAAAATTTCTTATCGGTGATAGACACAAAATTTCTTAAGTTGGATGAGTAACCATCAGGAATTTTCACACCCTCCAAACATTTACAAAACACATCCTTCTCTTTTGTTGACATTGTATATGATGCTGGTGGTAAGTATGTTCGATTCTTATCATTTTCCACCCTTGGTTCAAATTCAGGTCGTATGCATAGTTTCTTTAAATCCAATCTTGCTTTAATTTCATCCTTTGTTTTTTCAGGTATATTAAGTAAAGTACCAATCAAGCTCTCACATACATTTTTCTCAATGTGCATGACATCTAAATTGTGACGAATGTGTAGGTCTTTCCAATAAGGTAATCCCCAAAATATTGATTTTTTATTCCAACAACCATGGTAAGTCGATTCAAACTCTTTTTCATTTTCACCCATTTCATTAGTTGACCTCTTTCGTTTCCCTACCTTAGTGAGTTTTTTTTTCATCTTTCCATATCATTTGAATGTCATACCATTCAATTGCCTGAACATCTCAACACCTCGCAAAGGTCGGGTTGTATGATCAGGATCTTCTTCACCATCGAACAGTTTCTTTTGGTATCTAAACTTGTGTCCAAATGGAAAAAAATCTTATATAAGACATCTTTCGTCTGTGAACAAGATAAGTTGTAGAAGTTCCATCACTACATATAGGGCATCCCTTGTAACCTTTTGTTGCATGTCCTGATAAGTTTACATAGGCAGGAAAATCATTAATTGTCCATTAAAGGATCCCTTTCAAGTTAAAGTATTCTTCTTTATGTGCATCGTAAACATTTACACCATCATTCCACAACGTCTTTAAATCATCTATCAGAGGCTGCAAATATACATCAATATCAATACCGGGTTGTTTCGGTCTTGAGATCAATAATGTTAACATCATGAATTTTCTTTTCATACATAACGAGGGAGAAAGGTTGTATGTTACCATAATTACTGACCAATAGATATATCTACTACTAAGGGAACTAGGTGGATTAATTTTATCGACAGCAATGGCAAGACAAAGATTGTGCGGATCAGATAAAAATTGAGGAGATAAATTATCTATTACTTTCCAATTTGGAGAATCACAAGGATAACGTAGCACCATATCATCATATCGATTATCTGAATGCCAAGTCAACATCTTTGATGTATCTTTACTATTGAACAACCTATGAAAGTGAGGAATCAAAGGAAAGTACCAAAGAACCTTTGCAGGCACACCTTTCTTATGTGTTGTCTCATTTATACCATGTTTTCATCTCGATTCTTTACACATCAGACAATCATCTAATGTCTCATATTTTTTTCTATAAAGAATGCAATCATTTTCACAAGCATGAATCTTATGATATTCCATGCCAAATCGACTAAGAGATTTCTTCACTTCATACATTAAAGATGGAAATTCAATACCCTTAGGAAACATATCGACTAGTAGATTTAGTAATTCTGTGAATCCCTTATCAGAAAAACCGTGTTTTGCCTTCACATTGTACAAATGAACCAATCTCGACATTTTAGTGTATTTTTTACATTTTGGATACACCAATTTTTCAGCATCTTCTATAAGTTTTTTAAAGGTTTCGGGGTCATCCTCGCATAATTCATCTTCAACACCATGAAACATATTTTTTGTATGTATATTATAATAAGATGTATGCAATCCACTCACATTCTTATTTATCTCTTCCCTATGAGTATTATCAATATTTCCTCCATGATAATACCAACATTTATAGCTCAACAGAATACCATTACGGATAAGGTGATACTTAACCTCGTCAAATTCATGAAATCGCTCATTTTTACATTTAACACATGGGCATCGAATCATACTAGTTCCAGTATTATTATTTCTATAAGCAAATTCCATGAAACTTTCAACTCCAGAAATATAGTCATGTTCAATTCTACACTTTGACATCCAAGATTTGTCCATTTTCTATTAATGACATTAATTAAGCATATTAATTAATTATGTATCCAATGAATATATTTTAAATATTATTATATATAAATTCCCTAATTATTATAATATATACCAAAACATACATAATACAAAACAGTTATCATTTTAATTATTTTACAAATGTATTACTTTTACTTAATAAAATATAATTATTTATATATAAATAAATTTATCCACGTATGGTAAATATTATACTCTCAAACCCACAACATTCAGATATTTTTTCCACAAAAAATAAGCCAAACATATAATAACAAGCATAATAAAAAACATACATAAATCAAAAATTTATACAAAAAATAAAACAAACTGAATAATAAGGTGCAAAATTAATAAAAATACTTACAAGAATGTTATGAAGTGACTAAATGAAGAAAATGAAGAAGAAAATTGTGTTTTGTAAGTGAGAATAAGTGAAAAAAATTGGTATAAAAATTTGAGTATTTTGCTCAGAAAAATAGTAGATCTAAAAGATAATGAGAAGAGGAATATATCCCACAAAAAGGCGTTGTAAATGGTGGTCGGAGGTGCCGAAAATTGAGAAAAAGGGTGGGTGAGCTCGATTTTGGGAGAAGTGGAGAAGAGAAATGAATTTTTTTAGGTTTTTACAGTGAAGAAGATAGCCGAATGGTAATATTACGTGTATAGCGTTGGTTTGCCACGTCAACCGACGCTATCCACGCAATTTAAAATTGATTTTTTTTTGTCAATTATTATTTTATTTAAACTCTTATATATATATATATACACACACGTACTATAGAAAAAGAAAAAATAATAATTTTACAATAATATTTAAAACAAATACATAAAATTAAATAAAGATATATTGTAAATACGTATATAAATTTAAATATTCAAACAAATAAACGAAATTATATAATTTTAAAAACTAATTGTCTAAAAAAAGAAAAAATTATACTATATATATATCAAACTTAAATTTTAAAGAATCAAATAAAATAATAATAGACCTAAAAAAATTTCAATTATACACTATGTGCATTTTTAATTTAAAAAATACACGTAGAATGTAGCGTCGGTTCGCCATGTCAACTGACGCTACGTCCTACGTGGATATCGTTGGTTCTACACCAAACCGACTTTAAATTCATTATAAGTTGATTTTTTTAAAAAACTGACTTTACACAGCAACTTAAATACCCCTTTTTGTAATAGTGTTCTTTGACAGAAATAGTAATTGCACTAGTACAGTAATGCCAGTACATGATATACATTATATATAATGATATATAATCTGTTATATAGGAGTTACAAGTAAACTAGATGTGTCTAAAGCTTATAACACGATATACATTACTATATATACATTAACATGATATAATATACATTATCATAAAAAAAATATTAGTTATTAGTTATGATAAAAGGGTAAATCCTTTTACTCTTTTCTATCAAAGAAAGTTACGTTACAAGAATAAAACATATGGAAGACCAGGAAAACAAATTAATTAAAAATAAAAAAGAAGGCAAGAAATTGATCCACTACAAATAATTATACAATATAACCAAAATCTATCTAATGAAAAATAGACTTTTTCGAAACGTGTTGAAATCATAAAAATATTTGAGTTTTCTTTTAATGATTATACAGTGAATTGCAATTATCTACAATAACTTAATTTTGGGATTGAAAGAACTCAATACTTACTTTAATAGTAAAAAAATTGTAAGTAAATATTGCAATTTATAGTATAAATGAGTAACTCTAATCGTCCCGAATTTGGAATTTTCTTGAATGATGTTTCACTTTTTTAATGGTTAATTTAAAAAATTTATTTTTATATTTATAAATACATTAATTGATGGGCAAACAATACAAGAAACAACTAGTGATATCCCGGCTTAAAAAATTGGTATGAAGCGCTGGCTCGTGCCATATGCAATTGAGGCCATGGCCTTAAGCCCCGGCCAAGGGAGCCCCAATTTATACACACATATATATATATATATATATATATATATTATTTTTAAAAAATAAATATATTATTTTAATAATTATGTATTTAATTCAATATTAATTTACATGTTATTATCACATAATAAATTATTAAAAAAATTATGCTTTATTTTGTTATTTAAAATAACATTTTGCAACTCACACTCTTTGGATTCAATCTCTGATTTTATATTTACACAATGACACTTTGGTGTCACTAAGGACAATAAAAATGTACTCGTAGGACTATGTATCCAATTGTAATTTTTGATAGATTTGTAAATAACAACGAAATTGAAAGATTTTTGATAGATTTTAATAGAGTTAGATTTTTATAAATCATAGTGTATTTCATATCGATAATATAAACCAATAATAAAAAGATAACAAGAATAAGAGAAAATATAAAAATAAAGATATATATATATATATATATATATATATATATATATATATATATATATATATATATTTAAAAATCTTTGATACGGTGGGAAAGATGAGTAGAGATTTTCTAACCTATAGTTTTTAACTAAAAACAATTCATCAAAGTTCATCGGTTTTTAAAATATTTTTTAAAATACATCTAAATTTTTAAAGATTTTTATATTTACATCTCACGAGTAGACTTTGGTAACAATAAAAATGGATTCTTAGGATTCTGTTTACACTGTAATTTTTGATAGATTTATAGATAATAATAAATTTAAAAGATTGCATATAAATTATCTATTATATTTATGCTATTAGTTATACTTATTATCGTTATTATTATATAAGATTATCATTAATCAAAAGTTACTTTAACAATAACAATAACAAATTTAATTTTGATAATATCGTTATCCTTTTTCATTTATTAAATTAATATTTTATATTTAATTTAGATAAATAAAATTATTAACAACAACATTAATTATAAAATGACATATAATGAATTTAATTAAAAATTAGATCTTACATTAAAAACTTGGATTAGGAAAAACTCCATCTTTTATATAATAGAGATATATGAGTTTAGATGAATAGATTTGTTTATGGCAGAAACATTTTTACCTCATCAGTTCAAATTTATGTAAAAGCCTATGGTTTATGGGTCATATACACAACAATAAGTTATATATTTTAAAAGTTATTTTTATTAAAAATATATGAAATATAATATAATTGAAGTAAAAATTAAATTTAGAGAATTAATAATAATAATATTTTTATTTATTAGTTTGTTAATTAGTGGATCAATGTAAGTTTGTAATAGAGTTTTGAGTTGATTGTTAAAAAATTAGAAATAACGCAAAGATAAAGAAAATAGAAAAAACATTATTTTGTGAGAAAAACGTTAAAGATACGTAATCATGAGATTATATTCACCATTAACTTACATTTTAACTAATCAACTTACATTTTAACTAATCAGGCGATAACTCAAAATTAGTTTATTAATTTCTTAACTTAAATTCTTAACATTAGTTTAAAAAATCTAAGTTAACTTAATACTTCTTACATTTTCTTATCATATAATTGATTAATAATATAATTATGAATTAACATAAATCTTCAATGGCTTAAATATATACTTATTAAATTTAATTCATTCATTTCATTAAGAACTAAAAAAGTAATAACTAAATTAAACAATTTTAAATCTATTAATAGTGTTTAATATAATTTTTCAATCTTAATTATTATTAAAAATCATAACTTTTCACTTTAGTTATAAAAATTCACAGTTACATACTAATATTATAATTTAAAAATAAATATATATATACAACAAACTAGTTAATCATTCTAACTTATAGCATATAATTGAAAAAAAAATCATAACATTAAATTAATTAAACCATTATATAAGTTATAAAAATTATCCATGATCATAATAAATTAATTGATTAGACATAGAATTTTAAATCTCTCCTCAGAACAAATCAATTTCTTTTAATGTTTGTAATGGAATAGCCATAAGTATGTATTGATATTCCATTAATAATAGTTAATAATAATGATGTCGTATTTTAAGAAAAATAACAAATACCATAATTATATATATATATATATATATATATATATATATATATATAAAACCTTGACACAGTACGTTTTGATAGTTGTTTTTTTAGCATGTAAAGAAATAAATACTTTTTTTATTTATTTTTTAACTTTAATTTTTAGTTTTTTCAATAACTTTTTAGCTAAAGTTTTTTCTTATACATGATAAGTATCAAAATAATCATATATAAATATATCATAATTTTTATAAATTATTATATTTGATATTTTATTGTGTATTATATTTGGTAGTTTTAATCACAATAAAAATTGTTTCACTTTTAATTGAGTGATGATTTAGATTGAGCTTGATCAATTCATTTATGAACAGATTATATTTGTTTTAAATCATCAATTTTATGTTGATAATAACTAAAAAAATAATCAACTGATATTTATATTGAAATATTATTTTCGTTTTAGATTATGTCATAACATTTAAAAGAATAGTCAATTAATAAATATTATTTTTAAATAAAAATAATGTATTTTGTTAAATGACATAAGATGAAGAAAAGTGATTTATACAATATTTATTATGTAGACTCATTTATTATATAACATGCAAATTTTTTTATATAAATGAAGCTAACAATATGCATCAATCTAAAATTATGTACATTTTATTACTATCATTATTTTTATTTATTTTATATAAAACAAGTAGTGTAATTTGAAAAGATAATATTTATTATTGCAACAATCTATGTCGTGGTTTAAATCTTACTCTCCATATATTGCAAGTTTTTATACTAATAAACATAGATATAATTATATTATCAAGTATCTCTTTATGTTTTACATTCTATCAAAATATCTATTAAACCATACAAATGTATATTATATCTGTCAATAAAACCATCGTATTTAAAACCATTGTATTTAAAACTCATAATAATAAAAATAATACTTTTAATATTAATCATATTCTTCTCGATTCAAAAGAATTTTATTATTTTTATAAGTTGTTGGGTGTTATTGGAAGTAATTTTTTAATAATAGGTGCATTATATATTTTTATTTTTTAATATTTATTTTTTCAATATACTTAAATATTTATTATATTGTTTTGAGTTTTATTTTATTAGAATACAAAGTGCAATTATCTTCTTTCTCACTTCTAGTCATTTTTCTTACATGTTCTCCTTTAAATCTTTTCTACCATAGACTCCTTTAAATCTTTTCTACCATGGAGAGAACCTCCTCTAAAGGAATTGGTTCTCTCTTTAAGTGATTGTTTCTTTATTTTCAATTTGGATTAATAAAATAAACCATAATTGTTATGTTTTTATTGTAAATCTTAGATTTAAAATGGTACATTCTCGCAAGATTTACTCTAGTGCGATTTAGATGTTTTTATTTTGGCACATTTTTTCCCTATAAGTCTATTAGGTTATTCGTTGAATATGATGATTGCAAATGCATGAAATCAATGAAGTTGATTAACATGAATAATAAAAATAATACTCTTAATATTAATCATATTTTTTCTTAATTCAAAAGAATTTTATTATTTTTTATAAGTTTTTAGGTGTTATTAGAAGTAATTTTTCACTAATGGGTGTACTATTTATTTTTTCAATATACTTAAATATTTATTATATTGTTTTGAGTTTTATTTTATTAAAATACAAATTGCAAGCACTTATTCGCTTCTTTCTCACTTCTAGTTATTTTTCTTGCATGTTCTCGTTGAGATCTCTTTTACCATGGAGAGTACCTCCTCCATAGGAATTGGTTCTCTCTTTATGTGATTGTTTCTTTATTTTCAATTTAGATTAATAAAATAAACCATAATTATTGTGTTTTCATTGTAAACCTTAGATCTAGGATGGTACATTCTCCCAAGATTTACTCTAGTGCGATTTAGATATGTTTTTATTTTGGCACATTTTTTCCTATATATCTATTAGGTTATTCGTTGAATATGATGATGGTATGATGATTGCAAATACATGATATCAATGAAGTTGATTTACATAATTACACTTATTGAATAATCTAGGCAAAGAAAAAGCCATTGATAAAGGCGAATATTATCAATGTTAATACTAGAATTGCTCAAAATGATGTAATATGTCTATCTCTTAAATTCGATTATTTATTTATGCTATTTGTGTATTTTCAATTTTAATAAATTAATGAAATTTTCTATTTTTCAAAAAAATAAATTAAAGAAAATCTTAACACCATTTACTAATAGTGGTTATTTTAGAGTAATTTAAGAGAGAATTTGAAAAGATATAAAGGTATTTGCGAACAAAGTGACAAACATTTGATTGCATAATATAAATTTTATTGATTTCGATTTTCGATAATATCAAATAAGACTATCCTTTATAGATATGTAAGATTAAATAAATCATTGGGACATCAAGTATCTTTGGATGGTGGCCTTTAACCTTTGATGCTATGTTAATAACGTGATTGATGAATATTGAAGAGATTTAAGTCTCATTATGTGATGAAGAGTCAAATTTTATAAGATGTGGACCTAATTAATCTAGAGAGGGGTGAATAGGTTATTTATAATTTAATAACCTAAACAAAACAGTCAGGCATACAATCGTGTGTAAAATAATGTGCGGAAATAAAAGAATAACACATGATATTTTTATATGGAAACAACCTAAACTACAATCATGACTTAAGAGCAAAATCACCAGTCCATCGGACCACCTAACTTTCCACTATGAAAAACAAATCTTCAAGTACAAATTATGTCTTATGTTACCCTCTCTAGGATACTGTCCCAATGTACCTACTTACGAGCCTCTACTCTATTTTCACAGTTTTCAATATTAGTGTGAGCGATTTTCAGATCAACGTTCGAATCAGCTCTCCGTCAATCAAATACGTTCCCGAATTAACTGCAAAATGGTTTGCACAAAAACACAAGTGCTCGTATGTGTTCTAAAACGGATTTAATAATGAATAATCCTAACTAGATGATTCAAAACATATGCCATTTAAATCAAATCAATTAGTAAATCTTAGAGCAAAAAGATTAAGCACAAG
Source organism: Hippophae rhamnoides (assembly GCA_033030585.1). Taxonomy (NCBI): domain Eukaryota; kingdom Viridiplantae; phylum Streptophyta; class Magnoliopsida; order Rosales; family Elaeagnaceae; genus Hippophae; species Hippophae rhamnoides. The sequence continues at coordinate 39,208,566 of CM065430.1, read as the reverse complement.
TTCAATAAAAATAGTTTCTTTAAAGATTAATAATCAAGTCAAATATATGACAAAAACAATTATTTGATCTAACAATATAAGAACAAAAATAAATAAGAAGTCATAGGAACATATTATCAAAATATCATAAACTAATTAGGCTTATTAATCAATCAAATATAACCATCAATATTTGATAGATTAACTAAATAAAGAAGTTTAAAGAATTATGATCTTATATTTGTAAAACAAGTGAGAGAAATTAAGAAGAATAGAATAATGCTATTATGTGGTTGATTAAAACAATCAGCAATGTGTTTTATTTATAAGAAAAATTAAAATCCTTAATCCTAGTAATTGATAAATATCTTTTCTATTACAAATAAGATTAATAATACTTACAAATTAAGAAGACTCCTATTTAAAAAATAATTCTTTTAAAATATATTTTATGTTATTATTTAAGCTATAATTTAGAGTATATATTATCTAATATTTTAGCAACAAAAATAATTTCAGATTTATAAGTATGTGTTATTAAATGCGTGAGTGAAATCTTATATATTATAATTATAACAAAATATACCTGAAATACGACTATATGAAATTCTAACGTTTCTTCAACTTTGTTTGATAGACTTGATAATGAGCTTAAAAATAAGTTTATAGGTAAATATTTTATACACGAAAATAACCAACGTTTATAATCCTTACAAAAAAATAAAGAGAATTACTATAATTCTCTATTATGTGAAAGAAAATATGAGATATATGGTATTTGTAAATATGTACAATAATAAATATATTGGAGGATAGTTTTGCATGAAGTTTTAGTCCACTTGCTTTCAGGTTTGGTGTCAGGTGTCTTTTTTGTTGTAAAATGTGTCATCCTTTTATTTGTATAAAAAGTATTGAACAAGTACAAACTTTATTATTTAATTATTATTTTAATAATTTTTGAGAATAAATATTTTTTAAAATTTATCTATAAAGATATTTTAATTATTTTATAGTATTTTCTCATTAATAACTAACATAATTCTAATCCCACAAAAAAAACCCTAATAAAAAAAAATTAAACATAAAGAAAAGGCATCAGATGCAACTAACCTAACTCTAATCCAAAAGAAGATAAAAAAAAAGCTATCCTAATTAAAAAAAATGAACACAGAGAAGAGGCGTCGTAATAAAAACTTATGATATGTGCTTCACCACTACATCTGGCAGATAAGACACAACAATCACTGTTTGATCTTAAAAAATTCCCTAGCATTTGAGAATGAGAAGTATTCCTGATTGCAGCTACTGCATTTAATTAAAGATCTGATTGATAAAACTTCAAGAGCTTTTTAGGGAAAATTAGAAAAATATTATACTCAAATACTATTTTCTCATGATATTTCTTTCATCTCATAATCAGAGTACTTGTGCAAAGATTAGATGCAAGCAAGGCTAGTTTGGTAGATCTCTTTTTGACTCTGCCAAGTGAGTATAAGGATATTAACTCTAAAATACAGTGAATGTGTGCTTATTTAATGAGATCCGGGCTGTAATGGAGTCTTTTTTTTTTTAATCTGAATTTTCAAAAATAACCTCAAAAGAATTGCTTACGTTTAAATTTATATTATTTTAATATAAAATAAAGGAGTTTTTTTTTAATTAACACAATTGTATATTTGAAATGACTAAATAACAACTTCTTAAAACAAGTAAATAAATGATACATTTTTAACCTAAATGAAACATACATATTAAGAAAAGTCAAACTTTTTTTTAGGGACCTTTTTCCATATTTTTTATTCTTTTATAAATTTCTACTACTTTGAAATCTTTATTATCTTATTTCACTCCATATTGATTTAAGATGTGGTGTATATTTTAAAACTTTTCTTAGACATATTTTATTTTTAATAAAATTAAACATTTTTAAATAACAATATATATAGAAAATATAGCATGTTTAGAATTTTTCTAAGTTTTAATTTATATTTTTATAAATAAATTTTTGATAAAAATAATAGGTCTAAAACTGTAAAATAGACATTATAGATCGGTTTGAAAGTTGATTTTAAAGAGTTTGTAGGTTTATTAAGGTTTTGATTTACGTAAAGGTAAGGTCACTTTGTAAAATAAGTCAATAATCGAACAAATCGACTATAATAACTTTTTAGAGTGGATAATACCACATGTCCTTTAGTTATGTCAAACAAAATAGTTTAGTCCCTTTGTAATTTTTGCAACATTTTAGTTATTTTATTTTAAAAAAATAACAATACAAAGACAAATAATTTTTTTTCTCATATTTTATTAATTGATATTAAAATATTAGTTTTATATATTGTTTTTAAAAATAAACAATAATTACAAAAAATTAATAGAAAATAAAAAATAATAATAAAAACATTATTGATGGACTTTCTAAGTTACTTTATTTACGTAAAGTGAACATTTTAATCATTTTATTTTCACAATAAACGTTTGGGTTACTCTCTAAATAATAAGAATTTAATAAATTATGAAATAGTATCATATTATTTTATTAACAAAATTTATGAAAGTAAATTTAATGGGATAAAATTGTCATTTTATTTTAATAGTTGAAAAATGAATTGAATAATACAATATTTTCTTTTATTTTTTTGGTCAAATGTTTTTTAAAATTTTATGTTTTATGAATTTTTTTTTATTTTTAGACATTTTTTATACCGTGTTTTTCAATTTAAATACAATATTTATAAAAAAATGATATATAAAAATGTTCAAAAAATATAAAAAAAATTATAAAATATAAAATTTTGAAAATAATTTACGAAAAATAAAAAAATTGTACTATGTAAATTCAATTCTAAATTGTTAAAATAAAATAACAATTTGTTCTTTATTAAATTTATTTTAAATTTTATTTTATTAATAAAGTAATATTATACTTTTCAAATTGTTTATAGAGATTTTAATTTAAATATCTCTTATAAAAGTAAAGTGAGTATCTTAATAGCATAAATAAAATGACTCTCAAAATAATAATCATAAAAATATTTTAAATTTTGACTTTGTGTTTATGATATTATTTTTTAATAATAAAATGATTAAATTAAAAAAATAATGATATTAGCATAATAATTTTGATTATTATCACGAAAAAATATATTAATTGTTTATTATATTTTTACTATAAATTATATTTTAATATTATTATATAAAATTATTATTAATAAGAAATTATTGATATAACCACCGATGAAAAGAAATAACTAAATTGTTCGAACAGATAACCATTTGCCTCTAATGATAATAACGTGAAAGTTATAATATTTTTGTGTGGCTAAATTTGGCCGGCCCATTTTGCTTTGCATTATTTATTATCTCGACATATACCATCAAGAGATTGACTCTAGTTTATTGAGCTCAGCCACGGATCCACAACACGATCAAAAACTGAACTTAAAGTTCAGTCTACGTTAGCAATGTTGGATCTTTGCCCTTTCGGTAGCCGTTTTCAAGGGTAATGACTAAAGAAAATACCAAAGAACAAGCTTGAGAGAGAAAGAGAGTTAAATGAAGCTGATCAACAATGGTGATAATGGCGACGACAAGAACAAGGTTATCAAGAATCATCTCCGCCATCACCCTTAGAACGCAATCATCTGGGTTCCTCTCTAATGGCGTTAAATTTAATAAATTTAAGGGCAACAAAACAGATGGGCAATTTTTGTATTCTTCCTCTTCAATTTTGGGTGTGAAAGATTATGAGGATTACAGAAGGTCCTTATATGGGGATATCACTCACAAGGCTCTGTTGGTTGATGCTGTTGGTACCCTTCTTGTTCCCTCTCAGCCTATGGCTCAGGTTCTCTCTCTCTCTCTCTCTCTCTCTCTCTCTCTCTGAAAGCATTTTATACTGAACTTCGCATATCTAGGATTTTGGGTGTTTTATGGTTTTATGGGCTGTGTTCATTTCTTTGATTTTCTCTGTTCTATGTTTTATTTGGGGTTGTATGCGTTTAATACGCATATTTGACAGTGTTTGCTTATCTTAAATAGCTTTGCTAGTCTAGTTTGCTTTAAGTACTGGAATAACTGTGTGGGAGGAGCTTATACTGGCTAGGGAAGTTTTTAGGTCATAAGCTAATCTTTTAATGGTACTTGTTATAGTATTGCTGCTCTGCTGCAGGAACATGGTTGTATTGTTTAAACTCTGCTCTTCGCCTGGTATTTTGGCTAATCAGACTGCATAACTTATCTTGGTTTTTGTACATCTCTTGATTGATCAATAAAATACTGAAGTGTTTGCTTGTATTTCGGATCATCTGTTTATGTTTTTAGATATATAGGTGGATTGGGGAGAAATATGGAGTGGAGTACTCAGAGGCTGAAATTTTGAGCAGATATAGAAGGGCATATGAGCAGCCTTGGGGCAAATCTCGACTCAGGTACTTTCCTACTTAGTTCAATTTTATAGTCATTCAAGTTATACTTGTTTAATATATTTGTCACGTTTAAATTTGTGGATTTATTTTCTTTAAATTCTGTATTTTGCATGTTGGCTATGATGAACTCTTTGTACTTATTCATTATGGTAATTCTGGTCTGTTAAAGATGATACATGTGTCAAGGGAAGTTAACCACTTTGGTAGTACGTAGTTGAAGTGAAAGCAAAACTCATGATTGTTTACTAAACACATGTGTTTGTAGAGCAACGACCTATTGCCCAAAATTGTCCTTTGTTATTGATAATTCCCTGAAGCCTGGTTATTTGAACAAAACAATTTAGAAACCACTTGTTTCCCTGATTTTTGTCTGCGTGCTACATTTGTAATTGTAACATTTATACTATGCATCCAGTTTTTGTATTTATTTTATACTATGCATCCAGTTTTCGTATTTATTTTATACTGTGCATCCAGTTTTCGTATTTATTTTACCCTTTTTTCTAATCCATTTCTTCCATATCAACTGCTTTTTCCCTATCATGTCGCTGTCATAACCCGTCCTTGGTCTCAACCAATTTAAAGTCCTTGACCTTTATCTCTTAGAATCGAAACTACTCTGTTCCTAAGCCTTAGCTTGAGATTGAAGAGACTGTTTCCATTGTAGAGTGGATCATTTTTTCTTGTAAAAGAAATGTAGCAGCTTCAATAAGAAATTGAGTGTTTTCTTATGGAATTTGTGTGGCAGTAAGCTAATAATTAAGGTTAATTAGTAATTCGAAAGACCTGAAGCACAATGGAAAGGGTATTTGTCCAGTAATGGAAGCAAAAATTCAAGTTTGATCAATATGGTAATAAAATTTCCACTTTTGAGACTTGTGGAATAGAATTGGGAAAGATTGGATGGATTAATATTTAATAGGTTATAGAGCTTAGTCCCAACTTTTCTTAAATTGCACAATCTAGTCTAGGCAAATTTGAGAAAAGTTGGCTGCTAATTTCTCCAATTTTGTCCAAAAATTATTCTCTGTTGTCAAAATTCAAGAAAAGTTGGGGATTGTTTGTAGAAATTTAATAAAGATTGGGAATTAAATTAGAGAATCAAAAGGTCAGATGTACTATTGGCATCATTCCCCAGCCACCGGCACCCCTGCCTTCATTATATGTATTTAAAATAGTATCAAAAGTATCCCTGAGATTGAAAAGAATATCAAAACTTTGGAGCTCAAAGATCTTGATTCTCTTAGGTGAAGTATTACTTCATGAACTCAAGAGGGGACTATACTGTTTGACTTTCACCATCTAAAGATCATTGTTTTAGAATTTATTTATTTTAAGCTGCACTTTATTGAATGAAAACAAGATATTATCCATTGTCATTGAATCAATGTGAAAAAAAATTCTTATTATGGCAATGAGTTCAGGTATTGATGCTAGAATAAGAGAGTGAATTCTTGTTGATTGCAAATTCAAGAATATCTTCTTTATGTTAAAAGTATTGTAAATAACTTTGTTGCTTTCTTAAACGTAATTGGTTTGAATGTTTGTAAAGGAAATCAAATCAACGTGTTTCCTAGAAATCAATCATTCACTAGCAGTGTTTCAGATTTTTGTTTGCTCATCAACAGTCAGAAAGAGTTGTTTGTGAGTTGTCCATCTAAACCTTTTTAATAAATGGACAAATTTTTGATTTAATTTAATATTTTTTTGCAGATATGTGAATGATGGTAGGCCTTTCTGGCAATATATAGTCAGTTCTTCAACTGGTTGTAACGATTCTCAATATTTTGAAGAATTGTACAGCTATTATACCACCGATAAGGTTGTGTCATGTTATTTTTACTTTTATAGATCGAATAAGTGTTGTATTTATGATCTCTTAGCCATTTGTTCTCATCTATAGGCATGGCACCTTTGTGACCCAGAGGCTGAGCAAGTATTTAAAGCTCTGAGAAATGCGGGTGTGAAAGTAGGTGTTGTGTCAAACTTTGACACTAGATTAAGGCCTCTACTGCGGGCTCTAGATTGTGATCATTGGTTTGATGCTGTAGCAGTTTCAGCTGAAGTAAGTTTCCATTTTCTTTCTTCTCAGTCTTGTAGATCTTACATTAGGTCTAATATAATACCCATCGATTTTTATGAAAAGGTCGAAGCAGAGAAACCGAACCCAACTATATTTTTAAAAGCCTGCGACTTACTAGGTGTAAAGCCTGAGGAGGCTGTGCATGTGGGGGATGATCGTCGGAATGATTTATGGGGTGCCCGAGATGCTGGTTGTGACGCTTGGCTTTGGGGAAGTGATGTTCACTCATTTAAGGAGGTATATGCTTTACCAAAAATGTACTATGGAGTATTTACCTTCTTTATCCCATGAACCTTTATAATATGATCTACCTGACCCTTCTTTCCTCTGAGTAGAAGTTGGGTCTACTATGGTTGTCATCAATAATGCGTGTGATTTTGAATATTTTTTCTCCCATTTTTTATATTCATTCTCTATTGGTAATCACTACTCAATCTCACAAGAAATCAAGAATGTTAACCGCTTAAAACTCAGAACTCACAATGAATTTTAAACACAAAACATAAATAAGATGATAGAAGTAACAGAAATTACATGGCTCGGGTACTAAAACCCTAATTCACGAGAAGGAAAGAAGAACAATTCACTAAATCAATCAAAGTTACAACAAGTTACAAGACTCGATACAAACTAGTACAAAGGGACTTGGTAACATTATAGGAAGCCATAACAACACATCTCTAAATGATGAGGTATATACATAGAGGAAGTCCTAAGAACTCGAGAGGACACACGAGAGAGATGAGAAACCAAAGTAACAAATGAACAGCACAAACCCTAACAAGAGGTATGAGAGGAATATATAGTCATCAACCACAATTACCATAATACTCTTCATATAGCCTTAGAATAAGGTGTGGGACAATAGATTATGTATCCCAACTAAGGCTAGTGTATACATTGGGCCTCAATGTATCACAAATAGATTGGCCCAATGAAGCATACATAAAATAACGTGAAGTTATCATATTGTCCCCCTCATGCTTAATGGAAAAAATGGCCATACATGATCAATACCCATTTTGACTAGTGTGGCACAAAAATAACATTCCTACACCTTGCCAACTAAGACAAAGTAGATTGCTTTGCCTTTCCCCCTTCAACACACACCTTCCGTTTTAACTCTAACAAGGTTCATACAATGTTGAAACTTGGTTATGGGTATTGTTTTGGTGGGCATGTTTATGGGATTATCCTCAATGGCTACTTTTTCAATCCTAACTAAATTCGGCTACAATGTCATGTATAAAATGAAATTTTATGTCAATATGCTTTAATCTACTATGGAACACGGGATGTTTGGATAGACGAATAGCTTACTGGCAACCTTGAGCTACTTGGTGATCACTTTGAGCCCTAAACTCTCCTTGAAAGCTTCTGTGTATGCTACAAATTCTGCTTTTGTGGTAGATAATATCACAATTGATTGCAAGTTACATCTCCAACTCACTTAATTGTCAAATAAGGTGAATATGTAGCCAGACAAGGATCCTCTTATCCTTGTCACCTGTATAGTTAGAATCTTTTGAACTCTGCACAACTTGAGAATTCATTAGTCCTTTGCTATAAACTAAACCAACACCGGAATGCCTTTAATGCATCTCAACATCTACTTAGCTCCTATCCGCTATGTTTTACTAGGAATGGACATTGATATACTTAAAACACTCATAGCATGTGCTAAATCAGGTAGTGTGCAAACAATAGCAAAACAAACGACACTAGAATATGGAACTCTTGCCAAATATTCAATTCCATCACTAGTATTGAGACAATCATGCAAAGATAGGTTAAAATGTGCACCCAAGGGGATTTGAACAAGTTTTGCATCAAGCATAGAATTTTTTTTAAGCAAGTGAGGTCGTAAAGGTCTCTCATATTAAGCCATTGGTGTCGTTTGGTTTCTCAAATTAAAAGTTATGTCCTATTGCTTTAGAAAAATGTGACAATTAAGGGAAAAAAACATATTATTTTAATATTTTTTTATTAAAATATTATTTGTTAAAGATTATTTTAATATAAAAAATATTAAAATAATGTAGTTTGTCTTTAATTGACCAATTTTTTTAAAGTTAAAAGATTAAAGGGTTAAATGATACTAATGACTTAATTTAAGGGATCTCTATAACATTTTTCTCTTTTTTTAAAATATTTTTTTTCAAATAAGATCTTTGAGAAACACAAAATGTACTAGATTTGATACTTTATATCCATGCCTAGTATCTTAATAGCGTTCTCTAAGTCTTTCATTTGAAACTTAGAGATCAATTTGATTTCAAGAGACTATTTCAATTTTGACTTTTACTAGCTATTAATATGTCATCAATATACAATAGATGGTAAATAGGTTTAGTGACATCATGGACTCTGAAATACACACAAGGATCCTAATTGTTATATAAGTTAGGCCTAACTCAACCCAATAAGATCTCATTGAGTTAAAGGTTGCTCACACTTATAAACTGTACTACAGCTGAATGCCTAGTCGATGTGGGACAATACAATCCTTCAACACTAATCAAATCTATTAAAATCAATGCCAAGAATGGAACTATCAAATCTCATTTACCATTGTCTAGGGGATTGTTTCAAGCCTTACAAAGATCTTTTTTAACAAGCATACAAGATTTTCTTTGTCTTTTTCAATAAAATCTTCAAGTAGTTTCATATAAATGTTTTCATCCAATTCACCATATAAAAATAGTGTTAACATTCATTTGTTTTAAATGCATATCATGGTGAAGAACCATGGAAAACAATATCCTAATTGAAGTAAATTTAACATTAGGTGAAAATACTTCATCATAATCAACACCCTTCTTTTGAAAAAACCCTTGAGCAACTAATTTAGTTTTATACTTAATTGAGTTGATTTTCGGTTTGCAGTCACCTTCACCTCAATCTGATCATCATTTACATGACCATTTGTATCAATGATATCATTATACACTTGTTTTTCATTAAACACATCGTTACTAACAATACATTTCTTCATACTTGGATACCAAAGTTTGTACCCTTTGACACCCTCGTGGTATCCTAAGAAAACATGCAATTTATCTTCCTTAATATGACAATATGCAACACAATTAAAAGTCTTTAAATTCTCATAATTAGCTAGTTTTTCATACCACGCATGTTTAGGAGTTTTAAACTCTAATGCAGAGAACGTGCATCTATTAATAAGATTGCCATCTGTTTTGATAGCATTAACCCAAAAGGTTTTAAGGAGACCAAAGGGAGATAACATGTACCCAACTCTTTCAAGGATGATCATGTTCATCCTTTTAACTAGACCATTTTGTTATGAGTAGAAATGGGCAAAAAATTACGGGTTTGGTTATCCGCACCGTCGGTTTAGTTTTTATCTGATAAATTTTGAGGATTGATACGATTTCAGGTATTAACCAAACATGAAACAATGGGTATAGTTATATTGATAACCGTACTTGAAATTAATTATATTTATTTATTAAATTAATATGTTTAGAATTAATTAGGGTTTAAATTAATATGTTTAGAAAAAACAGTTTTTTTTTGTATTTTTTAATAATCGTCCCGAACAGTAACGGTTTTTGGGCAATTTTTGTTACAAATTTTATAAATCAATTGGGGACAGTTATATCAAAAATCGTCCCTACCTTTACCTGTGTCCATTACTAGTTATAGGGTTCTAGCTACAGTTATATGCCGAAGGATACCATGTTCCTTATAGAAAGAACCGAAACATTCATTACATTAGGGATGAGTGAATAATATGATTAATCCGTTTAAATTGAAAAATCTGATCTGATCCGTCAGATTTTGGATCATATTGGATTGATAAAATTTATAGTAGGATTGGATTCGGATTAAAATTATGCAATCCATTCGAATTCGGATTAATAGATTTTATAATCTATTATATTCAATCCAGACCGAATTACTATTTGTTGAAGGATTGTATTGTCCCACATCGACTAGGCGTTCAGCTGTAGTGCAGTTTATAAGTACGGGCAACCCTTAACTCAATGAGATCTTATTGGGTTGAGTTAGGCCTTGGGCTTATATAACATGGTATCAAAGCTAGGCCCTGAGTTCATCGTGGTTTGTGGCCTTCGTTGCCCCTGTCCGATGTGAGGGGGGGTATTGAAGGATTGTATTGTCTCACACCGAGCGTGCTCACCGTAGTGCAGCTTTATAAGACGCAACCCTTAACTCAATGAGATCTTATTGGGTTGAGTTAGGCCTTGGACTTATATAACACTATTAAATTATAAATAAATGCATATTTTATATTATAATATGTTATATTTAAATATTATGTATACCATAATTATATTAGATCGTTATTTTAACTTAAAAAATAAATATAAATATTTATAATAATTTTATAATTATACATATTTCTTATTGTTTTGATTTGTTTAGTTGTAACTATAAATAATAATATTTCTTACAAAAATATCAATTTAGAATTTAAATTTTTGTATGTCGTGTTTTATATATAACAATAATTTATAAATAAATTTCAATATCAATTTGACTTTATTCGATAAAAAAAAATTCAATTTGTTTGAATTCGGATTGGTTTTGATTATCGGATTAGATTCGGATTGAAAATGTTTAAAAGTCAACAACAGGCCGTTTCGATCTACAACTAACCTTTAAATTTTGTAATTCTGTCATTATATGTCCTAACTACTTTAATCCTTTTTCTACATTATTTTTCAACTAGGTTTTTCCAATTTTTAAAATTTCAAAAATTACACTCATACATTTCTAAAGCTCATCTATAAAAGATAGAAAATACCTAGAGCCACCTAAGGATTGAGTGGAAGTTGGTACCTAAAAATCTGAATGAATATATTCTAGGTTATGCTTAGATGTATGATTACCTTCGCGGAGCTTAACTCTGGTTTATTTTCTTAATATACTGTGTTCACAAAACCTTAAACTACTAGAAGGTTTGTCTCCTTGAGCACCTTGTTTAGACAAATGTCCTAAACCCTTTTCACTTACATGCCATATCCAGTTACGCGACAACATAGCTAGTTAGATCCTTATTTTATTAGAAGTTACAATACCTTTATCCTTCCTTACACTTCCTAACAAAATGTATAACCCATTAATCTGTATTTGAAATTGTTTGAAAATCGTTACAATTCGAGGGTAATTTCTATCCGTTGGTAATGGGACGGGACGGGACGGGTAATAAATAATACCCAAAATCAAAAGTATTTTAATAAATATATAAGTTAATTAAATATATCAATTTAATAAATATATAAATATATAAATTAATTAAGTAAATATAATATATATCGGGTATGGACAGAGACGGATATCAGTATAACTATACCCGCCCCAAAAATGTTATTTCATGATTGTATAATACCTAAAACAGTTTCCATTCTCAAAATTAATCGAAGAAAAACTGAACCTATGGTGCAGATAGCTGCATTTATCTAAACCCTCAGTTAAAACCCATTCTTACTCCCAAGAATAGACCTAGTGGAGATAGGACGGGGCTTGTTTTGTTTTAACTTTTTTATATTTGTCTGGTAAAGAATTGAATAAAATAACAGGGTGAGTTTCATCTTCAATTTTATTGTAAATAGAAACAAAATCACTAGTTAATCTTTTAAAATCAAGTTTTTTGGACTGATTCATCTTTAATGTATAGAAATTATGTTTCATGTAAATTTTATCATATAAAGTCTTTTTAAGATATAAATCATTAGAGATTACTAAAGTAGTTGGGGTTTGCTCAAAGACTTACTTGAGCAAAAGCAATGTGACAAAAGCTTTTTGTTCCACATTTTTCTTTCCTTCATCCATGACCTTATCAAGGTGGTCATATGTGTCAAGGGAATCATATACATCCTTTCGAACCAAGAAAGCTTTTATTTTCTTTTTCCACAATATGTAGTCACCAGGGCCATTTAACGAGGCTATTTGGTACTTCATAGTTGAAACCATGACACTAACACACTACCGGGAAAGAAACTCCTTTTTGAAACTTTAAAGTGCGACTCACGCAAGAAACTTATACAGGGAACCAAGGAAATAATATTTTGGACCACCCAAGGGTTTTCAAGATCAAGAGAAGACGAAGAGACTATAAGATTGTTTTCGAACATTAAATGTATCAAAGAACTCCCTAGAAGACTAAAAGACTTGATACTAGATTTGTTGGTATGTTACTCGATCTAGTAAGAAATCAAGAACTTGACCTACTCAAAACTAACAACTCACACAAACTTTAAAGTCATAAAACATGAAGTATATAATATAAATAATAGAGAAATTATGTGGTTCAGGTACAAACACTCTAATATATAGGAGGGGGAGAAGAACAATCAATTAAATTAGTCAAAGTTACAAGAAGTTATGGAAGTCGATATAAACCAGTACACATGGACTCAATAACACCCTAGGAAGCCATTACAACACATCTTTGGAGTTAAACATACTTATTTCCTAAGGAAAACTAGGTGTTTACACAGAAGAAATCCTAAGATATTGAGAGGAGACACGAGAGACTAGAAACCAGAGTTACAAATGAGCGGTGCAAACCTTAATGTGAGGTATAAGAGGAATACATAGCCATCAGTCACAATTACCATAATGCCCTTCTTATAGCCTTGGAATAATGCATGAGACAAGTATCTGGCCCAAAGTTGGTGTATACATTGGGCCTCAGTGTATCATAAATAGATTACCCAACAAGGCATATGTGAAAATAATGTGAAGTTATCACGTGCTCCCTCTCATACTTAATGACAAAAATATCCCTGCACTTTGCTGGGTGACACAAAGATAACATTCTCCTGAAGTTCTCTCTACATTTTCATTGTAAACCTTCGGCTTAAAATTCGAGCGCTGTTCATGTGATTGTTTGTTGATGTAGGTAGCTGAGAGGATAGGAGTTCACACTTAAAGTGCAGCTCTAAAGCCACAAGTGTAGTTTTTTTAGTCAGAACAAGTTGTAGATTTCCTTTGATTATGATGGATTATGATTTCAAGGAAACTGTGTTTCATAATATTACTGTATTTGGTATTTTTAAGTAGTTTTTCAAATATATATATATTGTAAGAAAAATCCTTTGGCATGTGTACGTGGAAGATTCATGGATGAAAATTTTAGAAATGTGGTTAAAATATGTTAATTTCCTACCAAATTGGAAAATTTTGGTGAATTTGATAAGTTTCATAAACATCAAATTTTGATTTTAAAGCTTTCTGATGTTTTTAATAAATACTCACTCTCTTTTGTTACAAATTTAACTCACATTTATTTAAAATTTTAATTCTATATATTTATTTTAAAACTTGCATTATCAAAGATAGTAATAATAGATCACAGTTTCACTCTAATTTTTCCACTGACATCAAAACCGAAACCCAAATTTCAACTGAAATTTTTGTAAAATTAAAATAATTGACCGATACTGAAAACTGCCATCCAAATTACTGACAGATAATGATCTCTTAATTCTTAAAAGAAAGATTCACATGAATCAATTACATAGATAACATTGAGAACCATTCCATTCAAAATTTGATTTGTTTGTATACAAGGAACCTATTTTGATTTAAACACAAATAATATTATCTTAAAATATCAAATATACCATCTATATATATCCCAATCTCGTATAATTTTTTTTTTCAAAGATATAAATCATACGTTTATATTTATCCCATACATTTGTAATATTAAAAAAAATACATTATTTAATTTTAAATGCATTCAATTAGATGTTCAAATTAAATTATAATTATTTAAATTCGTTTAATATTGAATATTATTTAATTGAATTTTGTTCAATATTGTTTAAGGTATTATTTTTATTTTTATAAATTTTAGTAACGTTGTTTTTTTATAATTTTTCAAAAATAAATTACACTAAAAAAGAGAGTAAATATTGATAAGATGATCACACGGTTGCTTGAATGAATAAATTTATATTTACAATACAAAAATAAGGTTGGATTTCGTGGAGGTTATTATAATTCTAACTATTCAACTTTTAAATTAGGATTAATTATATTTTATACTCACGAGTTGTAAAAATATTTAAAAAATTGAAGTAATCATAACTATGTCCATGACGTTATGTGTAACGATAAAAACATAGCTTAATTGCATGACAGATCCTTTTTATATATGAAATTTTATTTTTAAACTCTCTTGGAAAAAATATAGGTTCATTTTTTTTACAATGTAGATAAATATGTGTTTTTAACATTGTATAAAAATAAATATATTTTTTATTGAGTTAAAAGTGAAACATCTTAAATAACTATATTATTTATACACTAGAAGAAAAAAAATACTTAATTTATAATTAATGATTAATTTTTTAACATAAGAGTATCACGTGTATTTTCTTGAATATATTATGATAAAATCAAAGAAAAATCAAATTAAACAAAAAGACATACCATTAAATGGATTTAAATAATTTATTTAGGGAACATTCACTATTTTAAATAACCATTAAGATAATTATCAATATTTTAAATATATAATTTATTATTTAATTGATAAAAGAATAAGTGTTGTACATAAATATACAATAATTAAGGATAATTGAAGTTTGTTGGAGATTGATGAGATCTAATTGACTTTTCAATTTATACTTTAAAAGGATGGTATCATTGGTATAAAATGAAACCTACTTTAATAAGGTAACATGAAACATATTTTATTAATATTTAAATTTGTCTTAAATGAATATATTAAAAAAAATCTTATTTTTTTTGAAATTTTTTAGATAATTTATTCAATATAGTTTTTTATCAATTAATATTATATTATACATTCTTTTTGCATCTGTGATATTAATATTCATTTTTTTATTACATATTACATAATAAATTATGTCTATTCTTGAAAATGATTTTCTTAAAGATTTAAACGATGGATCTTTAAATCCATTTTTTTGAGATTTAATTTTGTTTTTTGAATTTTTTGATTTTTTTTACTCATTTTCATTTCTTACGAAAAATATTATGAGATGTCTTTATTTCTAATTCTATTATTTTATGATTTTTTATTTATTTATTCAATTCCGTTATGTTTGGGAAATATTTTTGACTTTTTTTAAATCTTATGAGTATTTTAAAGATACTTCAAAATTTGAGATTATTTTTTATATTATCCCATCTTACACGTGCAAAGCAGGTGTTTATAAAATAGATAATCATCATCGGTTAAACAATGATAAAATATTCATTCTTATTATACACTAATACTAAAATATAGGATTTTGGGTCAAAATGATCCTTAACTATAATTTAATTTTGATCATTTGTAATTTTAATTTTGATTAAATATTTGTTCAATTTAATCGATTAAAATTAAACGATTGTTTAACTAGACAAAGTTTAATCAAATGGTAAATTCATTTGCCAAAATTAAGTTAGACACATATCCAAAGGAATTGGACGGTTGTTTTATTAATCAGATTTTGGTTGATTAATAACTTTATTCACCGAAAACGAGTTAAACATATGTCCAATTAAATTGGACGATTCTCCAATCGGTGTATTTTGATCCGATTGTGACCATACTCATTGAAAATAAATTAAATACATGTTTAAATAAATCGACAATTCTCAAACAAGTCAGAGTTTATTAAACTGATGACATTACTTGTTAGAATAGAGTTAAACACATGTCTAACTAAATTGAATAGTTATTTAATTAATCAATTTTTGATTGATTGATAATTATATTTATTAAAGTTAAATTATATACATGATCAACTTATCGAATTTTAATCAATATGTAACTCCATCATCGATTAATATGTATTTGAATTAATGATTACAAATATTTTTTTCAACATTTATTCATATATTTGATTAAATAATTGTCTAATTATATTATATAAAATTGGACATAAGTTTTCAAAATAAAGTGTTAGGTTTTTAGTTAAACTTATATCAAAATTTGTTGTGTTATTAGATATATGTTAAATTATGTATTTATTAGGGTATAATGAAAATAATAATAAAATTATAAGTTGTAGATATAATTTAAAATGAAAATAATTACGGAGGATAGTATAAACTTATTTTCTAAAAATTAATTATATAAATTATTTGAAATTATATTTTAATATCTATTAAATATAATTTTAAATATATTTTATTTTTTAATTTAAAATATAAAATATATATTATTTATTAATAGAGAATAATTGATACCTACGGATTGTAATTCTAACAAAAAAAGCTCCACTACATCTCTTTACGTACTTAGCATGAACATGAGAAGGTCAAACCTGTCCAAAACTCGGAAACTTAACGGTGAAGAAGCCCATCTACGATTCGGCCTGATTAAAAATGCATATCGGGTTACAAATATATCGACTCGAGCCCATCATCGAAACCGCGAGATTAAAACGAGTTATTATGCTATAGTTTCTAGGTTGTTCTATTCCTAATTTCACCAACAGATCGCAGCCGTCCGTTTCCCGAAACCCTAAAATCGCTAAAGGCTGAAACCCTAAAATCGCTAAAGGCTGAAACCCTAATTTCCACCCATCCATCTATAAACTCTGTCGTCGACTCCATGAATTCAAATCATCCTTTGCATCAATCCTATGCATTCATTCGTCAATCGTCTTCGCTAATCTTTTGCATAATGCTATCTCTTTTATTTTTCGATTTCATGATTTACGTTTTTTTTTCCGACAAAATACTGGCTTTTTATAGTTTGTGCTTAATCGGTAACTGAGGCTTAACACAAAACTTTGTGTTATTTCTTCCGATGCTTTTCAATCATAAATATTATTGGGTATTCAGTACGTGGCTTCACTCTTTAATTTCGATTTTATTCATGGAAAGATCTTGATTATCTTTGTTATTGGATCTTCTTCAGACTTTTTCCTTTATGCCTTGTAATATACAAAGTCATTGACCGATGATGATATTCCTAAGGCTTGTTTCTCAAAACATTCGCAGTGGCCGCCTGAAGCTTTCGCCTTTCGCCGGGCTTGAGAGCTTATGCTGCTTTATATCCTTCCTTGGATGTCTGAGGCTATTCGCCGTCCTATTATATCTTATGCATGAATGTGAATGTGTTTTTATCTTTTTTTTTTATGGTTTTAATATTTGGTTTGTTGCTTTGTGGCAGCAGATTGTTTATCCAAATTGTTATTACAAAATTACGTTTTTTTAGTAGTTAAATCATTTTATTAATTTGATCGTGGTATGTTTGGCCAAAGATGACAAAACCTAAGGCTTGTTTCTCAAAACATTCGCAGTGGCCGCCTAAGAGCTTTCGCCTTTCGCCGGGCTTGAGAGCTTGTGCTGCTTCATATCCTTCCTTGGATGTCTGAGGTCTTATTTATTTCAAATTTATGGCTATTTTGGTTATATTCATATATATTGGAGACTATTGATACAATTTTGTTGTGAGCAAGATCCCATTGCCATAAATGCGCACTTGATCCTTTTGTGTTTTAGGTTATATGTTTTAGATCCCTTATTTAATGAGAATATATACGTAAGTTCAGTTTTTGATAAAATTCATAGTATTTTTTTTGGCCAAAGATGACTAAACTAAGGCTTGTTTCTCAAAACATTCGCAGTGGCTGCCTAAGCGCTTTCGCCTTTCGCCGGGCTTGAGAGCATGTGCTGTTTTTCTCCTTCCTTGGATGTCTGAGGCTGTGTACTTTTTTGCTATGTTTCCTGGTTTTGATGTAAATGGTCATACACTTTTTAAGTTCTAGTTTTTGATAATGTTCTCAGTACTGTACTTTTTTAAATGTATAATGGCCAAAGATGATTAAACAAAGGCTTGTTTCTCAAGACATTCGCAGTGGCCGCCCAAGTGCTTTCGCCTTTCGCCAGGCTAGAGAGCATGTGCTGTTTTTATCCTTCCTTGGATGTCTGAGGCCCTAATATATTTGTCTAATGTTTTACATTTATTGTAGAATTCTTTTTTCTTTTGGTGTTTTCTTAACATCTTTTTAATTGATACTGTGCTCTTATGAATGCGTAAGTCCCAGTACAGGGACTTGTCTGCCCCTTCAGCAGTTTATTTTGTGCTTTAGGGATGAACACGTCCCTGATATTCAAACGACATTCATCTTAACACTTTCTCAGCTGTCGTTATTTTGTACTGCTGGTCATTATTGGATGGAAAATTTTAGGTGCCTAGAGGTTATCTAGGTCTTGATGCCTTGGGCAATGTGGTGTTGTCGCTTTTTGTTTTTCTTGCTTGCTAGATGTGTTTGTCAAACATCCCACCCAAGTTACTACTGGATCAGTAATCGAGTTTGCTGGATACCTAAATTAGATTGTTTCATTCATTTTCTATAATACTATTTTATTTTATTTAAATATTATCGTATTTTTGTTTAGATTTGTATCTTTAATAAGTTTAACGCTAGATTTATATTATAAATTATTTATTATATTTTAGATATAAATTATGTCTCAAATTGTATAGTTTTATTGTTATTTTATTATTTTATTAAAAATATAATGAGATCTGTTTTTAAAATTTAAAATTAATTGATTGAATCTTGAATTTTATTAATCATTATACTGCGATAGCACTTGATATTAATTGATATTAAAAATTCCTTCGGTATGCATTTTTTACATTAGCAAGTTTCATGACTTCTTTTATTATAATATCACTTGAATTTTAGAAAGGTAGTTTTATAACTTGAATTTTAGAAAGGTAGTTTTCTCAAATGTCCTACCCATATACCAGTGTTTATGGTTGATCAGATTCATAATATATTAATATATCTTTGATATGTTAATATGTTCACATATTATGTAAATGATATATGTATGTTATATAAATAAATGAATTTTTTATAGAATTTTAAATTATTAATTTTTATTTACATGGTAGATTATATTTATTCGTTCTATTTTTTTCTGAGTTTTTGAAGCAATTATTAACCATAATTTAAAAAATATTAATAAATTGATAACTAAATATTTAAAACAATAATATATGAAATATATATAAAAAATAATAATAATAGATCATTTGTGATATCCTTATTGTCTTCCAGTATATTTACAAAATTATAAATCATAAAGAGAATGATGTAAATTAATAATGAAAATTAATTGCTTAATTATCATTTAAAGGACTTGTGAATGTTAGTTATTGGGTTGATCAAATCTAATTCTCAGTACAGTGCCATTATATTGTTTAGACATTTGCAAAAGGTTCAAATAAATTTTTGAACCTTGTTTCAAGCAAGTTACAATAAATAAAAAAATCTAATTTTATTTGTCTCTAATATTTATTGAATTTTGTTTTTATTTCTTATGGTATTTTATTTAACAAAAAAATATGTATTTTCACACCATAACTAAAAAACCTCAATGTTGTAACTTTTATCGTAACAGGACTCGTACCATTGACATAATACTTGTACCATTGATATAATACAAATGACAATACTTGTACCATTGATATAATACAAATGTTCAAATCATTAGATGCAAAACTAGAGAACCAAAGAACTCGAACGCATAAAGAAACAACTGAAACGAGAAAATAGTGAAAAAATAATGCATATTAACAGGACAATTGGTAAATAGCAAATAGAATAGTCATGTTATTAGCCAAGTGTCTCCTTTTATGTATCCTTCTCTAAAATGATAGTTTTGGTCTTAAATAAATGAACTTATCTAAAAGAACTTCCATCCATAATGTTTAATTTTATTCAAATCAAGTCTTTAGATGATATATATATATATTTAATTTAATAAATATAATTAATTTTGAATAATTTTTTTCCAGTATAATTGATCGTATTAAAATCTTCAAAAGATTAACGGATAAATTGGATTTATCAGATTGGATTTATCAGATTGATTGTACATTGTAAGTGGTTAGGTTAAATTTTTTAGGAATATAATTGGTATTTTAAAAATATTTATTTATTTTTATTTAAAATTATTTTTAAAATTTAAATAATTATATTAGAATTCTTGTAACTTTTTAGTAATAAATTTTAATTTATATATTATTTTAAATTGTGAATTATTCATTTTTGATTAAAAATTATGAAATAAATATCATTTTATTAATACAAAATTATGTAAAATAATGTAATTTTAAATTTTTATTTACATGTTAGATTATATTTATTGCATGATACATTAAGATATTATGTTAATTACTTTTTTTTTACTTTAAATAAAAATGAATGATAATTCTTTTTAACATTAAAATGATAAAATGAAAAATAAAAAAAAGTTTATAATAAACTGCCATCAAATGTTGCTTGAAAAGACAACAAGAAAAAAGGAAAGATTCATAATGCATAAATTAAAATGTGATAATAAGGATAGTAACGTGAATTCCTGATAATAAATTTATTTCATAATTAATTATGATTATAAAGATTCATAATTAATTTTCTTGAATTTATTTTATTAATAGGTATATTTATTTTATTTCTTATGTTATATTCTTATAAAGATGTCTCTAATAATAAAGGACTTTGACAATATAATTATATTTATACCATTTTGGTAATGTATATTTTTATCTAATTTTTAATAACGGTTCAACTTTATTTTTAGTTTTTAATTTAAGATTAAGATTTTTAAATTTTTTTAAAGAGTTAATTGTTTTTTAAATTTTCTCATATTAAAATTTAGAGCATTTGGTTTCTTTTTGAACAACTTCGTAACATGTATATTATAAAATCTATATTTTCACTAATAATAATCAAATTATACAGATTTTTCATCTCCTAACAAATGTAATATGTTAGTGAAGCTTAACTAACATATGCAAGGAATAAGTTAGTGATAGATAATTTGAATGGATTTAAAAATCATTGAAATTTGAAAATTTTATTCTATAAATAGGAGTCTTTTGCAATTCATTAGAGGCATAAACAAAAATAAAAAAAATATATTTTGTGATAGGTTTTTTACTTGGTGAGAAGATTATTTATTCTTTATTTATTTTGACATGATAAATTTGTGTTAGAAGAATTTCTTTTTTTATTATTAGTTTTGGGTAATATTGAAATTTGAATATATTTTACATTAATAATTTTATCCAGATTGTCCTTAGCTGTCGAATATTATTCTTTTATTTTTTCTTTTTGTTTGAAGTTTTTTCAATTTTGTTCATGATAAGAAGTTTGTTAATCTTTATTGATAGAAGTTTTGTTTCTAAATTATACTTGATTTTATGAGATTTGCATTTTCATTGTTGAAAGATTTTTAGATTTATGATTATCTATGAGATTTATAAATAACCATTGTTTTAGTATTTTTAAGTTTTCTTAATTAATAAATTGGTGTTGAATTTTTGTTTTGTAAGTTCTTGGTTCAAATAATTCTTTAAAAAGTTTATCAACTTTTTTTGTTTAAAGTTTCAAAAAGTTTTGTTAAACCAAATAATTCTATTTACCAAATAAACCTGTGATTTAGGTCTGTATTAAACCTATGTGAACATTTTTTTTGTTTCATCTTTAGCTTTTTTATCAAAGATTGTATTTCAGTTGTTATAACTTTTGCATATGAATGACGGTAGTTTTCAACAAATTGTTCAAAATCTTTTGTTGAGCAAATTTTAAATTTGGACATTTTATGTTTCTTTTTTAACATTTTTTTATTCGTACTATTTCTCAAGTTGTTCTTGAATATAGGTTAGTTTTATTTTCTATCACATTTTTTATTCTATATTTTATAGTTCTTTAATAAATGTTTCATTTATTTTTATTTTGAATTTGATTGTTTTTGCATCATAAATATCATCTCAATTTATTCTTCACGTTTTCATTTTTTGTTTCATATATTATTTTTTCTATGTTAGATATTTCTTTTTCATATAGAAATTTTAATTCTTTGTTTCTAAAGTTTTGATAATCTTTTTTAGATACTTGGATGTATAATGATCTTCGTTATAAATATAACATATGTATTTTTTCTTTGAAATAATTTTTTATTTTAATTTTTTTTATATATTTTTTTCTTTTTGAAAAAGTTTATTCTTTTCTTCTAATGTTTCCATTTAAAATTTCTTTTTCTTATAGGATTTTCTATTTTATGGTGAAAATTTATAAGATATAGACCTAATTACTCTGGAGAAGTAAATATATAATTTTTAATTTTTATTGATTTATAATTTAATAACCTTAACAGAGTACTCATTCATGTAATCGCATGTAAAAAGTGTGGAAAAAAAATAATAACATACAATATTTTTAGTTGGAAACAAGCTAAGTCATAATTATGATCTAATAGAAAAATCACTGGTTAATCGGACCATTTAATTTTCTATTATGAAAATAAAATGTTATAAACTTGGTCTTATGCTACCCTTTTTAATATACTGTCCCAATATGCTTTATTTATGAGTCCCTTTTTTGTTTTCATAGTTCTAATATTAGCGTAAACGGTTTTTAGACTAATGTTTCAATAAGCTTTTTGTCAATTAGATCGTTCACATGCATGTGTTTTATAGAATAAATTTAATAATAAATAATTCAAATTAGATGATTTAAAATGTCACTTAAATAAAATCAATCAGAAAATTTTATAACAAAAAGATTAATCACAATTTTAATAAAAATTGTTTATTCAAAATTTAATAATTATATTAAATAATTATGATCCATTATACAATTATTTAATTTAAATATATAAAATATTAATCATAGAATAAGCTATATGAATGTGAAAAATATGAAACAAATAAACTAATAAAGTGTATCGTCGTTGTTTTACTATTGGATTTAATTCTAATATGTATTTTTGTTTGTTGATGAGATACAAATGCTAATATATATGAAATTTCATTATGAATCTTAAGCATACTCTTCAATAGTTTGATAATTGCATCTATTTATATTATGATTTTTGTATATATATATATATATATATTATTACCTTATTGTATTGTTGACATGTTCTCTAAAACCTTTTTTTTTAAATTATATTATATATATTATCACTTAAACCAGGTGTTTATTGTTTCACATTAGCAGATATGATATTTCTAAATTAACTTTTTTCAAGTTATATTATATATATATATATATATATAAATCATATTATTATATTTATTAAAGCCTTATATTGTTTAACATGTTCTCTCGTATGTTATTGATATTGTTTCTTTTACTTTCAGTAGCTTTTCCTTTTTTTATATTATAAAAATTATTTTTTAAAACATTAAAAATATTAAAATATATCTAAAAATATTTAATTAATAATTAAATAAAAATTTTAGCATTAAAAATAATTTTAAATTTATAAAGATATGTTATTAAATGCATGAATGTAATCTTATGTGACGTATTTATTAGTAAAATCTTAATTGACTCTAGTCTAACTACATATGTAAATATTTTAACAAAATCAACTCCTTCTACTTACGTGTAACCTTAAGCTACCAACCTAGTTTTATTTCTAACAACAATGTCATGTTCATCATATTTATTTTTGAATACCCATTTTGTTCCAATAACATTTTTGTTTTTAGACTTAGGTACTAATATCCACATATGATTTCTTTTAAATTGAGCTAACTCATCTTGCATGTCATTTATCCAAAATTCATCCTTAAGGGCTTCATTCACATTTTTTGGTTCAAATTGAGAAATATAACATAAATGGGTTACTTCACTTTATTTGTCTTCTTCTTGTTATTAGAATCTCCAATTATATTCTTAATATGATGATTTTTTAAAGTTTTGATTGGATTTATCATTGATGAGGTTTATGCTTCTTTCTTTCCTCTAACTTCTCTTCATTTGTTCCAATTATGTCATTGGTCATTGTTAATTAAGATGTTGTGAAATTTTCTTTATTACCAAGTTTTTCACTTACAATCTACTTACCTGTATCATTTATAATGATATTTATGAATTCAATAACAACATTAGTTCTATCGTTGAAAACTCTGTAGGCTTTATTATTTATAGAATAACTAAGAAATATATCTTCATCACTTCTTAAATCAAACTTGACCAACTATTCTTTTATTTCTAAGTATGTAGCATTTACTTCTAAAAACATGCATGAATTTCAGATTAAGTTTTTTATCTCTCCATATCTCATAAGGAGTTTGGTTTATACCTGGGCGAAGATATACACAATTTACAACGTGATATGTAGTGTTTATAGCTTTAGTTCAAAACCTTTTGGAGACTCCTTTGGTATGCAACATTACTCTTACCATTTCTTGAAGTATTATGTTTTTCATTTCAACTACTCCATTTTATTAAGGTACGACGAGAGTAGAAAATTCATAAAAGCTATCATTTTTTTTTGCAAAAGTAACATACTTGGTATTTTCAAATTCTTTTCCATGATCGGTTCTCAATCTTTTGATGTTTACTATTTTGTCACCTGCTTCAACCTGCACCCTTGTACAATATGAGATGATTTAAGAAAGTCTACTTAATTTTAACTAGAAAAGTTATACTACAATTATGATAAATTTCTTAACTCTAATATTTTATATTCTTATAGGATCAAAAAAGTCAATATATATGAATTCTAATAATATGTTTATATTGATTCTCTTATTTTCTTATAAGAGATTATATTTTTTTACCCAATTGAAATGATACACGTATAAATGTTTCAATTTTTGAGAAAAAATCTAAAAATATATCATATCATTTTTAAAGCTTGAAAATATAGATAAAAGGCTTGATATTAATTTTATCACTGCAAATAAAAAATATTAAAACTTGTCATTAATAAATAGATTTTTAACAATAAAAAGAATAAATAACATATTTTTAATAAAGTTAAAAAGTAAATTTAGTAACTTATATCTAAATCCTAATCTAGAGTTCTTATTTATTATTCTTTGAGCCTTATTTGTTTTTTTTATATTAAATATTTTTTTTAAAAAAAGTTACATTATTTTAAAATCAGTATGAAATATTACATCATCTTACAAAATATAGAGGAATGAATAATTTTTACCTAATCAAATGACTGTTCTGAGTCTTTGTTAAATTTGTTCGTTATTTGGCGATTGGTTTGCTACTTGCTAGAGTTTCTCAGTAATCGCATTGCTCTTTTCTTATAGCAATGGTTTTAGCTATTAATTCTTTCTGAGGACAATTGGGCAAAATATATTCTGATATCGGCTTTCTCCTCCCTCCTCTCCTAAAATGAAAAAGGAAGCACAGGTTACTATAAAGCCTCTTATCCGACAACTCAATCATGGCGTTCGGACCATGTCCCTTTCAAAATTGGTTTCAGCTTCTGTGGCTGGCTTTTTGGGTATTGCTAGTTTTATTTTAGCTTTGAAAAACAACACTTTTGGCAAATTAACCAACTTTCAATGGTCACCCAGCAGCACAAATCTTCCACATAGTTCGCGCTTGATCCCCGGGTTGCAGAATCTTGGAAACAATTGTTTTCTTAACGTAATTTTACAGGTATGGCTTCTTTGGAATCTTCAAGTTTAGATGCGAAGAAAATGAGGGCAAAATAAAATTAAAAATTGAAGTAAGAAATTGAAAGGAAAATAATCGTTTTGCTATGTTAGCATTAAGCGTTTAGAAATTGGAGATTTTGTTGGGTTAGTTTTATAAACGTCTCTTTTAGATGTTGGGTAAGTTTTTTAAATTCTTCTCTTGTTCATCTCAATTTTGTTCATCTCAATTTTGAAGATTGAATTTTCACACATTTTTGATACTAAGAACAATTTTTTAGTGTTGTTTTTATCTTCTTATTACATCAATTCATAGAAAATAAACTGCTAAAATTTCCTCAGTTTTACAGAATTTTAAGATTGGAGAGCATTATTCCTTAAAACTAAGAACTCATGCTCACACCACTCATGAAAACATGGAACACTCCACTCATGAAAACATGAAATACTTTTAAGAGTGAAGAATCACTTCTTAACTAGGAACTCATGCTCACACCACTCATGAAAACATGAAACACTCTACTCATGAAAACATAAAACACTCCATTCATAAAAAACATAGAACACTCCACTCATGAAAATATGAAACACTTCACTCATGAAAACATGGATTGCTAAAAACAATCCTAAAATTAAGGCAGTAACATCAACTACTTTCAACATCCTTCCTAAAACTGATTTTCTGTTGAAAAAGTAGTTTAGGATTTTCTTGATTGGTCTTCAACTTTGAACAATCTTGTTTTGTTCGAGAGTGAGGACTGAGCACATTCCAAGCAACTTTTTAAGTTTCTCAAAACTTGATTGCTTGAGGGGTTTGGTTAGAATATCTGCTACATGTTTTGAACTCTTGCAATACTTCAACTCAATAACCCCATCTTGACATAAGTCATGAAAAAAATGAAATCTGACATCTATGTGTTTGCTCCTCCCCTGCATTATTGGATATTTAGAGAGTTTGATAGTAGACATGTTATCACAATATATTATCATAGGGTTGTCTTGCTTCATTCCTAGGATTTCAAACATTTTCTTCATCCATATCCCTTTGCAAGAGCTTGATGTTGTTGCCACATACGCAGTTTCAGTAGTTGACAGAGTGATTATAGGTTGCTTCTTTGAGGACCTGAGATAGCTCATGAGCTTAACATATAAGCATGACTCGTTGTGCTCTTTCTGTCATTTAAATCTCTCGCATAATTACTATCAGTGTAACCATAGAAATCTGAGTTATTACCTTTCTTATAGAACACTCCATAGTCTAGTGTCCCCTTCACGTATCTTAGAATTCTTCTTGTTACATTTAGGTGCAACTCTGTTCGATTTTCTATGTATCTACTTATTAGGCTTATACTATACATGATGTCTGGTCTAGTTGAAGTAAGATACATGAGACTTCTAACGATTTGTTTGAAGAAAGTGTTATCAACCTCTCTTCCTCCTTCATCTTTGCTGATTTTTAATCCAGGTTCAACTGGAGTCCCAATGACTCGACATTCTACCATCTAAAATCTTTCAAGCACTTCTTGTATGTATTTCTTTTGGTAAATGAAGTTACCAAAAGAGTTATGAATTACTTCTATCCCCCAAAAGTAGTACATTAGTCCTAGATCTGTCATCTCGAATTCTCTCATCATTGAGTTTTTGAACTCATCTAGCATTTCCTGATTATTTCTTGTATAGATTAGGTCATCAACATAGAGTGACACTATTAGAAGTGTACCTTCAATTTCAGCCTTAGTGTACAGTGTATGTTATGAGAGACATTTTCCAAAACCTAACTTGACAAAATAGGTGTCAATTCTGCTATACTATGCAGGTAGAGCCTGCTTCAGGCCATAGAGTGCTTTCTTCAGCTTTAACACTTTTTCTTCTGTTCCATTTTGAACAAAACCAGGAGATTGATCAACAATAAACCTCTTCCTGCAATTCTCCATGGAGAAAAGCAGACTTTACATCCATCTGTAGAATCTTCTAGGATTTCTTGGCAGCCAAGGATATGAGCATCCTTATGGTTTCATGCCTTGCTACAGGTGCAAAGACTTCATTATAGTCTATGCCCTGTTTTTGTTTGTATCCTTTAGCCACCAAACGGGCTTTATACTTGTCAATCTCTTTTTCATTCACTTTTGTTTTGAACACCCATTTTACCCCAATCTGTTTTTGCCTTTTAGGTAAATTAGTGAGCTTCCAAGTGTTATTCTTCTCAATTGATAGTATCTCACTGTCCATTGCCTCTTTCCATTTATCTTCTTTCACAGCTTCATCAAAGGTGATGGGATCACTGCCAACAAACAAGACAAAGTTGGCAGTGTCTTCATCTGAACCACTGAAAGTTGTCTCATAGTCCATCATTTAGGGAGGTCTTGTCAGCGTTTGAAGGTTTCTTAAATTGTAAACCCTCATTTCTTTAGATTCCTCATCACTTTGAGTTGATGTGTGAGCTTGAGGCTCCTGTGGCGATGTTAGTGGTTGAGGGATTTGAGTCTCAGTCACCTGAGTTTTCCTTTACTTTCCACCGGCGCATTCTTTGGTGTTTTTAGTTGTTCTCCCGAATTCTACCTTTTGTTCTCATCAACTTGGGTTAAATAGTTTATAAGCTTTTAAAAATTCATTTACCCCTAAGAACACGTATTTCTCAGTCTTGTCATTCAGTTTTTTTCTTCTCTGATCAAGTATATGTGCATATGCTATGCAACCAAATACCTTGAAATGATCTGCCTTGGTTTCTTTCCATTCCATGCTTCAATGTGGAGATGACATGAGAGATATGAGCATCTTCATTTCAATGGTCTCAGGACTCTAAAACAAAAGCACATGGTGGAAGGACTATCTGAAATCACAATGCCTTCCTCAAAATGTGAGAACTGCATCACTGGGAATGTTGAAAGTAGCTGCTCCTACTGCCTTAATTTTAGGATTGTTTTGGAGTGTTCCATGTTTTCATGAGTGGTGTGAGCATTAGTTTCTAGTTTTAAGGAGTAGTGTTCTCCACACCTGAAATTCTGTAAAACTGCTGAAATTTCAGCAGTTTGTTTTTTAAAAATTGATGTAATAAGAAGCTGAAAACAACAGAAGAAAAACTGTTCTTAGTCTCCAAAATGTGTGTGAACTCAATCTTTAAAATTGAGAAGGGTTTAGAAAACTTACCCAACATCTAAGAGAAGGGTTTAGAAAACTAACCCAACATCTGATTACATGTTGAGTTAATTTACTGTTTGGCAGCTAAGAAAATGATAGGAAAGAAGATAGTGGAAAATCAGCAATCAACTTGTTATTGCTATAATTTTGGTTGTGAGAATTTTTCAGGCTCTAGCGAGCTGTTCCTACTTCCATCCTTTTCTGCAAAAGGCCTTAGAGGAATGTCAACAGGTGGTTGCTGCTGAGGAGGTAGATAACTTGTCGCTTACTATTGCCTTGGCTGATTTATTAGAAGGTAGCCAATGTTTTTTGAGCTTTAAAACTTCATTATCTTAGATTTATATTGGAATGCAGTCAGAGCTGTTTGTATTGCTTCGTTTGATAAATCAATTCCATTGCCGTGTAAGCCATTCCATTGTTCGATTCATCACTGGATTTGTGAATATTTTATTTCATTAGAAAACCTAGATCTTGTTTAATGATCAAACTTTCTTATTCAAGATGCGGTTATGGTTTGTATTCTGTCGATCATTAATTGCCAAGTGAATTCTGATTTCCTGGGTTTATACAGACATTCTCTAAATATGCATGTTTGGCTCTCTTGGGGAATAGTTACTTGCATTTTCTAGAATTAACTCCATCATTTAAGTAATTAGATTATGTACAATTTCATTCTATGATTTTCTCATTGGAAGTCAAAATATCTAGAACTTCAACTGCTATGGCCTAATTTAGAAGTGCCTCATTTCTGTAGAATTACAGGTAGTTGGTGAAGGGAGAGTTGTTTTGAGTCCACATAGAATAATGGTTGCGATGGCTCATTATATTCCCAATTTCAATCTCACCAGCCAGCAGGTTCAGATTTTTCTTTTCAGCTTCATAGCAATTTTCTTACGTCATGATTTGGATTCTGATATTCAATATTTTGTGTGCTTAGGATGCAGCAGAAGCATTCCTTCATCTACTATCCTCTTTAAGAGAGGAACTTCTTCACTGTTATAATCCAAAGTGTAGTTCTTTAGCAGAACTCTTTGCTTCTAGTTGTAGGATTATCACTTTAATGAAAACGGAGGACCTAAGCGAACCAGAAAGGTGGCAGCAGAGTTTCCTTGGACCACTTGATGGGATTTTTGCTAGCATCTTAACATGCGAAAGTTGTTCATCTCAGGTTCATTTTTCTTCATATGAGCACTTCTTACTGGATCTGACCAATTGCTGTATATGACGGAACATTCTCATTTGCACCTCTGCCTGTTCCATATGCGGGATTTTCATTAATAGTTTGCAATTTTTATATCATATTACCAGAAATTGCACTTTATTTTCACATTGCCTTTTTAGAAGTAATTATAATTATTTGGCAAGTTATTTTGCTATCATACTTTGTATTATTTGCATGTGTTCTAATTGCTCATTTTTTTTAATTATAATACTTCTGTTGATTTGCAGATCTCATTCAATTTTGAATCTTTTTACAGTTTGCCTCTTTCACCAGTGTTAAATAGTGCCACCAGTGTAAGTTTTTTAAGTCACTACTCTTTGACCACGCATATTTTTGAGCTTATGCCTGGTTTCTATTTTTGTAGCAGGTCTGACCTTTGGTACCATTTTTTCCTCTTATTAGTTGTGTTGGTTTGTTATATGTGTACAATATTAGAAGGTTGGTTGTAGCTTGGAGGATTGCTTAAAACAGTTTACAGTTGCTGAACAAGTTGAGAATTACCACTGCTTCCGTTGTTGGCATATTGCTGGGATTAAGTATCTAACCGTAACAGGTGCAAATCAGGTATTTCCATTGCATTACTGCTATTTGCACATTTTAATTAGAAAATAAAATGCAAGCCGGTGGTGTGATTACCTGATGGAACATTACATGGCTGTTTAATGAATTTTCTTCCCTTCATCTCATAGATGAATCCCGTGGCCTAAGTTTGGATCTTAAATTTCTCATTAACTTGCCACTCTTTCTCCTTCTTTCTACTTGATTTAATTATCTACTTTTCTTTTTGTAGACAGAGATTGAGAAACTTAGGACGTGCATTGAGCAAGATTCATGTCACTGCCAAAGCCTTTTTCATTTAGATAGGTTACCTTGGTCGAACAAATCTTCACGTGCTCTAAAGCAAATATGTATTTCTCGTTGTCCAAAGGTATGTATTCTGATCCTTTGTGATAAAACTTAAATACATCATATCCGTGGTTGGTCTTGTGGACCTGAAAAAAAAGGATGTCATTTCCCATGGGGATGGAAATTTTGCTGGGAGCGGCAAAAGCCTCTTGAGTCATCATCAATATTTGTTTGGCAGGACAGCATTAAGATTAAACCTGTAAAGAACATGGTTAATTACTCGCTTAAATGAGACTGTGTCCCATACTCCCTATTAGCAAGTAGTATCAATGCTCTAGCAGGAAGCAAGACGGGGTTCTTGAAAATCTGGACTTGAGTGTGCTTGTGGATTATTAGTGGTCTTAAAATAGATTTAATTTATTGAATTAAAGTATTAGAAAGTGTAGGTGATGTGGATGGAAAAGATATTAGTATTGGGGGAAGGAAAAGTATAAGGGTAATTAGGGTTAGAGAGGAGGGAGAGAGATAATTAGGAGAAACTATATTTAATTTATATTCATGGTTTGCAATAAACGTAGAATCATATGTTTTATTTATATGATTTCTCTGATAACAAAATCAATCCTAATATGAAAATCCAATACGTATTTATTAGATAAAGCCCTAGCAATATTTCTTTTAAAATCCCAATTTATTCCTAAAAATGTTTTAACTAATTATAAATATCCTAGTTATTTAACTACTCATAAGTATCCTTATTATTTCATTCTTGATCCCACTACTAGGTCAATGTGCAAAATTATTCACTCTGATTAATTTGGATTATAAAGTTTGGCAAAATTTTTATCATTAAGTTGGGAAAACCTACTCCAAAGCTGAGAGGCCCAGTATACATCCACCCAAAATAGGTCAAATCTGTTTGTTTGGTTTTTAAGTTGGGGTTAATCTGTTTGGAATTCTAATTTTTCTGCACACCAAGGAAGACAGTTTGTAAAACAAACTGATATAATGTCCCTGAGTACCCAATCTCAAAATAATGTAGTTCTTCCTTCAGCAAGCTGAGTAGCAATTAGAAAGAAGAAAAAGGTTTGTCTTCGATTCTTCAGTTTTCCAGCATAACCTATGATGCTGTTTTTATCTGCTTGCAGATTCTATGCATCCATCTAAAAAGGGTTTCAGTTACTATGTTTGGCGACCCTGTCAAACTTCAGGTATCAGATTTATTTTTGCCCTCTCTTCTTTCTCTCTCTATCATATAATGCCTTAAATTCCTCAAGTATATTTGTTTATTGCTGGTTTATTTGTAACGTCCTTTTCGTAATGGTAGAACTTCTTCTTTGCTATCAATTATAGGGACATATTTCATTTCCATTGAGTTTGGACCTTTCAAGATTCATGATAGATGGAGTTGCAATAAAGACTTGGAAAGAAAGTTTCCAAGGGCAGCTTCAGAATCAAAAACCAGTTCTTTGTTCCGGCAATTATAAAATACTGGATGATACTAGAAAATTTAATTATATGTGTGAAGTAGCAGGAGAGAGTATCAATTCAACCGATTTAGATGTGAATAAATCTAGTAGCTCACTACCAGGAGAATCTACTTTCCAACCAGCAGGAGAATGTTTGACAACCATGAATGCAGATATTCAGATGGAATCAGATAACCAGGTTGTTGTAAGTTCTTTTATTCTTTCCCTTCCATTCTCTTAACTTTGTACAGAAGCGTATGGGTCCGTTTGGATCTGCTTATCATTTGTGTTGAAAGTGGTTTCAAATGTATCAAAGCACTTCTAAAGATATATGGTGGCAAATGTTTTCAAAATTTAGAGAAGTACTATAATGTTTTTAGGAGAAGTAATAATACTAAAAGTAGTCTTAGATGCACGTTTTATTCTCAAAATAATTATTAAAGTGTCACCTAAAATTACTTCAAAAATTTCATGCCAAACACCTAAATACTTCTCTTAAAAACCACTTTTAATCAAATTGCTTCTCTTGAAACTACTTCTAGGAAAAGAAAATCTAAACATGCGCCAAGTCAATTACGATTCAAATGATTTTGCATGTTAAACCTGCAAGCTTTTATATATTGACATAGTAGCTGATGAATTTTTCAGTGTCTAAGATATATTTTTGACAAAAATGTAATGCAGAAGACTGTGAATTGCAAATCTGGTCCACCGGATTCTTGTTTGTATCGTTTAGTTTCAGTTGTGGAGCATTTCGGAAGGGCCGGTAGTGGGCATTACACTGTTTATAGAAGTGTGATACCTAATCCATGTGAGGATGAACCAGACAATTCACTTGAGCCATCCTCAGAAAGCTGGCTCTGTATTTCAGACTCTGAAGTGTATAGCGTTTCACAGGAAGATGTTCTTGCTGCTGAGGCTAGCCTGTTATTTTATGAAAGAGTATCAGAGGGATGAAAATTAGGTCAAATATGTTCCTTATTGTGGAACTTCCATCGTTTTTTTCCCTTTTCACAAGAAATGCTCCCATTGATGATAAGGAGAGATCCAATTACAAGTACAATTTACAAATAATACATGAAAAATATATTATCTGTAGTAAAGAAGAAAGTAAGTTAAGGAGGGGTGAAATCAAATCAAGCAATGGTGCTCTAATTTTTGAGATGCAAACAATATAATATGTTACATTATTGGTACCGCAGGATACATATGCTTGTACATCTAGGAAATCTTACAGACATTTACTGGAGAAATAAATTGAACAATTTTTATGACACGCATATCTCGTCATATGTTAAAGAAATTAAGTTTAATTAAAAATTAATTTAAATAATAATAATAATAATAATAATAAAAAAGATAATATTAAGTCTCATCAGATAAGATAGTTAGACTTTAATAAAAAAGGTAATTAAGTCTCAATGAGTAAAGACGTTATACATCAATGAATAAGGTAATTATTGATAAAGTTATACGAATAAGGTAATTATTGATAAAGTTATACGAATAAGGTAATTATTGATAAATAAGTAAAAGATGTGAGATAGTAATCTCATTAATTATAGAAATTTAAAGGTTCTCCCTTTTATAATAACTTGTGTTGGTTTTGTGTGGTTGGAAAGTATTTAAAAGTTATTAATTACAAAAAGAATGTTATACAATGTTAACTAAACTTCAAAACTAGTTATTAAATGTTAATAATTTTTGACTCTTAGTGATGGGTTTTTTTAAGGGTGAACGGCTGTCCATGTATTCTAGTTTTAACAAAATGAACATAAAATTGTAATCCCTTTCATTTTTTCAACATCCCTGACATTTTTTCCACATCTTTTTCTTATTCCTCTCATTTTCTCTCATTCTCAAATTGTAATCCTCTGTTTCATTTTCCTCGTTAATCGTCTCCTATGTTAATAACTCAGGTCTAACTCAAATCAATAAGATCTCTTGAGTTAAGGGTTGTCCAAATTTATAAGTAATATCAATGCCTTACTTTTGGCCGATGTATCACAATGATACTTAGTAGTCTCTCTCCACACAACGGATAGAGGTGGACATAGACGCTACTGTGAGAATGTGGTAGAACCCAAGGTCCAAGCACATAGAGACCAAAAGAAGAGCTCTGATACCATGTTAATAACTCAGGTCTAACTCAATCTAATAAGATCTTTTGAGTTAAGAGTTGTCCAAGCTTATAAACAGTATTGTTGTCTTGCTTTTGACCGATGTGAGACAATGATACTTAACATCTTACATTTTCAGATAAAAAAAATTCTTTATTTTGGAAGCTATCGAGTGTCCCGGGGTTTGTAAAAATTACATTTTTTTTGCTATTATTATATATATATACATTAGATTCATGAAAAACAAAACAGAAGCTAACTCTGTTTACATTGGTAACATTTTTTTTACAACATTTGTGAAATATAAGATGAGCATAAATTGTTATAAATTTACCTTTAGTGAAGAAAGGTCACTCATAAATTTTTGAACATCAAGGGTTTAAACTTTTTTATAATTCAAAAAAGTCATGATTTTTGGCTTTGTTTTGGCCATGTTATTTTGTAGAAAAGAATTGTTTAATATTTATAGAAATTATTATTGAAAAGTGGATGTGAGTTGGCGTGATTCAAGAAAAATAAATAAATAAATAAAACACACATTTAGCATGAGTAGGAATGATTATGGGTACCAACGATGATTGTTTTTGATATAACTGTTCTCGAATTGAATTATAAAATATGAACTTGAAAATCGTTATAATTCAGAGACGATTTTTTACCCACAGGTAATAGTTTAGGACGATTATTAAAAAATATCTGAAAAATAATTTTTTCTAAGCCATTTATTCCAAAAAGGAAAGAAATCAAAAGAAGAAAAGGAAAAAACAAAGACGCAGATGCCTTGATAGGGAAAATAAAGGAGACCCAAACAACTTGACGACAAATGGTAGACACAGACGTTAGACATGACGCCTTGACGGGGAAAATAAAGGAGACCCAGACAACTTGACGGCAGACGGAGAAACTAGGATGACAGACGCAAAGAGTAGCAACGATACATAATCTCTAAATCTCAACTTTGTTTGCGAGAGCCAAAAACCTAAATGACAAATATATAATTTAATTTAATAATTATATAAATTAATTAAATATAATTAATTTTGAGCAAGGACGGTATAATTGTACCCAAATCGTAACCGTTACTTCATGTTCGATTAATACCTGAAATCGTACCCGTTCTTGAAATTTATCGAATAAAATTCAAACCGACAGTGCAGATACCCGTGAATAACCGAACCCATAAATTTTTTTTTGTATTCCTAAACATGAATTAGAATCGAGGAGGGCAATTAATTTAGTAAAAAGTTAAAATTGTCCTTAAAATAGTGGGACTTTTCAACCAATAAAGGATTTTTGTGCTTGGGAAGACAAAGTGGGATGAGATTGGAACTTACCTGAAACCAATGACCTCAAATCTGACATTATTTTTAAACACAATACTTCTATTGAAGACAATCTTTCATGTTGATTATTGTTGGGAAAAAATAGATGGTTGTAAAGAAATAAATTTCACACACCCAGGATAATTTTCCAAATAAAAAATAGAACAAAAATTACACCAAGATTTTAGCGTGAAAAAATATTCCAAAATGAAAATAACAATCACGGGACTCGTAGGCCACTTAAAATTCCACTATAATAAGATGAGATTACACACTTCACCTTTAGTTGGATCTCTCACTAAAATACAACAATATGTATCTTCAATTTGTGGGTAAAACTTCACAAATTGGCTCTCTTAATTTTTCCTCTCAAAAACTCTCTTAGAAAACTCTTTCTGTTTTCTTTTCCTCCACTTCTGATATGTGAATATTGAGATTGAAGCAAAGGCTTTTATAAAGCCAAAAACTCCATTCTTCATGCATGATTATATGGAGACAAATGGTAGAATTTTTGAATTTTTGACTTTTTTTCTTTCTTCTTTCGGCGCCACCACCTTTGAATGTTTCCCTTCCTTTTTTTTCTTTACTGCTGGCCCATATAGTTGGACCAACAAATCTCCCCCTCCACCTTATGTGGGACAAGGCTCTTCCACACCTGCAATCTTTTTATAGATAGCAAGCTTTTCTCTAGTCACAGTCTTTGTCATCATATCTGTTCCGTTATCATTGGTGTGAACCTTCTCAACTTGCAGTAGTTTATGTTCCAACACATCACGAATCCAATGATACCTTACGTCGATGTGTTTAGACCTTGAGTGGAAGGTTGAGTTCTTGCTAAGGTGAATTGCACTCTGATTGTCGCAATAAAGAATATAATTTTCTTGGTTCTGATGCAATTCTTGTAGGAAATTTTTCATCCACAGGATCTCCTTACAACCTTCAGTGATTGCAATGTACTCTGCTTCTGTGGTTCTTAAGGCAATACACTTTTGTAATCGTGATTTCCATGAAACAGCTCCCCCTCCAAATGTTATTAGATACCCGGATATAGATTTCCTCGTATCTACGTCGCTAGCCATATATGAATCTGTATATCCTTCTAATACAGGTTTATTATTACTAAAACATAAACAATGACTAGAGGTTCCTCTGAGATACCTGAGTATCCATTTGACAGCTGCCCAATGTTCCTTTCCAAGATTTGATAGGAATTGGCTCACAACGCCAACAACATGTGCAATATCTGGTTTGGTGCATACCATAGCATACATTAGACTACCAACTGCCGATGCATAAGGCATATTAATCATCTCCAATATCTCCTCCTCACTTGAGGGATTTTGACTTACATTAAGCTTGAAATGGCTCGCAAGTGGACAACTAACAGGTTTAGCTTTGCTCATGTTGAATCTTTCAAGAACTTTTTCAACATACCGTTTTTGGGAGAGCCAAATCTTTTGCTTTTGCCTGTTGCGGGTAATCGTCATGCCAAGAATCTGCTTGGCAAGTCCTAAGTCTTTCATTGCAAAGGACTTGCTTAACTCCTTTTTCAACTTGTTAATCTTGTCAAAATTTTGACTTACAATTAACATGTCATCAACATAAAGTAGAAGAATGATAAAATCACCATTAGAGAATTTCTTGATGAAGACACAGTGATCAACTGTCGTTCTGTTGTATTCATTTTTCTCCATGAATGAGTCGAAATTTTTGTACCACTATCTTGGTGCTTGCTTCAGACCATATAAGCTCTTCTTTAGTCTACACACCAACTTCTCTTTGCTTTTGACTTGGAAACTTTTGGGCTACTCCATATAGATTTCCTGATCAAGATCACCATGTAAGAATTTAGTCTTTATGTCAAGTTGTTCAACCTCAAAATTAAGGCTAGCTACCAAACCAAGAACAACTCGGATTGAAAACATTTTAACTACTGGTGAGAATATTTGATCGAAGTCAACACCCTTCTTCTGCTCGAATCCTTTCACAACCAATCTTGCTTTGTAGCGTGGTTGCGAGCTGCCTTCTTCACTTTTGATTCTATACATCCACTTGTTCTTGAGAGCTTTTCTTCTCTGTGGTAGTTTCATCAGGTCAAATGTGTGGTTTTCATACAGAGATTTCATTTCTTCCTGCATGGCTTTTAACCACTCAGTCTTATGCTGATCAGTGATAGCTTCATTATAACTCTCTGGTTCTCCCCCTTCAGTGAGCATCACATACTCATTAGGAGAATATATACGACTTGGTTTTCGTACTCGGGTGGATCTCCTTGTCTGTACTTCTGGTTGGACTCATTTAGAAACTTGTTCTGGTTCTGAATTGCCAGTTGGTGGATTAACATCATCAGTATCTGGTGTGCTCTCCTCCATTTGAATAGTCAATCAACAGGTTTCGCTAAACTTGTACTTTTATGACGATGAATAGTACCCGCCCAATAGTATCGATGAATAGTACCTTCCGAATAGTGTGGTTGAATAGTACTATATGAATAGTATCCGTGAATAGTACCACCGACAGTACACATACAATATATATGAATAGTCTGTATATGTGAACAATACTCTCACTAAAAATAACCAAAAGCTCTGATACAACTTTGTTGGGAACAAATAGATTGTTGTAAAGAAATAAATTTCACACACCTAGGATAATTTCTCAAATAAAAAATAGAACAAAATAACACCAAGATTTTAGCGTGAAAAAACATTCCAAAATGAAAGTAACAACCACGGGATCCGTAGGTCACTTAAACTTACACTATAATAAGATGAGATTACAAATTTCACCTTTAATTGGATCTCTTACTAAAATACAATAATATGTATCTTCAATTTGTGTGTAAAACTTCACAAATTAGTTTTATTAATTTTTTTCTCAAAAATTCTCTTAGAAAACTCTCTCTCTTTTCTTTTCCTCCACTTCTGATATGTGAATATTGAGATGTAAGCGAATGTTTTTATAAAGCTAAAAACTCCATTATTAACTTATGATTATATGGAGACAAATAGTAGAAATTTTTAACTTTTGACTTTTCTTTTCTTTTTCTTTAGGCGCCACCATCTTTAAATTTTTCCTTCTTTTTTCTTTACTGTTTGTCTACATATTTGGACCAACAATTATTACCGTAAAGATTGAAATGATAAAAATGTATATCTGTGAACTACCTGAAGTAAATTTGCATGAATCAATGTTCTGGTCAAGAATAACACAAATAATATTTGCATTTGTTGGCCTAGTGGACTACAAGAGATGATAGGCACTTTTTTCTTTTTCTTTTTAGCTAGTTTGGAATTGAAATAAAAAGCACTTTTAATGTATGTGGGATCACTTTCAAAATAATAGAAGTGCTTTTTCATAAGTAAGTCTCCCTGGTTTCTAAGAAAAGTTGTTTTTTTTTAAATTGCTTTGTAGTGAATTTTTGATAAGATTAAGACTAAATTACAGTAATTTTCTAGTAAGGGGACCAAAACAGCACCAAACTCATAAGATGCTCAAAATCAAGGGCTTGCCTTTTCCTTTCTGTTTATAGAAACTGAATCATTCAAGGCCATGGTTTCTACAAAGGGCAAAAATTCAGGCTTTATCAAGACAAGTTATTCTTAATATCATCAAACTGTACAATAACTCTCATGATCTGTTTTTAAGCATTTGGCTATGTCATTGTCATCAATTTGTCCTACTCATTCGTTGATCATGTTCAACAACATCATATTGACTTTTACTTTTGTCTCAATTTTTACATATATATTATTAGAATTTACATGTTTTACATGTTTTGTTTTTGACAAATTACACCTTTATACGTAGGTAAAGATGCATGTCATTATTCATTTAAATAGTATTAGATATCATTATTCTTTTAGTTAACCAGGTTATTAATGAAAGAATGAAAATAGTAATTGTTGTTTTACAAGTGGTGTTAAACAATTATTCTTTGAGATTAATATCTCAGTGCTAATTAATTAGTAAATGATTTGTCTTCAAAGTTCTAGCCATCAAAATATTCTTATATTTGCAATAGTATATAGTACATACTCATTTTTGGCATTATGTAGGATTGAATTCGTATACCACCTATATCTATAACTATGTTAAATATATATATATATATAACAACTCTTCTATTTGGAACATTAATTA
Organism: Hippophae rhamnoides; assembly: GCA_033030585.1. NCBI lineage: Eukaryota > Viridiplantae > Streptophyta > Magnoliopsida > Rosales > Elaeagnaceae > Hippophae > Hippophae rhamnoides. The sequence goes on along the minus strand of CM065430.1, from coordinate 39,168,421 downwards.
CCATTCTCAATGTTATCATAAGTATTCAGTTGCTTAGATATTTGCAATTCTCTTTCCTTTTGTTTTCTTAAAAATCCTAGCCATCTTATGTTTTTTTTTCTCTATCGAAGATGAAGTTATTTATACATATGTGATTTATCTTCAATAGATAAATATTTATTTATTTTTTCATTTTAAATAGATATTATAACAATTAATACGTGATTTATTTCAACAACTCAAGTCATTAAATAAAACTTTTCTAAAGATTTTTCATATATTAGAAGATCCAAATATGGATAGACCCCCAAAAAAGCTGAAGAAGAATATTAATAATATTAATAAAAATAATTGGCTATAGTTATATTATTAAGGATTTTAGTTGATTTAATGTATTTTTGGTTATTTAATTTAGATTTATAGGAATATTTTTATTTTGAATCAATAAAATTTATCTTTTTTTAAAAAAAAAAGCCTATAATTTTATTACGATACAATTATTCACGTGATTTTGTTTTTAAACTCTTTTAAAAAAATATTTTTTTAAGTTATATATATATATATATATATATATATATATATAATATGTTCATTATAGTTTTGAATGTTAAAAAACATATTTTGTAAGCTGTAAGAAAAAAAAATCACATCAAATGAGTTAAAAATAAAATTTAATTTGCAAAAGATATATACAATTAAAAAAAAAAAACTTGGTTAACTTTCACCATGTTATCCAACATTAATAACAATATAGATAAGTAATCAATCATAAGATTAAATTGTTAATTTAAACAAAATTATTGCGAAAGTAACATTATCAAGTGTGACATTTATATCAAATTCATTAGTTTTAATTTCTACTAGAGATCCATTTTAACATTTAAATTTTACCTATTAATAATTGAATAATTTCCTTACATTAATTCGAGCATTTGTAGGCAACTGATTAGCTAGCTAACATGGGTATTAAACAACGAGCAACTTAACCTCAAATCACACTCAATTTTTAAATAAATAATGAAAGGAGTAGTTTGTAAATATTACTTTTTAAATGCATATTATTATTATTATTATTATTATTTGGGTCAAAATATAATATATGATAGGGCAATAATTGTGAGGTAGAAGAAAATATAAAGAGGAGGGGGCCAATGTGATGCAGTAAATTGAATGATAGGACTCCTCGAAATTTTACATGGGATTATTATAATTGCATGTATTATTCCCCTGCAAAAGCCCCCAACATCATTAAGATGGAACAAGTAGAGGAAATTAAGCTGCATGTCTTTTCTGCTTTTAACAGTGACAATTAGTTTGTATTTATTTGCTACGCTACAAACACCCTTTAATTATTATTATTATTCTTCTGTTAGTTTTGTTCAGTGTCATTTGATAATTATATAATAATAAATAAAAGTGATTTAGTATAATATTTATAATATTTATATAATTTTATTTAATAAATAAATTAAATATCACATGTTAATATAAATAAATTTATTTATTTAATATTTTTGTTGTTATTATTATTTAAGAAGTTAACACGAAAACAAACACAATACATGTAATCAAACTTAATAAGTTTTGTACAATGATTTTTATTTAAAAATAATATATGTTAGTAGATTAATTTTTATTTTTTTAATAACATATTATAAACTCACACACATTTACATTGTATGGGAAGTAAACGTCATTTTATTTACTACTTGTAGTATATGTGATTTACTACAAGTCAATTAATGATTATTTAATTTTTACTTAAAATTAGATATGATATAATTTGGACAAAAAAATTATTAACTTAACATAAATATAATCATTTCATAAATAAATTAACCAGATTCATTCATTTAATTAAATGTATCGGTATTAACTACTTAAATTATCATCCTAAGAAATAAAACAATTATTCAATGATATTAATATAAAATAAATACATAATAGAATTATAAAATAATTATTTATAAAAAAAATATTTATTATAGAAATATTTTTGTATTTATCAATATATAAAAAATAAAAAGGAGATGATTTACGATCGGGAAAGATTCTCATTTTTTTTCTTTTTTACTTTATGTTACCAAATGATGTCATAAAATAAAAAAAATATAGAAAATAAAATTATCAAATCAAATAAATAAGAAGTTACAAACTCCACTTATATATATATATATATATATATACTTTTTTTTATTAAATTAATAATAATCTGGTGTGTATTTCATACCAAAATTATCCATTATAATTAAATCTACGTTGAAGTGAAAAATCTATTTCAACAAGTTTTATTATACAATGCAGAGCTATTTTGCACTAATATTATTAGTGAAGAACATTGATACATGATTTTCTTCAATTTTAATTTCACATAAAATTGATTGTAACCATATTACTTTAACAACTTTTAAAGATAATGACTTGTATTCAGTTTCAACACTTTAAAGTGCTACAATTTTGTGCTTGTTGACATCCATGACCCTAAATTGTCACCAAATTATATACTATATCTCTTTGTAATTCTTTTATCATCTAGGTAACTTGTAAAGTCAGAATCATCGAAGGAAACAAAGCCTAGAGCATCTGATTTGTGAAGGAGAAGATCATACTTCGTAGTCCCTTTTGGGTACTTCAAAATTCTCTTTGTTACAGTCCAATGATGAGTAGTGGATTGATGAAGAAAGTAACGTAACCTATTGATAGAATAAGTAATTTTTAATCTTACAATGATATAGTACTATAATGATCTGACTATACTTTTGTATATAGGGTATCTTGAGGTGCTTTAACCTTATACTTTGATAAAATATAAATGGTACAAATGGTGCACACGGTGTTGGGCTTGGATGATTCCAATCCAACTTTTGAAATTAAGCTATTAAAATATTTCATTTGACTCATATGCAATTGACCAACCTTTCTATTTACTTCAATTCCTATAATGTCATCATCGACACATGCTAAGATATTTCATCCTAAGTCCTTTAAGCAAAAAAATGGTATTTAGAAGGATTACAAGTGCCTTTACATAATTGGCATCACTAACAATCACTATAATGTCATCATCCACACATGCTAAGATAATAGTCACATGATTAGGTGTATGTTTAATAAATATGGAAGTATTTGATTTGGTATTAGTGAAACCACGATCAAGCAAGTTGAAAGATAATTTTTGATACCAAGATTTTGGAGCATGCTTGAGATCATATATGGCCTTTTTAGATAGGATGCTCAAGGTCTTCAAAACTCTTTTGTTGTATGATTTAAACATTTTCTTGAAGTTTTATATCGAGGAAAAAACTAATGACATTGAGTTTTTTCAATGGCTAATCAAATGAAAATTTCAAAGTTAAGACAAGTTGATGGTTTTATTATTTTTTATAAATAAAACTGACTGATCAAACTAACTTTTTGGTTGGTTGATAGTTTGTTTAATTCAATAATTTCTATCGATTTCGATCTAGTATTTTAAAAAACCACCGATGTTAGTTTGGTTTTCATTTTAGGATAAAACCGACAACATCCACCATTACTTCCATCTACTCATATCCTATGGCTACCACCTTAGCCTTATATTTGTCAAACAACCCATCCAAGAATAACTTTTTTCTGTATACCAACTTATTTTCAATGGGATCAACATATGAGACAAAATCGACATCGTGTTAGCAATGTCGATTTTGCAGATACTTTAGTTTTATATTTGTAAAATTCTCTCAAGTGCACGAATCATTTTATAGAAAATGACAAGTATACTTCTAAGGTTGATCAAAGAAGGAATATATGTGATTTTTAATTTATTATTAAAACTTAAAAAAAAATAATTAAATCCTAAATATCATGTCCTTATATTTTGATTTTTTGTGTTTCATAATCTAATAACATAAAAAAATTAACATAGATATGGATTCAATAAACAATTATGCAAATTTTTATCATTAATAACAATTGAGTATTTATGGATATAATAATTAAGTTAATTATGTTTTCTCATATTATTTAGGTTATTAAAAATATAAATTGATATTTATTGATTCTCTTTGTTTTAATATAAATACTATATTTGGCGAGGTTAGATATTTTTTGTTAATTAAAAAAATCAATTAACACCTATGGTGAGGTTGATAATTAATTTGATTAATTAAATTAATTTCATTTTTCTAAAAGATTGAGAATGAACCATTTAAATTCCAACTTTGATGGAGTATACATTTTAAACTTTATTCAAGACGTCGAAACTAAACCTAAGAATTTAATTATCCGAGTACTAACTTTCAAGTTTCAAAACCATTATTGAAAATATGTTGTCAATGCATTTTCGAATAATAGTTCTTATAAAAACTTTTGAAATATAGTCTCATTCTAAATACCGGGCAATTGTACCAATAAATAAAATGACACTATTTTAAATCAAATCGAATAATTAAACCTTAAAATCTAATTTTCATAATTAAGTTTGTAACAAAAAATAATATATTTCTCTCTAACATCCTTAATATAAAATTTTGAATAAAAAAAAATAATTTTATTTTATAGAAATGTTTTACCTATTTAATATGTTGCAAGCATAACAACGTTATTATTGTATCATATTTATAAATATGCAACCATGTAAAATTTAAACACGTAAAAATTAAATATAACATATAATAATAAAACATAAAAATAACTGTAAAAAATTCATTTTAAAATTATACCTTAAAAGAATTCTTACAAAACTTTGATATTAATTCTGTTTTTGGAAAACCTCCAAACGAATTTTCATTTTCCTTTATTGAATCCAAAAACTAGAAATCTATAATAGAATTATTAGTTCTTCTCAAAAGAGAAAAACTTTAAAACTAAAAAAAAACAAAAAAACAAAGAAAGCTTTCTAGAGAGAGAGAAGAGTTGAAAAAAATTGTGTTTTGAGATTGGGTGAGAGGGTCCTTTTATAGGTGAGGAAAAGACTAAAAAAAGAGGAAAAATATCTTAAAATTTTTTTGGACGCCTTTGGATAGATTGACATGTGTATGAGGCAAGATTTGCAACAGGACGTGCGATGACGCACGCAGGATTTGTGACATGCGGGCGCTGTTGCGGGTGGTTTTGTCAAATTTTTCATTTTTTTTACTTTTCCTTATTTTTTTTCAATATATTTATAATGTCTTGCCTCTAGTATTTTTCTTCGAGTCTTTAAATTATTTTTGAACAAAAATAATTTAAAAATAATAAAAATATTTATGATTCCGAAAAGACAAATTTAGTACTTTTTAAGCACTCATCATCAAAATTATCAGAACAAGAAATATTTCCTATGTATTATTATCCATCAAAGCTTGATATTCATTTGTAATTGCGTGCTCTCACTTAAGGATTGGGTGAGCTTTATTACAATTTCTAGATTCAGGCAAAATAATAGATGATTGCATAATAAAGACCTTGGGTTTTAAAGATCTAGTCTTACCTCTAGTGAGTATATGATGTGTGTTAGTTCAAGACATATCAATTCTAGGTAACTCAATGAAAAGGTCACCTGATATAAAAGGCATAGAACCATACCACAAGTAAACCTACAATTGAAGGCATATGAAGCAACATCATTTGTTGAAGAGTTAGGAGGAAAGTTGGAAAAATAAGTTAATAAATTCATTTATATATTGATGTAGGGAGGCCACACACCATGGTACAATATTATCCACTTTAGATTATAATTGCGAGTTCAGCTAAACCACAGATATGACTCACCAGATTAATGATTCCTCACGATTTTGCTTTTGAAATAAACCCAAAATACATAATATCATTAGAGAAGACACATCCCATATGAATACCCCACAACTTAGCTTCCTAAGTGATGTGGATTATGCACAGTAACTTTGATTGCATTATACAATTTCTCTTAGGGAGCCTTATGTCCTCATAAAATTGTAAACCCTTATAGCACAATTAGGTTATGACTCTGATACCATTTGATGCATAGAGGCCTTACTCTATGGTACAATATTGTCTATTACAAAACATAACTACAATTTTAGTAGGCCCACAATTATGACTCATCAATTCAATGAGCTTTTATGGCTTTGCTTCTAGGATAAACTCAAAACGCGTTATACCATAAGAGAAGGTACATCCTGTATTCATACCTCACTATTTAGTTTCCTAAGCGACTTGTGATACGCGAGTGAGTTTGACTACATTATACCTAATGCAGGAACTATTGCTAATAAGTTTACTAGTTTAGCATAGTTACATTATTGTTATTTTATTGTTGAATGTTTTAAGGCCCATGAACTTATAACCCATTAGTTTACTATAAGTGCCCTTAGATTGTCCATTGTAAGAAGCTTTTGATGATTCATTGATATGATATATTTTGAAATAAGAACATATGTTTTCTATTTATCCCCAACCTACCTACTTCTTCTTCTTCCTTTTCCAATCAAAGTGGCAAGGATTAAGTCCTATCCAATATCTCCATTTTCTATAATTGATTGTCCTTTCAATTTTAAATCTATGAGTATGATCAAACCTAATTTTTGATGTAGATTGAACTATTGAGGAAATGGAAGATGGGTTATGTGAAGAATATGCTTTTGTAGACTCATCATATATTTAGTGGTGAAAGCTAGAGTGGAACTAGAATCATTGAAACAAGAAAAGGTAGACTCATCAAATGACACATGGCTACTAGTATAAAGCTTACTTGTAGCTTTATCAAGGCATAAATATACTTGCTATTGAGGTGAATATCCCACGAAGACACAAGACAAAAGAACTAGGTTTTAATTTTTGTGATTGTAAGGCCTCAAGTATGGGTAGCACACGCACCCAAAGGTCCTTTAAAGTCAAAATAAGGTTCTCTCTTATATAATATACTAAATTTTTTTAAAGATTGAGAGCCTTAGTAGGTAAACGATTCAAATCATGAACAACTGTCCTAAATGCATATAGCCAATACTTCATATACTATCTAGATTGTAACAAAAGATCCATACCACATTTAATGACCATCTGATTCTGGTTTCATACACTCCATTTTGTAATAAAGTATGAGGACACATTTTCCTATGCATAATACCAAGACAACCTATATAGGATGTAACAAAATAAAATTCCTTCCCACCATCTATTTGAACTACTTTTACTATGAACTCAAAGTTTCTTTCAATCATGTGAATAAAATGGGTAAAGAACTTCTCGAATTCATCGTTTTTAGGAAATAAATTCAAATGTATATAGTTTTATCGTGAACTATAAGCACGAATATTTAGCACCAATAGTGCCAAATATAGGTGTAGTAATCACATGTGAGGATTTAAAAGGTAGTTTATGTTCTTTGGACATTGAGCAAGTTGGGCAGACACTAGTGGAAAGTGACTTATCATATTTGATTGAGGAAGATTGTAGAAGTTTGTTTAATAGCTCATGAGAAAAGTATGCAAGTTTATTACAGATAAAGTAGACTTTGGCATAGTACTATATGCACTAGATGTACAGAAAGCAAAAGAAGACAAGCCAACTAAACAATGATCTTATAGGAACTTGAGCACCTCACCTTCTAGTCTATACAATCATTTTCAATTGTTCCTCGAGCTAGAACTTTCTAAGTGAGTACTTACTTTACAAAGAACTTAGAAGCATGAAATTCCACTATCAAATTTGTATCATTAAATTTTTGGATGGAGACTAGGTTGTGAGATATAGAAGTGTGCAAAACATCATGCAAGCTTAATACTATATATAAGTGTGACATTGGTTTCACATAAATAACAGCTAGTCTATGAATAGAGAGAGGATCCATTATCTAAAACAACTATTTCATCTCCATGATAAGGCACATACTAAGTAAGAGCATCAACATTCTTAGTTAAGTGATGTGTTTCTCATGAATCCATTAGCCAGCCACTAGTGACCTCGTTAGATCCATGAGTTAGCATTGATATAGGTGATCCATTGAGCCCTTTCCCCATGAGTAGGTCACGTAATTGAAAAACACTTGTTTGCTGAATGCCCAACCTTACTACATGTTTGGCATTGGAATCTTGATGCATCACCTCTAGAATGACAAGATCTATCTTATTTCTTATTCTTGAAATTATCACTCCTATGGGGTTGAAAAGAGGAATTTATTTGTAAGACATTATGCACATTACAACCATCAGAGTTAGAATTATCATAAGATCCATCTAAAACTCTATTTTGGGACCTGAAGCACCATACCTTACTACAATATCTTAAAGTGAATGATCACTACGCTAAAAAAGACTTTTAAAGTCGGTTTGGTGAATCGACTTTAAATTCGATGACTTAAAAATATAAAGTTGGTTCATGCGTTGAACCGACTTTAAATTTTCAATTTTTTTTACAAAATTTACTCATTTTCTATTATACTCAAATTAAAACCTGTATTCGATCATTACATAATAGCATAAAAAAAACCAAAATTTGTTTACCAAATAGTTTAAATAATACAAATAATTAAAAAAATAAATATTAATTAATTACTTGAGAATTAAATTTATTACAAAAAAATAATTTATATACAATACATATATATTTAACGTAAATTACAAATAAAATGATGTCGTCTCTTTTGTCATGAATTTTGTGATATTCTTACTTTATTTCAAAGAGAGGAAGCTTGGTTGGCTTAGAATCACCAGCATAGTGACCAGGAAACTGAGCAAAAAATTGCTGGTCCATATAACAATTCATTTCCCTAAATACATGAGCACATAAACATCCATCAAACAAAGAGTCCAAACTTCAGTGACATAGGAATGAAGAAGTTAAAGTATTATAAAAATTACCATGGTGTTATTGTATGTTATTTAAGATTATCATAGTCTTCTCCTGATTTTATAATTTGAACAAAGTGTTATGTCCATTCTTTGTAAATCATCAAAAATATGCATATCATAGCCCCACTTGTTCCAAGCAAATAAATATGTAATTAAATTCAAAATAAGAATGTAATATCATGAATTCACAAAAAATAACTTATATATGTTAAAACATTAGAAAAAGAGATTAACACATCGACACCGGATTGATATAATAATAACCTTATCCCTTTGAAATCATATTAGCAATGTATTAATCTTTTGTCTATAAATATGAAGCTATCTAGAATCAAGCTGGTATTTTTAATGCTATAATGAGCTCTAAATATGAAGTCAAGTGTAACTCTAATTTGTTACTTGGGTTGGTTAAGTTTTGGTGCCCATAAACTTATAAAACATCTGTTTTTTGCCCAACCAACCCAAGTAACAAATCAGAGTTACACTTGACTTCGTATTTAGAACTCATTATAGCATTAAAAATACCAATTTGATTCCAGATAGCTTCATATTTATAGACAAAAGATTAATACAGTACTATATGATTTCAAAGGGAAAAATTATTATTATATCACTCCAATGTTGATGTGGTAATCTGTTTTACTAATCTTTTAACATATATAAGTTATTTTTTGTGAATTTATGATATTACACCGGAATGATGATTCTTGGTGGTTTTTTTGTACTTGGTTGGCCAGTGACTAACATGACGTTGTCATACAAGAGAACTAGGCAAGAGAGATAAGATGAAGTTTGGGCAAAAAATAGATCCATATAACAATTCAATCTCCTAAATACATGAGCACATAAACATTCATCAAATAAAACATCTATCAAACAAGCTACCCATACTTCAGACACATGAATAGAGAAATTAAAGCATTATAAAAATTATCATAATGTTGTCATATGTTATTCAAGATCACCAGAATCTTCTTTTGATTCTTCTTGTGATGATAGAATTTGGACCATGTGATATGCTCATTCCTCTCATAAATCATCAAAAATTTGTGGGTCATAGCCCAACTTGTTCCAATCAAATAATTACACATATTTAAATTCAAAATAAGAATGTAATTTCACGAATTCATAAAAAATAACTCATATATGTTAAAAAGGTATATTGGTAAAAGAGATTACCACATCTTTAATTGGAATTTTGATTTTGTGATGATTTCGCTCATAAACTTCATGACATAGTAACCACAAAAGGACTCCATCATTTTGTTGTGGAACCTACAAAAAACAAGTGCACATTATTTTACATATTCGAACATCTTTATCATTCAACAGTAAAATTAATTAAATTATTAATATTCGTTTGTACATATTATAAAATTGTCTTATATAAGCTTATGAGATTTTTTAAGGGTAATTCCACTACTCTTGTTCCACAACTTCCATGCCCTATCAAAGTTTATAACGGTTAGTTTTTTATTAAATATTACAAAGAACAATAGAAGAAAAATAGCTAGTTATAATTCTTACATTTCAACAACTACTTTTGTATTTTTACTCAATTCTATGAAAGCTGAGTCACAGTACCAAACATGAGTGCCATATAGATCAAGGATTACCAACATCCAATGATTTTAGCCTTGTTCAAACTTTAGTAGCCAAGGGATTATCAACTTCTGATTTGTGTTAAGTGTTAATGCCCTATCACATAAGTTTTTAGCTTTGATGCTAACATCCTTATCTTGATATTGATTGACAAATGAAGAATCATTGAACATTGCTAAATGTGATGAGTGATTAGCTTGAAGTCGATAATAACATGTCCTATATATATATAATTAGCTAATATAAATATAATTATATATGTTCTACATAAATGAAATTTATTTACCAATTGAGGACTCACTTTGTCCATACTTGAATTATACTTAAATCGATCATTTGATATTCAAATAGCTACAATATGCACTTGATCGATATATCGATTTGGCCAATGTCTACACCAGAAATTTCTATAGGAAGTGGCACAATTCATCCATCATTTATGATAGATGTCCTCAAAACAATAGTTATCAAAGCGCCAAGTTATCTACTGAAGTTTATAGCATAATCATAACTATACTTTTTTCATGGCTTCTTCTTGAATGACTTAGTGAGCGATGATTACCCACTAGGCATAGATTTACCACGAGATACTTGCTTTGTATCTCTTAAATGTACCGCACTTACTAATTCTGGTATAATAGACTAAAGAATAAGTATTATATATATTAGTAACAATAAAAGAATAATAATATAATAGTAGTAAAAAAAGTGTTATTTTAAATAAAAAAATAGTATCATGTCAAAATTAATCACAACTTGACTCGACGGCCAAGCCACATATTGTCCAACCGCTTCTTGGACTGTGGTAACATCAGAAGGCACAAGTAGTGGACAATCATATAGCAATGATTGATCAATTACTGTGAAGGATTTGTTTATCCCACATCGGCCAGGAATTACCAATGTTGCTTTTAAGTCTGGGCAATCCTTAACTCAATGAGATCTTATTGGGTTGAGTTAGGCATGGGTTTATAACATGGTATCAGAGCATTTGGGTTACAAAATTGGGAATTATTTTTTTTCATTCAAATTAGGATCTGATTTTGGGTAAACACAAATTAAGGTTTAGTGCATTTTTGGGTTCCAACTTGGAACACCCTTTTGGAGTGTAAATTTATTCTCACAGCCGATATAAGGAGGAAGCCCAGCCATCGACTGGCCAAACCTAGAAGTCTGGTCACCAGGTGAGCTACGAATGGGAGCCATGTGCCATCGCGACTTTCTACCATCTTCCCATGCACCGGGGTGTGACAGTGCGTCCCTACATCAGTCTTCTTCGATCATCCTCATGTTGCTCTCTGGCGTTCCCTTGTATCATCTGTGGTGGTTTGGAACTCATCGCTGCCCTTGTTGGATTTTTTTTGTTCGTTTGTTCATTGCCTTGTAGTTTGTAGGAGTTATGGATGAAAAGAAATCTAATGATGTGACAGATATGGTGCCTGTGATATCTAAAATCACAGACCATAAGCTCAATGGCTCGAATTATTTGGCTTGGAGTAAGACCATTCAAATTTATTTGATAAGTATTGATAAAAATAATCATTTGACTAATGATCCTACTAAAGATGATTCAAAGTAGACATGGCTTAGAGAAGATGCCCTCTAATTTCTGCAGATTCATAATTCTATTGAGAGTAATGTAATTGACTTGATTAATCATTGTGAATTCGTTAAGGAATTGATGGATTATTTGGATTTCTTATATTCTGGTTAAAGAAATCTTTCTCACATGTATGAGGTATGCAAAGCATTTTACCGTGTAGACAAAAAAGATCAGTCTCTCACGAATTATTTTATGAAATTTAAAAGGACTTATGAGGAGCTCAATAGTTTGATTCCTTTTAGCCCTGATGTGAAGGTTCAGCAAGCCAACGGGAACAAATGGCGGTCATGAGTTTTCTTGCTAGTCTTTCCTCTGCTTTTGAGACTACTAAGTCCCAAGTTCTGTCTGGTTCTGAGATCTCCTATTTAAAAGATGTATTTAGTCAGTATTTCGTAAAAAAAGCACTCCACCTCTACCTGCCTAATTAAATGGTGCTTTAGTTAGCTGAAATAATAATTATGAGCCTCGACGGTTAACTTATATGAGTATAAACAAAAGAGGCGGCTCGTAAGGGTTTGAAACTCGACCACAGGACCCAAGAGGTATTGTGTGTCACTATTGTCGCAAAGTAGGACATACGAAACATGACTATAAAAAGCTTCAGTATAAGCATCATAAAGGTCACTCGGCCCATATTGCATCCACTTATGATACTTTTGAAAAATTGGTTCTTATCTCTACAGATGAATTTACCAAGTTCTCACAGTATCAAGAATCACTAAAGTCTTCATCACCTTTTCTCACTACTATTGTGGATTCAGGTAAACCAAATGTGTTTCTTCTTTCCTCATCTTCCAAATAGGTTATTTATTTTGGTGCCATAGATCATATGACAGGTAATTCTAGTCTCTTTTCTACTCTTCAGTCACACACTTCCACCTCTACTGTTACCTTAGCCAATGGTTCACCATATCGTGTTCTTGGGTCTGGAACAATTACTTCTACTCCTTTGCTTCCTTTATCATTTGTCTTACATTTACCTAGCTTATCCTTTAATTTGATCTCTGTAAGTCAGCTTACTCCAATCTTATCTATTGCATCTCATTTTTTCCTGATCGTTGCTTATTTTAGGATCTTATGATGAAGAAGACTATTGGTAAAGGACATGAGTCTCAAGGCCTCTATATTCTTGACACACCAATACCGAAATCTGTTGCTTACTCTGATGTAACCTCTCTCTCCGAGGTACATTGTAGACTGGGTCATCAATCTCTTCCTTTACTTCAGAAACTTTGTCCTCAGTTTAGTAAGGTGTCTTCATTAGATTATGAGTCTTGTCAATTTGCAAAACATCATCGTCTTAGTTCAAATCCAAGAGTTAATAAACGTGCTACTATTCCTTTTGAATTAGTTCATTCTCATGTTTGGGATCCTTGTCCTATTTTGTCTAAACCTGAATTTAAGTATTTTGTTACTTTTGTGGATGATTATTCTCGTGTAACTTGGTTATATTTAATGAAGAGTCATTCTAATTTTTTTTCTATTTTTTGCACATTTTGTGTTGAGATTAAAACTCAATTTAATGTTTCAATTCATACTTTGCGAAGTGATAATGCCAAAGAATATACATCAGCTTTGTTTCAATCTTATATGGTTCAAAATGGCATGCTTCATGAAACTTCATCTATTGATACTTGATGCGTATTTTTGCAAGTGTACGAATCGTTCAAGTAATAAAGTGTACAAAAGTACGGATATCGAACCCACAAGGAATGGCGTTACTAAGTACCGAAATTGACTAACCCTAATTTTATTTGAAAACCGAATTTTTGAATTTGTTTAAAAAGTAAATTAACTTAAAACTAAACGGAAATAACAAAATTTAATGTTGCTCACAAATGATTAAAAACGCTAAGGCATTTGATTTCGCTAAATCAATTCAATCCGATTTCAAGTCATGTTATATGAGAATCAAAGTTAAAAGTTATGGTTGAAAACCCCAAATTTACCTAATACTCTCTCTCGAGTTATATTAGAATTACTTATCTATGAAAACCGACTATATTTCTATGAAGATTTAATCACAAACAAGCACATTACGATTTATGGAATTTCTAAAATAACCACATACATCATGCATTAGTTCTCACACTCGGATTCAACATATGGTATTTATCACAAGAAGTGTTCATTACACATCTCCTCTCGGTCTCAATATAATGCAACAAATCATTTAAATCTTGATCAGAAATTTAAAAGCATTAAGCATGGAAATAAATACTCAACTTGAAAACAATGAATTCATATAATGATAACACAAGAAATCAGATTTTCATGATTCAACTACATCATAGCCTTAGCAAAAACGAATTAGTTCATAACAAAAATAAGAACAAACATATTCTCAATTGAATCCATGAACAAAAAATCTGAATAAAATGCAGAAAATAAAAGCTAAGGAGAAGAGATGAAAAACTCTTGAAGAGGAAGACTTGGTAGCAACAATGGTGATGATCCTTCAAGCTTCTCCAACCTTTCTCTCCAAAATTTCCTTTTCTCCTCCAAAAATAACTTAGATCCACTCTCTCTGCCGTCCCCCTCTTTCTCCATCATAATGTATATATAGATCTAGGGTTTGGGGGGCAATTTTGGAACAAAACAACAAAAAAAATTGTTTTCGGACGAAACTCGCCGGTGGCAACATTATTCTCGCTGCGGCGATATTTCTGGCAATTTAAATTTTGTTTTTCTGATTTTGGCCGGCGGGCAAATTAATGTGGCCGGCGGCTAGATTATTTGGCCGGCGGCGAGATGAGTTTACCAAAATATGTGCTCTCGGGAAGATTTTTGCCAAGATTTTCGCCGGCAGCGAGATGAATATGGCCGGCGGCGAGACACTTTGGCCGGTGGCGAGATTCACTTGGCCAAAATCCGTGCTTCCTGCATGATTTCAACATTTTCTCCGTAAGGTTTTAGCCGGCGGCGAGAATACTCTCGCTGGCGGCAAAATTCCAAAATTTGAAATTTTGTTCTCTTTTTATTTTCATTCAATCCTAATCATTGTACTTTGTCCCTAACTTCTCCAAAATCATGATTTTACCTGAAATTGCACTTTAAACACGAAATACCCGTGAAATGACATTTGTGGATTAAATAATCAAATAAACACAATTTTCACACAAATATCAACATTTAAATCATAACAAAAATGCAATAATTTAGCTCTTATCAATACTCCATCTCAAAATGGAGTGGCAGAACGTAAGAACATACATCTTCTCGAAACTACACATGCCTTATTATTTCAAATGAATGTTTCTAAACCTTTTTAGGCTGATGCAGTTTCAACAACATGTTTTCTTATTAATCATATGCCTTTATCTATTCTTCATGGTGAGATTCCTTACAAAATATTTTTTCCTAATAAGTCACTATTTCCGGTTGACCCTAGGATATTTGGTAGCACTTGTTTTGTTCGAGATGTTCGTCCGTATGTTACTAAATTAGATCCCAAGTTTTTGAAGTGTATCTTCCTTGGTTATTCTCATCTCTAGAAAGATTATAGATTTTATTTTCCTAGTCTTAACAAATATCTTGTCTCAATTGATGTTACCTTCATGGAAGACACACCTTATTTTTCATCTTCTCCTCCTCCTGCACATCAGAGGGAGGATGATGATTTGTTAGTCTATTCTATCACATCATTTGAACCTGTCTCTGATCCAGTTACTGTCAAGCCTCCTATTACTCAAGTCTACTCCAAACATAGATCTTCTAATTCATGTCCTACACCTACTCCTTCGTCATCAGATCCAGTCTTGAACAATGATCTTTCTATTGCATTACGCAAAGGTAAACATCAATGTACTTATCCTATTTCTTCTTTTGTTTCTTATAACTTCTTGCCGTCTTCCTCTTGCTCTTTTATTGCCTATCTTGATTCTATTTCTATCCCCAAAACTTTTCACGAAGCCATATCTCATCCTGGTTGGCATCATGCAATGATAGAGGAAATGAATGCTTTGGATGACAATGGTACTTGGGACTTGGTTGATTTACCTTCGAGGAAATGGGCTATCAAATGAAAATGGGTGTTCACAGTTAAGGTTAATCCGGATGGGTCAGTTGCTCGATTAAAGGCTCGTCTTGTTGCTAAGGGATATGCTCAAACCTATGTAGTGGACTATTCTGACACTTTCTCTCCTGTTACTAAATTAACCTCTGTTCGGTTGTTTGTTTCTATGGAAGCTACTCACCATTGGCCTTTGTATCAACTAGATATCAAGAATTCTTTTCTTCATAGTGATCTTCAAGAGGAGGTGTTTATGGAGCAACCTCCTGGTTTTTTTTCTCAGAGGGAGTCTAGGCAAGTTTGTTGTCTCCGCAAATCTTTGTATGGTTTGGAAAATTTAGTCAAGATATAGAAACGTTTGGTATGATTAAAAGTAAGTCTGACCATTCTGTGTTCTACAAACAATCAGAAGCTAGTATCAGAGGTAAGCCCTGGTCCTATATGTGGATCTCCCTTCAGCTCTCACCGTGGCTCAAAACTAAGACCATCGTTATCCGATGTGAGGGGGAGTGTGAAGGATTTGTTTGTCCCACATCGGTCAGGAGTTAGGTAGCAGTGTTGCTTATAAGTCTGGGCAATCCTTAACTCAATGAGATCTTATTGGGTTGAGTTAGACTTGGGTTTATAACATCCTATAATATATATATATAAATAATTAGCTAATATAAATATAATTATATATGTTCTACATAAATGAAATTTATTTACCGATTGAGGACTCACTTTGTCCACACTTGAATTATACTTAAATCGATCATTTGATATTCAAATAGTTACAATATACACTCGATCAATATATCGATTTGGCCAATGTCTACACCAGAAATTTCTATAGGAAGTGGCACAATTCATCCATCATTTATGATAGATGTCCTCAAAATAATAGTTATCAAAGCGCCAAGTTATCTACTGAAGTTTATAGCATAATCATAACTATACTTTTTCCATGGCTTCTTCTTGAATGACTTCTTCTTGAATGACTTAGTGAGCGATGATTACCCACTAGGCATAGATTTACCACGAGATACTTGCTTTGTATCTCTTAAATTTACCGCACTTACTAATTCTGGTATAATAGACTAAATAATACGTATTATATATATTAGTAACAATAAAAGAATAATAATATAACAGTAGTAAAAAAATAGTATTATGTCAAAATTAATCACAACTTGACTCGACGGCCAAGCCACATATTGTCCAACCACTTCTTGGACTATGGTAGCATCAGAAGGCACAAGTAGTGGACAATCATGGAGCAATGATTGATCAATTACTATTTGCCAATAATTTGGAAAATATTGATTATGAATTATTCGATCATCGCTCAATTATTGTACCATTCTAATAGCAACAAAGTCCATTGATGAAGGATGTTTCAACAAGCATTTCATATTCTATAAAAAATTTAAGCATTATATATAATAAATAAAATAATACATAACAAATAAAAACAATAAACTATCTATATAAACTTTAAATCATACCATAAATGATTCATTAAAAAGAGGTGTATTCCCTTGTGAGGTAGCTATTATAAATAAATTCTCATCAAAACGTTCATCGTGATGTGATGGATGGTAAGAATGCACTGATTGCATTGGAGAAAATGAACCACTAGTTGATTGCATTGGCATAAAGGGAGGACTAATAGGATGACTATATCCCATATAGGATATATGTTGGGCGTCATGAGATTGCATGGATGGCATGCCTAGCATGGATGGTGGCATGCTTGGCATGGATGGTTGCATGCCTGACCAGTATGGCATGCCCTGATTGTAGCATGTTACCATGCCTGGCATGTGTTGTCATTGATATTCTTTTAAAGTGACAATCTCACTTAACATTGAGGCCTTAAAGGAGCTGAGTTCTCCTTCAATTTTATAGTACTTCTCTTTACTGAGCATTTGATGCTTTTGTTTTGGAATGTTAAAAAACTCCATATAACTATGATATTGGCTTCCTCCCCTAACATCCACATTAAGTAAGCAAGACCATACAATTGAACCTCTCGAAAAAATGAACACACAAGTGAATCACTATATCGAAGAAAGAATGAGGAAAATATTTTTCAATTAGACTCAAATTCTCTACAACATCTTTCTGTAAAGAGTTTAATTCATCAATTGATATAGATTTCTTGCATATTGTATTGAAGAATGAACAAATACGATTTATTGATAATTGAACATGTTTTGGAAGAATTGATCTAATAGTAACTGATAATAACTATTTCATTAAGATATGACAATCATGTGATTTCAATCCATAAAGTTTCTTATTGATGATAGATACAAAATTTCTTAAGTTGGATGAGTAACCATCGTGAACTTTCACACCCGCCAAACATTTACAAAACACATCCTTCTCTTTTGTTGACATTGTATATGATGTTGGTGGCAAGTATGTTTGATTCTTATCATTTGCCATCTTTGGTGCCAATTTAGGTCGTAAGTCTAGTTTCTTTAAATCCAGTCTTACTTTAATTTCATCCTTCATTTTTCCAGGTATATTAAGTAATGTACCAATCAAGCTCTCATTTACATTTTTCTCAATGTGTATGACATCTAAGATGTGATGAATGTTTAGGTATTTCCAATAAGGTAATTCCTAAAATATTGATTTTTTATTCCAAAAACCATGATCTACTGATTCAGTAACATTTTCATTTTTACCCCTTTTATTAGTTGACCTCTTTTGTTTTCCTCCATTAGTGAGTATTCTTTTTTTTTCATCTTTCCATATCATTTAAATGTCATACCATTCAATTGCCTTAATATCTTAACACCTCGCAAAGGTCAGGGTGTAGGATCATGATCTTCTTCACCATCAAACAATTTCTTTTGGTATCTAAACTTGTGTCCAGATGACAAAAATCTTCTATGTCTTCTATAAGACATCTTTCATCCATAAATAAGATAAGTTGCAGAAGTGTCATTACTACATATAGGACATCATATATAACCTTTTATTGATGTCCTGATAAGTTCCCATAGGCAGGAAAATCATTAATTGTCCATAAAAGGTCGCTTAAGTTAAAGTTTTATTCTTTATGTGCATCATAAACATTTATACCATCATTCCACAATGTTTTTAGATACAACAGTTTTTCTTTATCTTCTAGAAGTTTTTTAAAAGTTTCGGGATCATCCTCATATAGTTCATCTTCAACAGCATGAAACATATTTTTTGTATATACATTATGATAAGATGTATATAATCCACTCACATTCTTATTTATCTATTCTCCACGAATATTATCAATATTTTTTCCATGATAATACCAACATTTATAACTCAAAAGAATACCACTATGGATAAGGTGATACTTAACCTCGTCAACATCATGAAATCGCTCATTTTTACATTTAATACGTGGGCATCGAATCATACTAATTTCATTATTACTATTTCTACAAGCAAATTCCAAGAAACTTTCAACTCTAGAAATGTAGTCCTGCTCAATTCTACACTTTGACATCCAAGATTTGTCCATTTTCTATTAATGACATTAAGCATATTAAATATGCATCCAACCAATATATTTTAGATATTATTATATATGAATTCCCTAATTATTAGAATATATATTAAAACATCATATAAAAATAAATACATAAAAACCAAATATAACAAATATATGCACATAAATATAATTATATGAGAGTGATTGTAATTACTAATAATAATATGCCATATCATTTGAGTTGATTTCAAATTTAAGATATATAAAACAAAATTTATATAAAAATTTTGTGATAATTAATATATTTTTTTAAATAACTACGCTACTTCAAACCTAAATTTTTAATTAGCATCATATTCTTCAATCATGTCTTTCCCATTTCATATTAACAAAAATAAATAAATTAAAAATAAACCTTAAATCACAATCATAAATATAAAAATTTATTTCATTACGAAAATTTATACAAAACCTACATAATAAAAATAATAACATATATATATAATACAAAAATTTATACACATAAATAATAACACATAATATACAAAGTAAATAAATAAATATGAATAATAAGTGTGTAAGATTAATAGAAATACTTACAAGAGTAAATAAAGTGACAAAATGAAATAAATGAAGAAAAAAATGGTATTTTGTAAGTGAGAAAATAGGTATAATTTTTTTTTGAGTATTTTGTTAAAAAAAAATAAGAGATCTAGAGGATAAGTTGGAGAGGAAGAAAACCCACTAAACGGTACTGGAATTGGTGGTCATAGGTCGCAGAAAAATAAGAAAGAGTGGAGGAGAAGTGGAAGAGGTTTTGGGTTTTTGAAAGTTATATAACGCTTGGAATAATTTCTGTCCGAGGAAGAAAGAAGAGAAAATGAAATATCCACGTGTGTAGCGTCGGTTGAAATGTAGAATTGAAACTACACATAGGACGTAACGTCGGTTCTACGTGTCAACCGATGCTACACCCAAGCGTCGGTTGACACGTAGAATAGATGCTACATCCTACGTGTAGTGTCGGTTTTACATGTCAACCGATACTCCAATCTACGTATTTTAAGTCGATTTTTCAATAAATTAACTTTAAATCTCGATTTAAATGACCACTTTTGTAACAATGGATGCATATCAATTTGTGATCATTGAGACAACAAAAATCTCTCATGTCACGTTAGCTCACTTTTAAAATCCTCAAAAGTGACACAATCAGGTGTCATTAATAAAGACATCAATGTGACAAAAGAATTTTAATCTGAGTTTGGACCTCCAAGTCCTTAGAGAATGAGATCACAAGGTGAAATTACCTCACCGATAGTGGTCAAATTATTAGCAACTAATATTAATTTCATAGTGTAAACCCATCTAGTGAAGTCATTTTTCTCCAAGGTTTGCAATTCAAGATGTAGATCTCTAATCCTTACTGTAAATTTGCAAAAAAAAAAAAAAAAAAAAAACTTGCTTAAAAGATTACTATTTCCTAACTAATGAAGCAATACAAGACAACTACAAGTGTATTGATGGAGAAATTGAGCTATAAAACAAAGATTTCACAATATTGTTCAATCTGTTCCATTGTGCAAATTCTTGACTAACACCAGTAGAACCATGTGAGTAATCAATTAAGTCCTTGAGTCGATATGAAATGATGATTGAGAGAATGCATGTTTTCTCCCCTGTAGATCAAATAATTTGTGTTATCTAGCTTGACAAAAAAGCTAAGATTCATAGAAGGTGTGGAGATTGCAGAAAAGGAAGATAATGTTAATGATCACCATGAACAACCTTTGCTAAAGAATTCTTCATGATCACATTGTTTCTCTGTGCAGAACTAAGCGGTGTGTTTGCCATTATTAAATCCCTCAGGACCTCAAGAGAGCTTCATATAATACCATAACAAACTAACAGTGAATGAGTAAAACACTCCATGAATATTATTGATGTACTATGTTGTTTATATACACAAGCTTTGAATTAGGTAAAATCTTAGGACACTAACAGATCAATAACTAATTATGTTAGATCCTAGTAACCTATACAAGTGCAATACTAAAATGTGATAAGATGAACATTATCTTTCCATATTATAGTATCCTTTTAAAAGAGAAAATATATTATTATTGATAATTTGTCCATGTCAAATTACCAAAGACTAAAAAAGTCTAAAATATTTTTTAATGTTAATAAATAAATAAATATATTTTCTTAGAGGATGAGAGATATAATTTCTTAACGACAAATTTATAATTTTTATATCTTTAATTAAAATGAAATTTGAATAGTATATTAATTATATTGTAATTAATGCTAATTATTAATTATTAAGAAAACTTTATATTTGAAGGGAACATACAGAGTTTAGAGAGTTCTTTATTAATTTAGAGAGTTGTAGAGTTGTGAGTTTAAATGTGATAAGATGAACACTATCTATTATATGTCTCATAGAGAAAAAAAAAACTGTATGTATCCTTGTTACTAAGAAAAAAGAAAAAGAAAAAGAAAACCATATCTATATATTTATTAAGCAGAATATTTACTCATATGTATCTGCTATACCCTTCTATTAGTATTCTATTATTCTGTTTTATTAACAATCCATTTTACCTTTTTTTCTTATAAAGAAGCTTTAATACCACTGTGCTACAGCAACGCTGACAATTAAGCTATTGGCTTACTTTTGATTCCGAAGCTTGTGATGATTTTTCTAAACTGATTTTTATATTTAAAAGTACTACTCATAAAATCATTAAAAGCTATCTCTTTAATAAAAAAAAATGAAGATTAAATAATTTTTATTTTTATCTTTATGCATGAATTATTTAATCGTATTCATCAAATTAAAAATATTGATGGATACAATTAAAAAAAAGAAAATTTATGTTTAGTAATTTCTCCAATTTTTTGAATTTTTAATTGATTCTTGAATATAAAGCACAAAAATGTATATTCTTCTTCGAATTTTTCATTAAAAGATAAAAGATAAAAATCCTTATAAGAAATAAAGTTTTTGATCGGACACTTATATTAATCAAATCGATTACCCCTTAAGTATTTAGGGAGGGGTTAATAGAATACTAGTAATTGGCTGAACTAAAATCTGTCATTAATATATTTAGTTATGAATTGGAGGCTTCTTTGAAGCTGGAGTATAGTCCATAGAAAATAAATCATTACTATTAATGCTTCCTTGCTCTCCATCTTCTTTTGGTCTAAATGATGAATTATAATCACCAACCACCTTCTCATTAATTCTCTTACTAACCACTCCCAAGCTCCTCATAGCTGCATCAAATTTAAAATAAACCCCTAAAAATAAATTAATATTTCAAATATATATATATATTAATTTTCAAAAATTAAATTGATATACAAAAATTATAAAATTAATAGAAGAATTAAAATAATTACCTGTAGCTGTGAATATCATGAAAGAAAGCAAAATGAAAGCCACAAGTAGAAAGCGCTTGTATGGAAAATTAAGATCCATATATATATATATATATATTTCTTAGAGTTTTTTGAGTAGTAGAATTCAAAATTTGATGTTGTTAATTTGCATGGAGTGGTATAGTTCTGTATTTACTCTTACTTTTATAGACAAAGATAGAGCAATGGTTTGCTACCCAGATGACGAGAATGTGGGTGCAATTGAATAAGAATCAAACTTCGTTATGAATTGAGTCTATTTGAGCAATATTGTCTAAGTGAGTCAATATCAATGTCTCCTGTTATGTCTACCTAGAAAATGATAGCTTTGTGCTTTGACAAAATTTCAGACCAGAAAAGACCCTTGTAGTTTTTTCATTTATATAATATATTAAGGCATGTCACTCTAGCTACTTGAAATTTATATGTCCCATTCTATATATCTTTTCCAAGAAAAACCCACTAGTTTTTTCATTGATTTAATTTTCTCTTGTTGGTAATTTGGTAGATAAATACAATTATAGTATATTTAGATTTTTAGAAGGAGTAAACATCTTTTCTTTTTTAATTCAAATATTTTCAAATTATACCATTTTTATACCATTGAAATTCTTCAATTTTAAGGTAAAAATGTTTCTCTAACATGCACTTTACATAAGTTTTTATTTGGAGTGATTTTGATATGTATATTAAAATTTATATGCATTTAAAGTTAGATGAATTTATCTGTTTCGTAGAAGAGTCAACACTCTATTTAAGAACCAATATCCAACCGATCCTATTAAACTGTATATTATTTTGAAAAATTTATCTGAAAAGAGTGATCGATTTGTCTTCTCGTATGCACAACTCTTATCTGTGAGGGATTGGTCTCGATAATTTATTTTTGCAATTTTAACTCCATCTTTTGCCTTTTTAAGCCATACAGCTCCTAACAATCGCTTTGTTGATACCACATCATATGGTAATGTTTTTCAATCAAGTTTCACTATGTTTTTGAGAGTTTTATCATAAATACATTATAACTCTCATTGTATCTCATATCCCACGCTTTTTACAAGGACACATAAACTATATCTCTATGTTCTCATACAATTATTTCATGTTTATATAACTTCTTAAGATTAATTCTTTATTGCTTGCTATTAAAAATTTGTGTGATCATGATTTATTAATTTAATTTTTAATTTTTTAATAAGTTATTTTTATTGAACTTGAGCTTAAATTTTTGTTCTAAGATAGCTATTTGGTTAGATTTATTGTATCATGTTTTTAATTAATTTATTAAGATTATTCGTTATTAAATTTGTTTTAAAATACACATTGTACGTGTGTTGTTTATTTTAACTTTTCAAGTATTAAGTTTAACGTGTTTGATGGCTCATGGATTTGGGTTATCGAAACGTTAGTACAAATCAGACAACTAATTTGAAAGATTGGAAAAGAACGATGGCTTGCTAGTAGAGTACATTGAGATTGTACTACTATACGAGTAGTTCAAGACTTGTTTTGTATGGTAGTTTATTTTCATTTTAGATAGATTAGGTGGTGCTTTTTCTCTTAGATCTTATTGACTTACTTAGTTTGTTATTTTTTATTTAAATATCACATGTTAAATATTTTGTTTTTTTTCATTTATCTTTATAAACAATTACATATTTGGTTATTCTATGGTAATTAACTTTTGAATGGTGAAATTTACTAGAAAAAAAATTCACCCCTAATGGCCCGTAATTTATGACTAATATTCTCACTTTATTATATTTATAATTTCCTTCTTTATAAAACATATAAATATATTAATAGCAACATTATGATCACAAATAATACACACACGAAATTCCTTCTTATGATCAGTTGGATTCCTACGTGATCTTATAAGAAAATAAATAAATAAAAGAAAAGCTAACTTTTGTGTGAATTAATAAACGGGTTAAAATAAATGGAATTATTTATGACTCAATCTATTTAAAAATCTCGATTTTGTGTTAGATTTGCACGTCATGTTAAAAATTGTAGAAAATGGATTACCTTGCATGGCATTCAAAGTTAAAACTTAAGGGGTCGGGCCAACTATAATAATTTTCTTTTATTTTAATATAATATATAATAAATGTTTCAAATTATATCAATGAAATACAACTTATTTTCATGGATGTAAAATACAATTTTATAAATCTTATTATTTTGATGTTGTTATTTTTATGTGCAAGATACAAAATTTATATTTTTATTTAACGTATTATAATTCTATTGATTATTGAAAATTTAATATTTTACACATTCACATAGATTATATTTTATATATTTACATGATACACACATCACTCGAAATTGGAACATGTACTTGATATGTTTACATTGTATGTTAATTTGCATTGATGTTTGCAGTTATTTTTGGAAAAATTATTCATCATTTTTCAAACAAAAATGGTTAGTTTTGGTAGCTTGTCGAGATTCTTACCTAGTGGTCAACGAGAGCTAGCCAAGGTGGTAGGCAACGGATTGCAACCATTAACCTCATCGAAGATGGCTATTATCTCTCATCAATGTGGTTACAAGCTTAGTAGAAGTTGAAAAGTTTTCTACAAAATCCCTAATTTTGTTTTTTTTAATTAATTAAAAAATATAGAAAAATTCTAGCAATTTAAAAACTCATCGTTTTGAAAAAAATAATTTAGTTTTGTATCAATGATACATTTAATGTGACTCTTTGGTGATAAGTTGACTAATTTTGCAAAAACTTGTTCTTAAGTGAGTTTAATTAAAATTGTATTAGATACCAATACATAGCTTTAAGTAGATACATATGCATCAAAGTGGTTATTATCCTAGGTTATTCACTATATTCAACAGTAGGTGATTGTGATATATCATGTGGTGGTGTAACTTCGGAGTAGAACTAGATTTATTTAGATTATAGTTACTGTAAAGATAGTAGTGAATGCACCTTAGGCATAGTTGAACATAATACTCTAATTGATAAAGGGTTGAACTGTTTATTTATCATTTAGTAAATTGTTGCTATCGAGTAGTTACCTTAAGCAACTCGTAGATATTACTATATAGGTGTTAGATTATATATAGATTTATCACATTATATGATCAGATGTGTTGTATATGATCAGATGTGTTGTTAGTACAATCTGAATAATTTTTAAATATGTTTATACATAGCAAGATCTTATTGTGATTAAAAAGTTTTTAGAAAATTATAAAATATAATACCCTTAAAATCTATAATAACAAAAATAACATTAGATAATATTAAATAAGATTTAATTAAATGGTATTTAATATCGAACGGATCTATGTAATCGTAGTTCAATTTTAACAATGTTGAATTGGACGACATTCAAAATAAAATAATGTGTTATACTTTGTTTTAAGGGTAAAAATATATGAAATTGATATAAATGAAGCTATTTTTATAGTTACTAATTTTAAGGATGCAAATTTTATAATTTTTTCAAGCTTTCTCTTGATTTTCTGGTTTATCTTTCGTGAGTTTATCTGACTATTATTCACACTTTTGATTTCTTCAACTGTGATTTATTGGCTATTTCTTTCTTCCTCTCTTGGTTATGCAATTGCCTTTCAAGTTTGATACATAATGCTTGGTTCTTATTATTTATCAGATTGTAAAAGTTTGTGTATTAGTATGAATGTGTAAGTTACATTGTGGTTTTCTTATGGGAAATGATCAATTAATTATTTTCATTTCAAGCTTGAATGAAACTATATTTAAAATTTAATAATACTATTTTATTTACCTACATCAATAAATAAAAATTCATAATTTCAATATTTAATATTTGATTTTATTAGATTAGTTTCATTATTAAATAAAAGAAAAATTTGATTAGTTTAGATATTTTTTTCCCTTTCTTTCTTTTTTTAATTAAAAAACCACACAATTTATCAATAACCGTAGTAGCTCATGCTGTTTTATATTTTACGTACTATCATTCATTTTATAATGATATCAAGATTAATAAAATTTTCTATAATTAAGCAGGATTGACATGTATTTAAAAATATGTGAGAAAAATTAAATTTATTTTGACCCATAAAAATATTTTTTATTTTAGCGAAAAAAAAGTATTATTTGTAACTGTGATAACTTAACGATAAAGTATTTATTACGTGTTTTTAAATCAAATTATATTTTTATATGATTCGAATATATAATTTAAATTATACGATTAACTTATGATTCTCTCATAATTAATTAATGCTTATTATTATTATTAATAAAAGAAGAAACATATCATTAACAAATGAAGGAGGATAACCCAACACAACATCAAGTGGATTACTTGAATCAATTTCAGATAATTAAGAGATGAACAATATATTTATTTATGTACAAAAATCACGTGAGAGGCTGAGTTTATTGTCTATTTTGTGGGTCTGCCACGTACTCTCCATGTACTCTCACTTGTCCCCTATTAATATGAAAATAACACACACACTAAACATGATTTATATATCTTCCCAATCAAAGGCAGCTCTTGAGCTGATAGAGACATTATTTCAGAGATTTTTGTTTTTGGGATCAAATTATTGCAGAGAATTTAATAAATAAATAAATAAATAAAAAATACAAATAGTAGAGTATTATTAATTATTTATTAATGATGCTGGAAATAGCTAGCAATCACTGTTCGTAAGAAACAGTTCAAGTAACTAACTACCTTGATAAGGACTTCAAATCACGCGGAGAAGAATTAAAAATTATGTTTATCGATTGAATTTAAAATAAAATAAAATAAAATAAAATCATGCTGGAAAGTGTCTTCGTTTATATGAACACGAACATAACATGAACAGAGGACGGAGTTAAAGATTATTATTATTATTATTATTATTATTATTTATTAGAACATAAATTTAAAATTTTGATTTCTTGTATTATAACATATAATAAAAATTATATAAAATAAATAAAAGAACAAAAAATAATAGAGTATTAAAATCAAACCAGTATTAATTAAATTATTGAACTAAAAATTAATTGATTATATATTTTATAATTATAAGGAAATAAAATTTTGACAATTTATTTAAAATACTGTATTTTGTAAAATAGCCAATAGAAAATGTTTAAGTTTTCTTTTCCACTTATTATCTATTCCTCATGTTTTCTCATTATTATCTTTCTTTTGTAAGTCTCCATTCCCATCACAACATAATTCATTCAATTTTTTATGCCTCTCTTCTATATGGAAATGGTTATTGCTAGAGCTTGTTTTAAACTTCCGTTCTAAACATCTTGTTTGGTCCATGTTTTCTTCCACCATTTAAGTTTTTTTCGGTTTTTATTTTCAACCCTTGGATGAGATCAAGGGCTATGATGTAGAAGAGCTTATGGTTTTATCGTGTCTTTTAAATACTAAATAGTAGAGAGTGAAATATCATACATACCACATGATTCTTACTATTAATCAAATTTGGAAAACAATAATTCAGACACAAGATTTTTACCCTTTGTGGTGTCGATACCCTAGACATTATCGTGGAATATGCTACGAAATTATGCAAATAATTGTTAAATCAATACAAAGTAACATTATTTGATAATTTACACATACATAATTATGGTATCATAGTATGAGCTAATAAATATTTACAATTAATATTTATTTTAATTCTTAAATTTATAATTTGGACGATCTCTAATAATTCTCCAAACGTAAATAAGGATAAATAAATTATGTTAAAAACAAATAAATAAAACATAAACATTTTCCTTTATATGAAATAACTCAAATTACATAAAATCACCCTTTTAAATAAAATCACATATAAGTAGAAACTATAAATATATATATTAGATTGAAAGAAATAAATATTTAACCTTTTTATTATTTTTATTTATTTATTTGTTTTATTTTTTAACTTAAAATACATCAAATTTATAAGTATTAAAACTAAAATTAAAAAAATATAAGATATAATTTATGATTTTAATTTTGAGACCATATTTAAAAACTAAAATCTTGATAAAATTAATATAAAATAAAAAATTAAAGAAAGTAAAAAACATTAATGGGAAAAATAAAATCGAATAAATTATAAATATATTAAAATACAATGCTAAATAATAAAATATTGGATAAAATTAAAATTTAAAATGTAATAAATTTTAAACTTTTTTTACAATTTGATTGAAAAAATCTTAAATTTAAAACTTTTTCTTATTTTTAGTTTTTATAACGTTTAATAAAAATATTTTTTTGTTATAAATTGAAAAAAAAATACTTAAAATATGTTTAGATTACGCTGTATCATGAGTCAAAACTAAAGAAATATTTTTATAAGATTAATTACTTAAATAAATATACAATTAGATTTAGTTTTTATCGGTATAAAAAAATATTATTGATATAATTTCAATAAAATAAATATTTTGGATATATTTATAAGTAACTCGTATGTTCGAGTATAAAGATATAATTAACTTAATTTTTATAGAATATATATACGAATAATTATTATATTTTTTATTAACTTATTTTTTAAACATTAATAAAAATTATACACAACATATATTACAAATAAAATATATTTATTGAAGACTAAAAAGTATAAATATATTTAATTTTTCATATAAATTTGAGCCAAGATTACAACGCCGTGTAGCCCAACAGGTCCGCCCTTAAACGTGAATACGACACGAGCACAAAAGAAATTGTCAAACCAAATCTAATATAATTGATATTTGATACACATAAATAAACATTTCTAACTAAAATATTTGTACCAATCCTTTGTTCCGTATCAACTATTCTTTAAATGCCCAGACGCTGTCTTTATTTTAATTTAATTTAATTATATATATATATATATGCTTTATATTAACTCTATCATTTTTATTTTTTAATAATTTTTTTAATTGACAAACACTCAATTATTTTTTATAATGATCACAATTATAATAATTTAGTAAATTATTCATATAATTTAGTAAATTTATTACTATTTAAAAAACATAAAAATATAATAAATTTATTAAATTATGTAAAATAACCACGTTGTGCATAGAATAGACATACACTTAATAGATATTTTATTCTTTTATATATTTTAAAAACTTAAATATATTAAATTTTAAAAAAAATATACCTAATATTCAAAAGATATATAATTATTTGAAACAGTAAAGATAGACTCTTTTTATAGAGCAAATGGGTTCAAATTATTAATCTCATTTTTTAAACTTTTTTGGTGTCCACAAATTAAACTTTATCAAAAATATTAAATTTATAAATTTTTATAATTATTTGATTTAGTAAAAGATTTTTCTCTTAGATTATAAAAAAGTATGTAACATTATTTATTCGATCACTGTTTCTTTTAAGCAAATTAATAGTTAAAAATAATTTGTACAAAAATTAATATGTGTGCTTGTATATTTTTATTCAAACGTTATATCATCTATAATTTAAATTATAATAAATTTAAAATTTATCACATTGTGTTGTCTAAGTTTTAATTCAAAATAAAACCAACTAATCTTACTCACCCCAACTCAAGATATACCAAACTGCACTGTTTCTTTTCCTTAATTTTGCAGCATTGTGATTTTAATATAAAGAAAATAAGTCAAAGTAAGTGTGAATTTATATAGAATAGAACTATATTTATGATAAACACATGATTTTTTTTTTTTTGAGAAATCTTCCTAATTGCTGAGAAAATCATCTTTTTGAATAATTTCTGCTCAACCCAAAATTTTAGATAGATAAATAAATAAATAAAAGCCACAATTCTTCATGTTTTCCTATTTTTTTTTCTTTTTCTTTTTCAAGCCAAATTTTATTTCTTTGTTAGCTTAGAAAAAGTGTATGTTTTGTCCTTTGATCATTTTTAGCTGAAGAATAATGAAAAGTGGAGGAGGTAATTTTTACCCTTGTAGAAATCATTGGATTCTGTCAGATTCAAAATCTTAGGTTTAGTTGAAACCTGTAAAGAAGAAGATCTTAGTTGGGGGTAGGAAAACAAAAGTCTTTACAATTTATCTATAAATCACTGTCCAAATAATAGTCAGATCTTATGAGTGGTTCATAAGGTTTCTTGAATCAGCACCAAGCTGGGACAAGAAAAATGGTCCCACATACTCTTTAGGGTTTTGTTGTTCTCTTTAATTTACATTCAAAATGTATCAATTAATTTAATGGTTTTGTTTACTTTACTAAATCACTTCAAATTTATGTGTTTTTAAAATGAATTATTTTTATCATTTTATTTTTTTAAAATAAACAACTTTATTTTAATATGATACTTGCAAAAGATAAATTAGTCAATTTGGTCATGAAATGGTGAAAAAAAAATAATTGTACACCAATACGAGTGTATGAACTTGATTCAAAAGAAGTATGAAACAAAATTTCTATTCTTTTTTGTTATTTAAATATTGCCTCAAACAAAGGATATGCAATCAAATATATTAATTAAAATATTAGAAGTTTTGTGTTGATATTAACTTTGATGGAGAAAGAGAAATTCTGAATTACAAATCTAAAAAAAATGATAAAAATATATTTAAAAAATAATAATTGATAACAAAAAAATTAATTGATACTATATGTTTAGTAGAATTAATTGATTTTTAATATGTGACATATTTTTCTCGATAGTTTAAAATTTAACGTTACAAATTCAAATAAATTTATTTATTTATAAAAATTAAATAATTTAACGAAATTGATACGAGTTGTTAAAAAATAAAATAAATAACATATTTAAAATTAATCTCCATAAATATGAGCCCACAAGCTTTATTATCTTATAATGCTCATTTGGCTCAGCTAAACTTTCAACGTTTATGTTTAAATCATGGAGGACACTTTCAACTTCATATACCCTTTATGTTACCTATTTTTTTTATAAAAATTTTGTTGTATTCTCAATTTGTATTGGTTTGTATTAAAAGGCATAATTAATTTGTTGTTTAAAAATGTACCTTCAGCCTGCCACCAGTTTCAACTTACCTAATATGTTTTGATTTTATTTAGTTATGTAATTTTATATAATTAATACATTAATTATGTAAATAGTGAGATAAGTTTATTTAGTCATCTAATTTAATGTTTAGATCAATTTATTCTAATTCTTGAAAAATGATATTTTTGTAAAGACAATTAAATTTCTCTTTTTTAAAAAAAAATTAAAATAAAAAAAAAGGTCAGTCACCTACAGAGAAAATACTCCATTGCGTTATCAAAGAATCCCACCTGTGATTCTCTAACTATAATCCAAAACTTAAAATGTCACAATAACTACTTCTCAGATGCTTCTCGTGCTTTGCAAGAACTAAAAACCTTCTTAATAAATCAGGTTGTTAAATGCATGCCTGATCATCCACATTCTAATTCACACATTAGAATGATGAAATTATTAGACACATTCTGTGCCAAGTCCAATTACTAGAGAGTGAGAAAGAGCGAGCGAGAGAGAGAGAGAGGAGGAAGAGAAAAGAGTTATTTCTATATTTTTATATATAAGAGGTATTACTTTATATTCATAAATTAGATACATTACTTATATTTATTAAAATTTATATACTTTAATTTTTGAACATTTTAGTCACCTTAATGTTGTATTTTTTGGATTTGTTTTTTTGTAAAAAAACTTAAATTAGATCGAATTAAACTTAGATGTTTGAATAGAAAAATGTCTTAAAAAATTAAAAAAATAAAAATAAATAAAGTAATAAAAATATAATAATTAATCTAAAATGATTAAAGTGCAATAAATATAATAATAATAATAATAATGTGAATATAAAGTATATCAATTTGTATATTTTTTCAATACGCATATCACCTAATATATATATATATATATATATATATATATATATCATATCAAAGGCTTTGTAATAGTGAAGAAAACAAGAATATATTAAAAAGCTAAAAAGCTTCTGTAGTTTAAATATTGTATTAATTGCTTGCCTCCAAAAGTATAAGTTCAAAGTAGTATACTCTATATAATATTTTTAACAATCAATAAACCCCTATAGTTTGGCATATTGTTCATATCGTAGTTTTGGTTAAAAGTAAATATCTATAATATTTTTAGTTCAGAGAAAGGAATGAAATTAATAAGATTCGATTATATTGAGAAGGATATACTCAATTAACTAAGTTACTAAGTGATTTTCAACTATCTATAATCTCATAATCAACTCAACCTACGGACCAATATCTTCCAAGCATGTCTTATTGGTTATTATTTTTCAAGATGCACTAGAACTTTCAAACAGAAGAAGAAAACATAGCTACAAAAAAGGTTACAAAGTAAAGGTGAAAACCAGGCTCAAATTGGGCAAAAGCAAATACAGCTTAAAACTTTCAAGACTCCTTGTTGCAGAGTTAACTCTAATAGTTAATAACTTTAAAAGCTTAAACAAGAGTGACTATTATGACATTTGGATTAGATTTTTTTTTAACCAAAATCAGGGTGTGAAGTAAGAGTTACCATTGTTTTAGTAAGGATTTTTTTATCGTAATAAGTCTTACTATGATACTGGATAATAGTAGTAAGTATTTACACACTAGATCAATATCTTCCCATACTAGACCAATCGTTCTAAAATAAAGTTTGAAATTGTTTTGATAAGTCTTATCTCCGAGTGATTTTGATAAAATAAAATATTACCTCAAATCAAGTAATTTTAGGTAATTTTTTTAACAAAGATATCTATCATGCAGGCAACATGAGATCAAATTCAGGAGATAGTCTATAAACTGACCCCGTTATTTTATAGAATTCATGACTCTATAAATAATGAATGACCGCAAATCATCAACATATCAATGAAGGTTAATATATCTAGTTTCACTCCAATTGCAACAATTTCTTCATAAAGTTTAATAGCACGGCTAGCTTGTCCGTTCAAATCGAATCCAAACGACATTGCATTCCATGAAACCAAATCCTTATGATGAATATAATTGAATGCAATGATCGAACCTTCTAAGTCTCCACATTTGGCATACATGTTTACAAGGCCAATACCCATTTATATAGAAGCATTAAAGACATAATAGACATGTTATAAATTAGCACTTACAGAAGCAAATTTCAGGTCTAATTTGGTTGCACAAATAAATAATTATGCGTAACAGCAAAATAATAAGCAATGAGAAAAATAAATAGCATACAATGATTTAAGTGATTTAACTTTTCAATGTAAAAAATCTATTCCACTGACGACGACACACCGATGAAAATCTACTAATAATCAAATAGAGATACAAACATCAATATTCAAAGAATTTACAAAATATACCAAAATCCAAAATATACCCAGAAAATATCTCCCTCTAATTTACTGGTAATATATAACAAGATAGATTAACAAACTTGCTATTTAATCAAATATACCATACAAATAAAAATCAACCGCTTATTGCATATTTTTAACCCTTTTCTAAACTATCGAGCAAGTAGCAGCTCCGCTTTTGGTGGGCGATGAAAAAACTGACCAAAAAATAGGGACAGCGAAGACCAAACCTAAAAAAGCTGAAGGATGCAGTAGCTTTACTCCTTTCTCACGCAACTCCTGATTTTTCTTTTTCTTTTGGTTTCAACTCTCTGTCAATAGCTTTTTATTATCACGCATGAAGTGAAACTGATATATATATATCAACTAGGGTGCACGAGTTGGGAAATAATAATTTGGGCTTATAGGCCTAAAGTTTTAAGCCAACAAATTTAACAAATCTTCATCTTGGCTCAAAACGAAAACAAGTTCTTCAAGTATGAAATTCCTCGGATTACCAAATAATCATCGTCTAAAGCCCCAAAGAGTGATTATCTTTTGCAAACACCAATTAAGTCCAAACAATGCTTGAACTTGTTAAATGAAACTAGTTTGATTAACATATTAGCTAGATTCTCTATAGTGACTATCTTATTGATAACAATAGCACCCTGAGAGATAACGTCACGAATGAAGTGATATCTGACATCAATATGCTTGGTTCTTTCATGATACATAGTATTCTTGGTCAAGTGTATCGCACTTTGACTATCACAAAATATAATATAAGTATTTTGTTGTAAACCCAAATCACAAACCAAACCTCTAAGCCAAATGGCTTCTTTTACTACTTTTGTTGTTGCCATATATTCTACCTCTATCGTAGACCGTAGACCGTAGACTGTAAAGTAGCCTTCCAACTAATGGCACAATGAGAAAGAGTGAAGACATAACTTGTCAGAGATCTTCTTCTATCCAAATCACCAGTATAATCGGAGTCCACAACCAATGACATTGAAACTGGTATTAGAACTTCCATCATATACCAAACCAAAATTAGATGTGCCCTTCAAATCCGAAGTATCAATTTCACAGCTTGTCAATGACCCTTACCAGGATTACCCATATATCTATTGACAACACTAACTGCATGTGAAATGTCTGGACGAGTACAAACCATAGCGTACATCATACTACCAACGACATTAGCATATGGAACATGAGACATGTATTGCTCTTCTTCTTCTAATTGTGGTGACAAATCCAAAGAAAGCCTGAAATGCATAACTAACGACGTACTCACAGGTTTAGACTCTATCATACCAAAGCGTTCAAGAACCTTTTCAATATAACTTTTCTAAGTCAAATAAAGCTTGCCCACTTGTCTATCCCTGTAAATTTACATGCCTAAAACTTCTTCGTTGCACCCAAATCTTTCATCTCAAACTCACTACTAAGTTGAAATTTTAGTTTTTGAATCTCAGACTTATTCTTAGAAGCAATAAGCATGTCATCAATATAAAGCAACAAATAGACAGATGAACCATCATGGAATCTTTTATGATAAACAAAACTATTATAATCACTCCTAGAGTAACCATGATCAATCATAAAAGAATCAAACCGTTTATACCACTGCCTAGGAGATTGCTTCAACCCATATAAAGACTTTTTCAATAAACAAACATGATCTTCCTTATCTTGAACAATAAACCCCTATGGTTGATGTATATATATATTTGTTCCTCAAGCTCACCATGTAAAAAGACTGTCTTGACATCAAGATGTTCTAATTCCATGTCAAACAATGCAACCATGGCAAACAACACACGAATAGAGCTATGTTTCACAACAGGTGAAAATACTTCATTGAAGTCAATACCCTTCTTTTGACTATAAACCTTTGCAACAACACGTGCCTTGAACCTTACTACTTCAACCTCAGGCATACCTTCCTTTTTCTTGAAGATCCATTTGTTTCCAACAATCTTCTGACCCTTAGACGGTTTCACCAATTCTCAAGTATGATTCTTATGAAGTGATTCAATTTCTTCATTCATAGGAACCAACCACTGAACAGACTCATCATAAGTGACAACTTCATGATAACTAGAAGGTTCATGCATCTCAATAAACCCTTTGCATCTACGTACCTTTGAAGACGTCGAAGCTATCTTATTCCTTTACCCTTAGCGATACTATATGGTTGCTCATGTTGCTCTTATGCTACGTCATGAGCAGAATCATCTATCTCATCCACATATGGTTGATGAGCAGAATCGTGATCGCCAAATACTTTGATGAACAAAAACCGGCATCGCCGATCCTGCCAATACTTTGGTTTTATATTTATAAAACTCTCGCAAGTGCACGAATCATTTCGTAGAAAATGATAAGTATACTCTGAAAATTCCATCTAAGGAAGGAATGTATATGGTTTTTAATTTATTATTCAAACTTTTAAAAACGAAATTAAATCCTAAACTTCCTGTCACTATATTTTGGGGTTTTGTGTTTTTAATCTAATAACAGAAAATTAAACATAGATTCAATAAACATTTATGCAAATTTTATCTTTTATAAATAGTGGAGTATTTATGGATATAATAACTAAGTTAATTATGCTTGCTCGTATTATCTAGGTTATTAAAGATATGAATTGATATTTATTGATTCTCCCTTTTTTGTATGAATACCACCTTTGGTGGAGTTAGATATTCTTTGTTAACTAAACAAATCAATTAACACCTATGGGTGGGGTTGATAACTAATTTGGTTAATTAAATTAATTCCCTTTTCTAAGAGATTGAAAATGAACCATTTAAATGCCACCTTTGGTGAGTTAGGCAAATTTTTAAACTTTATTCAAGGTGTCCAAATTAAACCTAAGAATTTAGTTATCCGAGTACTAACTTTCAAGTTTTAAAATCACTACAAAAACATGTCGTCAATACATTTTAGGATAATAATTCTTATAAAAACTTTTGAAATGTAGCTTCACTCTAACTACCTAGAGGCGATTGTACCATCAAATAAAAGAGAACTACTCTAAATTAGACCTGGATAACTAAACCATAAAATCTAATTTTCGGGTTTAAGTTTGAATGAAAAATAATATATTTCTCTCTAACATTCTTAATATAAAATCTTGAATAAAAAATAAAATCAATTCATTTTAGAGATTTTTACCTATTTAATATTTGTAAGCATAACAACGTTATTATTATATCATGTTTACAACAACAAGAAAAAGTTAAATTTAATCACCAGACAAATTAAATATAACATGTAAGAATAAAGCATAAAAAATAGCGCAAAGAAAATAAAATCCTTACAAGATCTTGATGCCATTCCCGTTGCTAGAAAAACTCCAAGCGGAATTTGCACTCCCATTTATTGAATCAAAAAGCTAATAAATTACAAAAACATAACTAGTTCTTCCCTAAAAAGGGAAGAACTATAAAACTAAGAGAAATTAATTAAGAAAAGCTAAAAACTAAGAAAACATAAGAAAAACTAAAAATCTAAGAAAAGAGAGAAAGAAAGAGAGAAAAGAATGTATTTGGAGGTTTTGAAGGTGTGTTTTGAAGTGAAAGGAAGGGTATTTATAGGTGAGGATGGAGAGAAAAATGAGTAAAAAAATGTTTAAAAAATATTAAAAAATTTAAAAACATGTATTGGAAATGCCGAGGTCATCAATGACGCCGCGACGACGTCATCTGGCTGGCTTCACGTGAAAAATGGGGTGAAAACACGTCACGCGCGAGGGGCGAGAAGTGATTCTTCAGAGCAGCTGGGCCTTCATGGAACGTGTCATTCGCGCAGTTGCTCGGCGACGTGAACAGAACGCGATCTGCGTGAACAAGAAGCGCGATCTTTCTTGGCGTAGTGAACGTAACCCCGTGCGATTAGGGCCGAGGGAGTCTTGGGGCGCGACGGCGCGATTTTCTCCTTTTTGATATTTTTGACCTTTTTGACCCATTTTGTCCAATTTTTCCATATTTGTCGACCTTTACGCATTTATTTATTAATATATTTGTGATGTATTGCTTCCAGTATTCCTCTTTGAGTCTTTAAGTTGCATTTTTAAGCCAAAATACCTGAAAAACAATAAAAATATCTGTGATTCCGAAAAAGACAAATTTATATAAATATATGATAAAACATATAAATATATATATTTTTAATCAATTAATTTGCATAAAATCATGGTTATTTTAGTGCTTTTTGAGCACTCATCATTGATCGAAAGTGCCCTCTTGCACTTGACTAGAAGCTCCACCTACTCATTAACATCGTGGTCTTTACTTATAATAATAGACTCTTTTTTTCTTTTCCAACATGGAAAACTCATCAAACTTAACATCTCTACTAATCAAAAATTTAGGTGACTTGGGTTCAACACACCATAATGTATAACCCTTCACCTCAGAAGGATACCCAAAAATATGTATTTCAATGCCCTAGGCTCAAGTTTATCATCATTAACATGAGTATAAGCAGGACAACCAAAAACTTTCAATTCAGAATAATTAGCAAGAGTACCAAAGAATACCTCAAACAGAGTCTTTAGCTCAATTACAGTTGATAGAGACCGATTCACCAAATAGCAGGTATGGTTACAAGCTTCAACCCAAAAGGATTTATCCAAGTTAACTTGAAACAACATACAATGAGCTCTTTCTAAGAGAGTCCTATTCATACGTTCTACTACTCCATTTTGTTATGGTGTATGACGTATAGTGCAGTGTCTCACTATATCATTTCTTTCATAGAACTCATTAAACTGACTTTCACAAAATTCCAAACCATTGGCAGTCCTCAAATGCTTGATTTTCTATACAAGCCTTGAATTTTACAAATTTTGAGAACGCATCATTCATATTCTTTAGAAAATACACCCAAATATGAAGGGAGAAGTCATCAATAAAAATCAACATATTCTAAACACGACCTTTAGATACAACACAAGAAGGACCCCAAAGATTTGAATTAATATAATCAACAGTACCTTTCATTTTATGGATGGTTGTACTAAAATTTACCTTGCGATGCTTTCCATAGACACAATGCTCACAGAAATCAAGCTTCCTAGTTTTCTGACCACCAAGCAAATTCCGCTTGCTCAAAATAGACATCTTTGCCTCACTCGTATGCCCTATCTGCATATGCCATAATCAAGTAGTATCTGAATCTTGATCTAATGAGGACGAAACTAAAACACTACTAATAATAGTGCTACCCTGAAGCATAGAGAGACCACATGACAATTTTTCTTTAATAACAACGAGAACACCCTTACTAACTCTTAAAACTCCACCTTCAATTACATACTTGACCCAAAGATATCAAGTTCTTTTTCAAATCCGGAACATGGCGAACATCTTTCAAAGTTCTAACAATACCATCATGCATCTTAATTCGAACAGTACCAATACTAACAACCTTACAGGACATATTGTTTCCCATCAAGACAACACCTCCATCAATATACTGATAAGAAGCAAACCAGTCTCTACTGGGACACATATGGTAAGTGCAACCCGAATCAAGAATCCAAACATCTCTAGGAGAACTAATAGATACTAATAGAATATTTTCACCATCGGAACCAGAATTATCTGCTACACTAGCAACATCATTAGTAATAAAAGACGTTGTGACAGATTTTCCTTTACCTTTGAGTTTTGAACAATTTACTTTCCAATGTCCTTTTCGACGATAATAGTTACATTTATTTTTCTTTTTCTAGATTCTAGACTTGCCTCTATTATTACTTGTACATTTTTCTTGATTTCTACCTCTAACAAATAAACCACTATTATTATCATTGTTGCTTGTAGACACATTTTTCTTCAACTCTTTAGAATTCAAAGTTGCTATGACATCCTCCAAAGAAATATATTCTGCCCATATAGCATGGTATCAACAAAATGTTCAAATGAATGAGGTAAAAAACATAATAGAACTAAGGCCTAATCCTCATCATCAATCTTAATGCCACCATTTTTTAGATCACGAATAATTTTAGTAAATTCATCAAGGTGATTATATAAAGATGTACCTTTTGATATTCTGAATGTATACAAACATTGTTTCAAATATAACCGACTTGTCAAAGACTTGATCATGTACAAATTCTCTAATTTAATCCATAACCCAACAGGAGATTCCTCATCACCAACCTCGCGTAGTAACTCATCACACAAAGATAACTGAATTGAATTAAGAGCATTTTCCATCAATGTATTTTTTTCTTCATTAGTTAATTTTTCTAGCAATTTATCCTTACCTTCAAGTATCTTAACGAGCCATTCTTTAACTAATATAGCCTACATCTTCATACACCATAGATTGAAATCATTCCTACCATTGAATTTCTCAATTTCGTATTTTGCTACCATGATAGAAAACCTAATATTAAATAAACAGAAGCACAAACCAATAAATATGAAACCAATCAGATAACTAGAAGCTCAAAATAAATCCAAAAAGAGTAAACTTGATCAGTTCCAATAAATAATAGAATAACTTAATACTCTCATACCAATTTGTTACAAATTAACACTTGCGAAAGCAACGTTCGGGTCTAATTTGGTTGCACAAATAAATAATTATAGATAATAATAAAATAATAAGCAATAAGAAAAATAAATAACACACAATGATTTAAGTGGTTCAACTTTTCAACGTGAAAAGTCTACTCCACTAACGTTGACACACCGAGAAAAATCTATTAATAATCAAATGGAGATACAAACATTAATATTCAAATAACTTTACAAAATATACCAAAATTCAAAATACACCCAGAAAATATCTCCCTCTAATTTACTAGTAATATATAGCAAGATAAATTAACAAACTTGCTATTTAATCAAATATTACCACACAGATAAAAATCAACCGCTTAATGCACATTTTTTACCCATCTCTAAACTGTCGAGCAAGTAGCAGCTCCACTCCTAATGGGCGGTGAAAAACTGACCAAAAAATAGGGGTAACGAAGACCAAACCTGAAAAAGCTTAAGGATTTTTTCTTTTGGTTTCAACTCTCTATCGACAGCTACTCACTATCACGCAGGAAGGAAAACTGATATATATATATATATATATATATATATATATATATTAGGGTGGACAAGTTAGGGAAATAATAATTTAAGCTTATAGGCCTAAAGTTTTGGAGCAACAAATTTAACAGCACAACATAACCATTTTTCCATGTCCTAGTACAACTAGGTTTGAGCATGCATGTAGTAGAGCTCCAAATGTAGTATCATCTGGTTAGAGACCATTTTTGATCATATCAACAAAGATACTAATAGCTAGTTCTCCATGCCCATTTATTGAATACCCTAAAATCGTTGATGTCTATGAAATAATATTCCAGGCTGAAGCTTGCTGAAATGCAAAGAACGCCTTTTGGGTATAATGGCATTCGTAGACACTTGACTTAGAGCACCAATAGACTCTAAAAACATTTACATCATCTCACAACCTAATTCTGCATAATGACTTTGCCTCCACCATAGAGCTCCAAACACTTTTAATTATTAATGCATGTATCATATGTTCGTGTATAAATTAGAAATGATTCGACACAAGCATTTATAATAGCACTTAAAGTCCATTGGTCTTGACAACACAAACTCAGTAGCATAACTTTAATTAAAGCCAAGCATGATCTGAATTAGCCACACCGAGCATAACATTCCAAGTAATTTCTACCCTTCTTGGCATCATAGAAAACACTTTATGTGCAAGGTCAAATTGACTAGACTTTGAATGCGCATATAACAGTAAACACCAAATATAACAGTAAACACCAAGTTGTTTTGTTCTTGATATTCATCTCCTCGAATACTATTTTAGCACTAAAGAGAATCGAACACTTTCCATACATATCGATGAGCACAGTATTGACTAGTAAAGAGGATTAATAACCTAATACGATCGTGAAAACATGAACTTAAGTTCCATACAGAAGCACATCAGAACCAACACAAGAACTCAAGGCAGCAATAATTGTGAAGTTATTGGGTATGGAATCACAAATTCTTAGGTAACAAAAGAGGAATAAGGCTTCATCGTGATGACATAGTTGGGAACAACTCAATAGCATTTCAAAGTAACTGTCTCTCAAAGGCATTCCATCAAACATTTGATAGCATGAGTGATAGAACAGGACCTTGCAAAAGCTATTATCTTGGATGTAGTTTGGAACAATTCTAAGTGATATGGTTTAATTTCGAGAGAGTTTTATATGAGAGATTCATAGATGATATAGAGAATCATTTCATTCAAAATTTGACTTGTTTGCATATATAAAGCTCATTTTGATTGAAGCACAAATAGTTTTTCTTGAAAATATCAAGATAAACTACTTATATGTGCACCAGTCTCATAGAAATCAAAATAACAAGGAAGCCCATTAATATTCATCAGTGGTTCTTTTAATCTGCATATGCTTGTTAAGCAAATGATGTTCCATATCCTCGTGTTCAACGATACAAGCTGGATATAAATCAAACACATGCAAAGATTCGGCACTGGATAAAACAATCATTTCTCAAAATAATATAAGTAAATCCTTAATCTAAATTTAATATCTTAAATCTAAAGAATTTTTTGCTAAAATCAAATCTAAAGAATATCATCGAAATTTATTACTTATAGGGTATCGGACAAAGGAAAAATGAAATAAAATGATTAAAAGCGAACCAATCCAAACTTACAAGTAATCATAATGGATTGAAGTGTTAGACATAGTGATTGCGGATGCAAATTTTCAAATTGATCAGATCTTCAAATCAGATTGAATCATCCATAAACATGTCGTTTTGGATCTTGCATACCCCTAATTCTACTAACATGGATGGATTGTGTTGGGGTGTAACTATTCAATAATGATCCAATATAAGGACTTTCTCACTAATGACACTCTTTTTCTCCTTCGGA
This sequence comes from Hippophae rhamnoides, assembly GCA_033030585.1. Classification (NCBI taxonomy): domain Eukaryota; kingdom Viridiplantae; phylum Streptophyta; class Magnoliopsida; order Rosales; family Elaeagnaceae; genus Hippophae; species Hippophae rhamnoides. Next base: position 39,125,308 of record CM065430.1, on the reverse strand, counting down.
GTGATTCTGCTTTGTATTATGTCGGTCTACTATAAAGTATCTGCAAAATTTCTAACCTGGTGATTTTTTCTAGCATTCTGTTAATGCTAGAAAGATGAGATGAATTGTTGATTGGTAGGTCTCACGAAATTGTCCAGAATGGACCAAGATCCTCTGGTTTTATTTGCTTGTTTTTAATTCTTATCCGTTCATTTTTATATTCAACGCATAATGAATTTGAAGCTATTAATAAAAAATAATAATTAACTCTTAGATTAACTATATATGACTTAGATTTGACAAGTAAAACAAAAATCAAGCAGTGAATCTTATTTCATCTAAAATAAATCCCTTAGAACAGTATAGCATAACTTCAAAGGGAAAAGGTATCTCTGCTGATTGTTGAAATCGTCAAATTTAAACGAACTCTATCACCTTAGACTATAGACCGATTATAACAATCAGTTAAATGCCTATTGTTAATACACTAAAGAACACACATTCAACTTTTAAACTTTGCAAACCCATTTAAGACCCCAACACGTCCGCTTTTGATGAGTTCTTATGATCCAGTATGGTAATGAAATTAATCCCTTTTCAGAACGTTCTCCTCAGAAAATATCAGAAAATGCATTATAATTTATGTGTTAGATTGTAATTAGTCAAAATATATGATCCATATACATCAAGCATTAAATGTAGTATAGATTCTAATAACATATATTCAATAAATATTTGTCACATAAGTGTAACAGTTATTACTCTATTTAGTAGTTATAAAATTTCCTTTATTTAATTCAGAAAGACCCCATATTTATGATGACTTTAAGAGAAATGCTAGCCACACTTAAGTTTGCACGCTCAATGTATGTCATGTTACACACATTTCACAACTTTTTAATTTCTGGAAATATGGTGTCACTGTCATATACTGAGTGAAATATGTACAAAAAAAAAATTAAGTGCAACTAGCATTCCTCCATAAGTTAAGCCAACCAGCCTGTGAATCACTTCAAACGCATTCACCATATCGCACAAGCTGGCCACAAATGAGGAAGCATAAATTTAGAATCTTGTGCAACAAAAAGACTTCATGTTAACAAAACCAGAGATTCATTGGACGAAATAAGCCACCACAATTCTCAGGCATACTTGTTGAAGAATTAAAGCGACATACAAGTAACTTTTCCTAAAAATCTTGATGCTTACCAGTAGATTTTTTCCCCTAACCTGCTAGCTACAGGTAGATAGGAGCATACAATGATTGCTGCCCTGACAAGAGATTGTTTCATATTCTAGAGATGGAAACACCAAATGAAGAGGGATACAAATGTTATATCATAGGGTTATATCATAGGGTTATACATTGAATGAAAAAATAGCATACCCCCTTCAATTAAGCAACCAGATCATGCTGATAAAAGCAAACTTTGGAAGCTCAAATGGCATTTAGTTAGAAAGTTAAGCATAAAACAGTACAGAAAGAATACACATACATCATTATGACAAGAGCACAATAACAAAGTGTTTTCTATGCATGGCATAGTTTAATTCAGGAAAACCACTCTCACCCAATAACAACTTAGAGATCACATTCTCTATATGTTGACTTGAAATAAGATGCATAAAATTACACAGGACTAGTAATAGCTTAAATAGATATAAACGAAAATATAAATTTTGTACCCATGAGAATATGACATACAAAAGAATTGCGATACAACCTCAAGAGTAATTGTCCATAACTTTCCTAAAAAGTTCCTTGGGTGCTGCCATTAACAATGTATGGGGAAGAAAAATCAATAAATAAGAATCAATTTAGTGGAGAAAGAGCAAGGAAAAAACCAAAATGATAAAATTGTTTACCAGGTAAGCCAGTGAATCTCTCGTACTGCTCGTAAGCTTGTCCAATGAACATCTCCAGCCCACTGACAGTTGTGGCTCCAGATTCTTCTGCTTCTCTTAGAAGTCTGGTGATTTTGGGTGTATATACAGCATCAAAAACCAAAGAGTAATATCTCAGAGCATGCTGCACAATAAAAAACAACTAAATTGTATTGCCTTCAAATAGGGCTACGAGTTGATGTGAATAAATGACAAAACTTATTAGTTACAAGTCATAAGTTCTAATTAGGTACACTGAAAATTCAGAAGACTGTTTTCCCCTTCAAATATCAATCCATTCAATAATACCAAAACAGTCATCACACTAGAGTGAGTACACTATTGGATTTGTTTCCCTATCAAACAAGAAAACATCTCTAACAAACCCTCTTTCACTCTCAACAGACGAAAAATTAGGGTTTGTGGCCTTTTGCATTTCACCTTTGATTTTTTCAATCCTCTTAGTTGTGAGCTGATTTTCTTCTCATTTGCTTGTTGATTCTTGCATTGTTTGTTCATTAATAGGCCATCCTTTTGTTAGGATTGGTTCTGATTTCAATCTCTTGCCAAGAGCTCTTGTGCTCCTTGGAAATCATTCTTTGTTTTGTCATACTATTGGATTTTCTGTGTTGCTGTGAAGCTTTGCCTGCTATGGATGATGTCTCAATTGGTTTGGATGATTTGACTCTTGAAATTGAGGAGCTAATTAATGAAGAACAAGATTCGTTGGATTTGGCTCTTGGTGCTCGAGTCTTCTCTAATTGATATGTTAATCCTAATACTTTCCTGAGGTTTTTCAATGAGTTTGGGCGAAGGGTGGGATAGAGCTAAATGTATTGGATCGCACTACTTTCCTCTTTCACTTTGAAGAACTAAATGATCTGGAATTTATCACACAAAGAGCTCCATGGAACTTCAATAATGCTATGATGGTTGTGAACAAGACTAAGCCAAGATTATGTCCTTCATCCATGGTTTGATTTCCCACCATTTTGGATTCAAATCCAAGATTTTCTACCTAACTGGAAGAGAGTTTCTATTGTTAAAAAAATTGCTGAAAAAGTGGGAGAAGTTTTGGAGCTAGATCAATACTTACTTGTCAATGGCTTAGCTAGATTGGTGAGGATCAAAATCAAATTTTGGTCGTGGGAATGCATAGGTTCTTAGAGTGAAAATTCCTCTATCTAATAGGGTACTTGGTTTTAAAGTGATTTGGCTTGATCTAAGGTACGAGCGCTTGCTGCGATTTCGTTTTCATTGTAGAATTCTCACTCATTGGACTAAGACATGCATATCTAGTAGCATTCTAAATGTTGGTTTTGGAGGAAGAACACCAATTTTGGTGAATGGTTGTGTGCGGATTTGAATTTATGTACTCCTGCGCATATTAAGGGTGTGGCTGGTGATGCTACATCATGGTTACAAGCAGCCATCGCTTGATGCTAACACTGCGCAGGTTGGTAAGATGCACAAAGGGGCTAAGAATGATCATGGTATTGGTGGCTCAAGTGATGAGATCTTAATGTCATTATGAGAGGATTAGCGCAAGCTAGGAAGATTGGTGCCCAAGGCTTGTGCAGAGAGTCTTTAATGATGTGACTATGAAGTTGTTGCTTGCTAGTAGTGGCAAGAGGGCGCGTAGGGAATTGGAAGATGTCTCCAACGTGAGAGCTGGTGTAGGGGCTGAAACTTCTAGCAAGGAAGCTGTGGTTGATGTGCAGCTGGACTAGCATAGTTCATGTCACTTTTGTTTGTCTAGGTGTGGTTTTATTTTGTTTCTGGTTTCGGCTTTGCATTTGTTGTTCTTAGTTTTTTGTTGTGCCTAGATGGTTTATTTTTCCTTTGTGTTGAACCAATTTGATTGTGCTTTTAGGATGTGTGCTAGTATGGTTGCTATGGGTTGTGTTGTCTTTTGGCTCAGAGATTTAGTCCGTACTAGTTAGGTTTATTGCTTCGTGGTGCAAGTAGGGGTGTTAGTCTGTTTGCTCTCCTTTTAAGTAAATGTGTTGCTTGTGATAGGATGAGTTGTAGTTGGGCCTTGTGTATCCTCAGTAGAACAGTCTGAGGTTTTGTACTGGTTCTTGTTTGTTTGAATAATAATCTCTCAATTACCGACCCAAGAAAAATATCAATACATGACTACTCCCTCAAAACAGTCAGTCATTTAACTAAAGTATATTTAGAACTGTTTGTTTCTGCATATTATCCAGCTAGTAGGGAGCTGCTTGTTCCTTTAGAAAAGAAAAGGGAAAAAAGTTCCATGAATCGATCCACTCCTTCCCAATTTGAAATATGGAAAGAAACAATTCAGTTCAAAATAGAGGCAACTAGATCAATAAGTTTAGAAAGGAAAACCAAGTCCAGGCTCGTTTGCTCCAGTCATGACATTAGGCAGAACTGTGTGGGACAAACTAAATCAAGTAGCACTGTCTCTTTCTACAAAGTATATCGAGTTAAAGCAGCAATTCAGAAAAGACAGTAGGAATACAGAATAATAACCAGTCTTGATTCTTTTGATTCACTGAAACATGATTAACATCATAATATTGGGAAATGGATACATGTCATTCTGAGCCAAAGAGTATGGTTCCAATCAAAATTCCATTATAAGTCGTTAACCAGTTATGGTTATGAATTGTGATTGCCTCAAATGGACATACCAAAGAAAGATTGCTATCCCTTTATTTACAAAATTTGAATACAAGGCAAGGTGGTGCTTTACAACTCCAAACCAACATATAAAATGGCAAACCTTAGAGATGGGAGTTTCATCGACTCTAGGATGCATCCCAATAGATGTTGTGTTTGCAAGAATCATGCCATCCTCAGCATGAAAATTATCCAAGTCAGCAAGAGATAGAGCATCTGCTCCAATTGTGTCAGCCAGTTCCCTCGCTCGACCTAAGATGACAAGGAATGAAATAAATTATAAATCATAACTAATAACATCACTGGAAAAAAATGAATATATGTAGCAGCACTAAAGGGCATAGGAGATCCCATAATTTTTACAAAAGGAGTGTTTTAGTCTTGTTGCTTTTAACTGTAATGCTTTAATCCCATAACTTTGAAAAAATACACATTTCAATCCTAAAACTTTGAAAAAATGTACACTTTAGTCCTAAAAGCCCAAAACTACAAAACTTATATGCACACCTTTTGGGCTAAAGTGCACCTTTTTCGAACTAAAGTGCATCTTTTTTCAAAGTTATAGAACGAAATCGCTCCAATTGAAAGCTATGGGACTAAAGCACTCGTTTCCCCAAAGCTACGGGACCACTGGTGCCCTCCTATCTTATTATAAACAAATAAGCTATGTTTCACCCCCATTCTAGGCACAACTTTTTCATTGTAGAAAACCAGGGATACAGTAAATACAAAGCACATTTTTTTGGGTTGAAAGTATCAAAATATTTGTTTTAGCATTAAATGGATTTCATTCCAAAAAAGTAAAAACAAATGCAGAAGAGCTAATATGAGCAGAAAGACAAATTGCATAGTAGTAACAAAAGCATTTGGAAAATTTGAAAAAAACAGAGAGATGGTCTGGATCAGGAACTAACCATAGGTGCGATTGGCTATTGCAACCCTTGCTCCTTTCTCTTTTGCACCATAAGCAAGTGCCTTGCCAGCACCACCAGCACCGATGACCACAAAAAGCTTACCAGCTAAAGGTGAAGAAATTAGATTGCTACTTTCTTGAGAACCTATAGATAAAAAAAAGAGTCCGAAATCTTAAGAAAAAGCCAGTAATAGTGAAAAGAATGAAACAAGTTATTGTTATAAAACCTCTCAGTCCATCCTCAATAGCAGAGATGGCACCAACATAGTCTGTATTGTACCCAAGTAACTTTCCATCAGTCTGTCTCCTTATGATACAATTAACAGCTCCTATGGACTGTTTTCGAGCAAGATAAAAATATCTTTTTATGATTTAGAGAAAATGAGCAGATTGAGTAACAGAAGCTTAAAAAGTCAGCCACCTGCTCAATTGAGACTTTCACACAACAAGATACAAATGGTAAAATAATCACCTTAACAACTGGATCAACCTCATCACAGCACATCAGTGCAGCTTCCTTGTGAGGAATTGTGCAACTGCATTTGAAAAATTACACTTTCTGGTCGTGTGAACACAATCAAAATTGTAGAAGCTGAACAGAATAGGCCATTCTAACATATGTCTCATGGAATGTAAAAACTATAAGGTTTTAACAGCATGTCGTCTAAAGAAGGCAAAAGCCCCCATGCCAGACTAATTAAAGTTTTTTTGTTCCTCACTGAACAGTCTAGGATGCCAAAAAATGGTTTTCAGAATAAGATACTAGAGACTCTGGTTTTGATGTAAACAAGAGGGAGGATAAAAGAGGGAGAGAGGAACACTATAGCACATCTTTTATCCTGACCCCCAAAAAAAAGGCTGGCCCAAGTTTCTCATCTTTTCTTACTTCAAGACAAGTTATTCCTTCTTGTTTTGTAATCTACTCTGAGTAAGTAGGAATGTTATTTCTACTTACTTTCTAAACAAATCTTTGTTGTTATTTTATCAAAGAAGAAAATATAGCTCATCCTTGAAATCGAGTAGGGGGGAAAAGAACCTGAAGCCAGCAAAGTCTGTGGATGAGTAAGTGTGGAGAAAATTGGCAATATCATCTACCAAGCAATGTACATAAACTCCATTGAAGCCAACTGACTTGAATGCTTTATTGTATAACATAGGTGATTTGCTGTGGCTTACAGGATTTCCTATGATACCAAAGACCTTTGTATCAGGTCCTATCTGCCTAAAATTGTACAGATACAGTAGATCCTCGATTGTTGGTTGACCAGGTGCCGAAACAATTCCTCGCTCAAGAGAACCAAAAGTGAGAAAACCACCAAATTTTGCACAAAGTACCCGAGACATCAAACCCCTCTCACTCATCACAAGTCCTATTATTGGAACCTGATATCCCAAACCAAGGACCAATTAATATGTTCTTGTTTTTATAATGTGAAGAATCCTCAAAATAATAATGAGTTAGAAATTTAAGAAGTCAATGACACGTAAGACCTTGCCAAAAAAAGAAGATGACATTATAAGAAGAAAGTAATAGACAAGAAACAGGCCAGAAAGTCAAGAAAAAAAGGGCTAGATCAGAATCACTAATTTTGCAGACACTTGGGCAAACAATTGTGCAATGAAAGCCCATTCATGTATTTGATGTTACACTAAATCGGAATTCAGGACGGTGTATTTTATCCTCAACTGATGCAATATTGATGTACTACAATCAATCATACATAAAAAAGTAACACACAGATATATATGAATTTATATAAACTACTCAGTATCCATCTACTCAAATCTCGTTAAGTTTGTGGCATTCATGACAGCTACTTAAGAATAGCAATGATGAGGAATTGTACAACATACACTGCTTACTTGGGAATGCACAGTTATGTGAAACATGCGTGCTACATCAGTGATGTCTAAAGCAGTTGTCGCAATCTTCACTATGTCAGCTCCAGTTGCTTGTATTTTTGCAACTAGGTTGCCAAGATCCTCAACAGATGGTGTGTTTTGATAATTGTGAGAAGAAACAATAACTTTGAACTTATCAGGTCTCTTTCCATTTATGGATTCCATGAATTCATTAGCAGCCTTCACAAAGATGATGTATGAATTAGTACAGGGTAATTAAGAAGTAAAAATCCAGATATCTAAAATGAAATAGAATCAAGAATAGTTTTCAATCCAAACATGGTAGGTTCTGGTTTGCCTCTAGGAAAGCAACATGTATTAAGAAAGTTAAAGTACACCTTTGTTCTTCTTCTTTTTCTTTTTCCAATCACATTATCAAGCTATTTCAATCATGTTCCTCAACATGGAGATGTGAAAAGTAATAGTCTATGTAAAACTTATGGAAAGCATAACAGAGTTACAAAAAAAAGAACATTGAATCAAACAAGTGCATTGCCTTTTAACAAAGTAGGAATTCTAACTGAACTGAGTTTTTTCAAGGCCTCTTGAATCAATTAGGCATTTGAATTTTAAAATCAAAATGTTTATTTTTCTTTAACTATTAACAGATCTACATAACTAATGCAAAAGATTTCTCATAATTCCATCACGCCAACAGTGAAATTGCTAGAGTAGCATGGTTATGAAAAAGCAACCTGAAGCTCAATATCAATATAATCAGCTCCCATATCCATGGTTAATCGAAGAATATCTAGCCTTCTGCTTTCATCACCATCATACTGGCCACCTTCCCATTTTGGTCTACAAAAAGCAATAACAGATTAGACACTTTCTTCAATGAAATGCCAGGAGACCAAAGCAAAAAACCTTTGGTCAAAAAAATAGACACTATAATAGTGCACAATGATAGGGTACAAACAGGGATGGAAACAGAATTTGTGTTAGGGCACTGTGTGAACATCAAATAGTGAAAATGAAAAATTTTGACACCGCGTGAATGAAAGTAGTGAAAATGAATGATTTCCTCAATCAAGTTATTGCATAGTAATGGAGTATATCTTTCCAATAAATTCATAATAGAGCTGTAAGACTGCAATTGTTTGAAAATTGTTATGCTTTTCAACATTGGGTCACTTATGCTACATGCTTAAATGAGAAAAGGTATAATTTTGGCCCTCTTGTTTTGGGAACCGATACACTTTAACCCTCTTGCTTTCAAGTAAGACACCATCCCTAATACTTGGTATACTTTGGTCTATTTTGAACAATAAAATATATATTAAATTAAAATAATTTAAACATATTAAAATGAACTAAACTACCATAGTAGTTGTTGTCATGTGACTTGCACTATTGCACACGATAGTTTGGACTATTTTAATATATATTTTAATTTTTTTAATGTTCTAATTCAAATTTTATTATTCAAAATGAACTATAGTGTACCAAATATAGAAAGAAGACTATTAGTGTTCTATTTTAAAACGAGATTAAAATATACCAACCCTCTAAACAAAAGGCCAAAAGTTTACCACACCCACTTAAAAGTGTATTTTTTTAGCTAACATAAATGTAAAATATCTAAAAATAAAATAATTGTCACTAAAATTCAATACAATAGCTCAGTATCTATAAAAAACTCAAAAGTTAATACAATTATAACAAACATGCAAATATTATAGTTAGTTCAAGAAAAAAATTGGGACAAACAAGTTCATATAGTAAGAATGACAAGGGTGAGTTAAATTGTAGGGGAGAGATTTGAATGAGAATTTTTTTATCAAATGATACTTAGGGGACGAGAAAATTGAACCAAGGAACTTCTTGTGGAGGTGTCAAACCTTTAACATTCTATTAGAGCTTTATCGTGCCATTAGAACAATTAAAAGAAATTGTATGAAATTAAAGCAAATGGAAAAAGGCCTATGGGAATGCTAAATGATAATGTAGTGAAAAGAAAGAACAAAATTCAAATGATAGAGTTTCAGGTATGTTGGGGATGATCAGATTTTAGAAAGATAAACAAGATAGATGTAATAAATGCTATCAATTGTAATTGGCTCAAGACCAATTGTTATATACATTTATATGGTATTACATAGGCACGGGTTAATTACATAGAGGATTTACATCAGTGTCAGCTAGGGTAAACCTTAGAGAGAGGAGACCATATCACCTAATAATCATGGGGGCTAGCCATCGAGCTACTTATTGGTCACCTCGTACAATGCATCAGGTCGTACCTAATGCTCAAACATCAATTCTCCTACTCTTTTAACTCGGGTCTTAAATCGAGGTGAAAGAATAATCTTGCTTTGAGACAAGTCACTTCTCTTTCCTAATGCATCAGGTTGTACCCAATGCTCAAACATCAAATCCCCTACTCTTTTAACTTGGGTCTTAGATCGAGGTGAAAGAGTAATCTTGCTTTGAAACAAGTCATTTATCTTTCCTACAACCGTTCCCGCTTCCGTTTTGAATTTCAAAAAATATCTTAATGATTATTGGAATCGTCACCCTATTGGAGGAAAGAAACTGTGGGAGTTTTTGGACATGGAGTCTCAAACGCCCATTCATTCCTCAAAAGAAATACTTTTCCAGCTCTTCCAATTGTTCTCTGTCGCTTAAGCTCGTAACGTAAATTTTGAGCTCGTCGATAAGATCCTATCAACTCGTCCTGTTATTTATCATTGGTAAGACCTCTTAGGGTTATGGCTAGTGGTGGAGGCGACACGAGGATGGCTGGCTACTGTTGGAGGCGACGATGAGGATATTGTTACCGTTTTAGGGTTCGTAGAGGAAAGCGCGAGAGAGATGAATGAAATAGGGGAAAGTGATTTTATTATACGCTGTTTTAATTAAAAACTTTTTAATATATTATAAAAACTAGTCTGGTCAAATCCGACCGGTTAAAAAATTAGTATAACAAGACCAGTCTGTTTCAAAATCGGTTTTACTTAATAAAAACCAAATCGGACCGTTTCATTTATAAAACTATCCGATCTGGTCCAGTTTTTCGGTTCAGTTCGGTCCGATTTTTGGACACCCCTGCTCTTACTAAGCCTTTGGGTGAATCTCAATTTGTGTCTTTCAGGTCCAAACTTATGGTGTTTCCCTCACGATATGTTTGAAAGGGGGAGTTAGACTTGTGTAATATTGTGATACTATTTGTATATGATTGTAACTTATCAGCTTAGATATTTTGGGTTGTTAGACAGTTAGACTATTAACCAATCAAGTGAGATTGTGTTTATGTATAAATACTAGTGCACTATTCTTCTACGAATAGAATCAGTTTTACACATTTACAATCTCTTTTCATTTGTCTCTAAGAAGAAAAAAGTTCAAATCATAAAATTGAGGGGGGAAGTTGCTACATATTTTTCCAAAATACAAGGACACATTTGTAAACACAACACATGAAAACATTTTATGAAAATTGAGGGGGGCCGGTGCCCCCTCTGACTTGAACTGGCCTCCGCCGTGGGTACAAAGTATCCAACATGAGACTAGTGGGAAAGCAAAGGGAAAAACATACAATTATAACCAGCAACCAAAATATTTTAGTTTGAAATATAATTGCGGTTTTTCCTGCAGAACTGCGACTTTAAAAAGGAAAAATCTCAGATTTTTTTCCCCGGTATGAGAAGTCACAAAACGTGATTAGGTAAATATTAGCATTACACCTTATACATTAATCTAAGCATGTAGTAGATGACAGGGATTAGATTATTGAAGAATAACGATCTTTAGTTACTCTAATAAGTCTTCAAGATACTTTAAACTATAAATTAAGCTTTTCAGCAGTTTTAGGTATACTCCAACTGCCGAAACCAATTCTCAATTATTATAGTAATAGCAAATAGTAGCATTTTGCACGGTGGACTCATTAATGCATGAATTCATGGTAACCTTACCTATAAGTGAATAAAGTAGGCAAAGGGCATTGTTTAATCAGGGTTTTAAGATCTTCTTGAGGGTTGAAAACCTTTAAACTATCCAATCTGATCTCCACAAGGTCAGCACCACTAGATTTTGCCTTGCCCGCATCAATCAACATCTTATCAATCGATTCAGCCATTATAGGAACACAAATAAGAGTTGAGTTCCTCCTCATTTCTTTACTCCCAATTTGCAGGTGAGCAGGAGAAGCAATCTGATGTTTAACATAACCAAACAAAACATATATAATAAAAATTACAGGCTACTCACAATAATACTTACAACATTATTTGGCAGCTAACAGAAAGTGGAAATTTACAGGATGATCTCAAAATTCATAATTTTATAAATTCCAAAGCTTTCTCAGCAACCAATTAGAAAATTAAGTTCAAGTAAAAAAAATTAAGAAAACTAATTTCGCAGCAGATAACCAAAGAAACTCGTGCACTGCAATCCATCTCCTTTCAAACTTAAATTATGGAGAAAATGGTAACTGATAAAGAAAAATCAAACAATTGATGAACAAGTGGCAGCTCCGAACAAATGAAACAGTCAGAACTTTGAAGATGCTTATAATATTTCACTCATTTCTTGCTTTTAATTTTCTTTTCTCGGTAACCAAACAGATAGTAAGAGAAAGTTACCGCAACGTTGGTGGAATCCAATGACGCCGTGTTAAGCCGTTGGTCGAAGCAAAAGATTACCGAAGCACTTTTTAGTTGCCAAACGCTGCTAATTAAGGATGCGACATGCGAGACTTTGTGGTTGAGCTCACCTAACTTTAATATTAGGGGTATAAATGGAAACGCGGACAGCCCACCAAGGCAAGGCAGAACCCTCCTAAAATCTAAAAACAAAAACAGAAATTCAGGAGAGAAACATTTAAAATTAAAAGAAATAATAATTTTATCCTCCAATATTTAAACTGAATAAGGCATCCACCAAACACATTTTCAGTTGCACTAAAAAAATTGTTCTTCTAAAAATCTAATACATCTTATGGTCTCTCTTTCATCTCAAACTAACATACATCTCCCTCATCATTTCAACTCCTTGCCAAAGCAAATTCTAATATTTTAATATTAAAATTATTAAAAATGACAAAAATATATATATATAATACTAGTTAATTGTCAAAAAAGAAAAAAAATCTTCATAAAAAAGATATTTTGGATAAAAAAAATGGTTAATATTCAAAAAAAAAATAACAATACTTGAATTGAATTATTAAAACGAAACATTTTAATAATATAAGATGTTTAAGGTTAATTAAGATATAATGTATCTCTAAAATAAATCTATTACATTTTATTTACAACAAACTACAACTAACCTTACTCTCTTCTTATCAATTTTCAACAAACTCATTACTTAAATTTTAGTAATCAATGGAGAACTCTAAAATAAAATATCATCATATGATAACTATTGTAGTCCTACAAACTTTTAGTTGTCGGAAGGAAACAAAACATTAGATTGAATTCAAAATTCAAAACAAAAAGTTGGTATCTTTTAAGCTAGGTTATATACCAAAGCAAAATTTATCTTATATTATAGTAACACATATTCAACTTTTATATTTAATCATCAAAACAATTTCATTATATAAAAATTATGACAAAATAAACTCATATAAATTAGGACATAAAACAAGTCAGAAATACTTTAGATTTGATACACATCTTAGTCCTCATCTATATTAAATTAAGTCTAGGGTAACTTAATATTATGACCTAATATTAACAATTACATCTCAAAAATTTTAAAGTAAATAAACTAAAAGTAAATTTTTATAAAAAAAAATATTAACCTATAGTATTGTTGCTTGATTAAATCATCAACTAATATATTAAAAGTCTAAATACATATAACATAAAATTGTTTTTATGTCTAATATACTAAACCAAGATATTTTTCTAGGAGAGCAACAAATTCTTACTCATGTTGCCAACTCTTTCACATAAGGTACTTGAAAAATTGCTAATAAACTTGGATAAGTGTTAAACTCATCGTATAAAGAATATTAAATAAACATATAACACAAACAATCTATTTAAAAACAAACATTATGTCTATAAAATGCACAACTCAAAACAATAACATTTGAAAATCATCTTTTATAGAATATGATCATGATTCATAGTAAATTATTCAAAATTTATCTTTCTCAATATAACTTACTCATGGAAAAATGTTCTAAAACTTTCTTTCATAATATGCCATGAATTTTCTTGTATGAATGATGAAGCCAATATAAAATGTCATCCGTTTAGAATGTCACTCATCAACAATCAATACAAAGAGTCAACCCTTCGACAACCAAAATAAGAAATCACTCGTTAGTGACTAGCATGCATGATAGATAAGTGCAAGCGAGTCATAGAATCGTAGAACCAAATCTAAAATTCTATAACAAATTCTTACATACAAAAATATGTCTAGACCAAATGGAAAGGACTTAGATCCCCTTGGGTATCCAAGAACACCTCTATCACAAGGATCAAAACAAATTGTTGGGTAGGAAAAGCACAAGGTAAACATGACATCATTTTATTGATCCACGATGACATTCAAAAGTCAAATGCATATAGTCAGTACACAATCAGATATATCTTTTATTATTTAAAACCAAAAATCTATATTAATAACATAATTCAATTTAATATCATAAATAATTATGTATCAATTAATTTAATATTTGAATTTTATAAATTTAAATATTAATTAATGGATATTAGTTATTTATGGTTATAAAATCCTCCAAAACACATAAATAAATCCTCACAAACTTAAAAAGGTATGCATAATGTATAAGCTCAAACCATTAATTTTTTCAAATTCTTTGATTTAAGTTATTCTATCAAAAAATGACTTAAATATCGGAGTTGATATGACCCATAGATATCATACTTTCTAACATGTTCTTTTAGTGATTTTGTTGCTCTACGTTTCCTAAGAACATGAAAAATAGAAATCAACTTCAACACAAATAAAATAAGTTCTAATCAAAATCCAATCATAACAACGTTCAAAGGCATTCTATCAAAACAATATTCAAAAAACTTGTTTGTTTTTAAAGGTATAAAGAATACTTTTTGAAAACAAAGTTCACGCACGAATTATCAAAATCATAAATTTAAAACCCATGCATGTGAATGTACAACAAACAACTATAATATTACAAAAAATATTTATACATACAAAAATTAAATAATAAAGATATATGAAATACTATTTTACATCAATCAATAAAATAACATAAGTACATTCTACCGGCTACAAATACATACCTTCGTACAAGTAATTACATCAAACAAATACTCATTATTTTTAAGTGACTCATTTTACTTACATAATACAAATACACCAACACCAACTAATTCTACTCAACTTAGCCTAAAACATTATAATTGCATAAATGTTAGACTCTAAAAGTAAAAGAAAATGACCCAAAGTTATTATTCTAATACTTACTACTAATATTTATTTTATATTTAATATTTTGCTAAAATCTCATGATTCAACAAAAATTTTATTAACTATTTTTTATAGTGAGCATAAACAAAATAATTTTATTACCTGTTCAAACGGTGCCATAAAATCATAAACTTTGTAAGGTTTACATAGGAAATTAATTTTCATTCATTTGTTTTTAAAAGTTGTAAAGATGAATAATAAAGAAAAAACAATATTATTGAAACTAAGGTAACGTTTGGTTCACATAATAAAATTGAAATGAGAATGAAAAGGAAACGGTATTACTATTATATTGTTTGGTTTGATCACTGAAATCAAAGAAAGAATCAATAATACAGTATTTGGTTTACAACTGGAATGGAATGTAAAACAATATATATTATCTTAATACTCCTACATCAATAAAGTTTAAATAATGTAATTTAATTATTATTATTTCGTTAGATAAAATAGATTATTAAAATTATTTTTTAAAAATAATTATTACTTAAAAATAAAATAGATTATTAAAATTATTATTTTTCTATATAGTATTTAAGGTTTTGGGTTTAAAGTTTAGGTTATAGGGTATAGGATTTAGGTTTGGGGTTTTGGGGTTTTGGGGTTTAAAGTTAGGATTTATGATTTAAAGTTTAAAGTTTAGGGTTAAAAAAAATTTTAAAAATATTTTTTTTTAATTTAGGATATAAGGTTTAGGATTATATTTATAGCACAATTAAACATAAAATTGTAAGGAATCAATTCTAATTCCATTTCATTTCTATCAAACAAACACATCTTAAATAATTTTAGAACATTATCAGTAAATTATATTTACTTGAATTTTTTTCAAAAACTTAATAACTTCGAAATAATTATTTACATAAATTTTCATTCGGTTTTGATAACAAAATCATTGCTAAAATACCTTCAAAATTGGGACTACGGTTTCAAATTCTTAATTATCAGCATAAGAATTATTGTAGTTTCTAAACTCACTAAAAGTGTATATTTTATTTATTTTACGTGAAACCCATGGTAAAACAACTATTAAGATGTATTTATAGTTATTGTAAATAAATATCGAGTATAATATTTTAAACGTGAAATACAAATCAAAATAACCAAACTAGTCCGAAACTCATAATTCTTGTTAAATGTGGCCCAAAACCAATATAGCCCAAAGTCTAAAATGATTAATTAAACCCTTACCCTATTTCCCTTCCTATATATAACTCCCTGCGTGAAACAAATCTGCAGCCACTAGAGTTTTTTGCGTGACCACCAAAGAAATCGACGAGAATAAAGAAAAAGCTGAGGGAGATATAGACTCTTGAAAATAAAAATAAAAAGAAACAGAGAAGCGAGAGGCTTTGCTTTCCTTCGTGTCCTCGCAAGAATTGAAGAAGAAAGTCGATCTTGTTCGCCTTTCTCCATTAGTCCATTTTCTTCTTCTTACATAGTATGAGAAAGCAACGCAAAGTTGAAGAAAACAATGATGTCAACTAAGAGAAGCGGTGGAAATCAACCCAAGGACAAAGCGTCCATTTCAGCTACCATTTGTAGTGTTTCTCTCATTTGTTCGGTAATATTTGTTTTATTAGCAAGTTTGTTAATTTATCTTGCTATATATATTACCGAGTAAATTAGAGGGATACTTGTGGGTTGATTTTGGAATTTGGTATAATTTGTGAAGCTACGGTAATTGGTGTTTGTATCTCAGTTTGGTTATTAGTGGATTTTATTTCCTCGGTGTGCCGTCGTCAGTGGAGTAAACTTTTCACATTGAAAAGTTGAACTACTTAAATCATTTTGTGCCATTTAATTTCTTACTGCTTATTGTTTTGCCATTACCCATTATTATTAAATTGTGCAATCAAAATTGGACCTGATCTTCGCTTCCGCAAGTACTAATTTTCAACGCTTCCGCAAGTACTAATTTTCAACAATTCTGACTTCGAAAATGCATATAAAATTTGTTAAGAGGAATTTTTGAATGAAATAAAATTAGTATGAATTATTATTTTTCTTGTTTAATACATAAAAAATTTAAAATATATATAATATTTGGAATATATGAAACAAATACCAAAGCCATGTAATGTATGCAATCTAAGCAATGTAATAAAAACTTAATAAATTCATAAGCTAAATAAGTATAACGAATTTTGAAATGATGCAAAATATTAATATCACGTGATTATTAAAATGTCTATTTTTATAAAATTAAATTAAATTCAAAGAATAATAAAAAAAAGGCATTAAATTTAATTGAGAATTTTTTTATCCAAAAATTCATCCGTAATTGCTATTATCAAAACATTGTTTTTCCACCACAACATTGTCACAAAAACATAATATAACATAAAAGTAAATTTTTTTGGACTCCTTAGAAAATATCTACGCTTTACGACTCCTCTCTCTCTCTCTCTCTCTCTCTCGACCCTTTTTGTTTTCTTTTCGAGTTCTTGCTTTCCTTTTAGATGATTAAAGTGAGATCATTGAGTCTCTTTAACTAATATGCTTTATTTAAGCAAATTCTTCATTTTCTTTTATTCAATATCTAACAAAATTAAAATATCATAACTTTAAATCTTTATTTATTTACCATATCTACTTATTTCTTTTTAAACTTTAAAACTAACATAAAATCAATAGAATTAATATTAGGCTTATAGCTCAATGTCAATATTATATCTAAATTAAAAATGCTCAAATTTTAAAAAAATTAAAACTTGTTAGAAGATTGTGTAACAATAAAATTTAGTGTCTTTTTTTTTCTTTGGATATTACATTTCATAACAACTAATAACATAGCAATGAGTGGTTTAGTGGCCCAAATGGCATAAGAAACCTTGTGATAAGATGTAACAAGTTCAAGTTTTGTGGATTAAAATTCACTTAAAAAATAAAAACATAACTAATTAATATAAAATTTTAAAATAATTATTATTATTATTCAAACGTCAAATCTATTCTATTCATTGTAACATTTTCGTACAAGTGAAGCTTAATAGGTGAATTTATATAGTAATTTTATTATTATATTATTATTTTAATTTATGAAAATGTATATTCTTGTTGAATAAAAGAAATAATAGATTACTAAACTAAAATTAACATCCTTAACATTATTAACCATTAAAATACTCTCATTTGATATATACTAAGAAAGTAACCAAACAAATATCTACCAACTTAAAATAAATCAATAATTTCAAATAAAACAAATAATAATTATGTTACTTATTTGTAGGTATAATAAATTAATATAATAGTTTTCTTTATTTTTTCTCCTATTTATCTTATTTTTCCTTAAATTCTAATTCTTCCATCTTAAATATATAATTTCTCCCAACTCAAAAATCCTCTCTTTGTCCCTCTCTTAATCCTATTCCCTAATCTTCTTTCTACCCGGTTCAGTCCACTTTAAAGATTAATGAAAAATAAATATTTAAAATTAAATGAACTAATTATTCTATTAAAAATAGGAGATAGAGGGCGCAAACACGTTTTAAAAAAAGTCATATTGATCCTTCATTTTTATAAAATAAAAATGGCGTAAGAAATAAAAACGAGATTAATGATTGATATTAACAAGAGATATACAACATATAAGATTTTCTAAAAAAAACAATAAAGGTATAAGTTTAATTAATTGATAAACTTATTAGAATATTTATTTTTATAAGAGTATCTTTTAAATTGTTTTACAAAATTTAAACAAATTTTTAAAACCAACATTTTTACAATTTTTTGTCCAAAATAACATTATTTTTGATAAATTGATCGATTTTCTATAACTTGTAACAATTAATCTCAAAACTCACAATTTTACATTAAACTACTCAATAAATAGACCAAAATATCTTTATTTTATAACTTAAATAAAATAAGATCATTATAAGACATTACCAAATTTTTGACGACCTTACCAAAGCTCCGACCACCCCACTAAAAACTTTAGCGAAGCTCCAACAATCTTGTAGGTGACCTCATCGAAGGTGAATGTAACATTTTACATCCATACATAGAGTTATATGTAACATGAATAAATTAATTTTAACATATGACTAAATCCATCAATGGATTTACTTGTTTGATCGAGAACTAGATTGATCGAGTTAAGTTATTAGATCAATCCACTTCTTAAATAATTAATTAAATGTTGACTAGATTGATCGAGACTACATTCAATCGATCAAACAATGTACTCAATCGATTGAGTAGCCAATTATCTAATTTTGAAACATATTTTTATTACAAGTTGGATTGGCTTCTTATAGTATTGTTCTTATTTCGTAAATTTGTTTTAACTAATTTTATGGACAATATGTTAACTCCACTTTAACCTAATGTAATTCAAAATATTCTATAAATACAAAACCAAGCATACATTTGAAACTAATCACACAAGACTTATTGCGCTTATTGTCTTCATCTTTTATTCTCTCTTATTTTACAGAAAGTTTTTAAATAGGATTTTTCATTAAGTTAATTTGTCAAACATTTGTGGTTGTGTTTGAGGGATTAAAAAGCCTATAATTATAATAGTGTTATTATGCTTTTAACTGATTGTTCTAGAGTTGCTAGTTGTTTTCGATTTATCTAATATATTGCTTAAATCAATTAGTTAGGTTTGTTCCGTATTGAATTTACTCTAGGACATACACTTACACTTGTGTTTATATGCTAACTCTTCAAGTGATAACGATGTGAGTTTGATTAACTCGTGGGACTCGAGTGTGTCAGAAAATTAGTCTGGATCCGAACACCTATTTTGTAGAGACTATGATGAAAGTAATGGCTTGTAAGTATGTTACTTGGGGGAATTATTTGGATGGGTAGTTTGAATCCTAGCCAAGAAAATGAAACTTTCACTAAATTTTATATTACTAACACCTATGTCAATCTTAGAAAGAAAATCGAAGATTACAAGATAGTTCAAAAAATTCTCTACTCATTACCAAATTGCTTCCATGTAAGGGTCATCGTTATTGACGAAAGCAAGGATGTAGACACCATCAAAATAAAGGAAATCGTTGGCTTATTTCAAACATTTGAGATGAGCTTTCAAAAACTTCTAAATAATAAATCTATCACTTTTAAAACTACTATGATTCAAGACAATGATGATGAAGAAGTGGTACCCTTAACTTAAAGATTGAACAAAATTTTCAACAAAAAGAATTCTCAAAACAAAGGACAATCAAGTTGTCAAAAGGATCAAAATCTAATAGAACTTAAATCTGTGAGTTATAATAGTAAGAAATCTAAACCTATTAGATTTCAATGTCTTAAATGTATGGGTTTTAGTCACTTTGCAGTTGACTATGCAAACAAGAAAAACCAAAACTAGTAGAGCTTTCAACGCTACATTTTCTGACTCTGACAGTGATAATAACAATCCAATTGAATTTGGCACCAACTACTTGGCATTTACAACAACGGCTGGTGGACAATCCAATTAGTTTGACATTGATTCAAATAATGAGGAAAGTGATACTAAATTTTTACTCAACAAATTTAATGTCACTAGTATTGATGAAGTGTTTATAGATTATGTAAAATGCAAAAGCAAAGTAGCTAAAATAAATGACAAACTTAAATATGTTGAAATAAATTCTTCAATTATAAAAAAAGAAAAAATTGAATTGTATGAATGTGCTAATGTCTTGAATTCAAGTATTGTAGATGTTAAACAGGAAAATAAGAATCTTATACAAAAAGCTGAACAATCAAGGTAGCAGTAAGAATGTTAACAAAAACAAAGTTTTGGATTATGGAAAACCAGCTTGAGACAAGATAAGGCTAGGATATGTAAAAAAGTACATTATGCCATCTTCCTCAAAATCAACTGAATTTGTCAAAACTTCAAATATGTCCTCCTCACATGATACATATGACATTTTTTTATAAGGATGAGATCTTCATTCTTTTAACATCAAAAACTATGTTTGTCAAGCCTTCTAACTCTACTCCTAATATTACCTATTATGCACAAAGAATAGTTGCATATGTGATTGAAAAATCTATTAAGTTTGTGCATATCTGTCATCATTTTTGTTGAAAAGGTTATATTAGGTCCAAGTGTAAATTTTTGATGAATACCCATAAATTTAATAATATTTTTCATGCTTCACTTAGTAGGACTCATAACCATCATTCATCTATGCATGTTGTATCTTATTCTAGGATGAATAAAAATTATAATAACAAGTTCAAAAACTCTACTAGAAAGCATGGAATTGTTAGTTTAAAGAGACATGTAAAATTTAACATTTGAAATTCTAGGACTAATTATCATCGTCCTATCATGTATGCTACATTTTCTTTAGGATGAATGAGAAATCTAAAGGTAAGTCCAAGAATATGCCTATGACAATTAAGGCACTTGATTTTCATTCTAATGATATAAAAAAACCAAAATTCAAGAAAGTATAGGTTATGAAAGATTATTTCTTTCTTGTCACCTCATCATCATTTTTTATTATTTTAATTATATACTTTTTTTAGTACTTAATTGATCCTAAATAAACATCTTTAATTTGTTTATTTTTATTGATGTTTTTAAAATGATAAAAAATAAAAAATAAAAGGAGAGAAGTAGACATACTTTAACATTGACATGATCATTATATACTTCACTTATATTTTTTTTACTATGCATTGTGCAAATAGATATTGTGACTTGTGCATTTACATATTTCTCATATTTGGTGATCGATATCAATATGAACCTATTCACATACTCATTGGACATATAAGTATATCATGTTAAAATTTTATAATTAATTATGTGAGATTTTAGGATATGAGAAAACCTTTACTGTGAAATTATGGTTGAATTCTATCTTTCACAGTATAAAATGTTGTTATAGAGAGACAACTAATTTTGAGAGATCTACCTACTATCATGTGTGAAAACTACCATAATTAACGGAGAGGACTATCTCACAACTAGTTTAAAAATCATCATGCTATGTAATAATACTCGTGCATATTTACTTTACAAAACAAAATTAATATGATAAAAGAAATAGTTACAAGAATACAAAATCTTTTGTATACACAAAAAAGATAGAGCCAAAAATGGTTATACAAAAAAAAATGACTAACCAATCCCTCGAAAAAGAATATTAATACAAGAGAAAATACAAAAAATATAGAATAAAGTTCTCTCTCGATAGATAAATTTTATTTTGTGCAACTAAGACTTCAATTATAATTTTTTTATGATAGGTGATACTTATTCTTTTAAATCTTTCATAACGAATCATAAATGAACAAATTGACATCATATTATAGTTTCAAAACATATTTTACTTTTAATAATTATCGATACGTCACCATATATGTTAGTATATACGTGTGTCTTATCTACAAATATTTATGCTTTCAATGGATAATCACATTTTAAACAAAATTAATTTCATTTTTTTTGTGTACTATCGTAGTCATGGTTAGCTAAGTCTACTACCCTCAATTTTAAAAAAATTATTTTCATATTGATTTTTATAAATTTTTGTTTTTTCTTAATTTATTTAGAGGAGTTGTAGAACTTAGAGGGAGTTTATTCATATTTTGAGAAACATATTATTTTTAGCTTTTCTATTTTGATTGTTATGCGCTTTTTAGAATTTGTACTCTTATTTTCAGTCATCATATACACTACTTTCTTGCTCAACCTATTGTCATTACTTCATGATTATATTTTTTATTCGTATGACAAGGGAGAATTAATATAAAAAATTGGGATTAAAAATTTGAACTTAAATTGAAACATCAAAAAAAGGGATAGTTAATTTAGGGAGAGATTTTTATTTTTGATTTTTTTTTAATATTTAACATTGGGGGAGTTGTTTTTAATTTCTATTATTAGTTTAATCCTTTTTTGATCATTCGTCATGATTCTATTATTAGATGCACTAAACTAAGTTTTCTATGAGTGTTATGTACTGAGAGAGAGGTTTTGTCACACAAATATATAAAAAATGGAGATTATAAGGTTTATGTGAGTATTGACGATATTCGTTAACAAAACATAAAATTATAATTTTAGTTTTTAGATATGTCATAGAATAATATTTTCAAGTATAAGAAACTATCGAGCCTCAAAGATCACATATCAAGTATATTTAAGTTCTCGTACACGTTAGATTGCATATTAGACACAAAGGAATAATGTGAAATAGGCTACTCGATTGATCAAGTAATGACTCAATCAATTAAGCAATATAATATGTGTTTTAGAATTTTAGCTCACACATGTTAAGGGATATTTGCGTCGGCCCCTAGTTGTTACAGGTTTTTCCCCCAACTAAATGGAACACATTTCTTCCACCCTTCCCCAACCTCGAACCTGGAATCTGGCCCATAAGTACCTTAAGCTCATATAGGTTAGTACCAATTGAGACATGATTGAGACTACATTCGATCGATCGAACAATGTACTCGATCGGTCAACACTTGGTTAAATTGATCAAGTAGCCATTTATCTGATTTTAAAATGTATTTCGATTACTAATTGGATTGGTTTTTTTATAATATTATCCTTATTTCTTAAAAGTTTTTTAATTGATTTTATGGACAATATAATAACTCCACTTTAACCTAATATACTTCAAAATATTCTATAAATACAAACCTAAGCACACATTTGCAACTAACTACACAAGAGCTATTGTGCTTATTATCTTCATCTTTTATTCTCTTTTGTTCTGCTAAAAGTTTTTAAATAGACTTTTTTATTAAATTAATTTGTCAAACATTTGTAGTTGTGTTTGATGGATTAACAAGCCTATAATTATAATCATGCTATTATGCTTTTAATTGATCATTCTAGAGTTACTAGTTATTTTCGATTTATTTGATATATTGTTTAAATCAACTAGTTAGGGTTGTTTATTATTAAATCTACTATAGGACACATACTTGCACTTGTGTTTATGTGATAAATTATCATGTGACAACGGTGCGGGATCGATTAACTTGTAGGACTCCACTTTGTCAAAACGTTGGTCCAGATCTGAATGCTTATCTTATTGAGACTATGATGAAAGCAACGACTTGTAAGTAGGTTACTTGGAGGCATTACCTGGGTGGGTAGTTTGAGTCTTAGTCTTGTAACTAGATACTTATTTTTCATAGTGAATAGTTAGGTGATTCGGTGGATCGATGATTTACCTCTTAGATCATTAGTGTGGTCTAGGTTATTTCCATATAAAAATCTTGTGTGTTGATATTTTTATTTCTACATTAATTTACGTACAAATGGTTGGTTGTTTGGTTATTTACAAAATTTTAATTTACCATACTTTCATTGTCTAGATAATTAGGTCCATAACTAAATAAGAAAAACTTTCATGTTACATCTTCACTAGAGCTCCGCTGACCCTAATAGATATAGATGTAACATATTACATCCAAAGGTAGAGATAGATGTAACATATTACATACAAAATGCAGAGTTGGATGTAATATGATACATATTCCCTGGTGCTCCAATGACCTTGCTAAATAAGATGTAACATATTACATCTAAAGGTAGAGGTAAATGTAGATGTAATATGTTCCTTACAAAATACATAGAGGAATTTATAAACTATAGAGTGAAGTTGAATTGATCAACTTATAGAAATTGATGTAATATGTTACATACAAATATACATATGGATGTAACAGATTACAAAGATTCAGGTAGATGTAACAAGTTATATATAAAAATAAAGGTAGATATAATAAGTTACATTCAACGAGTCGTCGGTGAAAGTTGTCAAAAATTTTATGTTTTACCAACGACAATTGCTAAAGATCTTGTGGGATCTAATCTTATAATAATGGTATTTTGGTATTTATATGTATGAAACTATAAATTTTGAGTTAAGTTTTTACTAATTTGAGAAAAAAATATTATTGAAATAAAAAATATGCTATATGAAATCAATATTCTCACATTTTTATATACTTATCAAATTTTAATAATTTACATGTCCAAAACTAATCTCTAAAAAAGGCTAAATCAATGGCTTATTCATAACTTTGATAAAACCATTCAACAAGGCTCATATTTCTTTATAAGTTGTGATTTTTGTTGAGTTGATTGCTTTTCTTAAATTGATAGAGTATTTCTTGATAGAACATGTAAGGATTATAAGTGTTGGCTATTTTCATAGATAAAATATTTACCTGTGAACTTATTTTTAATCTCACTATCAAGTCTATCAAGTAAAGTTGAAGAAACAATAAAATTTTAAATAGTCGTACTTCAGGTATATTTCTTATAACTATAACACATAGGATTACACTCACGCATTTAATAACACTTATTTATAAATTTAAAATTATTTTTATTGCTAAAATATATAATAATATATATGCTAAAATATTATATAAGATATACTCTAAATTGTAGCTTAAATCTTAGCCTAAGAGATAACATAAAATATACTTTAAAATAACTCTTTTTTTAAATAGGAATCTTTAATGAATCTATTTTAAAAGAACTCTTCTTTAAATAAGAGTCTTCTTAATTAGTGAGTATAACTAATTCTATTTGTAATAGAAAATATATTTATCAATTATATAGGATTTTTCTTAATTAATGAGTATTACTAAGAGTCTTCTTAATTAGTGAGTATAACTAATTCTATTTGTAATAGAAAATATATTTATCAATTATATAGGATTTTTCTTAATTAATGAGTATTACTAATCATATTTGTAATAGAAAAAATATTTATCAATTGCATAGGATTAAGGGTTTTAATTTTTCCTATAAATAAAATTATTGCTCATTGTTTTAATGAACCACACAAGAGCATTATTCTCTTATTCTTAATTTTTCTATCTTATTTTACAAATATAATATCATAATTCTTTAGGCTTCTTTATTTAGTTAATCTATCAAATATTAGTAGTTATGTTTGATTGATTAATAAGCCTATTAGTTTATGATGTTTTGATCATATGTTCTTCTAGCTTCTTCTTTATTTTTGTTCTTAAATTGTTAGATCAAATAATTATTTTTGTCATATCATAGTTATTTGATTTAATTATTAATCTTTAAATAGGCTATTTTTATTAAACTTGTGCTTGATCTTTTTGTTCTAGGATTTACTAGTTAATTTGATTTAAGTGACATATGTTTTGAATAATCTAATTAGGATTATTTATTATTAAATCTGTTCTAGAACACACACAGACACTTGTGTTTTTGTGCTAACCATTTACAATTAACTCGGGAACGTATCTAATTGATGGAAAGCTTATTGGAACGTTAATTTGAAAACCGCTCACACTAATATTAGAAATTGTGAAAAGAGTAGGAACTCGTAAGTAAGGTACATTAAGGAAGTATCCTATGGAGGGTAGTATAAGACTGAGTTTGTACTTGAAAATTAGGTGGTTCGGTAGACCAATGATTTTTCTCTTGAGTCATAGTTGCGACCTAGGTTGTTTCCACTTAAAAATATCGTGTGTTATTATTTTATTTTTACATTTTATTTTTACACACGATTGTATACCTAACCCATTTATTTAGGTTATTAAATTATAAATTGATAAAAATTAAAAATGATCTAATAACTCACTCAATTAACTCAATATCTTATAAACTTTTACGACATTTTTATTCCTTAGTCAAATGCTTTTAAATTAATAATTAATATTTTAAAAATTATTTTTTTTTAAATAATATTTCACAATTCAAATATATACATATATATATATATATATATATTAAGAATATGACATAATCTTATGTTTACCTATTTTATAAGTATTTTGTGCCACTAAACAACAAATATTAAAAAAAGAAAAGCATTTATCTTGAAAAACAATGAAACTAATACTGTTAACGTATATCTAGTAATATATTAATATATATATATATATATATATATATATATATATATCTGCTAATGTATATCTCTAATGTATATATCTTTATTTCTGACATATCTATATTTAGTTACTTTAGACATATCTAGTTTACTTGTAACTCCTATATAAAGGCATCATGTATATTCATTTATTCACAGAATATAATACAATCATTAAGTATTTCTAACATGGTATCAGAGCCACTATTCTTGTCTTTCTAGCAGTGTTTTCTTTTTGGTGTTATTCAACCCTTATAGCTTTCGCTGTCACAATAGCCGCTACAATCATTCACCATTTAACCTCCGACGTCTTTCAGCCTTTGTCCTTAGGTTCTACAATTACAGTGGCCATTGTTAAGGAGTTCTGCACCATACAAACAAATGCAATCACCGTCGCCGTCGTGCATATTGTTCCGAAATTTCTTCTTTATATACCACTGTGACCGCCTCTACCAGATCTACACAACCGTGGAAATATCACAACCATCGGACACCGCACGCTCCATCACGCGCCGCAAAACCAATCTGTACGTCGTTCACGTGCCGCCGCCACCGCCGTTAATCTTAACCCGACGAACTATCTACAGATACCACTGTGATTGGCTCGACCAGATCTACACACCCGTGTAAGTATCACAGTCATCGTACTCTCATACGCGCCACTCGCGCGTACTCCGGCACCACGCGCGCGTCAAATCCACGCGCTAGTGGCCCCGCTCTGTTCGTGACGTCATCAACACTAGCGTAGGGCTGACGTCATCATCACCATCTAACGTCACCGAACCGATCTGACCGTCGACCGAACTACCTGGTGACCGTTGACCGGTCTGCCCGTTGATCGGACTCACAGATTAGCGGTGACCGTTACCCGATTGACGGACGCCGTTGGCCGGGTGTGGGATTTTCACATTACAGTTCACCCTACCCGATTTTTTCGCGTGAGATCTCATTTTTTACGCGTCCGGTTTGCATATTGTGTTTTTGAAATGGATAAAAAGGATAATTTTGTTTCTTGCCCCCTGTCATGCTGACGTCATCAATCACTAATCCGCGTTTTTACATTTTTTTCTCTATTTTTTCTCTCCATCCTCACCTATAAATACCCCCCTTCCCTTACCTTCAAACACCTTTAAAACCTCCAAATACATTCTTTTCTCTCTTTTCTTAGATTTTTAGTTTTTCTTATGTTTTCTTAGTTTTTAGCTTTTCTTAGTTAATTTCTCTTAGTTTTAGAGTTCTTCCCTTTTTAGGTAAGAACTAGTTATGTTTTTGTAATATTTTAGCTTCTTGATTCAATAAATGGGAGTGCAAATTCCGCTTGGAGGTTTTCTAGCAACGGGAATAGCGTCGAAGTACTGTAAGGATTTATTTTCTTTGCAGTTATTTTTTATGCTTTATTCTTACATGTTATATTTAATTTTGTCTGTGATTAAATTTAACTGTGCTAGCTGTTATAATCATGATATAATAATAACGTTGTTATGCTTGCAAAATATTAAATGGGTGAAAATTTCTAAAATGAATTGATTTTATTTTTATTCAAGACTTTATATTAAGGATGTTAGAGAGAAATCTATTATTTTTCATTACAAACTTAAATCTGAAGATTAGATTTTAAGGTTTAGTTATCCGGTCTAATTTAGAGTAGTGCTCTTTTATTTGTTGGTACAATCGCCCGGTAGTTAGAGTGAAACTCTATTTCAAAAGTTTTTATAAGAATTATTATGTGAAAATGTATTGACAACATGTTTTCAATAGTGGTTTTAAAACTTGAAAGTTAGTACTCGGATAACTAAATTCTTAGGTTTAATTTGGACACCTTGAATAAAGTTTAATCGTCTAACCTCACCAAAGGTGGCATTTAAATGGTTCATTTTCAATCTCTTAGAAAAAGGAATTAATTTAATTAACCAAATTAAGTTATCAACCCCACTTCGTAGGTGTTAATTGATTTGTTTAGCTTAACAAAGAATATCTATACCAAAGGTGGTATTATTACAAAAAAGAGAGAATCGATAAAAAATATCAATTTATATCTTTAATAACCTAGATAATATGAAGCAAGCATAATTAATTTAGTTATTATATCCATAAATACTCCCCAATATAAATGATAAAATTTGCATGAATATTTATTGAATACGTATTTATATTTATTTTTAGATAAATATTTATTGAATTTGTATCTATGTTTATTTTTATGTTTTTAGATTATATTTAGTGTCTGTATATATATGTTTATTTTATGTTATTAGATTAGAACATTAAAAACCAAACTATCGTGACGGGATTTTTAGGATTTAATTTAAGTTTTTAAAAGTTTGAATAATAAATTAAAAACCACGTACATTCCTTCTTAGATCGACCTTGGGAGTATACTTATAATTTTCTACGAAATGATTAGGTAACTGAGAGTTTCTGAAATATTAAAACCAAAGTATTTCATAGAATCGGCGATCTTGATTTTTAAGTTCATCGAGTTTTTAGGCGCGAATTCTTGGGAAGAATAAGCGTTTTTAAATTATTTATCAAAATTTTAAAAATATTTTTGTGTTCTAAATAATTGTGATTTTTTTAAAAAATAAAAAAATTTAATCAAATTTCAAATTTCATAAGAAATAAAAAAAAATAATAAAAAATAAAAAAAAATTAATTATAGCATAAATAGTAAAATAATTTAGAAATTTGAACTTTGAAGTAAAAAGTTTTTACCGTTCATGAATAGTAAAAAAAAATTAAAGTTAATAAGAAATAAGATAGCATGAATAGTAAAATAAAATTACCGTTCGTAAAAAAAATTAAAAAAAAATTAAAAAATTTTAAGTTAATAAGAAATAAGATAGCATGAGTAGTAAAATAAAATTAACGTTCGTAAAAAAAAAATTAAAAAAAAAACTTGAATTTATATATAAATAACTAAAAAGCAAGAAAAGGAAAAATCTAAGTGAGTTAAATGCAGGAGATAGTTGAAGCGCTTTGTGCCATGGTCTTTCATGTAAACGTTGTTCTAGCTAGGGAGAATGGTTTTTAAGGAGCCATTGCACCACGCGTTCTTTCCTGGGAACACTTCTTGGTTATCTTGATTATGTTATTTAAAAAAATTCAAAAAAAAAAAAAATTTAACTAGTTTTGTCTAGTGTTTTGTATTAAATGCCATGAAATTTTCTCTAAATTTTATTTTTGTTGTGAGTTTTAAATTTACGTTTACAATAGTCTATGCGTGGTAGGAGATCCTTAGAAACCCCTTTACACCATATGTAAATAATATTCATAAATTTAAACAAGTGTACCAACCTTTGGATTCTACCCATCAACCGATTTTTGAGCCAAACATAGAACCAAGTCTTAATCCTTTACTAGAACCAAAAGAAATGGAGGAAAACCTTGACATGCTAGGGAAACCACGATGAAGGAGTTTGCAAGACCTAGGTGATTGTACGGCAAGCGGCTATCCAGGTTAAGTAGGTCGGAATTATGACCTTAAAAATATTCATTTTTATATGCTTCCTTCCTTTTTATGGGCTACCTAATGAAGATTCTCTTCCTTTTATGAGAGATTTCTATGCTACGGTCCAAACATTCCCCACTCGGTATTCTAAACGAGGATCAACTTAGAATGAGGATGTTTTCACTACACCTTAAAGGATAAGGCCAAAGCTTGGTTGATGTCAACTTCCAGGTTCTGCGATGACATGTGGGGTAACATACAATAAATTCATGGGAAAATTCTATTCCCATCAAAAACATCGAGTTGAGAGGAAAGATTGCTACTTTCTCTCGGATGGAAGGAGAACCATTCCATGAAGCTTGGGATAGGTTCAAAATGTTTCTCACTCAATGTCCCCATAGCTTTCCTGCTGGTTGGGAACCAGATTCTTTTACGATGGACTTACACAACAATGTCGGTTCATTGTCGACAACGCTGCGGAGGAGCAATAGGAGAAAAAACGCCTCGAGAAACGCATTATAACCTCTTTGAGATGTTGGGTCTAATTCCCAGCCGAAAAGCTCCCGAAGTGAGAAAAGGCGGTGTTCATGAAATCGAATCCGGTAATGAAGTTCAACAACAACTTGTTCAAGCTCGACTAAGCAAGTTGCCCTTCTCGCTACACAAACCAACACCAATAATGAACAATATGGTTTGTACGCTGACATGGGACACGGTAATGAAACTTTGCCAGTATCAAGGAGATACTATTTGGACTGAACAGGGTTAATGTGTTGGGAGCGTATCAACGAGACCAAGGTTTGATCCCAATTCCAAATACCTATAATCTGGGTGGAGAAGTCATCCAAATTTCTCTTGGAGGCAAAACAACCCTCGCTTTCACTCAAAGCTCAAACCAGACGGGCCCGGCAATTCCACCCAGCTATTCCAAGCATTCCCAATAAACCAACCCTGGAGACAACTTGAATTCTTTTATTCAAGTTTGTAGGGATAATCAATCTAAAACCAATCAATGGTTGGACTCTGTGGAAGCTTCTATCAAAAAGGTGGAAGTTCAAGTTGAACAGTTAGTTGAACATTTGCAAAAAGGCAAAGACTAATTTGAAAGTTAAATGAATTCAATGAAGAGGAGACATTGATTTTTTCATTCGAATCTCAATGACGTCTTACTAGAAGACGATAAATTTTAGTCCTACATGGGAGGTCACCCATTATTGTATTTTCCTTTGTTTTAGTTTGCGTGTAATAAAAAAAAATTCAAATGAAATAAATTCGTTTGTTTCAAAAATTGTGTCCCTTCGTTTAAATTAAAATTAAAAAAAAAATAATAATGTAGGTTCCTTGCACTTTTTTTTAGAGATATCTACTATTGTTTTTAAGAGCAAAATGTTGATTCACAATAGGAGGAGGATCATTTTCAACTACAAACAACCATGGGAGATGCTGAAGATAGGCGGAAAAAGATGAAAGACTATACAATGCCAATCATTGGCAATGTAACTTCCAGCGTCCAATTACAAGAGGCTGCAATTTTGAATTGATAAAGATTCATTATTCTTTGTTACCTTCCTTTTACGGTATCCCTAATGAAGAGCCTTTGCATTTCATTAGAAATTCTATGCTATTGTCCAAACCTTTCCACTACATGCAATTAATGAAGATCAACTTAGGATGAGGTGTTTTTTCCTTACACTCTCAAAGATAAAGCTTCGTCATGGTTCATTACTCTACTGGTCGAGGTTCTCTTAAAACTTGGGAGGCGGTCTATGAAATTTTTATGGGTAGGTTCTATTCCCATCAAAAGACTGTTGATCTAAGAACAAAGATAGCAACATTTTCTCAAATGAATGAAGAGCTTTCATGAAGCTTGGGAACGATTCAAACTCTTTTTCATTCAATGTCAAAATCATAGCTTTCCATTACAAATACCAATTCTTTTACGATGGATTGACCTTCTGAGTCAATACATGGTTGATAATGTCTTTCTTTGGAGGTCTTGTAGGAGAAAAAGACATGAGAGGAAACCTATAATCTCTATGAGCTATTGGGTTCTAATTCCCAGCAAAGAGGTGGTAGAAGGAAATCAAAGGTCAATGAAGTCGGATTTGATAATGAGATAACCTTGCAACTTCTTTGAATTGACTAAACAAGTGAAATTCCTCACGTCTCACCAAATTTCAAATCAAGAGGTATGTGAAGTGTGTTGTTCAATTGGGCATGGTACTCATTAATTGTTCAAATACTTGTGATTCTAGTGTCGATGCCATGAGGAAGTCCAATCTTTTCAAAAGTATCATCCAAACACCTATAATCACCCAACCTCTGACCACGCACCCACCAAGCCAATCTTTTAAACCAACCTTAGAAGATAGCTTGAATGCTTTTATTCAAGTTAGTCGTGACAACCAATTGATGACTAATAAAAGGTTGAACACATGGAGGCTTCGGTTAAAAGAATTGAATCTAAAGTTGGGCCCCTGGTGAAAAAATGCAAAAGAAAGAACCGGAAAGTTGCCCGTTCAACGAGAACAAGCAAAGATGTTAGAACCGCTTCGAAGTGGTAGGGTAGTCAATACCGGTTTACAGAAATCTCTAACAAACTACCAGTAGCTCATGTAACAAAGAAGGCGATATTCTAATCTCGCAAAAAGGAGAAACAAGTGTTAAACTTAACAAGCCTTGAAAAACTTCGATGGGTCATCGACACTCCCAAAATTCAAAAGACAACAGAACCACACCGGATGCAAGTACCTTTTCCCCACCGGTTGAAAGAATCCAAACAAGATAAGCAATTCAATGATCTTTTTAATATGCTCTCTAAAGTAAATATCAATTTACCATTATTAGAAGTGATCATGAATGTGCTTCATATGCCAAGTTTTTCAAAGAGTTGAACACTAAGAAAAGGAGGTATTATGAATGAACGAGTAGTAGTATCGAAATTTCTAGCTACGTCTTCAACCTGAAACTACCCCTAAGTTGAAAGACCACGGAAGTTTTATTATAAACATAACTATGGGGGATAGGAAGGTTGCCAAAGCAATGCTTGATTTAGGTGCTAGTATAAATTTGATGCCTCTACTCTATATTCTCCTGACCAATCTAGGGATTTAAAACCCACATGACTATGTCTGCAACTTGGATAGATCTCTTAAATATCTAGAGGAATAGTTGAGGATGTTTTGGTACATGTAGACAAGCGATAATACCTGTTGACTTTGTAGTTCTGGATATGCAAGAAAATCGGCATTGGACGAGAGAGCATACAATATTGCTTGGTAGACCATTTATGGCAACTACTAAAACTATTATTGATGTCCAAGATGGAAATTTGACAATAGGTCTTAGGAGACTGCATTCATTTCAAAGTTTTTGATTCTTCACCTTTCCGCTTCTATTTTACGCCATCGATGAAATATTGAAGTTGATCCTTTGGATAATCTTATCCAAAACACCTTTTTCCAAACAGGAATAGAAGACAAGCTTGAAAACCGTTCTTACACTTGAAAAGGTTGAAGAAGATTTAGATGAAGAAATTAAGGGTACCTTGAACAACTAGACAATAATGAAGTGATGACAAAATCTAGTACACTTTTAAATCTACCTGCGGTTCTTCATGGTTAAAAAGGCCAATCCACCTCGAACTTGAACTCAAAGACTTACCCGAGCACTTAAAATATGTGTTTTTGGGAGAAGGAGAAACATATCCGATGATAATTTCTTCAACCTTGACGAAACCACGAAAAAGAACTCATCAAAGTGCTTAAGCAGTTTAAGAAATCTATAGGTTGGAGTATAGGGGATATAAGAGGCATTAGTCCAACAATGTGTATGCACAAGATCAACTTTGGAGGATGGTGCTAAGCACATGCGATTTGAGGCCAAAGAAGACTAAGCTTCACGAGGTAGTTAAAAAGGAAATCCTTAAATTATTAGAAGAAGGGATTCTACATCCTATTGCGGATAGTAAGTGGGTTAGTCCAGTCACGTGGTACCAAAGAAATCGGGATAATAGTTGTTAAAAATGATAAAAGTGAATTAGTGCCACTTTAGAATAATCACGGCTGGATGGAGAATGTGTATAGATTTTAGGAAACTAAATTTATATACGAAAAAGGATCACTTTCCTCTTCCATTCATTGATCAAATGTTGGAAAGATTAGCTGGGCATGAATTTTACTATTTTTTGGATGAATTTGTCTGGATATTATCAAGTACCCATGTAGCAGAAGATCAGGAAAAGACCACATTTACATGTCCTTTTGGGACATTTGCTTTTACATGAGAATGCCATTTGGGTTATGCAATGCCCTCGCCACTTTCGAGGAGATGCATGATATCTATTTTCTCGGACATGGTGGAGAAAATTCATTGAAATTTTCATGGACGATTTCTCTGTCTTTGGGAACTCATTTGATGATTGCTTACATAAATTGACTTTGGTTTTAGAAAGATGCATTGAATGTAATCTAACCCTTAGTTGGGAGAAAAGTCATTTTATGGTTCAACAAAAGGGATAGTTTTAGGACATATAATTTCAAACAAGCAGGGTATTGAAGTTGATAAGGCAAAAGTTGAATTGATATCCAAACTACACTCCCCTACATCCGTGAAGGAGGATAAGAAGCTTTCTTGGGGACATGCGAGGATTTTACAGAGGCGATTTATTAAAGATTTCTCTAAAATAAGTCGTCCCTTATGTAACTTGCTATCCAAAGATGCTGATTTTGACTTCAACAATGATCGCCTTATTTCCTTTAATACCTTGAAAGAGAAACTAACATCTACCCTGTTATAATGGCACCAAACTGGGTCTTTACCTTTTGAAATAATGTGTGACGCTTACGATTATGCAATAGGCGAGTCTGGGACAAAAGAGTGGATAAAGCGTTTACATGTCATCTACTATGCTAGCAAAACACTCAATGATGCCCAAATGAATTACACCACCACGGCGAAAAGGAATTCTTGGCTATAGTATTCTCTTTAGACAAATTTCGGTCTTATTTAGTAGGATCTAAAGTGATTGTGCATTCGATCATGCCGCTTTAAGATACCTATTAAGTAAACCAAATGCCAAGCCAAGATTAATCATGGGTCTTACTCTTACAAGAATTTGACCTAGAAATCAAGGATAAGAAAGTGAAAACTTAGTAGTGACCATTTGTCTAGGTTGATTTACGACTTCAGATTCTCTTAAAGATGAGAGTAATGACGATATAGTTGAAACCTTTCACGATGAGCAGTTATTTTCATAGGTCGAACCCATGGTATCTTTGATATTGTAAACTATCTTGCAGACCGGTGTTTTGCGACCTAACACTTCACATCGGAGACAAGAAAGGTTTTAAAACTATTAAGGACTATTTAAGGATGACCCTTATTTATACAAGATTGGTCAAGATCAAGTCATCAGGAGATGTGTACGAAGAAGAACATAAGAGCATTGACTTTTTGTCATGAACTTCATTGTGGGTCATTTTGGAGGTGAAAAAACTGACTAGTAAGATATTACGATCTGGATTCTTTTGGCTTTACTCTTTTTAAAGATGCTCATATGTTTTGTGCACAATGTGATAGATGTCAAAAGCAGGAAACATAAGCAAAAGAGATGAAATGCCTTTGACATCTAATTTAGTTGTTGAACTTTCTTTGATGTATGGGGGATTGACTTACGGGTCCTTTTCCCCCATCAATGGTTTTCAATACATTTTTGGTTCTTGTGGATTATGTGTCAGTGGGTAAGCTATCCCCACCAAAACCAATGATGCTAATGTTGTTGTGAAATTCTTGAAAGATTTCATATTCAGAAGGTTCGGAACGCCTAGAGCTATATGAACTGATGTAGGAAGCCATTTATGTAACAAACTCTTTGAAGGAGTACTAAACAAGTACAACATCACACGTAAAGTAAACTCCATTATCATCCCTCGAACTTAGGTTTAGTGGAAGTGAGTAATAGGCAAATTAAGGGGAATCTTGGAGCATAGCGTGCGTCCGTCAAGGAAGGATTGGGCATTTAAGCTAAATGATGCCTTATGGGCATACCGCACCGCATTACAAAACACCTATTGGGATGAGCGCTTACCGGTTAATCTTTGGGAAAGCGTGCTTCGCCGAGTTGAACTTGAACACAAAGCTTACTTGGGTAATTAAAAGAGTTAAACATGGATTTAGATAAAGCCAGGTGAAAAGCGATTACTCAGCCGTAGGTTGGAAGAAATTAGGAATGAAGCTATGAGAATGCCAAATTATACAAGGATCGTACTAAGCGCTATCATGACAAGAGGCTAGTTCCTAAGACTTTCTTCACCTGGAATGAAAGTTCTTTTATTTAACTCTCGTTTGAGATTGTTTCCAGGAAAGTGAGATCAAGATGGGATGGACCATTCAAAATAGTTCAAGTATTTGAACATGGAGTAGTGGAACTATTGAATTTCGAGAACCACAACGTTCAAAGTCAATGGCCATCGTGGTCAAGCCTTATTTAGAAGAACCAAACAACATTGTGAAATGGATTGCATTTGTTTGAGTAACCCTTAGCACCAAAGATACGTCTTGCTAAGGCGTTAAACTAAGCTACTGGATGGGAGGCAACCCGTCATTTAAAAAAAAAACAAAACAAAAAAAAACACAAAAAAAACAAAACAAAAAAAAAGACATAAATGAGGGTACGTAAACCAAGATCAAACAGAAAAGCCACAAAATTAACCACTCACCAAAATCCAAAAAAAAAATGTACAATTTGTACATGGGTTGACTCTCTAAAATACATATATTGAGAAATATCTTTAGAAAAAAAATAGAGAGATAAAGAATATATAGTATAATCTACATACTATAACCCACATTGCCTACAAAGTTGTGAGTAAAGGCTAATTACAAAAGAAGGATATAGGAAATAATTCCCTAAAAAGTCATTGCACTCTCTTCATTTGTAAAAGGCATATATCTTGAAATTCTTTCTTAATGAGTTTGATTTATGAAAATAATTTTTATATATGATATCTTTATAATTTATACATTTGATTCCTTTCATGAGATCAATGTTAAAATAACACTTTGAGCCTTTATTCTTTATACATATGCGAACATATTAGTTCATTTCTATACATCAAACTCTTTTCGCATATAAATTAGTATGAGTGTTTGAACCCATAGGATTGTGTTTTGAGAGTATTGACTTGTGAGGAATAGAGTCGAAGCGAATTACGATTCATGACAACGAAATTGGGTGAAATTAAATTGATACATTTTTGATATGAAATATGAAAATGATTTTCGACTAATTATTATAATAAATCATGATTGTTTAAAGAGATTAAAATAACTTATGCTTGAGATTTTAATTATGATCTTAAAGGAGATTAAATAGTATGAGACATTTTTGTGAGATGTTGTTAATTTGTGATTTTGTTGTAAATTTAATTTTTAAGTTGTTTGTTTTTATTGTTTCTTTTGTTTTTTACATTTAGTACAATGTTTGTGCGTATCATTACTGAAAACCCTCACGAGATTCAAACTCGTCCCTTAGAGCTGACCTAGGGGTTTAAAGGCTTGTCTAGGCTAAATGCAACCGTGTCCAATCCACGGAAGTGATTTAGGATAGTTTAATTTTTAGTTTTTATCGCTTCTCTGCTAAGGGACTAGCAAGAAGTGGTTGAGTTTTGATGAGGGCTCAAAAGCACTAATATTACTATGATTTTACGCTCATTAATCGATTAAGTATATATATATTTATATGTTTTATCATATATTTATATAATTTGTCTTTTTCGGAATCACGGGTATTTTTATTGTTTTTCAGGTATTTTGGCTTAAGAACACAATTTAAAGACTCAAAGAGGAATACTTGAAGCAATACATCACAAATATATCAATAAATAAATGGGGAAAGGTCAACAAATATGGAAAAACTAGACAAAATGGGTCGAAAAGGTCAAAAATGTCAAAATCGGCATGGGCCTCAGCGCCTACTAACTCCGCTTCTGCGTTAACACTGTTTCATCCGCTACAGATTGTTCATCCGCTGCACTGTTCATCCGCGACCGTTTCATCCGCGACATCGTTTCATCAGCGATCTTGTCGCGGCCAGATCGTTTCATCCCCAGTCGGTACCGCTGTTACGTCATCGGACGTCATTGATGACGTCAGCAATCACTAATCCGCGTTTTTACATTTTTTTCTCTATTTTTTCTCTCCATACTCACCTATAAATACCCCCCTTCCCTTCACTTCAAAACACACCTAAAAACCACACTTCTCTCTTCTTTCTTTCTCTCATTTCTTAGTTTTTGAGTTTTTCTTAGTTTCTTTCTTAGTTTCTAAGCTTTTCTTAGTTTTTCTCTTAGTTTTTAGTTCAATTCTCTTAGGTTTAGAGTTCTTCTCTTTTTGAGAGG
Source organism: Hippophae rhamnoides (assembly GCA_033030585.1). Taxonomy (NCBI): domain Eukaryota; kingdom Viridiplantae; phylum Streptophyta; class Magnoliopsida; order Rosales; family Elaeagnaceae; genus Hippophae; species Hippophae rhamnoides. The sequence continues at coordinate 39,086,854 of CM065430.1, read as the reverse complement.
AACTTGTAATGTTTTTGTAATAATTTAGATTTTTGATTCAATAAATGGAAGTGCAAATTCCGCTTGGAGGTTTTCTAGCAACGGGAATAACGTCGAAGTTACGTAAGGATTTTATTTTCTTCTGATTATTTTTATGCTTTATTCTTACATGTTATATTTAATTTATGTCGTGATTAAATTTAAGCGTGCTATATTATAATCATGATATAATAATAACGTTGTTATGCTTGCGAAATATTAAATAGGTGAAAATTTCTAAAATGAATTGATTTTATTTTTATTCAAGACTTTATATTAAGGATGTTAGAGAGAAATATATTATTTTTCATTACAAACTTAAATCTGAATATTAGATTTTAAGGTTTAGTTATCCGGTCTAATTTAGAGTAGTGCTCTTTTATTTGTTGGTACAATCGCCCGGTAGTTAGAGTGAAACTCTATTTCAAAAGTTTTTATAAGAATTATTATGTGAAAATGTATTGACAACATGTTTTCAATAGTGGTTTTAAAACTTGAAAGTTAGTACTCGGATAACTAAATTCTTAGGTTTAATTTGGACACCTTGAATAAAGTTTAAACTGTCTAACCCCACCAAAGGTGGCATTTAAATGGTTCATTTTCAATCTCTTAGAAAAAGGAATTAATGTAATTAACCAAATTAGTTATCAACCCCACCTATAGGTGTTAATTGATTTGTTTAGTTAACAAAGAATATCTAACCCCACCAAAGGTGGTATTCATACAAAAAAGAGAGAATCAATAAAATATCAATTTATATCTTTAATAACCTAGATAATATGAGTAAGCATAATTAATTTAGTTATTATATCCATAAATACTCCACTAATATAAATGATAAAATTTGCATGAATATTTATTGAATCTGTATTTATATTTATTTTTAGATAAATATTTATTGAATTTGTATCTATGTTTATTTTTATGTTTTTAGATTATATTTAATTAATCTGTATATATGTTTATTTTATGTTATTAGATTAGGAACACAAAAACCAAACTATCGTGACAGGATGTTTAGGATTTAATTTCGTTTTTAAAAGTTTGAATAATAAATTAAAAACCACATACATTCCTTCCTTAGATCGACCTTGGGAGTATACTTATCATTTTCTACGAAATGATTCGTGCACTTGCGAGAGTTTTACACATATTAAAACCAAAGTATTTGCGAGAATCGGCGATGCCGGTTTTCGTTCATCACCAATCCGAGGTCAACTTCTTAATCGTAGTCCTCCTCCCTCTCTTGATACTGCTGTAAATGAGTTGGTTAGAGAAGAAGCTCGACTTGCAACCCTTCAAGCTCAAAATAAGCTCAATGTTTTGGCTATTACTCCTCCTGCTCATGCCGTTGAACAACCTCAGCAATCAGGTGATTCCTCTGGCTTTTACAATCGTCGCAGGCAGAGCAATAAAAGGTTCTACAATTATTGCAAGCGTCATGGCCACACCATTGAGACTTGTTACCGTCGGAACAAATCTACTGCTGCTGTTGCTAATATTGAGCCTACTTCGTTGATGCCTTCTAGTTCAGCAGAGTCCCAGTCTTCTGAATCCACTATCAACATCTCCTCCATTGAACTACAGAAGATCATAACTCAGGCTGTTCAAATGGCTGGTAATGCATCTCTTTCCACTACCCTATCAGTTTTGCCCGGTAAGTCTCTAACTTGGTTTTTTGACTCTGCATGTTGCAATCACATGACACCTCACTCATCTTTATTCTCCAAACTTGACCCTGCACCACATCCCCTTAATATCCATATAGCTGATGGTTCCACCATTTATAGGAATAGTCTAGGTTTTGTTTCGACCTCTACCCTCTCTGTTCCTGGGGTTTTCCATGTACCTGACCTATCCTATAATTTATGCTCTGTGGGACAATTAGTTGAACTAGGATATCGCCTTATTTTTTACTATTCTGGGTGTATTATGCAGGATCCGAGGACGGGGCAAGAGCTTGGGACCGGTCCTAGGGTCGGGCGTATATTTCCCGTAAACAATCTTCATCTTCCACCTGTTGCTCCTGCCTCTATTGCTGCTGCAACTGCTGTAGTATCTTCCTTACCTTCTCTCGCACTTTGTTAGTTTCTAAAGGTCTATTGGGTTCTGTGTCCAAAGATAATTTTGATTGTACTTCATGTGAGTTAGGAAAACAACCAGCTTTACCTTTCAATAATAGTAAATCTATCTCTAATAGTATTTTTGAGTTAATTCATTCTGATGTTTGGGGACCTTCTCATGTTACTAGTATTGGTGGATCTCGATATTTTGTTGTTTTTATTGATGATTATTCTCGTTATAGATGGATCTTTCCAATTGAATCTCGTTCTGAAATCTTATCAATATATAGTAACTTTGCAAAAATGGTTGAAACACAATTCTCCAAACATATCAAAACTTTTCGATCTGATAATGCTCTTGAATATACTCAAAATTCTTTTCAAACTCTATTACACTCCTATGGCACTGTACATCATCTAACCTGTCCAGGAACCTCTCAACAAAATGGTCGAGCCGAAAGAAAACTTCGTCATATTCTTGACACTGTTCGTGCTCTTCTTCTCTCTGCCAAAGTTCCTGCCCCATTTTGGGGTGAAGCTGCTCTTCATGCTGTTTATGCCATTAATCGCATTCCAAGCGCTGTCATTCATAATCAGACTCCGTATGAGCGCCTTTTTGGATCATCTCCTAACTATCATTACCTTCGCTCATTCGGATCTGTTTGTTTCGTTCTTCTTCAGCCTCATGAACACAACAAACTTGAGCCTCGATCTAGACTTTGTTGTTTTCTTGGTTATGGTGAAACTCAAAAAGGGTATCGATGCTATGATCCTGTCTCACATCGTCTCCGTGTTTCCCGTAATGTTGTCTTTTGGGAACACCGCTTATTTGTTGAACTTTCTCACTTTCGTTCTTCCCTAACTAATTCAAATGTTTTAGAAATTTTTCCAAATGAGTCTCTTGTTCCTTCTACAGATACTTCTAATCCATCTTTGGACTTCACTATTCAATCTTCAGATATTTTTGATGATTCTCCTAGACAGGTCGTAGAAGAACAGGTTGATAATGAGCTACCTCACCATTAACATAGGTCCCTTGCTCCTGCTCCGCCTGAAGATCCTCAACAAGACATTCCACCTCGCCACTCAACCAGGGTAAGATCCATTCCTACACATTTACTTGACTATCATTGTTACACTTCCCTTGCTACACTCCATGAGCCTCACACCTATCGTGAGGCATCTACTAACCCTTCTTGGCAGATTGCAATGAAAGAAGAAATTGATGCATTAACCAAAAACCATACTTGGGATCTTGTTACTCTCCCTCCTGGTCAATCTGTGGTTGGTAGTAAGTGGATCTATAAGATCAAGACTCGCTCTGATGGGTCTATCGATCGCTATAAGGCTCGTCTTGTAGCAAGAGGTTTTACACAAGAGTATGGGATTGATTATGAAGAGACTTTTGCTCCAATTGCCCGTATTTCCTCTGTTCGTACACTCTTAGTTGTTGCCGCTGCTAGTAAATGGGACCTTTTTTAGATGGATGTTAAAAATGCATTCCTTAATGGGGATCTGCATGAAGAGGTCTATATGAAACCTCCTCCTGGTTTTTCTGTTGAAACAAATAAGGTTTGTCGCCTTCGACGTGCAATTTATGGCCTTAAACAAGCTCTACGAGCATGGTTTGCAAAATTCAATTCCACCATCCTTCGCTTGGGTTACACTGCCAGTCCTTATGATTCTGCCTTATTTCTTCGTCGTAATGATAAAGGCACCATTTTTCTTCTTCTATATGTGGATGATATGATCATAACTGGTGATGACCTCAGTGGCATTCAAGAACTCAAGGATTTTCTTAGTCAGTAGTTTGAGATGAAAGACCTTGGACATTTAAGCTATTTCTTGGGTCTTGAGATCACTCGTTCCACAGATGGTCTTTACATTACTCAAGAAAAGTATGCATCTGACCTCATATTTCAAGCTGGACTCACTGACAGCAAGACTGTTGACATTCCAGTTGAACTTAATACGCATCTGACACCATCAGAGGGGCAACCATTATCTAATCCCTCTCTTTATAGACGATTGGTTGGCAGTTTAGTTTATCTTACAGTTACTCGTCCAGACATCTCTTATGCTGTTCATCAGGTGAGCCAGTATCTGTCTGCTCCACGATCGACTCATTATGCTTATGTTCTGCGTATTCTACGATACTTGAAAGGCACTATCTTACATGGCCTTTTCTACTCAGTTCAGTCTCCTTTAGTACTTCGTGCATTCTCTGATGCTGATTGGGCAAGATATCCTACTGATCGCAGGTCCACTACAGGTTATTGCTTTTTACTTGGTACTTCTTTGATTTCTTGGCTAAGTAAGAAACAAACCTTTGTGGCCCGCTCCAGTACTGAAGCAGAATATCGTGCTCTTGTTGATACCACATCTGAACTCCTTTGGCTACGATGGCTCCTTAAGGATTTGAGTGTGTCCACATCTTCTGCAACTCCCCTTTATTATGATAATCAAAGTGCCATTCATATTGCTCACAACGATGTCTTCCATGAACGGACTAAACACATCGAGATTGATTGTCACTTTATTCGCTCTCATCTTATCCATGGTGCTCTCAAGCTTTTCCCCGTTTCCTCCAATGATCAACTTGCAGATATTTTCACTAAGGCACTTCCCAAAAGACGCACTCGTAATTTGGTTGACAATCTCAAGTTGGTCTCACATCCACCTTGAGTTTGAGGGGGGCTGTTAACGTATATCTAGTAATATATTAATATATATATATATATATATCTGCTAATGTATATCTCTAATATATATCTCTTTATTTCTGACATATCTATATTTAGTTACTTTAGACATATCTAGTTTACTTGTAACTTCTATATAAAGGCACCATGTATATTTATTTATTCACAGAATATAATACAATCATTAAGTATTTCTAACAAATACATCACTCCACTAAGAGTCGTGTTTGGAAGTTTTACCTACAATTTGTGACTAAGAGTCACATCTGTCATGACCAAAAAGTATATACCAGGACCTCCTCTTTATTTTTATTATGGTCTCTCCCTTTTTGTTGCCAATTTCTTTTTCTTTCTGAAATAAAAATATATATCTGGTTTTAGTCTAAATTCTAATAATATTGCTTCATTGGAATATGCTTGTGCAGTTTGTTTTTTGAATATGCTTTGACATCAAGACCAAGACCTTAAGTGGCCCATACCTAACCTATACATATCCAGTCCACTTTTGAATAACATTTGTAATCATTAATAAAAAAATACTTATTAATCTAATTATATATAAAAGATAATCATTAATCTTTTTACTTATAAAAAAAATATTATTAATCATTTTATTCATAAGAAATAAATCACAAAAAAATTTTATTAATAAAAAATATTAAAATTATTAAAAATAGTTGTCATTACCATCACTTGTCAAACAAAAAATTTACAAACATAACAATGAAAGTATTACATCTTTTACCTGATTAAAAATACTACTGATAGTTTTATTTTTTAAAAAATAAATTCAAAATTATTAAATATCTGTTTTTGACACCCTTTCCATTGGTAAAGAAACTAAATCACATTCTTAAAATAAAAAAAAACTAAATGACATATTTTGTATAAATAAAAATATCAATGTGACTTATCTTTTTTGTGATTATTACAATAAAAATAAATAAATTCAAAATTATTAAATATCTTTTTTTGACACCATTTCTATCAGTAAGGAAACTAAATCACATTCTTAGAATAAAAAAACTAAATAACATATTTTGTATAAATAAAAATACCAATGTGATCTATTTTTTTATGATTATCACAATAAAAATGAAATATATGAAAGGTCTATTTTTCCCACATTAGTACTTCTAATACTAAATAAAATTGTCATTAATAAACTATTGTGATAATAACAATTTGTAATGTGATAATAGAGGGAGGGTGAAAATAAAAAAAAAAACAGCTGCTACGTACATTGTTATATATCACTCTGAAAAGTTATATTGCGCCAATAAGGGCCACTCGGTTATATTATCTTGGTAAATGACAATGAAAAGGTGGTGATAGTTTACACTTAAGGTTTCTTTCCCACTTTCTATCAAAACACCATTTACTTCCAAAAAGTAGAATCAGTAATGAAAATCACGGTCTGGAGTGTCCGCATGCATGTCCATGGAGTCACCGGATATCGATGAAATGGAATCCCCATTTTGATTATTGGTCTCGGTACTCCGGTTGTTCGAATGATGAGAACCCTGTGAAGATAGGTGATAAGATTGAAGACTGCGACGAACAGGACTAGAAAGAGCATTTGAGAAAACTGAATTCTTAATTTGATCAGAGTGTCCCGAACGCATTCCTAGCCCTGCATTAGTTGGAAGAGAAGCAAATGTTTGCCCAGTATTAGTTAGATGAGCTGCTGCTTGCAAATGCTGTTGTTGAGGCTCCTCAATTCCGCAATCAAGCTCATTCTAAAAAAGACAATGAAATTTAAGAGGACACTTCAAACTTGCAAAACATTTATCTATGTTCTATTTACCGAGGTGAAGATGGCAAGATGGTGATGTTTCGTAAGATAAGGGTAAAAACACTGGAAGGTTTTTTTCACGTAAGAATCCGTGTCAAATGCCATCTAATCAACACATTTTTCTCTTTTAGGTGAAATTCAGACCTCATTCAAGGCATCAAGACTGCCATAAAATAGAATACTTTACTTAAATAATTAAGTCATTCTTGAAATATCGCATGTCGGGCTATATACCAAAGGATGTACAGATTCTTTTTCTTCCCTATTTTCCTATGTTCTTTTAACATAAGAAGAGACTAAAGTGCGGTACTGAATATGAATTATTTTTTCTTTTAACTTCTTTTATGTATGCCAAGTTCTTAAATACAAGTAATAGTACTGAAAATTACCAATTGCAAAACCCATTAAATGTGATTGAACTAGGATACCTGCAAGTATGCAACTATATCAACAGTTGCCACTCTTGATCCCTCCTCTTGATGTCTCGAAATCCATTGATCAAGTTTTTCCTGTTGAAGGAAAAATGAGAAATTAGAAAGAGCATGCTTGTCATGCACAATATAAACCACCATAGGTAATTGTGCCTGTTTAGTACTTGTTAATATTCATAGTCTAGTCCAGGTTATTCAACTCCTAATTCCCATATTAATTTTGGAGGGATTGATAAGTTAAATAAGGCAGTTTTCATTGAAAGTTCTCGGGTAAGGATTGGGTGCATTTCAATGTGGTTTGGAAGAACAGTGCTATATCGTAAAATAATAGTAATATTAGTAATAATAAAAATGTTGCTCGGTTGGAAAGAAACCATACAATAATTAAGAATGGGGAGGAAGAAAACTTCGATTTTATTTCTCTAAACGATCTCTCATAATTCCGAGGTAGTGAGTAGTGACAATGCAATGTTTCTAGGAAATTACAAGTAGTTTATATGCCCACATCTTTTCCATTTCTATCTTTGTTTGATTAAGTTTTGTTTCCTACATGAAATATTATAATAATTCTAAATATCTGGTAAATCAGTTAAATAGGTACTAAATTCATACCATAACCAAGGTATTATTCAAACCACATTTTTCATAACAGATTAGCCGGAAAAGTTGATAGTTTCAACTCACACCAAGGTAAGCAACACTAGTACATTCAAATTCTAAAATTATTACGTAGCTATGTTGGTATACTCATATCTCAGGGACCAAAAAAAGTGATGCTCATACCTCTAAGACCAAAAAGAAAAAGTGATGCACATATCTATCTGATGGTTCTGCAAGTTCTTCCAATCACTTTTTTTATTTTTATTTTTATTTTTGTGGAGAACTTTCAATGAAGTGGTAAAACATAACATAATCTAAAATGTCAACAAAAAATTCAAAGTTAAAGTCATCCAAAGATCCCTGTTTCCAAACTATTCATGATGCTCAAAATTTTGTTGAAGATAGTAAGAAGATAACATCAAAACATCAAAACTTCCAGAGACATGGCAATATATGCCACGTAGAGGTGTCAAAAAGATTGGGCTGTCCTGAATTAACGTATTGTGTAGACCTGTGGCATTCTTGGCCCATGGGTTTTATTGTGCCATGCATGGCCCGTTGGGCCATGGTTAACAGGCCGGTACGACTCGTGCTCCATTTAGCCCATTATTTGGCAAAAGATACTGATAGTGGAAGTCAAACTCTCTACCTTCCATATACCAATGTTAACTCTATCTGATGGGCTACGTTTACATTTGATAATATATATATTTATATATATTTTAATTTCAGACTAGCGTGCTGGTACAACCCAACCCGTTACGTGTCGTGCCTAATATTTAACGTCGTATCGACCCACTAGGAAAACGGTTTGAGTGCTTAACGGGTGGTGTTGTGCCACACCAACCCGTTTGACACCCCTATCATGCTCTTAGCTAGGAAATAACAAAAGAACTATAGTAAGGGTCCGTTTGGAGCCGCTTCTCCTTCTAATTACAAGTGTTTTAAATAGATCAAAATACTTTTAAGGGTGTTTGGCAATATCTATAAGAAGTGCTTTCGGAAGTTTAAGAATTACTATTTGTGCTTTCAAGAGAAGTAATACTTACTTTTGAGAAAGGTAGTTTTAAATGAATGCTCCCATTCTAAAATAATTACTAAAGTAGCACTTAAAACCTATGTTACTCGGACTCAGATATGGGTATATGTCTAGGTGTCGAACTTGCTAAACTTAAATTTTTAGAACGCTTGGACATAAAATGTCCAATATTTGGGCACAGGCACTTAGATACGGCTATTAAATATATATATTTTGAAATTTTAATGTTTGTATCTAAATATATTATTATAAGCTATTAAAATTACTCAAAACTCAATAAATGTGTAATAAAAATAAAAAAACTTCGGTTAATTGAGGAAAAAAAATTAATAAAAAAAATTAGGGAAAAAAATACATTAAAAAAGACTATTTTATATTCATATTCAATTGACTATTTATATGAAAATACATTAAAGATTAAAATCCAACCTAATTAATTAATGTATTCATTAATGAAAATTAAGGCCCATTAAACAAAATAAAAAAAGAAAACTAAGGGCAAATCTAAATAACCAAATTTTACCCTAAACCTAGGTTTTTTCGCTACCATCTCCACTTTTCTCTTCCTTTCCTCTTCATTATTCTTCTTCTTCTTTCTTTCAGTACCTCAACTCTATACTTCTTTCTTTTTTCTTTTTTCGACATCTCAATCTTTTCTTCTTCTTTGTACTTTCTTATCTCCATCAGCTTTTTTCTTTGCCATGTCTAAAAAAATCGCCGGATTAGACACATATCCTATCTCGATACCAGTGCCGTGTCATGTCGACACCGGTACGGCAAGGCAAAACGACAAGTCCGAATAACATAGCTTAAAACCACTTCTAACATTTTCATCCCAAACACCTAAATGCTTCTCTTTAAACCACTTTAATCGAACCACTTCTCTTAATACATCCAAATGGATCCTAAGTAATCTTCCAGAAATAGACATTGGTGCATGTAATATAATTGCACAACACATTAATCGGAACAATGATGCAATCCTAATAGAGAGTGAGTGAAACATAGTTATTATTTGACTTGCTCACACAATTCTAGAAGAAAAATCACTAGTAGAGAAGCAACTAAGCCCATAGAAATCCAACCTCCACGTATGTCAAATCACAGGCATGCCAGTTGGCATGTATCTTCACAACAAGAGACATATGACCCTAACTCAAAAGCACAAAACAACATTGTAAAGTGGCTGGTGCAACAAGTCATAACATATGAAGGCATAGGTGTATGACACAATCCTCATTGTTCCACCAAGGCATCACTGAGATCTTAAAATAGCAGTTTGTAATATGCTGCCAAAAGCTAGATGCACCAAAGCATACACTTACAACCTCATTTAGATATTAGCACCACAGAGTAAGTTTGAATAGCCTTTGGTATTATGTTACATTTATTAAACATTCTTCAAGCTTACTAATATTCTTTTCTGGTTATATGAGCCAAATACAAGTCATTTCTGCACCAAAATATACTTTCTTCTCCACAAAATTAGGATTCATCCCCCAATGACCTTAAAGGTGGCCAGTATACTATCTAATAAGCATCTCATATCATATCATTTAAGGTTGATCCAACGAGCTCACAAACTAAAAAAGCCCAACTCATCGTAGGGTTAAAACAAAAAAAACATTTATTGCTTTCCTGATGTTTTCTCATGTTTTCAATAAAACCTTATCATAAAAGTTTTTTAACAATATCTTTAGTAATGTTAGTAGATGGTACTTGAAATGTTCTTTTCTTTTTTTCAAGTATTCAATCCTCACTTAACTTATGAGCTAGCTTACTTAACTTATGAACAGCTTGCAAGCTTATTAAACAAAACGCCTTTCTCAAAAAAACAAAAAATTACTATAATGCTACTACGGAAAAAAACACTTAAAATAGATTATAGGGGTGTCAATTTTTGGGCTGGCCCAAATTAGTCCAGTCCAAGTTAGTCCAACCCTAACCCAAATTGAATTTAATTCGTGTCATGAATTGCCAACCCTAACCCAAATAAAAAAAAATTCATATTGGCCCAAACTAACCCGAATTGGCCCAAACTTTTATTTATATGTATTAATTGATCTTTTCTACCTTATTTAACCTCGTATTGATTTGAAATATTGTAAATTTTCTTATAATTTTTAATCTAATTAAAATAATAAAACCTTTAAACCAAATTTAATGCATTCTAACAACATTATACATACAAATAAAAATTTTGTTACAAGTTTTTACAAAACTAAAAAGTAAAAAGTTTCAAAGTCATAAATATATTTCAAAACAATTACCTAAAATTAAAGTAAATGAATATTTTAGACTTGAACTTTATGTATTTGTGATTAGTGATAACATAATATATTTACAAAAATAACTAAGAATAATAAAATTATAAGCCAATTTGACAGTCCCATAACAAATTAATACACTCATCTAAGTACTTTATATGAAATAAGTTATGAATTCAAAAGAAAATATGACAAATCTCATTGTTAAATGAAATTCAAAAATATTTATATAATTAGCCATGTTTGTTGTTGATTAGATAATGTACAATTCTCATTAATAAATGAATAATCAATATATGAATATGAAAAAAGTTATAATAAAAATAGTAAGAAAAATACAGTAAATTTTTCATAATATAAACTACCAAACTCAGCATATAGAAAAATAATAATTCTAATAATATATAACAATAATTATAATCATTTTTTTATTTTCATGTTATTGGATTGGCTCTAACCCAACCCCACCTTGGCCCTAATTTTTTCGTATTATTCGAATTGACCAAAATTGGACCCAAATTTATTCGATTCGTATTCGATGCATGTTTTTCGATTCATGTTCGATTTGGACAATCAAGTTACAACACAAATTGACACTCTTACTTAAAAGATAGCATTTTTTTCTTAATTTATAAAAATATAATCAAAATATAATATGTATACTAACATTTTTATTCTTAAATAAAATTATAAATATTTATTTTTCAAAAATATAAATGAGCCAACTCGTGACTTTTTTAAAAGTGATTTGAACTTAGCTGAGCTACATTTCACTTAAATTAAGCTGAACCGGAGCAAACTAGACCAACTCAACTTATTTGACACTTCTACTAGTATCCTAAGTTCAAATGTTCTAGTCCAAACTAAATGGATGAATATACAAAAGTTAAACTTTTCAACAATAAAAGTAAATTACCCTACACACAAACGGGTGCTAGTTAATTATACTCCTTATACAAAAATGACTCAATATAATGACTCAAAGGATTAAAGCAATGCATTTCTACTAAGATTTTTATTAAAATAACAGAAGATTATCATGAACTAAGACATTGGGCATGTATATAACTTCAGGAAATTACGGATGCTAATAACAGACAAAATTTTGAATAAAAATTGCATAAAATTGCTAATCCATCCACTCCAACAATAAAAATACACACATATGTATCGTACACGTATTTAAAAGTAGTTGTTATGGCTATTATGATGATCTGTTGTATTTTCAATTTTTTGATTCACATGTTCTTGTGTGATTTTGTTTTGAATCCTTGAAATCTCCTTTTATCTATTAAAAAAAAAGAGGCAATGTCGAACTCCATAAGCAGTCGAACACAAATCCCACTACACAAATTACATATTTGTTTCATAAAGCCATGAACTTATTGGTTAAATGAACTGAACTACAGCTCAAACACCAAAACCATATTGTTATGAAATACTGCAAAATATATATAATACACATAGAGATAAGCATAAATTATACACAACACAAAATCGAATTCATTTTTTTTAAATACTCTGCTGAAAAATCAAGTAAGATCTTGAACTTCTTACCTTCGTTTCATTTTCTCGGCAACCAAAAGGAAGATTTTGGAAACGTAAACTAAACTAATGTGCCTTCATTTTACTCATTATTTATACTTTACACAATCAATTACCTCCGGCAAAGAACCCAACAGATCAAAAATCAAGACAGACTTAATATTAAGTGAAAAATAAATAAAACAATAAAAGAGATGTATCTAAGAAAGATGAGCAACGAACCAGCGCGTGACGTTCACCTGCTTGAAAGGAGAGACGTTGATGGTTAATAGCTTGGGAATAAAGCTGTGAAAGAGAGTTCGCTGCGCTGCAGAAGGTGGTATACGTGGTTCGATCGACCTCGTCAAGGCGCGTAGCATCTGATTTCCTCTTCTTCGCCATAGCTCAATAACACTAATTCTAAAGAGAGGATAAAAGAAATAAAAAGAGATCGAAATCTCTTTATTCTTTCTTGTTCAATTTTGTGAATAAGGAATGGGTAAAGAGGCAAAGGAAAACGATGAGGTTCTTTAGGAAAAGAAGAAAGAAAGGCATGGACGAAAAGTTGGTGGAGCCGTAGAGGAAAAGACATGACTGCACCACACTGAAAGCTTTTACACGTGGATAAAACGTGGCTGCATAGCGTGTTGTGACGTAGGGCCCTACATAGAGTAATGGTATGAAAAACATTTTAAGAAACTATTACACCATTTTATATATATATATATATATATATATATATAACAATTTTTAAAATTTTAATAAAATCTAAAAACAATGGTTACAAATATATAAACTTTGATACATGCATAAAACGTGGTTGCATAGCTACGTGTGAAGTAGGACACTAGATAGAGTAATTTCGCATTATATCATTAGTCATAAATATTATTATTAAATAAAAATTATTTAAGAATACCATCATCTATTATGTGTAAATTATCTAATAATTTTATAAAATTTAATAATTATTTTTATTAAATTAAATTGTGTTACTTACCTATCGATAATATATATCATTATTTTTATAGATTAGATTTTAATAAAATTTAGAGAATAATTAGATTAGTATTGAGTTGAATAATAATAAGTATTTAATAAATAAATCACTTTATAACATTACTGACACAAAATCAACATAAACATAAAGAACACAAGCATTTTTTGAATCTCCCTTTCCTCCCTTGTTTTATTCAATAAATTTTTATTATAAAATATTTTTCACTCATAAGATCTTATAGATGAGCATCTAAATACAGTATATCAACATATCTGATATCATGCTGACAAGGTACCATTCTGACTTTTCGTTGTTGTTTGCTTTCACGGTTCAAAGGAGGTATCATCGCTCCATTACATTCAAAGCATTTTAAGGGATGACCTCTTGGAAACTACGTCGATAGTCACTCGAGTTGGTGCGTAGATATCGTCACGTAACTTGCCAAATTGATCATGAAAAATTGCACTTGAAACTCCATGGTTAAAATATCGGTAGTTGATCACCGGATTGAAAATGGAAGGAGATGGTATTCTCTTCTAGATTTTGTCGAATGAAGTGTACATTCAACCCATGTGCTTTGTGCGGTCGTGTTGTGCAGTTGAGATATGGTCATTGTGCTTGTTGTCCTGAAGCCTCGTTCCATCACTTGGACCAAAACCAAGGATTCATCAGGATTCTCAACCAAATTAGCTCACGTAACAACTTTAGTGATGCCCGATAAACTCGTGAAGCCTTTAGACAGAAGGGCTACCATATTTTGCTTTTTGCTTTTACTTCCATATTATTACCAAATTACCTCCAACGAGGTAAAATATCCGTGGATTTTCGATCATGATATCTCTGCCCGATCAGAATACGTAATTCCGCTTTCTTGGGTGTTCATTTTTCTTGAAGAAAATTCCTACAACGGAGTACCTTTTAGGTACACGAGAATTCTACAGCATGGCTTCCATATGATGCTGACTTGGAGCACGAACGACTTACTAAACTCACGATATGCTTATATACGGTCTAGTATGAGACAAGTAAATGAGTTTGCCATGTACCAATCGCCGGTATCTCTCTTTTATTGGCGGGTTCTTGAGTCGGGAACTCACGTAACTTAAGGTTTTGGACAACGGGGTATCAATGGTTTGCGTCGAAGCATTCAGTTTCGGTTAGCAAATCTAGTACATATATTTAGTTGGGACAAAGATATACCTTGCTTGGACCTTACCACTTCTTGAGAAAATATTTCGGTCCACCTAAGTCCTTCATTTCAAAATCTTTAGAGAGTCTCTTCTTGGACTTTCTATCTCATCTAGATCATCACCGGGATTATCGTATCGTCTACGTATATAATTAAGACATCTATCTTTTCATGTCCCTTCTGTAAAACAAAGTATGGTCGAGAATCAACTTTGAGAATACCCGTATTTTCTCACAAAGCACTCTGCAATTTTCAAACCATGCTCACAGGAGATTGTTTTAACCCGTATAGTGCTTTTTCCAATTTGCGAGACCAACTGTTGAGACCACTAAATGGTTGTACCGGGTGTGGAATCTCGTATAAATCTCCTCTTCAAGATCACCATGAAGGAAAGCATTATTTACATCGAGCCGATGCAAAGGCCAATCAAGATTAGTGCGAGAGATAATAGAATTCGATGGTATTCAACTTAGCTTGGTGAGAAGGTTTCTTGATAATCAATACCCATATTTTTGTGTAAAACCTCTAGCAACTAATCTAGCTTTATCTGGGTCGACCAACCCATTTGGACCGTACTTTACGAAATACCCAACACAACCTACCGTTTTTCTTCCTTTGGTAAACTTACCAACCGCCGTGTGTGATTTTTTCTAATGCCTCCATCTCCATCCTTATAGCATCTAGCCAGGGGATCACTCATCGCTTCTTCAATTTTTACGGAACCCGAAACGAAGCAAGAGTAAGCGTCGAACTCCTTTAGAGAATTGGCGAGTGTTGCAATTTGCTACAAACTTACCCTAATCGCGTAATTTCCTCCACTTGTCTTCATCGTGAACGACAGGAGGTTTGCCCATGTTATGTTTGTCGGTGTCTATAACTGTGTTAGAATTATCTAGAAATTCGAGTTGAGTTACCTCGTTTTCGGGAGATTGGCCAGTGGTGAGGTAAAGATCGTATCATTTGTCTACTCACTTTCGGGCTCGGCATCAACAGATGGATCAAGAGCGAAATGGTCCGGGCCAATAGCAATTAGTGATTATTGATGGCAATTGGTACCGGATTCTGGTTCTAGGTTGATTCACTATGGTTTGTTCGGCGAGATTCCGATATCTTATTAAGTAGACGGAGACTTTCATTCGTAGAGAAACTCTCCCACGAGAATGATACGTGTCCTTTCTAAAAAACTCTCTAATTCGGAAAGTGACATCCATAGTAACAAAATAACTTTTTAGAAACAGGATTGAGACATTTATAGCCCTTTCCGATTTTGACCATATCGAGAAATACTGCATCTCTCGCGCATGTGGTTTGAGTTGGGCGTTAATGCTTTTGTGAACAAATGCAACACACCCAAATACTTTTGGTGGGAGGTTAAGGATTGATGGTAGCGTACGTCTGAAGAAAGTACTTGAAGTGGAGTTTGAAAATTTAGTACATTGGATGGCATACGATTAATTAGGTATCTTTAAATGACGGCCGTGATCATAGGTTTGTGGAGCAGTATTCTCAAGTAACATAATTTGTTTCTAAGACATGTTCCGTTTTTCCGCTACTCCGTTTTGTTGTGGAGTACCGACCTGACTTGTTTCATGAATTATACCTTTAGAGTTAAGAAATTCTCGAAGTATGCTATTGACAAACTCACTCCATTTCACTTCTCGGAATCTTAATGTTTTTATTAAATTGATTTTGCACCATGTTAAAAAAGATTTAAAGACATGTGTCACTTCATCCTTTCTTTTAAGAACATACAAGCAAGTCATCCTAGTACAATCATCTATAACAACACAAACCATCTATTTCCCGGAGGATGAATTAGCAGGGATGGACCCCAAACATCCGAATGAACCAAATCAAAAATAGTTGTTCTCTTTATCCAAACTACTTTCGAAAAAGACACGAGATGACTCTTGGCTTTAATACGGGTTTCACAATCAAAGTTTTTATTCTCACAACCAGAAAAATAAACTTGGATAAAGTTTTCTTAAATACCGAAAGATGGATATCCTAGTCTCTTATGCCACGTCGGATATGAGAGATCCGATTCTTCGAGGAACCTTTAGAAAAATGAGCCTTTCCAGGTCACCATGTGTCGTCAAATGATACAATCTTCCTCTTCAGTACCACGACCAATAATCTCCTTTGTGAGAAGATCCTGAAATATACAAAAGCGAGGATACATGAGAACGCGGTCTGAATTTGGTTCTCAAAAATCGACCATGAGATAATAATTTAGTTGATAGGGAGACAAGTAAAGTATTTGATAAAGTGAGAGAAGGTGAGCAACATCTCGGCACCCCACGTCACAGGATATGTTTCTCCATTGGCATTGACTATCATTGTTCTCTTGGTGAGGAACTCTTTACTAGATCCTTTTGAGTAGGTCATATGATCGGTTGCCCACGAATCGATTGTCGGTCAAACTTATCGGTATGATAACTATTAGAAACAAAAAACTTTTACCTTCCAGGTTCTTTGTTCTCAGGTGGTAAGGCGAGTAGCCACCCCGGCGAAAGCGAAAGGCTGTTTGCTTGAGTCGGTTCACTAATAGTCGGTCCAGCGAGGCCAGGCTTCGATGAAATGCTCACTGGTGACTATTTATTGCCTTCACCGCATGCTTAAGCGGCAATCTCCCTGCCTCTTCTTCTTCCTTCGATCTTTCCAACACGGTGGGTAGCCAATTAACTTGAAACACTTATCTCTAGTATGTTTTGGGTTATGACGGTAAGTACACCCAATGATCGGACAGTTTGATTTGAAATCGAGGTTTGTTCATGACTAAATTTCGGTCTCTTGCTAAGCGTAACCATAGAAGGTTGATTCCACTCCCATTTTGTGTAACATTCTTGGTGACGGTTTTCTTATACGAACCAATGCAAAGGCTTGCTCATTGTGGAGGAAAAGGTTTTTGTTGTAAGATCGTTGCCGGATAGAGTCAATGGGTCATCTAGACCCATTAGGAAGGTTAATACACGGTCATAACAAGAGAATTGTGTTTTCAATATCAACTAGAGAGGTCATAGGGTTTGGCCTACGTACATCTAACTCCTTCCATAACCCACATGGTGGGTGTAATAAGCCTGTTGGACCATGGCTTGTTTGACTCGATTAACCCTTCTTTCGGTTCAGTATTGGGTCGGGTCATCTCCATCAAAAGGTTGTTCTTGCCCGGGTCGAACTTCTTTGGCCGTAGAGAAAGGGAGAAAGTTACCTAAGAAGGGATCGTGGATTCGATCATGTAGTCTTTAACCCGAGAGTCTTCCATACCAGCAGTAACTTTTATCACTTGTAGTGGTTTGAGAGTCGAACCATCGTAGCCAAGTTTACCCTTCCGACGGCTTCATTTTCAACATGCGACCCGCAGTTAAAGTTCTTCGCATCAAGTTTGATCGTCATAGCGGAACTGAGCCCATCAGGATTGGAATCACCCGTCTTGTGTTGGAATAGTTGTGACAAGGTGGCGGATAAACTCTCTTAAATGAGAACCGCTTCAGATTTTTCTTCTTTGTCAAAACTTCCATCATTTCCAGACATTTTTTTTCTTCTCTCAAGGACAGTTAGTAAATCACACTTTTACCGTACTTCCGATGGATGGATCAAAAGTTACACCTCTTTTCGTGAAGCATGCTCAAAATGCTCAAAATGCTCACAAATGCTCACAAATGCTATAGAGAACAAAGGGACTATAGAGAAACAGGGACCCGATTTGGCTACTGTAGTACTCGAAAATGCGTGACCGTGCTCACGATACCATGACACAACATCAGCGAAACATAAAGAACATAAGCAACTCGAATCTCCCCTTACCTCCTTGTTTTATTCAATAAATTTCTATTACAAAATATTTTTCACTCATAAGATCTTATAGATGAGCATCAATCTCATCTATAGTATATCGACATATCTGACATATCATGGAGAAGATGCACTACAGCTTTTGTGTTGTTTGCTTTCTGGTTCCAAGTAGGCTGTCTGCTGCTCCCATTACATTCCCATCATTTTAAGGGATGATCTCTTGGAAACTGCTTCAATAATTACTACATTATTTAGATTTTAATAAAATATATTCAACTATAATAAATATTATTTAAGTAGTTTTAATACCCTGCTAAATAAAATTAATCTAATTCTATAAGCCGCACGCAGTGGGCACAGTGTACATTTGTTTTATATATATATATATATTAATTAATAACTCTGCATAAAGATATTACATATGTGGGGAGGTAATTAACTCTTGTAAACTAAAAGAACACTCCTTATTTTCATCAAAAGCACATTTTATTAGGGAATGAGCGATATAACTTCTTTCTCTTGGAATCTAGATAGCAGAAAAAACATCAAAAGAGCTTAATATCAAAAAGCTTCTCCCAAGACATCGAAGAATGTTTGTTTTGTAGAAAGGATACGACATTAAGACAATCTTCTTCTTCAAGTATTAATCTTTTCATGCCTAATGCATTAGCCATTCTAATTGCTAGAGTTGTCTCTCTTGCTTCAATGATTTCTGCAGAATCTGCCTCTAGTAATTTTATCCAAACACGAAAAAATTGTTTATTTGATCAGGAACAATAACAACAATAAAATCAGTTTCATTTTTATAATCTCCATCAAAAGAGAATTTGAAACAATTATCAGGAGATTTTTTTCACTTAATAAGATCACTATCGATCCAAATAGAGAATCCATTTTAAAAGACCGAAAACTTCTTCTCAAGAACATGATGTTGGAGTGTGTTGGAAAAACAAGGTGTAGAAGTATGATAGACAACATACATGTTTTATGGAGCACAAAAGTATGGCAGACAACATCAATATTTAGTGGAGCATTTGTTATATTTATTAGTATATATATATTTGTATATGAAAATATATGAAAAATAGAGATGAAGTGATACTGATTAATAACCAATACCACATTTTATCATGTTATCAAAACAATGGTTATTGCTGACTTAACAAAATAAATAGCTACCTGATCATCGACGTTGGTACTCTTTGTCTCCTCGACAGGGGGTTTCTGATCTGTTTTTTGTCTCTATGCTTGTAGGTTGTTACTTCTTCGATTTTTTTGGCTAAATGGTGCTTGTTGCGTAATCATTGGAGCCGTAGCAATTCTATTTTCTCAGAAACGTGAATCGCAAAGATGAACAGTGCCGTGCCATAGAAGCAGTTCTAAAAAAAATCAAAATGAACGTCTTTTAGGCGAGAGGCCCCTTAACGTCACTGTGCACCTTGGTTTGTATATCTGGCTGGAAAAAAACCGATTAGTTTCAATATTGAAAAAAAAAACCCTACCAGTGTTGCAACCATCTAGTATCTAGAGTCTCCATTTCTGCTCAGCGTCAGTTCCGCCCTCGTGACCTCAACAGAACCCTTCAGGGAGCCGTTGCAGTCTCCCTACATTTCACGCCATTTCTGCTCGTTGGAGCTGTCGCAGTTCCCCAACATCGCTTGCTCGTTGGGGCTGTTGCAGTCTCTCTACGTACCAGGTGGTGCTGCCATCGTCGTGAGCGTGGAGAAAACTTGAAACGCAGACAAAAAGAAGAGCGCTCCGGAGAGAACGCGAATGGAATTTTTTTTAGGGTTACAGTTTTAATTTTTATATTTATATATTGGCTGTAAAAAAAGGAAGAAAAGGAAGAAAAAAATTTAGATTTCATGACAGAATCTAGAGATTTAACCACTAATTTTATATTGGAAGATTTGACGACAAAAATGACGGAAGTTCTAACTAGAGCTCAGATCACCTCACAACCTCCACTAACTGAAGCGTCGACTACTCCCATTAGTATCAAGTTGGGAGGATCCAACTATGCCTTGTGGTCCCAGATGGTGGAAATGTATATCTCTAACAAAGACAAACTGGGATATATTAATGGGGATTTTCCTCAACCTCCTGAAACCGACCCCTTATTCAGGAGATGACGTATTGAAAATGCCATTGTCAAAGGATGATTGATCAATTCGATGGACCCCTCCTTGATTGTAAATTTTATTTGATTCCCAACTGCGAAACAGGTTTGGGATTCTACTGCTACCACCTACTATAATGGGACAGACACGTCTCAAGTGTATGATCTTCGCCGTCGAGTTACTCGTATGAAGCAGGCGGGTGGATCTATTGAAAAATACTACAATGACCTTCAAGGGTTGTGGCAAGAAATTGATTTCTGTCATCCTAATCCAATGGAGTGTGCGACTAACATACAAAAATACAACTCCATCGTACAGGAAGATCGAGTGTATACCTTCCTTGATGGACTTGATGACAGACTAGATAAAACTCGAAGTGATGTGCTTCAAATCAAACCATTCCCTACGGTGAAACAAGCCTATGGATTCATCCGTAGGGAAGAGGTCTGACAGACCGTGATGATTACGGGTGCAGATACGACACCTGGAGCGGTTATGGCTTTCAAAGGGATCAAGGGACACCATAATCCATTGCCACCAAAACCAGGAACGTTTTTGGGTAGCAAGAAATCCATTGGAAATCCACCATCTATTGACATGAAATGCGGCCATTGTGGAAACTCCAAACACACCCGTGAAAACTGCTTCAAACTACATGGGTATCTAGAATGGTGGAATGATCTTCAATCACGAAAGAAACGGGAAACCACTGGGCGAGCCACTGTGGCTACCAATAATGCATCATTATCCCTTATTCCTCAGGCCGAATCTTCCCAGGATCTAGGTATTTCAAGTAAAGCATTTCACATCTCTACTCGTAGTGATAATGAGGATTGGATTCTAGACTCTGGAGCTACAGATCATATGACATTTGACCCAAAAGATCTCTCCAATACAACCCAGCCGCGACGGAGCCGTGTTGCCAATGCCAATGGGGTCACTTATCCAGTTACAAGGGCTGGAACAGTGACTTTATCTCCTTCATTATCATTATCTAATACATTACTTGTACCCTTTCTTTTAAACAGACTAATGTTTGTAAGTCAGGTCACTTCAGATCTTAACTATGTAGTATTGATGTATTCTACTTTTTGTCTTCTACAGGATATTCTCACCAAGGAGATCATTGAGCGTGATACTAAGAGAGGAGGGTTATATTATGTGGATGACCTCAGTTCAGGAAGAGCCAATCACATGCAACACACCATTAGTAACAAGGAATGACAGATTTGGCTATGTCATCGTCGATTTGGGCATCCATCATTTGGGTATTTAAAGCACCTACTCCCTAGTTTATTTTCAAATATCACACACTCAGATTTCAAATGTGATACTTGTATCTTAGCAAAAAGTCATAGGTCGTCTTATCCTATGAGCATGCATAAAAGTATGACTCATTTTGCTTTAGTACATTCTGATGTTTGGGGACCTTCCCCGGTCACTATGTCATAGGGTCATCGTTGGTTTGTATTTTTTGTTGATGATTGTACACGAATGACATGGATTTATCTTCTCAAACATAAAGATGAAGTATTTTCTATGTTTCACTTGTTTCACACCATGGTTCAGACACAATTTTCTGAAAAAATTAAGATTCTTAAGTCTAATAATGAAGGGGAGTATGTTAATCAACAATTTTGGACATACTTGGACAACCATGGTATTCTCCATGAAACCTCGTGTTCACAAACCCCACAACAGAATGGGATTGCAGAGAGGAAGAATAGGTATATTTTAGAAACTGCTCGTGCCTTACTAATTGGTGCGCACATGCCTAGTAGATACTGGAGTGATGCTGTTACTACAGCTGTGTATCTACTGAACCGTATGCCCATAAAAACCTTACATTTTCAGACTCCATTAAAGGTGTTATCTGATCATGTTCCCTTGCCTACTATTTTGATGCTTTCGTCCCGAATTTTTGGATGTGTTGCTTTTGTCCACCTCCATAAAAATCAACGAACTAAGTTGGATTCATGTGATGTCTGATGTGTATTATTGGGGTATGGCGTACAAAAAAGGGATACCGATGCTACGATCCTATTACTAAAAGAACCTACATTACCATGGATGTCACTTTCCTAGAATCTGAATGGTTTTTCCCATCATCAGTATCCAATTACCCTCTTCAGGGGGAGAGTTATGGTGAAGAACGGAATTGGCTTGATGTTGAAGTATTAGACATTAGTAACAATCCGACATACTCAGATAATGCCAACAATATGGATGAGCCAGTTCCTAGACCCAAACTTGAACCTCCAAGAACTGAAACTAAAGTAGTAACTGAATCTCCAGAAGATGAAATGGTTTATGCACCCTTCCACTCTCTAGTACCCAATGATCCTCCTACTGAGAATACTCCTGAGGTAAGCTATCCTATCACACCTTTACAAACTAATGCTATAGATACATCTGTTAGTTATGTTCTACCTTTCAGACACAATAAAGGCAAACCTCCAAATCGATACTCCCGAGAAAGAAAAGAACGACAATCCAAATATCCAATAGCCAATTATGTATCTACTCAAGGGTTACCAGAACCTATCAAGGCTTTTACATAAACACTCTCCTCATGTCAAATTCCAAATAGCATTGAAGAAGCCTTATTTGATCCAAAATGGGCTCAAGCTATAAAAGAAGAATTTGAGGCATTACAGAAAAATAACACATGGGTATTAAGCAAGTTGCCTCAAGGGAGGAAGATGGTAGGATGCAAGTAGATTTTCTCCATTAAGTATAAAGTAGATGGGTTAGTTGATCGATACAAGGTGAGGTTAGTAGCAAAAGGATATACACATAAACATGGGATAGATTATCAGGAAACCTTCTCACCTATGGCTAAACTAAAAACTGTTAGAGTTTTGTTATCTCTTGCAGCAAATTTAGATTGGCCATTACACTAACTTGACGTAAAAAATGCCTTCCTTCATGGTGATCTTGAAGAAGAGATTTACATGGATATCCCACCAGGATATATTGTTACATTAGGAAAAGAAACTGCCTGTAGATTACAACGAGCATTGTATTGACTAAAACACTCACCTCGAGCATGGTTTGGTAGGTTGAGTTCAGCAATGAGGAAATATGAGTTTCAACAAAGCAACTCTGACCACACTCTGTTCCTAAAACATCGACGGGGAAAAACAACAGCCCTTATAGTATATGTAGACGACATGATCATTACAGGGGATGATAAAGAAGAAATCTCTAGACTTCAAGAACGACTGTCAAATAAGTTTGAAATGAAGAACTTAAGAGGGCTCAAATACTTCTTAGGCATTGAGGTAACAAGATTAAAACATGGCATATTTCTTTCCCAAAGGAAATATACTCTAGACCTACTAGCAGAGGCATGATTACTCGATTGTAAACCTGTCGATATTCCGATGGTCCAAAATCATAAACTTGGAGAATATGAGGACCAAGTACGAGGAGATAAACAGAGATATCAACGGTTAGTAGGTAAACTCATATATTTATCTCATACTCGACCTGATATTGCTTATGTTGTGAGTGTCGTGAGTCAGTTCATGCACTGCCCCAGTGAAGACCATATGGATGCTGTCATGTGAATACTTCATTATTTAAAATCTTCCCCTGGAAAAGGACTTATGTTTTCAAAGAATGGTCAATTGAAAGTCGTTGAATATACAGATTCGGACTCGGCATGGAATATCAAGGATAGGAAATCTACTGTTGGGTACTTTACTTTTGTGGGGGGCAATCTTGTTATATGGAGGAGCAAGAAACAGAAGGTTGCCTTGTCTAGTGTTGAAGCTGAATTTCGAGGAATGGTCAAGGGAATATGTGAGCTCCTTTGGTTGAAAAAACTCCTAATTGAGATTGGTGTTGCTCCTAACTCTGAAATGAACTTATTTTGTGATAACAAAGCGGCTATTGCCATCTCCCACAATCCAGTCCAACATGATCGCCCAAAGCATGTTGAAGTGGATCAGAACTTCATCAAACAGAATCTTGAAGAAAAAATTATTCAACTTCCATTTGTTAAATTAGAAGATCAATTGGCTGATATACTCACAAAATCCGTGTCTGCAAGAAACTTCTACAACTCACTTGACAAGTTGGGCATAAGAGATATATATGCACCAACGTGAGGGAGAGTGTTGGCGTGTGTTGGAAAAGCAAGGTGCAGAAGTATGATAGACAACATCCATGTTTTATGGAGCACAAAGTATAGCAGACAACATCATTGTTTAGTAGAGAATTTGTTATGTTTCTTAGTATATATATATATATATATATATTTTGTACATGAAAATATATAAAAAATAGAGATAGAGTGGTACTGATTAATAACTAATACCATATTTTATCACATGATACTTTTATGAAAGTCAGGTTGCTCGTTTCTGAAAACTTTATTATTCTGCATGTTCCAAATGTATATTGTAAAGTAATCACAACAACAATTGTGAATTCCTGCTTTTGTTTCTTTTCTTTAATCAAGACATCAAGAGTTGTTAGAATGAGTGATCAATCGTTTCCTCTTCACGTCCACATAATTGCAATCTTTTGAAATCATTGGGATAAATCTTTGTAAGTTGAAAGACACAGGCAAAACATAAGTTAAAAGTCTCCAAATAAAAATTTATGCCTTTAATGAAGTTTGGAGGCCCAAAGCAAGTTTCAAACTGGTTTTGGATTACTTAGATTGGGATTAACCTTTGACAAAAGATAATAAGTAGATTTAACAGAAAAATTATCTGACTTATTAGAAATCCAAATGAGCTTGTCTTGTAAATTTTCATTAAGACTCCTCAATCTACTAGTAAGATTTAAAACAGTTATATCAAATAACTGTTCAAATCAAACCCTAATTCTGACCAAAATTCGAAAGAGCCAACTGAGCCACAAAAATTGAGTGCAACATTTCTTCTATTCTTGGTTTGATATGAGCAGTTAAATTTTTCAAACCAGGAATCCAAGGATGTTTTAAGACAGATATAGAAGTTCCATTACCAATGTGATAACACACTCCTTGCTTAATTATAAGCTTGGTTCTACAGATGCCTTTCCATGTATATGAATCAAGATTTTTATTGCTTGTTTCCAAAAAGGATTGTCTCTGATAGTATTTCAGGGTGATGACCTTAAACCATAATTTATTTTCACATGCAGTCATTTCTAATCCAATTTTGAGAGGAGTGCAAGATTTAAATTATGAAAAGATCTGAAACCTAAGCCTTTTTTATTCTTTGGCTTACAAATGGAGGGCCAATTTTTGAAATCACAATAATGAGTACTATTGGGATTTGAGTTCCACAAAAAAAAATTATGATTGAATCAGCTTTCTTGTACACATTTTTTGGAACCTTGAAAATACTCATTGTATAAATAAGAATTGATAGTAAAGCTGAACTGATTAGAGTGACCTTACCTACATGAGATAAGAATTTAGCTCTTCATCCTTCTGTCCTACTTGCCAGTGTTTGAATAATTTTATTAAAATCACTGCTCTTATTTATACGGAGAAATAAAGAATTACCAAGATAATTAATATTACTATCAAAACCTTAAATATTCATTTGGGTTGAAATCAATCGTTTTGTATCTTTTGAAGCATTTTTTGAGAAAAACACCATAGATTTTGTAAAGTTTGGGCTTCTGATAACTCTCCATATAAATATATCAATCTTTTAAATTCATTAGCTTCCTCTTGATTTTCTTTTCCAAACAACAGTATATCATCAGTATAGAAAAGATGGGAAATAGGAATGTTATTTCTTGAAAATTTAACAACATGGATTTTTCCTTTATTTTATGATTTAGCTATTAGTCTTGAGAGGACTTCAGCACCAATAATGAATAAGTATGGAGATATCCCCAATAATGAATAAGTATGGAGACAAATAATTACCTTATCTCAACACTCTTCAAGGGATAATAGATCCATCATGAGACCCATTTAGCATAATGGTATAAGAAATTGAAGATAGATAGAATTTAATCATATCAAGAAATTTTTGGCAAAAGTCACATCTTTTCAAAACCTCCAGAATCAAGGTCCATTTCATCTTGTCATACGCTTTTCTCATGTCATTTTTGACTCCTATAATGGATTGCTTTCCTTTTTTTCTTGATATGATGAACAATTTTTTGGGAGATAATTATATTTTCAGAAATTCACCTATTTGGTTCAAAAGCAACTTGAAAAGGTGATATTAACTTATCAAGCAGTTGTCTCATTCTATTAACTAATTTTTTTAAAATAATCTTATATAAGACATTGCATAAACTGATGGGTCTGTAATGTAATAAGCTTAAATGGTGATTTCTTTTCTATAAAAGAACTATCATAGTTTGATTAATTTCCTTATGAAGGGTGCCAGTTCTAAAGAAATCCTGAACAAATGAGATCACATCACCTTTGACAATGTGCCAATGTTTCTTGTAGAAGACAACGGACATGCCATCACAATTAGGGCTTTTAAATTATGAATGCTCCAAAATGCATTTCTAATTTATGGAGGTTCAAGAATTTTACAAAGTACCTCATTTTCTTGTTTGGAAATGCATTCTTGGAACAAATCATTCAGGATGTCAGAATGGCTGTGATTCCTACTAAGGAAAAGATCCCTGAAATAGTGAACCATGTGGCTTCTTATTTGTTCCCTTTCCTATAATCAAATACCTTCATCACTTCGTAAAGCATGGATCATGTTTTTCTTTCTTCTAAAGATAGTGGAGAGATGAAAAAAATTTGATTTTTTCTCCCCACTTTGAATCCAAATTTCTTTTCATTTCTGTCTCCAAATGGATTCCTATTTGTGTAAGAGCTCTTCTAGTTCCTGTTTGAGAGATTGAATATAGTCCCAAATTGTATCAAGTGACTCATCAGATTGTAGCTCTAGTTGTTTTTCCTCAAGATTTTTGATTTTAACTTGACAAAGACCAAAATAATCTTTATTCCAAGCTTTTAGTCTATATGCAGTTTTGGAAAACTTTTTGCAAAGTTGTAAGGAAGGAGAGCCTGAAACTGGTTGTATCCATGAGTGCTCAATTATAGTTTTACAAGTTGGATCCTTGCACCAAGCTTCACAAAATCTAAAAGCACAAGGCAAAAAAGAAGCATCTTTGTGAGTATCCAACAGAATTGAACTATGATCTGAAACTGTGAAAGCATTATTGTGAACTCTTGCATTTGGATGTTTTAATAATCAGCGGGAGCTTGAAATTGCTTTATAAAGTTTTTTTCTTTTTTTAAGAAGAACCATGCCAGTGAATTTGGGCCAAGAAGCTCCCAAGTCAATAGCACCAAAATTATCCAATAAATCCTTAAGGTAGCTTTTAAATAAATTGAAAGTTCTTCCACCCAATTTTTCAAAATCATCAATTATTTCATTAAGGTCTCCAATTAACACCCATTCACCAGCCAAGTAAGACCAAAACATATATTTTTCATATGCATAGGGAGTAGCATGTACAAAATATAAGAACCCTTTTTTCAGGCAATCATCCATATTGCTTACTTTTACAGCTAGTACTCTTTCATATTTTTCCAACACACAAAAATCTACTCCTTCTTTAGCATACAAAGCATAACCACCGTTAAGTTTAGTAACAGCACTAATAACAAAAATGTTGAATATTGGCTCTAAAAGTAACAAATTAGTGG
Source organism: Hippophae rhamnoides (assembly GCA_033030585.1). Lineage (NCBI taxonomy): Eukaryota > Viridiplantae > Streptophyta > Magnoliopsida > Rosales > Elaeagnaceae > Hippophae > Hippophae rhamnoides. The sequence goes on along the minus strand of CM065430.1, from coordinate 39,058,675 downwards.
CATAATTTAGGGAAATTAGTGGCATAATTTGTGACATGATTTAAGGAAATTAGTGGCATAATTTAAGGAAATTGGTGGCCTAATTTAAGGCTTAAATTATGGCACAATTTAGGGAAGGGAGCCTTTCTTCATCTATAAATAGGGAAGAGTTCATGCATTGAAGAACAAGGCAAAAATCAGAAAAAATCAGAGAGAGTATAAGCAAACTCAAAGAGAGAAAATACTTGTGAGTTTGGGGAAACACTTGAGAGATATTATTAGTGAGGAAATCTGTATCTGTATTCTGTATATTTCCTACTCAGTTCAAATAATATCTGCTGCCTCCCGTGGACCTAGGCGAATTACCAAACCACGTAAATTCTGTGTGTTCATTTTATCGCTTTGATATATTCATATACCGCTATTTATTGCTTCCGCCCACAACAAATTGGTATCAGAGCCAAATATAGCAGTATTATATATCAAATCGAAGCTCTCGACGATACGAACGCAACGGTGAAAGAATCGCTCAAATCGGAAATCAGAATCACCGCCAGAAGCTGCCGGAGTCCTGTTGCCAGCAACTGAGTCAATTCACCGAGTTTGACCGAGTCAACTCAGTCACTAGTGATATTTGGACCGAGTTGGTCTGTTTTTCATCCATTTTCAACTGAGTTGGATCTATTCCTAGCTAATTGGACCATTCTAGATTCAACTACGGACTCCGTTTTTTCAAATAAGGTATAAAATTTGGAAAAACACTGTTTTAAGTTGTAAGTGCAAAATTTCTATTATCAGTTTGTACTTATGGCTGATAAAGGAGAGATCGAAGAAGGTGAACAAGTTGACCATAGAATTTATGGCAAACCAAGTTCTACTCGAAGAACTATGTTGTCCAACGCAAAGTTTGAGGTGGAGAAATTCGACGGCACCAATAACTTTGGCATGTGGCAATGTGAAGTATTAGATCTATTGTTCCGAGAAGGATCTAATATAGCCTTGGAGACTAGGCCAGGAGATTATTCAAATGAAGATTGGAATTATGTCAACCGACAAGCTTGTGGTACAATTCGACTGTGCTTAGGAAAAGATCAGAAGTACTTTGTCATGAAAGAGAATGTAGCCGCAATTCTCTGGAAGAAACTAGAGGACAAATACATGACGAAAAGTATTGAGAACAGACTCTACTTGAAGAAGAAACTTTTCCGTTTCCAGTACAAGAAAGGTACCCCTATGATTGAGCACTTAGATAATTTCAATAAAATTTTGGCCGATCTGCAAAATTTAGATGTTGAAATTATCGATGAAGATAAAGCTTTGTTGTTGTTGAATTCATTACCTGAGAGCTATGAGCATTTAACCACAACCCTGTTATATGGAAAGGATGAGGTTAAGTTCATAGATGTTTCAAATGCTTTGGTAAATAACGAGTACCGGAAGAAGGATCAACATGATCATAGAGACTCAATATCAGAAGCATTGACGACGGCACGGAGGTAGGACTAACAACAAAAAATCTGGCGGATCAAATAATAGGGGTAATCTAGATCAAAGTCCAGAGGAGAGTCATCCAGAAGACGTCCTGCGAAGGACGAGTGTGCCTATTGTCACCAGAAAGGGCACTGGAAGAAAGATTGTCCAAACAAGGACAAGTCAAATGCAAATGTTGCACAGAAGGCTGATGAAGATGAAGAATCAGCATTTTCAGTTTCATCGTCAAAAACCTACTCAGATAAGTGGATCCTTGATTCTGGATGTTCTTATCATATATGTCCAAACAGACATTGGTTTTCGAGTTTTGAAGAGCTCGATGGAGGAGTTGTGCTTATGGGCAACGACAATGCCTGTCAGACAAAAGGGATCGAAACAATACGACTAAAGATGCACGATGGTACAATCAGACGACTTACAAATGTAAGGTATATTCCTGACCTAAAGAAAAACCTTATTTCTTTAGGTGTTCTAGATTCTGATGGTTACAAGGTAACATTGGAAAATGGAGTCTTGAAAGTTGTACGAGGTGCATTTGTAGCAATGAAGGGTACTCGGAAGGCGAACTTGTATTTCCTAGATGGGTGTACAGTTACAGGAAGGACAACTGTCTCAAGTAGTTCTGAAGAAAAGGCAAATGATTCTTCCCGCCTGTGGCACATGCGCTTAGGGCATGTCGGTGAAAAGGCTTTGCAAGGCTTAATGAAGCAAGGTCTTTTGAAAGGTGCCAAGACTGGAAAGTTTGATTTCTACGAGCATTGTGTAATGGGAAAACAAACAAGAGTCAAGTTCGGCACTGCCATTCATCGTACTAAGGGATCTCTTGATTATATTCACACGGATGTTTGGGGACCTTCCAAGAATGCTTCACTTGGAGGTAAACGTTGGTTTGTGACTTTTATTGATGATTTCTCTAGATATGTCTGGATATACATTATGAGTCACAAAGATGAAGTTCTGGATATCTTTCTTAAATAGAAGAAAATGATCGAGACTCAGACAGGCAGGAAGATTAAAAGTCTCATATCTGATAATGGTGGCAAGTATAAATCAAATCCTTTCTTTAAAGTTTGTCAAGATGAAGGGATAATCAGACATTTTTCAGTTCCTCGTACACCACAACAGAATGGAGTTGCAGAACGAATGAATCGTACTTTGGTTGAGAAAGTTCGATGTATGCTATCTCATTCCAAATTGAGCAAGGCATTTTGGGCTGAGGCTTTGTCATATGCAACTCATATAGTCAACAGACTTCATGCGACTGCATTAGATGGAAAAACTCCTAAGGAGGCATGGTCTGGACAATCTTCTACTGATTATGATTCATTGCGAATATTTGGATGTCCTGCATATTTTCATGTTAGTGAATCCAAACTGGATCCGAGAGCAAAGAAAGTTGTTTTCTTGGGCTTTAAGGAAGGAGTTAAAGGATTTCGAATTTGGTGTCGTGAATCCAAGAAGATCGTCTTAAGCTGAGATGTTACATTCGACGAGTCTGTTATGCTGAGACAAAAAAATTCGGAGAAAGAGAATGAAAGTCCAAATACTCTTTCTAAGGTGATGCTTGAGACTTCGGAAGATCCAGAAAAGATTGCACCAATTACCAATCGTGGTAAAGATGAAATTGATGATCAAGAAGATATCTCAGTTGAGGTGGAGGTTCTCTCACCATCACCACCGATTAATCAGCAGCCAGAATCTATTGCCACTACTCGACCGAGAAGGGAGATTAGGAAGCCTACCAGATACACAGACATGGTAGCATTCGCACTTCCAATAATTGATGATGATGTCCCATGCACTTATAGAGAAGCCGTGCAAAGAGTTTATAGTATGAAGTGGAAAATGGCAATGGATGAAGAGATGAAGTCTCTACATCAGAATCAGACTTGGGAGTTGATTCAACTTCCCAAAGGAAAGAAAACTATTGGTTGAAAATGGGTCTATGCCAAGAAGGAAGGTGCTCCTGGTAAAGACAACATCAGATACAAAGCCAGACTGGTAGCAAAAGGCTATGCTCAGAAAGAAGGAATAGACTACAATGAGGTATTCTCACCTGTTGTTAAGCATTCATCTATTCGGATACTATTGGCTTTGGTAGCACAGTTTGATCTCGAGTTAGCTCAACTCGATGTCAAAACAGCTTTTCTCCATGGTACTTTGAACGAAGAAATCTACATGTCTCAACCGGATGGCTTCAAAATTCCAGGACGAGAGAATTGGGCTTGCAAGCTGAGCAAGTCAATTTACGGTTTGAAGCAATCACCGCGACAATGGTACAAGCGCTTTGATAGCTTCATCAGAGAGCAGAAGTACACACGTAGTCAGTTTGATCATTGTGTATACTTTCGGAAACTCCAAGACGGTACCTTCATTTATTTGCTCTTATATGTTGATGATATGTTGATTGCATCTAAGAGCAAGGTGGAGATCGACAGATTGAAGGCTCTATTGAGTTCAGAATTTGAAATGAAAGATCTTGGAGAAGCTAAGAAAATTCTTAGGATGGAAATCACAAGAGATAGAGTTGCAAGCACAGTCTGTCTGACACAGACTCAGTATCTGAAGAAAGTACTACAAAGGTTTGACATTGATGAAAAAACCAAACCAGTAAGTACACCGCTTGCTCCTCACTTTTAGTTAAGTGCATTAATGTCACCTGGCACCACCGATGAGAAGAAGAAAATGGAACGTGTTCCATATGCAAATGTCGTTGGTGCCTTGATGTATGCAATGGTTTGCACCAGACCTGATATTTCCCATGCTGTTAGTGTGGTGAGTCGGTACATGCATAATCTGGGTAAAGGACACTGGCAAGCAGTGAAGTGGATTATATGGTACATCTATGGTACTGTGGATATTGGTTTGAAGTTTGAGAGAGACAAGACTGAAGGTAAACACCTAGTTGGATATGTGGATTCTGACTATGCTGGAGATCTGGATAAGCATTGATCTACAACTGGTTATGTGTTCACAATGGCAGGAGGACCAGTTTGTTGGAGATCAACATTGCAATCAACTGTATCTTTGTCTACTACAGAGGCAGAGTATATGGCTGTAACAGAAGCATTCAAAGAAGCTATATGGCTTCTCGGGTTGACTAAGGATTTGGGTATTGTTCAGAAGAACGTGGAGGTTTTCTGCGATAGCCAGAGTGCCATTTGTTTGGAAAAGAACCAAGTTCATCATGGTCGCACCAAGCACATCGATGTTCGATTTCATTTTGTTCGTGAAATCGTCGATGAAGGGAATGTTATACTCCAGAAAGTCGAAACTACAGATAACCCTGCAGATATGCTTACAAAGGTGGTTATAGGGATCAAGTTTCAATACTGCTTGAACTTGATCAACATCTCTCGAGCTTAGGGCGCCTAGGGTGCATTTGGAGGCAGCGTTATGAACTTTTTCGCCAATGTGGAGATTGTTGAATATTGGCTCTAAAAGTAACAAATTAGTGGTATAATTTAGGGAAATTAGTGGCATAATTTGGGGGAAATTAGTGGCATAATTTATGGCATGATTTAAGGAAATTAGTGGCATAATTTAAGGAAATTGGTGGCCTAATTTAAGGCTTAAATTATGGCACAATTTAGGGAAAAGGAGCCTTTCTTCATCTATAAATAGGGAAGAGTTCATGCATTGAAGAACAAGGCAAAAATCAGAAAAAATCAGAGAGAATATAAGCAAACTCAAAGAGAGAAAATACTTGTGAGTTTGGGGAAACACTTGAGAGATATTATTAGTGAGGAAATTTGTATCTGTATTCTGTATATTTCCTACTCAGTTCAAATAATATCTGTTGCCTCCCATGGACCTAGGCGAATTACCGAACCATGTAAATTCTGTGTGTTCATTTTATCGCTTTGATATATTCATATACCGCTATTTATTGCTTCCGCCCATAACAAGAAAAACGAATACCTAAACGAGTTCCTAAGGACAAAGGATGATCACTCGAGGATTTTAGGCACCATTAGCTAAATACAATCAGGATTACAATTTTTGATACATTGTTTTAAAGCATATTGTGGCTTTTTTCACCAATCCTCGAGTGCTCCATGAGAAGATCTTTATAGTTGATTTGGGTGGGTTGATAAGTGTAAGGATTATGAATGTTAGTTATTTTCGTGGACAAAATATTTATCTATAAACTTATTTTTAAGCCTGTTATCAAGTTTATCAAGAAAAGTCGAATAAATGCTTGAATTTCAGATAATTATACTTCAGGTATATTCTTGATAACTATGACACATAAGATTGTATTCATGCATTTAATAGTACATGTTATAAATTTGAAATTATTTTTGGTGCTAAAATATTTATTTAAAATTAAATCAATTTATGAAATTATTTTTTAGATGTGTTTTAAAAAATAATGTTTTATAATATTAAGTTTCTTTTATGTGCTTTCAAAAATTAAGTTAAAATATATTTTAACACTAATATCATTATATATATATATAGAGAGAGAGAGAGATACATTAGGGTAGAAAATAGTTGTGTGCTGAAACATTACAAGCTACCGAAAAAGAAAAGAAACCTTGAAGTAGCCGAATAGAAGAAAAAAAAACTTGTGGCGACAGGGAAGTGAATCATATAGGAAGTGAAGGAAGTGATGAAGGAAGTGGAAAAAGGAAGTGAGAAAAGGAAGTGACGAAGGTAATTATATTAAAAGTTACTTAGGAAGTTGGGGAAGGTAATTAATATATATTGAAAGTTAAGCAGAAGTTGGAAAAGATAATTAATATATATATATATATTTGATTTATATTAATTAATTTAATTCTTTTTGAATAGATTTTTAAGTATTTAGATTAAATAATTTTATGAATGATCATAATTATTTGATTTAATTATTAAATTTTAAAGAAATTATTTTTACTGAAATTATGCGTAATCTTTTCGCTCTAGAATATTCTAGTTGATTTGGTTTAAATCATCTAGTTATGATTATTCATTATTAAATCCATTATAGAACACACACGTTCACTTGTATTTTTTGTGCTAACTTTTTTGCAGTTGATTTGTGAACGATCTGATTGGTAGGGAGCTTATTGGAACGTTGGTCTGGAAACCGCTAACGCTAATTTTAAAAACTATGAAAAATAGAGCAGGGGCTCGTAAGTATAGTACATTGGGGCAGTATCCTAGGGAGGGTAACATAAGATTGAGTTTGTACTTGAACATTTGATTTTCATAGTGGAAAGTTAGGTGGTCAGGTGGATCGGTGGTTTTCCTCTTAGGTCATGGTTGTGGCCTTGGTTGTTTCCACTTAAAAATATTGTGTGTTATTATTTTCGCACTTTACTCTTACACACGATTGCATGTCTGGCTTCTTTGTTTAGGTTATTAAATTATAAATTGATAAAAATTAAAAATAACTTATTTACCCCCCTCTAGGTTAATCAGGTCCATATTTTATAAACTTTCAATTGGTATCAGAGTCGACACTAGAAACACTTAGTGAGATTGATCTTTAGGGACATACACACTTACTTATGGACCAAATGAAAGAAGATGGGTCATTTGTTAGACCCCCACTCTTTGATGGGTTTAATTACCCTTACTGGAAGGCTCACATGCAAGCCTTTCTCAGACAAGATGAAAAAGTCTGGGATGTTATTCTTGATGGTTGGGAACCACCTTCGATAACGAAAGATGGTGTAACAATCATAAAGCCAAGAAGAGACTGGACCACTGAAGAACGCACCCTTAGTGGGGAAAACCAAAAAGGTCTAAGCTCAATATTTGCTGCAGTGTCAATGGATGAGTTTCATCACATCTCCGATTGTGAGACTGCTAAATATGCATATAATGCACTTGCTCTTGCTCATGAGGGAACCTCCCAAGTGAAACAAATAAAATTGAGATTGCTAACCTCTCAATGAGCAACACATAAACGTTTGGTCAATTCTATGCTCACTTTTGTGATATCATTAATGCTTGTTCTAACCTTGGTGAAAAAATTCCACAACCTATACAAGTACGTAAACTCCTAAGCTCTTTAACAGCAAACTACAAGATGAAAGTTACAGCGATAAAGGAAATCAAGAATGTAGACACACTAAAAATTGATGAACTTATTGGGTCAATCCAAACCTATGAGCTTTCTCTTGATCCACCCTAAAAAAATAAGGATGTGGCATTCAAAAGCTCCAAAAAGGATATCTCTGATAGTGATGATGATATGAATGATGAGTCACTAGTCTTGTTAGCATGAAAATTTAAGAAGTTCATGAAGAAGAAGGGTCAATAGAATAATCATTCCAACAAGGGACAATCCAATCATTCGAATGACCGAAAGTCAAGGGAAATCAAGCCTTCTAACCTTGATGGTAAGAAAAGTAAGCCCATTAGTCCTCAATGCTTTACTTTTGGGAGATTTGGTCATATTTCTACATATTGTGCTAACAATAAGAAGAAATTTGAAAAAGTCTTTAATGCTACACTCAATGACACAGAAAGTGAGCAGGACAATGCTAGTAACTCAGAGGATAATGACACTAATTATTGTGCCTTCACCGCAACTGCCAATGCACATCACAATGACTCTGACCTTAGCTCGGATGAAGAAAATGAGGAAGTAAACTCTTATCTCTTACTGTCTAAGTTTAATGTATCAAATTATGAGGAACTATTCATGAATTGTCTAGGTGCCAGGGAAGAAAGAGATAAATTGTTTGTGGAAGTAACTAAACTTAATGATATCATCAATGTTCACAAAACAAATTCCTCTAACCCAGAGAAAGATAAAAAGGAATTGTCTGATCATATTAATGCTTTGAATATATGACTTGTAGAAATCATTGAGGAAAACAAAAATCTTAGACAAGAACTTAGTATTGCTAAAGAAATGATGAAGAATTTGACCATTGGTGCTGAAAAATTAACCAAAGTCCTAGACTATGGAAAACCACATGGAGATAAGAGAGGTCTTGGATACATAGATGAACAATCAACACCTTCATCATCCAAAACTCAATTTGTAAAACCCACTATTGCTCAGGCAGGGAAGGTAGTTTTTGCACCTTATCATTCTAAGAAAATTCAGTTTGTTCTCATCTGTCATCATTGTGGTAGGAAATGACATATTAGACCTAAGTGTAGATTTCTTTATGCTTATGATTCTATCACAAGTACAAATGTTTCTAAGGCACCTCAAAAAATTTCAAAACGTAAAGTTTTTACTACAAGAACTACACAAAAAGAGGAACATAAGAAACCGGTAACTCAAATGTCCAAAATTAAAAAAGGATGGGTTAAGAAATCTGAGTTGCACTGCTTTGTGGCCCATATAGCGTTTAAAGCTAAATCAAATACCGTTTGGTATTTTGATAGTGGATGCTCTAGACACATGATGGGGAATCGTTCTTTGTTTAAAACCTTTAAGGAATACAATGATGGAACAATTAACTTTAGTGATGGTAAAACATCTAAAATTATTGGAAAAGACTCTGTTCAAATAAAGGGTATCCCTAAACTTGATGAAGTTTTATATGTGGAAGGACTTAAGGCAAACTTGATTAGCATAAGTCAAATATGTGATAGTGATTTTAATGTGCAATTTACAAATAATCACTATATTGTAACAGATCAAAAGGGTGAATGTATGATTAAGGGAATCAGATCACATGACAATTATTATTGTATTGATACATCACCCACAGTAACATGTAACCAAGCTAGCAATGACTCAACTACCTTATGGCATGAAAAGCTAGGTCATATGAATTTTAAAGATCTAGTTAGATTAAGTAAAACTAAGACTGTGCATGGTTTACCTATTCTCTCAAAAATTGAAATACCTATATGTGGACCATGTCAATTGGGTAAACAAACTAGGATTGCTCATAAGAAGATCAAGAGTATAAATACAAATAGAGTATTGGAATTGATACATATTGACCTTATGGGTCCTATGAGAACAGAAAATATTGGAGGTAAGAAATATATCATAGTTGTAGTAGATGACTTTTCTCGTTACATGTGGGTAGACTTTCTTAGAGACAAGTCAGATGCTTTTGAGTTCTTCATCTCATATTGTACAAGAGTGCAGATTGAAGCAGGTGACAAAATAGTAACCATCAAGAGACTGAGAACAGACCATGGAAAAGAGTTTGAAAATACCAAGTATGCTGACTTCTACAAAGAACATGATATCTTTCATGAATTCTCTGCTCCTATCACACCTCAACAAAATGGAGTAGTTGAAAGGAAAATAGGATACTTCACGAGATGGCAAGAGTAATGATGTATGCCAAGGGAGTCTCCAAAAGGTTTTGGGCTGAAGCTATAAACACTACATGTCACATTATAAATCGTGTATATCTTCGCCCAGGTACAAACCAAACTCCCTATGAGATATGGAGAGGTAAAAAACCCAATATGAAATTTATGCATATTTTTGGAAGTAAATGCTACATACTTAGAGATCGAGAATAGTTGAGTAGGTTTGATTCAAGAAGTAATGAAGGTACATTTCTTGGTTATTCCTTAAATAGTAGAGCTTACAGAGTCTTCAACTGTAGAACTAATGTAGTTATGGAATCCATAAATGTCATTATAGATGATGGAGGTAAGAAGATTACAAGTGAAGAAGTTGGAAATGAAGAAAATTTCACGACACCTCAATTAACAATTGAAATAAAAGAAGAGTTAGAAAAAAAATAGCATCCTTGTTTGGCCAACATAGTATCAACTTATTTAATACTTCTATACACATAATCTCATTTTTAGTGACTCAACTCATTTTGATATTTATTGTATAAATTATTCCACAATTTTTTACTTATGCACACACACATATTCTTATACATGTGATGATCGATGTTGACATAAACTCCTTCACACACTCACGAACACACATATATGTTATGCTTGAAGTTTATGAATTTTCTTGAAAGACTCTAGGGCTTCAACTAATATTGACTGTAAAATTGTATTGAGTTATATTTCTTACTTTCTAAAACTTTACCGTATGGAGGCACCTAGTATTGAAAGGGCTACCTACTGTGATGTGTGAAGCTACCGCAATGAGCGAAGAGGGCTACCTCTCAACTAGTGTGAAAGTCATCATGCTAGGTTTATGGATCGTGCAAAAAAAATGAATGACTACTTATAAATCTTGTACATTGAATGCACAAAAAGAAAGAGCCAATAGAAGTTATAAAAATAAAAATAAAAAAAATCATTTACCTCATATATATATATATATATATATATAAAATAAGTCCTCCTTTCATAGATATATTTTATTTTATGAGATTGAAGACTCGATTATAGTTTTATATGAAGGTGATATTTTTTTTCTTTTGAGTCTTTCTTGATAGGTCATAATTGAATTAATTGACATATTTGTGGAGTTTAAACATATATACTACTTTAAGTAAATATCAATATGTCATTATATGTGCTTGTATGACTCCTATACTCTACATATTTATTTATATGATAAATAATCAAAATTGGAGTTAAAAAATGATGAGTTCTCAATTAGTTGTGTGTTCATTTGTGATTAAATGATTTTAATACCTTATATGGTTATTTATTAAAAAATATTAATTAGATTTTTTCATTTCTATATTCTTTTCATATATTACCTTTTTAATTCATTTCTAAGTTAGAGAGTCATAGAACTTAGGGGGAGTTTAAAGCATATTACACTTTTATATTACTCTACTTTTATATTGCTATATCTTTAGGATGAGTTTAGCTTTATTACTTTGTCTAATACTTTGTCCTTCTCGTATGTCAAAAAATGGGAGAGAATAATGTGTTTATTTCCATGTTTTGATTTTGTTATGCATATAAGGGGAGAACATACTTAATTAAGCTTAATTAATATGAATGCACATTATATGATTATTATTTACACTTCGCTTATTTTCATGTAAACTGAACTAATATACAATGAGTCTTTCATGCCAAGTTGTTCTATGCTTTGTCAATATCATTTCAGTTACTTACAAGTTTGTCAAGTTGCAACGAAGATGAATTCACCGGACCGTAGGATAGTTCCTATATGGAGTCTGGGACACTATTTTATTTTTATCTTATTTTTATAAGTGTCATATAGTGAGTGAGAGGTTTTGCCACACGAAAATGCCAAAGGGGGAGTTTGTAAGGACTATAAGTATTGGCTATTTTCGTGGACAAAATATTTACTTGTAAACTTGTTTTTAGGCCTCCTATCAAGTTTATCAAGAAAAGTCAAACAAATGCTTGAGTTCCAAATAATTATACTTCAGGTATATCCTTGATAACTATGGCATATAAGATTGTATTCATACATTTAATAGCACATGTTATAAATTTGAAATTATTTTTAGTGCTAAAATATTTATTTAAACTTAAATCAATTTATGAAATTATTTTTTAGATGTGTTTTAAAAAATAATGTTTTATAATATTAATTTTTTTTATGGGCTTTCAAAAATTAAACCCAAAATATATTTTAACCCTAATACTACTATATTATTATAATTATCTATCTATATATATATTAGGGTAGAAAATAGTTGTGTGCTGAAACATTACAAGCTGTCGAAAAAGAAAAGAAACCTGGAAGTAGCCGAATAGAAGAAAAAAAAACGTGTGGTGACAGGAAACCTGGAAGTAGCCGAATAGAAGAAAAAAAACGTGTGGTGACAGGGAAGTGAATCATATAGGAAGTGAAGGAAGGGAAGTGAAGGAAGGGAAGTGAATCATATAAGAAGTGAAGGAAGTGGGAAAAGAAGTGAGAAAAGGAAGTTACGAAGGTAATTAATATATATTGAAAGTTAAGCAGGAAGTTAGGGAAGGTAATTAATATATATCGAAAGTTAAGCAGGAAGTTAGAGAAGGTAATTAATATATATCGAAAGTTATGCAGGAATTTGGAAAAGGTAATTAATATATATATATATATATATTTAATTTATATTAATTAAGTTACTTTTTTTAATAAATTTTTAAATATTTAAATTAAATAATTTTATGAACGATCATAATTATTTGATTTAATTATTAAATTTTAAAGAAGTTATTTTTACTGAAATTATGCCCAATTTTTTCGCTCTAGAATATTCTAATTGATTTGGTTTAAATGACATTTGTTTTAAATCATCTAGTTATGATTATTCATTATTAAATCCGTTATAAAATATACACGGTCACTTGTGTTTTTTGTGCTAATTTTTTTGCAGTTGATTTGTGAACGATCTAATTGGCAGAGAGCTTATTGAAATGTTGGTCTGGAAGGGTAGCATATATTTTGGGCTCTTAAGTAGAATACATTGGGGCAGTATCCTAGGGAGAGTAGCATAAGACCGAGTTTGTACTTAAACATTTGATTTTCATAGTGAAAAATTAGGTGGTCCGGTGGATCGGTGGTTTTTTTCTTAGGTCATGGTTGTGGCATAGGTTGTTTCCACCTAAAAATATCGTGTGTTATTATTTCTGTACTTTACTCTTACACACGATTGCATGTCTGACCGCTTTATTTAGTTTATTAAATTATAAATTGATAAAAATTAAAAATAATCTATTCAACTCTTCTTGGTTAATCAGGTCCATATTTTATAAACTTTCAATAAATTACGCCTCCTCACCCATAGAAGAAAGAGTTGTAGTTGTAGCAAACAGACCCTTTGTTTCAATGCTAGAGATGACAGTGGAACCAATGTTGGTTTTGAGAATAGAAATCCATTTTTTCTAATGGTCTACACTGTATGTTTCACTGGTTTTTTGAAAATCCTCACTGGTCTGAATCAAACCCTTAGCCATGAGATACTTAAGTCTATCAGCATGGTGATAGCCTCCTGATTTCTCAATTAGTTGTTCGTCCAAAATGAATTTGGAGACAGGACCACCAAGAGTACGTAAAGCTTCTTTCTTTTTTGCTTGCATGTTGTTAGCACATTCCAGACTTCGTTTCTATTGGGAAAAATTGAAGGTTTTAAAGAGATAAATTTCACACACCCAGGATAATTTCTCAAATCAAAATAGAATAAAAATGACACCAAGATTTTAGCGTGGAAAAACCTTTCAAAATGAAAGTAACAACCACGGGACCCGTAGGCCACTTAAACTTCCACTATAATAAGATGGGATTACACACTTCACCTTCAGGTGGATCTCTCACAAAAATACAACAAATATGTATCTTCAATTTGTGGATAAAACTTCACAAATTGGCTCTCTTAATTTCTCTCTCAAAAAATCTTTCAGAAACTCTCTCTCTCTCTCTTTTTGTTTTCTCCACTTCTGATAATATTTGAGATTGAAGCTAAGGCTTTATAAAGCCAAAAACTTCATCCTTCTCTCCGGATTATACGGAGAGATTTTTGACCTTCTTTTTCTTTTCTTCTTTTCTTCTTTTCTTCTTTTCTTCTTTTCTTCCTTTTCTTTCGGCGCCAGAGACTTTCCTTTCTTCTTCCTTTTTTTTCTTTGTGGCTAGCCCACATCAGTTGGACCAAAAAATCTCCCCCTCCACCTTATGTGGGACATGGCTCTTCCATACCTGCAATCTTTCTACATATAACAAGTTTTTCTCTAGTCACGGTCTTTGTCATCATATCTGCCCCGTTATCATTGGTATGAACCTTTTCAACTTCCAGTAGTTTATGTTCCAACACATCACGAATCCAATGATACCTTACGTCGATGTGTTTGGACCTTGAGTGGAAGGTTGGGTTCTTGCTAAGATGAATTGCACTCTGACTGTCGCAATAAAGAACATAGTTTTCTTGGTTCTGATGCAATTCTTGTAGGAACTTTTTCATCCACATGATCTCCTTACAACCTTCAGTGATTGCAATGTACTCTGCTTCTGTGGTACTTAAGGCAATACACTTTTGTAATCGTGATTGCCATGAAACAGCTCCCCCTCCAAATGTTATTAGGTACCCGGATATATATTTCCTTGTATCTACGTCGCCAGCCATATCTGAATTTGTATATCCTTCTAATACAGGTTTATTATTACCAAAGCATAAACAATGACTGGAGGTTCCTCTGAGATATCTGAGTATCCATTTGACAGCTACCAAATGTTCCTTTCTAGGATTTGATAGGAATCGGCTCACAACGCCAACAGCATATGCAATGTCTGGTCTGGTGTATACCATAGCGTACATTAGGTTGCCAACTGCCGATGCATAAGGCACCTTGCTCATCTCTGATTTCTCCTCCTCACTTGAGGGACATTGACTCACATTGAGTTTGAAATGGCTTGCAAGTGGACAACTAACAGGTTTAGCTTTGCTCATGTTGAATCTTTCAAGAACTTTTTCAACATACCGTTTTTGGGAAAGCCATATCTTTTGCTTTTGTCTGCTTGGCAGGTCCTAAGTCCTTCATTGCAAAGGACTTGCTCAACTCCTTCTTTAACTTGTTAATCTTGTCAATATTTTGACCCACAATCAACATATCATCAACATAAAGCAAAAGAATAATAAAGTCACCATCAGAGAATTTCTTGATGAAGACGCAGTGATCAGCCGTCGTTCTACTGTATTCATTTTTCTCCATGAATGATTCGAACTTTTTGTACCACTGCCTTGGTGCTTGCTTCAGACCATACAAGCTTTTCTTTAGTCTGCATACCAACTTCTCTTTACTTTTGACTTGGAAACCTTCGAGCTGCTCCATATAGATTTCCTCATTAAGATCACCATGTAAGAATGCAGTCTTTACATCAAGTTGTTCAACCTCCAGATTAAGACTAGCTGCCAAACCAAGAACAACTCGGATTGAAGACACTTTAACTACTGGTGAGAATATTTCATCAAAGTCAACGCCTTTCTTCTGCTTGAATCCTTTCACAACCAATCTTGCTTTATAGCGTGGTTGCGAGCTGCCTTCTTCACTTTTGATTCTGTACACCCACTTATTCTTGAGAGCTTTTCTTCCATGTGGTAGTTTCATCAGGTCAAATGTGTGGTTCTCTACGCAGAGATTTCATTTCTTCCTCGTACGGCTTTAAACCACTCGCCTTATGCCGATCGGTGATAGCTTCGTCATAACTCTCTGGTTCTCCCCCTTCAATGAGCATCACATACTCATTAGGAGAATATATACGACTAGGTTGTTGTACTCGGGTAGATCTCCTTATCTGTACTTCTGGTTGGACTTGTTCAAAGACTTGTTCTGGTTCTGAACTGCCAGCTGGTGGATTGACATCATCGATCTCGTGTGACTCCCCATCATAAGGATTTATTGGTGGAGTAGACCGGGTCCGCATTAACTGGAATTTCATCTGACTGTGGTTTCTCGGATTTCTCAAAGTCCTCAATTGTTTGGTCTTCAAGAAATACCACGTCTCTGCTTCTGACAATCCTTTTGTTAATAGGATCCCAAAGTCTGTAGCCAAATTCTTCATGGGAATATCCCATAAAGATACATTGTTTCGCTTTTCCATTCAACTTGGACCGCTCATCTCTTGGGATGTGAGCAAATGCTCTACAACCGAATACTTTCAAGTGTTTGTAAGAAACATCTCTCCCCGTCCAAACTCTTTTCGGTACGTCGTAGTTCAATAGAACTGATGGAGAAAGGTTGATTAAATCGACTGCTATCCTCATTGCCTCCCCCCAAAAGGAGTTTGGCAGTTTTGCATTTGAGAGCATACATCTGACTCTTTCACAGATGGTTCTCTTCATTCTCTCTGCGACACTGTTGTGTTGAGGTGTCTTTGGTATTGATTTTTCCAGCCTGATGCCAAAACTTCTGCAGTACTCCTCGAATGGTCCACGATACTCACCACTATTATATGCACGTGCACACTTCAAACGTCTGCCAGTTTCTCTCTCCACTTTTACATGAAAATGCTTGAAAACTTCATGCACTTGATCTTTAGTTTTCAAAGCAAAAATCCATACTTTTCTAGAATGGCCATCAATAAAGGTCACAAAATAGTGAGCACCTCCTAATGACTTACAACTCATTGTACAGACATCTGTGTGTATTAAATCTAGAATATTTTCCTTTCTAGATGGTGCGAGACTACGAAATGCAACTCTATGTTGTTTTCCCATAATACAGTCAACATAAGTTTGCAAGGGTGTACCTTTTTCACTCATGTGGCCGAGTCGCTTATGCCATAGCTCGGTAGGAACTTCTTTCCTTGTGGCATTTACTTCTCCTCTACACAGTTTGGCTTCTGTGATGTAGAGTGATGTATCTTTCTTACCTTTAGCTATTACCAGATTGCCTTTGGTGAGCTTCCACTTTCCTCCACCAAAATAATTATTGTATCCATCATCATCAAGCATACCGGTAGAGATTAAATTGAGGCATATATCAGGAACATGCCTCACATCTTTCAAAAGTAATCTGCATCCAAGATTAGTCTCTAGATAAATATTTCCAATGCCGACAATTTTTAATGTATCATCATTTCTCATCCTCACACGTCCAAAATCACCTTGAGTGTAGGTTGAGAAGAATTCACATCGTGAGGTGACATGATAGGAAGCACCTGAGTCAACTACCCAAGTAGTGTCTTGGCATGCAAGATTGACATAATCAGCATCTCGAACGATGACAACTTTTTCAGTGACAGTTGTGGTGTCATTTGTTAGGGTTTCTGCTTCCTGATTTCTGGATTGTTCCGCCTTTAACCTTCTACATTCTCGAATGAAATGTCCAGGCTTACCGCAATGATGACACTTCATGTCATACCTTGATCTAGACTTCGACCATCCTCTTTGTTGACTTTGGTTACGGGGATTTTTACTTTTACTTCTCCCTCGCCATTCTTGCTTGCCTTGTTTCTGCATGACAAGCGCTTCAGTGTCAGAAGTATATCCTTCATCTTTTCGTTGAGACTCTTCGTTTAACATTCTGTCTTTTACCATATCCATGGTAAGCTTACCGTTAGGAGCTGAGTTGCTAACTGACACAACTAGAGTATCCCAACTTTTTGGTAGAGAACTCAACATCAACAACAATTGTAGCTCGTCATCTACAGTCATCTTCATAGAGTTGAGTTTATCTACAATGCCTTGGAACTCACTCATATGTTCTGATACGCTGCTTCCGTCTTTATACTTCAAATTGACTAATCGTCGCATCAGATTTGCTTTATTCTGTGCGGTTGTCCTCGCATACATTTTCTCCAACTTTGGCCAAAGAACATAAGCATCGTGTTCATTAGCAAAATTTTGAAAAATGTTTTGTCGATCCATTGTCTGATTTGAGCAGCACACTTTCGGTTCAGAACGGCCCATTCAATGTCTGCATCGGTTACTTCTTTCTCCTTCGGCATTATAATTGGCTTCCATAGATCTTTAATGTATAAAAGATCCTCCATCTTCGGCTTCCAAATTGCATAATTAAATGCGATTAATTTTATCATATTACCTGTGCTTTCCTCCATTTGAATCGTCAGTCACCAGGTTTCGCCAAACTTGATACTTTTCTGACAATGAATAGTACCCGCCAAATAGTATCCATGAATAGTACCCGTGAATAGTACAATACAATATATATGAAAGTACTGTATATGTGTACAGTCTCTTACTAAAAATAACTTGGCTTTGATACCACTTTGTTGGAAAAAATGGAAGGTTTTAAAGAGATAAATTTCACACACCTAGGATAATTTCCCAAATCAAAATAGAATAAAAATGACACCAAGATTTTAGCGTGGAAAAACCTTTCAAAATGAAAGTAACAACCACGGGACCCGTAAGCCACTTAAACTTCCACTATAATAAGATGGGATTACACACTTCACCTTCAGGTGGATCTCTCACAAAAATACAACAAATATGTATCTTCAATTTGTGGATAAAACTTCACAAATTGGCTCTCTTAATTTCTCTCTCAAAAAATCTTTCAGAAACTCTCTCTCTTTTTGTTTTCTCCGCTTCTGATAATATTTGAGATTGAAGCTAAGGCTTTATAAAGCCAAAAACTTCATCCTTCTCTCCGGATTATACGGAGAGATTTTTGACCTTCTTTTTCTTTTCTTCTTTTCTTCTTTTCTTCCTTTTCTTTCGGCGTCAGAGACTTTCCTTTCTTCTTCCTTTTTTTTTCTTTGTGGCTGGCCCACATCAGTTGGACCAACAGTTTCAAACCTTTACCCTTAAAGGTATTTGCGGGAGTAGTATCAGTAGTAAGAGGGGTCTTCCCCACAAAAGAAGTCTTAGGAGCCAAGGATTTTTTTGTTACCTTTGTTTTCTGTTAGACAAGAGCAGGCTAAGTTAAACTTTGAGTATTTGTGTGAGAAAGAGAAACATGGGGTGAAGTAGAAATAGAATGTATTACAATATGATCTAATTTAGAGACAAAGTGAGAACATTGTTTGGGTAAGATTGGTAGCTAAGAAACAAAGGTTGAAGTGAAGGGAATGGAAGTTGTGGTAGGCGCTAAGGTTGAGTGTGACTAAGAGATTAACACAGGTAGGAGAAGAGTTAAGTGGTTTTTTGAAGATCCCAATCAGGGATGGAATCATGGTTCTGCATTGAGTTAAACAAGTCCAAAAAGAAGCCATGTTGGTTAGAAATAGCTGTAAAGTCCTGAGATTTTATAGGACCTGGATTTGGAAGAGCAGACATATCAAAAGTATCAATATTACAGCTAAGTAGCTGACAACCTTGAAACAAACTTCTATCACAGTAAGAAATGCCATTAGTAAAAAGAGCTCCTAAAGCTTCACTTGCTTTTGCATTAGAAGGCAAAGAAACATGTGGATGTTGAGTGTTAGGGAGTTGAGGTTGAGAAGCAAGCAAGGTTTGTAGAGTAACCAAATACTGAGAGCCATGCAAATCATCCTTTTGAATCCTACTAGGACCAACACCAGAAAGAGAAGATCTAGGAACTGGGTGCTGGGTAGCAGCATTAGATCTATTTTCTAATATTTGTTTAGTGTTGTTGCTTAAAAGCTGAAGGTTTTAAAACTTCTGGTAGTGATTTGAGATTTCAGAAGGGGCTTCCATTCTTACTTTTCGGTTGGTGCTTTGATTAGGTCTGATGAATCTCCAAATATGATCAGAGATAGAAGCATTTTGTCTAACATTTGCCTTCAACCATATTCCATATAGAGGGAAATGAGAGCCATCACCAAGTTCAATGTGAGCTGATTCTCTAGCCATGCACTTGCAAGTGATGTGGGTAATCATGCCACAAATATGGCAGAATTCATAAATCCTCTTGTATCTACATTGTATCCAGACCGGAGCCAAATCCAGATTGTTTTGTTTCAACGATTTACCAACTGGAAGGGGTTTTCTTACATCAATAGCTATTAATGTCAATTTTTATCAATATCAATTATTGAATGCATTTCTGCTTCTTGCGTACCTAAGAATAGATAATACATTATTAAGACCTTTGACCACCATAAGATGTGGTAACCTTTAGCCCTCTGATCTTTAAGTATCCGAGTAGTGAGAAAAAGGAGAAGACTAGTCTCTCCTTTGATGTAAAGAGAATATAGATCTAGGTATTAATTTATATTTAATGATGAACAATGGTGAATATTTATAGGAGAAAATATACATGTTGATAACCCTTACTTATTGTGATATACTTATTTTTAAATGTAAAAATTTTATATGTTTAATTATCTCCCACCAGGTGCAGTGTTTTAAGCAATGCGCATGACATTTTCATAACAAGGGATGCCATGCATTTGAATCCAGAGAGGAGCTATAGAGAAACTAATTTCGTTGGCATTTCATCATTGATATATTCTTGTAGAACCATTAAGGACCATCAATGTTCCAAATTTGTTTAGCCTAGACCTTGTTTTTGTCTTCTTTGATTTGTAACGTGAATATGAAACAGTTAAAAAATTCTTCAACTTCAGCCACGTCCAGACGGTCCAAAAGGTTCCATCATATACTCTTTAAAAGATGAGTATACATGAGATCTTTTGAATCTGTTTAAGTTCCATATTTTTCCTACCAGAGATTTCTCAGCATTTGATCTTATCATTTGTTCATTTTCAATAAGTTCCGCTTCGAAATATTTGCAATCGATTTCCATCAGAGGAAGTGATGTTAACAAGTGTCTATTATCATCATTTCTAGCATCAGAGGGATTCATTTTTTTCTGAGAGATGAGAAAAAAGCCATGCATGTTAGAAAGGTGAAGTAAGTCAGCTCCTGACAACCAAATTATCAAAAACTGAAAAGGATATGCAGAAGACAAGGAAAATATATAAAAAACCTACTTTCATTTTGAAAAAGGCTCCTTTGCGTGGAAGATTAAAAAATCTCAAATAACAAGAAGTAAAGAAAAACCACACAAGTAAGTTAGGGAAGGTCTTTACAGTGCAGATATTAGAATGAAACATTGAAAGAAACAAAAAGGTAACCACCAGAAAAAAGGAAAACAAAAATGTAACACAGAAACTTGTAAGACAAAAACTTAAAGAATTTTAAACCAACAAAATAGGAAAGGAAACAAACCTACCAAAAGAGTCGCAGGAAATGAAATAATGAGGAAAAGACAGAAAAGTGAAATTTATAAAGTTAGGATCTCTTGAAGGAGTAAGCAGAGAAGACAGAAATGAGTGAAGATCTAAGAGTGAAAAAACTATTTAAAGACAAAGAAGCAGGAGGACGAAAGGCAAAAAACCTGGCTGCCTCAAAACAATAAGTTGTATGTAAGGCAGGTGTAAACGACAGCATGCAAAAAAAAAAAAAAAAACAGACAATGATTGTATAAATCTTCGAGACAAAGCATAAGAAATCTGTTGGAGTTCTCATAGGAGCCAATAAGTAGAAGATAACTTGGGGGGAAAACCACTTAAGCAAAGATTTTGAGAAGGTTGGTAAACGAGTCAGGAAGATGAAGAGTTTGGTTGTATGCAATAAAGATGCAAGGAAGGAGCTTCCAAATAAAAGAAAAGTAATTTCTCTCTCTAACGAGAAGGCTTAGGCTATAGACGTGGGTGCAGTGTACATGTTGATACATACATGATATGACCGGAAAAAATTTCAAAAATTAAAAAAGTAAAGATAAATAACAAAACCTAAAACATATATTCATGCAAATAATATCATAATAAAATTAAAATAGTTCAATTAAATTATATCCAATATTAAACATATCTAAATTATTATTATAATTCAAGAAGATATTTAATATAAAATGATATACTATTTTTTAATAGTAAAAATATATAAATTTAACATAATAAATAATATTTTTATAGTTATAATTTTTAAAATAATATATATATATATATATATTTTAAATAATTTATCAATCGGTATGTGTTCGCCACACATGAAGTATGTGCAATGAATACGCAAGTATATGTATCGCAATAAGTAGATATATGAAAAATATTTAGGAATATTTAATCCTCCAATTTTCTAAATATGTAAATCACTAAAATCCTCCCGATATAATTATCAATTAATTACATGATCAATTGAATCAAATCTAACATGTATTCCTCTCTCAAGTAAACTACATATCATAGTAATTAATTTAATCACACTCTCATGTCAATTAAATTATATACTACTCATTAAGTTCATTAATTATGGATTACATACATAAAAATCATATATATTTTCCTAGAAACTATGCATATTATTTAATCAAAACAAACAATTAAATAATTATCTCAAATCTATTTAATTGCCTCTACATATAAATTATTGGCCAAACAATTAATAGTATAAAAATCAGATTAAATAATATAATTAAATTAAAATCATAATTAGGGTAAAATATTAGATCATCCCATGGTAAAAATTGGGTTCATAAAATCCCCATATTAATAAATTAACTACACATAATTGTGTTCATAAAGCTCATATTTTTTTATAAAGAAAAACATAAATTGATAAAAAAAAGAATAGAAGAAGAAATACAATCAATCTCTTGAATTGTAATACTAATCTCCTCTTAAATCTACAACAAAATTGTATCTCTTTTTTGAATTTTTTTGTATTTTTCTTTCTATTTAGCTCCAAAAACTTATCAAAATTATGTTAATGATGACTCATTAGAGTTCATGGGATGATTAGGGGGTTAAATATAGCCCAAGGGGAATTTGGACCATCAAGTTAGCTTCAGATCAAAGGTTAAGATCAAAACAAGCAAAATTAATAGCGCCAACCAATCATAATCAAACACGTGGCACGTGGGATTCAATGGGAAAATCAGAGAGAAACGCGTGGTAGAAGAGACCAATCAGGGTCAACAATTTCCTAGTTAGCACCACGCAGTGCAACTGGATTAACAAAAACATATGGCATGGTACATTGGTGGAAAGAAGTGATGAATCGAGTGACGACACATGGCAAGAGGGTTTGATTGTGCCCCAAAGTCAGATTGGACGCTACATTGCATCACTCCTCACACATGGCGATAATTAATTGGTTGTATTTGCTGGCATGACATTCGTGTGGCTTGTCTAGTCGGGTCCTCTGCTTGCGTGGCAACTCTTGATTGGTCATGCGTTAAAAATTCATAAAAAATCTCAAAAAAATTTAGAATTTATATTTTCACCCCTTTTTCACTAAAAAGTTTATATTTTAATATTTTTAACCCTAAAAATACTATTTATCGAATAAAATAAGCAAATATTAAGTAAAAAATGTGTTAATAACTCTACTTTCATAGAATCATTAGTATGTTTTTTTCTCATCAATTAATTACGTACATATGACTCATTATCTCCATACTTTTTTGTTATTAGAGCTGAAGCATTGACCAGATTACTTTATTATGATGAATCAAATTTGAGTTTATATGGAATTAAAATTACCACGAATGCTCCAACTGCTAGTCATTTATTGTATGCAGATGATATAATTCTTTTCTATGAGGAAAATCTGTTAGAGATTAATACTATTCATTAACTATTCAAATATTTACTTGGTTAGGTCAGAAAACTAATTTATCCAAATCTTGTATTTTTTTTATTCTCGAAATGTTTCATTGTCTCTAAAATCACAATTGTAATCTCTTTTGGGTATTCCAGGGGCCTATAGGAGAATCAAATATCTTGATCATAACAGAAAAGTAGAGAATTGAAAAGAATTATTAACACACTCATTTCAAAAACTCATAATTAAAGATCTCTCCTATTCTTAAAGGCTAGTAAGGTGATTTATATTAAATCTATTATTTTATAATTATCAACTTATTCAATAAGTACTTTCAAATTTCCTAAAATACTTCGTGAAAAATGTTATTCTATCACTAGAAAATTTTGGTAGAGTTCAAATTTTAAGAAAGACAACTCTAGATTTTTGGCTTAGAAAAATTGTGATCAAATTTGTCTCTCTAAAAATATTGGTGGTTTGGGCTTTCATAAACTGGAAGACATCGATTAGGATGGAAAATTCTTAACAATAATAATATATCTTAGGTTCAAATATTTAATTTTAAAGATGAATAGTTTAAGGATTTTCTTGATTATGAAGTTCATCTAGAAAGGTATTTGTTATTCCAGAGATTTATTAAAATCTGGGGTTGGTTTAAAAACTAGATATGGTAAATTGATTGACATCTGACGTGATCCTTAGATTCTTTAGACTATGAATTGTATGCCTCATTCTCCTTTAATTTATCTCAATCAATTGTAATATTGTCTTACAAAAAGATTCATGAACTCATTGTACAAAAAGATTCATGACCTTCTCAGTGATCAAAACATTGATTGAAATTTTCTATTGGTTAATCATATTTGGATTTCTTATATGTGTTCTTTTATTACAAGACTTCCATCTCCGATAGAAAGTAAACTGTTTTAGATACCTAATTTCAACACAAAATCAACTTATATGAAAATAATATTGGGTAGAATTTTCATTACTTATTTCTTATTTTGGAAATTAATATAGAATTTGAAAATTTATAATAGAATAAAAGTTTTCAGTTGGAGATTTTATTCTAATTTTCTTTCTATTATAAGTAACATTGATTTAAGAGTACCTTTATATGATGCTGTGCTTCCATTTTGTCATATTGAACCCGAAACAAATGGTATTTCACTCCTAAGTTAACAACTCTAAATTTCCTCTTTCTAAACGATCTTTTAAAAAAAAATTCAAATATCAAAATGCCATTACTCATATTGAATTAATTCATATTGTCTTTCTACAATAGGTAATATTGATTTAAGAGTTCCTTTATCTGACGTTGTGTGTCTATTTTGTCGTATTGAACCTAAAACAACAAATCATCTTTTTTTCATTACTAGTTTACTCTTTTCATTTGGACTAAATGCTCTTTCACTTCTAAGTTAACAACTATAAATTTTCTCTCTTTAGACGATCTTTTTAAGAAATTTTCAAAAATCAAAATTTCATTACTTATGTTAAATTAATTTATAGTGAGTTCATTTTTGCTATTTTTGTTTCACTTGAATAAATTTGGAAGATTAAAAATGATCTTATTAAATGATTAGAAATGATCTTACAAATTTAAAATATACAAACTTTGAACGTATTATTAATATATGTGAGATTTTATAGTTTTCAATTAAAGTATACAAAAGTCTTATAATTATTAAATGATATACAAAAATTCTATTGTTTTCAAAAAAGTTATACATTGATCATAAATTTACCATTGATTTTTTCTTGTTATTAAAATTAATCATTTTAAGAAACATTTTTAAAATTAAAAATATATATGTAATACAGTATCCACGAAATAATAGAACCAAAACTATCATTACATATAAAAAACTTGCAATCAACTCCATCAAATAGAAAGAAAAAACGAAAAACGAAATGAGAAATAAACAAAATGTAACCAAAGCAGAAATGGAAAAGGAAATAAGTACCCAAAACATAAGAAAAATAAATAAATCTTAATTGAAGTGCCAAGTTTATGTATACCCAAAACACAGGAGGATTATGAATGATTTGGAAGAAATTATCATTTTTTTAATTCTAAAAATGTCTCTTAAAATGATTAGGTTTAACAGCAAAAAAAAAATTTGTTAATGGTTAGAACCAAATTGTATTTTCTTTAACAATAATAGAACTTTTGTGTATTATTTAATAATTATAAGACTTATGCGTATTGTTATTAAATGATATTTTTATAATATCTTTAAAATTAAAAAATATTTATGATTTTAAGATAAAATATTAAATAATTAATAATTCTAAACTAACATAATAAAAATAGAAGTGTTATATTTTTTTTTTGCAAATATTATAAATCATATAATTAAAAAAGTAGATAAATTTACATAAAATTAAAAAATATGTACATGTGCGAGAAAATGTCACTCATATCGCTAAGTTTTGTTTTTTCTTGACAAATGTCCTTAACTTTTGAAAAATAATCTCTAATGATACTAAGATAGACATATTATCACAAACAATCTTAATTAGTAACGTCTTCAACTTTTTCACCTATTGTCATTCATAGATGTGGGCATATTTTTTCAAAAATCTCCGAGTTGAACTTAAATTTTTTATAGGTTGTTGATCTATAGTGTAAATCCTAAAATATAATCAAATTAGTTAGAGATTTTTATTTTAAAATAATTGAAAAAAATCAAACCAACTTATTTTTATTATAAATAACTTTTAATTTTATTATATTTATACATATCATTAATATATTTATTATTATTTTTATAAATTATAATCTCTAAATCTATCGATGTACGTAAAATAAACAAAAATAATAATAAGGGGAGATAAATATATTTTAACAATTTTTTAATAGGTGGATTGAACCAAAAACAAATTCATATGGGATAAAGATAATTTTTTTAATGTCATATTACATTACAAAAAGTTCGAATTTTCATGTTAATATTTCATCTTAATCTTTTCTAAAAATTAATTAAAATAAAATATTAAAATATATAAATATATTAAATTAACTAATTAATAATACTTTAAAACTAAAAATAAAGATATTAAATTCTAAAGTCTTAGTATAATTTAGGTATTAAAGTCTAAAAAATATTAATATAAGACTTCAAATAAATTAAAAAATATTATTGAAATAAATTATTATGTCCAAACCTGATTGTGTTAGAAATTATGAATTAAAAATTATAAACGGTTATGTATTTAATTTTCGTTTAATTTTTTTTCAGTTTTAATTTTTTGAATTTTCGTTTATCTGCTTCCATTTCTAATAAGTATTAATTTTTTGTTTTATTCTTTTTTATTACAAGCTTTTTAGTTGTAATTCTCGTTATATATATAAAGAGAGAAGTAGAGGAAGGAAAAGTGGAAAAAAAATAAGAAGGAGAAAAGGAAAAAGAAGGAGAGACATACGGAAAGGTAAGAAAAAATATTTTTTTTTTATATATTTTTTATCTAGAGTTAGATTCTTTCATTAAAGTTCACGCACTTTGAAGCTTGTGTAATAATAAATTATGGTGTAAGTTTATTAATGTTTAATCGTTGTATCATGTGAAATAAGTTTCTATCGTTCTCAAACACCCATAACGAGCAGAAAAATTATCTTAAGAACACTGTGTGATATACAAGCCTCGATTATTATTTAAATTTTGTATTTATAATTTATACATATGTTTATATTTATATATATATATATATTTATAATTTTAATAAAATAATTTTATTCTTATATTGTTTGTCCGTGTATTATTTCCTACAATCTTAAGATAATTCTTCTCCCTCATTTTTTTAGACAAACAAAATTTTTTTAACAAATATTTTGAGACAAATAGATTATTTATAATATGTTATATTTATATATTTTGATATATATATGTCATGCTATATATATTCTTTTATAATTATCATTCAGTTTGTACATCTCTTTATTAGTTCCCTTAATCATTTATTAATATTTCTTTTATTATTTCATAATTTATTGTATGTTTCTCTTTATTACTATATCTAAGTTTCCCTTTTAAATTACTACATAATTTATTCTCTATTTTTTTCTTTATTTCATTTATATCACTGGTTCTCTTTACCATTTACAGTTTCTTAATTTTCTTTACTTTATATTTATATTTCACTTTTACTTTGTATATATATAATTTTATAAATAAATAAATTATTTTATTTTTAAAATCATTTAATCATTATAATTAATGAAATAACAAATATGAATATAAATTAACATATTTCTATCTTTTATTTATTGAATATATTTTTTCATAATTTAAAACTTTATTTGGTTATTTTTAAAACTTGAATTGTTATTTGTGTATTTAATAGAAATAAAAACAAAGAAAAAATTATGGAATCTAAAATGACCATTCTTGTGTCCCCAACTGAAAACCCAACTGTGGGTGATTATAATGTGAACTAAATGATGAAGCCTTCTATAGCTCATGGGGTAACTCTAATGTTACCAGTTTTTGTTTCTATGAATCTTGCTGTGGCAAAAAAATTAGAAAAGTTTAATGGTTTA
This sequence comes from Hippophae rhamnoides, assembly GCA_033030585.1. NCBI lineage: Eukaryota > Viridiplantae > Streptophyta > Magnoliopsida > Rosales > Elaeagnaceae > Hippophae > Hippophae rhamnoides. The sequence goes on along the minus strand of CM065430.1, from coordinate 39,030,886 downwards.
AACTTCAAGAGGTGGAGGAGTAAGATGATGTTCTATCTCACCACCATAATTCTGACAAGGTTCTTCACTGAAGAAGCTCCCGATCAATTCAAGGGTGAACAAGATTTTCAGTTTGCTAGTGTTATTGAAGCATAGAAGCATTCTGATTATCTATGTTCTGAATAATCTAACCAACTCCTTGTACAATTAGTACAATAAGGAAAAGATGACTAAAGACTTGTGGGAATCATTGGACCAAAAGTATGAAACTAAAAATGTTGGTGCCAAGGAATTTTTGGTTGGTATCTTTCTTGATTATAAGATAGTAAACTCTAAATCTGTATGTAGTCAAGTACGTGAATTCCAAGATTTCATAACAGAGATGTATGATGAAGGGATGGTACTTAGTGAAGCCTTCCAAGTTGTAACTATTATTGAAAAGTGGCCCCTTTTATGAATAAGGTTCAAAGGCTACCTTAAACACAAGAGAATGAAAGTGTCTTTGAATGACTAGTTGATAAGATTCAAAGTGGAAGAAGACAACCAAGCTTCTTCTAAAAAAAGGTATATCTCATTAGCACTCAAGGCTAATGTGATGGAACATGGCCAAAGTTCCAAGTACAATAAGAATAAGAGTAAGGGCAAGCTGGGTAAAAGGGTTTAAATTGGGACCTAAAGAAGCAACTTTTAAAAAGTCAAGCTTTAGAGGGATTTGTTTTAACTGTTAGAGGATAGAGCATAAAGCTCCAAATTGTAAGTTTTCAAATAGAAACAGGAACCGTGGGGCAAGCATGGATGATAAAATCACTCATGACATCTCCAATATTGACTTGTGTGTGGTTAGTTTTTAGGTGAACTTGGTGGGATCAAACCCAAAGGAATGGTGAATTGATTTGGTGCAACAATGCACATATACTCAAATAAGGAGCTATTAATTACTTTTGAAGCAGTGAAAGATAAAGAGAAGCTCTTCATGGAAAATTCTACCATGTTAGCCATTCAAGGCTAAGGCCAAGTCAAACTGAAGATGATCTCTGGTGAGGAGCTTACATTAAAAAATTGTACTCTATATGCCAGACATCCGTAAGGTCATTGTGACAAAAAAATAGGATGTTTTGGGAAATGGATATGTATCTTATGGGCTATTTAAGCTCAATGTAATGACTGTAAAAGTTAAGAATATTAATAAGATTAATTTTTTGTATATTTTCTTGTGTCTTTCAACTTATGGCATGGTAGACTAGGTCATGTTAATTATGATACATTGTGTAGACTAATTAATATGGAACACATACTTGCATTCCAAATAGATTCAAAGCATAAGTATAAGACTTATGTTTAGGCAAAAATGACTAGGTCATCATTTCATTCGATTGAAAGGAATACTTAACCCCTTAACGTAATCTATAGTAATCTATGTGATTTGAGATTTCTTTAAATAGAGGGTGTCAATAAGTATTTTATTACTTTTGTTGATGATAACACAAAATATTGCTATATGTATTTGCTTAAAAGCAAAGATGAAGTTATAGAGAAATTTATTCTTTATAAAACAAAAGTTGAAAATCAACTCAACAAAAAAATCAAGGTACTGCACCATTTGGTGAATTTTGTGCATAGTATAGAGTTATTCATGAAACCATAACGCTTCTTTCACCTCAACAAAATGGAGTCGTTGAACTTAAGAATTGTACTTTGAAAGAAATGATGAATGCAATGCTATTAAGTTTTGGGTTGTCGCATAACTTATGGGGGGAAAGCTATTTTGTCAGCTAACTACCTCTTAAATAAGGTACCTCGAAAAAATACATATAAGACATCGTATGAATTATTTAAAGGAAGGATACCTTTCTATAAATATTTACGAGTGTAGGGGTGTCTTGCTAAAATAGATGTACCTATACCTAAGAATGTGAAGATAGGTTCTAAAATAATAGATTTCATCTTCATTGGATATGTACATAATAGTAGTGCTTATTATTTTCTTGTGCATGAGTCAAAAATCTCAAACATACACAAGAACACAATAATGGAATCAAAGAATGCATCATTCTTTGAACATGTATTTCCATGTAAATCTCAAGAAGAATCAAGTTCGTCTAAATGAACGTATAAGACTATGAATAAAAATAGTCAAAATAAAGAACTTGAAGAAGAGGTTGAGGATGAATTTGAGGTTGAACTTAGACGTAGCAATAGGGTTAGGACAGAAATATCTTATGGTCTAGATTTTTTGACCTACTTGCTAGAAAGTGAATCTCAAACCTATGAAAAGGCTATGAATTCTTTTGAATGTCCTCAATGGCAAGAAACCATTAATAGTGAAATTAAGTCCATTCTACAAAATCACACTTAGGAACTAGTTGATTTACCTCAAAGTAGTAAAATACTAGGGTCTAAGTGGATTTTCACAAGAAAATGTAGATCAAATAGATCAATTGATAAGTACAATGTCAAACTTGTAATTAAGGGATACAAACAACGACATGACACTGATTACTTTGATATTTATTCTCCTGTGATGAGAATAACATCTGTAATAATGATAATTGATATTGTCACTCTACGAAATCTTGAAATACATCAAATGGATGTACAGACAATATTTCTAAATGGAGAGTTAGATGAAGAAATATACATAGACCAACCCAAGGGTTTTTCATGCCTAGGAAAAGAAGTAAAGGTCTGTAAATTGATGAACTTTTTATATGGATTGAAACAAGCACCAAAATAGTGGCATAAAAAGTTTGATAATGTCATGAGGACAAATGGATTTAAAATCAAAGAATATAACAATTGTGTATATGTCAAGGACAAAGAAGATGGTTATGTTATCTTATGTATTTACGTTGATGACATGCTAATTGTGGATAGTAATGATCAAATCTACTAAGTCTATGTTGAATTTAAGGTTTGACATGAAATACATGAAGCCTACTGATGTAATTCTAAGTCAATGTCATTATGCTGACAAAGTACTTGAGAAATTCAACAATGGTGATTCTGGAATTGTGAGAACATCAGTAGATGTAAATCTATACCTATCTAAGAATAAAAGTGAGAGTGTGTCTCAACTAGAATATTCTAGAGTGATAGAAAGTCTTATATACTTGATGAGTTGTACGAGACCAGACATAACATACGATGTAAGCAAACTAAGTAGGTATACTATTAATCTAGGATTTGATCACTGAAAAGGTATTACAAGACTACTTAGATACTTAAGATACACATGTAACTATGGACTACACTATACAAGATGTCCAACTGTATTAGAAGGATACATTGATACAAATTGGATATCTAACATGAAAGACTCAATGTCCACCAATGGATATGTATTCATACTGGGTGGTATAATTGTTTTATGTAATTCCTCTAAATAGATGTGTATTTCTATATCTACGCAATATTTTAGAGGATATTCCTAAGTTGGTAAAGCTTGTAGCTATAATATGATTCATTGTGATAGTCAATCTACTATTGGTAGGGCATATAACAATATGTATAATGGTAAGTCTCGACATATATGTCGTAGACATAATACCATTAGATAACTACTCTCAATTACTACGTGAAGTCAAATGATAACATAGTGGATCCCTTAACTAAAGGATTAAATCGAGAGTTAATTGATAAGTCATTGAGAGAAATGGGACTAAAACCCATGAATGAATAAAGATTTTCAAAGGAAACCTGAACTATTTGACTGGAGATCTCAAGATCTAGGTTCAAAGGAATAACCTAATTGGAAAGACTTAGTAAGATCACTGTTGAAGTTTACCCTCAAGTATATTCCTATGATTAAAATAGTGATACCCATAAGATATTGGATAAGTTAAGACTTTTAATAATTATTATGAAAAGAATATCGAGCAAAGTATATGAGTTACTATTTACAGATTAATTTTAAAGATAAGAGATCACCTATGTGAGGGAGGAGTGGGGTCACTTCGAAAGAGAATTGTATAGGGCTCAATTCTTTATAGACTCTCAAAGAACCAAGCATGTGTGCATGGCCAAAATGAATATATCAATGAGAACTGAATTGTGTTAGGAGAAACTCTTTTATAAAGTATGTCATCGCTTACATAAATGATAGAATAGTTCAATGACATCACATCTACTGGTCAATCAGTAAGGTAAATATACTTTCACAAAAGAAGGTTCAAAGGAAAACATCTACCCATCCTATGTAGGTTTTGATTCGTTGAACTCTATTTCTTTGTCAAAATTTGATTTAAAATCTATGTCATTTTTTATTCATGTGGGGGATTGTTAGAAATTATGAATTAAAATTTTGAACGGTTATATATTCAATTTCCATTTTATTTTCTTCAGTTTCAATTTTTTGAATTTCCATTTCTCTGCTTCAATTTCTCAGCTTTCGTTTCTAACAAGCTTTTAATTTTTCATTTTATTCACTTTATTACAAGCTTTTCGGTTGTAATTCTCATTATATATATAAAGGAAGAAGTAGAGAAAGGAAAAGTAGAAAAGAAACTGAGCTGAGAAAAGAAAAGAAAAATCGAGCAGAGAAGAAGAGAAAAATGAGAGCTGAGAAAGAAAGAGAAAAGGGAAAGAGAGAAAGAGAGAGAGAGAGAGACGTATGGAAAGGTAAGAAAAAAATATTTTTTGTTGTTGTATATTTTCTATCTAGAGTTAGGTTCCTACAATAGAGTTCAGACACTTTAAAGTACGTGAAATAATAAACCGTGTTGTAAGTTTATTATTATTTAATCATTGAATCTTGAAAGATAAGTTTCTATCATTCTCGAACATCCACGGTAAACAGAAAAATTATCTTAAGAACACTATGTGATACACATACCTTAATTATTATTTATTTAAATTTTGTATTTATAATTTATACATATATTTATATTTATATATATTTCTAATTTTATTCTTAAATTATTTATTCGTGTATTATTTCCTACATATTGCGCCGATCGTCTACCTATGGAGTGACTCCTCAAGGCGAGCTAGGCAAATATGGTTTAGATTGTATATACCTGCACATATGACAATCAAGATGGTTGATATATTTGCTTTCTAGAACTATAGAAGCTCAACGATAGTCGATGCTTAGTAGACCAAGCTGGCTTACTTAATTGGTATTGTTGATCTACTTGATTACTTTATATGGCTAGTTGATCTACCTGGCTGGTGGTATGCAATAGGTCTAAGTATTGTTCCTATTCTAACAAGACGAGAAGTCTGGTTTCCTCAACTAGCTCAATGACTAAATCGTGGCCCAACCAGGGCAACCTAACTTATTTTGAGTGTTCTCATTCTTTAAAAGCATATCAATGGTGGATGGCTAGTTTTTGGTGCCAGTTGAATAACCAACATACTATGGAAGCGTGATTTCATTATGAACATATTGGGAACTCAATTTAGTGATTTAGTGGATCGAATAGGTTTTTGATGAAAAATATGGATGAAGAATGCAACGAATAAGATAAAGAATGCAAAGAACACGATGAATGTTTTTGAGTTTTTCATTAGTTCATATCGGTTAGAACATTAAATTTCATTCCTATAGAAATTGATATTTATTGAAGTTGATTTTTATGTTCACCATATTCTTGTGACATCGATTCTTCAAGTCACTAGGAAACTAATAAAAAAGAATGACATTGTAGGGTATTGTATCCACTCTTATGCTTAAGTCAATTTTTGTGTGAATAAACTTATATCAAAGAGCATTTAAAGAGCTCGAGTGTTTACTTATGTATAACTTTTTGAGGTGGAATGGGCCTATTTATAAACTTGGGCTAATGTTAGTATTATAAATAAATTATACTTATTAATTAATGTTTAAATTATTTATATTAATGTAAATATTGAATAAATAATATATAAAGTATTTAATATATTAATGACTTTCCATAAATATAAACTTGAATCATTAATATATATTTTATATTTAATTCAAAAAACTTATCAAAAATGACTTATTTTGAATTCAAAGCTAATTATGCACTGATTATACCCATTCGAATTTTCAATAGTCACGTAAAAAAATTAAATGAGACCATGTATATAAGGTTATTTTTACATCCAACCACTCTTGATTACAATAAACCTAATTTAATAATTTCAAATACTAACAAAAATTGATATTTATATATATATATATAAACTCAAAATATTGATCAAAATTTTATAGATATTATACAATATTTGTAGTCGTGTACTCTAACTTGACCCTTTATGGCAAGAATGATTCTACTCACGGTCATTTCTTATTTCATCAAGTTGTGATTGGTTGTATACCATACTACTTTGAAAATATAAAATTATAATAAAATACAATGCTTTGATAATTTTTAACTATAACTTATTAAAGAAAAATCTATAAACATAAAAGTATGTTTTACATGCAATAACACTAATTGATTATCACGTAAGATGCATGAGATGTTGTTAGATTGCTTAATCAGTTATCAATCAATATAATTTTTCATAACATATACATGATAATAACTAATATTAAGTAATAAAATTGTATCACATCTTACCGAGGTGTCTTATATGTATGCTAATTCATTATAAGGTGTAATTTGGCATTGTATACAATATTTTCGATATAATTTATTGTAAAATAAAGTCACATTATAAGTCAATTACAATAATAAAATTATACATAAATTGAATGATGAAATAAAATAATACTTACATGAAAATGTTCGTGTGGACCTCATCTTGCACCAGTTGATTCAATATAACTAAAAGGTGATAAAAGTGTTAACATAGATCAAAAACCACGACATCCAATATGACTTTCATTGATTACCAAAAAGGTTAGATTTATTTGTAATCAAAACTATTTTAGACTATATCATTCTACTTAAACAAGTATGTTTAAAGCTTTAGAATGTACTCTAAAGGATATGGTATTAATCATCTAGCACGTACGTATTGCTCTTCTAACATATCATTACACGTTATCAAGGCTCATTCTATGCAATCATCATATATTAAGACTCGATTAGTATGACTAGAATATATAGGTTTGTTTGGATATGTCACGGAGACGATATATATGATAACAAAACATAATATAATAATTTTGATCAATAAATAAAATTTTACTATATAATCATAAACTATAATAAAATTTAAAAAGTGAAATTATCGTACCTGAAAAAAACATAATATTTGAATCCAATTCTCTTATATAAACAAAATAGAGTAGACATTTAAGTATTACATTTATATACCCATCCTTACTGATGTGTTGTTCGATATCAACATGCCAAGATACATATTCTCCTTCATAATCACTAATAATCATCATGAGCATTCTTAAAGAAATAAAGGTATGCAAATGTTTCGTGTTACGAATGTAAACATTATTCTCTCAAACGCTGGGATGTTGGGGCAAAATGTATGTTTATTATCTCTTTTTTCTTTTTTTGGCAATTGTTTTACATTACTTTCCCTTCTTTGGAAAATTACCACTTTCTTTGGTGGAAAGTGATTTCCTCTCCATACCTCCATATGTATATTATAATCAACACTATCAAAAGTCATTATAGATTACATAAATAAAAGAAATTAAACTTATAATGTCAAATATATAAGATTACATAATTTAATATTAAATTGTTGTGTGTTATCTTATCCCCTGGGAACAAAACAAAGTTGTGAAGTCAAGGAATTGGGACTTGTCCTTCCATAAGTAACTTGTTATTTATATAAGGATAAATTTATAAAAATATCATTAAACTATAGCATTTATTTGGTCCATACTACTTAATTATTTTTTATCTTGTTTATAACACTCAACTATTATATTTGTTCAATTTATACAATTATATTACTTTATCTAATGATGTCATACTTCATTGTTAGTTTTAAAATAACTCAGATAGTTAAGTGATATACCAACTTAACTATCTAAGTTATTCTAAATTTTTATTGACCTATTTTAGGTGTGATACCATTAGACAAATATAAATATAATAATATAAATAAAACGACTATAATAGTTAGGTAGTATAAACAAGATGAAAAATAATTTTATGATATGAATGAAATAATTGTAATAATTCAATGATATTTTTATAGGTTTACTCTTTATATATAAATATGTAAATGACACTTTTTGTCAAATGATATGTATATGATAAGCCTGTAATTGTTGCCCAAATCCTTATTATGTATGAAGCCATCATCATATGATATTGTTGTTGCAATAGCAACAACGTGTTTGGTCATAGTTTTGAGGAATACCCGATGATAAATTTGATTTGTAAGGAGTCGAACCAAACGATATGTATTACCTCCTAATAATCGATAGGATAATATTATTTTTGTTATTTATATACATTTTATTTTATTTTATTTTATTTAAAACATTTTATATGTTGGTGTATTTTTGTATTCGTTTGACATGATACCTGATTGTTAATACCTATCCCAATATTGTTGCTCTGATTTTCACATAATTTGGAGAAAGTAGTTATAGGTTTGGGAACAATTATACCAAAACCTATCATCACTCGTCCCGAGACCATTTATATTCCTTACCTAAAGCTATGGTCACAACACCAACATCTAGACATAATTGGACTTCACCACAATGAATGATATTTTTCATTTACATTTAATTAATATCATTCAAATAAATACTTCAAATTATTCATATGTGTCAAATTACTCATTAATTTTTCAAGCTTCTCTTTAGGTTTTGAATCATATCAATCTTTGATATATATATATTTTAATATTTCAACTCTTATTGATCACCCTCTTCTTCTCTTAATTTTTGTGTATACAAGATAAATATTATCAAATATTATATACATCACTACAATATGTTTGTAATTATAAGATTTTAATATAAATTAATCAACTAAAATTTAAATTTAAAAAAAATTCTTAGTAAAGATGTAACATGGTAGATCATTTATTTCTGTATACTTAATGAGTAATTATTTTTTATATGAAGTAATATATATATTTTTTATTTTTTTGACTAATTAAAATAGAGATGAAAATGGAGTTAGCTATTATAATAATGTGTATAAAAAGACTCAAATTTTGGTATTATAAAATAACTTAAAAATGATCATCTAAACAATGCATTAGGTATTAATGAGTAAAAATAGCATAAAAAGGGTAGGTGGATTGAATCCTAATAATAATAATAATAATAATATAACATATAGAAATTAACTTCCCCACTAAGGCCACCTATACTTATCGTCCAATCAAATCCACAGACATTAAAGTCATTGTCAAAGAGAAAACAATCAGTTTAATCCCAAAAGATTCATGTATGAATTAAGAATATAGCATTAAGAATATCCCATTTATATTGGAAAAAGATAAAAAATATCCTTAAGATTTAAAGAATCTTCAGAAATATCCTTCAGGTTTTAAAAAATTCAAAAATACTCTTGAAAACATAACGAAAGTTAAAACTAACATTCAACAGAAATACCCCTAAGGACATAAAAAAAAGTATGGAAGAGAAAAAAATAAACCAAGAAATATTAGATATAAAAGTAAGACATTTCAAGATGTTTTTCACAGTGAATTAATAAGTAAAAAGAAATTTGAAGAAATTCAAAAAGTAAAATTAAATCTTAAAGAAGGAGATGGATTTAAAGACCCATCATTTTTATTAAGAAAGATATTTCCTAGAAAAAATATAATCTATTATGGTATTAGTAATAAGGAAATGAGTATTAAAATTACAGATGCAAAAGGAAGATATAATATACCATTAATTAATAAAGAGACTATATTAAACAAATTATCAAAAATTCCTCGAAAGGATAAAGAAAAAATTGGATACATTCATTTAGGAGGAATCCAAATATTAATAAAAGACTATTTTAGAGAAGGAATAGATACACCAATAAAAATAGCTCTATTAGACAATAGAATAATAAACAGGTAAGATGCTTTATTGGGAATGATCCATGGAAACTTAGGATACCAAAAATTAAAATTTACCGCATATCCTAGATTTGCTATAAATATACAAGATAAAAATCTAAACCAAGTATTAAGTCTAGCTTATGAATTTGAAAGATGAGATTTAACGAAAGAAGGAAATCATCCATTTTCAATACATTATCTAGTGGCATATTCTTTAACAAATAGTCATAATAGTTCAATACATGGACAAAATGAATTTCTAGAAATAGATAAAATTTTTAAAGAATTAGGACAAATAATAAAACCAGAAATACTAACAAATTTTGAAATACCAGAAGAATGGAAATTAGATATTAAAGAAAAACCCTTAATAACAGGAAGAAAAAGTAATAGCATACCAAGATTTACTTTTGTAGATCACGAAGAAGAAACCTCAAATCAACAAGAAGTTAAAAAACTAGAAAATGAAGTTAAAATAATGAAAGCATTATTTCATGATTGCATATTAGGGAAAAATCATGTTTAAGGATAAAATAAAAAATATGAATTTAGAAATAAATGAAGCTAAGAGGTGTGGCAAAAAATCAAGCAACACTATTTAAAACTATACAATTATTAACAGAGGAAATGGATCTAGTCCAGAATCAAACACAAAATATTTACAAGAAATAATAGATATACAAAAGAGAACTATTAAAGGAAATAAAGGAGTATGGTTATAATAAACTACAACAAAATATGCATAAAGAATTTTAGAATTAAGAAAAGATGTATACAATCTAAAGAAAGATCATAAATATTACTTAGAAGGATTAAAAGAAGAACTACCGAGGAAATCAGATTCTCTCGATTCCCAAAAATGAGAAAAGAAAAAATGAGGAACAAATCCCAAGAGTAAAGAGATAATTCCAAATTGATGGAATATAGGAAAAAATTAGAAAAAGAATTTATGAACCCAGAACGTAAATATAGAAACATTGGTCAAATTATTAACATTAACCAATGAAGAAATAGAAGAACATTATATTGGAAAACTTTGTACTAACAAAGAAGAAGATAATATGACAATAATCGTGAAACCGATCTCGTAATCGTAAAACACGGGCCCCAAAATGTCATATGAAACCAATTTCATTACCAAATTCCTTACCAAGAAGAAACATCCGAATCACATAGGGAGGAAAGAAGTAGACAAAGATCGTAACAACCCGATACTACATATAGAAGACAACCACCTAAAATGGAGGAAGTGGTTGCATTGGGGAACTAGAGGTAATATTCCACCGTAGTTCAAACTCCAAGATAACTATAAATCTGAACTTCTAAATTTAGATTGTATAAGAGATAGGAAAAAGCTTTAGATGAATGAAGAAGGGACGAAGGCCCTTATACAAACTTCTCCAACTACCCAAAACAAATCCTTCAATTTGTAGTAGTTCTTATAAGCACATAAAATGACAGAAATGTAAAAGTTTGGTTTTCAAACTTAACAGATCAACAACATTTATTAATGCAAGGAAATGCTTCCACAGAAGAGAATACTTAGATATGGTAATAAATGAAATATACAAAGAATTTATTTGGGAAGATAAAGGAAGGACTATCAAGAATCCGGTGAAAATGAAATCAATGAAGCTAAATGGCATCTAACAAAGATGGAAATTTGTAACATGTGTTATATAGATTCTTTTTCTTGTGAATATGAAATGTATTACCATAACTTACCACCCTCTACCCAAACAACCTAAAAAGAAAGGTTGTTTTCAAAAATTACCAGGATCATTATATAAAACTTTAATAAAATCGGGAACAAAGGAATAGAGAAACTATACCAGATACTCTAGGAGGAAGAATAAGAAGTCTTAGAGATTGGATCATTATAAAATGCCAAGAAAGAAAAGAGTACAAACAAATAAGAGGAAATGATAAAATTTGTTGTGATACAAGAGATTTTAGAATGCCAGGAAAATATGGATGCAATATAAAACCTTATTTCCAAAAATATAAAAAGAGATTCAATAAAGAAAACTATAAGAAAAGATATTTTAGAAGAAAGGTTTATAAACCATCTGAAAAAAGGAATTATTGTCCTTCATGAAAGAAAAAATGCTGATGTTGGATCTCAGAATGAGGGAAGGACATTATGCAAATGAATGTCCAAGGTATTTCAACATAAAAAGGAATTTAAAAGGAATTTCCACGAAGCAAAAAATCTTAGAAGAAGCCTTCAAAATGGAATTAGAACCAATTGACGAATCTAATATAGATGATACTTATAGTATTTATCTATTAGAAGAAACCGAAGAAGAAATAACTTACTTTAATATGAATATTCAGATCATGAATATTCTTGAAAAATGAATGATTTGTATAGTATTACAAATCCAAATAGTACTTACATTAAAGTATGACTAAAATTTAAAGGTTATAACACTTATCATTTACATGCATATATATAGATACAGTGAGCTAGTACGTGTGTAAAGCTAGTAGATATGTATTTCCAGAAGACAACTGGAAACAAGCACCTAAAGATTTAATTGTAAGAATTGCTAATAATACTACAATAAAACTCAATCAAGTATTAAAAGATACTGATATAATAATAGGAGGAGAAAACTTTCATATTCCTACTATATATCAACAAGAAACAGGTGTAGACTTGTTAATAGGAAATAATTTCTTAAATTTATATCAACCTTTCACACAACATTCTGACAAAATAAGCCTTACAACCTTAGAAGGAGATACAATATATGTCTCTAAAGTAAGAAAAGCTCTAACTGTCTCAAACCCAACTTTTATGCAACAACATAAAAAGCGAAAACGTGGTGAGATAAAAGACCAGCAAAAACAAAAACCTTGTTTAGAAAATATTTCATTAGATATAGAAGAAAAGCAAAACTCTTTTCTCAATGAAATACAGGAAGATATATCAACAAGAAACAGGTGTAGACTTGTTAATAGGAAATAATTTCTTAAATTTATATCAACCTTTCACACAACATTCTGACAAAATAAGCCTTACAACCTTAGAAGGAGATATAATATATGTCTCTAAAGTAAGAAAAGCTCTAACTGTCTCAAACCCAACTTTTATGCAACAACATAAAAGCGAAAAACGTGGTGAGATAAAAAAGACCAAAAAAACAAAAAACCTTGTTTAGAAAATATTTCATTAGATATAGAAGAAAAGCAAAACTCTTTTCTCAATGAAATACAGGAAGATAAAAGCCTTAATGTGCATTAGAAGATTATTAAAAACAGTTAGTTCAAAATCCTTCGATCCAAAAATAAATAAATCTAAAACTATAGTCAATATAAAATTAAGAGATCCTAACAAAATCATAAGAGTAAAAACCAATTATTTATACTCCGTACAGTAGGATTGAATTTGGAAAACAAATTGAAGAACTTTTGGAATTAAAAGTTATAATACCAAGTAATTCACCTCACTCTAGTCCAAAGATTTTTGGTTGAAAAAAGAAGTCGAGAAAAGAAGAGGCAAAAAGAGAATGGTAATAAACTTCAAAGCACTTAATAAAGAAACCATTGATGATGGATACTTCATCCCAAAAAAGGAAGAATTACTATCATTAATAAAAGGAAAGAAATACTTCTCAAGTTTCGATTGCAAAGTGGATTTTGGCAAATAAAACTTGATGAAGAATCTCAAAAATTAATAGCATTCACACCCCCTAAGGACAATTCCAATGACGGTAATACCATTTGGATTAAAACAAGCTCCAGTGTATTTTTCAAAGATATATGGATAATATTTTTAAGAAATTACAAGATATTTGTCAGTGTTTACATAGATGATATTTTGGTTTTCAAGAATGAATTAAATAAACATTATTTGGATATTATCAATATATTACAAGAATGTAGAAAAGAAGGCATTGTACTTTCTCCGAAAAGAAAGCGATTATTTGCTCAACAAAAAATTAAATACTTAGGATCGGAGATCAAGATGGAAAACATAATCTACAACCCCATATACTAAATAATATTCAAGGTTTTCCTAGTGAATTAAAAGATAAAAACCAATTACAAAGATTTTTAGGATGTCTAACATACGCAGAAGCCTATATCAAGAAACTTGCGTAAATGAGAAAACCATTACAAGCAAAAATTGAAAAAGATGTATGTCCGGAAATGGGCCAGGTAAGAAGATAATCTATATATGGATAGAGTAAAAGCAAAAAGTAAAAAATTTACCAACTTTATACCATCCAGACCGTGATGATAAAATGATAATTGAAACGGATGCTTTACCAAGAATATTGGGAAGCAATCCTTAAAGCAAGAGTAGATGACAAAGATGAATATCTTTGCGGATACACATCGTCTTTTTCAAGGGCCGTAATTAAATTATCATAGTAATGAAAAAGAATACTTAAAGTGTTAAAAAGCTATTAAGAAATTTGCAATATATGTCATAAGTTCTAGATTCATTATTAGAACAGATAACAAGAATTTTGGTTATTTTTTAAGAACTAATATTGCAGGAGATTATAAACAAGGAAGACTAATTAGATGCAACAATGGTTCAACCATTACAATTTTGACGTTGAATATCTTCAGGACATAAAAATAGTTGGTTGATGCCTACCTTTTTGAGAGAATCAAGACCTCTAACTATTTTTATGATCAAGTAAATGGAACAAATTGATATTAAGATCAAGATAAAAGAAAAGGAGATAAAATCCTACAGAACAACTCGAGTTGCTATACCTCGAGAAATATCTTACAGATGTGAATAAACAGAAGAACTTAAATGTTCAAAACAAATTCCGGAAAGCAGAACCTCAATGAGGAATCTCTGTTAAAAAGGAAGAACCTAACAAGCCACAAAAAACTTCTAAACCCAATCATGCATAAAGCAGAGAAAAAGAAGAACAGGAAAAAGTTTATGTGGTCTATAATGGCCCAAAACCAGGAGTTTATAACAACTGGGCAGAAGCTAGCAAATATATTCTAGGATTTAGTGGAGTAACTTGATGAGTGCTCAAAAAGCACTAAAATAACCATGATTTTATGTACATTAATTGATTAAAAATATATATATTTATATGTTTTATCATATATTTATATAAATTTGTCTTTTTCGGAATCACGGGTATTTTTATTGTTTTTCAGGTATTTTGGCTTAAAAACGCAATTTAAAGACTCAAAGAGGAATACTGGAAGCAATACATCACAAATATATTAATAAATAAATGCGTAAAGGTTGACAAATATGGAAAAATTGGACAAAATGGGTCAAAAGGGTCAAAAAGGAGAAAACGCTTGTATGGCCGCTTCTACGCCACAAAGATCTAACTCCAAACTACGCTACGGTTATCGGTTTCATGCACAAAGATCAAGGCTGTGAGGTTCATGGTTCACGCGCTGCTAAAGATCGCTACGGGTTACTGTTTTCATCCTCGGCTACGACACTCATTTTTCACGGCGGTAGTCTACGTGATGTCACGCCGACGCTATCAATGATGTCAGCATTTCCATTACGCGTTTTTACATTTTTTTAACATTTTTTCTCTCCATCCTCACCTATAAATACCCCCCTTCCATTCACACCTAAACACACCTTCAAAACCTCCAAATACATTCTTTTCTCTCTTTCTTTCTCTCTTTTCTTAGATTTTTAGTTTTTCTTATGTTTTCTTAGTATTTAGCTTTTCTTAGTTAATTTCTCTTAGTTTAGAGTTCTTCCCTTTTTAGGAAGAACTAGTTACGTTTTTGTAATATTTTAGCTTTTTGATTCAATAAATGGGAGGCAAATCATCCGCCGAGTTTTTCCAAAGAATCTGAATAGCGCCGAAGCTGTAAGGATTTTATTTTCTTTACGCTTATTTTTATGCTTTACTCTTACATGTTATATTTAATTTGTCCGTGGTTAAATTTAACTGTGCTGGCTGTTTAGTAAACATGATGTAATAATGACGTTGTTATGCTTGCTAAATATTAAATAGGTAAAAATCTCTAAAATGAATTGATTTTATTTTTATTCAAGATTTTATATTAAGAATGTTAGAGAGAAATATATTAATTTTCATTACAAACTTAAATCAAAAAATTAGATTTTAAGGTTTAGTTATCCTGGCTCGATTTAGAGTAGTGCTCTTTTATTTGTTGGTACAATCGCCCCAGGTAGTTAGAGAAGCTCTATTTCAAAAGTTTTTATAAGAATTATTATCTGAAAATGTATTGACAACATGTTTTCAGTAGTGGTTTTAAAACTTGAAAGTTAGTACTCGGATAACTAAATTCTTAGGTTTAATTTGAACACCTTGAATAAAGTTTAAACTATCTAACCCCACCAAATGTGGCATTTAAATGGTTCATTTTCAATCTCTTAGAAAAAGGAATTAATTTAATTAACCAAATTAGTTATCAACCCCACCCATAGGTGTTAATTGATTTGTTTAGTTAACAAAGAATATCTAACCTCACCAAATGAGGTATTCATACAAAAAAGGAGAATCAATAAATATCAATTCATATCTTTAATAACCTAAATAATACGAGCAAGCATAATTAACTTAGTTATTATATCCATAAATACCCACTATTATAAAGATAAAATTTGTATGAATGTTTATTGAATCTATGTTTTTTATGTTATTAGATTAAAAACACAAAACCCAAAATATCGTGACAGATGTTTAGGATTTAATTTCGTTTTTAAAAGTTTGAATAATAAATTAAAAACCACATACA
This sequence comes from Hippophae rhamnoides, assembly GCA_033030585.1. Classification (NCBI taxonomy): domain Eukaryota; kingdom Viridiplantae; phylum Streptophyta; class Magnoliopsida; order Rosales; family Elaeagnaceae; genus Hippophae; species Hippophae rhamnoides. The sequence continues at coordinate 39,014,284 of CM065430.1, read as the reverse complement.
TTCCTTCCTTAGATCGACTTGGGAGTATACTTATCATTTTCTACGAAATGATTCGCACTTCATGAGAGTTTTATAAATATAAAACCAAAGTATTAGCGGATCGGCGATGCCGGTTTTCGTTCATCAAGTTTTCGCTCATCAAAGTATTCGCGATCACGATCTCATCATCATAACTCATGTGAGCCTTCACTAATGAATAGAAGTCGAAGGAAGTTATGCCAACTACAAAACACCAAAACTAATAACTCTAGAGGAGATAGTAAGAAATTATTCTCAGCAGTACTACAACAACAACCAACAACAAGCGACCGACAAACCTTGGAAAAATAGCAAGACCTCCAATGCTATTCAAAGAAACATCTCCACCAGAGACATCAAAAATAACAAAACATTCAAGATTATTCAGGGAAACATCTTCTGAACCACCTACCATAACGAAGATGAAAAAGACCAATACGTAAATCTCAATAAACAACAATGGTTAAGTCTCTATAATTTAGCCGAGAAAATATACCCAAGAACATATCAAGATATGAAATTCTATACTATAGACAAGGAATTTCCTCAAGTAGTAAATTCAATATATTGGAAGGAGCTGATCCAATTTTTCAGTGTATAAAGCATTTCATGCGGGATTAATAAAATATATATCCAGAATTAATTTAAGTGAATTAAATTATTTCCCGTAAAATTTTAAAAGAGCGATTAAGAATTTTAGAAGAAAAATAAAAGCAGGTGATAAACCGTTTATCTTAGATTTTTTAGTTCATTAATGAACTGGAATGAGGAAGGAAGTATTAGTCCCTACCACTTCATCAAAATAGGGATTTCCAACACAAACAGAGAGGTTCCTAAACCAAGGGCACTTCCAGAAAAGGAATTCAACACAGAAGAACTCTGTGTATTAAGAGGACAAAGTCTAAGCCAAATTTACTATGAGCTCAGAAAGATCGACAATTCTACTGATTAAAGTAAATTATTCAACCAGTAAAGTTATCATCATCTCACACAACACCATGGCTCTGTCAGAAGAAGATGGTGAAAAAATCACCAAATATGAAACCAATTTTAATTGCAACAACTTATAAAATGGTCAAGAAACCAGGAAAGTATTTTGCTTCTATGCCAAAAAAGGCCACCAAAGACCTTATGTGCATTCTTCCAGATCAAAGATCGAGAAGATGAAGATGCGTCATCATCAACATCATCAAAGGAACAATTGGCGTTAAAATGACAAAGGAAATTAAGAAAAAGCAACCGCCTGTACAGAAGACTACAAAAGAAATAAAGATGTAGATTTACATCTTAGCTCAAGAAAGATATGCCAAGGAAAAAGTAACGGTTATCAGGAAAAGCAGATGAATTATTAAAAGCAAGATGAATTATTAAAGCAAGGGTAAAATAATAAATTTGGTCTTGTAAATAGGGATTCCTTATCCTATAAAAGGAACCCTTATTACCATTTCTACGGGACGGAAACGTATAGAATCCCAGCTCTCACTCAAACTCTCAAATAGGAAAAACTTTTATATCTAGAAATCCGAGAATCCAATAATGAAATACCCAAGAATTACGAAATGGCCATTAAGCACCCCTTTCAAGGTTCTTAGTTGGCCTTAAGTTGTAATAATTATTATATTTTGAATAAAATGGAGTTCTATTACTCTTCTTTAGTAAGTCAACTTTTGGACACCATTCATGTACGGATCTGTAAAAGCTTACCATTACCAGGAAGGTGTTGAGTGTAAGCAAGTTCAGGCATAACAAAGTGTAACAAAAGAAGGCGACGAAGGTATGAAGACTGCATGGGCCCATTAAATTCAGGTATGATGATTATAAATTTAAGCTAATTAAGAATCTTGAATGTTGAAATATTCGCTTACTACAAGGTATAATAATTTTAAAACATGAAAATAGAATTTATTTTTAGAAAGAAAATAATATGAATATCGAATCACTAGTACATAAATTAGAACTATTAGACTTAACAAATGAAAGAGTAATTATCAATTTTAAAAGACAATTAATAGAATCATGATTAGAATTAAGTAACAAACATAATGAAGAACATAACATACTATGCAATTGTAAGGAATACAGAAGAAAATTAGATTTATATAGTAAAATAATAAGTTTTTTAAATAAATTATTACCATCAATAAATACACAAAGACCTTCATCTATGTCAATTTTAACTCAAGATTAAGATTTTATCAATACTCGAATCCTCGAAAAATGGTATCAAAGCCAAGGAATAGTAATTTAAATAGTAATGGATGTAGAATTAACACCATTAAAACACAAGGTCATTTGTGACATTTTATAAACCCCAGGGGCATAACTGAAGATATAGCAAACCTCAAGGACAATTTAGAAAATGATCCCATTTGTATCTCTTGGTAATCTTCCTCCGCAGATCATGTGCACTTTGGACAAAATAATTAGCGCTTAAATGTTTTCTTCTTTGTGCACATATATTAGCATGATGGGACTTGTAGGAATATATTAGTTATTTACATCTTTTAATTAGTTATATTAAAATAATTTTAATAATTTTTTATTAAATTATTATTAATAAGTGATTAAATTAAAATAAAATTATTTAAAAATAATGATAATATTTAAATATATATTTTAAATTTTAATAAAATTAAAAATCAATAAAATATTATCAATTAATAAATATTAATTCAAATATTTTAAAACTTTTTATATTAATTATCATTTTATTATTATTGAATATTTATAATTTAATATCATGCGATCATTAATAATATTTTAATAAAAATATTAAAATAATATATATAAATATTTAATTTATTTATTTTTTATTATTAAAAAAATAATTTAAAATATATATAATTTTTTTTAAATGATAATGTGTAATTTCCCAATATCCAAAGATAATGTCTTATGTACTGTTCAATGGTTGTTTTGAGTACTTTTAGAGTGTAATTATTTTAACAAATCATTTAACGTAATAAAAGTTTTACACAATGAAAACTTTTTTAAATATAAATTTTTTATTTTTTATAAAGTTATAATAAATTATAAATAAAATAATAAAATTTATTAATAAATATAATTAAATTCATATAACTATATTCAATTAAAAAATATTATGTTAATTATGATTGTGATATAGTTGTAATATATACAAGTATTTTTAAATTTGATAACAAGATTAGATAAATTTATTTATTATTGTGTAAAGAGATGACATATTTTATTTGGTTATCTCGTTTAAATCATTTAGTTATTTAATTTAAAAATATAAATTTTTATTTAATAATTTTTAAAAATAATCAAGAAATGATAAATTAATTTTTTTAATATTTTTTAATTAAATTTATCTTATAATTTAGCTATCATTTTATTAATATGAAACATTTTATTAAGTCATTTTTGAAACCTTAATATTATTATTAATGTTCCATTTTTATATATATATATATATATATATAAATTTATTATTTCAATATTATAAGTGATAATAATAAATATTTTTAATTATATTTTAAAAAATAAAATTTATCTTAAAATAACTAAAATAAATACAAAATCAATTAAATAATAATATTTTATATATTTTTTACTCAATTTGATTTTTTTATTATTTTATAGCTCTTTTCGTAATACCAATAAAATTAAAAACTCTTTTCTATTTTAATACTCAGCTAAAACATTTCTATAAAACTTTGCCACCATTTATTGAATAGCCTCGAAGGCTATTTGATATGAGGGCAATAACTACCACCTTTTTTTAGGTGAATATTGCATTCTTTTTTCTTTTAACATTTTTTTTTGTTTTTTACACCTAATTATAAACACGTTTGATTCATTTAATTTATTAAAAAATTAAAAAATAATTTAATAATAAATTTTATTCTAACTAAAGTTATAATATTGTTACTATTATTTTCAAAAATTATGTATTACATTTCATATAATTTATTAAAATATTAAAAATAATTTACTACTAAATTTATTTTCATTAAAATTATAATATTTTTATTATTATTTTTAAAAATTGTGCATTGTCTTGCATGCAATTTATTAATATGTTAAAAATAACAGATTACTAAATTTTTTCTAATTAGAACTATTGTGGTTATCTTAAAAATTAAGTATACGTTTATACTTATATATTAAATATAAATAATTTATTAATTAATTGTTAAAAATTAAGATATCAAATTAAATCATACAATAATTTATGAAGATAATAGTAATTATTATTCTAAAATAATAAGATAATTTTATCTAAATATTTATAAAATGTGATTTAAAGTTTTATAACACCTTTTTTTCGTTGGAGAGAACATGGGGAAAGAATAATAACCCACTGCATTATTTACATATTCTTTGAAGATAAATGCACCTAATATATTAGTTATAGTTATGTGAGTAAGATTAGTTTAATTTTTTTTATAAGTTTAACTATTTTATTATAAAAAAATATCAAATAAAAATATCAAATTTTAATTTTTTAAATTTTTAAATTTTTTTGTTATTATATATTTATATTAATTTTATAGCTATTATTTTTATTGTTAAAAATAATTTATAAAAATGATATATTAATAGCAATTAAAAACAATGAATAAAAATAAAAATAAAATGAAAAATTCATCATTTGTTTTTCACTATCAATTTTTATAAGTGTTATTTTTTATTTTTTGAATATTTATTACAAAATACGTATAATTCAAACTATGGTAATATTTAGTTTGCAATAATAAAAATTGTAACGAGAATGATTCAGATATCGTTTAGTTTGATTGTGGAATAAAATATAAAACATTTCGACAACATCATGGATGTTCATTCTCCTTACACTTTTCAAAAATACGTTAAAATGTTTGATTTTTTTACTTTATTTATAATTTTATAAATTTTATTTTAATATATATCATTATTTTGATTATTGTAAAATGACATAAAATTCATCGTAAATAATTAAAGTGTCTAAAAAAGAATTTTAATAAGGTTTTAAAATATATGGATGTATTGAAAAAATTTCATGTGAAAAATTAGATCGAATTGAAAAATTTTTACATAACTCACAAAGTCCATCACTAGACCCTTGACACATAACTCGTTGAACCTTTGGCAACAATTTTGGGTCTATGAATGGCCAAATCCACCCTTTTCCCCTTCACACTCTTTAAACTTTCTCTCTTTTAAGTATTTGAGTTTTTTTGATACATTTTGAAATACATTTTAAGAATAAACATCCAAACATTCGGGTCAAGTTTTAAAGTAAGAGTTTCTACTATGACTTTTTATTTCTTGCATGATTTTTTAATAAAAACATCAAGCATCATATGCTATAAATAAAATGTAAAATTAAATGTCATAGTTTTTATAATATATGTTATAAATATTGTTAAAATAAGATAATCGTTATAAACATTTTATTATATATACATTGAATTTTTTTATATATAAAACAAGTATCAAATGTTGATATAAAACTAACATTAAAAATATTACATGACATCCGATACTTATATATATGTATCATGAAAATAATTTTATTCATTAAAAGTATACTTGTATGTTGTCTTACAGAGTATGATACCCATGTGCTACTAGTCATAGTGTACAATTTTCTACAAAATACAAGTATGCATTGCATACACATGTATTCTTAGATTTTTTTGGTCTATGGTGCATTACATTGTTGATCGCACACGAACTTCAAAGTTAAAGCCCGTTGTGTCTCAGAGTTTATAATATAATAGGTTTCAGAGTTTAACTGTACGTAGGCTCCTATTATATTTCAAACTCATAAACGAGAGCTCATATAATGTTGATTTAACTAATACATGTACCATATGTATTATGTTTGTACATGGGATCAAAGATGAATTCACATATATCTCGAAATTGGAATGCACATGTGTCCATATATTTTGATAACTAATACATATAAGGTTGCATATTATGTAATAAATTTTTATCGTATAATATATTTTATATTGTATGAACATGCATTGAGATATTTAAAATGTATACTCATTTGATCTCCACAAAACAAGAAAGAACAAACATATTTGAATTTTATGACTAAAATTTCTATGCACATGTGTTGATAATAATGACTTATATTTATATAAATTTATTAACAAATGACATGTATCATAGATTATTGATTTATTATAATATTAATTAGAATAAATTCTTATTTAAATATGTATAGCTAATTTCGTTTCTCTTTTCTTTTTTTCAAATCAGAGTTCGTTAAAGTGATTCGCCACTCTACATAAAAGTAAAACTCTGAGAAAATATTGTTACATAATATAAAGTAAATCATTATTAATATATATATATATATATATATATATATATATATAATTTATTATATTTTTAAATAGAAATATCTCAAAATTATTAATCTTTATTAAATTAAAATTTAATATTTTTTTAAATATATTTTAAAATCAATTTCTTATTATTTCACATGGCTATTTTTTTTAGACGTGACAATTATATTACTTATATAAATTAATAATACTATTATTTTTATCGTTACTTTTTTATTCCGGGCAACAAAGATATCCTATAAAACCCTGAAAAATAACCAAAGATTAAATTGTTGTTCTTAAAAACTTGTTATCCAACTTTTCCAAAACTGAGTTTTTGATATGGAGTTAATATGAAGTAATTTTCTGTAAAAATAAATTTAAAAAAACTTCGAGTTGACTAGCTTTCTCTGTTTCTCCTTCACAGAATCTACGTTTTTTGTCTTTTGATGGTTCAGATGCAGGCCTCCCAATCGCAAGCAAGCTATTAAATTTCAAATTCTCTGCAACTTCAATCATAAAAGCGTCACTTTTATAGGCCTTCCTCTTCTTTAGGTTCGTCTCTACAGCTTTGCAATTTCTCTGTTTAGCTGTTCATTATCTGAATATTGTTTGGCTTGAGAAAATTACTAAATTAAATCGAACACAGTGATAAAGATACTTAGTGGATTATGTTTATAATGGATTTCGATACGTGCTTCAAACTAATGTATCGTTGATTGATTTTCGAACAGGGTGATTAAGTTTTTTGTTGTTAATTTGAATTATTGAATCTGGTGCGTATTTGTGTTACGAATGTTGGATCTGTCTAAGATCGATTACGGTTAAAGTTCCTGAAATAGTTTTTATTTATGTTGTTAGGTAGTGATGTTTTAGCTCTCATGTTCGTATGCTAGCCAGTTCAAATTGTGGCTTTTGAGGGTTTCAATTCATCTTAACGTAAGATCCGAGTGCAGATTCTCATTTAGATTTACATCAGTTGGCTTGAATTCTTTTGCGTACAGTTTCTGGCCCAGAGTTTGATTGTAGAATCTGTTAATATGATTGAAGTAAAATTGAAATTATGCTAGATATAGGGATACCTTTTAGTCCAGGCATGTGGAACTGTTGCTACTAAACTCCATTTTTTTCATCGTTGTCTTTCCAATTTGTTAAAAGTTGTGATTTGTTAATAAAATGGGCACGGAAAGGAATGCGTGAAAAACGTGAGCTACGGCTTTCCTGCAAAAGTGAATTAAGACCTACAAAGTTGAGAGAACTAAAATTCTTTTGCTGATGTTTCTGTTACGAATTATCACTCTGAACTTATAGATGTATGTATTTAAAGTTATATTGCCTTTTTTCTTATATAATTTCAAATAGCTGAAAAACTGTAGTAATTGTAAACCTGCTTGGGTAACAGATGAAGATATTAAAATCTGTCTTTTCGTTGGTTCATCCATTTTCCCTTTTGTTTTTTATGGGGGTGGAGGTGACGTGATATATGTTTGTTTTGGTGATCTAAGTCATTATACATAAGTAGTATTTCTCTTCTCTTGCACAAGTTCACTTGTTAATTATGACCAGCATAGCTCTTCAATCTGCTGTTGTTGGCAATGGCTGCCAATGATTTGTAATAAATTTATTTATAGTTTATCCGAATTTGGTTGTGAAATAAAAGTTTGTTTCATGGACTTGTCCTTAGATTTGCATGCTTTTTGGAAATTTGAGTTTGATGTGAATTGCAAATCTCATTTTATATATTATTTCATTTGCTTTGAAAAACAAGGTTTTTGGCCTTAATAAACAAAGTAAACCATCTAGTGGATCTGTGAAATTTAAATTATGTTTGCCCATGCAGATAACTCCACTGATATCATCTATCAAATGCTTTCATGAAGACTAAGAAGTGAAGAATCTGATGTTAAATTGGAAGCCATATATATATATAGATAAAATGTCTTCGGGAGGCAAAGCTGAGAAGAAGGCCGTTCTTGATACAGCTTCATGGATGTTCAATGTTGTCACATCTGTTGGAATAATCATTGTCAATAAGGCTCTTATGGCTACGTATGGTTTCAGCTTTGGTAAGTGTACTTCATTTTCCAACTTAGGATCTCTTGGCTGTTAATCTATTTTGCATTTTCTTATGTTCCAATGTTCCTTTTTGTTGTTGATGTAATCGTGTGAAGGTAAATGGTTCAAATGCATACAAAAAAAACCTTTACTTCTGGAATTCTTTTAGGGAATTTTCAATTTCTATTCTTTGTTTTCAGTTCATAGATTATATCTGACAAAGTCTATGAATATTGAATCTAATGAAGTGCCATCTATTTATGAAGTTTGCTTTGTAAAGGTTCACCTGATGATTTACACATCGTATGAATTTAGCATGAATCAGAGTGCGTTCGATTGCAGTACTCTTAGAAATGGTTCAAAAGTGGGCTCTACAAACAATGAAAGCACTATATATTGTTACTAGGTGCTTGCGAAATGCTTATAAACCTAAAAACACTTTTTAGTACTGCATCCAAATGCACACTCAAGTGCATAGTGAAGTCAAGTACCACCTTTAAAATGTTTCCTAGCCTTATAGTGAATTGAAGACAACAGTGAATCCAATGATGAAGATGACTAAAGATAATATTTCTCCTAAAGTAATTGGTTAGGCAAAATCTAAAAAGATAAAGAATAATTTTTATAATATGCTAATAAATCTGAGCTTCTCTGCTATGGAATGCAGCTACAACATTAACAGGGCTGCATTTTGCCACTACAACCATCTTGACAGCTGTCCTAAAGAGGCTGGGATACATCCAGGGCTCCCATCTTCCATTTTCTGATCTTCTGAAATTTGTTTTGTTTGCAAATTGCTCCATCGTTGGAATGAATGTGAGTTTAATGTGGAACTCTGTTGGATTTTATCAGGTGAGCCTCAACAAAGTACCAAATATAGTTCTTCTTCGCTGACAATCTTCATAAATCATGTTGAACACCCTTTACCTTTAAAATGAATTCAGATTGCAAAACTTAGTATGATCCCAGTGTCATGTCTTCTTGAAGTTTTCTTGGACAATGTTCGGTACTCAAGAGACACAAAGCTCAGCATATTGTTAGTACTCCTTGGTGTTGCAGTTTGTACAGTTACTGATGTGAGCGTCAATGCAAAGGGTTTCGTTGCTGCCTTGGTGGCAGTTTGGAGTACTTCCCTGCAGCAGTATGTAAGTGTTCCTTAGTGAATTTTATCCGTGTATCCATGATTTTTTAAAAATTATATTACCTGGCAGTTGTATTCATATGAATATTGACCAGAAATTAGAATATAAAGTGGAGCTCACAGCGGCCATTTTTATTAGTATTGGGTATTTTTTACTCCTTAGGAAAAAGATATGGACGTATTGCATGTTCTTTATTAATTTATAATGATATCAAACATGCAATGCCCAGACAAATAAAGGGTTGGGTTATGAATTTGATTATAGTTTCAGCTATTCCAAATATTATAATGTATTAAGAGCCATACATGTACTGATATTTATGTTTATGCAGTATGTACATTTTCTTCAGAGAAAGTATTCTCTTGGATCTTTCAACTTATTGGGGCATACAGCACCAGCACAAGCTGCTTCTTTGTTGTTAGTGGGGCCTTTTCTGGACTACTGGTTGACAAAAAAAAGGGTAGATGCTTATGACTACAGTCTAACATCCTTGGTAAGTATATGTCATGCACTAAGTGTCATAACTTTTTCATTATACAAGCACACAATTGCATATGCATCCATGAGCTCGTAACTTGTGTAGAAAACTGTCCATCATAGATGCAATGGTTTCTCTAATCTTAACATGCTGATTGCTTATATTATTAATAAGTTTCTGCCTTGTTGAGGATAGTTACTGTTGTATCCCCTATTTCACTAGCAAAATGCATTACCTCGTTATTTGCTTACAATTTCGTACATAATTGGGAACAAAATAATTAATTTCATTCCCCACATTTTAGGTGCAACTGTGTCTATAACTTTTGATTCTCATGGTTGCTAATATTATATTTGGAAGGGAACTCTTTATAGCTTTTAACTTAATCCAAGTAACAAGGGAATTAGGAAAAGTAGATACTGTGTATCCAAACCCAAACTAGCCTATTCTTTTTCAAAATAATATATCACGAAGGAAACTAACTTTTCCTAGAAGAAGTACAATGTGTGCAACATAATAGAAAAAGCCCAAGTCCAGTTGCATGATTTTGCACTTCAATTAATAGATTTCTTTTGGATATTTGGTCTTTGCCTCTTCTGAAATATTATCTTTCTTATTTGTCCTATCATGATGACAAGTTTAGGATGGTCTATTGAATGAGGGCAGTGTACAATTTAGACTGTTTAAACTGTATCATAATTCATAAGCTAGTCTGGTGGATTCCTTTAATTTTTTGGTGAAAAAAAAACAAATAATGTTAAGCAGACAAAATCCTTTAAATTTCAGCTGTAATGTCATCGTGGAAAACTTTCTTCAGTGCCAAGCTACATTGTCTTATTGATACTTTAATTTTTTACATCTTTTATCCTCAAAAACTTCTAGAAATTTAAACTAGTGCCAAACCATTATCCCCTAATAATTCTGATGTTGCTGATTTTATTGTCCTTGTTCAGAATTTTGATTAATGTTCTTTGAACAATGAACCTCAAAACTTTATATCTCTTCTCTATCATCGAAGCATACATTATTAAGCATGCTGAATTTTATAATTTCTGTGAAAGAAAATAGGGGCAACCGTGAATTGTTTACTAAATTTCATTCATGGTTCCATTAGTCATTTCAATTGGCTGTTTTATTTTGAAGGAAAGAGATGCACAAAAAACTTGTTTCTTCTAAAATCATGGATTACAATGGTAATGGTGTCATAACAGTTTTAGCCTAGAAAATGATTACTATTTTTATCCCTCAAAATCAAAAGTGCTTGGGTGATTTTTCTTTAGGATTTGGTGCTGGATTCTTTTAAAGAAAGATACTGCTGTCCAACAAGGCAACAATTGTATGTGTCCAGACCTAAACATGAAGACAACTCATGCCACATCCTTAACCTTTGGCACTTTGCTCGAAAACATTTTAAATTTCTACTTGACGCATTACTGATTTGTCTGTTTTCTATTTTATTCTCCAACGCATGAATACTCATGTAGATCAATAGCAGGATATAACACAACTAGACAGAAGTACTTGAATATTTACCTGTTCCTATCCTTGATAACATAGAACTTTGTTTTCCTACCATCAATGAATAAATAATAGTGACTTTGGCCATTCTTTGCTGTCTGCAGTTATTCATTATCCTATCTTGCACGATCGCAGTAGGGACAAACCTCAGTCAGTTCATCTGCATTGGCAGATTCACAGCTGTATCGTTCCAAGTCCTCGGCCACATGAAGACTATTCTGGTCTTGACCCTAGGATTCATATTTTTTGGAAAAGAGGGTCTAAATCTACAAGTGGTTTTAGGTATGATGATTGCAATAGCAGGAATGATTTGGTATGGTAATGCCTCGTCAAAGCCAGGAGGGAAAGAGCGGCATAGCCTCTCTCTTCCAAGCAACAAATCACTGAAAAATGGAAGGTCAGAATCTTCTGATCTGGATGAGAAGGTATAGAATTCATCTAACTATAAAAAATTAGAAAAAACAAACAAGATAAATTGAGCCTCATATCACTGATTGATTATGGGAGGTCTCGAAATGCCCACAATTTTTTTTTATCATTCATCTACAGTCAAATTTACTTCAAGTTATAGGTTGTAACTCAGCAGGGAGTGTAAGTTTCCCTAAAAATAAGTTGTTCCAAATTACTTCATAGTAATTTATTTTGCTGCTTCAATTTCTGAACTACTTAAAGAATAGGCCCTGAATCTCGCTCTTTTTATTTTTTGGACTGTCCCTGAATTTTTCACTTAAATGAAAGAAAAGGTCATAAATGTCTCAAAATTGTACTCTTACTTTCTTTATCTCCAATAGTGAATGGTAAGTTGGATCAGGACAAGTGAATCGAGTTGTGTGAGTTGAATGTAATGTGACAACCAATGTTTATGAACTGATGAACTGGGTTTCAAATAACTTGAACTCAAAATATAGTATTTATAAGGAACTTGTATCACTATTATAGAATTATGAAAAATTGCTTAGTGTGCATTGCAAAGAAAACCACTATTATAGCAGCTGTAACCTTTGCTGCAGCATTTCAAGCAACTGTTGGATAAACAAATGACGGTACATATCAGGGTCTGCCAATCTTCAAGCACAAAGCACTCTTCAAGTCATATAAAGGATTTCTGGAAGGATATGGACAGGCTATATATTGTGTTACCATGTTTTCTTAATCCAGGACCTCCAACATTTAACTCTAATACCATTTGTTGAGTATATAGGAAGCAAGAAAAATAAATCGAACAAATAAAAACACAAGAAATTAAGGTGGTTTGATCAATTATTTGATCCACACACAAAATCACAAATTTTCCTAATATTAATTCTTGAATACATTCTTTTACCAAATAAACTTTATATATCCAAGAATTAAAACTTAAAAATAATATTCAAACCCAAAACTCCAATGCATACCCAAACAACTCACATATATACATATCATTTACTACCACCCAACTTATAAAGCTACCAAAAGCCAATATATAAACCAAGTGGCTACAGTTTGTTGGTATCTAATTAAGATGAATTAGACCATTTGCTTTCTCTAAGAAGATCACTTCCAATTCCATGCATGCTTCAACTTCCAATTTAAACAGCTCACAAATTTTGGGATAATTATTATCCCTTTTGTAACTGATGGCATAAAACATGAAAGCCATATGTTAATTAGCCACTCGTGTGCTCCAATGTAAAAGACTTTTAGTTTCTCTTATTTTTACTCCCAACACTTCTACAATGTAAAGACTATTCTCGACCCCGGGATCACTAGAGTAACCTGAATTCCGCGCATGAATTCGCGGCAAGCAAGTTTCTTTAAAAATTCCATAGCATACCCAACATAAACAATGGGTGGAAATCATTTTTCAGTTCAAAATACTGCCTAGCAACGCTTAAGACCTGCCCATCCACCTCCACACCCACAACTTCAAAACTAAGTTGGTTTTTCAAAAATGAAAGCAAACCACCATCACCAACTCCACAGTGGGATTGCTTCTCCATCTTTGTATCTATTTTTTATTGGTTGTGTCCACTTTTAAATTATGTAAGATACATAATACTTATTAAAAGATTTATTTTTTTTTTTTAGCAAATGAATATGTTTAGAGTTTTCCCCAATTCCAATGCAAAGAGCTTTTGTCTTGATTCTACTTTCAGTAAGACACTCTATAATTACCAATAAGCCTAAGGCTCTCTACCATAAGAGCCAAATAAGGATGAACCAATATACTAGGTTCAGGCTTAAAGCCTTAAACTCAACTTCACCTATTCCTAAACGATCAGAGCAATAAAAATTAGGAGTTTTGGGAACAATACGAATTTGGGTTTGGATTAAATTGGGCATTCTCTTGAACCTCAATCTCCTTCTGAAATCCCTTTTGCTTCAATAATCCTCAATCCCCACGTCTTCCACCATCATTTCCCTAAACTCCCTAAAACCACACTAGATTGACCTTAATTATCTTGAAGATGGCTATATCAGAAATGCCATGTTTAAAGCAGGACTTGGGTGACAAAACAAGCAACATGTTTTGATGTAACCTTGAGTTCGCTGGTCGAAAAACGGCTGTGGAGAGGAGTGATCGACGAGAATGGTAAGTTGGTTTTCGACGAGGATGAGGCGAGAGATTCCGGGGAAGTATAGGAGAAGCTAAAGATGACCCGATTGTGTAGAGAAGATCTAGTCGGCTTGTCGGTGTGTGGGAATGAACATAGCGGCAACTTGTAGTGAAGGAAAGAAGGAAATGGGAAAGGTGAGTCAAGATTTGCATTGTTCAGGAGTGAAGTGGGAAGAATTTATAAATCATAATTTGATCCAAACACGAAAATTTCGATAGATTTTTGATTTGACGCTATCATTTGTTTTTCACACTTATTCTCTGCATTTTGATGATATATATGCATAAATCCAATGAGTAGTGAGAGAGCTTAATGCCTTCATAAAGGTTCTCCTGTTAAGAACCTCTTATGGTTTCGTAACCGAAGTACGGTTACGAAACCAACCCATCACCATCGTTCACCGTTGCGTTGCACCACTTTGATGTTACATTCTTCCATTTGGTGCAAACATTAAGTTAAATTTTATTGAGTAACAAAATATATGAATCATAGCGATAGGTCCTCTAAAAGAGAGTATTATCTTCCATGTATTACAATGTATTTAATTTCTCAAGTATTATACTTTATGTGGTAACGAAACTTAATGAATAAATCCTATATTTATTCTTGATCCAATAAAATATATATTTTCTCAAATAAATTAAGGTGCACATGAATATAAGAAAATATCACAATATATAAGAGTTTCATTAATAAATTATATATATATACACACACACATTTACAAAGTGGAACCAATTCTCATTTTCTCTACATGATCCTTAAATTTTAGTGATAGCATGCCTTTAGTCAAAAGATCAGCAATCATCAATTCAGTGCTAACGTGCTCAATGACCACTTTCTTTTCCTTGACATGTTCTCTTATGGTTAAGTATTTAATGTCGATGTGCTTACTACGATTACCACTCTTGTTGTTCTTAGCTATAAACACAGTAGTTGAGTTGTCACAGTACAATCTTAATGGCCTAGAAATAGAGTCAACTACTCTAAGTCCAAAAATGAAACTCTTTAACCATACATCATGTAATGTGGCCTCAAAACATGACACAAATTCGACCTCTATAGTGGACGTAGCAATCAAGGACTGTTTCGCACTCCTCCATGACACGGCTCCACCAACAAGCATGAAAATGTAACTAGATGTTGATTTTTGTGAATTAACACAGCCAATGAAGTTCGCATAGGAGTAGCCAATTACTTCCAGATCATCGGTTCGTCTATACATGAGCATATAGTCCTTGGTTCCTTGAAGGTACCTCATCACTTTCTTTACAGCTTTCCAGTGGTCAACACCTGGGTTACTCTGATATCTCCCTAGCATCCCAACAACAAATGCAATGTCAAGTCTGGTGCATACTTGAGCATACATCAGGCTTCCAACGACTGAAGCATATGAAATGATTTTCATATGTTCTCTTTCAAAATCATTCTTTAGGCATTGGTCCAAATTGAACTTATCACCCTTTTCATAATGGGAGCAACACTTAGTGAACAATCTTTTATCCGAAATCTCTAAAACTTTACTGATATAGGTTTCTTGAGATAAAACCCAAGATGCCTCGAATTCTATCTTTATGGATCTTAATGCCAATGACATAAGATGCCTCACCCATATCCTTCATATCAAAATTTTTAGAAAGGAATTGTTTTACCTCTTGTAGCAAACCTTTATCATTGGCTGCAAGCAAAATATCATCCATTTATAGTACCAAAAAACAAATTTTACTCCTACTAACCTTCTGGTATATACATTGATCCATGGCATTCTCTTCAAAACCAAATGAAGTGATGACGTTATGGAATTTCAAATACCATTGACGGGAAGCTTGTTTTAATCCAATTATGAATTTATTAAGCTTACAAACCAAATGCTCACCATCACTAGAAAAGAATCCTTCAAGTTATTTCATATAAACCTCTTCCTCTAGGTTACCATTAAGGAAATCCGTTTTCACATCTATTTGATGCAAATCCAAATCAAAATGAGCAACCAATGCCATGATCACACGAAGTAAATCTTTCTTAGATATAGGAGAGAATGTGTATGTGTAGTCGATTCCTTCCCTTTGAGTGAATCCTTTGGCAACGAGTCTTGCCTTATGTCTCTCAATGTTGCCTTGTGAGTCTTTCTTTGTCTTGCAGACTCATTTACATCCAATGGTTTTCACACCATCAAGCAACTTGATGAGATCCCAGATTTAGTTAAACGCCATAGAATCCACCTCTTCTTTCATGGCATTGTACTATAAGTTTGAAACCTTAGCACTCATGGCATATGAAAACGATTTGGGATCATCCACAGCTCTAATGTTACAATTAGATTCTTGTAGATACACAACATAATCACTAGGAATTGTTGACCTTTTAGTTCTAGTAGATCTTCTTAATTTCACACCACCATCTTCCAGAGAAGTATGAGGTTCAACTTGTTGTTCAAAAGTTTCAGTTATCTCCTAAATAACATGATTTGTTGGAATATTGCCAACAGCTTATGGAATTCCAATGATTGGTTGTTCAACACCATCTTGTACTTGAGAGGTGTTGTGAACAACAATCAATCTATCTCCTGAAGTAGAAGGTTGAGACTTTAAGTGATCAATATCATAAACTATGTTCCTGATTTGATCGTTCCCACTAATTAGGTCATATTCAAGAAACTTTGCATTTCTTGATTCCACAAACCTAGTGTTGTAAGATTGACAGGAAAATCTGTAACCCTTAGATCATTCGGTATATCCAATGAAATGCACACTAATAGTCCTTGGGTCCAGCTTCTTCTCTTGTGGATTATAAATCCTCACTTCAGACGGGCATCCCCAAACGCACATATGTCACAAACTCGGTTTCCAACCTTTCCATAATTCAAATGGCATCTTTAAGACAACCTTTGTTTGAACTCGGTTTAATATATACACAATTGTCTTTAAAGCTTCAATCCTCAAGGTTTTAGGAAGATTGGAATTGCTAAGCATACTCCGCACCATGTCTAATAATGTTTGGTTTCTCCTTTATACTACACCATTCTGTTATGGTGAATTAAGCATAGTGTATTGGGAAATTATCCCATGTTCTTAAAAAAACTTAGCAAACGGACCAGGCGCTTATCCATTCTCAGTGTATCTACCATAATATTCACTGTATCTATCTAATCTCATGACCTTTATTTACTTTCCGCATTGTTTCTCTACTTCAACCTTAAAGCTCTTGAAGGATCTAATGCTTCGTTCTTATTATGAAGCATGTAAAGATACATAAATTGAGAAAAATCGTCAATAAAGGTGATAAAATATTTTTGACCCTGAATGTCTATGTCTGGAAAACATATATTTGTATGTATGATTTCTAATATGCTTGAACTCCTATTGGAACCTTTATTTGACTTGTTAGTATGATTTCCCTTAATGTAGTCCACACATGTCTCAAAATCAGTAAATTATAGAATACTAACTACCCCATCTTGCACTAATCTTTTAATTATTCTATGGAGATATGTCATAATATCCTATGCCATAATGTATAAGAGTCATCATCAATAATAAACCTTTTAGTGCCAGCTTGAACATGAATAGCATTGTGAGTGGCATTATTTCGTAAATTAATGTAGCAAAGACCATCGGACAAAATATCATTCTCAACATAATCAAATTTATTAAATAAACTAAAAGATGTTTCTGAAAAGTGAAAGGAATAACAAAAGGTACAAGTCTTGAAATCGAAATCAAGTTTCTAGAGAAACTTGGAACATAAAAGGTATTTTCTAATTCTAAAATAAAATCACTACTTAAAATCAAACTGCATGTCCCCTACAGCCTCCACATGTGAGCCCATCTTGTTACTGTGTAAGATGTATTATTCACTTCCCACTGGCTTCCTTAGATTTCGCATACCCTGTAAAGAGTTTGCAACATAGATTGTAGATCCAAAATCAATCCATCAGGTGTTAATATTAACATTAACCATATCAAATTTATAACAAACAAACGAGGTTGGATTACCTTTATTCTCAAGCCATTTCTGAAATTTGATACATTCTTTCTTCATGTGTCCCTTCTTTTTACAAAAGAAACACTTGACTTCTTTCTTAATATCAGCTTGAGGTGGAATTATCTCTTTTCCTTTATGCTTGTATTGAGATTTTCCTTTCCTGTATGTTGTAACCAACATTGCACTTTCACCAAATTCCATAACAAGCCTTCCTTCCTCTTGACCACACATGGTCATTAATTCATTGATTGGCCATTTATCCTTATGTGTATTGTATGAGATTTTGACTGGCCCGTACTGATGTGGGAGAGTGTTAAGGATATAGTGCACCAAGAAGGATTCTGATATCTCAACCTCGAGATTCTTAAGTTGAGCCGCAATGTCCTCATTTTCATAATGTGCTTGTGCACACCTTTCATACTAGTGAGTCTTAAGGAAGAGAACTTCATAATAAGGGTGCTTGCTAAAGCCTTATCTAAAGTGACAAACTGATCATCAATGGCCTTTAGCAAGTCCTGAACATTGTTATGCTGGTCAACAGAACCACGAATACCAGCAGAGATTTTAATCTTAATGAACATCATACTAAGGTGATTATATCGCTCCTATTGTTCATAAAGTATGATATTCTTTGGAGTCTTGGTTTGAGTAATTTTAAATGATTCATTTTTCCTAATAGTATAGTCAATATCCATCCACACTAGGTGAAGGAGAATTCTTTCCTTCCATATTTTATTATCACCTTTTAGATCGAAAATATCACAACAGATATCAAAGAAATTTATAGGTTAAGAAGCTGCAATTAAAGATTATATGCTTATTATCACCTTTTAGATCGAAAATATCACAACAGATATCAAAGAAATTTATAGGTTGAGAAGCTGCAATTAAAGATTATATGCTTATTAAAATTTGAGACCTAAATTAAAGTCATTCTTTACCAATGTAAATCATGAAAAATATGAATCTAGTGACATAAAACTTATTTGTTAACTAAAATTCTAATTCAATTATATTCATCTTAACTTTACGATAAAACTATTAAATTATGTTTTTTTTCTTAATCCCTATGGGTAAATTAGAAAATATTATTTGATATTTTATCATAATTAATCACACAAAAATATAATAAAAATTCATGTGTGATAAGATTTATTATATCACATATGAATAATTACAATTAATATTTATTTTATAAATGTGATCTTAAATAAACCTTATTATAGTTTTAATTAATTAAAGATGTTGTGGCTACTTCCTAATTAATTAAACTATATGAATCACTTAAATATTAGTTAAATCCTTAGGCTCAATTAATGCATAAAAACCTAAGGAATATTAATTTAATTCTAAATGTGCAAATATTATCTATTTTAAGATTACATGTATGACAATAAATTATACAAATAAAAATAAATAATATAAGCACTAATTAAATTCATAAAGAGTCATTAACAATTAATTCCGTTATGTATAAATTATTTAACCAAATTTTTATATGTATATTTAATTACAAAATTTATACATACATATACCAAAACAAATAATTAAGCATAATGTATTTAAATAATTTTTAATGTGCCCAAAAATTATTTAAATAACTATCACATGTATAATAAATATTCTACATATGACAAACCTAAGTTAAATAATTAATTACATTCAAATTATATTCAATTTTTTTAATAAAATCAAATTCTAAATGCATATATAAAAGCAAGTTAGATACATAAAATAACATAAAATGTGTTATAGTCCAGTGGCCCAAAGAGTGGGTACTCTGTCTAGATACCTAGGTTTCGAGCCACGTAAAATCAATTTTTCATTTTATAAAATTGAATCTTAATTCATATAAAAAGAAGCCTTATGCACAAAATAACATAAAATCCTTCGAGTCCAAATTATAGAACCATTCATTTCCCGCATGAAATGCGGGTTCGATTCCTAGCTTAAACAAGTTTTTTTTAGGGTCTCCCGGTTACGACCAGAATGGATACCCGATCGTATCTCACTATTTTGACGACGAAATTCGACATTTTTTTATCAAAATTCTAAGAATTTGATTTCCGAGTGATTTATGGTCTCAATTTGAATCAAAAACTTTATTTTGAATAAAAAATTAATTAATGATTCAAATGAATGCCAACTGTAAACTAGATTCATTTTTTTCATTGTTTTTCAAGTTTCAATTCAGAGAATTACTCTAAAATCAATATGGAAGCAATTTATAATTTTCATATGCGTCAAAAACAAGTAAAATAAAAAGCCCAAATTCTCAATTCCTTGTGAAACAAAGCAAAACAATGATGTTTTCAAAATGGTTTTGATACCAAATATAAATCATAATTCGATTTAAAAACGTTTAGGAAGCCATATGAATGTAAAATTTAAATATAACTAAAGCACAAATTGATTGAAAACATACTCTTGTCATTGATCAAATTTCAACACTTATACGGAAATTTCAATGAATTTTTGATTTAATGTTGAGAGTTTATAAAATACGAACCTGATTAACCTAGAGAGGGTGATTAGGTTATTTTAAATTTTTATCAATTTATAATTTGATAACCTAAACAAAGCAGTTAGACATGCAATCACGTGTAAAATAAGTGCAAAAATAAAATAATAACACACGATATTTTTATGTGAAAACAACCTAGGCCACAACCATGACTTAAGAAGAAAACTACCGGTCCACCGGACCACCTAACTTTCCAATATGAAAATCAAATGTTCAAGTACAAACTCGGTCTTATGCTACCCTCCCTAGGATACTACCACAATGTACTTTACTTACAAGTCTGTTCTGTTTTCACAGTTTCAATATTAACGTGAGCGATTTCTAGACCAACATTTCAATAAGCTCACCGCCAATCAGATAGTTCACAAATCAACTACAAAAAGAGTTAGCACAAAAACACAAGTGTATGTGTGTTCTAGAACGGATGTAATAGTGAATCATCTTAACTAGATGATTCAAAACATATGTCACTTAAATTAAATCAACTAGCAAATTCTAGATAAAAAGATTAAGCCCAAGTTCAATAAAAATAGTTTTTTTAAAGATTAATAATCAAATCAAATAACTATGATATGACAAAAATAATTATTCGATCTAACAATTTAAGAACAAAAATTAAGAAGTCATAAGAACATATTATCAAAATATCATAAAATAATTAGGCTTATTAATCAATCAAACATAACCACCAATATTTGATAGATTAACTAAATAAAAAGCCTAAAGAATTATGATCTTATATTTGTAAAATAAGGGAGAGAAATTAAAAAGAATAGAATAATGCTCTTGTGTGGTTGATTGAAACAATGAGCAATGAGTTTTATTTATAGGAAAAATTAAAATATTTAATCCTATGTGATTGATAAATATCTTTTCTATTACAAATAGGATTAATAATACTCATTAATGAAGAAAACTCATACATGATTGATAAATATCTTTTCTATTTCAAATAGGATTAATAATACTCAATAATTAAGAAAACTCTTATTTAAAGAAAATTATTTTAAAACATATTTTATGATATTTTTTATGCTAAAGATTTCAACTAAAATTTAAAGTATATCTTATCTAATATCTTTTAAAAATAAATTTTATACTGTATTTTATGTTAAAGATTTTCACTATAATTTAGAGTATATCTTATCTAATACATTTAAAAAATAGATTTTATACTATCTTTTATGCTAAAGATTTCCATTATAATTTAAGTATATCTTATCTAATCTTTTAGCATATCTTATTACATGTTTTAGTACTAAAAATAATTTTAGATTTATAAGCATGTGCTATTAAATGCATAAATGTAATCCTATGTGTTGTAATTATTAAAGATATACTTGAAGTACAATTATCTAGAACTCAAGCATTTGTTTGAATTTTCTTGATAGGCTTGATAGCAGACCTAAAAACAAATTTACAGATAAATATTAAATCGCGAAAATAACCGTCAAATATAGTCGCTACAAATCTTTCATTTGGTTTACCACTTACTCTCTACGTTTTGATGGTGTATATGAATAAATTCAATGAGTAATGAGAGGACCTTATACGTTTATAAAAGTTTTCCCTTCAAGAATCTCGTATGATTTCATAACCAACTTACGATCATAAGTCAAACCCTCACCACGGTTTACCTTTGTTTTGCACCACTTTAATATTACAGAGTCGGTTTAGAAAATATGAAACAGATGGATCGAGATGTAATTATATGCTCCGATGCCATCGGATTTTCCATGCTAATTAATACCTTCGTCACTCCTATTCATACTATTATAGATTGTATTATTATTTTAGTTTTTAATTAAATATAATTATATAAATTCAATAATAATTGATAATAATATTATATTATATTATATTATAAAAAATCCCCACAATTTATTTAAATATTTAATTTTAATCAAAATCATGTGAAATTACGAAAATATCTCCAATAATTACTCAAGACATCCCATATCTCTTCCAATTCTCACGAGAACCAAATATACGAAGACTGTAGAAACCGACATTCTCTCGAGCTTAGTCATGAACCACGTCCCCCTTGCCCAATTCGAGCCGTTCCGAGCAATCATTTTAGCTCTCCGATCATTGTTGCTCGCTCGGGTAGATTTGAGAACATACTATGGTCATCTTCTTGTCCTTCCATGGAATAATATGGAGTAGAAAAACTCAAGCTTGGGTAAACGTGTATTATGGGTATTCACCTAAAAATACTGGGTAGTATCCTGACAATATTTGAAATCTGGGTTTGGAAAAATTCATGTTTCTCAAAATGGACAAAACATAGTCCGGTTTTTAAGGGATTCCAATGGTATCTTCTGGTGGCTGCGTCCTGTTCGTACGTCCTCGTCCCTCGATGGCGCCGTTGTTGCGCGATGGTGCTGGAGCAGATATGACAAATGACTTCAATGTTTTCGTGAGAATTAGGGAGGGATGGGATGTCTCTCTAAGATTCGGGGGTACTTTTATAATTTTCATAATTTTATATAAAATTACATTTTTAAGCAATAAACGAAATTTTTGTGAGTAAATATTGAATTTTTTCAAACTTTTTCATGACTTGCACATGATAGAGAAAGAGAGAGAATAAATAACAGAGAAATTGGATTTTTCGAAAGTGAAAAATACTGCATGGCTACTGGGGTAATATAGTACATTCCTATAAATTGTTGATTTGGTACGTTCTTTCACTTACATAGTTATATTATTCTTCTCGACTAAAGTTGCTCTTATTTGTATACAAAACTAATATTCTTATAACCATATAATTTTCTCATTACAAATAAAGAGCATCTTTGCCATATCATTTTCTTCTTCTTTTAACGACAAAGAAATAAAAGTTCTCATTTTTTTTATTTATTGAAAGTTGTTCTGTTAAAGTCTTACATCGATTGAAGATCGCGTTTATGTTGTGCATATAAATAAGGCCAGTCTTCTATCTTATAATCTGGGTTTTGAGATGAAATTAAGTCCAAATTTAACATAGTATCAAAACAGGTTACCCAGTTGGTACAGTTGTTTCGCCACTGGTGAGTGATGCATTCCGCCACTTAGGAACGGGAATGAGACCATTATGTTTATTACCATATAACAAATGTTTTACATCAATTTATGGCAAACGAATCCATTTTCAGGTAGGGGAGGTGGTGGCCAAGTTGATCGAATGACCTCAAACAACTCTCTTATTGCTCTATATACATTATTCATCGTCTTTGGCATATTAAGTGGTGGAATCTATCCATTTGACTCTTCTCTTAGCTTGTGTAACTTATGTTCTATATGTTGGGTCTTTTCTCTACTACAATCACCATCGACAACAAGGATAAATGAGGTGCCAAATCCAATCATTGGCACCTTAGCTACTAGTCCGTAGTGGTTGTAGCAAACTTATTGGAGTCGGTACGAATGGAAATTTATCAAATAGTCTAGAGATCCTTAATGTTGGCTACATCACTATAATTCTGAGGATGGGGTTTCAATCAAATTAAGGGAAGTTTATGCGTACCACATAAGGTGAGTTTATACAAAGTACGAGCTGATCATTACATGCCCTTCTCTTTTATGATGTAGGGGCTTATCTTGGTGACTAAGGTAGAGCTTGGTACACCTCAAGATTTATGTGATCCATGCGTCTCTAAAAGGAATTATAAGAGGTTCAACACTTGTTGAATTATGACAATACTTTAGTCTTTAAAGACTATTTAACAAGGTCCATTAATAAGGCATGACCTGTAAACTTTACTTCTTTTGTCCTAATTGTATTTTGTCAATTATAGACAATTGGTGCCCATACTTGGGTTTCTCATAGCAATTCGGTATTCATCAAAATATCGCCACAAGATGCTTCTGTAAGGTATGATCACTTTGGATCCATTCACGTCGGACCATACAATCATTATACCACTTTATTTCTTACAAAGATGGGCCGCCACTATTCTAAGTAACTACGAGTTGACAAAACTCTTAAGTAGTTTGGGCTACTCTCCCAACATTACATGACAAATATATCAGTAATTCATTATCCGTATTAATGGCTTTATCTAGTCATATTATTTATCCCAACGTGACAAGAAAGATTGTTAATGAAATTATTATATAGTGGGACTAGTCACTCAGTAGATTACGTAAACAATCAATTTATTATCCAAATATTGAGGAATTTCTTATGAAATCCACACCATATTTTCTTTTGGGCATGTATGGTCGATGCATGAACTCCCATGTTTCTAGTATTTAACTATGAGTTTGCCAAAATATATACAATTTATGGCGCTAGAAAAATATTTAACTATTAACTATTGAATATTTCTTCGTGTAAGAAAAATAAAAGCACGTGTGAGTGGTTGGGTTTTCACCCCCGCATGTCGTACATCTTGCAAAATATTAAAGTGATTAATTCTTCAAAGTTTGGAACACATGTGGGGTAGGGTTTTCACCCTCTCATGTTACCTATCTCGCAAAATTTATGTAATGACCCCCCAAGTTGGAAGGAGGAGTCGACTGACCCCTCATTTGGAATGCTAGATTTTTCCCATGCCTCATGATTGGAGGTGGAGTGCCTTAACCCCCACTTGAGATGCAGGATACATCTTATGCCTCATGATTAGAGGTGGAGTCCCCTGACCCCCCACTTGAGATGCAAAATATACCCAAAGGAGCACATGCATGAGATGGATATTCACCCTTCCACATCGCATGTCTAGGGCACCTTATTTTATACCCCCAAGTTGGAAGTAGTCATTAGACCTTCTCTCTTGGGATGCGAGATTCGTCCTATGTCTTATGATTAGAGGTGGAGTCCCCTGACCCCCCACTTGAGACGCCAGATATGTTCTGACACAGTAAAAATGCAGGCATTATCAAGTGGTCAACTCATAGTTTAAAATACGTCCTAAGAAAGAGACTTGAGTTCCACGACAAACCACTCCTTTTATGGAAGCACATGTGAGGGATTAGATATTTCACCCTTACATGTTATGCTCGAATGCAGGCTACTAATCTCTTCTGACAAGTTCCACCACTTCATTCGAAAAAGATCTTAATTTACTCCACTACTTCGATATTAGAAGCAATATAGATGTAGCAATTCACATATTTTTCCTTGAGGTAGAGCATATAGGTCCCTGGTTCACTTTGATACTTATGAAAGGTGACTCATTGTTGACTCTTTTACTCTTTTAAAAAGTAGTTAGGGTATATAAGCCATCTTTCTGCTATAAGGTGGTGCTTTATTCCTGCTAGTTTGAAAAGACCATATCATGGTGTAGTGTGGTGCAATAAAATCCCCACTTCTCAGGCTACACAATTGGAGTTTCAGTAGAGAAATTTCAACTAGTTCTTGGCATTATGGGCTACAGGTCATAAGTACCATATATCGATTGAATCTTCAAGATCGATCTTTGTATAATCCATGCCTACAAAATTAATGAACTTGTCCTAAACTAGTGAGGAGCTCACTGATAGGAAACACACTATTGAAGAGTTTTAATAATAACGTGTGACTAATAAGGGCTTAGATATATGACTTCCAATAGCAAGGCCATCCACTTTCCTTATTCGTAAGGATTACTCAATTGTTACTCCATGATAATGAAGTGACATTGTAGAACCTACCTAGCGACCTAAGAGTCAAGACTTGAAGGCTAAGACCTTCAGGTCAAAGTAAACGAACTAGGTCACCTATGCATACAAGACCTAAACAAACAACACTTATATAACAGCCTAATTAGGCAACGTTTGTATGGCGATCAGGCATCACTTAAATGGTGACCTAATTTTAGAGTTAATAATGAGACTTGAGGAGAGCGTGAAGGGTTTACCCCTTCAACCTCGGATTAATAATAGGAATATATTCTGAATAACTTGGTAACTTAGCTAATAGGGACCTAATGTCCTAAATTGCATCGCCATAGGATGAACCACATCTTTCTAATTTTGAGACATGTTAAATAAAATTAAGAGGAATAGATTACTTAATGTGAATATTGGTCGTTTGAATCTCGACCTAAAAGTAGAGTGTGGTTTGGTTCTCTCTTTGACGTCGTTAAACAAATGAACTAAAAAATAGAGTAAGTATTTTTCTAGCAGGCTAGTAGAACAGAATAATAAGAAAACACTTAAACGAGCCGAAATTCTCTGAAAATAAATTTAATTCAAAGTGTATGGTAAAATTAAATTTCTCCAATATTTATAAAATGAGAGCGAGAAGTTGAAAGGTTTAACCAAAAAATAAAATAAATTAAAGGAATATTATTTGTAATTAAATAACCTCGTGATTGAAAATTGTATCGTCTGAATGGTTGTTATATACTTAGATACATTGAATCATTTAATATGGTTTATTTAAATTAAAATTGACAATAAGGTATTATTCC
Organism: Hippophae rhamnoides; assembly: GCA_033030585.1. Classification (NCBI taxonomy): domain Eukaryota; kingdom Viridiplantae; phylum Streptophyta; class Magnoliopsida; order Rosales; family Elaeagnaceae; genus Hippophae; species Hippophae rhamnoides. Next base: position 38,987,301 of record CM065430.1, on the reverse strand, counting down.
CCTAACTTCTCCAAATTAAAAGAATAGGGGAGTTGATGTTTGGTATTATTTATGTAACAAGTTTGTGACCCTAGTGACTTGAGATACCTCGCTTATATTAAGGATAATCCTTATAAATAGCAACCTGATTAACCTAAAAAAGGCCTGGTAGTCAAGAGCTGAGGGTCAATACTTAAGAGTCAAGACCTGATGGCTAAGAGTTGAGGATCAAAACCTATTCAAGGTAGATGGCCTGGCACACCATCCTAACGACCTGGGTCACATCTTATTGTAGAACCTCAAGCCGTATGTATATAACGACCTGTTTATGTAACGCCTATAGCGACTAGATTTGTTAAGAGCTGAATTGTATAAACTTTGTCCGTTTGGGAGCTCCAACCTATGTAACCTCGACACCTATTTAGTAGGTGTTATTTATACCCCTTTAATGGGGAGAATACAAGATCTGTTCATTTTGTCCACATTTTCTATTTTTCTCTAAAAATTATTAGAATCTCTAACATTTGAAATTCTCTCCAAACATTAACGATAATTTTTGATAGACTATGTTGTACACTTTTTCAATTCTCTTATTAACGTGTGATATTATATTTTTTAAAATACATGACTATCATAGAAAAGAAATTTTAATTTTAGAAAATATGTTACATGTCATTTGCTCAAAAATATCATAAATATGTAAGAGTATTTTTTTCATTTAAAAAACATTTTAGCCTTAACAAAAAAAAGTAATTATTATCATGGAATTTGATACTTTAGTTGTATTTCTTATCAATTAAAGTATATATATTAATTTATATTTTTATAACAATTAATTAATAATATTTAAATTTAATTTTAAGTATAATAATAATTTAAAATTAAAATTTAATTAAAAATTTCAACATGTTTCAGAATAAAATGAATAGTCAACTCATCTTTAAAATTATTTTCCGTAAGTATATTACATCTTAATCTTTAACACGTAATATCTAAGAAAATAAAAACTATTATAAATTTTATTCTTATTGATTTGATATAAAAACTTAAAACTTTTCTCAAAAAATCATGTAACCTCCTATGATTTTATTTTTTTTTGCGTAAAACTATCGCATTAAACGTAATTCAATTCCTCTAATGTTTTTACAAACTCTCTCAACTTTACTTAATTTCGTTTCGTTTAGGGTGAAATTAATTTTTTTTGTTTAATAATGGTTAAATATTGTTTTTATTCTTTAAGTATTTAATATACAGATTTGCTCTTTATTTATTTATTTTTCATTTATGATAAACTTTTAAATTACCTCTAAGTAGTATATTAAAAATTAAATTTAAAAAATATTCAAATATTACTATAAAAATATGAATTTATATATATATATATATGTGTGTGTGTAAGTCCCTCCTACATTTAAGAGGAAGAAAACTCAAATGTTAAGTGTAAACATAAATGTTAGGTGCAACCACAAATAGTAGGTGCATCTAACATTGATATGTAATTTTGCCTATAAATAGGTAATTTCTTTGCTTTAGAGAAATATCAACACACAAAAACAAGAAGAGAAGTTAAGCAAAGCCAAATGAACAATTTCCTTTGAAGAAAAATAGTATTGTGTGAGAAAGTGGGAGAAAATATCTTAAAAAAATATTGGGATATTTTTCTAAAATAATTGACAAAATAGTGAGTTTGGGAAACACTTGTGTGACACTATTTTGGGTTTATCTCAATTTATTGTATTGACTCTCACTTTGTATACATTAATTTTATTAGTAGAAGAAATATTTTCGAAGTTTGTCCCGTAAACTTAGCCCAAATTAAAAGGTGAACCACGTTAAATTTTCAGTGTCATTATTCTATTCTGTTGAATTCATTTTATCTTTACCCGTTGGACCCAACAATATATATATATATATATTATTAAATAAAAACATTAGAATATAATAAGATATATTATACTAAAGAGTTACTTAACACAATTTATAATTTTATAACAAATTTAATATTATTAAGTATAAAATATAATTAACCTGTATAAAATAATAATTTTTAATTTTTAAAATTAAATAAATAAAAAATGATAATAACCCACCCAAACACTCAGACTATGAAAGTAAAGTTAACCCAAATATGAGTACGTAAATTATGGTTAAACGATAAAATTGGATGGAAAATAGTAACCCATTTAAATGCCAAGGTAAGAGGAGGTAACTGAGTAGATAAATCTTATGTATAATGGGTTATGTACACAGTAGTAAAATGTGATATCATCCTAATTTTTTATATTTGTTAAAAGGGAAAAGATTTTCAATATTTAATATTAATAAATAATATAAAATATATTGTATATAATATATTTTTTTTAAAGGAAAATAAAATAAGAGTATATTTGAGAAAATAGTATACGAGTTACATTCATTTTTGAAAATCTACTTTTTAATCTCTAATTTTTTTAAAAGATATATTATAACTCTTCTAGTTATTTTTAAACTACACCTAAATTAATTTTAAGTTAATTATTTTAATTTAATTACAATTTATACATATAAATGTTATATACTATTATAAATAAGTGATAAATTTTTTATCGATAAAAATAATTAAAAATTATTATTTTTATTATATTAATATCATATAATTTTTTAAGCATCTAAATAATAATTCAATTAAAATAATTAAAATAAAATAAATTTATATATATCTTTAAAATAAATACAATTTTTAAATAATTAAATATTAAATTATATCTTTTCAAAAACCAAGGAACTCGTGCATTCTTAACCCTGTATATTTTTAATTATTTTAACGTATATTATTAATTTAATGATTAAAATGTTATTTTTTATGAATAATTTTAAATTATATATATATATATATATATAATGGTAAATTTTAAAAACAAGTAATACAACGGAGACAGGCTGGCGTGATTGTGGGTGACTGATAAGTCAAACTACAATGTTCATACAACGTTACAACTGAACATGTCGTATTATTTATATCACGTCCTTTACCTGGACAACAGCACGTGTTGATAGCAGCCTACAAGGCCCTATCTCCTAATCAACAACACCATCGCTGTTTTCTCTCTCTCTCTCTCTCTTTCTCTCTCTTCCACTTTATTTTCTAAATAAAATTTATTTAAAATACTTAAAAGCTTAAAATTGTATTATAAATCTATATTAATTTAATTAGATAATATAATACTTTTCGAATAACATTTTATTTTTATTACTTTTACATGTATATTTTTTAAATGTTTAAAAATGTATTAGAATATTTTTTATAATTTTAAATGTATATATATTTTTTAATTAAAAATTAAAATTATTTAAATAATTAAATTATATAAAAATCAAAAGAATTTATATTTTTTTAGATTAGAACGTATATATTTTTTTAAAACTGAAAAAATAACCGTAATTAAATAACAATCTTTACATTCCAAGTCACACCAAACACAAATAAACTCAACCCACTTATCATATATTAATTAATTTTATACTATTAAGTGAGTCGCACTGTTTTTATTATTACAAAGATAAAAAATTTAATTTTAAAAATATTTAATAATTAAATTATTTTAATATTAATGTTTTTTTTATGAAAAATATAAATATCCTCTTTTTAATATAAGGTTATAAAAAGTTACTGATTTTTTTTTTGTTTTTATAAAAATAATATTCTTTATATATATTTTTTATTATTAAATAAATTTAATACATATTATTCTTTTAAATATTATTTAATATTATATAATTTTATTTTTATTATCATAAACTTTAATAATTTTACAATTTTTATGTAATAAAATTCTACTCTCTTGTCCCTAGCACTTATGTGAGTGACAGTCATATCAGATGACATCATCTGAAATATAGGACAAGCTTGTACAGTAACAGATATATTACACCGAATTAAAATGTACTCCAAACCATTAAATACGACTGTAATTCAGTGAACGGTACAGTTCCTTTTATAGTCATCTGAATAATATATTTAATAATAAAAATCTTTAATTTAAATTAATAATTAACATTAATGATTACCTTCACTTTCAAAGTTACATTTTTTAAGTATAGATTTTTCAAAAAAATAATAATAATATATTCAAATGAATTAGCCACGTATTAATCTAAATTGTATTCAATTAATAAGAATTTAGACGTAAAGGTTGTCGATCGATACACTTCAAAAAGATGTCACGTTATAAACACATAACAAAATCTTTAAATTAACTAAAAATTGTTAAAAATATATCGTAAAGGTGAGAATTCCACGATGGACAAGGATATATCTCGGCACCACGCTACTTTGTTTATCAATCAAAAATTCAAACTTTATATCTTTGTATTTAAGTAAAATCTTTTAATTTTATTATTAAAATAAAAATACATAAATCCTTAATACCGTGTACAAATTCGGGACAAATTTTTCAAAATGTTTGGCTTGGAGGCATAATTTATTTTATATATAGAGATCAAAGTCGATCAAACTTTATATGCTAAACTATTTAGAAGTAAATAGAGACATATTTTATAATTTATTTTTTAAAATGTAAAAGTTATATTAATTATTTTGTTTTTATTTATTTATATATAATTATTATTATTATTATATTACAATAAAAGGTATAAATATCTATAGAATGAATCATTATTATATTGTTTGATTTACAATTTGAACGTAATAAAAAATATTATATATTATCTTAATATCCTTATATTCAGAAAAGTTTAAATAATATCATTTAATTATTATTTTTAGTAAGACAAAATACATTATTAAAATTATTATTTTTTTAAATAATTATTACTTAAAAATAAAATATATTATTAAAATTATTATTTTTCTAAATAGGGTTTTGGGGTTTGAGGTTGAGGTTTAAGGTTTAGGATTTAAGGTTTAAGGTTTAAGGTTTAGGGCTTAGGATTTATGATATAAAGTATAGGGTTTAGGGTTTAGGGTTTAAGTTACATGATTTAGGATTATATTTATGGGTTAAAGTTTAACGTTAAAATTATTATTTTTCTAAATATGGTTTAGTGTTTGGAGTTAGGGTAAAATTAAAATTTAACATTAGAATGGAATCATGATTCCTAAGGAAGATGATAGAATCATGGTTACGTCTTTTGTAGGAATTGATTCTATTACATTCCCAATTTATAACTCAACTAAACATAAAATTGTAATTATTTAATTTTAATTTTCATTCCATTCTTACCAACCAAATATGACATAAGAGACATTTATATATATGTAGTCAATTTTGTGTAAATTTTCAAGTAGTTTAAAACATAATTTAAGTTTTGTTATGTTGATTTAAATTAAAAATTGAACCAAATTTAAATTCTAATAAGATATTCTCTATTATCTTTCATTTGAAACATTGATGTTGTTGATTTTGTTTATGCTTATATTGTATTGTATGATTTCTCATTCTCCACGTCCAAAAATACAGTTTTTTTTTACAATTGTGTTGAGAATTCAAATTTTGATTAGTCATCTACTTGACTTCAACTTGGAAGCAAAATTTGAAAATAGAAAGAATCTTAAAAGTATCGGTCTCATTTTCCTACCTTTATTTTTAAAACAAATGAAAGATGTTAAATACGAAGATATCAATATGTGGTATATTAGACACTTTGTTTAGTTATTAGATAAAATTCTTTATTTACTCTTATTCATATATTATTTTATTTAGTAATTGAAAAAATTATATTAAGATTTAAAGCTCTTTATTTAAAATATAAATTTCCTTCTAATTGTTGCATGAGAGAGATTTGATGGTATTTATTTTTGCTAAATTTATTTAAAAATGAAATTCTTATTTTAAGAATTAACTTTCTTTCACTTATATTTATTAGTATTTTTGTTTTGTAATTAACTAATTATTGTAACATAATAAGTGTGAGAAGTTGTATTATCTTTGTAAATTTTATTGTGTGTTTGAATTATTTAGTGTTAAGTTATCATTTGTTCAATAGATTAATTATTGTGATGTTATTTATTACATTTTTGGTATTTCATGTAATATTATGTGAATTAATAATGAGTTTTAATTAATAAATATATTTTTTTATTTATAAAAATAGTTTAATTAACTAAAAAACATATAATTTAATTTATATCATATCATTTCATTTATTTTAATTTTAATTTGAATTTATTTTTATTAATTTAAATTGATATAAGGTTGAATTAATTTAAATTAAAATAATTTTATCAAATTTAAGTGATAAAACTCGCTAGATATAACATTATCGTGATTAACCCAACAAACAGGTGACAAATTACAAGATTTACCGTAAGAATGTATAATTTTAGTGTAGTTATATATATTATAATTATATGAGATCATTATTATAATTAATTTAATAATTAACTCAATTATATTTATTAATAATAACAAATAATTAACCTTAAACGTTTAAGATTATGACAAGTTGGTTCTCTGGTACATTGAGAAATCACATTTTCAAAAGTCAGATCTTGACCATTTAATCAAATCAACTGCGAGGATATCGAGAAGTCTCTAAACAACAATGCATAGTAGTGAATTAATTATATTATAATAATTATTTTTATTATTACGAACCATAAAAATTATATTTCTTTTCATTTTAAAAATGTCGAGGAATAGATATCTCGATTTAAGTAATTAAATTAATTTTTAAAAACATAAAATAAAATTAAAATAGAATTTTTGAAAACTTCAAAAAAATAATGTTATTTTTTTTCATTTATACAAACCAAATATTATGATTATTAAGAATTCAATAGAATTTACATTGTACGAAGAAAATTCAATTAATCTCTTAATTTTTGTGATAAGCCTACAAATTAATTCATTTAATTATTAAAAGGATGAACTTAATTCAAAATACGACCCATAAAAAAAATATCTATTAAATTGATTACAAAAATACCAATTACATTACTTATTATTGAATTGCGTCCAGTTCACGTCTATACCATCTATCAATAAAAATATTCTAACATTTTCTATTTTATTAATATTAGATTAATATTATATAATGATGTACAATGAGCGTCCTTCATTTACGATGAATTGTTGGCATTAATCTTATATTTTTTTTTTCTATGGACCTCGGTAAAAATGATGATTAATTCGGATCAATAAGAAAATCCAACTATGTTAATTGCAATGTGTTAACAAAAAAGAAAAAAAAATATATTAATTACATTGTCCGAATACATTTATTTTTTAAACACGTTGACCCCTTTGTACATCTCGAAGTTACAATCTTTAGATTATTTATTTAAATTACAAAATTAATTATAATTTAATATTATAAAATATTATCTTTAGAGACGAGTATCAAATCAAAACTTTCTATTTTAAACTAATTTGAATCTAATCAGAACGGATTTTAAGATTTTTAATACAAATTTGATATAATAATATAATTAGTTTGAACAAATCTCAATCCGAACCAAATCATATTTTTTCAAATCGGATAAGGTTAGATTTATATTGAAATTTATTTATTAATTATTGTAACATATAGAACATGATATACACAAATTTAAATTTTAAATTAATATTTCTTAAAAAAATATTATTATTTATAGTCACAATTAAAAAATCAAAATAATAAAAAATATATCTATAAAATTATTAAATTATTATAAATATTTATATTTATTTTTATATTAAAATAACAATATAATATAATTATGATATGAACAATATTTAAATATAATATATTATAAAATAAAATTTGTATTTATTTATAATTTATTAGTATTTCAATCCGGATCAGATACAAAATATTATAAAATATTTCAATCCAAATTAGGAATGGGCAAAAAAAATTACGGGTTCTGTTATCCAAACTACGGGTTTTGTTATCCAAACCACAGTTCAATTTTTACTCGGTAAATTTCTAGAACAAGTACAATTTTGGGTAAAAATTGAACTTAAAGTAACGGTTACGGTTATATCGAAAATCGTATCCACCCATACCCAAAATTAATTATATTTACTTAATTCATTATATATTAGTTAGGTATTTAGGTTAGGGTTTTTGGTTTTTGGTTTTTAATTTCACTTTCACACTCGACACTTCGCATTTCGCAACTTGCGACTCGTCACTCTAGTCTGTCTGCCATCTGCCATCTGCCCTCTATCGCTCTCAGCTTTCTGACTCTTAACTCTCGCCTTGGTTAGTTCTCTTCAACTTCTTCTTCTTCTCAATTTTATCAGGTAGATTATAGATACATAAAATGTTTCATTGTCTAATGTCTCCTTATATGAATCAAATGATTCAGATCTCTTACTTACTCTGTTCTATGCTTCAAAAGTGGCTATTTTATTTTATCACTAAGTGTACGGATATTCAAGTAATTTTTGTTATCCTTTATAATGAAGTTGTCTATTTTAACTTTGGCTAAGTGTATGGCTATTTTTGTTATCTCACTAAGTGTATGGTGTTAATACTTTGGCTCTTTTACTCTATTCTATAAACTAAAAATAGAAAATATAGGTCTTCAAAAATCATTCCTGCTTGTGTAAGGATGGTTAGTTGGTTGAGATAATTAAAGTAATTTTTAGTTTTAGGAAAATCTCACTTGACTATGTACACGACTTATGAGTCATCTCAGTCATCACAAAAACAACCACCTATGTCAAATTTGAATAGATAACAATCCATTATGATATTCAATGATTTAATGGATGAACCTAACTTTCTTTTATCAAGTCTTATAGAGTTTGAGATTTGTGAAGAAGACAGAGGCTTCAAACATTATGACAAGTGAATATGTTGAAAAGGTAATAAGATATAATAGAAAATATATATACATTGAAATTATATATGAATTTAAACTTTGAAAATTATTTTTTCATAATTTTCACCACAATCCTCTCAAGGAGGAAATGACATTGAATTTAATGTGGAAGTAACAAGTGGTGAAACTTTAAGTGCCAATCAACATTCCAATGCTCCTCCTTTTACATCAATCTCCTTACTTGAAAATACACAAAGTCAACCATCACATGGATATAGTGAAGAAGAAGATGGGAAGGCTAAATTAAAGTCTAAAGGATGAGTTCATTTTGATGGGAAGAAAATTAATGGGATATGGAAGGCAATATGTAATTATTACGAAGAAAAGTTAGGAGGTGATACAAGGAATGAGACATCTCACTTAAAAGCACATATAAAAGGTTGTCCATTCAAACAACAAGAAATGGTAATAGGTCAATCATTGTTAGAAGAGGAATATAACTGAGTTAGGATATTGGAATTTTGATTCTCAAATTTCTCGTGATAAATATGCAAAGGTGATAATTCTACATGAGTATCCTCTTAGTATTACTGAGTATCATGGTTTTAGGGAGTATTCACATTCATTACAACCAATATGGTAACATATTTCTCGTGTGATAGTTAAGAGAGACATTATAAAGATATATGATGTTGAGAAAAAAAATGACGAATATGTTGAAGAACAACAGAAATCGTGTTGTAATCACGAGTGATATGTGGAAGTTTGGAAATTAGAACAAATGATTAATGGCTGTAACTTGTCATTTCATTAATGAAAATTGGTATTTGCATAGTAAAATAATAAAGTAAATTTCAGAAGTTTATTGTTGAAATTTATGCGATTCATATGAAATATTTTTTTAAGAAATTTAATATATTAAATGATTGTATATAACTTTTATATAGGTTTATATATGTTCCTGCTCCACACACTGCTGAGGTTATTGGTCAGGAATTGATGAGTAGTTTTTAGATTGGAACATTGATTGTAAGATTTCAACCCTAACTTTAGATAATTATTCTACTAATGACTCAATGTTACCTGATCTGTTAGTTATATATGTTCATACTCCACACATTGTTGAGGTTATTGGTCAGGAATTGATGGGTTATTATTTGGATTGAAACATTGATCATAAGATTTCAACCCTAACTTTAGATAATTGTTCTACTAATGACTCAATATTACTTGATCTGTTAAATTCATTAGATAGAATTTCAATGTTATTGTGGGAGATATTTTTCATATGCGTTGTGCTACTCACATATTAAACTTAGTAATGAAAGATAGGTTGAATATAATTTCTCAATGCACTGCTAAAGTTGGAGACAATGTTGCATATTGGACAGCAACACAAAAGAGGGAGGAATTTTTTAAAAAAATTGCATCTGAAGAGATAAAGTCTTCTTGTAAGAATTTGTCTCTTGATTGTCAAACTCGTTGGAATTTTACCTTTTTAATGCTTAAAGATGCATTGTTTTATAAGAAAGTGTTTCCTCGTTTGAAACCATTGGATAAAAATTATAATACTCTTCCTAATGACTTGGATTGAAAAATGGCAAGTAATATTTGTGATAAGTTAGAGGTATTTTACAATATCATTGAATTGATTTATGGTTCTAACTATCCCACTATAAGCATGTTATTTTCTCATATTTGTGACATCAAATTGCCATTATATCATTAGGTTAATGATGAAGATGATTTGATCAAAGGAATGGCTAAAAACATGCTTGTAAAATTTGACAAGTATTGACAACAAATTAATATTGTCATAGCTATAAGAGTTATTTTGTATACTAAATTTAAGATGAATTATCTCAAATTCTATTTCCTAAGAATATATGGAGAGAATGCCATTTTTGAAATTGAAAATGTGAGAAGAAAGTGTTGTGATTTGATAAATACGTATCAACAAAAACGAATTATAAAAGAAAAGAGTTGACAAATGGAGTTTTTAACACATTCCAATATGTTTCAAAGTTCAAAAGGTACTAGTGTTCTAAATCCTAGTGGTATAATCGAGTATAAATAATGAAAATTAATACAAAATAAAACTAGACCTTTGAGATCTCAATTGGACTCTTATTTAGAAGAAGTTGATGTGGAAATTTCTAATGAAGATTTTGTTATATTGTTTTACTGAAAGTGCAACAAACATAAGTATTCATTAATGCATGACATTGTTAGAGATATCTTGGCTATTCTTGTGATCAAAGTTGATTTAGAATCTACATTTAGCACACGTGGATACATTAGAAGCTTTGATGTATACACAAGATTGGTTATGGGCTAATATTCATAAATAAGGTATAAATCTATATATTTAATATTTGTATATGTTATATTTTATTAACAATTGTTTTATGTACTATATATTAATTATTTAATTATATATTCAAATAATTTATAATTTATTCAAATATGTTAGCTAGGGTTCAAATAATTGTTATTTTGATTTATAAAAAAAAAATTATATGTTTGATTTTTACAAGATACTCATAATGTTGAAGAATAATTGGAAGATAATTTTTTTACTTTATTGTAATTAATTTTTTTTAAATTTATTTAGTTAAATTCAGTTTATCAACTATTTTTGAAATAATCATTCTTCCCTGCCTATTCCTAATATAAATGAAATAAATTTATTAATGAAAATAAATTAAAATAATTATTTATCACCAATATTATTAATATTGCGAATTTCGTATTATGGATATTTACGAGGACGTTCATGATCCAATTGAAGAAAAGCACGTAACGTCATATTTCCAATCATATTTTTTGGAAGGTAAGAACCCACGTGACGTGAGGTTTGTATAAGTTATATATGGAAAGAGAGTGGTGATACGCGCTTAAGGCGACTGTGGAAAAGCTTGGGCAAGTAATAAGAATAGATCTTGTTTTATGCAATCCCGTACGAGTACACGAGCGCCAAAAAGCATGTAACGTCGGGTTTGCCAATTATAAGGCGTAAGTAATATTTTAAGTATGAGATATTTATTTTTCTAAAATTAAAATTATATTAATTATAAATTTTATTAATATAAAATAATATATTAATAATTTTTTTTAATAATATTTAATAATTTTAATGGTTTTTACTTTAAAAAAATAATGATAAATTATAACTTTTAATAAAATTTAATGTAATTATTTTTTATTTTATTAACTTAAAATATTAATTCATCGTTAATTCAAGACCAATATGTAATTTCTACATGTTTTTGCTTTTTATATTTTCTCACGTTAAATTATATAATTTAATTTTTAAGTTTTTAAAATTTACTCGCATCTCATTAAAATTTTAAATCATATGAATTTATCTTAAATTTTTAAAACTTTATATATAATATTTAAAAGTTTAGAACACATATATATGTATATTAGCTAAGCTATGACATATGTGTGAATTATTAAAAGTTTGTGAATAAATTATAGTATTTAAAAGGTTAAAAATTTATTTATGAAATTTTAAAAATTTAAGAAGTAATCGTACGTTTTAAAATTTTAAAGATTTATGTGTGAATTTTGTAAAAATTTATGAATTAGTAAATTAATTAAGCCTTTTTCAATTACTTAAATAAAGCAAGAAAAAGGTTAATGACATACTAATTTTTGAACATTAGACTAGCGCAACTTTTACTCGTGAAAATTTCATACATATGAACAATTATACAAAGAATAATTATTATTTTCATTCAAATAGGTATATGACACCTAAATGAGGGGTAAAAATACCAATTTAAGGAATCTTTTCATGAGTTTTATACAAATTTGATTAAACTAACCTCACAAACTTAAATAAAGTAAATAAAATAACAAAAGTAAAAGATAATATGCTCAATTCAATACACAATAAAACAACCATTAGTAAAAAAGAACAAATTACAATAAACACATTAATGATTGTGTGTCTCACAAGCTTTTGTTTAAGGTAGCAGTATGCATAACAAGCAAAAATCACACAACAAAATAGTTATACATATTGAAAAGCTATAAAGAATTTCTAATTATTTCAAGACCTCATATATGAGAACATATTCGATAAATAATGATTGTATTATCATAACATGCAATTAAACAAAACACAACTTATCAAGAAGAAGAGTCTGACATATGATATATAATTAGAGTAAAGAGATGCTAACTCTTTAGAGACTCATTCCAAATTCAAATGTAGATAAACAATAGAAAAAATATAAATTAATCAAGTAGTAGACATATTAGTTTAATACTTCAAAAGTAATAAATAGAAAGTTATAGGTATGCTACAAGTAAAGAAAAGAAAAGAAAGCATGAAACTATATAAAATAAATAATCTTTTTAATAAGAGTCTAGATTTAGTATGTTTGAACATACACGATAGAAAACTTAGAGTATACTAACATGACAATATAATCATGCACAACTACATTGAAGGAGTCCAAGACCCGATACATAACCAGGTCAAGATGATACTAATTCCTTAAGTACTCGTTCTAAACATGCAAATAACATACAAATAAACACTTAACTAATAATCATAACAACAGTACACATAATCACAGATACATAGTAAATAAGCAGCATAAATATTATCAGTAATCAAAAAGCAAGCAATAAATAGTAAAATTTTTTTTAATCAGAGTTTAAACCTCTATATGTAGAGAGATATACAATTTAAACCCATATTGTACTAGCCAAACAATAGAGTATGTACAACACCAAATATAACTAGCTAAACCAACATAGAACCTCTACCTAAATGGTAACATCCTCGAATTTCTTATGGCAGCCACTCAACAACAAACAAATTCAATAAGGAAAAAAATAATTACAACCTTGACATAAATAACACTTAAATTACCTATATCAGTTGGGACCACTATCCAAACTACTTATTGTTGCCTTCGCTTATTGTCTCTACAACGACATGGTTCATTCAAAGTTAGCACTACTCAATATAGTGTGATCAGCTACTAACAATCAATAAAGTGAACAAGATTTAAACACCAAAGTGGGAAACCACTCAATCATGATCACTCACAAACTCACAAACTAACGTGGGATACATATTCAGCATCGTTTCATAAACCTCGAACAACCAACTAGTCGACACATGACTCACCATTTTAAAAAACATTGCATGAAGGCAACTACTAGTCGACACACGGTTTATAGCCACATAGGTTCCTCATATCAAAAAAAGTTCACGAAGGTAACTACCAACTGACACATGACTCACAGCTACACATTCTCCTCACATAAGAAAAATTTGCACAAAGGCAACTACCAACCGATACATAACTCACATAGTCACAAATCAATAATACCTAACAATACTCAAGGTAATAGCGATATTGAAACAGAAAAATGAGATGTTGATTTGACAGAACCCTGTTACAAAATTTTTGGATGTGGATTTATAGAAATTAGTTAAGCTCATGATCGACCTTAGCACAGGTCCTCATCAACCATCTCACCAAGGCCTCGTCGAAGGGTGCGGTGATGTGCCAAAAATCATATTTTTTCATTTCAAAAATTATTAAGTAATTTTCATAAATACCTGCACTAGAATCGAGCCCAAAACACGAGCGACGACGTTGGTGAGCGAGCGCACTCTACAAAAACCAATCCATTGGTGTGTGTAAATATGCTTTTAATCACAATGTTTCTAACTAAGTGCGTTTGTGTATTACTAATCCATAGTAACTAATTTTACACAAAGAAAGACAAAACACTCAGTAACATAAACAAACTCTGTGTTTTGCATATGGGAAGCAAACATAGACACAAAAGACTACAAGATTTACATTCTTTCCCTTTGGCTTTCCATATTAAAACACTACACAACTAAGTACAAACACACATCAATCATGAGATGTTTCTGACGATGACATAAATATGTTTGTTCCTATGAGCAAAACATCAATGCACATCCAACACAGAGAACATACCTAATCCAAGTGCATTCATCTTGTGCACTCCATTCATCTTCTCGGATCAATTCATCTACACTTTGTCACTTTGAAACACAAGAGTTTAAACACATCTACATATAGTACGTCTAAAGTAAGAAGACTTCAATATACACCTGTAATCTACATACATAAAATAAACACATACCCTGTAAACATATCATGTAGAAATATTGTGTAGTCTATCTAAATAATATCATTTTATCCCTACATAAGTACACACCGATAGGCTAAACAAAATCGACATGTAGTACAAACAAACACAATCTACATGTAATATTAATATGCAAACTCCTCATAAATATATGCTACACTCTCTCTAAGTATATGCATATCAAGTAATCATGATGGAGTGCAAACTACACTCAATATCCTATGCATCAAACATCATGTTAAAAGAGAAACACAATGCATAAATAAACACAAATTATGTATACTTCTTTCTTTTTTTGACATAAAAAGTCAAACAAAACACACCTATAGTATACCACATATCACATCAAGGAGATAAATCAAATAGAAATGCAATAATCTTAACACTTATGGAATATAACAACAAAGATTAAAGTAAATACAACAAGAAAAACATATAGATTTTATATGTATAAAATCTTTTCACGCACTTAAAAATACAAATAGAAATTATGTTTTTTTGTATGCATTTTTCCCCTTGCTATTTAGGAGAGTACTTATTTTATATCTATACACTTTAAATTTTAGTATGTTTTAATATTATTTAAAAAATTGAATTTTTTTTTGAATTTTTAAAATAATTATAATATATAATAAAATATAAAAAATATGGATAAAAGTATACGTAAAATTAGATAATTAAGCATTTTTTAATAGTATTTAAGATGTAGTACACAAGCACATGCTTATCAACTTTAAATACACTTATAATCATTTGTTTTTTTAATTTATTTTGCTATTCTTTATATAATAATGTAGCACTAGCAGCCTAGCACCGCTTATAGTTTCCAAGAAAAGAACGAAAAAAAAGAGGTCCTCAAGTAGATTAAGCTAAGCAATGAAAATAAAATAATAAATGTTTTTTTCTTTTTTATAATCAAATAATAATTTTTGTAAACAAAATAAATAATATGTTTAAAAATTAGATTGATACTACAGTAACATTGTGGAATGGGTGATGTCTAAAAAAGCATGGAATATATATTTTTATTGACAATATCACATCCATAAATCTTAGTGAGTAAAAAAGTCCCAATAGATTAAAAAAGACAATGGAATCTCCATTAATTGAAAGTGAATGACTCATCTTTCACCACACGTACGCCAGAAAGCTAGAGAGACAAACAAGCAATAGTTGATTAGTTTTTTTTTTTTATAATCAAATAGTTGATTAGTTTCTAAATCACAGAGAATGAAAATAATAATAATATATTTATGATAATTTTTATTATATCATCACTATTTAATGTATAAAATATTTATTCATTTTTAATATTATTTATATTTATATTTATTATTATTATTATTATTATTAATAAAATATAATTATAATCATAACCAATAAGATTAGAATAATATGCTAAAAACGATTACTATATAAGTTAAATATATGAATTTAATTATAAAAATTATATTTTATAATAAATTCATATTACAGATTAAATTCAATTTAATTGTTAAAATTTGTAGATTAAATTTTATTAGGTGTTTTTGAAGTAATAAATATTGTTATAATAAAAATTCTTATTTTTATAATTATTTTTTATTAATAAAATTTTTATTCATTAATAATAGTATTATAATATAATTAATTTTAAGAATATAATGGATAATTTATATATTTTTATTATGATAATAATAAAATTATTTGTTATAATATTATTATTTTTTATTTATTTATAATTTATTTTTATATAATTTAAAATAAAGTCACGTGAAAGTTACAATTACATAAAATTAAACAAAAGAAGATAAATATTATTGGCATTGATTAAGAAATTGATTAACCCTTAATTGGCTAATTTACTCATTTTGGAACCCTTAGAGAGACAAAGAAATAATTTTGATAACAAAGAGAGATAGAGTATGAAAGAGAAGAAAAAAGATAAAAGAGATTTCGTTGAAATGATTATTTGTGAAATAAGAGAAGATTAAAAGCTGGTTTAGAGAAAAGAAAGAGATAGATATAAAAAGAGAGGAGATAGAAAGAGAAGCTCACATGGCATGCGAGCAACAGCTGTGCCTACTCTCTCTTCTTCTTCCTTCTTCTTATTACTGATAAATACCCTTCTTACCTTCCTTTCTCCAACTTTTAACTCTCAAAAGTTTCTCTCTCCTCTCTCACCTTTCTAATCTAAAACCAGGCGGCAGAAGCTATAGCTTCTGAGCTCTCTTTCTTTAATGGCAGAGCTTAGGTCTTAAACGAAAAACCCAAATCCTTCAATCCTTCAAAAAAGGTACAAAAAAGATGAAAACCCATTATCCCATTTCACTCTCTCACCTCACTTTTTTGTTTCTCTTGCTTATTCTGTATTCTTCTTCAACTTCTTCAACCTCTGTCTATACAAGAGCTCAAAGTTCTTATAAAGGTGCCCAACAGCTTATAAATTTCAAATCCTCTCTTCCCAACCCAAAAATCCTCCATAACTGGCTTCCCAATCAAGACCCATGTTTTTTCACAGGTGTTCACTGTAAAGACTCCAAAGTTTCCTACATAGACCTCAGCTTTGTCACCTTAAGTGTCAATCTTACTTATGTTAGCTCCTTTTTAATGACTCTTGAAAGCTTGGAGACTCTCACTCTTAAATCAACCAACCTCAGTGGTTCCATTTCTTTCCGTACTGGATCAAAGTGTGGACCTCTGCTTTCCACCATAGATCTAGCTCAAAATAGCTTGTCTGGTCCCATTTCAGATATTTCAAACTTGGGTTCTTGTCCAAATTTAAAGTCTCTTAATCTCTCCAACAATTTTCTTGATTTTTCAGTGACAAGCTCAACTGGGTTGAAGCTGAACTTGCAAGTTCTTGATCTTTCTTTCAATAAGAATTCGAGTCCTAACGTGGTGACTTGGATCTTATCTCGAGGTTGTAAAGAATTGCAACACTTGGCTTTAAAGGGAAACAAAATCACAGGAGATTTGAGTTTCTCTAGCTGCGAGAAATTAGAGCACGTGGACTTGTCTTCGAACAATTTCTCCGTTGAAGTTCCTTCTTTTGGAGATTGCTTGGCTTTAGAGTACCTTGACATCTCTGGAAACAAACTTGCTTTTGATACTGAGCTTACTCTCTCAGCTTGCAAGCAACTAAATTTCTTGAACCTCTCAAGCAACAACTTCACTGGCCCAATTCCAAATCTTCCCACTGAGAAGTTACGCTTTCTTTCTCTCGCAGCTAATAATTTCCAAGGTGAGATTCCTCTGAGCCTATTTGATTCATGTTCCAACTTGGTGGAGCTCGACCTTTCATCAAATGACCTTTTTGGTAAAGTTCCAAATTCTTTGAGCTCTTGTTCTTCATTGGAAAAGTTTGATATATCCAACAACAATTTCTCTGGTGAATTGCCAATTGAGATTTTTCTTAAGCTTAGCAACTTTAAGTCGCTGTCTGTTTCTTACAACTACTTTTTCGGCACCTTGTCTGATTCTTTATCAAAGCTCAAAACTTTGGAATCCTTGGATCTGAGTTCAAACAATTTCTCTGGGTTTATTCCTTCTGGGATTTGTCAATATCCCAATAACAATTTAAAGGAATTGTTTCTT
Source organism: Hippophae rhamnoides (assembly GCA_033030585.1). Taxonomy (NCBI): domain Eukaryota; kingdom Viridiplantae; phylum Streptophyta; class Magnoliopsida; order Rosales; family Elaeagnaceae; genus Hippophae; species Hippophae rhamnoides. Next base: position 38,968,838 of record CM065430.1, on the reverse strand, counting down.
CAAAACAATCAACTCACAGGGTCAATTCCAGCTACACTAAGCAACTGTTCACAGCTTGTTTCTCTTGATTTGAGCTTCAACTACCTAAACGGAACTATTCCTTCAAGTTTGGGGTCATTGTCCAAGCTCAGGGACTTGATTATTTGGTTGAATCAGCTTACTGGGGAAATCCCAACAGAGCTAGCCAACATTCAATCACTTGAGAATCTGATTCTAGATTTCAATGAACTAAGGGGGACTATTCCTGCAGGCTTAAGCAACTGTACTAATTTGAATTGGATTTCCTTATCAAACAACAGATTGAGTGGTGAGATTCCAAAGTGGATAGGCAAGTTGCCTAATCTTGCAATACTAAAGTTGAGCAATAACTCATTTTATGGAAATATCCCACCTGAGCTTGGTGATTGTAAGAGTTTGCTTTGGTTAGATCTCAATACCAATTACTTAAATGGAACAATCCCACCATCACTTTTCAAACAATCTGGGATTATTGCTGTTAATTTCATCACATCAAAGAGATATGTGTATATCAAGAATGATGGAAGTAAAGAGTGTCATGGAGCTGGTAATTTGCTCGAGTTTGCAGGGATTAAAACAGGGCTTTTGAATAGAATTTCTACTAGAAATCCTTGCAACTTCACTAGAGTCTATAGAGGTATTGTTCAACCAACATTTAATCATAATGGGTCTATGATTTTTCTTGATATTTCACATAATATGTTGTCGGGTAGTCTACCAAAGGAGATTGGTAGTATGTTCTATCTCATTATTTTGAATTTGGGACACAATAATATATCTGGGAAAATCCCAGAAGAGGTAGGTAGCATGAAGAATCTCAACATTCTTGATCTATCTGGCAATAAGCTTGATGGGAATATACCTCAATCCATGACTGGGCTTTCTATGCTTGTGGAAATTGACTTGTCAAACAATTTTCTCTCTGGAATGATTCCTCAGTCAGGTCAGTTTGAAACATTCCCTGCATATAGATTTTACAACAATTCAGACCTTTGTGGATACCCTCTTGCTTCGTGTCTGAAAGATGCCGGGACTGGTGCTAATTCTCAGCATCAAAAGTCTCGGCATAAACAAGCTTCCCTAGTAGGAAGTGTAGCAATGGGATTGTTGTTCTCTCTCTTCTGCATTGTGGGTATGATTATAATTGCCATTGAGACCAAGAAAAGGAGGAAGAAAAAGGAATCTAGCCTTGATGTATACGTTGATAGTCGTTCTCATTCGGGAACTTCAGCAGTTACTAACTGGAAGCTAACTAGTACTCGGGAGGCATTGAGTATCAATCTTGCCACATTTGAGAAGCCCCTTAGGAAGCTCACTTTTGCAGACCTCCTCGAGGCGACTAACGGTTTCCACAATGATAGTCTTATTGGCTCAGGTGGATTTGGTGATGTTTACAAGGCTAAGCTGAAAGACGGAAGTGTTGTAGCCATTAAGAAACTCATACATATTAGCGGACAAGGTGATCGTGAATTCACTGCTGAAATGGAGACAATTGGGAAGATCAAACACCGTAACCTCGTTCCTCTCCTAGGATACTGCAAAGTAGGAGAAGAAAGGCTTTTGGTTTATGAGTATATGAAGTATGGAAGCTTGGAGGATGTGTTGCACCAAAAGAAAGCCAGTGTCAAACTTAATTGGTCAGCAAGAAGAAAGATTGCCATTGGGGCTGCAAGAGGATTGGCATTTCTTCACCATAATTGCATTCCACATATTATTCACAGAGATATGAAGTCTAGCAATGTTCTGCTTGACGAAAACCTGGAAGCTCGAGTCTCTGACTTTGGAATGGCAAGGCTTATGAGTGCAATGGACACTCATTTGAGTGTGAGCACTTTAGCAGGCACACCAGGTTATGTCCCTCCTGAATACTACCAAAGCTTTAGATGTTCTACAAAAGGTGATGTTTACAGTTACGGTGTAGTTTTGCTCGAGTTGCTTACTGGAAAGCGACCTACAGATTCAGCTGATTTTGGTGACAATAATCTGGTGGGTTGGGTGAAACAACATGCTAAGCTAAGAATAAGTGATGTCTTTGATCCAGAGCTGATGAAAGAGGAACCAAACCTTGAAATTGAGCTCTTACAACATTTAAAAGTAGGTGTTGCTTGTTTGGATGATCGACATTGGCGGCGACCTACTATGATTCAAGTGATGGCAATGTTTAAGGAAATACAAGCAGGTTCTGGACTTGATTCCCAATCCACCATTGCATCAGATGATTGTGGTTTCAATGGAGTTGAAATGGTAGATATGAGTATAAAAGAAGTCCCGGAATTAAGCAAGCTGCAATAGAAAGAGAGAGGAATCAAAACCAATTTTCAATTGATTCTTTGGAAAAACAATGAAGGAAACAAAAATTTTCCCTCTTACCTCTATCTCTACCATTGTATGTATGTATGTAAACTAGTTATTTATACGTAGAATGTGGGTTTTTTTTAATAATTTGTTATAAATGTGTATATAAACAGTTTCCAGTTTTCACAATCTGCTTTATTTTAGTTTCCTATACCTTTTTTATGAGTGAAAGTTTTCGATTTTGATAAAATCCTCAAAATGTACTTTATTTGATGGTGACCCAAGTAGATAGAGGGTTCTTTTGGCCTTTACTTCAGCCTTACTGATTTGATGAAAAATAAATAAATTAATTAAAACAAAACTCTGATTTGTTTGCATTCTCTTTTGTGGTCTTGTATTCGCCAATGATTCTTAGGAGGATTTAAGTTTTATAAGTATATAAATAGTGTAGTTATTAAAAAAAAATAAAATAAAGGAACTTTGTATTAGAAAATTTATACAATCATTATTTCAAGAGTCTGTATATCATAATTATTTATTTATTTATATATATTTTTTTCTATATTAAGGGGTTGGATGATTAAAAACGATTGAATTTAACTTAATATCTATATTAATCATCACAATAATTTTAAATTTAGTTTAGTAAATACTAAAATTATTTTTAATTATATATTTATGAAACACTAGTATATCATAATTATTTTCAAAGCTATTACAATAATATAAAACAGCTTTTTCAATGACAGTTCCATAAAGACTTGTTAAAAAAAAATCCTGAATTCAAATAAACTTTAAATCGGATGGAAAAAAGAGTTTTCAAATCTTGAAAGAGATGACAATTCATAAAAATTGAAAGAGACAATAATAGGGTAAAGGGATGAACATGCTATCATTTATTATTATTATTATTATTATTATTATTATTATTATTATTATTATTATTATTATTATTATTATTATGCTATTGAAGATCATTTATTAATAGTTGCATAATAATATTGGACCATTTCACATTGGAACTCTTTCTACATATTCCCTAAAGAAGTAATTTCCTGATACTCACTTTGAAGTTACAACCTTCTTGTTGCTCATACTAATAATATTAATATATTAACATTAATGGTTGGATCGTTATACAGGAAAAAAAATACTAAATGTAAACAATTTTGTATATATTTGCACAAGTTTATTATTATATATAATTATCGTTTTTTAAGAAAATAATTTTTAATTATTAATTTGTGTAAAAATAACAATGAACATATGTTTTTATTTGATTTGATTTTTTCTACTCAATTTATTAATTATTCATTAAATTCATATTTTAAAATATGAGTAAATATATTTTTGATTTAAATTATCTAATGATTAAGATGATTTGTTAACCTCATTTGTTACACCCATTTGTCATTAAAATATACAATATTATATATTAGATTTTAAACTTTTTTAAAATGTATAAAATTTTATTTTTTAAAGTTATTTTAATACATATTATACTAAGATTAATGTGAATATAAATGTGAATTATTGTGTCTTAACATTTATCTTGTACCACTTAGAAATCAAAGCTAGGTTGGATTGTTATTTTTGTTTTAAATTATGTATTTGAATAATATTCAATAATTTAATAAATATAATTATACTCAAATCTTTAGTGCATGGGTTGAATTATTTTAATTTTATTGAAATTTATAAAATAAAAATAAGAAACGAGATTATTTTTATTTCAACGGACAATCTATATCACCTGCTGTTAGGTCTGTCATCTAGTGCTCTGCAAAAATAAAAAAAATAAAAAAAAGTGTATATAGCTGGAAATACGTGTACATTTTTTTAATCATTATACACAAATAAACATAAGAAATGTAGATGTTATCTTTAAGCAAGGCTTCTGCGGGCAAGTGTGAGTATTTTTTATTTTGTTGGTTTGGAAAGATAAGAGTGCTGTTAAAAAATGTCCTAAAAAGCAGAGTACTTTTAGGAACGGTAATAACTTATAACACACACTTGTCGAATATTTATTTATTTTTTTCTTAACCACTTGTTTAAAGTAAGATACCCTAGAATAGAGAAACATACTTAACTTTTGGATATATGTAAGTATAGGTAAATTTGAACAATAGATCATAATAGTATAATAATTAAAAATAAATATTTTTTTTTTAAATTTATAACAATAAAAAAAATAAAATTTTATAATATTTAACGATAACGTTCAATATTAAACAAATTTAAATGATCGTAGTTAAGATGATATTAAAAAAATGATTTATTATACTTCTTTTAATAATAAAAATATATGTGGTAAATATAAAAATTGTTATTTTATAGTTATAAATTTTAAGGGTTTTATTTTTATTGATTTTTTAATAATTTTTTTTAAATTGAGAATTTATTTACTTTTATGAATTATATGACTTAGAAAAACATAATTAACATAAGAAAATAAGAGTTTAATTTTGTTATCTTTAAGGAAATTATATTTTGTCCCCTAATTATTAAGTAAGTCATTACAAGTTTATTATTGAAGCATAATAAAATGGAAATTATTTTTCTGTTATTTCTTAAATATAATTTGGATATATATATACACAAGAATTTGTAAAAAGATTCTGATTTGTAGGAACTAATTTATACTAGTTAAGGAAAGTAAATCACAACTATATTCATAAGATTAACATCCCAACAATATAAATCTAGAATTATAGGAAATTAACATTTTTCATACGTGGCTAGTTTGAATTCCTACACTCTCTCTCAAATTAAGTGGTATATACTCATTAAACCAATTTTAGAACTTAGTTCAATGAAGGTCTGACGAAAGAGTGCCTTTGTAAGGATGCCTACTGCTTGAAGTCGAGATGGAACATGTTTTAGTGATATAACATTGCTTTCTATCTTTTTGCTAATGAAGTGTCGGTCGATCGATCTCAATATGCTTTTGTCCTATTATGATGGACAGGGTTCTTAGCAATAGCTATAGCTAATTGGTTGTGACACATAATATTTATAGCACCATAAATGTTAACTTTGAGTTTATTTAGTAGCTGTTTTAACCAGATTCCTTCATAAATACTCTAAGCTAAGGCTCAAAATTCTGTCTCATCACCACTACTACATGCCATCACATGTTCCTTCTTACTTTATCATGTCACTAAATTTCCCCACATAGGAGCAATACCATGAAGTTGATTTTTGATCAATGAAGGATCCAACCCAATCTGCATTCGTATCGACCTCTAAGGAGCGATTAAGCATCTTTTTGAACATTAGTCCCTTTCCAAGGTCCCTCATAAGATATCTATAAATATGATAAATTGCATCCATGTGTGTTTTTGAAGGATTGCTTAGAAATTGACTAACAAGGCTCACTATAAAAATTATATCCGAACGCGTGTGAGTCAAATAGATAAACTTCTCTACTAAGCGTTGATATTGTCCTTTATCCATAACTATTTCTTTAGTTTGAGGCTTCAACTTTATGTTAGGGTCCATAGGAGTGTCCATCGACCTATACCCACTCATATTTGTTTATTTTAAGAGATCCATGACATACTTTTGTTGAGAAACTAGAATTCCCTTGATCTAACCACTTCCATTCACGAAAATACCTCAAATATCCCAAGTCTTTGATTTCAAACTCTTTGGATAAGAGAAGCTTAAGTCTTCTCATTTCCTCTTCATAATTTCCCATGAGACTATATCATAAACATATATTATTAATATAGTAATCTTACTAATTGTGAAGTGTTTGATGAAAAAAGTATGATCAGCTTGAGACTGTAAGTATCCATCTTGTTTTAGCACCCTTGTAAATTTGTCAAACCACACATAAGGTGATTGTTTGAGCCCGTACAATGACTTTCAAAGCCTACAAACTTTTCCTCGTGTACAATTAGTTTTGAACCTAGGAGTTATATCCATATATACTTCTTTTACTAAGTTTTCATTCAAAAATGCATTTTTCACATGCAGTTGAAATAAAGGCCAATCTTGGTTCATAACAATGGATAAAAAACACGTATTGTATTGAGTTTGGTTACAAGAGAAAATGTTCTTAGTAGTTAATTCCATATGATTGAGTGTATCCCTTAGCTACCAAGCGGGCTTTGAATCATTGAATACTACCATCAGCCTTTTGTTCTACTGAGAAAATCCACTTACACCTAACTTTTTTTTCAAGTGGTAGAGTTGTTAGGATTCATGTTCCATTCTTCTCAAAGGCATATAATTATTCTAGAGTAGTAGCTCTCTATTCAGGAACTTTTAATGCGTCATGAATTATCCTCAGAGTCTTGATTTTTTCTAGAATAGTCACAATTGCTCTGAATTTCTAGGAAAGTTTAGAGTATGACATATAGTTGAAGATATGATGATGTGTACATGAGCAAAATCCCTTTCTTTGAGCAATAGGTAGAGATAAATCTAGATCATATTCTACCACATTTTCAACATTGTATTCTGCATTAGGTTTAGCCTTACCTTTGCTAATTCAGGATTTGTTGAGCTTATAATAGATTATAGGTTTTGTTGATTTTGAACAGGCTGTTGAGATTGTTTTCTCATAGTATATACTTTTATTGCCTCATTAAGATGGTAGAGACGTTTTAAGTATATGTCTGACTTATCAGATGGTAAATTGGGTAACTTAAATGTGTTTAGAAATCCAGCGCCTATCTAAGGGCTTGAAGGTGATGGAGACTCTAAGTTGGGCAAGTGAAGAATTGAATTGAATGGACTTGGACTTGGTACCAAATTCATGAGAGAAGTCTAATCCCAATTTTTTTGATTCATATGTGCTTGTCTCCTCCTGAATTACGGAATTGAAAAAAAAATGGTTTATCTTCAAAGAAGTTGATATCCATGGTGTGATAAACCTTTTTTGGAGAGGAGAAAAATGTTTATATCTCTTCTTGTTTGGTGAGTATCCAATAAAGATGCATTTGAGTGTTTTTTCATCAAGTTTACCTTGACTATGAGGGTGAATATGAATAAACATAGTGCTTCCAAAAAATTTAAGAACAAGTGATGACATTCTATTAATGAGATAGGTGGTCATAAGGACAACCTCGCCCTATAATTTCTTAGGTACATTAGACTAGGAGAGTAATTAACGAGCAACCTCAAGTATATAATGATTTTTACGTTATACCACACCATTTTGTTGAGGTGTGTCCAAGTATGAGCTTTGATGGATAATTCCATAAGATTGGAGATAAGGACTTTGAATGGAGTCAAAGACTTGAATTTTGGCTTGAAATTGAGTTTGAATCACGATATGAAAAGTTCTAAAGATTTGGTTGGTTTCAAATTTATCCTTCATGAGGAAGGTCAAACTTAATCGTGTATGATCATCAACCAATAATAGAAACCACCTAGCTCCAAAAATATTAGAGATTTTGGTTGACCCCCAGATATCACCATAGATAAGAGAAAAATGGAGGGTTTATTTGTATGGTTTGGGACATATGTACTTTGAGTATGCTTTGATAATTGGGAGACATCATATTGAAATAACTTTGCATCTTTATTAATAAATAATGATGAAAATAAACATTTCAAATACAAGAAATTTGGATGACCTAGGCGATAGTGCCACAATATGAATGCACTTGTTTTATTAGACTAACCTATTGACACATGACTCTAAACTAACTAACACTAGGGTCTAATACTATTCTTATTATTACTACTGTGAGTTAGGACAAAAGAGGAGTATACTTTGAGGAGATACAAACTTGTACAAAGTTTAACATTGTCAATCATCTTCTCTTAACTCAAGTCCTGAAAAACACAAAATTTGCCAAAACATTTACTCACAATGAAGACCATGGGTTAATTTGCTTATAGAGATTAAATTACACTCAAGATCAGGTAGAAAGAATATTAAGTGTAGAATGAGATTGCGTGAGAGATATATGATTCTTATTCCAATAACTCTTGAGTGTAAACCATTGACAATACGCACTGCGTGATAATCTTGACATGAAATATAAGTTGAGAACAATGATCTATCACCTACCATGTGATTTGATGCGCATGAGTATGTTGAAAGTGATTGAGCCATATGAAGTGTTTGATTTTCATTAGTGTGCTCAGAATCAATTATTAAGGATGCTAGTTCAAGAGAGAGATCAGTAAAAACAAATTATAGAGAGGTGATTTAATCTTGATTTTTAAGAATTAATTTATACTAGTTAAGGAAAGTAAATCATAACTATATTCACAAAAAATAATATCTCTAAAATATAAATTCATAATTATAAGAAACTAACAATTTTCATATATGGTTAGTTTGAATTACTATAGTCAACGTTACAAAATATATCTTAAAAATCTATTTTGTAAAGATTATCTTAAGTTGTTCACTTTCATAAAAAAAATCATAAATTCATTACTTTTACGGAATAAAGTTTTTTGACTTTTTTGTAATAATAAAGAACTTATACTATTCCACTTAATAAATATAAATTAAAAATTAATATTTATTAAAAATAACAGATTTACAAGAAAATTCATTCTAAGCTATACACAACTCAAACTATTTCCTGTACTCAAATTAAAATATTTGTGCAAGAGAAAATATTGATGAAATGATCAAAAGAAGCAACTAAGATAGTGTTTAATTGGTTTGTCATAATGCAAAAGATTAAGCCCAACTTTATATTCGGTCTCTAACAAAATCATGCCGGATTTGAGTTTAAGAAACATTAGAGTGTTCTTTAATCAATTGATTAATTATAAATAATGAGAATATTGCATGAGGTGCGAGATGACCACTTAATTTATTTTTTCATTTTTAATTCATTTATAAAATACATATAAAGATTATTCGTATTTTTTTTAATAACTTAAATATTTGAAATAATTAATTTCATAATAAATTCTAAATATAAAATACCTAAATATTCTATATTAAAATTATATTATCTTTATTTATTAGACTATAAGCATTTAATTAATATGTTACATATCATCAACAATTATAAAAAAGTAACATATGTAAAAATATTTTAGACATCCTTCTTTTAGTTTAATTTTTTTAAAAGATTCGTTGATTAATTAATTTTTAATAATTATTTTTAAATATATGTTTAGAATTTTTTTAATACATACCTTTAAAAATACAAAAAATTATCATATTTTTATCTACTTTAATAATAAATGACTATCAGAATATTATTAATGAAATATGATATATTTTTTAAAATAAATATTAGACCCGTTGATATTATTTTTAAATATATGTATAAATAGATTTTATTTTAAATATACACCGATTAAAGAATTAAAAATAAAAGATGATGTTAAAAAATAATAATCAACCGTCTATGTTTTTTATTTTTTTTTTATATTTTTTTCTTCTTAATGAACTATACATTTTATGTATTAGTTAGCATCGATCGGTATCAAAGATACAAGGAAGGGGAACAATAATTCAGTTTGATTTTTCTCCGTATGAAAACTATTATTATTAGATCTACATATTATTAACAAGATTTGTCTCAGCTAGCTGTCCACAAATTAAATTGTTTTTCATGGAGACAATAATAATAGGTTACAGCTCATATTAACAGTATTATAAACACTTTTGAAAGTCTAATATGTCACTAATATAAAGTGGCTGTCTAGGGGAAGTACGTAGAGTACAGTAGTTCAGCAGGTTTTCTTTATGTACGTGTGACACTTTCATTAATAATGTTGTACTCTTGTTTCCACCAGAAAATTATAGTATTTTTATTGTGAAATAACGATATTATTTAACTTTTTTTTTTTGAATAAAAACTTTATTAATAAGAAAACATAGTTACAATGTAAGTGATGATAAGGTAAATTTATTGTACAATTATTTTTAATGTAACCTAAATACATGATAAATAAAAAAATAAGTTTGAAAGAAAACAATAAGGGAAAGATCATCTTAATATTTGCACTACATAAATGATAACAAGAGTGAATTGACATGCATTTTCTCAAAAGTTTAGAACGAACATAAAGACTCTTATTAAAAAAAAAACCAAATGAAACATTTTTGTTTAATAGGGAGATTGAGATACCAAACATTGGTCAAAGAGAAGGAGTCATCGTAACAAAAGATGAAGCAACATATCCAGCTTGCATAACATCTGAGTTAACAAAAGACAAAAGTCAAGCAATTATGTAATCATATTTCACAATATACTTTTGATTGTTAGCAAAGAGCCAACTATGAAAAGAGTGTTAAGAACATTATCTTAAATAATAGGTCAAAAGGTTTGCTTGACAAGAGAAACATTCCAAGAAGAAATTTCATTATTCAAGACAATAAGATTTTTAATCAAAGTGATAGAACTATTTGGAAAGGTAATTAATTTGGAAGATGGTCTAACTTTAAAATCCAATTATCTACACAAATGTTATTAACACTCGGGGAACCAATATCCCATCTTACTCTCTTTTGAAGAATAGGTCGAGCCTCTAAAATGCTTTTTCAATCCAAATATGAGTTATAACATGCCTTGTCTTTTCAAAAAAAAATTCATAATAAAATACTAGTGTCAAAATAAGATAAAAATAAGAGATGAAAGATTAGTAAGTAATCTCTAACATTGGTTGGCGAAGAAGGCCAAGTTGTTAGATTCTCCATCTTTGAAGCCTATTACACCTTCATTTTTTTTCTGTTTAATCAAATCCCAATTAAGCTAATAGATTTTTGAGTGTATGTTAGTAGATTCCTATCAGAAACTAGCCATTATGAACTCAATGCTCCTACAAAGAAAATAATGAAACTTAAAACATTGTATTGTATATGTATAAATGGAAAATATAGCATATAACATACTTAAGGAGGATCTCACTACCTCCTAGCAATAGAAATTGTTTTCTTTCATCTAGACTTTATTAATGATAAAACCAAAAACTTTCTTCTTTTCACTTCCCATGAGAAAAAGGTAGAGATTTAAGGGCCATCACAATTAACCTTAATATCTTGAAATTTCTTATACAATTCAACATGACGAATCATACAAAAAGGTCTTTCATGTCATAAAAGAAATAAAAAGGAGAAAAAGATCCATTTGTCTAATACCCCAAAAGAGGTTTGAAATGTTTGGACACCTTATTTTTCATAACATGAAAGAAAGATGGGTGAAAATCCAATTTATTTGTAATTAATTCCAAGAAGTCCCATTCAAGTACTTGCTCTATTCCTTATTGTAATTTTACTTTTAAGTATCATGATACTTTGGTTACTTAATTTTTATAAATTTAACATATTAGTTACATTGTTTTTAAAATAGGTACACTTTAGTCATCTTATTGTTTCATTTTTAGAAACTTAATTTATTTATTGCCAATTTTGATTTTTAGATCTATTTTTTGTTGAAAAAACTTAAGTTGGAACAACTTGAATCTTACTAGCATGAGAGCGTTAGATATTTGAATATGAAAATGTCTTAAAAAGTTGATAAAAAGTAAAAGATAGAGTAATTAAAATAAAAATGGATCTAAAATGATTAAATTGTATAAAGATGTAACAATAAGATAAATAAAATGTACTAATTTAAAGTAAAATAACTAATGTATCTCATTTATTAAACTAAAGTAACTTTAATTACAATTTTCGTTTACTTTATATTTTATCACAAATAATATTAGCATATTTGAAAATATAAAAAAATATTTATGTTATTTTACTTGTGTTATGTTTTATGATTCAATTATTTTACTTTCAACTAAAATATTTAAATAATTATCTTTTAGAAAGAAGTGATTTTTAATCAATTTAATTTAATTAAAGTTATTTTTTTTTCAATAGTAAAGTATATTTTTTAAGTAAAAAAAAGTCGTTTTATGTACGTTCAAATGTATTCATATTTTTATTTTTTTTAATTATTTAAGTTATAAAGTATGTATTAAAATGTTATTTGAGTGTATGGTTGACAATTACTCATGTTATGAATTTTTTTTTATTATGTTATAGTATCATATTTTATATTAATCATATCATATTTATGTATTAATGACATATAATATTTTTCATTCTATTTACTTTAAATAGTAAAAGTAATGAGACTTTTAAAATTTATTGCAGCAACAAGGCTCTCTTCGTTAGTCATTTTTATGTTATGTTTTCGTATCATATTTTATATTAATTATATTATATTTTAATATTAGTTGACATATAAAATCGAGATTGTCTTGTGATCCATGTGGTAAGACTCGTCGTACCTACCATCATAGATTCAAATTCGAATCACACTCATATATTTTTTCTTTATTTAATAAAAAAGAAGGGGACTTAATTGCTCTTAAAAAAATAACGCTAGCTAACGAGATTTTTAAAGACATGAAAATATATTAATTAATTTTTTTAATTTGTATTGTATCATGTTATTATTTCATGTCAACCAGACCCTACTTGAGCTCAAATTAATGATAATAATATTTTTTTCCTTTATTTTAAACCTCTAAGTTTAAATAAATATTATTTATCAAATTGTTCATCAAATCACTTCTTACAACCCATCACCCCAGTAGCCTGATAGTAAAATATGGTATCTCAAATTCTATTGAATATGAATTCGAGTCCTCTTTCTCGAAGTTTAAAATAGTTAATGTGTGAGTGTGTATTTCAAAATAAAATGTATTAATTGAGAAAAAAAATCACATCTTTCTATAAGTGAATGCGGTTTGTTTCGTCAGTTATTGACTTATTTTATAAGCCAACTTTATCTTGACATTTTTGAAAAAATAAAATCCTTAGTAGACCAATAAACTTCCAAAAACTTATTTTTAAGTCAAAATTGACTTCTAAGTCAACTTACAATATCAGTTTGAGTGCGATCGGTTCATCGATTTTGATTCTATAAGTTTTTTTTTTCAAAATATTATTTACAAAAGCATAACCTAGAATTAAAAAGAACTCTTAGCATGATATATCTTCTTTGTATGTTTCTCTTTAGAAATATTTAATTTTGTTTACAATTAAAGTTTCCTTCAAAAGACTTTAAAATATATAACATACCTCAAATCAATATGTATTAAAATACATCAATAAAGGTTGTTTAAATAGTTATAATTTGAAAACAAATATAAAATAAATTGAGTAAACTAACAAATATAATATCAAACTATGTCAAAAGTTACAAACATATCATCTACTTTTCCTTCGTGACAAAAATACCATCCAACTAATGTAAGTGGTACAAATATACCATCCATAATTTTTTCCATTAAGATTTAACACTTATTTCTAATGAGGTTAGATTAAAGCTCTTAAACTATTAATCACACATAATTAATGATATATTACTCATGTAGTTGGGGATTGGGGCTTTCAATGCTCCCCGAAATCTTTCATTCTAATTCTACCATGAAAATTATGAAATGAATAACTATGGAAGTGATAAGTATCAAGAGTATACTAATCAAAGAGTATAATTGATTATAGACATTGAACTGTGGATGGGAGACGAAAAACCCATATATGGTGAGTTATTTTATGGTTCGATATGTTTATACGCAACATTGTCGTTTAATGTTAGGGCTAGTAAAGTAACCATGAATGAATAAGGTTGGATGGGTTTTAATGGTAGTGTAAATGTGTTTCGCATGTCGTTGTGAAATGGGTTATTAATGGGTTTTATAGTTTGAATGAATAGTTTGTTGTAGATGAAAAAACAGTGGATTATTGTAATAATACATTAAAGAGAACATTTTAGATAGTGGGTATTACTTTTAGTATTTTACCTTGACATAACACATGTTTTGATATTGTTAGAATGACTTTTGAGCAACATACAAGTTATATTGGAGATGTCAATGTCTTTCTTTAATAGTGAGGCAAGGAGGGACAATTAGCATGATTTTAATAATCTATTTTCACATTTTTTTTATCATGTTTTTGAGTATGTGTATGTATTCATGCTAACACTTTTGTTTCAAATTTTCAATAGCTAAAGTCACTTTTCACTCTTAGAATTCAACATGGTGGAAAATAGACAAATGATGACAAAAAGAGGGTTTATGTGAGAGGAATTGTGGATTACTTGGATGACTATGAACAAGACACCATGTCATGTGTGGTGTTTGAAAAGTTGAAGATTTTGATAAATTTGAAACAGTCTGTTTCATGGTTTAACCAAACATTAGGGATTGAGATTGGAATTTTACACTTGAACAATGATACATCAACTTGGCATTTTGGGGATCTACTTATAGAGTACAATAAGGAGTTTGTTATTTATACAGTTTTAGATGGGTATGAAATTATTGAGGCAATTAAAGTGGTATTCTTTAGTCCACTTGAAGAGCCATATAAGTACATATTGAAGTTCCACTTAAAGAAAGTGATGATCATGTTAGAATGGAAGTTCCACAAGATGTACTCATTCAAGAAAGTGGTGAATATTTTAGATAAGGAGTGCCAAAGGAGGTACCTATTCAAGAAAGAGGTAAATATTTTAGATAATGAGCGTCACAAGAGGTACCTATTCAAGAAAGTAAGTCACAAGAGGTACCTATTCAAGAAAGTAATGATCATGCTGTTACAAATTATTTTGAAATATTTAGAACACTAAGAAAAAAATAGATATTTAAAGAAAACAAAGGTTCCTTAAAAAGAAGAAGGCATCAGTTTCCCATTATGAACTTGAAAGTAAAAGATACAAAAATTGACTATTTTTTTATGGCAACTTTGTTCAAGAGCCTACAAAAATTTATCCTTAAAATATTGAAGAGGTTGAAAAGGAACAAATAAGGGCTTTAGATGTTGATGATGATGGATTTGATGAAATGTATACCATTATGAAGAACAAGCTAGGGTTAATGATGTACTTGAAGAAGATGAGTCAAATTATGAGGATTTAGAAAATTTAGTGAGTTGTGATGAAGAAGATGATGAAAGTGTAACAAGTAGAAAAAAAAGTGTAATGAATGTGTTGACTTAAAGGATCCATGGTTCAATATGTGCATGCAATTTTCCAACAAGATAATTTTGAAAAAGGCTATACAAGCATATGGAATGAAGAATCTGATTAACATCAAATTTAAACATTTTAACAAAACAAGGTTGAGAGCAATATGTTCAACAAAAAAAAATTATGAGTTATGTATATGTAGAAAGTTTTTAAATAAATAGGAAACCTTTCAAATAGTTAGGTTAAACCTTGAATGTAAGTACGCAAAGAAAATGAACATAAAGTGTTTTGATCCTAATTGGATTTATGAAGAGTTAATTTTAGTTGATTTCAAAAATAATCTCAAAGGTTCCAAGTCCAATATATATGACAATGCTACTAAATATCGTGGGATTAATGTTCCAAAGCACAGGCTTTATAGAGCCAACAAGAAGGAAAGGGTTAAGCTTGATGGGATATATGAAGAACAATATGCAAGAATATGAGACTATGTTGAAGAGTATAGAATGAAAAATAGAGACTTCACAGTGAAGATTCAAACTGAGATGGGTGATGATAAATGAAATAAAGTTTTTGAGATTCTACATTTATTGGGATGTAATAAAAAAATGTTTTATGGAGGGATATAGGCCAACAATTGGCTTGGATGGGTGTTTTCTGAAGACACCTTATAAAGTTATGCTACCAACAGGTGTGGGAATTGGTGGGGATAATGCTATGTTTCTAATTGCATATGCTATGGTGGAATCTAAGTGTATGGAGACATGGTCATGGTTTTTGGATTTTCTAAAGGAAGATTTAGAGATAAAGAACAATCATGGTTGGATAATAATTTTAGATAAGCAAAAAAGATTGATAACCCTTATTGAAAATCTATTCCCATATTCAGAGCAAAGGATGTGTGTAAGGCATCTATATCAAAATTTCAAACCCAATCATTTTGGATTGGCTTTGAAACAACAATTATGAAAATGTGCAAGGGATACTACTATGACTTCATTTTAATTTGAAATGGATGAAATGAAGAAATGGTAAGTGAATGCTTGAGATTAGATAAAAGAGATACCTCCAAAGAATTTATTTAAGGCATTCTTTAAAACAAATACAAAATCTGACATGTTATTAAACAACACATGTGAATGTTTCAATTCATGCATCCTCAATGCAAGGGAAAATCTAATCATTATAATGCTTGAAGATATAATGGTTTATTTTATTAAGAGGATGGTTTCTAAGATAATTGTAGTTCAAAATAAAAAAAAATAGGTAGGTCCAAGAATTAACAAGATTTTGGACAAAATTGAACAACAATTTTTAACTTTGTATGTTGAGAATTTAAGAGAGCACAAGTATAAGGTGAATAAAATTCCGATAAGAAATGGGTGGTAGACCTAGTAGATAAGACATGTTCATGTATGAAGTGAGATTTAACACGCATTCCATGCACTTATGCCTATAATGTAATAAAGGTGGAGAAAAAGATCTTATTAAATATATTTATGAAATGTACAAGTATGACTACTATGTCAAGGCATACACCACTTACATACATCTTATGAAAAGCATGGATGAATGGGTTAAGAATGACATGCCACATCGTATCTCACCTAGAGTGGAGCGACTAACAGAAAGATCTTCTAAAAGTAGAAACAAGAAAGATGATGATGATGATGATGAACAAGTTCAAAAGATTTTACTAGGAAAGGGAATTAAAGGTTATCATTATGACATGCATTATTTGTGGACAAACTGGTCACAATAGTTGGAGACATAATAATAATCACCCAGAAAATGAACCTAAAGTAGTGGGAGAAAACATAGTCTTAACTTAATTTGAAAACTTTTTACTAAATTATATATCTCATTAAAATAAACAACTATGTTTATTATTAATTCATTTAACTTATAGAGTCAAGAGAGTATACATTTTTAAATTGTGGTTGCATCTTAAATTATGGTTGCACCTGGCAGAAACTCTGGGTAGTGTAACAGACTTGGAAAAATTAGGGTATCCAATTTTTAACAACTATTACATAAAAATGCTATAAATTTTTCACTTTTTAACATTCATTTCAATTTAAATTTTTTATTTTCAAAGGAAGCAGGTACATTCTAGCCAAACATGTGTTATGGATGATGCACCGTAAAGCAAGTGTACTATAGCCAAATTGGGTAGAGTTTGTGGAAATGCAATATGTTTTGTGTTTAAAGAATCAATCTCTTTTGATGATATATCAAGATGTTTTTTTTGTTGTAATTTGAAGGAATGTAAGAGTCATTTCCATATGTGTAAATAGATTTGATTATGTTTTAGAAGTCATATTTTGAACACTGATTTGTATATGATAAGTGTAATTTTGAACAAAAGTTTGGTCATATATTTGAAGTCTTATTATGTGTAAACAAATTTGATCATGTATTACCTTGTATTTGAAACATAAAATTGGATGAATGGATAATTGTAATGCACTTCTTTTATGTATTTGGAAAAGGCTCTACCTTTTTGCTATCTTTATGCATTTTGGTTATGCATACATTTCAATGAATGAATGATCTAATAGGCATTTCATAATTAATAAACATTCAATAATCAGATTCCATTCTATGCACAAAATAGGACATCATATATGCCATTTAATAATCTATAAAGATTCTTATGAAACATGGGTTATGTTCACAAATATTCTTACCAAATGATAATAATACAACACCTTCCTTAATAATCTAGACACTCCCAAACTAACTACGGTAATTCCTTTTTTAAGCTAGAGTTTGAATTAAAGCTCTCTTCAATAATACATTTCATACTCACATACATAAATAACACAACTCTTGCCATAACCCATAAATTGTTGAATATATTGTTTTTAGTACTATTCTTTATGGTATTTAGTGAGTTCCATTCAAGCATATGTTCAAAATTGTGTTTCAATTCGTCATTCTTTTCTTGGAATGTATTATTTTGCAATTCTAACCTTTTAATTTTCCCAACCATGCTTCGGTTAACTTCTTCAAGTTTTGAAATTATTTCTTCATGCTTTTCAATCCTTCTCAACAGCTTTAGTATGGTTGCTTGCAAATTTTACCATCAAACCACGGCGAGAAATTACAATGTTGGCTAGCTCCTTATAAAACCAAATGATTTTTTAAAACCTTTAAATTGACAAAAAAACCATGATATCTGAATAAATAATACTTACACTGAAATTGTTACGACCTTAAAACCTTCTTGATGGATTCTCATCTGTCCACGAAGTGTACAATTTACACATTACATGGCAGAAGCAGCAAGTTAGAGCCATGAGTGCCTAAAATTAAACCCTTTTTAAACTTTTCTTCACTTCGAATACGATAAAATACAAAAAAAAATGGCAAAGCTTAGTGATGAATTAAGAAGAAATTTTAAAGGGATGAATCGAGAATGAGGGAGTTAATGAAACATCATAAGCTATTATCCCTCCCATATCATTAATTATGTGAGAGTAACAACTTAATCGCTCTAATCTAACATTGTTAGAAGTGGGTGCTAAATCTTATTGGAAAATTAACAATGGTATATTTGAACAATTTATATTAATTGGGTGGTAATTTTGTCATGAAAGAAAGATAGAAGACATGTATACAACTTTTGACACAGTTATATGTTATATATGTTAGTTTACCCAAATAAATTTGAGGTATATCTACTAGGAAAAATTATTATAACATATTTATCTTCCCTTCTCTAAAAGAAAAAAAAAATGAAAAATATTTATTTTACATACACATGATTAGATTTAAGATTATAATTTATAAAAAATAATAAATATAATAAAATTAAAATTTATTTATAATAAAAATAGTTCAGACCATTACTGTCAGTTTTGTAAAATAAAAACTTTTAATTGATTCAATTAGTTCAATTTTTTATATTTTAAGATATATATTATATACCAACCAATTTATAAAAAAAAATTAAATTTTACCTTATTCAATCACTTAAACAATTTTGTAACAAAAATTCGTTATGTTAAAAGTAATTGTTTTATAATAAATGATATGATATGTAATTATAAATTAAAAAAATTAATTATATTATTTTAACTAATAATTATGTTTTAATAATACAAAGAGTGGCATAATGAAATACACTTCAACGGAAAGAAAGAAAAAAAAAATGCCCGCTGCCTCTTACATCACCCTTTAGCTTGAGTAATGCAATTACTAACTCAAGACTTAGAAACTCTTTCAAGTGGACTTTTGCTATTGGTTCACGAGGAATCTAATATAACAAGAAATTTTAAATTTTAGCATGCAGATGAGTTTGAGGATTTTGTCGTTTGGAAATTCTAACGTATAAATACTGTTTATTACCTTTATTACTTATCATGTATATTTTGTGATTATTAAATTTTTTATACCTATGATTAAATTGAAAATAAAATAAAATCAAATGACTCAAATTTACATAAGTATCTTCTCTCTCCCACAAGTTAAAATGACCCATGAGCATTAATAGTTTTTCTTGCAGTCCCATTTAGAGAAACTAACAAAGTTAAACGCCTACCACATTTGCAATTAAATTTGGTCACTTCATGTGTTAGTTTACTATAATTTAGTCGTTCACATGTAAATATATCGTCTATTTACAAATATATTTTGTACGCATGTGTTATATTTCAAGTTAATAAATTTAAGATTAATTTAACTTTTTTTTGAAAAAATAAATACTAATACTTAATAGAAAGAGAAAAAAATGTTATTGGTGATAAGTATTCTTCAAGAATAATAAATGATACCCTATAGTAGAGATGTATCATGAACTAGTTAAAATACTTAAATAATCATTATAAATCTTCTCCTCTTAATTTATTTATTTGATAAAAAAATATATTCTAATATCATTATTTATACTGTATAGAGTAAAAATGTCAAAATATCATTGAATTATTGTATTTGTTTTGTTCATATTCTCGAATTATCTTTCATCTTGTTTATACTACTCAATTATCAAAGACAATTTATTTGGGACACTTTAGTTATTTAAATGGTGTATTCAAACTAAATTATTGTTATAAATATATCACCTAATTATTTTTCATCTCTTTTATACCATCAAAATATTGTATTTATTTCATTTATATCATTTCATTAATTTTTATCTAACGGCACGTTACATGTTAAAGGTGAGTTTGTAATAACTCGTATAATTATGTGGTAAATTTAAAATAATTAGATAGTTATGTAATAGACTTGAAATATATATATATATATATATATATATATATATATATATATATATATATATTTTAAAATAATTTTAAAATTTAAGAAATTAATACTTATTATATATATTTTTGATATACATGCATACTTTGGTTAAAGAGTTTTACTATATAAATTTCTAATTGATTACTAAAAAAAATTATAGTTTTTATTCTATATTTAAGTATATTGCAAAAATTAAACAAAAAATTATAAAATTAACAATTAATGTGTAAGTATTGTTGGCTCTAGTGGATGCTTGTAAGTTGAGTAACATGTCTCGTTACACGTGGAGTTTGTTATGGTAATTATTGTTGGAAAAGATGAAATTTAAATAAAAAATTTTGTTGAGAAATGTGATTTATTCCACATTGTTTTTTTACATTATTTTAAAGAGGTTTAAATAGTGAAGAATTGGCTATTGGGATTGGGTCCCAAGGGGCACCCACTTTTGTGGAAGGGGACCTAGGTAAATGTGATACCACACGCGCACGCGCGCGACGCCGTCGCCGCCGTCCGACCGACCGGCCGTACCGAGTCCGTGTCCGTGAGGTGGTATTTTCTTTTTTGGTATAATATTTTTTTTAAAGAAAAATTTTTCCACTTACAAAATGGTTGTTATATATATATATTTTTTTTTTCTCAGAAAAAAAATGACCGTTATTTTCTTTTATTAAGAATATGGCCGTTTGTTTCATTTATTCAGCAAAAGAGCCGTTGCTCGTATTTATTCATAAAAAAAATATATCTGTTATCCGTTACTCTTCATTACTCAGAATTGTCGTTACGCTCTTAATTCCCAGACATTACCGTTTTATACATAATTGCTACACGGTTTCTAAAATCTATAAAAGGAGGGCTTCAGCTCTCATTTGATACACAACAATCAACAATCATCTCCCTAAAAAAAAAATTCTCTCTACAATTTCTAAGTTCTTTTTTAGTTTTCCGAACAACAAATTTTCAGGTGTAGCATTCCAATCTTCATCAGTGCAGTGAAGTTAGAGCAGATTAAGATTAATTTGTTTTATCCTGACGACGGCAATTTGTGTTTGCTTGCACAAATTGGACAGAGTCGCGAAACATCTTAAAAAGAGCGACCTAGTCCGCGACTCAACCCAAGCAGTTACTTTCAAGTTATTGGTAATATTGTTCCTACACTGTTTTTATAAACTTGCATCAACAATTATTAGTGTAGCTAGTAACTATAAATAGTTATAGGGCTCTCTCGTACCATTTAGGAACCACGAAGGTTAAGTTGAACACAAGATAATGTAGAGAAATAGTAAAAACCTAGAACTAGTATATTCAATAGCAGATTGTAAAAGATTCATCCATGTTATCATAGTCCTTTAACTATTTATAGTTTCTAGCTACACTCAAAACTACCATAACAAACTCCACATGTACCGAGACATGCTACTCTAAATGCAGGCACACACTAGATCCAATAAGCACGTGCTTTTAACTATTTATATACAAAAGTCAAAATAGTGGCGTTGGATTTTTTGTGAATGGAAATTTTCTTAAATAACCCTATAAACATTATTTACAGGGTAAACATACAATAACACTATTAAATTATTATATTTATTTGGTAGGTATCATTAAATTATTATTTTTATTTTACTTATATCATTTAACGTTGTATTTATTTCAATTAAACTAATATTTCAAAGTGTATCATGGTCCTATCTATTCATCTTTTTCTTAAAAAAAAAAACAAATAAAATAATAAAGTGGTACATGTGGAACACTTTTTTTTTAATTTATTATTTAATTATTTGAATTATTTCAAATATATTACATAACTATTTGAATTGAATTGTTTCAAATCTTACATTGATATGTTATGCTATTAAATAAAGATTAATATAATGATATAAATAGAACAAATATAATAATTTGATGGTATATTTGAGATAAAAAATAGTTCGATGATATGAATAAAATAAATATAATAATTTGATGATATTTTTATAACATTATTCTTATTTCTAATTATTTAAGTGCAAAATATATTTGTTCATTTAAAGAGACCATTGCATTGGGGCACACTATAATATAGGATTGATACTTACAAATACAAGTTAAGGACATTTATCAAAATTATCTTGGAAAATAGGTTCATATGACCTTTTATCATTATTTCTATTCTATATTATACTCTTAATTTATAATTTTATTACTATTCTTATTATACTCTTAATGAATATACAGTTGGACATATATCCAACTAGACGTAACAGAGTTCGACTTATATCAAACTAAAAACTAAAGACCATACTTTGGGGACATATGTCCAATTTATTTTCAACAAATAGGATCATTGTTTGATCAAAATTTGACTAGTTGGATAATTGTCTAATTTAATTGGATATATATCCAAAATAACTGTAATAAATAAGATCATTGATCGACCAAACTCATATCAATTAGAAATGTGTTCAACTCAACAACGATGAGTGGGGTTACTAGTCTACCAAATTTTGGTTAGTTAAACAACTATCCAATTATGAAAAATTAAATTAGATAAATATTTATTCAAAATTAAATCAAAATTGATCAATAAAATTAAGAATATTTTTTATTATTTTGTTTAAAAAATCAAGTGAGAAGTGATCGTATCCGATTTTTAATTAATATGAAATCATCAGAATATATAACCCTATTTTCTTTAGAAAAAATTGTCATCTTTGAACAAAATTTCATAATTTTATTTTTCCAATCAATTATATAGTTTTTACTAATTTTTAAGGGGCAAGAGAATTAAACATACACTTAAGTCTTACATTATGGTGCTTAAAGTGACGTAAAACTCAAACTAATACGACTCAGTTCGACTTATAAACTAATAAATCCAAATTTTTATGGCCTGTTTTGAGTTCTTAAATTTGTTAGGAGCGGAATGCAAATCAGTATGGAAGTCAATAAAGTGTGTTTTTTAATATATTTAAAATTCATTTTATATAACAAAGTTAAACCAACCAATATATTTTTATACTTGTTTATCAAAATGTGTAAGCATTTATATTATATAAATTATTGTATTTATTTGAAGCAAAAAAAAAAGTTAAGAATAATTTATTATATATTACTTTAAAATATTAATATAATTATTAATTTTTATCTCAAAATATTCTTTAAATTTTATAATTTTTTTAGATAAGTGATAAATAAATATTATATAAATAACTTTGATTTTTTTTCAAAAAATATTTTAAAAAAATGAACATTCTTCGCGTAATTGTTTAATTGAACCTGATTGAATCAACTCAACCCGTCCACTAAATAATGAATTTGATTAGGTTAGGTTGAGATGGTTTTGGTTTTAAACCTTTTATAACACAAAAACTACTCTTTGCTTCAGTTTTATGTAAAATCCGGTTCAAATCTTATTATAATTTAGTATTTTCATAAAATATTATTTTACTATTGAAATTAATTTTAATTGTATCAAATATAAATATTCACAGTATAAACATGGTGCAATGCACAATATAGTCATAGTAGAAAACCGATCAACTCGATGCAATGCAATTTCTCTATTTTAATTTTAGAAAAAATAGTAATTCAATTATATTAACTTTGAAAAAAATATATTTTATTTACTTATCTATTAAGTGTATCATTAAAAGTTTGTTATTTTTATAAAAATGATCACAAAAATTCATTTTGTATAAATATAATGTACTTGTGCTATCTACTATCATAAAAATGTGAGGCATCACACAATTATTATTTTTATAAATTAATTTTTTATGATTTTTTTTATAAAATTAACATATTTATCCCGTCATAGTTAATAGGTACTGATCTAAAGTATACTTTTATTATAAATAACGAACTTATTCAAATCTTCGTCCTTAATTTTAAACGATCAAGTATATATATGATTTGATTAAATCTATTTTTATTGATCCCTTAATTCAATTCCCAATACCACCGTAATCATTTGCATTTATGTTTTAAGGGATTATTAAATTATGTTATCTTTTAACAACGTCACTTTAGACTCATACTTATTATATGAGGCAGCATAAATTTGCTAGGTTTATAAATAGAATCAAAGAAGTCTATTTTGTAAAGTAATAAACTTGTAATATTTCACTTTTTTCAATTTAAAAGTAAGACAACACAAGTCTATTAGTTTACAAAATAGACTTATGAGATGCATTTTGTAAAGGTAGTGGACTTGTGTTAACACACCTAATAAGTAGAGATTAAAGTAAATTTTCATTAAAGATAATAATTTAGACTACTCTTTTTCTTTCTTCTAATTTCCTTCTTCGAATAGACTGATAATTAGAATCATTTAATTTATATTCTTCAAAAAACAATTCTATATTTTTTTATTTCAAAAAAATAAATGTGTGTCACATAATAAAATTAATTTTAAAGAAAATAATGTTATATGATTCATCATAATTAATATAAAAATAAATTTAAATATAATTAGCATTTATCTAGCTAAAAATATTAACAACACTTATATAGAACATTTTTTAATCAGATTGTAGCCCATTATATTTATAACATGTTTAGCCGGTTTACCTATATCACAAATTTTAAGGGTTAAGGTATATATAAAAGTAATGTAATTCATCGTATTCAAATAATTTTTTTTAAAGTATAAATTTAAATTAAAAAAAACTCAAAAAGTAAAGAAAATAAAAAAATTGAATCAATAAAAATAATATTTTTTTTTTGAAAAAACAATAGAAAGTAGAAAAATAAGAAAACATATTTAGTTTATATTTGGAATGAAAAAAATAATATTCAATGTTTGTATTTTTAATTTTTTTAAAATTTTCTATTTTCTCAAAATTTAATTTTTTAAATTTATGCATTTTAAAAAATAGAAATTTTTTTCATTTCAAATTTAAGTTTTTCCTAAAACAATATTTTAATTTTAATATCCTTTATTTTTGTGTTTTAAAGATCAAATTTTTAATATCCATTAGGAAAGAAATTGTTAATTTTTCTATTTTATTTTACGAATTGTTACTTTTTCTATTTTATTTTACAAATTGTTACTTTTGAAGATTTCTATAAATGTATATCTTAAAAGATAGAAAATTAAAATGTACATATTGGTGAACGTTACAATTCCGATGACAAATATTATTAACAAATTATAGTAGTTTTTGGATGAAATTATTTAAAGGTATATATTTTAATAAATATATAAACTTAAATTAACGAGTGATTCTTAAAATTAAGTAAAATATTTAATTACAAATAAAAAAATATATATTTTTAAAGTATATTTGTTCAAAATTCGATATCATTTCATAAAATTATTTAACCACACTATTTGTATAAGAGATGATTAACTTTTAAAAAATTAGAAAACTTGTAAATATTTTAAAGCTATTTGTAATAGTTACTTGTACTCTATATCAAAGATTTTCCTTCTGCAAATTTTCACCTAGCAAAATAACATTCCTTCTATATTTATAAATTAAATGAAATTTTCAAGATATATGAAAAGAACATATAAAAGGGATAAATTATGTTATGTTCTAAACATTTTAGTCAAGGTTGCAAATTTTCCACCAAGTTTTAATTTATTTCCCAATTTAATTGTTCTATTTGTTCTATTACATTTAATAACTTTCTTAAATATTTGTTTATTCCCTTAACAAAACTAACAGAAAATAACACTTATTATATGAAATTTATTGTCATGTGGTTACTTTCTACTAAGTTTGTTGATATAATTGATGGAATTTAATAAATGTAACACAGAACATTAGATTTGTGATATTAAAAAAAATTTCAAAAGTTGATTTCAAATTTATAATCGGTCCAATAATTAATTGGGCATAAAAACATAGTTTTTTTAAAAAAAAAAAGATTAATCGTAGTTAGTCCTAAAAAAAGATTAATTATAGATTAGTCCTAAACTATACTAACATAATGGGTCAGACCAATCAAAACATGGGAGAGCAGTGAGAGGTATAAAGAAAGCTAATTTTTTTACTTGTTTATAGCTTTCAATATTCTCTCACATATTTTGATTGATTTGTATCATAACGTAAACATTAAAAGTTGCATCAATTAGTTGTGTTCTATCGTGTCTCAATATTAAATGTGTTATATTTATGTGTTAATTAAATAGTAAAAAATCTTTTTAAATCTTTTTATGTTATTTATTTATAATAATAAGGAATTAAAAAATATAAACAAATTATTGATCAATTATGATTAAATTTTTTATTTATAATGTGTCATTGTATTGTTTCATACATTGGTACCCAGAGATAAGTGTAGAGATGAGTGGGAAATGAAATTGGTACAAAAATAAATGTGTGTAAGGGTTGTATCCTATTTTTAGTAAATGTTTGATTACTTTAGTTATTTAGAGCATGTTTTTACATTTTTTTCAAATACATAAATGGCCATTAATTATTCCAAATTACCTCACAAAATCATTCGTAATTTCTTTTGGTTAGAGAAAACAGATAGGCTTAAATTAATTCAGGTTCCTTGGAGGGATTATTGTCGTCACCTCAAGGAAATATGTCTTATTTTATAGGATCTTTGTCTTTTAAATGAGAGCATGTTAAGACATTTTTCTTGAAAGATGATCATAGGGAACTATAGCAGTATACTCTACTTACATAGCCAGTATTTGGGTAGAGGAGAAGCTCCATGAAGTTATTATGTTTGCTCTTCTGTTTGGCCCAAATTACGACATCATTATTCAAATATTTTAGATGAGTCTAGGTGGTTAGTTGGTAGAAATTTCTCAGTAGGTTTTTTGATAGATAATTGGCTAATTACTCCTCTATTTGAGAGGCTAAACAAACCCTATGTAGACTCACTGTTATAATCTTTAGTAAGAGATTATTTGTAGGCTAATAGATGGCACTTGTCATAGTCGTTTGAGAACTCCTACCCTTCTATTGCCTCAAAGGTTCACTCAGTAGTTCCTAGAAGAGGTACAGATACCAAGATTTGTACATTTTTATCAAAGAAAGTCATAACTATCAAGGCCTATAACTCCCTATGCATGGATGGGGAATATAAGAGTTAGGGAAGGGTGATTTGGGCCTCTTTCGTACCAACATCCTGGTCCATTCTTTTCTAGTGAGGTATATAATCCCACTAATTGTCAAGCAAAGAGAAGGGTCCACTCCTTCCGTTTTTGATGCTTTTTGTGTGGGTCAACTAAGGAGACTATTTCTCACATTTTTTGAGTTGTCATCTTACAAGTGCACCATAGGATCTATTATGCTCCTTTTTTGGTAGACATGCTTAGACAAATTCTTTCATTCTTGATTTATGGACATATACATTTTTGCTTAATCTTGGGTCACAATTTAATAGTCTATAGAAAGCGAGAATAATTCTAGTTATTTAAATGATATAAAAGGTTATGAATGATTCTCACTTTAAGGATAGATGCACTTATATGAGCTTTGCATTTGTCATAGTTTGGAATTTTATTCGTGAAGTAGGTCTATCCTGATCTTCAATCATTGTAATTTTGCATGTGATGAGGACTTGTTTGAAGGTTTTACAAACACAATTGATTTTGATGAAGATTGATATAGTGTGTTTATCAACATATCCTAGATCTCTCTTGCCTTTAATAGGCTTTTCATAATCAAGACCCTTGTTTAATCTTTTAGCTCTAATGGTTAACCTTTTTATAACTTCTTTAGATTATTCAAGTTATTACATCAGATTCAGTTTTTCCAATTTTAAACCTACAAGACTTGAATTCAAATTATTAATATGCTTAGACAAATCAAGTTTTTCTTTTCCAATACCGAGGAATTTTCATAAGATTTCATTTTTTCCTTAAGTTTAGTTACTTCTATAAGTAACCTCTCTTTTTCTTTTTTATATATAACTAAATATATGAATAAATCATCAATACTAGTAACATTAAATTTATTAAGAATTCAAATTCACTTTCCTCATTGTCTGAATCAATATTAAAACTACTAAATTATCCATAATATTTTACAATAAATGCTATAAAGTTGGTGTCATTGTTTTATATTCAATTGGATTGTTACTATCATTTTCTTGTTTGTGAGTCAGTTGCAAGGTAACCTTAACACATACATTCAAAACAATGAGGCATAATGAGTTTAAATTTCTTACCATTAGAACTCACATATTTAAATTCTTTTGATGACTTGGTTGTCTTTTGTTTCAAGAATTCTTTTTGTTGAATATTTTCTTCAATCTTTTGGCTATGAGTAATATTTATTCATCATCATTGTCACAATCTTTAATCATTGTAATTTTGAATGTAACACCTTTGTTCTTTGTGGAAGTTTGAAAACTCATCTAAAAAATATTGAAAAGTGAGCTAACTAGCTCCTCAATTTTAATAGTGTCCACATCTTTGCTTTTATCTATGGATGTGACTTTGGCGTGGAAGAAATTTGGTAAAGAACACATTATTTTTCTATCCAACATGAATTCCTCAATTTTCTCACCAGGATTAGCAGAAGAGTTTGCAATGTCATATAATTTAATATAAAATTTAGAAAAAGGTTTCTTCTTCTTTCACTCTAAGGTTTTCAAAATGAGTACCAAGCATGGAAACTTTAGTTCTTATAACTTGTGTGGTACCTTCATGGGAAACCTCTAAAGTGTCTCATGCACACTTGGCAGTTTCAACATTAGATATATGAAAACATTAATTGGAAGACATAGCACTAAAGATAACATTTTTACATTTTTTATTCCAGTTACTACTAGTCTTATCTTCACTGGTCCATTCACTCTTTGGTTTGAGAGTGATTGCATTATCATTGATAATTGTAGGTGGTTCCTAACTACAAAGAACAAAATTTGAAACATTTAAATCTATAGACCGTAGAAAAACTCTCATACAAGCTTTACAACATGGGTAGTTAGACCCATCAAGGAAAGGTGCATGGGTTATAGATAAACCCTTTCTCAAATGATCCATAACAAGGTCTTAGAAATTACTAAGTGTATCTAGTGACCCGATCTAATAGTAATTGAAACTTTTTATGTTAGAGATCTAATTAGATAGATGGATGAATAGATAATTAACAAAAATGTGTCAAATTAAAATTTTGTAGAGTGGCTAAAAATGCAATCACATGTAAAATAAAATAAAACATAAAAATAAATAACACATGATATTTTTAGGTGAAAATAACTTAGGCTACAACAATGACCTAAGTGAAAAAATCACCAGTCCATCAAACCACCTAACTATCCACTATGAAAATAACGTTTGCTTAGAAGGCTAAGAATCAAATTATCTGATGAGTGCTTAAAAAACATTAAAATTACTATGCTTTAATATACTTTAATTGATTAAATAGATTTATATTTGTCTGATTTTACTATATTTTTATATAAATTTATTTTATTTTTGAATCATGGGTATTTTTATTATTTTTCAGGTATTTTCGTTCAAAAATAATTTAAAAATTTAAAGAAAAATACTCAAGGCAATACATCACAAATATGTTAAGAAAAATTCAAAAAATGGAAAAATTTAACAAAATGGGTAAAAAATGCTCCGAGTCGTGCACATTTGCCTTGTCTCGTCCTGCGCACATTCCGCGCCCCAATTAGTCGAGCCTCGCATATGTCATGCCACAAATCTTGCCTAGTCTGCACCAACCGTGTGCGTTTGTGCCCATCTACTAGCGTTGATGCCTAACCGTGTGCACATCTACCTACATGAGTGCCAACCTATTTGAAACGAGTCCAACACCCATTTTCAAGATATTTTTCTACTTTTTTTTAGCCTTTTCTTGACCTATAAAAGGACCCTCTCTCCTATTGTAAAAAACACACAATTTTCTCAATTCTTTTTCTCTCTAGAAAGTTTTTTTTAGTTTTTAGTTTTAAAATTCTTCTCTTTTTGAAAAGAACAAGATATGTTTTTTTAGATTTAAGTTTTTGATTCAATAAACGAAAATGCAAATCCATTTGGAGGTTTTTTAGTAACAAAATTAGCATCAAAGTTTTGTAAGGATTCTTTTAAGGTATAATTTTAAAATGAGTTTTTTATAGTTATTTTTTATGTTTTATTCTTATATGTTATGTTTAATTTTTGTGTGATTGAATTTAACATGACTGGTTGTTTGTAAATATGATATAATAATAATGTTATGCTTGCGAAATATTAAATAAGTAAAATATTTCTATAAAATAAATTAATTTTATTTTTATTCAAGATTTTATATTAAGGATGTTAGAGAGAAATATATTATTTTTCATTACAAACTTAAATATGAAAATTAGATTTTAAGGTTTAATTATGCGGTGCAATCAGCTAGTAGTTAGAATAAAGCTTTATTTCAAAAGTTTTTATAAGAATTATTATTCAAAAATATATTGACAACATATTTTCAATAATAGTTTTAAAACTTGAAATTTATTACTAGAATAATTAAATACTTAGCTTTAATTTGGACATCTTGAATAAAGTTTAAAATTTATAACTCCACCGAAAATGGCATTTAACTAGTTCATTTTCAATCTCTTAGAAAAAAAAGAATTAATTTAATTAACAAAATTAATTATCAACTCTGCCCATAGATGTTAATTGATTTGTTTAATTAACAAATAATATCTAACTCCACTAAATGTGGTATTCATATAAAAAAGAGAAAATCAATAAATCTCAATAAATAACACCAAGATTTGTACTCTTTTGATCAAAAAAAGTCATAACTATCAAGGCCTATCCCTATGCATGGTTGGGGAACATAAGAGTTGGGGAAGGGTGATCTGGGCCTCTTTTATACCAACATCGTGGTCCATTCTTTTCTAGTGAGGTATATAATCCCACTAATTGTCAAGCAAAGAGAAGGGTTCACTCCTTTTGTTTTCGATGCTTTTGTGTGGATCAACTAAGGAGACTATTTCTCACATTTTTTGAGTTGTCATTTTACAAGTGCACCATAGGATCTATTATGCTCCTTTTTTGGTAGATAGGCTTAGACAAATTCTTTCATTTTTGATTTATGGACATATACATTTTTGCTTAATCTTGGGTCACAGTTCAAAAGTCTATAGAAAGCGGTTATAATTCTAGTTATTTAGATGATATAAAAGGTTATGAATGATGCTCATTTTGAGAATAGATGCACTTATATCAGCTTTGCATTTGTTATAGTTTGGAATTCTATTCATGAATTAGGTCTACCATGATCGTCACACACGAAATGTATGCAATAAATAAGCAAATATATGTATCGCAGCAAGTAATATAATGTTAAGAAAATATCGTTCTCACAGAAATTTTATTAGAAACTATTTAAATAAAAATCAATTTTTTTTGTTTTTATATTTTAAGGAAGAAAAATTAAAATAACTAAAAGTAAATAAAAATAATTAATTCCTTAATTTTCTAAACATATGAATCGCTAAAATTGCTCCAATATAATTATCAATCAATTACATGATCAATTGAATCTAACCTAGTATGTATTTCTCCCTCAAGTAAACTACAAATCATATAATAATTAATTTAATCACACTCTAATGCCAATTAAATTGCATACTATTCATTAGATTCATCAATTATGAATCACATACATAAGAATAAGGATCATATATCTTTGTCTAGAAACTATACATATTATTTAATCAAGATAAATAATTAATAATTCTCTCAAATCTATTTAATTATCTCTATAGATAAATTGTTGGTTAAACAATTAATAGCATAAAAATCAGATTAAATAATATAATTAAATTATGATTATAATTAGGATAAAATATTAGATCATCATATGATGAAAATTGGGTTCATAAGATATCTAGATTAATAAATTAACTACACATAATTTTGCTCATAAAACTCATATTTTTTCAAAAAAGAAAGACATAAAATTTGATAAAGAAAAGAGTAGAAGAAGAAATAAAACCAATCTCTTAATTTGTAGTGCTAATCTCCTCTTGAATCTCTCCCAAAATTATATCTCATTTTGATTTTTTTGTATTTTCTCTCATTTTGATTTTTTTGTATTTTCTCTCATTTTAACTCCAAAAATTGATCAAAATTATGCTAATGGCGGCTCATTAGGATTTATGGGATGATTAGGGGCTTAAATATAGCTCAAGTGTAATCTGGACCGTCAGATTAGCTTCAAATCAAGGGTTGAGATCAAAATAAGAAAAGTGAACAGTACCATTCAATCACATTGTGACACATGGCACACAGAATTTACTGGACGAATTAGAGCGCGAAGGGTGGAACACAGGGAGCAATCGCTTGGCGACACATGGCAGTGTTGTTTGATAGCACTCCAAAGTCGAATTGAACGTTGTGCTAACACATGGCACATGATTCATCCTCTTCATATATGACGATCTACGATTTGTTGCCTCTCCTTGCGTGGTATTTAAGTGGCTTACCCAATCAGCTCATTTGCTTGCATGGCATGACATGTGGTCCTGATTGGTCATGCGTTAAAAATTTCAAAAATTATATTTTCACCCCTTTTGACTAAAAAATTTATAATTTAATATTTTTGGCCACAAAAAATATTATTTATTGAATAAAAAAAGTAAATATTAAGTAAAAAAATGCACTAATAACTCTATTTTCATAGTCATCATATCCCAACATAGGTCCATGCGAAATGTAGTGGAATATCATGAAGCCTTATAAAGATTACGGGTGCAAGGAATTCCACATTGAGCACCACGAATTGTAGAAGTAATTTAAAGATCATTGCCTTCGGGGTGGATAAAAGTCTACATTAATGGTGTTGCTTTTAAATCACCTAGTTTAGTAGGTCTTGCATAGGTATTTATGAAATCAAGATCTTTTGTCAAAGGTTGTTTATGTATTACACTTAGGGTTGCATTTGCTTTTGAGGTAGAGCTTATTGTTGTTATTCATGCATTATTGTATGACATCACTTTTAGGCGACAAAAGTTTTAGTTAGAGTCAGACTCTGATTATATGGTGACTCTTTTTCACACTAGATCATTATTGGTACCGTAAAAATGGTACCTTACTTGGGATGACTGCTTAAAAAAGGTTAATCACATTAATTTTCGTTATTCTCATATTTTAGGAAGGATAATAGTGTAGTTGATTGTTTAGCTCTTAGAGCACTTAGTATCTATACAACGACTCCCATCATTCACTAACTCTTTTGTTTTTTTAATATTAACAATAAACTTAATTATAAATTTTGTTGAAGAACGGTTTGTATTATATATTTTTATCATTTTAATAATACTTATAGTTGATAGGTTAAATGAAGAAAGATACTACAAAGATGCAAACCTAAGTGGGATGTGTTAGTGGACCGTATAGCGATCTTTCATTTAACATGCATATAAATAATATTAATTTATGTTATATTTTAAAATTACAGTAACTATCCCTATTACACACCTAATAAGTTACACTTAATTTGAGAAAAAAAATTCTTAAAATATTACAAATAAGTATGATATTAATTATTCATAATTTAAATAATATGCTTATTAAGACTCATACTCAACGTGGTGAAAGACGGAGAAATATTTTTTTAAAAGATATATAATTAATATGAAATATGGTAAATTTTTAATTAAATACTAATATCATGTAAAAAATTTAATTTATTATTATTACTATTTTTTATTTTAGTTAATTATTTTTATTATTGAAATATCTTTTAATAAATTATTTTAACTTATGTGTTAGGTAGGTAACTTAAAATTTTCATTCAAATTTTTTATTTTTTAACTAAAAAATTAATAGATACATATTTTAATAAAATGTGCAATTAAATGGAAGGGTAAAAAATCAAAATCAAAATCATAGAATGCGAAATACGTAAAATAATAGGACAACACGAAATGTCAAATGATGTTATCCCTGCAAAGGCTCCTACCTTTAAAAGTTAGTACAATTAGTGAGGGGTTAGCATATAATCCAATCAATTGGTTTAATTTTTTTAATCTGATGACGAAGAAAGACGTTTTTGTAAGATAGAGTTAAACTATGCATGTTTTAGTTTATTAAATATTGAATATAAAATCTACAAAATATAAACAACTATTTGTAATTTAATAACATAAAGTCCATTTGAATATATTAAAGTTCAAAAGTTTAAGTCTCATTTACAAGGGTAGGAGATTTATTTTATTTTATTTTTCAATAAAAAACTCAAAATCTATTATAGAAATAATTCATATTTATATAAAATTCAACCACAATTATAATCAATATTTTCAATATAAAATAAATCATTATTATTATTATATTCATAATTATATATCTTATAGAACCTTTTAATATAGTTATTCAATAAAATCATTATTTTTTTATGAAGAATAATATAATTAGATGTAGTAATAGATTAATAAATTGTAGTAATTAATAGTTAAGAGATTTTGTGAATTAAAATAATCTATAAGGAAAATAAAATACGTGTTAAAAAGAAATCATCGTTAATGTTATTAAATTTACATTTGGTTGTATAAATTATTTTACTACTCACATTGTATCTATAGTTTAAATTATGAGTTGTTTTTTTAATTTTTAGAATCAAAATCATTCAATAAATTAAAAAATATAATTATTATGTTTACAAATTTAAGAAAAAAAATAAACAATTTTATATTAAAAACTTAATTTTGTTAGAAAATGAAGGTAGTCACTTAAATCTATGCTCTCTTGTTAAATCTCTCTATTTCTCTACATTACAAGGAGAGATACTAATAATATATTTCTTTTCACTGTTCGGACATACTTAAACATCAAAGAGTTAAAGACATTAGGTACACATAAAGGAGAAATGCATCCAATCATTAATATTAACAAAAATCAATATCAATAATAGTTATGATGCTCCTAGTATTGCTCGTTGCATTCATACTCGTCTCTACCACCATACCTTTTCTCCTCCTTTTCTTAAGTCTTTAGCAACACCATGCCAAACTAGATGGTGTCGATTAGTGTTGTTAATGAGGAAAAATGGGATGAGTTTGACATCTCTATCTCATGCTAAATATTTGGTGGGTGTGAGATAGAGATTTTTCATCGAAGTTTAAGATGATTTGTGGGAATTGAATATTCCTCGCTAACAAAATATATAAGTTTAATTATTTATTTTATATTTCAAATTAATAAAATTTGTGTTAAAAAATAAAATAAATTTAAAGTTATATTTAATATATAGTAAATATAATGTATAAATTATAAATATAATTTATTTATTTGTTTTAATGGTTATTAAATAATCAAAATAAAATGTATTTTTAATCGTAATGTATTTTCAAAAGTAAATATTTAAAAAATTTATATAAAATTGTAAAAATAATTGGGTTCGAGGATCTGATAGAGCAGGGAGTGTAATCCCTTAATCAATCCCACAAAAATATTTTCACTAACGAGATATCTCTATTGATAAAAAAATTGAAAATTTTCTACATTTACTCATTCCGCCGAAGAAAATTAACAGCCTTATCAATCAGCTATACACTGTTCTCTTTATCTTCTTTTGTCAGTAACCAAACTACACAACAAAACGATAATGTGTAGCCATCTAGTCTTAACTTAAAAGTAAAATATTAATGTTTACAAAAATATCACATTTCAATTTTACAAGAATATTAAACAAATACAAAAATATTATTAAAGAAATTTTCTTAAAAACTATGAAGATTGAAAAATATTAAAAATATGGACATATATTTCATATATAGATGTCGAGTGTAAAATAGTTTACACCATGTGTTGCAATATAAGTGGTTCAAGTCAACAGATAACTCACAGGCTAATCCAATAAGTGTTGAGCTAACATATAAACATCAATATCAAATAAATATTCAATAGGATATGCGATTGGTATATAATATTTTAATTATCTAACAATGAGATAATTAAGGAGATATAACTTCGTCATCAAGATAAGTTTATAAGTATGGTTAACGGTCAACAATAGGTATATTTTCTCCTGTGTATATTCATCATAGATCTCCATCAAATATACTTGAGTATTACCTTATAATAGACAAACACTTGGATGTATACTTTCTCCCTAAACATTTCTGCATCTCTCTACATTACAAGGTGAGATACTAGTCATCTCTTTTTTCTTACTACCTAGACTTACTTAAACATCGGAAGGCCAAAAGCTACCACACCTTGTAGTGGTCCAAGGTTTTAACGATGTGTTTTCTATTCTCATGTCGACATAAAAAAGAGGTGCATCCAATCACTGCTATTGACAAAAGTTAGCATCAATATCTGGCACCGTTTGTAGGAATGATTATACTATACTAGTTGAATCAAAACTAGAGAGAAGAAAGGTTTTATAGTGTTCTTTCAGGTTTTGGACTAGGCAGTCTTTGAAGAAAATACAAGAAATATATACAGAAATTTCTCAAAAAAAGTACATATTTTGCACCATCACTAAAAGGCCAAAATTTCTATCCTTCTAAAAAGATAATGAAACAATTTCCTAAACCTAAGGCTTTACTCCCAATAAACTCCAAGAATGATCATCTTGTACAATTTCTCTATCTATGAGCCAATGCACATACACTATAGCCATTGTCGCCAAATGGTGGCACAATTTTTGACACCTCTAAAGATTGAGCTATCTTTGGCTATTGAACATGAAATTCCAGTCAGTCAGACATGGTTGCACAAGTCGAAAAGGGACCCACCTTCCACTTTCTTATTTGATCAAGTTTCCTTTGTACAGATCTCAAAATACATGCATCACCTAAGAATTTGAGACCATTATTGTAAAGACCTGTGCCAAAAAGACACCTCTCAATATTTCACATTGAACGAACACCAAATGATGATGCATACACCACCAGTTGAAATGGGCATTGGATAGAATAGTTCTGCACATAACATGGAGAAATATTGGTCCAATTTGTTGGGAAATACAAAAATTGGTTCGGGGTTGGTTCATCCACTTCCAGAATCGGTTTTAAGATCAGTTCTCAGGAAAGTAAAACCAATTATGGAATCTTTTCAAAAAGATGATTCCAATGATAATTTATTTGACATTTTTTGATGTACATACAAAAATCAATGTGCAAAAATGGATGTAAGTAGTGACCGTTCATCCATTCAATTCAACCAAAATTATGTAGAAATGATTATCTACTATTTCATTCATCTAATGCATCTACAGAATACTTGGAAAAATATTATATTATGTCCCATTCATTATCATTTAAAGGGTTCTTAAAGAAAAATTTATCATTCTTTAGAAAATAATGAACTAGCTCTAACACTTAAAATGATGAAGATAGCATTCCAAGTAATCCTAAAAATGCCTTCCAGGATCACAAGCCCCTGAGTCACTTCTCATTCCAAAGAACATACACATGACACATTCCAATATCCATGGTGAATAGGACCCGAACAAAGGATATATGTGATATGTTTGAAACATTCAAGTAAGGAATTTAAGGGCGCAAACTAAAATTGCACCTACCAATAAATTAGGTTATGAGGTATCCAACTATCATATATCATCCAAGGATGCACACCTTCACATGAATTATTTCAAAAAGAGTTATGTGAGAATGCCTTGGAAGTGCATTCAATAAATCTACCCAAGTCTCATATGAGAAAACTTGGTAAGAACAACATAATCAACCAAGTTTGGACATAGACTCAATGAAGTAATATGTCATGTCCAACTAAATAACAAAATATGTATTCACTTATATATCAGAGGTTTAGAATAATGTTCCAATTCTTTCAATATTACATAAGTTCACATGATTCCCAAGAGGTACACACACCCAAGAGGTAAGCATGGGCCAAGAAGGCCTCACAATAGAGTTCCAAAAAAGGTATTCCTACACAAGGTCATGGGCACATGTCTTTAATATCATATCCACCAAAATCTCTAAAGATGATAATTGCCTTGAAAGAGTAGAAAGTGGATAATATGCCGCTCATAAGGAACAATAATGGATAAAAATGATGCCTTGTCCAATAAGATAAGTGATTGGTCCATGTATGCTCAATCTCATGATGATAAAGTCTAATCTCGTCCATTAGTCACTTCATCCTTCATTAAGATATTGGGTAGCACGTAAGTCCATAAATTTGAATTCATGTTTTCCCTCCTAAAAAGAAGAAAGTGGGATCCTTGAGTATTAGTTTTAACTTATAACTAACTCCTAAACTAGGAATATTATGGAGAATCCATAAAATTGTGCACTTGTGAGTGTTAGGGCCAAGTAAGAAGTTTTTCGTAAGGGCAAGTAATGACCATGCAACAGTGGACTAGATGCCACTAGTGAAGTTCAGAAGATCATGAACCTAGGTGATGATAGAATGACAAAATAGAACTCCTAACTCATGTATCCAAGCTTAACAAGTCTATGGGGATAATATTGGATGTAAACTAGTTCACATCATGTGGTACAATATAAGAGGTCACAGTCATCAGATAACTCGTAAGCCATCCTAGTAAGCATTGAGTTAGGAGATAAGCATCAATAGGAAATAATTATCCAATAGGATAAGTGATCGATATATAATCTCTTAATTATTTGATAATGAGATAATTAAGGAAATATAGCTATAACATTAAGATAAGTTTTTCATTATGAATAAGGATCATCCACGTGTATATTTTCTTCAATTTATACATTCATTATAGATCTCCATCAAACATAACTTGAATAGTGCCTTACAAGAGACAAACACTTGAATATATACCTTCTTCCTTTATCTCTTTACATCTCTCTAAATTACAAGGAGATACACTAGTCTCATCATTTTTCTCACTACCCGAACTTACTTAAGCATCAGATGACCAAAGGTCACTACATCTCATGGTGGTCCAAGGTATTGATGAAGTGTTCTATGTTCTTAGGTCCATAGAAAGAAGAGATGCACCCAATCATTGATGTTGACAAAAATAGACAGCAAAATATCCATTATACAATAAGTGAAAATATGATAATAGAGAAGGCAAAATATTGTGTATATATTAATCATGATTAAGGCAAGCACTCGTACAAACAAACTTCCACATCTTTCTTTTGTAGTGTCACATATGGTTAGTCAATAGGCTTAGAAGGAAATTTTTAAACTAAATAGCTTCATTTTTGATGAATTTATCACTTTTTTTCTCAATTAGCAATAAGATATCCCAACACTCATAGTTTTATATCAAAGTACATAATAAAAAGAACAAAAGGACATCTCTTTCTTAACTTCAATCACCAAAATTATAATGGATGTAACATGTTACATATAAAGATACACGTGGATCTAACAGATTACAAAAAACAGTTAGATATAACATATTACATACAAAGATACAAGTGAATGTTATAGGTTACAACAAGTGAGTTGCTTGTAAAGGCTGTTGGAATATCAATGGGTCACCTACGATAGTCACCGACATTTCAAACAATCACCGAAGATCTTGTGGGATTTAATCTTATTTTTATTTTATTGAATTTATATAGTAAGATCATTTTAATATTTATAAACATGAATGTATGAGTTTTAGGTTTTTTTTAGTTTGAGAAAAAATGATATTGGAATGAAAAGCATGCTATATGAAGGCATATTCTCTTTTTATGGGTTGTGATGATAATAAGATGATATATAATGGGTTATCCCATTTGTTCCAAATTAACCTAAATAAATCAACTAAATAATAAAAAATAAAACATGTTTATCTTTAAATCATGATTAACTATAATAACCATGACTCTTTAAAAAAAAATTAAGATGGGATTGGGTGAGATAGGATTTAAATGGGATGTGATAACTTAATCTATGAATTCATTAAAAACATTAAATGGAATATGAGATAGCACTACTACAAAACTGACATATAGTCTCAGACCTATGGCCTCAGTTCTTATAAAAACCAAGGCCATAGAGTTTTGGTCACAGTTTAATAAAAACCGAGGCTATAAGATATGTTTATGGCCTCGGTTTTTATTAATAACCGTGGCCATAAGTTATATTATTTTTTTGTATTTTTTTCATTTTTTTTCTTCTTTTTTCGTTTTTTTTCTTCTTTTTTTCGTTTTTTTCTTCTTTTCTTTCTTTCCTTCCTTCCTTTCCTTTACTTATCTCTCTCTCTTTTTATTTTTTTCCTTCTGATCCCACGCCTACCCTAATTCTCTCTTTATTTTTTCTTTTTTTTCTTCCTTCTTCCTTCTTCCTTCTTCCTTCTCGATCCTTCTTCTCTCAGATCTGAAATTTCATTTTTTCAGATCTGATTCCTCCTCTTCCCCTCTCACGATTCTTCCTCCTCTTCTCGTCTCTTCTTCTTCTTCCTCCTCCTCTTCTCGTCTCTTCTTCTTCCTCCTCATCTTCCCTGCTCACTGGTTGGTGGTCGATTTCGATGGGTCATTGTTCGTTGGTTCGCTATCCACTTGGTCATTGTTCATTTTCGTTGGTCCCTGGTCGTTGGACGCTGGACGTTAGTCGTTGGACGCTGGACATTAGTCGTTGGTCGTTGGACGTTGGATACTGGTTGTTGGTACTGGTGTGGTGTCTTTGATGCGGCACCAGTCTTGGTCTTGCTTATTCTGGGTTACAGTGTGGTCTTCTGTACCACTGCGTTAGTCTTTGGTGTGGTCTGTGGCGTTGGCTGGTCTTTGGTATGGTCTTGTGCTAGTCTTTGGCCGTTGTCTTGTTGAGTTGGTGTTAGCGTTAGTCTTTGGTGCTAGTCTTGTTGTGTTGGTATTAGTCTTTGGTCTTTGGTGTCTTCTGTTGGTGATGAGTAAGTTGTTCCAATTTAGTGGGTATATAGAAAAGACAAAGAGGGCTTGAATTGTTTCTTTCTGTTTATGAATTTTGTTGTTTTCATAAGGATGATGACCTTGTGTTGAAAAGAGCTTCAGAATACGGTGTTTTTCTGTTATGACTACTAGTACGATATCATTTAAGGGTATTATTGTATTATAAGCTGATTGTTTTTCTCCGTTGCTTAATTCAATTCCATAATTTAAACTAATCCCAATTTGTAATATTTTCTTTAAAATTGGTTTTAGACTTCTTCAAAGAAAGGTGAATATTGGCTAATATGGAGGTTTGAAGGGGAGGCTACTCTTGTAGACTTAATACAGAGCAAAGAATTTCCCTATAATGTTGGTATTTTCTCTTATCATACTTTCGTTTTTATTTAATCAAGTTTATACAGCAAAATCATGAGATCTCTTTATAACATTTACTTCACAAGATTGTTAATTTGGTTGCGTCTATTGTTTTAAAATAAAATATTAATAGAAAGTCAAATGATGGCCACCTTTTACCAACGTATGCGTTGAGGAAAAGCATTAGCCAATGGGCAACATCATTCAACATGTTACCAAAGTATAAAATTATGAATCCTGTCCTGGTGCTCTATCCTGCTAATTGTACTCATGTCTTTTATTTTATAACAAAAGGGTTGTGCTTTTCTTCTTGCTAGGTTTAAAACACATTTATATATTCTCATTGTTTTAGTGTTCATTTGAGGTTTCTTATGTTAAATACAAGGTAGTGCTATATTGTTGAGTTGTCTTAAGATGAAATGTTTGTTTTTCATTTTTTGTTTTCAAACATTTTTATTTTCAACCTACAGATTGTAACACTAGTCAAAATGACTTTTGAAATGTGAGTGATAGATTTTTTTCTCTTGCTGTGATCCTCCCCTGGCTTTTATGTTTGTTTTTAGTTTTTTCCTTGATGTGCAATCTCAAATTTTTAAAATAATTTTTTTCATGACAGATATGCAACATGTGTAATACCAATAAGTGCCTTCTTTGCATCAAGTCTTTGGTAAGCATTAAAACACTTGATTATTGTTATTAAATTAATTTAAATCTCCCTGCTACTAGTGTTCTTGTTGTTGGTTCTATTTGGTCTTGGCTCTCTTGTAAGTCTTTCTTGTGGTAGTTATTCTTGATGGCGTTATCTTGGTCTTCTTATTTGTGTTAGTCTTCTTGGTGCGTTGTCTTATTTGGTGTTGTTGATGGCGTTGTGCTGCGCTGCTAGTGTTGATAATTAACACTAAGTTTTTTTCCATGTTTGTAATTTATACTAAAAAGTTAGTTTGTAATACTAAGTTTTTTTGTGTATAATAAACTCTCAAATGTAATTATACTTTTAATTTTAATATAATATGATTTTTAATATTTGAATTAATAAATTTATTGTAATTTATATTGATTTTTAATATTGTAATTATTAATTAATGTATTTTTTTTAATTTATGTATACCTTATGACCTCGGTTATTAGAAAACCGAGGCCATATGGTGTATCTATGGCCTCGGTTATCTAATAACCGAGGCCATAGGTACACCTTATGGCCTCAGTTATATGCTAACCGAGGCCATAGATACACGCTATTGCCTCGGTTATCTAATAACCGAGGTCAAAGGTACATCCTATGGCCTCGATTAAAAATCGAGGTCATAGGTCATTACCTATGGTCTCTCTCACTTAGGCCTCGGTTCTTATAACCGTGGCCATAGACCTACGACCACGGTTAAAAACGAGACCATATGCATGTTTTGTAGTAGTGTAGGATGAGACAAGCACAATTAAAATTTTTCATTTATTATAATGGAATATAAATAAGGGAAAAGTGTACCACAAGCTCCACTATTTAGATTTTAGGGATTGTTTAATGCTATTATTTAAAATTTGTGTTTTTAAGTCCATTTGGGGTACCAAAAAAAGATAAAATTAATTTTCTATTAAATTTTTAGTTAAATTTAACATAATAGTGTGATAAATGAATGCTTATATTTTTCAATAAATATATATCTAATGAAATAATTTATAATTAAAAAACTATTGAAATTATTTAATAAATTATTTTGATTAAATTTAAATAGAATTCATTGTCTAATGTATTATCTTGTTTATTAGGCAAATAAACTTTTGTTTTAAAAGAAAAAAAATTCTTAAAATATTTGAGTAATATTTTTAAATAAATATTAATATTTTACATAGATACTTATTGAAAAATATAAACATGTGAATAAAACATACGCTATTATATTATATTTAACAAAAAATTGTAAAAAATTAACTTTTTTATTACATAACATTTTTTTTACAAATAAAAAGATTTAAATGATATTTTTTTTAACAAATAAAAGAATTAAAAATATTTTTTTAAGTTAGGTACTAAAACAAATACATTTGGCTCAAATAAATGGATCACCGAGACAATCCATCCTATAAATAAATATAAGTATTAAAATTTATTATTTTAATTAAAAATAATAATTTTAATTTTAAATAATATGTTTTGATTGAATGTGAAAGAAATGAAAGCTAGGATAGTGATGTCAAATAAAGTTGCAGCAGTTATAGTGTATAAACACACTGTAAAGAAATATAATAATAACAAACTCAATATTTATGTTTTTTTCTTTCCCTAACAAAATACACAAAAAAAAATGTTTTAAAGGTTAATGGATCAAAAAGAATATTAAAATTATAAATGTTAAATTAATTAATAGAAATGAACAAATCAAACTTATAGTATCTTGTTGATGCAAGTTTATAAAAACAATGTAGGAACAATATCACCGATAACTTGAAAGTAACTGTTTGGGTTGAGTCGCGGACTAGGTCGATCTCTTTAAGACGTTTCGCTGCGCCCAATTAAAGCAAACACAAATTGCCGTCGTCAGGGATAAAACAACCCAAAATCTTAATCTCTGTCTCAGAACTTCACTTCACTTCACTTCACTTCACTTCACTTCACTGTTGATTGTTGTGTTTCAAATGAGAGCTTAAGCCCTCCTTTTATAGAGTTTAGAAATCGTGTGGTAATTATGAATAAAACGGTAATACCTAGGTCTTCTCCCCTTCCACAAAAGTGGGTGCCTCTTAGGACCCAATCTCAATAATAAACTCTTCATTATTTATACTTCTTTAAAATATTGTAAAAAAGCAACGTGGGATAAGTCACATTTCCAACAAAATTTTTTAATTAAATTTCATCTTTTCCAACCATCTTATACTATAATTTCCTATATTTAATTTGCTTTATAAATTATATTCATAAAGACTTGAGATGTTTATGGTACTTCAATAAGCACCTCAGCCATGGTTAATTGATAGTTATTGATTTCTCAACACCTTGTACATTATGGTTTTGGATTTGAATATTTTATTTGACAAGTATATAACTTGCCGAGTAAAGAATCTATTTCCTATGGTTTTATTAACAGTTAATAAATGTTAAATATATGTTTTTGAGTTAGTAAGATTGAAGGAGCCTAAATTATAAATGAATAA
The DNA here is from genome assembly GCA_033030585.1 of Hippophae rhamnoides. NCBI lineage: Eukaryota > Viridiplantae > Streptophyta > Magnoliopsida > Rosales > Elaeagnaceae > Hippophae > Hippophae rhamnoides. Next base: position 38,924,157 of record CM065430.1, on the reverse strand, counting down.
AATTATTGATATATCCATAATGTATCCGTATAAAAAATATTCGTAAATATTTATAATTTTTTTTTATTTTTATAAATTTTATATAATTTTTTTAATATTAATATATTATACATTTTACATTTCTTTAATATATGGATAAAATTATTATCACAATTATTTGTGTTAATTACATAAAAAATTATGTCTATGAAATAACATTTTTGAGTCATATAATATAATTATGCTTTAATTTCATTATTTAATAAACTAATTAATAATATAAACAATTTTGACATATTGCAACCTTTAATGTTTTTTTTAATTTAAAATATTAATATTTTAAGGGTGATGATATCGTGGTAATTTAAATTCTAAATATCATAAAAAAAATCTATTAATAAATATTTTACAAAACATAATAATTCTATAATATAATTAATTATAAAAATAAAATAATTATTTTAAATATTTTATTATAATAATTACTATCTTATTTTAATCTTCAAATAATATTCATTAGACATCTCCATTTTTTTTTAATAATAGTAAGACATGTTTCTCTTCAAATATCACGTGCTTCATCGTAACCCGTACGTTCAAACCCAGGTTTCTAGGCCTTACCCGTTTTGTCTATTATATTATTATTGCGTCATAATCTCAATCATCTTTCACTACATTTATTTAATTTCTAATTATGACACTAAACTAATTTCTCTACTATAAAAAATATATTTATTTTAAATTAACATATATAATATCGCTATAATTTGATATCAAAACGTATAATATCAAATTTCTATCTATACATCTTAATAAAATAATATTATATTCACTTTAGCTAAAGTATTATAATTTTGTCATTTTATCTGCACAAGATAAGAAAGACCGTAGAGAAGTCACCAAAAACATCATAGCCACTAAGTAAAATATTTCAGAATGATCCCAAGCCACTTAATGAAAAAAAAAACTCATTTAGTCTATTCTAAATGCACCATAAAAAAGTTACCACATTTTCTTTCTTCCTAGGATCTAATAGATTTGGTTCAATCCTATTGTTTTAAAATCAAATAAATTGGTTAGTTTTAGTTTATTAATATTAATTATATGTAATTTAATGATTAAATTTTATGAGTATATTAACTTTATTTTTTAGCTTATAATTAAGTTAATTAGTTTGATTATTAGGTATGTTTAATTTTAACGGAATACTTGTATTTAATTATTATATTTAAATAATTTAATGATTTTACTAAAATGATTTGTAAGATAATTAAGTTTGCAGGTATGTTTAATTTTAAATAGAATACTTAAATTTGATTATATTATTAAAATATTTAGATTTTTTTAAAATAATAATATGATAAAGCTTATCGACCTAACTAATCTACCAAAAAAGTTTGTTGTTGGTTTGGTTTAGTTTGGTTTTATTTTTTGTATAAATTGATTTTGGTTTATCAAATTTTCTAACAAATTGTATCAGATTCGTTAGGTTTTTTGGATAAAAAAATGACCCAACCAATCTATATACATCCTTATCATTTATCATCAGTGTCACCACCCATCAAGAGAAAATACATTATGTAAATTTTATTTGTTTAGAAAACTTACCACATATACTCACTTTTTAATAAAAAAATTATTTTTATATGTTTGATACTTGAATAAAGGGACGATAATTTGTTTGTAGCTCAATTGATCGAGTAAAACACGAATCAAATTAAATTTGGATCAAAACTAGGTCAATTCAAATAATTCAAAAAAATCGAATTGGGTTCAAACTAGGTTTGAGTCATTCCAAAATAAAATTAAAAGAAGAAGAAGTTATTATACATTACAAATTATACCTCTAAGTTAAAAACTTAAAATTAAAGAAACTCATGTTTTCTCGTATCATAATACAATTCTTACAAAGAACATTTTTTCTTTGAAAATAAAACAAAAAAATATTATATCAAAATTTATATGAATTTTGAATAAGTAATAACTTGTTCATTTTGTTATGTTTATATTAGTAAACTTAACTATAAAATTTTTTTTAAAAAATAATAATGTAAAAGTATTAGACAAATTATGATTTGAAAATGGATATATTAATAACTAATATATTCTATTCATAATTTTTGGGTTAGTATTGGTAAATCTGTATTCTATAAGAGATAGTTATTTATTGTGCACCTAGAACAAAAATACTCTATTATACATAATAAATCTGTATTGTGTATCCTAACTTTTGATTAACTAATTAATTAATTATTTTAACATTTGGTTATTAACTTACAAACATGATTTAATTTCAATTAAAGAATCAATATGGAGATGTCATAAGTAGTATAATGGAAAACACAATATAAGAAGATGAAACAACTGTTTACATATTTCTAAATTCAAATAAGCAAAAAACAATGTCAAAAGATCATAGATATCGACACACTTTGAACAATGTCAAAAACATGTACTTTTACATGTTATTATAATAAATGTGCTATGAGAGACATGCAATGTAGATAAAATGTTAATTAACTAGCTATTGTAATATAACAAGTGTGTTTTAAGAGTTGTATTATCTCCATAGAATTTGCTGTGTACATGAGTTGTTAATTTAGTATTCATTTATCATTTATTTAAAACACTAATTATTGCAATATTCTTTATTTTATTTTTATTATTTTATGTAATATTATTTGAGTTAATAATTTTAATTATTAAATATATTTTTTTATTTATAAAAAAATCAATTAACTATAAAATAGTTAGTTTGAATTGGCTCAAATTAGTTAAGTTATTACATTAATAATAGAAAGTTATACAATTGAATAAGGGTGGAAGGGTAATAATACTTATTTATTAAGCTTTTGGTGTCACAAAGTTATTTTAAAAAATATCATTTAGCAATTTTTATTGTTAAAAGTGTATTAATTAATTTTTTTTATATATTTTATATTATTTAATAATTTAAAAAAATGATGGGAATAAAATGTGATTGATTGAGTTGTTTATGTTTGTAGAGAAAAAAACAATAAATAAATTCTACCAACTATAAAATATTAAAATTGTAGAAAAAAACTATAAAATATTAAAATAATAGAAAAAAATACTCACAAGATCATTTATTTATTATAAAAATAATACTTCGATTATTTCTATTTTATAATTATTTTATAACAATTTCGTTCTATTGTTATGAAAAAATAACAGTATAAAAACAACGATAATTATATTTAATTTTTAATTTTTTTAATTATATTAGATTAAGACTGTTATAACTTAAATAAATTATAACTAAAAGAATTAAAGAAAAATAAAATAAAAATAAATAAAATATTAAAAATAGTATTTATTTTATGTAATCAATTTTTAATTATTAAAATTAAACTATTACAAAAAATAAATACAAAATTTAAATATCACTTTCGGAATAAGTATAAGACTTTTATAATCATCTTTTCAAAATAATAATACTATAATGATTTTGTTATTTTATAATTTTTTTATATTAAAAAAAGATTAAACATGACATCTTATAAAGAAAATAATCTATTTATATCAAATCTATAAACAAAAGAGTTTAAAGCGCCCTCGGATATAATGTTGATATATGTGAAAAAGTATTTGTTAAAAAATGATATATTTCCTAGTTAACATATTTGATCAAAATCCAGTAGTAATTTTTTTCTTTGGAAATTTCAATCACTTGAACAGTCGGCTGACAGTAATATATATTTATCTATAAATAATAATTCTTTACTTTTAAATAAATTCATATGATAAACATATTTACAGTTAAAACAAAATATAACATCCTTATATTTCCGTAAGATTTAAACGAGTATAAAATAGGGTGAGATGTGTTAAAGGTAATATATTCATGTTAATTAATCTTTTTTATTATAAAATATGTTATTTAATTTTATTAAAATAAAATATTTAAAAATAATATTATTTTATTTAAAATATTAATTTTTTTATTTATTTTTTATAAAAATAAAAGATTAATTAATATTTTTTAATCAATTAAATGAACCCTTTAATATAAAATATAATTTTTCTCTATAAAATAATAATAATTAATTATTGAAAGCAAAAAATATATTTAATTATCTTTTTAATATTATATAAACTCATATAATTTTTTTCTTTTCTTTTTTTTACATCGAACACATTTAGAAGGAAAAAAGATAACTTAATTTTGTTTCTTTTAATAAAAATATGTTTTAATTTTTATTTATTAAATGAGATAATATAAACTTATTATCCTTAAGAAAAATGTTGTAAAATTCTATTATTTTTTAGAATGAACTTTTATTAATAAACCTTTGAGTTTTTTTAACAAAGATAATTATTATATTATCTCAATTAATAAATATATATCTAAAATATATTTTTATTGAAGATAATAGATTTAAAAAAATCATTTATCTTAATTTTAATTTACACCCTTTTAATTTATTAAGAGAAAATATAATTTAATTATAAAATGATTAATTTTAAATAGAAATAATTTTGTACATAGATTTGTAATTGATAATAAATGACTTGCGGCAATATTAATTAAGTAGAGTAAAAAGTTTTAATTTTTTAAGAAGGATTAATTACATATTATACTCTTAATATTTATTAGTATTTCTTATAATATTCCTAATTTTTTATATATAAAATTTATATATTTGAAAGATAATGTAATTATAATATTTCTAATCTTTAGAGTGTAAAATTTACGCCTTTTAACTTTCAAAATATTGTTATTATGATATATTATTGTTTAGTTTAATTAAATATTTCAAATAAAACACTTTTTATATTATTATTTACATACTAATATTTCTTACCATCTAAGAAGATATTAGACATTAAAATTATTTTCCTTTCCAATTTATTATAATTAATATTCTTATTAAAAGAACTAACTCCATGTTTGGTTGGAAGGAATGGAATGGAATGGAATCAGAATCGATTCCTTCTATTTTATTTGTTTGGTTGGACGAAATAGAGGGCGTAATGGAATCTGATTACTAAAAGAGAAGGAATCACAATTCCTTCTCACACTTTTGGTAATCATTATTCCATTTCCATCTAAACATTTTTTTTTCAATTTTACCCACACCTAAAATATAACCTTAAATTTAAATCCCAAATTCTCAAACCCAAAATTCCAAAACCCTAAACCCTAAACCCAAAATTTCAAAACCCTAAATCCAAATCCTAAAACCCTAAACCCTAACCCTCAAATCTCTAAACCCTAAAACCCTAAACTTTAAAACATAAATCCCAAAACCCTAAACCCTAATCCCCAAATCCTAAAACCCTAAATCCTAAACCCCAAAACCCCAAATCCCTAAACATGAACCCCAAATCCCTAAACCCTAAATCCTAAAACCCTAAACCTTAAAACATAAATCCCAAAACCCAAAACCCTAACCAAAACCCTAACCAAAACCCTAAACCCTAAACCCCAAATTCCAAATCCTAAAACCCTAAACTCCAATCCATAAACCCTAAACGTTAAACCCTAAAACCCTAAACCCCAAATCTCCAAATCTCAAAACCCTAAACCCTAAACCTTAAAACATAAATCTCAAAACCCAAAACCCTAAAACATAAATCCCAACACCGTAAACCCCAAATTCCAAATCCTAAAACCATAAACCCTAAACTTTAAACCTTAAAACCCTAAAACCCTAAACCCTAAATCCAAAATTCTAAAACCCTAAACTATTTTTAGAAAAATAATAATTTTAACCCTAAACCTTAACCTACAAATATAACCCCAAATTCTAAATCCCTAAACCCTAAATCACACATCCCAAACCTCAAAACCTTAAACCCTATTTAGAAAAATAATAATTTTAATAATATATTTATTTTTAATTAAGTAATACTTATTTAGAAAAATAATGATTTCAATAATGTATTTTGTCTGACGAAAAAATAGTAATTAGATGACATTATTTGAACTTTACAACATGTAGGGGTATTAAGGTCATTTACAAGTTTTTTCATTCAATTTCAGTGGTAAACCAAACGCTATAATCCTAATTCTGAGCTTGATTTCAGTGGTCAAACCAAACAAAATTGTTTAATTTCCATTCCATTCCGATTCCGATTCCGATTCCGATTCCGATTCCGATTCCGATTCCGATTCCGATTCCGATTCCATTCCACGAACCAAACGCCACCTAAGTATATGAAGCAATAACTAATAAGTCCGTATTATGTTCTCATTGATTATTAAGGAAGATATAAATGATGTATTGTTTGAAAAATCTGAACGAATTTTAACACTGAAATAATATAAATAGTACAAAAAATGTAAAAAAAAAGCACCAATAATAAAAATGTTAATGATATAGATTATGAGTAGTAATTTGTATCATAGCTTGATTGATCGAATTGAATATTAATTGAATTAAATTCAGATCAAATTCAGATCACATTTCTTCTCATATCATATTGCAATTCTTGTAAAGAATATATTTTCTTTCAAAATAAAAATAAAAGTCATTATCTCAAATTTTATACGTGTTCTAAATAAGTCATAATTTGTTCATTATATTATGTTCATATTAATAAACTCAACCACAAATAAAATTTCAGAAAGAAAATAAATAATGCAAAAGTAACGACAATACATATTATGATTTGAAAGGGACATATTAATAATTACTATATTATATTCATAACTTGTGAAGTGATATTGATAAACCTGTATTCTCTGGAAAAGAGTTAGTTGTTGTGCAATTAGAAGAAAATTATCCATATTATATATGGTAAATTTATAATGTACGTTCTAACTTTGGTTAATTAATTTGCTTATAATTTTAATTTTTGTTTATTAATTCACAAATATGGTTAAATTTCAATCAAATAAATAATATGTAGTTAGATGGAGATGATATAGTTGATGTAATAGAAAACACAATAAAAGGAGATGAAACAATTATTGACGTTATTTCAAATTTAAAGTAAAAGATTATGTAAAAAAAATCATGAATATAAGCATACTTTAAGGCTTTTTCTTTGATTTTTGATAATATTACACGAGAAAAATGTAAGTATTTTTGTCTAATTTATCAATATAGATTTGAAAATGAAACATGTACTTTTACACGTCATTATAGTAGGTGTGCTATGAGGGATACATACGATGTGGATTAGATATGTATTAACAAGTTATTATAATATAATATGTGTGTGAGAAATTGTATTATATCTATAGACTTTATTATGCTTGATTTGTACATTCAATATTAATTTATTATTTATTCAAAAGATTAGTTGTTGTAATATTATTATATATATATATAACTTTTAGTATTTCATGTAATCTTGATTGAGTTAACGAGTTTTAATCATTAAACATATTTTTTGATTTATAAAAAAATATAATTAAATAAAAATTAAAAATTGAAAATTTAGGTTAATTTTAACAAATTTGAATTATCTTGGTTGTATTTGTTTTAGATTTGAACTCATTTTTATTGATTTAAATTAAATTTAAATTGAAATAGAGTTATAAAATTTAAATTGAATTAATTTAAGTCAACTTGAATTGATCAACTCCTACGAATTATACCGTTAATATATATTTAATAGTAAAGATAATGTATAAAGAATACAATATTTATTATGTTAATAGGTTAAATTATGTTTAATCTTACATCAATAGTATTCTTTTTGTTGTTGGCTTTATTTTTCACATTTATTTATTATTATTATTATTTTCATTTTCTTCATCTTGAAATATTTAAGTTTTTCAAGAATGCAACATTTGAATCTTTCTCATTTTTATTTTGTAAGTAATCGATAAGATCAAAATGAAATTTTTTTTATAAATCATTGCTTGTATTAAGATCCTCTGTTAAGATAATAACAACAATAAAAGATTTCGATTGAAACTAAAAAATTTTAGTGGGGTAATACTGATTAGATAATAAAAATAAATAAAAAATATGTTTTAATTATAACGTTAAATTAAATTAAAAAGAACATAACATAATAAAATTATCTAAAAAATTAAGAATATAAATTTTATTTTTCAAAAGCTAAAGTATTATAATAATATTACCTTTAATATTAAAGATACAAATATTGCATTTTAAAAATTAAAATATCATGATAATATTATCCTTAAAAATATAAATTTTATATATTAAAAATTGAAATATTATATGTATAACTATTAAAGTATTAAGGGTATAATTTGCAATTAATCAGCATCTATACGCATTTTAACATATCTCTTATTGAAAATTTGAAAAAGGATGCAATCAGAGCCGTCGCTTTTATTTAATTGTTGTTTTGTCGTTTTTATCAATCGGCAAGAATGTGGGGTCTACGGATAGAAAAGAGATTGGGTCCACGTCTACCACGTGCACGTGGGCAGATTTAGTCATAACTCATAAACGATGCCAAAGCTGAGCTGGCTGTAGATCGTTCAATTATTTTTCTTGTCTTACTCACCGCCTAACACTGCCCGTTTATTGTCTGCTGCCCGGTTCTAATTCGGTCAGGGTTTCACGTGTTTAACAGTAAATTTCGCTTGGCACGTGTGGGTTTGTTGCTTCTATTATTATTTTATTTATTTATTTTCATTATATTATAAACTTTATATTTTTCTTGTTTGGATGTCATTAATATTAAAATTTATATTTTAAAATAATTATATAATTATTATTTAAAATTTGACTTTTACCTAAATTAAATATCATTGAAGTACAATTTGTTTACCGGATAAAGAGACTTAAGAACAACAAATTAAAATTTTCATTGTGGGATAATTGAGGACAATCCGTACTAATTATCTGCTAACCCAAGTATTGTCCTATTCATATTCAAATTTCATTAAAAGGTGAAGTTAACACAAATATTCCAATATAAATTGGGTGATAATATTTAAAAAATTAAACTATAACATATGATACAAAATTTTGATTAGGTTCATAAATATTTGAAATATATAATTTAATCATTAGTTTTTAAAATTTTATATACATATTTCAAAATTTTGAATTACTAATATATATTTTAGGACTCAAATTATACTTATTTATTAAATTTAAAATTTTAAAAACTAAATCATATAATTTAAAAGTTTAAGGATTTTTGTATAAATTTTTAAAATTTTGAAAACTAAACTATTTATTTTAAAAATTTAAAATCTTATGCTTAAATTTTAAAAATATTTAAACACTAAATCATATATTTAAAAAATTATTGACAAAAATTTAGAGATTAATAAAATAGGCAAGCATTTAATATAACTAATTATAAATGTAGGTATTGCATGTGATTTATTAAAATTATAGTATTTTTTACTATTAATTTTAAAAAAACTAAACATATATTTCTACTTATATTTTAAATAGATTCAAAAGATAATCCTAATTATTTTAAAAATTAATAATTTATTAAATAATTTGTAAAAATAAGAATAAAAAATAAATTATATTAAAGATAATATTTATCATTATTTTTTTAAAAATATGATTAATTTTTATTTAAAATTTATAAAATATGATTTAGAATTATATATATATATATATCTAATTTTTGAATCCGTTTGTTACAAATCTATAAGGTAAAGTGGTACGAAATAAATTAAGTAGATGAGTAATTCTATATGTTATCATTGTGACATCAATATTATTTAGTGATGTAGACTCGTAATTATTAATTAAATTTTATTAAAATTAAAAAAGATATTTAGATTTATAACACGTAAGTGATATTAAATAGTGTAATAATATTTTAAAATATTTTCTTAAGTATAGATGTATTTTAGGATCATTCAACTTAAGATAATTTATAGGGATTAACTTATTTTCAGATGATATGAATTCCCACTTCACTTTTATGGACATATAATATTTTCTTTAGTTCCATTTTCTTAAAAAAAAATTTAACTTACGATAATTTCCATTAGAGTAATTCAATTTGGTGGTTTTAGGGATACCAAACGGCCCACTAGGCATGTTCGGTTAAGTGCTTGGCCCATTTATACTGTTCACTAAAAGTAATCAGCAACTTCCTCAGAAATAAAGCCCATGAAAATTTAGGTCCAGTTTATTTCTTTAAATAAAATTATAATAAATAAAAATCTATTATATAATACATAATGCATATAAATAAATAAATTCGTCCACATCTTAGCAAAAAATAAAATAAAATAAATACATCTATATATTTTTAATATACACAAGAAAAAATCCCAACTAAGAAAAAAGTACTTTTGTGGTCCTCAAATTTATATATTTGGAATATTTTAATGTATAAATTTTTAATTGATACATTTTAATTCCTATATTTTAATATTTTATCACTTTATGTATAAAAAGGCCCCTTACTTTATGTCTTTTAGATATTTTAATCCCTAAACATTACAAACATAAGACAATTATAGTTTAAAGATTAAAGAGTACTTTTTTTTCTTTCAAAAAAATAAGAACTAAATGTATTAGTTAAAAATTTAGGGATTAAAATATCATAATAATATAAGTTTAATGACCTTGGTGTCACTCTATTCAAATATTTATTGGTATAAAATTAGAGATAATTATTTTATAACGTAATGATATATGTTCTAAATGAATATTAAAATGATACTAGTTTGAATCCCACTCAATATAAAATGTGTACACATGTGTAACGTATTATTTAAGAAAAAAACCTATTGATGCAAAAAGAATACACATAATTGAATTTGGTGTACTAGTTATAGAAAGATATAGGATAGTTTACTTTAAAAATTAATTGAATAAATCATGTTAAGAGATTAAACTAACTTAGAATACCATGCATATATATATATAAAGAATCGGACTAAACACCAACATATCTAATTAATTTGTCTAGTTTATGAATTTAGAACTTTTATATTTTAAAAAAAAATATTATATACTTATAATAATATAAAATCATACTATCATATCATACTCAATTGAATAAAATTACGAAAATCAAGGTATTATAATAAATTTGAAACTAATATATATATATATATCATTATCTTAATTTGTAAATATATAACGTATAAAGACTAATAAAAATATAAATCTTGTCATGTTATATAACAAAAATATATTAAATTTATATTATTTTAAATATTATGGTTTGGTTTGATTTTATGCAATTTTTAAGTAAAATGCAAAAATAAAAAATTTTAAGATTTTTTTAAAAATAGTGAACAGAGTTGAAACTTATAGACTAATAATAATCAACATATAAGATTTAATTTAACTTTGGAATAATATAGTTTGGTTGGAATTTCGTGATAGGCCAAGCATCATATCACTTGATTAATCTGACAGACCAAAACTTATGCATGCCCAACTCGTAAATGTGCCACTAGATTACATGGGTCAACGTAGAAACATAACCGTTTTATTATCATGCATAGTTTAGGCCCTTGTTAGCCAACATCTAAGACTCAAATTTAGAGGAACACTTATCAACAATCAATTATGTGAAGTTCCCAAGAAAAAACTTACAAACTAAAAATAACTGAAATATTAGAGTTAAAATTTTTACAATGAATTTTTTTAAGCAAATAAGTATCAAAATTTGGAATTTGTTTCAAATTTATTGGATTTTAGTTGGAAAAATAATTTATTTTACACATAAGATTTGAGCTTAAAACATTTTATACACGAAATTAAAATTTAAGTTAAGAAAATACACTATATATTAAAAATGATTTAACCTTATTAAAAATTTAAAAAATATTCATGTAAAATTACATCTTTGACCTTGTGAAAAAGGCATATGTCACTTGAAACAAGATAAATATCCTACACTTGTACTATCTCAACCTGTTTTACATCATAAATATTTTTCATTTTTAACTTTTGAAAAATGTTTCATTTGATACTAAAATTATCATATTTTTATCAATTTACTACTAAAACATTTGTTTACTACTAAAATTATTTAATTTTGTTTTAATGTTATATTCTCACATTCAAATTAACATCAAATTTAAAAAGTTTAATCAAGTGTCTTTCATGTGATCACTATTAAGAGCATTTTTGTCATTTTGGCTCACTATTGTTAGAAAAAATAAAAAATTGTAAAAAAAGGAGAAAAAAATAAAATCCTTGGGTGCATATATGACTCACATTGTTTTATTTTAAATTCCTCTCAGGATAAAAACATATGTTATTTTTTTTTATAAAAGGAGACATGTTTTTGTATAAAAACATACATTATTTTACGTTGTAAGAAAAACAACGTAAGGGATTAAAAGCCAAGCTATATATATAAATCCATATACAAAGGGAGTTATGTCATCCAATTAATAATCTGATCGGGAACTCATTAAAACAAACCCAAGAAAATCATAATGCCTTTGCACATGTGAACGAACCACTCACAAACACAACCACGTCATCAGCCCAATCGCACCAGCCATTGCCTTGCCCTACTCCAACATAAGCATTGTCATGCCATATTGCACAATGCTAATTTCATACCTTTTCAGCCACCAAGAATAATCTAAATTAGATTCCATGAGAGCACAAGCAAGAGCACTAATCTTTGAAGACATGTATAGAGCGAAACAGCCACAACAACGCACTACAGGGTGTCATGTACCATATTTTATAAAACTTGATTTCTTTCATCATTTAAAACCTGCATATTTAAGTCTTATTGTTGAAATAGTACTGACTAAAGCAAAGATCATATAGTGTAATCCATTCAGTTTCTTTACTCTAACATTCAAAGGAGTACTACTTGCATGCTTTATAAATAATCAACATAAATAATGAGTTGTAAATAAATTGTTTATAGGATATAGGTTCTTGATCCTTTGGCTCAACATTTTCGTGAGCAACATGCATCAGGTCCAAAAAAGGGACTCATTAAGTCTGAGTCATTTGTAATACCTGGTTTTTCAAGAAGAATATCTACTAAACTTAAACGTAATCAAGAGAATAACTGGTCAAAAATAAAAGATGATGGAAGCTCTCATAATTTTGCTAGGTTTATTTTGATCTATGGGATTTTACCTACATAAAACCCCTGTACAATGTTATTTTTATTTTAAGATCTAAAAAATGATTTTTTTTCATTGTAAGATCTAATTCAAGTTCTTTACATACTGTTATCAACGTCATTTTTTATTTGTACATAATACTAGAATATACAAAATAATATATTATTGTAATTGATGTAATAGCTTTTAGTAAGTATAAAAAGTGGTAGTTAGTAGTTTATTATCCATATAAGTTTGTTATTGGTTGGCTATAAATAGCCAATAGGATTTGTATGCTATGGTGTATCAATAATATCATTAGTGAAGAATTCAGTTGTTACAATTTAGTTGATCTTTCTCGCATTCATTTTTTAATTCTATTTTTAGTATGGTATCAAAGCAAATTTAATCTTTTTGAGTTGTTCAAATATAGGCTCTAAGATTACTACAGAGATGTTGTCATCTCTTCTACTCTCTTGAATTATCCAGGAATTATTTAACTAGTACACATTAATTAGAATGTTGTTTTGAATTCGAGAGTTTAGAATCATCCACATGGAATTACCAGCAGTAAGGTTCTTAAAAATTGGAATGTGATAAACTAATAGTGGCTAAATTCTCAAAATTTCACTACATATCCACCAAATAACATCTTTCTCTCTCAATTAAGTTGGATGATCACAACTATTTAATCTAGCAAAGTTAGTTTCTTTTTTTCAATATGGCTTATCATCTAGAGGGATTTATCAATGGTAGCTTACTCAAACCTTTTCCATTCTTGGATATTGAGTGTACAATTCCTAACTCTCAACTAGGAATATGGATTCAATATGATGCTTTGGTAAAAAGTTGCTCTTTGGCTCGATAACTCAAGGAATAAATGTTGTTATAATTGGATGTTTTTTAGTAAGAATAATTGATTGCTTTAGAGGAAAGATTTAGAAACACCACACAATCAAGAATTATGGATCTTCAGGGGAGGCTTCAGACATTATCCAAGAATGAACTTTCTATGGGTGATTACTTGAAAACTAATAATATATTTGATTATTTAGTAGAAACTAGTGAACTAGTGCCTAAAATAGGGCTTGTATTATATATCTTGAATTTTTTAGGACCAAAGTATCTTACTTTTATTACAACCTTTAATATGACTCAGCTTAGACCTTCTATGAGAATTTTACATAACCAGTTAGAATCTTTTTAGAGAATGTTAATAAATTCTACAAGTTCTATGCAAGATTTAGTTGCATATACAAATGTTGCTTATTTTCATAAGGGTTATAAAGGTTTTAACAATAGTAAATCTTCCTCTGGGCCAAGTTATGGATTTTGGAGTCAAAACTCAATGGAATTTCCATACTTTTTTAAAGTAGAAAAGTTGTAGAGGTAATGCAAAACCTGATCATTCTCAGGCTCATGTCAAGAATACTAAGAAAGATAGGCATGTTTGTTAAATTTATGACAAACCAGGTTATGTAGCTTCATTGTGTTTCTTACTTCGAGATGTACTGGTGGGAAAGACTCCATCATAAGTTTCTACTAAACCAAGTGTAATGGTTGCAATGTTTGTTACTTATCAAACTTAATTCTCATATTAGAAATGACTTGTTCACTCAAAAGCAAGTAATCACTTAACTCCAAATGACGCTAATGTTCCCGATCCATCTTTATATGAAGGCACCTAAAGTATTCTTGTTGGATATGGTAATAAGTTACCAATTTATAGTGTTAGGTATGGTATGTTTCAATCTAGTGATCAATGTGAATTATCAGTCACTATTGTGTTGCATACCCCTTCCACTTTTACAAATTTATTGTTTGTGCAAACATTATGTCATGATAATCTTGTATTCATTGAATTTTATTCTGATTCTTTTCATGTCAAGAATCTTAGGACAAAGAATAATATTCTTCATGGTCCTATAAAAAATAAGTTGTATGAGGTAATAGAAACTGTCAGTGAAGAAGAGGTTGATACTAGTATATATCATATTGCTTCTAAATTCGATGAGTCCTCCATTTTTCTTACTAATGTAGAGAATTCAATCTTAGTTTAGAATCAATGGCACATAAAGTTAGGACATCCATATTTTGACATAACAATGCAAGTGATGCATGTGAATGGTATTTCTCTACACGATTTGTCTAAAGGACTTGTATTTTGCAATTTTTTCCAAATAACTAAGTCTTGTAAATTTCCATTTAAATCAAAGCAAGATAGAAGTTTTTATTCTTTTAAAGTGTTATACTTAGATATATGGACATATCCTGAGTTGTTTTACAAGGGAAAAAGGGTCATAGAGATACTTTTGTTTTAGGCCTTTGGGGTTGTTTAGTTTATTTGTTTAGAAAATGTGTTTTTAAGTTCATTTGTTTGTAAAAAATGTGCTAGACAAGGACAATATTAAATTTCTATCTAATTTTTCGTTAAATATAATGAAATAACAAATGTAAAAGATACATATTTATATTTTTTGATAGATATATATTTAATAAAATAATTTAATTAAAAGAATTAGTCAAATTTTTGAACAAATCTTTTGAGCAAACTTAAATTAAATTTTCTTGTCTAATGTGTGACTTTGAATATTAGACAATGGAATATTTGTTTAATTTTGGAAATTTGGTTTGAGATATTTTTATAATTAAATATATATTTTTTACATATATACCTATAAAAAAATATAAACGTACATGTAACACATATGCTATTTTGTTATATTTAATGAAAAATTGGATAAAAAGTTAACTTTATCGTTACTTGACATCTTTTTCACAAACAAAGGGACTTCAATGACACATTTTTTATAAACAATGAGTTTAAAAAAAAAATTGAACAAAGGGACTAAACAACACATTTAGCATAAACAAAGTAACTATTTAAGCTTTACATGTCTTACATTGATGAGAAATATTTTCTATCTATGCTTGATGATTATAGTAGATTTACATGGTTGTTTCCTTTGAAGACTAAGGATCAAACATTTCTTACTTTTTTGTATTTTATAGCTATGATTGAAAAGAAATTTTCTAAGAAAATCTTAGCCCTTCAAATTGATGGTGGTGCAAGTTCAAACCATCAGTGTCTTCTTTAGAAAAGGAAGGTGTCATTTATAGATGTACATGTCGTCAGTATTTTGAGAAAAATGGTGTAGTAGAATCCAAGCATCGCATAATTGTTGAGAAAGAACTTTCCTTGATTTTTTTAGTCCAATGTGTCTTTTCATTTTTGGGCTTATGCCTTTAAGACAACTATGTTTCTATTAAATAGGTTACCATCCAAATTCCTTGCTCTGAAAATCATGTTATGAAATGTTTTATTCGCATAAGCGTAGTCTTAATCAGTTTAGAAATTTTTGGAACTTAATGCTTTCTATGCTTGAGGCTTATACAAAGAACAAGCTTAAGGCTAGGTCCGTTGATTGCATATTTTTAGGTTATGATGCAAAACAATCTGGCTATATATGCTATGACATGAAGTTGAAAGGTTCTATATGAGCAGACATATTTTTTAATGAAATTGTTTTTCTATAGTAGTAGTCTGTTACAAGTACTGCAAATTTTGATCTTGATGTGATAGGTCACTCCCATCCTTAGAAATTCAAATTTTTCTTTTGTGCCCTCTTCTAACCATTGTAATAAATATATGGTCTGTGCCATTACTTAGTATACACCTATGCCTAGCCATTTTCCTACATCTGTTATTTAGTCTAATTTTGTCCAACCAGTTGTCCCTATGTCAAGTCATGTTCAAAACCCGTGAACTCTATCACACTTATTTCTTTGTCATCTTTTGTGCCTACCACTTTTCCATCTTCTTTATCAGTTGAGCCTTCTATTCAACTTGAGTATTACTTTTATTATTACAAAGTATTGTGCAACTATAACACTTCATTCATCATCTTCTATTTTACTCTCTAGGTCACCTCAAGTAGAGGATTATAATGCAATAGTGGAAACTCATGGAATGGTTACTTGATCAAAAGGCTGGCATATCTAAGCCTAAAGTCTTTGCTTACACTATACATGAGGTTACTTTTCTACTTAAACCGAGCAGTTAAGAGAAGGCACTTAAAATACCAGAATAGAAGAATACTATATAACTAAAATTTGATGCACTAATTCAAAATGGTACTTGGGAGATAGTTGTACTTCTTGAAGTGAAGCAGGGCAATGGTTGTGAATGGGTGTTCAGGGTTAAGCTTAAGGCTGATAGAACCTTGGACAAGTATTAAGCTAGGCTTATGTGTATTAAAGGAGTGGATTTCTTTGACACCTTCTCTTTTGTAGTTAAGCCAACTACCATTAAAATGATTCTCACTTTGGCATTTTCTAAAGGTTGGGCCTTGAAGAAAATTGATGGAAACAATACATTTCTAAATGGAGATCTTAATGAGGATGTATATATGTCTCAACCACTTGGTTTTAGGCAGAGTAATGGTATGGTGTACAAGTTATGTAAAGATTTATATGGCTTGAAACAGGCACCTCGTGCTTGGTTCTCTAAATTGAGTGTTTGCTTAGTGGAGTTTGGATTTGTTGGAGAAAAATCCAATTCATCTTTGTTTGTGAAGGACACATTTGATGTGTACATAGTTGTACTAATCTTATTGATGACATTGTTATGAAGTAATTCATGTACTGTCAATATTCTTATTACTAACCTCAACTTTGTCTTTACTTTCAAGGTTTTAGGTACACTCAATTATTTTTTGTGTGTGAAGGTTATGTTTCAAGGTAATAACCTATACCTGAATCAAAATAAAGTAGTTAAGTCCAAAGACAATGGCACACCAATGTCCACGATAAGTGTTCAAGCAAATTTTATGGAGTGACTTTATTTGGTTCAAATACTAACTTATATCGAAGCATTGTTGGGGGTTACAATATTGTTTGTTAACAAGGCTTGATGTCTCTTTTGGAATTAATAAACTCTGTCAATTTAAGTCTCAATCAAGTGATGTGCATTGGATTACTGTTAAAAGATGACTTCGGTATCTAAATGGCACTAGTTCTCACGACTTTGCATTTTTTCCATATAATCCTCTCAACATACTAGGACTAAGCATACTCAACTCAATCAATAGTTCATTCATGATCCAAACTATAAATCAACTTTTTATTGACACCCTCTCGAGTCCTATATAGATAAAATCCCTTTTTAGTATAAGATTTTTTTTTTGTTTTTGACAATATGGATGCAAATGACAAAAATGCCCTTAATGTTAATCATATGCTAGGCAAGTGATTAACCTTTTGAATTTGTTGTTAATTTAGATGTCTAAACTAACAAAATATTAAATTAAAACAAAATTAAATTGTTTTAGTAATAAGTTTTATTTTTTATTTTTTAAGTTTTAATAAAAATTAAATGAAATGTTCATCGTTTAAATTTTAAGTTGTAAAGTGTCATAAATGATCATAGTAAAAGGAAGTGTGATATAACCTTCCACCTTTCTTATGAAATGATAATTTGCGTTTGTTTGTGCCACGACTAGGTATTTATAATAAGTTGATAAAAATCATTATGCAAAATAAAATCAATAACTAATGAGCATAAATCACTTATTTTATTTTTATAAAGATACCCACTTATTTTATTTTGTCTTTCATTCTATATGTCAAGGTTTCACATTTAATAAATAATCAATTTTAACCACTTAGGTTAACTTTATTAACTTTTTCTACAACTGCTAATTTTGTGTACGCCGATTGACATATAGTCACACGCAAATGGAAAATAAAATTGAGAAAATAAATGTCCTTACTTTAAAAATAAAAATAAAAATAAGCAATTATATGTTTTATTCTCGTATCATCAATATTATAATATAATTTTCTTTTATCTATTTGTCAAGATTTCTCATTCTTGATTGCATTTAGAGATAAGATAAGAGTGCTATCAAACATAATATGCATGCATGGTTTAATATCATATTACACTTAGTACAATATTCAAACTTACGCTCTTATGTCTACTAGTCGAGTTACTATACTAACTTGATTGACCCATGTGGATAAATATGTCCTTACTTATATAAGTAAAATAAAATAATAAATTGTTAAAAGATATTTGAGATCTATTATAGAGAAAAACATCATTAGGTTCCTATGCTTATTACAAAAGTCATACTTAGGTTTTATACTCTTTTTGTTATAATTCATACAAGAACAAAATCAATTTATTTTATTTTAATTTTAATTTTTTTAATTTTATCAGATAAATATTATTTTGACTTGAATAATTTCAATTGAAAAGATTAAAGAAAAAGTTTAAAAAGTGGGAAAAAAATGAAAACATAAAAAATGGTTATTTACTCTTATGTCATTTTTAATAATAATATGGCTAAAATGTAACAAAAATAAGTAAAGTTATACATGTTATTTTATACAAATATTTGTGCATCATTTCCAATAGTTACGACAAATTATTATTTTGCATTTTATGCTTTTATTTTGTGATTTATAGGTGTTTGGGGACAAAATGGGAAAAAATAAGAAGATAAAAATGTGTTTAAAACAAAAATAGGACACTCGATCCATCAAGGGAATTTGATTAGAAAAATTGGATCAACAAAATCAATCAATCAAGCCACTAGTCAATCGATCGAGCTTCAATCAAAGAGCTATAGATGATGACTCATCGTTACTAGATCGATTTAGAAGGGATTCGATCGATCAAATAACACTTCGATTGAGAGCTCTCAAGTTTGAGTTTGATAATGTTGGATCGATCGAGCTTTGGGTTCGGTTGCTAAATATTTCCAATCAACAACAAATTTGGCACTTTTCTACACCAATATTTAATCTTGACCATTGAATCAAGGAAAGTAGGTCACCACCTAACTTTTACTTGAGCAATACACTAAAATTTCAGCATAAGAGGTCATTAAAACAAACAATTGGCACAAAGAATAAGAGAGATCAAGGATCAAAGTCTTGGGAAATCTTTGGAGGAGATTTTAAAGAACAGATTGAATATTGGTGCTTGTGGCTACATTGGTTCCTTCATTAGTCTACAATACATCCTTTTATGTTCTTTTCTATTTAATTTTTTTGAATATGATTGATGAGTGTTATTTTATACAAATTTTTAAATATCATTTCATTTATATTTGCACATATATTATTATTACAATGTTTTAAAATTGCTTATATTTGTTAGAAAAATAGAAATTGTTAAAGATTTTTTGACATTTTTCAGTAACTATTTTGGAATTTTTTGATTTTTTTGGATAAGATGGATTAACTTAGAAAGTATATGTACTTAGAAAACAAATCCAAACTCCTAACACACTACTTTGGCTCCATTTATTCATCCACAAAATAAAATTCTTTCTTTTCATTCTCTTATTTATCATGAAGTATTTAGTTATGTTTAAATAAATAATTCATTGTGATGTTGAAAAATTTTCAAGCTTTAAACTATAATTTAAATAATTTAATGTCATGAATTATTTTAGTTTTCAATTCTTAAATTCTTGATGTCTTCATCTTTTATGTTTGAATGTCAAAAACTTGCATGTTATTAATTAGGGTGATCATCTAGTTTATTGCATATATATGTCTAATACTAAATTATAATTTTAGTATGTAACCGCTAATTTTTATAAATAAAATATCAAGTTGTGATTTTTAATTGCAATTAGGATTGAATGATAAGGTTAAATATTATCAATATATATTTCATAGTTTAGTTATTATCTTTTTAGATCTTAATCAAATAAATGAATTAAATCTAGTAACCATAATTCTATGTTATTCAAGATTTAGGATGATTAATAATAGTATTTTTAATCAATTATACAATAGAAAATGTAGAAAGTCTTAAGTGTATCTAGATTTCTAAAGTTAGATTAGGGATTTAAGAAGAGTTTTAAATTATGAATTTGATTTAGGAATTGAGAAACTAATTTTGATGCATGGATATTTGAATTGTAGGCTAATGGTAAGGATATAATTATCAACTTTTCCTGATGGGACAAATCCTTATAGGGATTATACGATTGGAGGCAAATACGAGGACAATAAAATGAATAATGAAGAATGGGAACAAAGATCCATATTTAACTACACAAGACAAGACAAGATCGAAGATTGCATTCATCGTTATGTTCCCCTTAACTATATATCTAATTTTATTAAATATACAAATTTATTTATTTATTTTTTATAAATTTAGTTAGGTTAAAAATAAAAGTTAAGTAGTTTTCTTTTATAAAAATTAACTATTTATTTAAATTGTAAAAATTTAAAATCTTATAATTATTTATAATTTATTCTTATTAATTCAAACTAGTTCATAATAAGATTTCATCAAAGTTATTTTATATAAAAATATTATGTATTTATTGTTACATACATTTTATTTTCCCTTATCATATAAATATTATTTATTTTCACTTTTTATTAGTTTGAAGTTTTATTCTTTTCATTCTTATCATAAAATATTATTACTTAGTTTTTTATAATAAAAATAAAAAATTTTAAAATATTAGTTAGATTCTCATTCATTGTTAGGAAGTCTCCATTCTCCATTGGGAGTCACTGTTATGTCTTTGCAAGAATTTTAAATATTGATGGAAGAAAAATGCTAAAGTGGGGATGAAGAATTGGAAGAGGGTTCCCACCCCGTTGACAACCCTAGGTGAGGATAATTCCATTATTATATATATCTTATTATTTATTCTCAAAAGAATCATGTTTTCATTATTTTTTTATTTTTATTGCTATCTTAAATTAACTCTTTAACAAACTAGTAATTTGAATTGGAATTATTACTAATCCTCTTAAAGTTTGACTTAATTATACTACCAGTGGCACATTTTTTTATAAAAATAAGGTTTAACTTTTGAAGTACTTTTTCAGGGTGTGTAAAATTTTTGGCAATGTATCCATAGATTGAATTCACAATATTTTTTAACAATTGTTAGTTTTCTTTTAACTTTTAACTTTTAATCTTTTGTTTATTATTTTTATTTTATTTTTGAAAGAGTTCACAACTTGGTATACAAACATGATAAGAAGATACATACTCTTAAAAGACTCGTCCTTTCAAGCAGGGAAAAAAATAGTAGATAATAAAATCTCAGGTAAGCAATTATAAAATTCAAACATAAAATATAATTATAGGTAGCACTAAAAGAAGTATTAGATGGAAAACAAAATTAAATAGTTTTCAATCAAAGTTTTAATCTTATATGTGTTAACAAACAATAGAAAGACTTAGATTGTATTTACAACACAACAGATCATTCAAACACAATTATATGATGAGGTAAACCCACATGTAACTCCTATTTATGTGGTAACATTCTTAGGTTGTTTATGGAAACCACTTGGAAGCAAACAATTTACTAAGTAATAAAACTATTACAACTTTGATAGAAATAAAATTAAAAATACCTTTATCAGTCATAACTTCTATTCGAGCTGCCCATTACTACCTCTGTAACCACTTGGTTTGACACACAAACTAGGCTCTCCTCTACAGCCAATACCATTCAAGGTGGTGTGATCAATAACCTTATATCGGGAAAGTGTATAGTGTGAAAATTCAAATGTGAGGACCACCCTCAATCACAAAGAACTAATAATTGTCATGGGAAACAAATTCAACCATGAACCATAAATCGTCTACATAAGACATAGTATAAATCACTTTTTGTGAGAACTACTATCATAAAGTTATTCTCACAAATTTTGTAAAATATTCACCCACATTGTTTTATGCTCACATAGACATATCATAATTATCGAAACACTTTCAAGATAATTAGTGAAGATGAAATTCAAAAATATAAAAATTTGGTAGAGTTTTAGCAGGTTTTTTGAATTAGTTGCAACAATTAATAAGGGGTATTTATAGACAACCACCAATGGCTAGCCAATCTTAACGCGACCTCTCTGTGGTCTTCATCGATCACCCTATCATGGATCCAGTGATAGGTCCGACGAAGACCCTATCGAGGAGTATAAAAATCTCATTTTTTGATCAAAAATTTTTTGAGTTATTGTCTATAAATACCCATACTCGAATAGAATCAAAAACTACCACACACAGCCAAGCATTCTTACTAAAATAACCAACTCTATGGTGTGTGAAAAACATGTTTTCAATCATAGTGTTCCTAACTAAGTGCATATATGCATTATTGATATGTGGTAACCACCCTTACATATAGGAAGATAGAATACTAAGTAAAATAAATAGACTCTGTGTTTTGCACACAGAAAGCTAACACACAGACACAAAGCATAATAGAACTTACAATCTCCCTCTTTGGCTTCCATATCAAAATAATGCACAACTAATTACAGATTCAGATCTATTATGAGATGATTATTAATATGACCTAAAGATTTTTGTTCCCATGGACACAATAATGAAGCACACCCAAACTTGAAAAACACACATAAACCTAGTGCATCCATCTTGTTCGCTCCATCCATATTATTTGATCAACTCATCGACACTTTGATCCTTCTTCATTAAACAAATAGAGGCATGAGGGCCTTAATATAGATACACACAACTCATAGGAAGCTCAAAAACTTCAATCTACATCTTTATCCTATATATACGAAATAAATACATGCCCCATGAATATATCATGCAAAAAAAACTTATAATTTATCCAAATACTATCATGTCACCCCTACACAGATAAAAATTGATATGTAAAACCCATGTAATGTACACAACTCTCTTTGAATTCATACAACACTTATCCTAAATGTATGAAAGTTAGGCAAAAAGAAGTAGTACAATCCTACACTCACCACCAATGTAAAACATAGAATGATAACAAACACATAGTTGTGCACATAAACTTCTCCCTTTTTTTTGATATAGAAAGTTAAAGAAACACCTTTATATAAGGGATATAAGGTATGGAAATATTCCATAATCCTAATATTCATGCAATGAGGTAGATAGGGAAAAAACAAAAACACAATGTGCGCATTCAGGAACAAGAAACAAGAAGAAAATAAATAACACACAGAGTTCTTCAGGCTTATAAAAATCTTAAGAACATAGGTAGTTGTCTCTTAGGGAGAGATACAAACTCCAATAGCCTTTTTTAGGGATTCAAACCTTTACATGTCTAAAGTTTCAGAAAAAAGTATAAGCGAGCTGAAGATCAGTGCTAATATATTGCAAGGACAAGGTGCTCATTTATACAAGATCTCTTATGAAATGGTGTTGTAAATCATAGTGTTTGGTTCTTAAATGTTGGACCAAATTTTTAGAAATTGAAATAGCACTAGTGTTGTCACAAAGTAAAAGAAGGTTTCTTACCATGATATCATAGTCTGAAAACATTTGCTTCATCAAAAGTAATCGAGAATAACATAACTTTATAAGAATATATTTAGCCTCAACAGTGGATAGGGACACCAAATTATACTTCTTATTGTGCTAAGAGATCAAAGAATTACCTAAGTAGAATCAATCCTAGGAACTACTTTTCCTGTCATCGTTACACCTTGCTTAGTCAGTATTGAAATACCCAACCACCACTATAGTAGTTTCTTGAGGGTACCATATACCAAAATCAGAAAGACCATTAACATATTTGACGATTCATTTGATAGTAGCAAGATGTGATTCTTTAGGGCTAGCTTGGTATCTAGCACACACTTCTACACTAAAAAAGACGTCTAGACAACTTGCAGTCATGTAGATAAGACTCTCAATCATACTCCAATACAAGCTCTACTTTATTACTTTCTAGAACCAAACCAAAATTCTTAACCAATTCCTTAGAGTACTTTGCTTGAGATGGAAAGATCCCATCTTTCATCTGTTTGACTCGAAATCCAAGGAGGATCTTCAATTCATAAACTAGGCTCTTCTCAAACTCACTTTGTATAGTGGCAATAAAGTTTTGAGCTATATCATTCTTAATAGACCCAAAAAATAATGTCATTAACATATACCTGGGCAATAAACACTTCAACTTGAATTCGTGAAACAAATAAAGTTTTGTCACTACCTTCTTTTAGAAATCCATTATTGAGAAGAAACATGGTAAGATATCTATACCAAGTGCGGGGAGCTTGCTTTAAACCATACAAAGCTTTCTTCAGTCTCATGATATGATTGGGAAAGTGAGAGTCTTTAAACTCTTTTTATTGTTCCATATAGACCTCTTATTTGATAACTTCATTCATAAAAGCACTCTTAACATCCATCTAATATAACTTAAACCTGATGTAATAGGCAAGACCAAAGAGAATTCTTATAGACTCAAGGGTAAAGGTTTAATCAAAGTCTACTCCTTCAATTTGAGTATATCTTTAAGTAACAAGATGAGACTTGTTTTGAACAATTATACCATTTTCATCTACCTTGTTTTTGTACAACCATCATATACCAATGACATGTTTGTCTGTAGGTCTGGGAATTAGGTACCAAACATCATTTCTCGAAAATTGATTAAGTTTCTCTGGCATGGAGTTGACCCAATGTACATCTTGTCAGGATTTCTTAACATTTTTAAGGAGAATAGTGGAAGTAAAGCACATATATTTCAAGGTCTCCTATAAATGATGTCTCCTCTTAACACCACCTATCATATTACTGATAATGTCATCCACAGAGTGAGCTTTCTTTCCCTATCTTGGAAAGGAAGAATCTTTTTTTTTTCATCTTCTTTCTCATCTTTACAAGTTTTAGGAGTGTTAATAAAAATTATAGTAGATGACGGCTCAACATTATCAGCAGCATTTTTTGGAGTGCCTTAAACATTGAATATATCCTTATCATTAGATTCAACAAGTTTATTGCTCTAGAGTTGTCTACCATAACATTAATAGATTCAATTACAGTAGAATTTCTTAGGTTATAAACTCGATAAGCACGTTTTTTATTGGAGTATCCCAAAAACAAAACCAAGACCACCCTCAAACTTATCTAGATTGTCTCTATCTTTAAGAACATAATAAGTACTTCCAAACACATGAAGGTTCTTAACATTAGGTCTCCTTTCGTGAATAAGCTCATACAAAGACTAATAAGCATTGGGCCTTTAGGAACAACAACTCAACGTATAACAAGCAGTGTTAACAACTTTATCCTAGAAAATGTTTTGCAAAGTTTTTGTTGGTCAATATGACCCTTTCCATCTTTTGAATAAGTCTATTTTTTATTTCAACTATGCCATTTTATTGAGCGGTCTTGGGTGTAGGAAACTCATGTTAAATTCCCATTTCATCACAAAAGGAAGTGAACTTTGATCACTCCTGATTTTGATGGTTGTACTAATGGATTCAAAGATTTCATTTTGGAGCTTGATACATAAGGCTTTGAACTTCTCAAATATCCATATAAAGAAGTTGAAGAGGGCATGTAGTAGATAGATGTTGATTTTTGTTATGCTGACTCTTACCCTTCTTCCCTAACTGACAAGGACCATAAACATATTTAGGATGTAAGGAGATAATAGAAAGACCTTTGAAAATTTAGAGAAGTTACTTTTTAGTCATGGATTTATTAGCTAGAAGGCAAGTGAATATAATATCAGTAGAAGCATAACAAATTAAAAATTCACACATGGATCAAATATGCAATCCCATGTAAATAAAGTAATGCAAAAATATAAAGATTGACACATAAGATTTTTAGGTAGAAAAAAACTAGGCCACACCAATGACTTAAGAGAAAAACCACCAGTCCACCAGACCACCTAAATATCAACTATGAAAAATAAGGTCCAATCACAAGGCTAGGACTCAAACTACCCACCAAGGTAGCACCCCCAAGTAATCTACTTACAAGCTGCTACTTTCATCATAGTATCAATAAGAAAGGTATTCATATTCGGACTAACGTTTTGATGAAATCAAGTCACACGAGTTAATGGACCACATATAGTTAGAACCTGAAAAGTTAGCATAAATAACACAAGTGCAAGTGTGTATCCTAGAATAGATTCAATAATGAATAACTCTAACTAGATAATTTAATAGATCAACACATAAAACATAATCAACTAGCAACCCTAGAACAACCAATTTAAGCACAAGCTCAATAAAGATAGCTTCTTTAAAGATTAATAATCAAAATAAATAATTATGATATGACACAAACAATTCAAGAATGAAAACAAAGAAGAAGCTATAAGAACATATGACCAAAATATCATAAATCAATTAGACTTATTTATCAATCAAACACAACCATCAATATTTAATAGATTAACTAAATAAAGAATCCTAAAGAATTATGATCTTATATTTGCAAAACAATGGAGAGAGAGAGATATATATATTAAGGTTAAGAGAATAATACTCTTGTGTAGTTAATAAATTGTGAGCCAATGGTATGATTAAATAGCATGAGTTTAAACCCCAGGTTAAAGGCTAATTACAAAACTGTCCTTAAAAGTATTTAGAAGAGCTTAAAAACATAAGGATAATATAATCAAAATACTAATTGGCTCGAGTAAAAACTAGGTTAAATTTGAAAACCTTGCTGCTCGATCGATCTAGACTTAGCTCGATCGATCAAGTATGGCCGCTTAATCATTCTAGTGAAATAATTAATTAATTTACAAATAAGTGGATCTATCTAGTCATTAATCTCAATCAATCTAGTGCTTGATTGATCGAGTTAATGCTTTGGTCGATTTAGTCATATTAAAAATTAATTCAATTGGTTTTAATTAAGCTCAATCGATGTAGTCACCACTCAATCAATCGAGTGTCCTATTTTAAAAATATTTTTATATGTCTAATATGAAATCTAATATGCATGGGAATAGAGATATACTTGAGATGTGAACATTTAGGCTTGATAGTTTCTTTGGCTTGAAAATAGTCTTGAAAGACATGCTCAAAAACTAATGTTACATATAAATATTTTGTTTACGAATATCGCCAATACTTATAAACTTTACAATCTCCCCCTTTGGCATAATCGTGTGACAAAACCTCTCTCTCACTATATAATTCTCATAGGGAAAAAATTACATAGTGGATCTATCCTATGATTTGGTGGACCATTTTTTCTTCAATTTTGAAAGCTAATGTTTACATTGAAAGTAAAAAACATAAATTCCCAAATAACTTGTCCAAAAGACTCATTATTTATTAGTTCGATGATATAACAATATAAAAGGCGAAGTATATTCATAAGAGTGAGTAATAATAGGATAGAAAATTTAAGTATACTCACTCTATATGTAATATCTCCAAAAGAGATATTCCAAGTAATACTCTCTCTAAATTAAGTCCCCTCTTTTTGTAGATTTTTTAATTAATTTTTCAATTTTTCTATGCCTTTTTGTCATACAAATAAACAACATAGTCATAAAGTAATGACAATCGGCTAAGCAAAAAATAGTGCATTTAATGACCAAAAAGAAGAGTACTAATTCTGAAAAGCTTAAAACAATCAAAACAAAACCTAAAAACAATATTTTTCCCAAAAATGAATAAACTCCTAAGTTCTATGACTTTTGTAAATAAATTAGAATAAAATAAAAAATTATAAAATTGATATTTATCAATTTTTTTAAATCAAGGGTAGTAGACTTAGCTTAACATGATTACAATAGTACACGCAAGTAATGAAATTAATTTTTTTCAAAATTTAACAACATAAATATATGTAGACAAGTCACACAAACATACTAACACATATTGTGACATATCGACAGTCACCAAAATGAGATAAACATCGAAACTATAATAGGGTATCAATTAGTTTATTTATGATTAGTTATGAAGGATTTAAAGGAAGGAGTATCAACTATCATAGTTGAATTCATACTTATATATAATAAAATTTTACTTAATAAGAGAAAACTTAAATATATATTTGTAATCTCCTCTTGTATTATTTTTTTTGTGTGAGGGAAGTGTTATTTATTATAACCAATTATGGCTCTTTTTTTGTGTATGCAAAAGCTTTTGTATTTTTTAGGAAATATGTACAAGTCAATATACATAGTATGATACTTTTCACACTGGCTATGAGGTAGCCATCTCTGCTCACTCTGGTATCTTTCACACATTATAGTAGGTAGCCCTCTCAAAACTAGATGTTTCTATATAGTAGAATTTTAGAAAGTGAAAGATGGATCTAAAAAAAACTTTGTAGTCAAGGTTAGCTCATTCCTTAGAATCTTACAAAATCAATCATAAATTTCGAGCATGGCTTAAATATGTGTCTTGTGAGTATGTGAGTAGGTTCATGTTAGCATCGATCACCAGATATGAAAAATATGTAAATGCACAAGTCAAAATATTCCTTTGTATAATTTATAATTAATCAAAATAAATATGAATAGAGTATGTAATGATCATGTCAATGTTAAAGTATGTCTACTTTCAATCTTTTTTTTTTGAACTAAAGACATCAATAAATATATAAAAAAATCTAAAGATGTTCACCTAGAATCAATTAAGTACTCAAATAAAATTATCTAGGTGAAATAATAAAAAATGATGGCTAGATGATCGAAAAGTGACAATCTTTACTCACCTAAATTTTTTTGAATTTTGTTTCTTTTTTTATTACTTTGGGTTGGAAATCAACTACCTAAGTTTTCATTGGCATATTCTTGGAATTACCTTTAGATTTTCCATTCATCCTAAATGAAGATGCAATATGCATGGTAGGATAATGATAATCAATCCTAGAATTAAATGCATTCAACTTTCACTCACCTCTTTGAGCTAACAATTTCATACTTTCTAGTAGAATTTTTGAATATGTTACCATAATTTACATTCATCCTAGAATATGATGCAAAATGTATAGATGAGTGATGGTTATGAGTCCTACTATGTGAAAAAGATGGTGTTGTTTATACATCTACATATCCTAGCCCTATCTTGTCTCTAGGTAGCTTTCCATAATCCAAAACTTTATTCAACATTTTAGCTCCAATTGTTAACCTCCTTATTGCTTCCTTTGATTGTTCAAGTTCTAGCATAAGGTTCTTATTTTCATATTTAACATCTGCAAGATTTGAATTCAAAATATTAATATGTTCAGACAGTTCATTTTTTTTCTTCTTTTTCTTTTTATAATTGAGGGGTTTATTTCAAAGGATTTAAGTTTGTTATTTAGTTTAGCAACTTCTGTTTTACATCTTACATAATCTATGAATATTTCATTAATACTAGTGACATTAAGTTCGTTGAATAGAAATTTAGCATCACTTTTCTCATCATCTGAATAAATGTCAAACTTACTAAATTGTCTACATGCAGTTGCAGTAAATGCCAAATAGTTGTTATTTGATTCAATTGGAATGTTGTTATCACTTTCAAAGTTAGTAAATGTAGCGTTGAAAGCTCTTCCAAGTTTTTCTTCTTGTTTGTATAGTCAATTACGAAGTGACTGAAAATCATACATTCAAAATATTGAAGTCCAGTGGGTTTAGATTTCTTACTGTCAAAACTCACTAATTTGAGTTCTCTTAGATTCTAATCCTTTTAACAACTTTATTATCCTTTATTTTGAGGATTCTTTTTGTTGAGAATTTTGTTCAATCTTTTGGTTAAGAGTACCAGTTCTTCATAATCATAGCCACCATTTTTAATCATAGTACTTTTGAAAGCAATACCTTTGTTCTTTGGAGGTTTCTGAAAGCTCATCTCAAAGGTTTGAAGTGAATCAGTAAGTTCATCTATTTTGATATTGTCCACATCCTTTCATTCATCAATAGTAGTGACTTTTGCATGGAAGTGATTCAATAATGAGTAGAGAATCTTTTGAACAATACTAAAATCATGAATTTTCTATCCTAGATTGGAAAAGGTGTTAGTAATATCACATAACCTAAATTAAAATTTAGAGAAAGTTTCACCTTCTTTCATCCTAAGATTTTAAAATTGACTACCAAGCATACGAAGTTTAGTTTGTTTAACTTATATGGTTCTCTCATGGGCATCCTCTAAAATATCCTAAGCATGTTTAGTTGTAGAAACTCATCAGCAGACACATCATTAAAAATAGCATTAATACCCTTTTGATACCAATTGCTAGTAGTTTATCTTGATTGGTCCATTCGTTCCTAGGCTTAGGAGTGACTACATTATCTCTGGTAACCGTAGGTAATTCCCAACCATAAGGTACCAAGTTACAGTCATTCTCATCTATAGCCCATAGGAAGGCTCATATACGAGTCTTTAAATATGGGTAATAGGTCCATCAAAGCAAGGTGCACGGGTTATAGACGAACCCTATCTTAAATGATTTATAACAATGTCCTAGGCACACTAAGTGTATCTAGTGACATGCTCTAATATCAATTGATAAGTTACTTTTTAGTTATAGATCTATTAGCTAGAAGGTGAGTGAAAATAATATCAATAGAAGTATAAAAAATTAAAGTTCTGAGAATGACTAAATATGCAATCATGTGTAAATAAAGTAATTCAGAAATATAAAAATTGACACACAAGATTTTCAGGTGGAAATAACCTAAGCCACACCAATGACCTAAGATAAAAACCACTAGTCCACCGGCCCACCTAACTATCTGCTATGAAAAATAAGGTTCAATTACAAGGATAAGACTCAAAATACCCACCAAGGTAATGCCCCAAGTAATCTACTTACAAGCTGCTACTTTGATCATAGTCTTTAAAAGAAAGGTGTTCAGATCTGAACACACATTTTGATGAAATCGAGTCATATTAGTTAATCAAACCCTCATAGATGGCAACTAAAAAGTTAACAAAATAACGTAAGGGAAAATGTGTGTCCTAGAGCAAATTCAATAATGAATAATACTAACTAGATGATTTAGCAGATTAGTAGATATAATATAATCAACTAGCAACCCTAGAATAATCAATTTAAGCATAAATTTAATAAAAATGGCTTCTTTAAAGATTACTAATAAAACAAAATATTTATGATATGACATAATTATTTGATCTAACAATTCAAGAACAAAAATAAAGAAGAAGCTATAAGAACATATGATCAAAATATCAAAAACCAATTAATCAATCAAACACAACTTCCAATGTTTAATAGATTAACTAAATAAAGAAGCCAAAAGAATTATGATCTTATATATGCAAAACAAGAGAGGGAGAGAGAGATTAAGATGAATAGAATAATAGTCTTGTGTGATTAAAAAAATTATGAGCCAATAGTATAATTAAATAGCATGAGTTGAAACCCTAGGTCAAAGGTTAATTATAAAATTTCCTTAAAAGTATTTAGAAGACCTTAAAAATATAAGGATAATATAATAAAAATACTGATTGGCTCATGTAAAAACTAAGTTAAATTTAAAAACCTGGCCGCTTGATTGATCTAGACTTAGCTCGATCAATCAAGGATGGACGTTTAATCAATATAGTCAAACTTGATTGATAGACTATGAATAGTTTAATCGATCTAGTTAAATATTGATCGATCTAGCATAAGTAGATAGTGATTAATCTTAATCAATCTAGTGCTCAATCAATCAAGTTAATTTTTTAATTGATCTTGTCATATTAAAAATTAATTCAACTAATTTTGATTAAGCTTGATCGATCTAGTCACCACTAGATCGATCGAGTGACATATTTGAACAATGTTCCTATATGTCTAATTTAAAATCTAACGTGCACATGAATAGAGATATACTTGAGATATGATGGTTGAGGCTCAATGGTATCTTTGGCATGAAAATATTCTTGAAAAACACACATAGAAACTAATATTACATACAAATATTTTATTCAAAGATATCACCAACACTAAAAAAACTTACAAATTTTAAGATTGGAAATTTTCTTTAATTATTTGTAGTTGACGTGACCCAACTGTTGATGCTATAACTCTTAAGTACTTAGACCCAACTTGTAACATACCACCTCAGGAGGGTTCCTCACACAGTAATGATTATCTTTTGATCTGATGTCTTTGACTAGTGTATTGCCCAAATCATCATACATAGTGCAATCCTTTTGAGTGAACTTGACTATGTACTTGTTATCACGTATCTGGCTAACACTGATAAGATTGGCCTTGAGTCCTAATGCACAAAATTATTGTGTACAAATTTTATATGATTTATAGAATACTCGCATGTGTACAAATCACTTATAAAAAATGATAAGTATACCTCATGGTCGGTTTAAAGGGGAGTCATGTGGTTTTTAAATAATTTAACAAATTATTAAATATGAAATTAAAATCTAAACATCCTGTCATGATTGTTTTGATTTAGCATCTACACTACTAACATAAAAATAAATATAGATTTAATATGCATTTAAGCAATTAAATATTTATCATGCAGTGGAGAATTTATGAGATATATTAATTAATTAATCATATTTATTCAAAATTAAGTAGGTTATTAAAGATATGAATTAAGATTATTGATTCTTCATTTTTAACAAGAAAATATCCTAAGATAGGGATTAAAAGTCTTTTATTAATAATAAACCTCTTAACATCCTAAGGCCAAGATAACCAATTGATTAATTATAAAATTTTGATTTATTTCTAAGGAATTAATAAACCATCTAATTACTGTCTAAGTTTAGGCATGTAAGTCAGACTCTCATTCAATGTGTCAAAGTTGAGTTTATGATTTAAGTATCTCAAACTAACTTTTAGATTTTCAAACTATCATGAAGGATATATCATCAATATATCTTCAATAATAATTCTTATAATATTTCTTGAAATAGAGTTCACTCTAGCTATACATTTGATATAGATCAAAAGATCTGAGAGTACTACTCTAAATCAGATTTGGATAATTTAAATCTTAAATCTCTCTTGCTTATTATGAAAAATAATTCATCAATATATTTTTGATTTATAAACTTTCTTTTAATCTTTATGAAGAAAAAAAACTTAATTCATTAAAAAAAATGTTTAATCTACTATAATATTTCACAATCATAATAACATTACTAATACAAAATATTATTTATGGCAAGACATGCATAGTTATAAAATGATTGATCAATTAAAACATATAGCATGTAAAAAAACATTTAGATAAAAGAATACATTCAAATACACCTCAACAAAATTCTTTAGAATTGCTTTTGTTTTGGAAAACCTCCAAATAGAATTGTTGTGCTATTTATTAAATTGAAACTAAAAACTATTACATAAACTCAATTTGTTCAACTTTCAAATGAGAGAATAACTTTAAATTAATAAAGGGATTATTGAATTATTGGATGATTTTTACAATAGAAATATGGTCCTATTTATAGGGTAAGGAAAAGAGAAAAATGTGGAAAATTTAACTTCGTGTTATGGCACACAAATTATTCACGCTACAGCACACACAACTTGTACACGATTTTGGGCATAAACCATTTTACTCGTGTCATGGCACACAATGTTTTCACGTCATAACCCCTATCATATCTAGGAAACATTTTGATTTTTTCCTTTTGCATCGCGCCACACCACACTTCAAACTACATCACTTTGAAATCTTAAATTCCTCGTATTTCTTTTTCCAATTTTAAAACATATGTAATGTTTTACAAATATTTTCTTTTAATCGTCCTAGTTGTAATAGAGTGCTTCAAATATAATTCTTTATGTTGATTTATTTCAATATGATAAATACTTGAAAATAACAAAATATACCGGTGATTTTGAAAAGATAGATTTCCATAAAATGATAGTAAAACAAGAAAATAAAAATCAATATAATCACTTAACATACATAAAATCATAATATATTAAGTGCTTTTGAGCACTTATCATAACCCCTAACTAGTCTCTTGCTATAAATTAAACTATCCTAAATTATTTTAGTAGATTGACACCGTTACATTTAGCATATGCAACAAGCCTTTAAACCCTTAGGTTGCCATAGTAGACAAGTTTAAGTCTCATGACGGTTTTAATATATGATAGCCACAAACATCAAATGTAAAACATAAATAAAAACAAACAAATAACACATAAAAAAATAAAAAAAGTTGAAATAAAGTATAAAGATAAAAGAATAAAAAAAAGTTTCTCATGCTTTTAAATTTCTTTTCAAGTCTACAATTAAATTCTATAGCATTAGTTATTTTAATATTGTAAATATTCATGATTTATTATGATAATTAGTTTGAAAATCACTTGCATATTCAAATAAAAATTGTATCAATATAATATTCCTCACAAGACATACTCTTAATATCATTGATCCTATTGGTTCAAGCACTCGTTAAAAGACATATGAGAAATAGTTTATGTATATAAATAAACTAATAGTTCACATATGTTTAAAAAAGAAAAGCTCAAAGTTGTGCATCATATTAATATCATGAAATGAATCAAATGAAATAATTTATAAAGAAATCACTATTATTTTTTTATATCAATCAAATTCATCAAATAAAAATCTCAAGTAATATGCCTTTTAGGAGATAAAGAAAATGCAACGACTTCTTTGAAAATCATTATATATATATATACAACTAGTTCTTACAACTATGAAGGATAATGGGTCATAGTATGTAGTTTATACTATTTATTTTTCTCTTTTTTCTCTTTTTCTTTTATTTCTTTTTTTATATATTCTGTTTTTTTAAAGAAAAAACATATGTATAGTTCGCACATATATTGTATGATAAAGTGAGTAGCTAATTTGTGATTTTTTATTTTATTTATTTAGGTAACTCCACCTATGTCTTTTTTTTAAAAGTCATGCATGAATGAGTAGAAAGCCATATACTTTCAAATTCTACTTAACTTATTCAACATAAGCAATAAAAATAAATACATTCCTTTATTAGATGTAAAAACCTAACAATCAATGTAAAGACTTATAGAGATTATCAAACAATTAGAATTGATAAGAAGAGTGTTTAAAAAGTATAAAAATAGTATCACTCAGAGTGAGAAGATAATGACTTAAAATATATTCTCACAAGGGTAGTATCCACTATTTGATTCCTAAATACTGATTTTGGATTCATAGTAATTTTAATATTTAATCATGAAATACTAATTATGATAAAAACTAATTAATTATCATATTACTCCATGAAATATTTTTGAAATTAATCTAGCAATGAAAAGGCTTAATTATTTTCTTAAAATTAACTTTAAAAGACATAATAATTTTACAAGAAAAGTTTAAAAATAAACTAAAAATTTCTAATTTAATAAATAAAGGCATACAAAAAATGTAAATAAAAACAAATATAAAAAATAAAAGCATATGAACCTAAAAATTTCAATTTAGCACATAATTTTATAAATGTAACTTTTCTACCCCCAACCCAGAATTTACGTTGCCCTCAATTTAATAATTATAAATTAAAGATAAAGAGTAAAGAGAAAAGTTACCAATTTATTGAATATGTTCAAGAGTTGGTATGGAATTATAGGTGTATCTATCAATCCAAATAAATCAAAATTACACAGATGTGTACTTCTCACATATTTCAACAAACAGTTATAAAATTAATATTTTAAAATAATGTTCACAAAACAAGAATCAAGTGCCAATTTTAAATTTTTACCACAATATCTAAACAGGGGTTCATAGAAAATTTCAACAACACAATTGAATCCAAATAATTTATAACCCTTCCTTTGTCCTAAATAGGGTTTTGGACTCTTAATAAATACATAAATACTTCACAAATTTAAAAAAAAATCGAAGATCTAAATTCCAAAATATATGACGACTTACCTTTTGTTGTTGAAGATTTGAAGAAAATAAAGAACACCCGTTTGAAGAAGAAAATCTTAAAGGAACTTGAAAAATTTTAAAATTTGCCAATAGAATGGTGAAAATTTATTATTTGTTAGGCAATTGATTTTTAGAAAGAATTTGTTAAAGAAATTTGAGATAGGTAGGATTTTTGAGGGATTATGTGTGTTTATGAGAAGAGAAAATGTAGGGTTTGAGAGAAAATGTTGTGTTTCTCGTGTAGGGAAAAAGGTTATAGGCAAAAATTTACATGAAGGGCATGGCGTACACTTTTTCATGCCGTGATGTGAATCATTCTAAATTCTTCCCACTGTAATTTTAAAAGTTAATGCCACAACACACAATATTTCATGTCCTGGCGCACATTATTCTATTTCTCACTTGTTTCTTGTTTGTCCCCCTTTATATTAAAAGAAAAGGAGTCTTATTAACCATGTATAAATTAAAAATCAAACAAAAAATAAATAATTACAAATTTAAAATAAATTAAAGAAATAAATAATAATTTATTAGCTCCCATCCCGAACTATTTTATTGTCTTTATTGAGATGTTACTTTCGGGGGATTTTGTCTTTTTATAAACCCAATATCCTATTGTTTACAAGTTATTTTATTTTTTGACCTTGTAGATATTCCTAGCTTTACTTCTGCAAGTGCTTGATTAACTGCCCCACTTGTATTTCCATTTTCTTTATGGATATTTCTAGAGAGTCCAACCTTTGATTAGTTCTTGACTAGTTGTCCATGTTCACTTGAATGAATGAATTCAAATTTTCCTCTAGATTTAGTTTATTGGGAGGATTCCTTGTATTTGTTGAAGCAATTACTAGCTAGATGGATTTGAGCTTTGGGCAAATAAAGGGTTGTTCTACCTCAGGAAAATTTGGGATGATTCCTCCACCCAAGATTATAGGCTACATTGGGGTCATATTTATGTCTTGGTTTGTATCCCCTCTAATACATTGACCTATTTGGGTCTAGCTATAGGTCCTGATTGATAGGGATATGTTTAGAACTATGTCCTAAATTATTGCACACACCATTTTTTTTATTTGTTTGGGCATGTGTACACTACTACAAAAAAGGATATTTAAGTAGATATGTAAAGTCAATTTTTGGAAAACAAAATTGACTTATAATGAATTTAAAGTTGTGTTCGTGTAGAACTAACGCTATCCATATAGGACGTAGCATTGGTTGACGTGTCTAACCGATGCTACACGTGAACGTATCGTCGGTTCACCACGTCAACCGATGCTATCCACGCGTTTATTACCATTTCTCTTCTCTCTTCTTCACCAGCAGAATTCCAAATTTCAATTTGTGCAGCAACCCTTTTCGCCCAAAAACTAAGCTCATCCTCCACTCTTTTTCATTTTCCGGCCACCTCTGACCACCATTTCCAACATCGTTTTATAGGTTATATTCCTCTTCTTATTATCTTTCAGATCCCTTATTTTTTGAGAAAAATACTCAAATCTATTATACCCATTTTCTCACTTATTCTCACTTACAAAGCACTTATTTCTTCTTCATTTCCTTCATTTAGTGACTTCATTTACCCTTGTAAGTATTTCTATTATTCCTACACACTTATTATTCAGTTTGCTTTATTTTTTGTATAAATTTTTTATTTATGTATGTTTTGTATTATGCTTGTTATTATATATTTGGCTTATTTTCTGTGGAAATAATATATGAATATTGTGGGTTTGAAGGGCTATAATATTTACCATACATGGATAAATTTATTTATAAATAAATAATTATAATTTATTAAGTAAAAGTAATACAATTGTAAAATTATTAAAATGATAAATGTTTGTATTATATATGTTTTGGTATATATTCTAATAATTAGGGAATTTATATATAATAATACTTGAAATATATTGATTGGATACATAATTAATATGCTTAATTAATATCATTAATAGAAAATGGACAAATCTTAGATGTCAAAGTGTAGAATTGAGTAGGACTACATTTCTGGAGTTGAAAGTTTCATGAAATTTGCTTGTAGAAATAGTAATAATGGAATTAGTATGATTCGATGCCCATGTGTTAAATGTATAAATGAGTGATTTCATGAAGTTGATGAGGTTAAGTATCACCTTATCCGTAGTGGTATTCTTTTGAGCTATAAATGTTGGTATTATCATGGAGAAAATATTAATAATACTCATGGGGAAGAGATAAATAAGAATGTGAGTGAATTACATACATCTTATCATAATGTACATATAGAAAATATGTTTCATGGTGTTGAAGATGAACTACGTGAGGATGATCCCGAAACCTTTAAAAAACTTTTAGAAAATGCCGAAAAACTGTTGTATCCAAAATGCAAAAAATTCACTAAAATGTTAGGATTGATTTATTTGTACAATGTGAAGGCAAAACATGGTTTTTCTAACAAGGAATTCACAAAATTACTAAATCTACTAGTCGATATGTTTCCTGAGGATATTGAATTGCCATCTTCAATGTATGAAGTGAAGAAATCTCTTAGTCGATTTGGCATGGAATATCATAAGATTCATGCTTGTCCAAATGATTACATTCTTTATAGAAAAAAATATGAGACATTAGATGATTGTCCAATGTGTAAATAATCGAGATGGAAACATGGTACAAATGAGACAACACGTAAGAAAGGCATGCCTGCAAAGGTTCTTTGGTACTTTCCTCCGATTCCTCACTTTCAAAGGTTATTCAAAAGTAAAGAGACATCAAAGATGTTGACTTGGCATTTAGATAATCGATCTGATGATGGAGTGATATGTCATCCTTGCGATTCTCCAAATTGGAAAGTAGTAGATAATTTATCTCCTCGATTTGCATCTACTCCGCACAATCTTCGTCTTGCCATTGCTACTAATGGAATTAATCCACATAGTTCCCTTAGTAGTAGATATAGTTGTTGTCCAGTAATTATGGTAACATACAACCATTCTCCCTGGTTGTGTATGTAAAGAAAATTCACGATGTTAACATTATTGATCTCAGGACCGAAACAACCCGGTGTTGATATTGATGTATATTTGCAGCCTATGATAGATGATTTAAAAACATTGTGGAATGATGGTGTAAATGTTTACGATGCACATAAATAAGAATACTTTAACTTGAGGGGGGTTATTTTATGTAAATATATGATTTTCCTTCCTATGAAAACTTATCAGGACATGCAACAAAAGGTTACAAGGGATGCCCTATATATAGTGATGGAATTTTTGCAACTTATCTTGTTCATAGACGAAAGATGTCTTATAGACGACATAAAAGATTTTTGCCATCTGGACACAAGTTTAGATACCAAAAGAAACCGTTCGATGGTGAAGAATATCATGATTATGCAACCCGACCTTTGCAAGGTGTTGAGATATTAGGGCAATTGAATGGTATGACATTCAAACGATATGGAAAGATGAAAAAAACTCACTAAGGTAGGGAAATGAAAGAGGTCAACTAATGAAATGGGTGAAAATGAAAAAAGAGTTTGAACCGACTTACCATGGTTGTTGGAATAAAAAATCAAAATGTTTTGAATTACCTTATTAGAAAGACCTACACATTCGTCACATCTTAGATGTCATGAACATTGAGAAAAATTTATGTGAGAGCTTGATTGGTACTTTACTTAATATACCTGGAAAAACAAAGGATGGAATTAAAGCAAGACTGGATTTAAAAAACTAGGCATATGACCTGAATTGGTACCAAGGGTGGAAAATGATAAGAATTGAACATACTTTCCACCAACATCATATACAATTTCAAAAAAAGAGAAGGATATGTTTTGTAAATGTTTGGAGGGTGTGAAAGTTCCTGATAGTTACTCATCCAACTTAAGAAATTTTGTGTCTATCACCGATAAGAAACTTTATGGATTGAAATCACATGACTGTCATATCTTAATGCAACAACTATTATCAGTTTCTATTAGATCAATTCTTCCAAAACATGTTCGATTATCAATAATACATCTTTGTTCATTCTTCAATACAATATGCAAGAAATCTATATCAATTGGCAAGTTAAACTCTTTACAGAAAGATGTTGTAGAGACTTTGTGTCTAATTGAAAAATATTTTCCTCTTTCTTTCTTCGATATAATGATTCACTTATGTGTTCATTTAGTTCAGGAGGTTCAATTTTGTGGTCCTACTTAATTAAGGTGGATGTATCCATTTGAGAGATATATGTAAGTCCTTAAAGGATGTGTAAATAATAAAAATCAACTTGAAGGATGCATGGTGGAATGCTACATTGTTGAAGAGGCCATTGAGTTTTGTTCTGATTACTTTAGTGGTTGCACTGAAATTAGTAATCCTATGAACAAGTTGTTCTTAGAATATCACATGATCTAAGTAGGTAACCCTATGCTTGGTGGAAGTAAGAAATTGTTTATTGATCGCACTCAATGGGAAAAAACACACTGAATCATTTTGGTAAATAATAATGAGGCACAACCATACATAGAGTAAGTGATGTTTAACCTTTCCATTTATGCAAAAAATATTTTTATTTAACTATTAATGATAATATCTACTTCATATATCTTTAATAACATTACATGATGCATTTAAACTTATTGAAGATCGATCCTTGTTATAAAAAAAGGAAGAGAAAAATGGTTGTATAATGAACATAAGTGAGAGCTTATTAATTGGTTTTGCAACCATGTAAGTGTCACAAACAAAAATTCATGTATGTTCCTAGATCTATGCAATGTTTTAAAACTTTGCTTTAAACACATTTCATGTTTTTGTATACATAGATTCGAGATGAACTAAAGAAACCCAATCATAAAATAACAGAAAGTTTATAATGGCTTGCACATGGGCCAAAATTTGATGTCAAATCATTTTCTAGTTTCACAATAAATAGATCGAGGTTTACGACTCAAGCTAGGGACACAATCCAAGTAAATCAGAATAGTGGTGTGAAGATGGTTGCACAAACTATGCAATTTTCCAGTTCAAAAGATGGTAATCCTATACTTTTTGATAGAACATATTATGGTATAATACAAGAGATTTGGGAATTGGATTATGAGGTATTCCGTGAAATAGTTTTCTTGTGTGATTAGGTTGAATATGTTCTCAATGTTGGATATAAAATAGATGATTTTGGATTTACCCTTGTAAATTTATCCAAGATAAGTCACACTGATGATCCTTTCACGTTTGCACTTCATGCAAAACAAGTATTTTACGTGAGCGATCAAATTGACACAAGATGGTTTGTTGTGTTAACGCCTCCACAAAAAGAGTTTTACCATTGTGATGCTTTAGAAGATGACGACCCTGTGCTTGATACATTAACCAATATTAGTAATTTCTCAAACAAATTGCCTAATGTATGTGATGATCTAGTTGCTGATGATGATTCTTCGTCACGGGCTCGAAGTGATTGTGAAGGAATATATGTATACGATCAACAACCTAATTAAAAATAACGTATGTTCTATTTATTCATTGTTTTCAGATATTTCATGGATCCTCGGGTAACATAGCTTATAGATCCAAATGATCTATTGGGGAATTTGAAAAGAAGGGGTTGGGCGAATATACCTGATGCTCCACTTAACCCAAATGATAGAGTATCTGTTCTATTTGATGCTACTGGTAATCCAATAGGAGAAAACGGCCAACAATTGAAATCCTCTATTGGTAGCCTTGTGAAGTCTAGTATACCAATCAATATAAATGAATGGTTTTAGGTTGACGATGTAGAAAAGTTCAAAATATGGATAACCATTTGTGTAAGTCTCTTATATTTTATAATCAATTACATATATTATATCTTTTTTGTATTATATCTAATATTTTGTAGTGTGTTTTTTACAAAATCATTACAAAGTCGATGATAATTGGAAGATCAAGTGTTATAAGATTGCAAATAAGGCTTGAAAGGAATAAAAGACTTCTAGATTGGTAAGAAATTATGTGTTTCCATATTTGGAACCACTTGATGAAGGAACTCTACAAAATCCCTAAAGGACACCCCTGGATTACACCTCAAGTTTGGAAAGACTTCGTGGATTATAGACGTACGAATGAATTTTAAATTATTAGGGAAGAACATCAGAATATACAAATGCATAACATTCTTCCTAACCATACTTGGAGGTCTTCAAATCCTGAAGTTAGATATAGAATGGTATTATTAATTTGTGTTAATTTATAAATATTTTTATATATTTTTTCTCAATTTAATTTCATGCCATGGTTAATAAATTTTTCATAATTTATGTAGGAAGCTGAAATTGGGTAGACTGGTTACCCGAACTGAATTGTACATAGAAACAAAGACTCCTAAAACGAAGAAGTCAAGATCGATGACTAAGTGAGGAGAAGAACAACTAAATAAGTTGGTTAGTAATTTCGATTGATACAAAGTCTTAATGATTTTTAATAATTGATGTAATAATGCATGATATGTCTATGTGCTTTATTATTTGTAGAGAGCTATACAAGAAAAAATATCCAGGGGTGAAATAATCGAAGAGCCTGGGAGAGATGCTCTATATCATGCATTCGGATGTGACCATCCTAATCGTGTTAGGGGAGGTAGCCAATATGGTGGTTATATGGAGTATTTTAACATTCCAAAACAAAAGCCTCAGA
Organism: Hippophae rhamnoides; assembly: GCA_033030585.1. Taxonomy (NCBI): domain Eukaryota; kingdom Viridiplantae; phylum Streptophyta; class Magnoliopsida; order Rosales; family Elaeagnaceae; genus Hippophae; species Hippophae rhamnoides. The sequence goes on along the minus strand of CM065430.1, from coordinate 38,880,916 downwards.
CGGTTAATAAGGAGAAGTACACTAAAATTGAAGAAGAACTCAACTCCTTTAAGGCCTCAGTGTTAAGTGAGATTGCCACTATAAAAGAATATCAATCACAACACATGTTAGGTATGACATCATTCTACAACTAGGGCATGCCATATTGGCTAAGGATGCAACCATCCATGCTAGGCATGCCACCATCCATGCAAGGCATGCCACCATCCATAACAGGCAGGCCACCATCCATGCCAGGCATGCCACCCACGTAATCTTATGGCGCTCAAACTATATCTAGTATGGGATATAGTCATCCTATTGGTCCTCCCTATATTCCAGGAATGCATATGCAATCAAGTAGTGATTCATTTTCTCCAATGCAATCTATGCATTCTTACCATCAATCAAATCATGATGAACGTTTTGGTGAGAATGTATATCCATAGCTACCCCACATGGGAGTCCTCTTCTATTTGATGAATCATATGTGGTAAGATTTTAATTTCTGGTGTATATAATCTCTTATTTTAATTTCTTATTATATACTTTATTTATTATATATAACACTTAAATTTTTTACAGAATATGAAATATTTGTTGAATCATCCTTCATCAACAGACTTTGTTACTATTGGAATGGTACAATAATTAAGCGATGATCGGATGATTCATAATCAATATTTGCCTAATCATTGGAAAATAGTAATTGATCAATCATTGCTTCATGATTGTTCACTACCTGTGCCTTCTGATGCTACCATAGTCCAAGAGGCGATTGGACAATATATGGCTTGGCCGTCGATTCAAGTTGTTCTAAATTTTGACGTGGTACTATTTTTTAACTTAAAAGATAACACTTGTTTACTACTATTATTTTATTATATCTTTTATTGTTACTAAAATACATAATAATGTTTTTAGTTTATTATACCAGAACTCTTAAATGCGGCACATTTAAGAGATACGAAGCAAGTATCTAGTGCTAAATCTATGTCTAGTGGCCAATCATTGTGCACCAAGTCATTCAAGAAGAAGCCTTAGAAAAAGTATAGTTATGATTATGCTTTAAACTTCAATAGAAATCTTGGCACTTTGATGACTATAGTTACGAGGGCATCTAACATAAATGATGGATGGACTGTGCCACATCCTATAGAAATTTTTGGTGTAGACCTCGACCAAACTTATATATCGATCGAGTGCATATTGCAACTATTTGAATATAAATTGATCGATTTAAGTATAATTCAAGTATGGACAAGGTGAGTCCTCAATCTATTTAATTTTCTTTCATTTATGTAGAACATATATAATTATATTTATATTATCTAATTACTTATATATATTTCTTTTATATAGGTTGTGTTATTATCAACTTCAACATAATCACTCATCACATTTAGCAATGTTCTGTGATTCTTCATATATCAATCAATATCAAGAACAATATGTTAGCATTAGAGCTAAACAATTATGTGATAGGGCATTAACGCTTAACAGAAATCAAAAGTTGATAATCCCTTGGCCACTAAGGTTTGAACAAGGCCAAGATCATTGTATGTTGGTAATCCTTGATCTGTTCAATAATCATGCTTGGTATTGTGACTCAACTTCCATAAAACTAAGTAAAGATACAAAAACAGTTGTTGAAATGTAAGAGTTATAGCTAGCTATTTGTTTCTTTTATTATTTTTGTAATATTTAATAAAAAACTAACTGTTTTAAACCTTGATAGGGCATAGAAGTTATGGAACAAGTTTAGGGGCATTGCCCTTAAAAAATCTCATAAGCTTATATGGATAAAGTTATGATATGTACAAGCGAATATTAATAATTTTATTAATTTTATTAATTTTACTATTGAATAATAAATGTTCGAATATGGAAAATAATGTACACTTGTTTTTTGTAGGTTCCACAACAAAATAATGGAGTCATGTGTGGTTATTATGTCATGAAGTTTATGAGCGGAATCATCCTAAATATCAAAATTCCAATTGATGATGTGGTAATATCTTTTACCTATACACATAAAAGTTTTTAACATATTTGAGTTATTTTTTTGTAAATACATGAAATTACATTCTTATTTTGATTTTAAATACATGTAGTTCTTTGGTTGGAAAAAGACGGGCTATGACCCACAAATTTTTGATGATTTACGAGAGGAATGGACAGAACATATGGTTCAAATTATATCATCATAAGAAGAATCAGGAGAAGATTCTGATGATCTTGAATATCATATGACAACATAACGGTAATTTTTTTAATGATTTAATTTCTCTATTCCTGTGTCTGAAGTCCCTTGTTTGATGGATGTTTTGTTTGATGGATGGTTATGTGCTCATCATGTATTTAGGGGAATGCATTGTTTTATGGAGCTGTTTTTGGCCCAAACTTCATCTTATCTCTCTTGCCTACTCTCTTTGTGACAACATCATAGTAGCACTTTATTAATCATTTGTCTATAAATATGAAGTTATCTAAAATCTTTGCTGGTATTTTTAGTGCTATAATGAGCTCTAAATATGAAGTTATCTCTCTTGCCTATTTTGTTACTTGGTTTGTATGAGTTTTGGCGCCCATAAACATATTACAAAATTGTTCCATATGTTTAAGGGCACCAAAACTCATACAAGCCAAGTAACAAATCAGAGTTACACTTGATTTCATATTTAGAGCTCATTATAGCATTAAAAATACTAGCAGAGATTCTAGATAAGTTCATATTTATAGAAAAATTATTAATAAAGTGCTAATATGAGTTTGAAGGGATAAGGTTATTATTTTATCACTCATATTTCGTTGTGGTAATCTCTTTTTTATGGTAATATTTATAATGATTTAATTTCTCCATTCGTATGTCTCTGAAGTTTAGACTACTTGTTTGATGGATGTTTGTGTGCTCATGTATGTAGGGGAATGAATTGTTATATGGATTTGCTATTTTTTGCCCAGTTTCCTTGTCACAATGTTGGTGATTCTAAGCCAACCAAGCTTGCTCATACAATCTAATTACACTTTGACGACATTATTTTATTTGTAATTTAAGTTAACTATATATATATATGTATTGTATATACATTATTATTTTTATAATAAATTTAATTATCAACTAATTAATTACATTTAAATTTTTAATTATTTGTATTATTATTTATATTTTTGTTTTTATGCTATATTGAATACATGTTAGTGGAGTGAAAAATGAGAATAAAAAAAATCAATACAGGTAATGTCGGTTCATGTGTAGAACCGACTTTAAAGCCTATTTTTGTAGTAGTGGTAGTTAGAAGAAAAAACTTGGTCAACTGAGCATGCTGCGTTTGAACTTAAGTACTAGAGTCAATTTCATTGACTTCTACTCTCCTCACTTTGGAGCTATTTTAATTGGAGTTCACACCCATCATCTCAAAGAGATTGTAAGTCTCTAAGGTAGTTGTTTTCGTCCTATTACTCCACTAGCAGCATTATCAATGGTGGACTAATGATGTTGTGTCCATCCATCTGAGAAAAATGGTTTTGCAGCTATAATGGGTAGCTATGATGGGGACATTATGTGAGAAAAAGTTTGTACCTATTCCATGATTCATAGAAAAGTACACCTTCTAATTGAGAGAAAATGAAAATTTTACCTCTAAACTCTGATGTCTTCTGATAGGAATAAAATTTTCCTATAAATTTGTTGACAACTTCCTCCAAAGTCATCAGGGAACCTGAAGAAAGTGATATTAATCACGCATTTACCCTTTCTTTAGGGTATAAGGGAAGCACCTCATTTTGAGTTAATCTTCAATGAGTGCAACGAGGGGGTATGTTTGGAATTTAGAATAAAATTCTCTAATGAAAGATAGTATGTCTTCATTAGGAAATCTATGAAAAGATGGAAGCATGAAAAATTAATATTTCATATTTCATAATTCCTTACAGCCTCATCCAGATGGATAGAGACAATTACATTACAACTTATTGGCCTAACAAACTTCTTTATTATGGTCTCCCTACGTAGTTGGTTTACTCCCATGTTTAATAGTTCATGTATAGGGTCAATGTGAGGTTGAGAAAGTTATTCAATAAAAGTTTGTTTAAAGTTTAGACTTTTTAACAGTTAAGAATATCTACTTATATTATTATTCAAAGCTGTCAGAGCGTACCCTAAGGATCTCATTCCTCGCATATACTAAAAAAACAATTAATTGCAATTGTCAATTTGAAAAATAAAAATATAAAATAAATTCAAAAAATTACAAAACAATACATGTTCACACACAAAAATAATAAACATAGAGCAAAGTATAATAGAATAATAAAATTTATACACATGTTAGTAGAATAAATTATACATGAATTAATTTACTTCACAAAAGTTAAACAAAAATTGAAAAGAAATAAAATAATAAAATAAAGAAAAGAAAAATTAAAAATTAAAAATAAATAATAAATAATTGTTAAAAGAAAAGAAAAGAAAATTAATTTTTTTATTTTAAATGAGAGAAAATTTAAAATTTTTAAATATCAAAAATTTATTAAACTATATATTTTAACATAAAAATCATAATATTTACAACATAAAAAGTTTTTCAGATTTTGATAATAACAATTTAAAAATTCTATTCCAATCCGTCAACGGTGCCTAAAGCTTAGTGCATAAAATTATTATATACAAATTTTGTATGATTTATAAAATAGCTCGCAAGTACACGAATCACTTATTAAAAATTATAAGTATACTTCCAATGTCGGTTTAAAGAGGAATCATGTGGTTTTGAAATAATTCAAAAAATTCTTAAAAACAAAATTAAAAACCTAAATATCATGCCATGATTGTTTTTGTTTAGTATCTAAAATATTGACATAAAAATAAAGATATATTCACAGAACATTTAGGCAATTAAAAATTTATGATGCAGTGAAGAATTTATGGAATATATTTTAGTTAATCATACTTGTTTAAAATTAAGTAGATTATTAAAGATATAAATTAAGATTATTGATTCTTTTTTATAATAATAAAATATCATGAGATAGGGATCAAAATTCATTTGTTAATAATAAATCAATTAACATCCTAATGTCGGGATAACCAATTGATTAATTATTAAATTCTAATTTATTTCTAAGGAATTAATAAATTATCTAATTACTTCCTAAGGTCGGGCATGTAAGTTAAGCTTTCATTTAAAATGTCAAAGTGGGGTTTATGATTTAAGTATCTAAAATTAACTTTCAAATTTTAAAACTATTATAATGGATATGTTATCAATATATCTTCAATAATAACCTTATAGAAATCTTTCAAATATAGTTCACTCTAGCTATACATTTGATATAGATCAAAATATCTAAGAGTGCTACTCTAAATTAGATTCATATAATTTAAATCCTAAATCCAACTCTCTTATTTATTATAAAAAATACTTAATCAATATATTTTCATTTACAAACTTTGTTTTAATCTTGATGAATAAATAAAACTTAATTCATTTAAAAAAATGTTTAATCTACTTTAATATTTCACAACTATAACAACATTACTATATCCCATATTATTTATAACTAGATATGCATAGTTTAATAAATGATTAATAAATTAAACATATATCATGTAAAAATACTTAGAGATAATCTGAAAAGAATATATTTACATATATTGCAAAATAATTCTTTAGAATTGCTTCTATTTTTGAAAATCTCCAAATAGAATTGATGCGATATTTATTGAATTGAAACTAAAAACTATTACACAAACTAAATTTTTTCAACTCTCAAATGAGAAAAGAAATTTAAACTAATAAAAGAAAAGCTTAAGAAAGTTAAGAAATATTAAGGATGAGGAGATTATTGAATTATTGAATGATTTTTTTAATAGAAATAGGGTTTTAGTTATATGGTAAAGAAAGGAGAAAAATGTAAAAAAATTAACTTAGTGTCGCAGATTACAACTTTTTCATGCTACGACACATACAATTTGTACATGGTTTTGGGAACAACCCACTTTACTCGTGTCATGGCACATAATATTTTCATGTCATGGCCCACATTATATTTGGGACACATTTGATTTTTCCCTTTTGCCTCTTACCGCTCATAATAATTTCATGCCGCGGCACACTTCAAACTACATCACTTTAAAGCCCTAAATTTCTTGCATTTCCTTTTTCCAACTTTAAAACATATATAATTTACAAATTATTTATTTTAATCTTTCAAGTTGTAATGGAATGCTTCTAGTTGATTTATTTTAATACAAGAAATATTGAAAAAAATAACAAAATATACTCGTAATTTTGAAAATATAGACTTGCATAAAATGATTGTTAAACAAGAAAATAAAAATCTATATAATCACTTAACATGTATAATCATTATATATTAAGTGCTTTTGAGCACTTATGAAGTCCTTACACATAAAGAAAATCCTTGAGCTTAGGATTCCAGTAGCACTGATATATCATTTACCATAAATTAGTAACAGATCCATAATTAGTGAGATTCAGCGTAGTGAAGAAGGACTTATCCCAGTCACATTTTGGGAGCACCCATTGTCAAAATACCAATAAGTAGATGCTTGAGCCTTTTGGGTAGTATGGACCACATTACAATTGATATTTTGGTTAGTGGTATTACTAAAAGAAGACTTAAACTCATTGAAAATCAATATTGCTTCATTCTATAAAGCCATGGCTTTATTAGTCAAGGTGTTAAGCATAATTAACAATTATTCTATATGAATTTACATATCCATATCATGGTTGGAAAAATATTTAAGAGAGTTAGAGGAAGAAAAGTAACCAGCATTGCCAAAAATAGGAGAAATAGACAAGTTTTGTGCACTTAACACATCAAAAGTGGGCTCATTGTTGGAAATCTCAATAGCAAGAGAAGATTTTTGAACAACAACTATGGTAGTGGTGGAAGCATATGTATCACTAAGCTTTAAAACCTTATCAAAACATGTGTCTCCAATGGATCATGTTTGACTAACTTCATAAAATTCTTTAATCTTTCTCTCAAATTTGTACTTTTAAAGGTGAAGGTTTTCAGTCATTTCTTGTTTTTCTAGTAGACAAGATTCAAGTTATTTAACTCTTACAATATTGATGCCAGTATGCGCTTGAAGCTTAGTTAGTTCCATATCATAGTCTTCCAAAAAGGACTCAAGGATAGCCATTTCATCTTCCAAGATGCAAACAACATCTAAATTACAAGATGAGGACTCTGAAGTACGTTGAACTATGTGGGCTTCAAATCTCTATCCTAAACTGAATTTTCAAGCTCACTTATAAGAGCAAGACACTTCTCATTATCACGGAGGAGAATTTGATGAGACTTAATATGGTTGTCCAACTTTAACTTTAGGTTGTTCACTTCCTTTTCACCATCCAATGTGAGATTGAATAGTTGATTAGAGAGGTCCAAATGCTCCTTATCCTTTTCTATAAAATTATTATGGATCTTGAACATAACTTTCTTCAGCTTGAGATTATCATACACAAATTGGTCTTAAGATTCTTGAAGTGAAAAATTATCATTATCACTAGCATAAGTCTAAAGAGAAGAGCTAGAATGGACAATCTCTGAGTGATAAGCTATTAGAGTAGAGCAATCAGGAGTAATAACCTCTATCTTTTTTAGAGCAGAAACACCTGTCTAAAGAGAGCATCAATTATTTTTATTTTCCAAGAAGTCCCAAGCTTTCTTGGCAGTAATAAACTAAGAAATTAGATATGATTCTTCTACAATAAGGGAGCTGATGAGAAGACGTAACTCTTGACAATTTAAATTGCTAAGATGAAGCTCCTCTTTGTTCCAAACAGTAATAGACTTAGGTTCAACAACATCAATCTTAGTAACATGTATAGGGCACATCCAATCATCCTAAATTAAGGACCAAACATCATTGTTTGTAGATCTCAAGTAGGAACTCATTTGAGATCTCCAGTAAAAATAATACAACCCATTGAACAGAAGTGGTCCACCGACCAAACCTTCCATATCATCCATAATAAGAGATTTAATAGAATTAAATACATAGAGAAATGGGAAAGGATCAACATCGAAAAGGTTAAACCCAAAAAGGATGTACCCACTGTGAAACAAAATAAAAGAGTCTATGACCAAGGTATACAACTAGGGTAAGGAGATATAGAATCCTAAAGGACTTTTCCCCTCAAGTAGTGGAAAAAATATAATAGCATATAAAAGATCTCAAGTAACTAGTTACAAAATTCACAAAAAAATATAATCATGGGTTGCATTGAAAGAAACATTAGATGCAAAACAAAATTAAACAGTTTTCCAATCAGAGTCTTAATCCTATATGTATTAACGTACAATATCAAAACTCAGATTGTACTTACAACATAGTGGATCATTCAAACATAATCAAGTAAAAAGGGTAAACCCACATTGAACTCCTATCTATATGGTAACATGCTTGGGGTTACTTATGGCAACCACTTTGAAGCAAATAATTCACTAATTAATAAAACAATTATAACTTTGACATAAATAAAACCACCAATACCTCTATCAAAAGGACCTTCATATGAGCTTCCTTTTACTACCCTTATTTTCTACCTTTGAAATGAATTGGTCCTGCATATGAACAAGACTCTCTTCCACAATAAACACCACTCAATTTTGTATGATCCATAATCAAATATCAGTTAAGTGTGTAGTATGAACAATCAAACATAAGAACCATTCTTAACCATGAACAACCACTTATCTCCATTGGAAACATATTCAATCACGAACCAAAATCATCTACGTTAAGCACGATGTCAATCATGTATTGTACATAGGTAATAGTATAAGAACTCAAATAGTTCAGCTCAAACTACTCTCATAGACTATCTCATAAATTTTGTAAAATAGTCACCTATATTGTTTTATGCTCACACAAATGTATCACAATTACCAAAACACTTTCAAGATAAATAGTGAAGATGGAAGTAGAAATGATAAAAAATTTGGTAGAGTTTTAGCAGGTTTCTCAAATTAATTGCAACATTAATATGGGGTATTTATAGACAACCACCAATGGCCAAAAACTCTTGTCGTAACCTCACCATGGTCCTTACCGACCACCTCATCATGGGTCTAACTAGGGGGTTTGAAAAAGACCTTATAAAGGTGTATAAAAATCTCATTTTTTTATCCAAAAATTATCGAGTAATTTTACATAAATTCCTACACCCAAACCAAAATGATAACTACCACACATGGCCAAGCATGCATACTAAACAAATAACCCATAGCCTGTGAAAACATACTTTAAATCATAGTGTTCCTTACTAAGTGTGTGTATGCATTATTGATTTGTACTAACCAACCTTATATAGAGGAAGACATAACATTGAGTAAAATAAATAGATTCTATGTTTTGCACATGAAAAGCCCATATACAAACACAATGTACAATAGGACTTACAATTTTATTTTATCTTTTTAATTTATTTTTGTTTTATTTTTATCCACCTATGCTAGAAATTAATTCATTTTTAGTGTTGAATTTTAGGAGAACAAGAACTCACCTGGATACAACATATCCTACATATAATGAATTCCATGTACCTTACTTTGAAACATAAGAAGACAATTGGGAGCACATTAATGCTATGGGTGGATTTGAAAGCTAGAGTCTTAGGTATGATCTATATTCTAACAATTATAATACAGGATGGTAGGATCATTAATACCCAAGCTACTCATATAGAGATCCAGCAAAGAAGTTCAATATTACACCTAAATTCACATTCGCAATGCTACAACAAACTCCAAGCACTAATAGCAAGTCTATTGAGGATTTAGTGTATTTCTTAGTCAATAAAAATCTAAATTTTTAGCAAGACACCTATACTACTTTCAAAAATATTATGACTTAGATTGGCCAACTAGTAACAGTTATGGAAAGACTAGAAGAATAGGCAGTTAGCGATCTTTCCTCTCAAATGATTGCTAAGAAATTAGAGACTAGTAATTCCATTACTTTGGAGAGTGGCAAGTAATTAAAGAAGTCTCAAAGAGTCCCTAAGAATGATATACTTGAATAAGAGAGTAATGATGAGGAAAAAACCATCACCTTCAAGAATTGGATGTGGCACTAGAGGTAGTACCTGAACCTTCATTTTCTACTAATGAGTATGCTTTATCTTTTTCCAATAGGTTCAATTATTTAATGAAATAAAATCATGAAAGGAAATTTTGGAGACCTTTCTCCAAGTGCACATCCATATACCACTTATGGAAGATATTAAATAGTTGCTTTGGTACGAAAAGTAGCGTAAGTAAATTTTTATCACCACTTTGTGCCTCATTAAAATTGTTTTTCTCTTGGTAAAAATACTTCCTCAATGTAAGATTAAGGGCTTAATTAAAATTTTATAAGATAAGTGATAATTATTTGATTGGGTCTTTTTTAGTTGGTCATAAATAAATTAATTGGTATACTTATGGAGTTTAAACTTATATACAATTTTGAGTAAATATCAATATTTCATTATATGTGTTAGTGTGTTTTGTATATTTTTATTTCTTTTTTAAATAAAAAATAATTAAAATTTGAGCAAAAATGTTTGTAACTTATTTGTGTGCTTATTTATGGGTAAATGTGTTTATTTTTTTGTGTGATGTTTAAAATAAAGATAAAATAAAACTAAAACTAATTAACTTAGAAAGGGGTGCATAGGCTATTTTCAATTTTTATTAATTTATAATTAAATAACATAAACAAAGTAGTCAGGCATGGAATCATGTGTGAGAATAAAGCGCAAAAATGAAAGAATAACACAATATATTTAGGTGAAAACCACGTAGGCTACAACCATGACCGAAGAGGAAAACCACCGGTCCATTGGACCACCTAACTTTTCACTATGAAAACCAATTATTCAAGTACAAACTCGTTGTTATGCTACCCTCCCTAGGATATTGTCCTAATGTACTTTACTTAGGAGTCCCTACTCTTTTTTCACAGTTATGAGCAATATCCAAACCAACATTTTGATAAGCTTTTCTCCATTTAGATACGTTCATGAATCAACTATAAAAGGGTTATCATAAAAATATAAGTGTCCATGTGTGTTCTAGAACAAATTTAATAACGAATAACCCTAAATAGATTATTTAATAATTATATCAGATAAATACAAATCAACTATCAACTCTAGAATAATCAATTTAAACAAAAGTTCATTAATGACTTGTTTAAAGATTAATAATAAAACCAAATAATTATGATATGACATATACGATTATTTGATCTAACAATTGAAGAACAAAAATAACGAAGAAGCTATAAGAAAATATGATTAAAATATCATAAACTAATTAGGCTTATTAATCAATCAAACACAACCACCAATATTTGATATATTAACCAAATATAGAAGCCTAAAGAATTATATTCTTATATTTGCAAAACAAGAGAGAGAGATTAAGAAGAAGAGAATAATGCTCTTGTGTGATTAATTGTAACAATAAGTATTGGATTTTATTTATAAGAAAAATTAAAATCCTTAATTCTATATAATTGATAAATATCTTTTCTATTACAAATAGGATTAGTAATACTTATTAATCAAGAAGACTCTTATTTAAAGAAGAATTATTTTAACGTAGACTTATTAATCAAGAAAACTCTTATTTAAAGAAGAGTTCTTTTTAAATGTAGATTTTAGCGATTCTTTAGGCTATATCTTATCTAATATTTTAGCATATATCTTATTCTATATTTTAGCCTATATCTTATCCTACATTTTAGCCTAAAATTTAGGATATATATTCAAAACAATGAAACACATTAAAGAATAGGCTAAGTGGTAATTTCAAAAATTGATTCGCGTTGAAATAAATATTTTAGTAGCAAAAATAATTTCATATTTATGAATATATGCTATTAAATTCATAAGTGCAATCATATGTGCCATAGTTCTAATAGATATACCTAAAGTACGACTATCCAAAATTCTGACATTTTTTTTACATTGCTTGATATACTTGATAGCGAGCTTAAAAAAAGTTTACAAACAAATATTTTGTCCAAGAAAATAGCCAACACTTTTAATCCTTACAATTTTTTTTATGAAATTTTTACATTTAGAAAGAGTTTAGCTCCAATGTACTTTTTCATACATGTTTCACCATTGGTCTTACTTGTAAAATTTCTCCTACATGTTTTGTCCTTTTCATATGTCAAAAAGGGAGAAAGCGATTTAGCAATTCACATTAGTGTTTCATATCCACATGCACACATACTCTCATTATTCTTATAGGGAGAGAATTCATTTAGAGGTTATATTCTCATGTTTTGATATTATTTTGATGTGAATGTAACTTCAAATTACTCTTTTAGTATTTGAACTAATAAATAATGAGGCTTTTAGGCCAAGCTATGGTGTTTTGTCTATGTGATTTTAATTAGATACAAACTTTTCAAGGTATATCAAAGCTTTCTTTATCGGAGTATAGGATATGTAATTCCTATAGTCCTTTGTATTTTGTTGGCTTCCTGTGTAAAAATGAAGTCTATTTATTTTACTTAGTATATTTATCTTCCTCTATATAAGGTTTTTTACTAATGATCATTAATGCATACACATATAATTAGGTATACTTTGTATGTGAACAAATTTACATATACCATAAGGTTGGTTTTCAAATTGTACATCCTAGGTTGAGAATTGTAGTTTTTAATGAAAGAGCCTATGTACAAGTCAACATTGTTTGTTTCATTTTGGGTATGGGTATTTATGAAAATTACATGGTAATTTTGGAAACAAAAATTTGAATTTTTGGCACCTCAATGAGGCCTAGTTTGGACCCTTTGCCGAATCCCTCACTTGACCCCAACGAGGTAGTTGATGAGGACCATTTTCTTCTTGTTTCTTATCCAGAAAATTGTAGTGAAGCTCTGTCAAATTGACATCTGATTTTCTATTTATAGATCATTATTCCTTGAATGTTGTTAAGTATTAGTGATTTATGAATGTGTGATAAAAATTGTGCTCTTTAGTGGTGAGTACTCGAAGTGATGTTTATAGGTGGGTTTCATGTGAAGAACATGTATAGTTGTGAGCTATGTGTCAATTGGTAGTTTCTAGGATACAACTTTTTACATGTGAGAAGCATGTATGACTATGAGCAGTGTGTAAGCTGGTAGTTTCTAAGATGTAAGATTTTCATAGGAAAGAAGCCCATCTGGTAGTGTGCCATGTGTTTGGTTGAGTGTTAGTGGTATGTAGTTGAATGTGTTTCACATGATAGTTGGTGGTTCATGGTTAAGTGTAGTTTCCACGATTGTGTGTTCACATGCTATTTGACTTTATTGATCTTTAGTAATTGATCATATTACATCGAGTGGGATTAGCTATGGAGGAAAACTGGGTTTGTGTGTCAAACTAATTCGTTAGGGAGGAAGCAAGCAAGTGCAGTAATAGGAAGTTAGGATAGAGGTCTTGATTTATAGAGGTAATTATGGTTTTATTTTTGTTAGTGTTGTATTTGTTTATTATTTTTAGTGGATTTTTTGTTATTGAGTGGTTGCCATAAGCAGCCTAAGGATGTTACCACATAGGCAGAGGTTCCATATGGGTTTATATCATTATATCTAGTATTGTGTATGCTCTATTATTTGGCTAGTACGATATTTATGTTATTACATACTTAGGTTTAATCTCTATTTAGAAAGCTTTTAATGTTTATTGCTTTCTTTTTGAATACTAATAATATATATACTATTTAATATGTCTACGATTATTGTTTACTTGTTTCATTGATTTTTTTTAAGTGTCTTACTATTGTTTCAAGTTATAGATAAGTCCTTAAGGAGTTAGTAAATCCTTACCCGGCTAGTGTAATAAGTATCAAACTCTTCATTAATATTTTTTATGTTATGTATGATTCCATACTGTTAGAGTACAATCATCATTTACTGAATATGCTCCCATATATGAGGTCTTGAAGTGATTGAAAATCCTTTATATCTTTTCACTATGTATGATTGCTTCACATACAATGTAATGTTTGCTATTTTTTTGCATGCTGCTTGATTGGACAAATGCCTATGAGGAAAACTGTCACTAGTATGTTTACCATAATTTGTTCTTTCTTACTACTAGTTGCTTTTGTTATGTGATGAATTGAGCATGTTATTTTTTACTTTGATTATGTTATTTGTTAAGTTGGAATAGAGCTCATGAAAAGATTTCATGGGCTGGCATTACCACCAATCACCTAAGTCCCAATTACCTATTTGGGTCAGAAGAAAATTCACATTTATGCAATTGTTTCTACATATGAAATGTTTAGTTGGTCTCAAAATGGGTCACCATTATTTAAGCTTAAATGCCTAGGTGCTCGATCCTAAAGCTTTATTTACACACAAACATACCTTGTATGTTTGTACCCTGTCTCTCGCAGTATGGCTAGCTATTGTTGTTATGTGATGTGTTTCATCTCCATCAACATTTTTTGTTTACATGTTCCCTATTTTTATGCTCATGCATATCTCTTTCTCACTACTTCTTTGTCTTGCATAGTATGCTGATTATCTTATTTGGTATTATACCTAATTGTTTGATTATTTACTAGTATTCCTCTCTACTAGTTTCTTTGACATGCTCTTTGTATGTGTTTGCCTTGCTTATTGCTTGCTTCTTCTTCTATGGATTTATGAATGAGAATAATTTCATATGTTCTCACCATGTAGTGTCAAAGTATTAGGATTTTTCTTCATATAGTCTTGTCATTCATATGCCATGTCATACAGATTACATCTTCTCTATTTTGCTAGGTTATTCTTTCTTATACCTAGTATGTTAAGTGTTGGTTATCTATTTGTCTTCTATTATGTATCGTTCATATTTTTCCTACTCTTCCTTCTCTTGTGCTTTAGTTTTCTGTTTAGAGAAAAATGAGGTATGTTACAAGCTTAAGTACATAATTGTTTCTCTGTACTGTGCTTGTTGGGGCTTACCATGTGCATCTATTTATCATATAGATTATTTATTTGTCTATGAGACTCTTAACTTACATGCATTACTATGATTAGACAAGTGTGTTTAGCTGGCATTCTTGGTGTTTGTGGTATTGACTCTATCTACGCATGTCTCTTGTTTCGGTGTTGCACCCTGATCCTTTCTCTTATGCTTAGATGTTTTAATAACATCCATTATATATTTTCTCTCTCAAGAGTGTTTCTTACTAGCTAGTTAGTTTCTTCATTATCTTGACTAGCGATGATGTGAGTGTTGCCAATGATCTCTTTTGAGGCAACAATGTGTAGTTTGTCGTTGATGATCTCTCTGGAGGCAACACTGTACAGTTTATGCTGAAGATCTCTCTTAAGGTACATTTTTGTCTTTTTGGCCTATGATCTCCTTTGAGGCCATCCTTGTTATCTCACTTGCTTGTTGATGTTATGTTTCTTAAGATTGATGGTTTTACTCTCTACTATCATATTTCTCTTTTGTGATTTTTTCTTAACATGTTTAATATACTTCCATACTTCTATATTATTTGTTTTCTACCGTGTAGATACTTTTTGTTTTGTGGGAGGTTTGAGAGTGTAGGATGTATAAACAAATTTTTTGACTCACTTGCTTACATTTAGGGGAAAAGATGTGTGTCAATTACATGATGTCAAGGGGAGTGTTGTGTTTGTTTTACATCCTTTGTGTTTATCTTGTATATGATTTTTTTTGTTATATTGCTAAGTTCTTTTGATGCTTCCTTCTTCTTCTTTAAATCACTTTATATAAACTATACACAAATACGATTGTTAGTTTGATATGTTGCATGCATAGTAGTGATTATCTTATTTTCCATGTCATCTTATATGTTTACTAGTATTCATATTTTGTGGTAATTTATTGCCTATTTCTTACATGTAGTTGTTTGCCTGGTATTTATTGTTGAAATGCACAACATATGCTTTCTTTAGTAGACTGGGATGTCTTTATTTGTGTGTGTGTATACTATGGGGTGAGGTTGTATAATTGAATCCACCCAAGTGTCGTTAAGGGAAGATAGTTGAGTCACTAGGAGTGTGTCAACTTGGAAGATAGTTAACTTATAGTTAACCTTTTCTTATGGATTCCTTGACACATTTATGTGGCATTAGTGCTTATCATTAGAAGAAGATAGTTGAGCGATTAAGAGTGTGTCAAATTAGAAGATAGTTGGACTCTTAGTCAACTTCTTATGAATTTGTTGACACATTTATGTGGCATTGGTGTTTGACTGCTCATCCTATCGATGTTTTTGTAAACATATTGCAAAGTCCCTTATACCCTCCCACAACATGTAAAGATGTAGGGCTTTGTGCTATGTATCACTTTTGGGAGATGTTTTTATGTCTACACTTCTCTTGGTTTTCCTCTGTATTCATTTTTCTATTTGTTGAATGTATTACCTTGATATTGCCTCGGTGTTGTTCCTTGTCTATTTCATATGACTATATGTATTGCTCCTTAATGTGTTGGCTCTAATATTCTTTGCTATATTGCATAAGTGTTAGGATTATTGTATTTATGTTTGACTTCTCTCTTTCATATATGGGCGTGGTATATTTCATATCGTGTATGCTTGCTTTGACTTTCCATGTCAAAAAAATGGAGAAGTGTGCACAACTTGTGTTTGTTTGTGCATTGTGTTTGTTTGTTAACATTCATTTTGTTGTAGGGGATAGTGCATGTAGTTTGCACTGTATCTAAGTTTCTTGATATGCATACACTTAGGGGGAGTTTTCATATTTATGTCACATGATTGCATTTGTTTGTGCTATATGTTGAGTGATCTTAGCCTATCATGATTCGCTAGTGTAAGGGCGACTTGGTACATTCATAGGGTATGTGTTTGTTTTATGTTTGTAGGTTACATATGTAGATTGAATTCATCGAGCTTCAAACTTGCTATGTGTATATGTGTGTTGAGACTATTATGTTTTAGACTAACCGAGGGTGGATGAGTTGATCCAAGAAGATGGATGAAAGGAATAAGATGGATGCACTTAGTTTAGGTGTATTTTTGGGTTATGGGGTATGCCATGTTTTTTTCATAGGAACAAACATATTTAGGTCATCTTTATGAACCTCTCATATTTGATGTATGTTTGTACTTAGTTGTGTAGTGTTTTGACACGGAAAACCAAAAAGGGAGATTGTAACTCTTTTAGTCCTTTGTGTTTTGGCTTCCCATGTGCAAAACACAATGTTTGTTTTACTTAGTGTATTTTTCTTACTTTGTGTAAGATCGTTTAATGATAATCAATAATGCACATATGTACATAATTAGGTATACTTTGGATGCGAGCATGTTGACACACACCACGGGGTTATCGCTCATGTTTTTGTTTCGTTTCAAGTGCGAGTAGTTATGAAAATTACCTAGTAATTTTGGAATCAAAAATTTGGATTTTTTGGCACCTCTATGAGGTATTCATCAAACCCCTCATGGGATCATGATGAGGTGGTCAATGAGGTTGGCCATCATGCTTGGCTGGGTTCTATAAATACCCCTCTCTCTTCTTGTTTCTTATCCAAAAAAATCATAGCAGAGCTCTTTCAAATTGCCATTTCATTTTTTTTATCACTATTACCTTAAGTGTTGTATGGTATTAGTGATTCATGTCTATGTGAACAAAATTGTGCAATTGAGTAGTGAATACTCGAAGTAGTGTTTGCAAGTGGGTTTCATAGCTAGTAGTTGCTAGTATACAAATTTTTATATGTGAGGAACTTATGTCGCTATAAGCTGTGTGTCAATTGGTAGTTGCTAAGATGCAACATTTTCATAAGAGAGGAGCCCATATGGTAGTAAGCTATATGTTTGGCTGAGTATTAATGGTATATAGTTGAATGTGTTTCCCACGTTGGTAGTTGGTGGTTTGTGGTTAAGGTAGTTTTCACCATTGTTTGTTCACATTCTATTTCATGTTACTGAACTTCAGTTACTGATCGTACTACATCAAGTGGTACTAACTTTGGAGGAAATCCATGTTTGCGTATCAAATCAAGTCATTACGAAGGTAGCAAGTGAGGGCAATAATGGGAAGTTAGGATGAAGGTCCTGATTAATAAAGGTAATTATGGTTTTATTTTGATTAGTGTTGTAATTTTTAATAGTTTTAATAGATTGTTTGCTACTGAGTGGTTGTCATAAGAAACCCTAGGTTATTGCTACATAGGTAGGGGTTCTATGTGAGTTTATCTCATTATATCTGGTGTTGTGTATGCTCTATTGTTTAGCTAGTACAATCTGAGTTTAAATTGTGTATAATTCTACATACTGAGAGTTAAACTCTGATTAGAAAGATTTTAATAATCATTGCTTGCTTTCTGAATACCAATAACAAGTCCTTAAGAGTCAACATCCCCTTTAACCTCTTATGTTAGTATAATTTGAGTTTCTATCATATATATGCATACATACTAGATATAAACTGTGATTAGAAAGCTTATTTGTTTTGTCAGTTACATACTTTATTTCCTTTATGGTAGCATGCTTATAGCTTTTCTTTATTACTTTTGCTATATTAAAGTAATTTGCATGCTTCTCGATTAATTTATATTACTTCTTTTTCATCTACATGTAAGTTTGGTGTGTCTTTAAGGAATTAGTATCTCTTTGCACTAGTAGTGTACCCATGTCAAATTCTTTGTTATGATTTTCTATATTATGTATGATTGCATACTTTGAGAGTACAATCATCATTTACCGAATATGTTATCATATATAAGGTCTTGAAGTGATTGTAAATCCTTTATAGCTTTTTAGAATGTATGATTATTAAGAATTCCATATGTAAGAACAATTATATGAAGGTTAATTGTTCTTCTAATTCAAATAGGTAACCAAGAACTAGATGAGGGGTAAAGATGTCAACCAATGTAATCTTTCTGTAAGCTCTATACAAATTCAGCTATTGGCCTCACAAACGTGAGTTAAACAAATAACTGAGTAGAAGTACAAATAAACATACTCAATTCAACACATAATAAAATTTACCAACAGTAAGGATGAACAAATTATGGTAAACACACTAGTGATGGTATGCCTCAAAGGCTTCTATCTAGGCTAGCAGCATGCATAAACATTGGAAGCATCACATAGCAAGCGAAAAGTCATACATACTGAAAGGCTATAAAGGATTTTCAATCACTTCAAGACCTTATATGTGGGAACATATTTAGAAATTATGATTGTACTCTCACAACATGCAATCAAAACAAAGTATAGCTTATCAACATGAAGAGTTTGATATCTGGTACACAGCCAGAGTAAAGAGATATTGACTCTTTAGACACTTACACTAAATTCAGATATAGTTAAAAGGAAAAGGCAATATAAATTAATCAGGAAGCAAACAAATTAACTTAATACAATAAAAGTAATGAATAGAAAGCTATAGGTATACAACTTATAACTATATGAAAATAGAGTTATTAGTGCCCCTTTTATTTAATATTTACTTTTTTATTTAATAAATAGCATTTTTATGGCTAAAAAAATTAAAATATAAACTATTTAGTGAAAAAGGGTGAAATTTAGTTTTTGAAATTTTTTGGGATTTTTTTAGAATTTTTTTATGAATTTTTAACACAGGTCCAATCAAAAGCTACCACATGGCATGCCACGCAAGTTGAGGAGCTGACTAGGCAAGCCACGCGGATGCCATACAAGCATGGAGAGCGAATCATGTTGCACCTCATGTGAAGAGGACGAAACACTCGCCACGTGTAAGCATGGCTTTCAATCTGAGTTTGAAAATCGGTCAACGCGTTATGCCACGTGTCACCACGCCATTACTCCATGCGTTCCACCCTTGCACCATACCATTCGTTCACGGAATCACATCGTGCCACGTGTTGTTGACTCCGCGAATGTTGACTATGATCGGTCTCTCCTCCCATGCGTCGCTCCCTGATTCGCCCAATGAATTTTTGATGCCATGTGTCACGTTGTGATTGGCTAAAACTATCATTTTTGCTTGTTTTGATCGTAGCCCTTAATTTGAAGTTGATCGGATAGTCTAGATCACCCCTGAGCTTTATTTAAGCCCCTAATTAGCCTTTATTAGCATAATTTTAGTCAATTTTTAGAGCTAAAAAGAGGGAAAATACAAAAAAATTAAAGAGACGACACAATTTTAATGTAGATTCAAGAAGAGATTAATTCTACAATTAAAGAGATTGATTATTTTTCTTCTCATACTATTTTCTTTATCAATTTTATGTCTTTTTTTATGAAAAATATGAGCTTTATGAATAGAATTATGTGTTATTAATTTATTAATCTAGGGTTTTTATGAACCCAATTTTCATAGTGTGATGATTTAATTTTTTACCCCAATTATAATTATAATTTAATTATATCATTTAATCTAATTTGTATGCTATTAATTGTTTGGCGAACAATTTTTTTATAGAGGCAATTAAATAGATTTGAGAGAATTATTTAATTGTTTGTCTTAATTAAATAACATGCATAGTTTCTAGGCAGAGATGTATGGTTCTTATGTATGTGATCCATAATTGATGAACTTAATGAGTAGTATGCAATTTAATTGGCATGAGAGTGTGATTAAATTAATTATTATATGCTATATATTTTACTTGAGAGAGGAATACATGCTAGATTAGATTAAATTGATCATCTAATTAATTGATAATTATATTAAGAGGATTTTAGCGATTCGCATGTTTATAAAACTAGGGAATTAAGTATTCCTAAATATTTTCTGATAAATCTTTGTAGTTATAAAATCTGATTTAATTAATTATTGTTATTTTACTTTTAGTTATTTTAATTTTTTTTCCTTAAAATATAAAAATACCAAAAAAAATTGATTTTTATTATTTTTAGTTTTAAAAATTATTTTATAATAAAATAATCTCTGTGGGAACGATCTTTACTTATCATGATATTACTTGTTACGATACGTATACTTGCGTATTCATTGCACATACAATTTGTGTTGCGATCAACAATACAGAAAGGAAAGAAAGCATGAGATAATAAATAACAAATATGTTTTCTAATTAGAATTTACATCTAGTATATTAGTACGTACACGATAGAAACTTAGATTATACTAACACATAATCTAATCATTCAAAGATCTAAGACCTATTACATAATAAGGTTAGGGAGATATTGTTCCTTAAGGACTCATCCCAAATACTCAAACAATTGAAAGAAAAACCCTTGATAGAAAACAATGAATGCATTAATCACATATAGCCAAAAATAAGTAGGAGATAAATTATATGAAATTTAGAAAACAAGCAATAAACAATAAAAGTTTTCTAATAAGATCTTACACTTCAATATCTTAGTTGATTTTTAATTTATGCACTTATTATTTATTAACTATTGTACGTATTACCGTACTCTGATGATAATTTTTAATTTTAGGTTTATTTGGTTATATTTTGATTTTTTAGAAAATATAATATATGGGGTTAGAAGATAAATGAGTATCTAAATAAAAAAATTATAATCATACTATGATATCATTTTAATGTTGGAAGATATCAAAATGGAAGCAAAGAATTAAAGAACAATGAAGAAAGAAAAAGAATTGGAGTTTAGAGGATAAACTAAATAACACATTGTTATCAAAACTTCATTCATAATATCAAAATATTCAGTATTATACCAAAAACATAAATAAGAAATATATGTATATGTATATGCTAACATTTACTAATGAAACTTATGTCAATTAAAATGAATTAATAAGCTTATATAGAGGGTGATTTGAGATTGTAATCAATTTTACATATATCGCTTTGCATCGTCATTTTTTTCAACGTGAGTTTACCTTTTTGCCTTTCAGTAACTTGAATTTTTTTGTTCCAATTTCTAGTTAAATGTTGGTCGGTTCTCTCTCCTCCCCTCACACCCTCTATGTCCCACTCTTTCCTCGTCGATCTCCATCTTCTATACTCAATTTCCTCCGACGAGGTAGATTATTCCATCACAGTGTCGGCGAGGCCATCGATTCCACCATTACCGAAGAATGTCGGACATGATCCCGAGTGAGCATCATTGAAACAATATAACTGTCTTCGGTAGTGTAACTCAAACTCGTTGGCAACATATAGGCGTGGTATCATCTCTCTCTCATTTTCTTTCTCTCCCTTAATATTTCACTTTCACTCTTTCCCTACATCTCAATACTCGCCAGTGTTCAACTTATTTATCGTGAAATCAATAAGAAATTGTTCTTCGAGTCATTTTTCGTAGTGTTTTTTCTCCGATGAGCTCATCCTTGTTATTTATATGGCTTCTTCAACTTCAACAACGACGCGTTCGCAGTAGTTTCCAATGGAAGCTAAACATCAATTTTCGAAGGAAGAATTGATTCGTTTCTCTGAGTTGTAGAATATGAAGTGTATGAAATGGTTTAGAGTTCATAATATGATGATATCATAGAAAACCTTATAGAAGGATTTGAGCCCCAAAGTTAATTTAGAGGTCTTAAGGTGAAGAATAAAAATGACTTTCTGTTCTGATTTTTTTTTAAAGATTCATTATGGTTGGATAGGGAAAGATTAAATGGTATTACATTATCTCTAATTTAATTTTAACTTTTAACTTTGTATCAAGTTACATTCACCTTTAATTTTATACGTAATATAATATATATATTTATATTTTTGTATTTAATGAATTATATTTACCTATATTTGTATTAAACATGTTGCATTTTTATATATTTTTGTTTGTAACCTATTACATATACATATATTTTTGTACGTAACATTTTACATTCATCGTACGTAACATTTTACATTCATCGTACTTCCAACGATCTATCGAACGTAACATATTATATTTACATATATTTTTTATATAACTTATTATTTCAATTATAGTTTCGTCAACCCACAAGATGTAACCAATTATATTGCCATGTATCTTTATATGTAACTTGTTACTTCCATCTTAATTCATGTGACTTTCAGAATGTAACATGTTTCATTTATCTATATCTTTGTATATAATTTATTATATCTAGGGGTGTGCAAAAAATCTGATCATCCAATCTGATCCAATCTGATGGTTGGATTGGATGAAGATTTTTTCCATCCGTTAAGTGCGGATCGGATGACAGATTTCACTACGATTCATCCGATCCTATCCGATCCGACCGAAATTAATTATATATATATTTATTAAATTTTTTAATGTTTTTTTTAAGTCAAATAATTTTATGTTATAATTTATGTAAAAATTTAAAAATTTTATTTAAAAATATAAAAAATAGAGTTAATTAAATTTATTGGTCGGATTGATCGGATGTCATCCAAATAGTTTACGGATCGAATTGAGCGGATGTAAGAGGTGATCGGATCGGTTGCGGATTAGGATGTTTCAATCCGAACGGATGGTCGGATCGGATGACAATAAAATCAACTGTTTCGATCCGATGAACAACCCTAATTACATCCATTATAGTTTCAGTGACCAATTAGATGTAACCTATTATATCTATATGTATCTTTATATGTAATTAACATTTTACATTCACCATTGTTTCTGTGATCCACTGAATGTAACCTATTAATACATTCATATGTATATTTATATGTAATATGTGATATATATATATATATATATTAAATTTACGATGGGATTGTCAATTATAATTGTCGAAGCTCCGATGAGTCGTCGGTGGATCATGTAAATGAAAAAGAGTCCACATTACAACTTGGGCTCATTTATCTGAATTACTAAGCCCATTGTTGTTAGTGGTACATGTAAATGAAAAGGAGCCCATTTATAAATACAAATACCACACTCGATCCAGAAAATCACCTCGTTACCAACCCCATAGACACCTAATACGTACAACACATACAACTTAAATCATCAATGGAGTTTTGAGATCGATAAGATGCTTAATCTTCTGTCATACAGCTCTTTCACCATAAAAATTGTAATTACTGGGGGAAATATCATTACTTTTCTGAGTTATGAATAGGCATGAAATTTAATTTGTTCAATTTCTCACTACTTCATGTCTTGTAGTACTTGCACAATATGGTGTTACTAGATAAATAAATAAATAAATATTATTACAAAATTCGATCCAAAATGCCCTTACTAAAACCGAACATGTATTGTTAAAAATAAATAATAATAATAATAATAATAATAATAATAATAAACTCTGTACTTGCACATCCACTCTAAAATTGTGGAAATCATGCGAGATTGCTCTAATTAATTTACAGGTCAGAGGAGGCAAAGTTTTAGTAATTGTGTTGGTTATTTTGGAGGATCTTAAATAATTAACAAAATAAAATAATGAAAAATACAAAACCATGACACTAAAAATCCATACATTTTCATAGTATAGAGCTTTAAATTGAAGTTTAGGCTAGTAAAATTGAAGGATTATTAATACGACCCAACAGTATCAAGAACAGAGCAAAAGCCAAAAGCTTGATCATATTTAGTACAAATTAAAATATATTATCACAGTGGAGGACATAATATATATATAGAAAAAACATAGTTTATGGGATTAAAGGAAAGGAATGTTAAGTAAAAATTTAAAAAAAAAAAAAACTACCAGAAGAAGTTATTCAAGTGAGATGGAGATTGAGAGTCTTCGAGATCATCATTGGAAGGAGAGTGTACATGTCTCCCTTCATAAGTTGTAATCACCATTCTTGGATCTTCTGCTAGTCTCTCTACTCGTTTCTTTACCCTACAATTATCCTGTGTACACCGATAATAGCTCCTACAAAAAACACATTCAGACGTAAATTATAGTCATGAGTGATTCTTCTCAACATCGTCACCTTCATTGTATTTATATAAAAAAGTAAATTTAAGTTCTGTAATTAATTTTTTTTAATATCACACTTTAAGTATATAAACATGTTTACTATTAAATTACACATGTTAAGTACATATGCTCTGATGTATGTCCACAAGTATGAGAATACCAATGCCTTTTTCTATCTATATGATGATATTCAATCATTTATATAACATGCATTTTCTTTCTTTGGGCAAATTAAAATAAAGGTTTAGAGTGTTAATACATATTTAAATTATTATTATATCTAATTGCTTAGAGCATACTAATTATTAAATAATATTATATCACGATGATTTATATTACGTATCAAATTTAAGATACATATTATTTTTTAATTATTAAATATTATTCTGGAACCAAATTTCATTTTAGAGTAAAATAGAGTATTAAGTATTTTAGTTGTATCACTCTTAACAAAAGACATGCATATAAATTTATATATATATATATATATTTTTGCATATGTCACGTTATTAAAAAGCCATATTTATGATAAAAAAAATTGTAAGGCTCGTATAAGGAATAGTAATTTGAGGGAGTATTTTTTTAAAGAGAATATATATTTACAATAATGAACATCTCAAACGTCCTTTTTGAGGTGCTCACTTTATAATTAACTAAATAAATACATGCTCAATAAATGCACAATTATACAATAGACCCCATATGTTCCTTTAATTATAATTAGTGATAATAGAGACGTGTTTAATTTACAAATTATTAGCTAGATTGTCAGTAACTAGTGTGTTGGAAGTGACATTTTCTCAGAGTCATCAATATATAGCTTTATTTTACAGAAAAAGTAGTAGTAAAATTGTTAATTTTGTTGAGTTTTGTACCTTGTTCTTTTCGGTATTTTTGTGAGAGTATTCGCACACAGATTTTTGGCCCAATATTGGAATCACCTATATTTCTTTTAAGATCATAGTTTACTATTAATTTTAAATACTTTTCATATTTTAAAAATTTTAAAAATAGATTTATAAACTTTAAAATCATACTATTAGATTCCAAAAATTTTTTAAACTAGATCTCAAATTGTAATTTACAAATATATATTTGAGTAGTTAAATTATGACTTATTTATGAAATTTTAAAAATTTAGGAATTAAATTATAAGATTTAATAGTTTAAAAAATTATGTATAAAATTTTAAAAATTTAAAGACTAAATCTTACTTATTAAAAGTTTGAAGACCTACACAAAAATTTAATTAAAATTTTAAAAATAATGATATATTTTAACATATTTTTTTATAAGAAAATACTCAAATTTTAATAATAAGTTAATTTTATAGAGTTACAAATACAAATACGATAGATTGTACAATCTAAAAAAGTTAACGCTAATAGGTAAATTTTTTTTATAATTATTGTAAACTATTTCTATCATAATATTAAATGAAAAACTTTTATTTATATTAGTAAAAAACTTTAGAGTGGTAATAAATTACCCATATATATCTTATAGCCCATCTATAATCAGTAAAAAATCTAAGAATATGTGCTAACTTAACAATAATGTGTGCTAATAATTTAGTATTCTTCAAAAATTTATAAATCGAATTAGTTAATTTCTAAGTCTTTTTTATTTACTTTCTAGTCTTCATTATTCATATATACAAAATTAATTTTCCCATTTTTTCTTCTTTAGAATTCTCACCATTCGTCAAGCAAGTCAAATTTAATTACTAATATACTAACATTCTTTTAACTTACTTTTTTCCGCCGGTTAATTAATTTCCTTTGTTTTGTGAAAAAAGAAAAAAATGAGTGAGACTATTTTTCAAATACAGTACAGAACATTATTTTTGACTTTTTATCTATGGGAGACAAGTCACATGTATCATTTTGACAAGGCATTTTATACAAAGTTTATTTTTTATTCTAACAATGATTTAGATTTTTAAACTTATATTTGTTACATATTAATAACATATAAGTTTTCTTTTAACACAATAAGAACATGCATTGCATGCACCACATAATGCATCAAATAAGGTATATGTGGTGGGATTCAATAACATCTTCAAAATGTCTAAGGATCATATATAATTTACCATTATGCTATAATACAATATTAAAGTATGTTAATTACAAGATATCATTATTGGTATAGTCTAAAACTTACTTTGAAGTGTAGCTTCACCAAATTCTTTACAAAAAAAAAAAAAAGGTTTGTATTCACTATTATTAACATTTAACTGGTAGAATTTTATTGTGCTATGGTAGTAATTAATTTTTTTAGTTTAAACAAAAATCATGTAAATGTGGGATATAGTGTAAATTCATCACAATTCATAGCCTTATCAACTGAATCGGTAGTGACTTAAGATTTTTGAGTCGAATAAAACTACCCCCATTTTATACAAAAAAATTGCATCTTATTTTTTTTAATTATTTATCATCTGAATTCTCTGACTAATTCTTTAATATTCAATATCTAGGGGTAAGTTTTATAAATTCATTCCTTATTAACAAAGATGAGATCAAATTCCTCTAGATTAATTTGAATAATTAAGCATTTTTACCCATCTGAATTAATTATAGCATATGATTAATGAATTATAAATTAATAATCTTTTTGTTAGACTTGAGTGTAACACTATAATTGATCAATAATCTAAAACAATATTATTTGGTAGCTACACTCTCTTTTCATTGCCAATTTATGTACATCTTTTTGAAACTAATAATTAGTTCTTTTACAGTCACTACTCATTGCTCTCAAAAAAATATTTATTATCAATAGAGTCATGCATATATGCTCAGAACAGACATATTTACCCATCAAGATCTCTTGCACTAAGTCAGTAAAGCCTAATGACAATCATAACAAAGACAATGATGAGATAGAGAAGAAAGAGAGAGTATCAAATTTTAAAAGCACTTCTATATGGTGTACAACTATTGAAAGCTAAAATCCAATATATATGTGAGCAACTTTTGTTTTTTTTTTAAATGTAAATATGAAAAGGGTTAATTAAAAGCAGACAAAGATTTCAAAAAAAAACAAAGATGATGAATTATAATTGTGTAATTACCTGGGATGCTGTGTGTTCTTTACCACTTTCTGTCCGTACTTTCTCCATTTGTAGCCATCATCCAAGACATCCACTTCACTTAGTGTCTTGAAGCAAAATCTTGGTTCTCTTACCTTCCTTCTTGCCTTATTGATCTTCTTCATCTTCATTGTGGAGACCCCAAATTGATGATTATTATGATTGTGATTAAAATGATCTCCACCGTTTGATCTTATCTTGTTGTTCATGCATTGATCATTATTCAGCTCTCCCCATGCCCTACAAAAAAAAGTATATATTTATCAGCATCAATAATATAAATAAATAATTGTATGAAAGAACCAACTTCGAGTGGTAATATAAAGACTTCATGTTATGTAGCTTTGAAGTTGCAGGATTAAGCCCAATTAAAAACGTTCGTGTAACATTTCCCAAGTAAAAAATAATAATTGATACTTCTCAAGTGTGCCAAATTAAGAAATAGCCTGGCTAGCTCAAATCTTTAACAAAAATTCCTTGTTAGAAAATATATAAAGTTAGGTATATATGGGATTTGATTATTTGAGAAATTTAATTTACCAGAGATTTGAAGTTGATCTTTGCAAAGAAAGCAGATGGGGTCCTCCAAAAATATTATCAGAATTAGAAGTAATATTAAGGTGATCATCTTCTTCTTTATGCTTTAAACAAGTAGTCAGAGATGAGAGTAGGGTTTCAGGTGGATGAGATGCAAGTGAAGAAGTTAGAGGAGGAGTAGTAGTAGTATTGAAGGTTTTGACAGATTGATGGCAACCCAATGAAGGAAGGGACGTGTTTGGAGGAAAAGAAAAGAAACCCATCTGTGTATTAGATGTCTCTTGATCTTCAAATATGTTTTGGTTAAGTATTGCTTGTGAAGCTGGTGCCATCTTTGATCAATCTCACACACTCAAAAAATTTGATTTTTGTTTGTGAAGGTTGTAGAAGATTAGCAACAAATAGTAAGATTTGGCTTGTTTTGTATGAAGAGGATATGTTGTGGTTATGATATTTTCCAGGATTATAAGCAGACTAGTCTTGATTAAGAGCACAACTGAAAAAGTTAGTCTCTCTCTCTCTCTCTCTCAAACTTCAAGGGTGGTGATTTTAGACAAATTAAAGGGAAAGAGAACTAGCACTACAAAGATATGTATCAAAGTATATAGTAAACGTATACCAATAAAATACTAACAACCATGTACTTTCCCTTTTTGCTAGATGTCTCTCTCTCCCCTAGCTCCTGTGTATACATGAATATGTGTGAAACCGTCCACTAACTTGTGCACGTTTTTTATGGTTTTATTCTATGAAAAATTCTATTTATTGTAATTTTATGATATATTATAAATAATGTATTATAATATTATTAATAATTATGATATGATGTATATAATTTTATAGTATAAAAAATTATCACGATAGTTGTTATTACGTTCAAACTCGAGTTAACTGAGTTCTATTTTTTAAAAAAATTAAAAATATCTTTTTAGTTTTCAGATTTTAAAATTTTTAATATTAAATTTTAAATTTTACTCTACCACTTAATTTTTTTTAAGACCACAATCTCACTTTCTTTTTTCTATCATTGTTATTAGAAAAAAGCGTTGGATTATAAAAACAAAACTTGAGTGTTATGAAGAAAAATATAAATAAAGAATAAAACACTGAATTTAATTTTATCAAACGAATATTATGTATTATTTGTATTCCAAAAAATACAAACATAATTTGTTATAAAACGAAATATCATGAGATATTTATTATTTATTTTAAGTAATATATTTAAATCATATAAATTATATTTTGATTAAAAAAAAATAAAATAATATAAGTTGGGTATGTTTTCCTCTGCTTCCCCAACCGACTAATGATGAGAAAGAAAATGAATGTGTATTAAAGTCCCTCAAAATTCTTTATGCCCCCGTCTATATAAGAGAATGTTAGTTAGCAGCATTTTAAAGTGAAAAAGAAAGTGGCTAAATGTACTGCGCTAGAATACATTATTCAGCAAAACAAAATTATAATATAATAAGTTAAAGAGAAAAGGAAGGGACTTAAAAAAATTAAAAAAATTAAAAATTAAGAAAATTGTTGAAGATTTTTTCTAATTGTTTATTATTATTTTTATTTAAAAAAAAATTTAATGCATTAAAAAAAACTCATATGAAAAAATTGGTACCTTTAAAGTATTCATATTTTTATTTTGATATAATTTTTTACATTTATTCTGAACTTTTACGTTTTAAATACTCCTATTTAAATTATTAGTAATTATTTTGATCAATTTTAATAATAATATCAATAAATTAAAATTCTTTAAGATTATTATTATTATCTAAATTGATTAAAATTGATACTAATAATTTAAATATAGGTACCAACTCAATTGTGGTATATCTATGACTGTTTATCGGATCAAAACCGCTAATTTTATACTCATCCGATCCAATCCGATCTGATAATCCGTTCAGAATAAAATATCCTAATCCGCAACCGATCTGATCACCTCTTACATCCGCTCAATCCGATCCGTAAACTGACTAATAAATTTAATTAACTCTATTTTTTTGTATTTTTAAATAAATTTTTACATAAATCATAATTCATAACATAAAATTATTTAACTTAAAAAATATTAAAAAATTAAATAAATATATATTAATTATATATATATATATTTAATTTAATAAATATATATAATTCATTTCGGTCGGATCGGATCGGATGAATCATAGTGAAATCCGTCATCCGATACGCACTTAAAGGATGAAAAATCAACGAATCAGATCGAATTGATCAAAAGATCGGATTTTTTGCACATCCCTAACTATATCATATACTAAGTGGCAAACTGATTTTACAAGTTGTGTAGTTATTTAATTCTTTTGTTATATAAGACGTTGTAACTAGTGTGTATAAGTAACTAGTACGAATGGAAATTTAATTCAATTTAGTGTAAAGCACGTTAAAATTTGACCTCATAACAAAGAATTCTGTTTCCTTTGGTTAGTGGAATTTCATTGTTTATTGTCTAGGTCAACAATACACGACAAATGTATACATGTTTGCGGTGGCTGCTGGCTTATTTCTTCTAATTTAACCACAAGAACTGGCTACAGAAAATGAAAAAAAGGTGAGACTGATATATCAACTTAGAAAATTTACATAATTTCATAGTTAATATTATAATTTTACAAAAAAGTAGTTATATAATTAAGCACTTTGTTGAAAATATTTACAACATGGAATGATGAAATCTTAAGTTTTTGGTTTATTAAATATGATTATAAATGTATTTAAATGGATAAATTTCAATTTAAATTATACCTTTGATATTTATTTATTAATGAGTTAATTTATTTATTTTTCTAAAAGAAAAAAGGTATTCATATATTACATTGTTTTGTTTTTATTATACATATAAGCAAAAAGTTGGAGAGTAAAAAATTTCTTTGTTTGGGGAAGGATAGATTTGTTTTTTTAAAAAAAAATCAACTTTTTATAGATTTTACTATAAAGAGCTTCAACATTTTTTTAAAAGGGTTTTGTAGAATGAATGATCGGGTTATTGAAAAGAAAAAAATAATAATAAAGAAAGAAAAATAGAAACAAAATTACTATAATAATAATAATAATAATAATAATAAAGCAATTAAAGATTTTATATTTATTCTAAAAATAACATGTTTTGTATTTTTGTAACAATTTTGTTTTATTATTATAAAAAAAGACTATAAAATAATAAATAATTATTTTTTAATTATTTTTTATTTAAATTATAACATTATTTTTATCTAATATAATTAAAAAAATAACATTTATATTACACGATCACTTTTTCATTATTGCAAGTAAAATATTATGGAATATGTTTCTCTAATAATACTTCCTATACTATACTCTATACTATGCTGTTATAATATGTGTGACTCATTTGTGATTCACAAGATATTTTATAAGATAATAGAACATGTCATCGTTATAAAATAAGTGAAAGATATATATGAAGGGAGAAAATGAACAATTTTATTTTTCTTTTTCTTTCTTTTCTATTATCTAAACTCATCGTATGTTATTGACCTAGAACAATTAGGCTGAGTGTGCATGTCACATGTGAGAAGTGGATCCCACGAACACAACTATTATGAAAGAGAGAAGAATAAGAAGTAAAAAAACCGTTCTACTAGAAGTATATATTCTCATAATCCAAATATATGTATCTGTGCAGCTAGCAAGATTAAAAGTGAAGCTGTGAAGATGAGTGCATAATAATAGAAGAGAAATCTCACATGCAAAGTGCAAACAAGTTAAAATTATCATTCACCACAAAGCCTTTTTCTTTTTTTTCTTTTTTTTTCTTTTTTTTATAAAAAAGAGAGAAAAAGAGAAAAGTGAAAAGAAGAAAAGAAAAAAAAAGATGAAAGGGTGGGTTACGATAATAATAATAATAATAATAATAATCTATAAAATTTCTAGGGTTTCTTTTTAGTGCCCGAAAAGAAATATCAGATGGGCAATGATGATGAATCTTGGGTGCAAATCTTGGCCTCTGCATCGGCGGTGAAGATATCATTATCATTAGAGACATAGGCCCTATTTGACTTTTTTGCCAGTGAAACCAAAAAAAAAAGCTCCTCACCTTTCTAATCCATCTTTTAACTATTTTCTTTCTCTTTTAATAAACTTTTCTTTTCCTTTTTTTTTAAATGCTTTTTATGAACCCCACGTTTAGCACCAATATTAATGTTTCAGAACAAAGTTGATTTTTTTAAATATATATATATATATATATATATATATAATTAATATTTTTAAAACTTATTATAATAAAAATAATATATTTTAATACTAATTCATATGCATCTCATTTCAAAATAAGAATATATTAATTCATATACATCCTAATTTAAAATAAAGGTATTATTTTTAATTTTAAATAATTTCTTAATTTTTTTTAAAATAAATATAGAATGCTGCTGTGATCTCTTTAATTAAAAAGTTTATATTTATTTATTTATTTATTTGGGTAATTTAAGAAATTATTTAATTGGCTCAGCAACACTGCTATGATCTCCCGTTTATTCTTTTTTTTAATTTGATTTCTTTTAATCTTTTCTTATTATTTTATTTTTTATATTTTACCTTTCATCATTTTTTAGTAAAAAATTATTTATAATATTACTATAACCGGTATATCAGTAAATTAAAGATTTTAAAAAATATATTATTTTAATAAATAATAATTTTTTTTATATAATTTCATAAATTATTTTTCTATAATTTTTATATATTAGTTCACTTATTTTTTATTTATTTTTTTAATTTTCACACATTTAGTCTAAAAAAATTGAGACCAACTTCAAATTGAATTTCAATAGCCAATTATTTTTTTAAAAAAGAAAATAAAAGTATTGAAATTAAAAAATAAGTGGGCAAAATGTAAAAAGTAAGAAAAAAATCGAATTATAAAAAAAAATAAAAATTAAAGAGTAGAATGTATTTAGATTAATTAGTATGTGGACCAACACATATTTTGATATGTGTAGTAATTGAATAAATTGAACCACGGACTTATTTACTGCTATTATTCAATAATAATGGAGATTTGTACTTTAATTATGGGTATGTTCAACATAGATGAAAATGATTAAATCTTCATCCTTGAAATACATTAACTCAATCAATCATACACTTGTTGGTGTTATTTAGAACGTTAAAAGCCTAAGTATTGATCTATAACGGTAATGACTCATTATAAAGATGATTACATATATATATATATTTTAAGTAAATATGAAAAAGTAATAATTTTCTGGGGTATATAATATTTTTAGAACATTTATATATAATAATGTATATTGATAATATATATGATTGTCACCGTTAATGGGTTTAGTTAAAAAAGCCTTGTGATATGGGGACTTGCAATGATGGATTATGTAGCATACAAGATAATATGAATAATAATGCATATAGTTCTTCCAATCAAATGAATAATGAATTCACATTTGACTAAGAAATTTTCTTAAACTTGTTTTAGGTTGTTTAGTCTAATCGTTTTTTCTATTTGAAATATTCGAACTTACTCAAGCTATATTCACATGAAATTAATGACCTCACTTAGAATAAAAATGGTTAGATTTTAGGACATGTTCATTAAAGGAGAGTAAGAATCCAGGAAAGCGATTGATTCTTATTTATGATGTTTATTTTTTAAATTGTATCGGTAATGAAAATGAAGTTACTTTTAAGTTTCTATTCCTATTTTACTTTTAAACCTAAATTCATTTGTAACTCTAATTTTATTATTTTTC
The DNA here is from genome assembly GCA_033030585.1 of Hippophae rhamnoides. Classification (NCBI taxonomy): domain Eukaryota; kingdom Viridiplantae; phylum Streptophyta; class Magnoliopsida; order Rosales; family Elaeagnaceae; genus Hippophae; species Hippophae rhamnoides. The sequence goes on along the minus strand of CM065430.1, from coordinate 38,846,733 downwards.
TTACAAAAATTATTTTATTATTATTTTAAATTTTAAGTTTGACAAAATGGTAAGATATTATGAGTATTAGTAATATTTGTGGACTAAATATTTCTGTGTAAAGTAATTCTATACTCGTTATCATATCTTTTAATTATTTAATCAATTAAATAAGTTTGTCTTGTTATTATTCGATCGATCGAAAATAATCTAGGTGTTCTTGAAATACAAATTTAAGAACTTGATTAAACGAGTATTAGGTTGATCAATCGACTAAATCAATTGATTTATAGTAGATTATTGCAAATTCTCAAGTTCCTATTCATCGATCTTTCAAACTATAGTAGATTGTTGCAAATTTTCAAATTCTTATTCTCATTTTCCTTTTCCGTACTTACTATTTATTTGTTATTGTATGTTTGCTTGTTGTGTTTATGTATCAAATTTAAAACTGTTAATTTTTAAGAATAAATTATTCACTCATTAGATTTATTTGATTACATTGTAAACTTTTAATTTATATCAAAACAATATAATTAGTATTGTTATTAAGGATTTTTATTATATATCATTTTATTAGTTAAGATGATGGGGTTGATTGTTATATCTTTTTTATTAATTTGGTTTTGATGATTTATATATATATATATATATATATATATATATATATATATATATATATATATATATATATATATATATATATATTTTTGAATGTATTAGAGGTACGAAAGATAAGGATAAATTATGAATTAAGGTATCTAAATTCAATGAAAAGCCTAAAACTCAAGAAGACTTATCTATTAAATTAAAGGTAGAGATAGCTAGACACTTTACTGGATCAAAATAATATCTTAAATTCTAGTCTTGCTTGTATCAAAGAAAACATTAAGCTTGCAAGTGAAGATAATAAATTAGTACACGATATCAAAAAAATTATGTGAATCAATAGAGAAACTTATTAAATAGATAGTTAAAATATTTAAAATAATATTTTAAAGTAATAATTGAAAAAAAATACAAAAGTTAGTGTATTATACTATAACAAAATTATTTAATATTAATACAAAGATAAAGTAAAGTAAATTAATAAGTATTAAAATAATTATTGTGTAAATTAAATTAATTAACTAAAAGTTAATTTAAAACAATGAAAAGTTCAAGAAAATAAATTAAGTTTTGGAAGTGTTAAAATTAAAGCTAAAGATAAAATATTAAAGTATAAAGAATAAGATATAATTTAGGATTTTAAGTTTGATCAAAGAAATATTAAAATTTTTATACCAAGAAAACTTAAAAAAATTCAAAGATTACTAAAATAAAAAAGTAAAATAATATAATATTAGATAATGTTAAAATTTGAAGTAAAATAGAATATGATAAAACTTTAACTATATGAATGGTAAAATCTTTAAATCTTTAGCACAAAGCTTCCATCAAGTTTATTTTTCTATCTTTTTAGTTTTTATAATATTTGAGGGTTGCATTCTTATAACATAAATCAAATATTTAAAATATTTTTTAATTATATTATATTGATTTAAAAATATATTTATACATTATATATAACTACAATTGACACTAATATTTGCAACATATGTCAAGATAGGTGCCCCCTATTTTTATACACTTTATTAACAATTCATGTAATTTTTCATAGCATGTTTGTAAATATTATTAATACATATTATGATAGATAAAAATTAGATATAATATATTATAATTAAAATATATTTATTTAAAGTTAATATATATATATATATATATATAATATTTTTTCGAAAATTTTAGCCTATAGCACTAATGATGCTCAACACTATTATTATAATCTTGTTACACAGTTTAGTTTTATCTTCTGATATGTAAATAATTTAATAATTTAATTAATTATACTTTTAATATTTTTAATAAAAAATATTTTTCTATAATATTAAAAAATATATATTTTAGATTAAAAATATATCTTTATATATGAAAGAGGTTATGTAATATGCATCCAATTAAACCATTTTTTTTTTCCTCATTTTCATTTATGTAATTATAACGAGCTACTCTTCATTGAAAGGTGTATAAAGAAAGAAACAAGACTAACTACAGGTAACAAGATATATATTTTTTAAAGAAAAATAATGTACGTATATAACATAGCTATAATATAAATACATACTTGTATATACTATTCATTTTATCTTATTAAATTTTATCTTTTATTTCCTAACATGAAAAAAATAATCTGTGGCATGACCAACGAATATGCAAACAAATTCGTAATTATTCCAGTGGTAATTATAATAAAGAATGTGCAGCATATCTTCTGAGATTCAGATTCTCTCAAGACAGACAAAAGTATTAGTTAAGTTATTTATATTAAATTTTAGTGTTCATTTATCTTAAATTATATAAATTTGATTTTTTTTATCTTTATTGAATATATCTTATTTTAATCACATTTTTATTTAAAAATAAAAATAAAAATTTAATAAAATAATATTTAATTTTTTTTCTTCTCAATATTACAGACTAAAAACGTCTTCCTAAAAACGTAATAAACTTCATGCAAGTTTAAATATATGCAAAATGATATTACGTTAAAAGCATATAAATATATCATCACATTATTTATATTAAGTGATAATGTTTTTTTTTATAAAACTTTTTTATCACATAAAAAATATAAATATAAATTTATATAATTTTTAAATTAAATAATATTTTATGTGATTTGAATATACATTAAAAGAATTTCGGATCAAGTATCATTCCCTCTTAAATTAAATTTTATATCTTGTTAATAATTCATCTCCCTGACAATATATATAATTTTTTTTTATAAAAAAAAAAGAAAAGGGGAAAGAACTTTGTCCCATTTGAATAGTAATAAAGCTTGCGCAAAACAAACGTCGAGATGATGTCACTGTGACATGTATCAAGGGAATAATACATAACATCAATCTAAAGCGACACCGTATTGATTGATATTATTTTTTTATAGAATTAATTAATTAATTTTATTTATTTATGATGTGGGTTTGGCTTTTATTCAGAGATGGGGTTTTTGGGGTGGCCAACATACATCATTTCTTTTTGTCCCTGTTTGTAGGTTGTCATCATTTCCATCAGATTACATCCCTTTTAATTAATCTCAGCTTTCAGCTTTCACCAAATTGTTAAATATTTTATTTTTATTTCACATCTAATTTACACATTACATATACAGAGATGGCCCTTAAGTGAAGCACTAGAGTCGCCACAGATTTCACTTATTTAATTAGAATTTTGATTTATTTTTAAAGAGGTAGGTAAATTTTAAAGATTTTATTAGAATAACGTAGATTATAGTGAATTTTATTTTATTAATTTATGTTGATAATAATTAACCAATAATATAGAGATAGAGAAAATTTTGAAGAGAAAAAATAGAAAAATAAAATCTTTCAAAATCTTTATGCTAAAGATAAGAATATCTGTAGATTTTCTTACCTATATTTCTATTCGGACGTAACTTAGGTGTTTGTATCGAACATCATACTACTCGATTATTATGTATGATTTGAGATTAGGGTAAAATTCAGATAGTCATTTATTCTTATTTTGTATGAGCTTTTATTAAATGTGATTTGAGATGGAGGTAAGATTCAGATATTCATTTATTCTTATTTTGTACGAGCTTTTGAGCTAAAACCTTGGACAGGTGGATCCCAAAAGATATTAACATATGTATTATATATATTTAATAAAAAACCAAGATTCATTGATTGCCATTTAATATATTTTTTAAGTTTTCTTTTTAAAGTGAATAGTCTTCAATATTTTTAAAACACATAGTAAGGTTCAGATTTTGAGACACATTCAATAGAATTTAAATCCTCTTATTTTCTTAATCTTATTTGTAGTTTAGATCGAACTCGTAGGAACAAAACAGCTACATGGTAAAACATTTAGCATGCAAATAATGTTAGAAACAAGGGCATTGGAAAGAGCGAGACAGTTCAAACCACACGTCGAGGATGATGTGAATCATATATTGACCCTAGTAGAGGGGGTTATAACAGACACAACAAATTAGGCCATGTGAGTAGATAATTCGAACTAGGAGTTGCTCCAGCAATGTTCGAACATGAGGAGATCCATGGAGGAAATGTGAAGTGAGATGAAAAACGAAGACTTGGAGTTGAGAAGACAAGTCGAGGCGATGAATCAGGAACGACAGGTAATCCCTGAGGTTGAGCTTATTCTTGACAATACATGAATAGGAATTGAAGGAGATGAAAAGGTTGATTGAATAATTGTCGAGCATGTGAGGGACATGAAGGTGTTTGATCAAGCTAACTGAGGTCTGGATCGTATTGGTTATAGACTCATTGTCACATAAGAAAAAACATCTTACAATCATGCAACCTTTGGGCCAGTTTAACCTAACACTTAATAAGAACTTATTATGGAAAAATACAGTGTTGGTCTTAGAAGAGTTGTCAAAGAAAAAGAATATAGGAAAGCTTAATCTGACCTTGATAAAGTGTGTAAATAGTTGATCGCTTCACCTTTCTCGGATGCAATCGAATTAAGTGAGCCCCAACTAAGTTTGTGTCTCCTAAATGTTAAAGCTACAAAGGAACGAAAGACCATATAACTCGTGTGCTCCTTTTCAAGACGAACATGTTTCTTCTTAACATGCCTTGAGATAAAAGGGATGCAATGTTGGAAGTCCTTTCCTGCCACCCTGTATGATTCGAGGGCAAATGGTTTAGTGATCTCAAGTTGGGCAGTATTACATCTTTTTTCTGAGTTGGTCACGTTGTTTGTTACTAACTACGCCCACAACAAGAAATAACAAACTATCCATATTTCATTAATATTCAAGCACTTTAGAGAGGTATGTTGAGAAGTTCAGGTCTCTTTATCGAACTTACAAAGATGGTACCTAGGATAATGGAAGAGGCTTACGAGGAAGCATAAAAGTTCGTCAACTTAGAAAGGATTTTGAGTAGATCAAGAAAGAGTGTTCGAACACTTTTGAGACCGGGAAAAGAATAGAAAAAAGAAAGTTGAGTTCGAAAAAACCCAGATGGGTTGGGTATCAAGCTAATAAAAGGCTTGCCGGTTGATGATTATATGAAAATAGAGTCATTAATACACTTTTCTACTTAAAATTTATTCATTTTATTCAATAAAAATATTAAAATATGAACTTTATAGTGAAAAAGGGATGAATATATATTTTTTGAAATTTTTTAAGTAGAACCAATCATAAGATGCCACATGGATGCTACACAAGCAGAGGAGCTGACCATTTGTGGCCATATGGATGCCACACAAGTAAAGAGGGTCAATCAGAGCACACCACGTGTACCAGATGATTTAGGTCTTACCATGTGTCAACACGATGTTAGTTTCAAGTTTTGTCATGCAATTAACAAAAATGCCATGCGTCTTCATATGATTCATCTGTTTGTTCCACCGAGGTACCACACAATTCGTATATGTGAATCACAGCATGCCATGTGGTGTTGACTTAGCACATGTAGACTACGACTAGTCCACCCCGTCACTCGTTGCTCTCTAATTTGTCAAATGAATCTCTTGTGCCACGTGTTGTATTCATATTAGTCAATACTGTTAATTTTTTTTTCATCTCAACCCTTGATCTGAAACTGATTTGACTTTTCAAATTTCATTCGAGCCTAATTTAATCCCGTAATTACCCTATAAACCCTTATGAACCAAAAATTATCAAATTTTTATCAGATTTTAGAGTTAAGAAGAGAGAAAAATACATAAAAATTCAAAAGGAGATACAATTATGATAAATATTCAATAGGAGATTAGTGCTATAATTCAAGAGATTGATTGTATTTATTTTTTTTCTCATTTCTTCATCAATTTTATGTCTTTCTTTATGAAAAATATGAGATTTATGAATAAGATCATGTCTAGTTAATTTTTTAATCTAGAGGTCTTATGAACCCAAATTTTCTACATGTGATGATATAATATTTTTACCTCAATTTAATTTAATTTTTATGTTATCAATTATTTGACAAATAATTTATTTATAGAGGCAATTAAATAAGTTTGATAAAACTATTTAATTTTTTGTCTTGATTAAATAACATGCATAGTTTCTAGGCAGAAATGTATGATTCTTATGTATGTGATCCATAATTGATGAACTTAATGAGTAGTATGTAATTTAATTGACATGAAACTATGATTAGGTTAATTACTATATGTCATGTAGTATACTTAAAAGAAGAATACATGCTAGGTTAGATTCAATTGACTATGTAATTGATTGGTAATTGTATTATAGGGATTTTATTTATTCATATGTTTAGAAAATTTGGAGATTAAGTGTTTCTAAATATTTTCTCATATATCTTTTTAGCTATGAATTCTGAGTTAATTAATTATTCCTATTTATTTTTAATTCTTTTAATTTTTCTTTCTTATAACATAAAAACAAAAAAAAATTGATTTTTAATTTTTACTTTTAAAATTAGTTTCTAATAAAATAATCATCATGGGAATATCATTATATTCCTTATTGCGATAAGTATACTTGTGTATTCATTGAACACAATTTGTGTTGATCGAGTTTTTGGCACCAACTTAGAAATGGAGTTGAGGTTGATCAAAAAAGAGTGTTCAAACACTCTTGGGGCCACAAGAAGGAAGGAAAAAAGAGAGTTGAGTTTGGAGAACCCAAATGGGCTGAGTATCAAGTCGATAAAAGAATTGCCAAACAGAGTTCAAAACATAGGAATTCCTAGAGCAAGAGTTCAAGATCGTGAGTGAGGTCACTCTCACCCTTTAGAGGACCCCTTATTGAGAGTGAGGCTCACAGAAGCAGTCTTTATTTTGGAAGGGGAGCAGAGTGTTAGGGTTTCCTTCTCATATGAGAGCTCTAAATAGGGACACCATCAAATGGTATGCATTCCATAAATATATTAGATATAACATTAGGGACTGTCGATAGTTGAAAAAGAAGACCGAGGAGTTACATTCGTATCTAGGCGAATTGATCAGTACCTCCAGTCAAAGAACCAAATTTAGACCTATTAGGGGCTTTCCTCGATAGTTGTCACTACAGTAGAAAGGTAGGTTGCTCGAATAAATGAAAATGTCCATATAATTCACTCTATCCATAAAGGACCAGGTCTTAATGGTGAGTCAAGCAATACTTGAAAAAGATACACCATAGAAACACAAAATGAAGTGAACATTGATGAATATAGATTGCATAGAAAATGTAATGTCACCCTAAAAAATTTTAGTGAGGGGGATAGGGTAACATGTCCACACAAGGACCTTCTTGTCATAACTTTAAGAGTAGGTTCGTGCAATTTTTGTCGTATTTTAATTAAAATGGGAAGATATGTCAATCTTTTGCTCCTATCCATCCTTCAAGCATTGGGTGTATGAAAATAAGATATCTTGAAGAAGGAAATACCCCTCGTGGGGTTTAATAGCAGTACCACATATGCCCTAGGGATAATCAAGCTACCTATAATGGTAAATGGATCTATTTTAATGTCTAACTTTTTAATGGTTTGTGCACCAACACATTACAATTTGATACTAGATAGACTATAGATATATAAAATGAGGGTGGTTCCCTCAACTTAGCATTAGATAATTAAGTATCGTATTGAGGAAGGAATTATGGAAGTTTAAGGTGATTAGGAAAAGGCTCTCATTGATTTTCTCCATAAAAATCTAGATGTTTTTTTTCTAGGACCCAATGATATGCCCAAAATTGACCCCAAAATCATTACCCATAAGTTGAACGTCGACACATTTAGGAAAATGGTGTAACAAAGGAAGAGGAAGTTCTCAAGGGAAAATAATGAGGTTATCATGTCACAATTCAAGTCATTGAAGGATATGGGGATCATCAGGGAAGTCGATTATTCAACTTGGCTATCGAATGTGGTGCTTATCCCCAAGTCTTATGGTGCTTCTCGGATATGTAATGCTTTTACTTATGCAAATGAGACATGCCCAACGAATTTTTATCCTCTTCATAGCATTGACCAACTTGTAGATGGAACGATAGGGTATGACATCATGAATTTCCTTGATGCATATTCAAGTTATCATCAAATACACATGAGCGTGAAGGACAAGGAAAAAATGACATTCATAATCAAGGATGGGACCTTTTGTTATTAAATAATGCCTTTCGGTCTGAAAAACATTGGTGCAACCTAATTAATGAACAAGATGTTCGCAAGTTTGCTTGGTTGTAACATGGAGGCATTTGTAGATGACATGATGGTAAAGATTGAAAAATCCTCGAACTACATCTCAAACCTTAGTGAAGTATGTTTTTGATATCAACTCAAGAACATTCTTAAGATACCTCATATTTTCTTGGGATATAGAGGCTAATCTTGATAAAATTAAAGCACTGGTGAGCAAGAAGTCACCCTTATATTTGAATGGGGTTTAGCAAATGAATGGCCAAATTACTGCATTGAGTTGGTTCTTATCAAGATGCACCAACAAATATTTTCCTTTTTTCAAGCCGTTGAGAAAAAATACCTTGATTTTTTGGAACGAGGAGTATGAGCATACCTTCTAGAGTATCGAAGTCGACTTAGGTCATCCATCAATCTTTCTCAGTCATCGTCGAGGTGAGATCATGTACCTTTACCTTACTATCATTACTCAAACGGGTAGTGTTGTACTACTTGTGAAAAGGGAAAAAAATTAAATATATAGTGTACTATGTCAGTTATGTCTTGACAGATGCTTATAGAAGGAACCTGGTGCTTGACAAATTAGAATTTGTATTCAAAGTTACGGCCCAAAAGTTGAGACATTATTTTGGATTGCACAACATCATCATTCTTACTTCCTACCCACTAAAAACATACTTAGTAGATGAGAGTTCTCAAGCAGGTTAGCCCACTTATATATTATGCTCGGAGAATATGATATCAAGTTTAAACCATGCACTATTCAACTTGGCATTAGTACATGACACTAAGAATCTAAGGATGGTGATTGTAATGGTGTTGTCAAGAGCTAGGCCATCAAAAACTTCCAAGGTTGTAAATCAAGTTGAGAATTTACCAGGGTCATGGTTCGACCCTTTGGCCAAATATTTGAGCACTGGCGTCCTTCCTAAAGATAAAAAGAAAGCACATTCCATTGTCTATAATCCAAGTAGCTACTTCCTTCTAGAGAGTAATTTGTATATAAAAATGCCATTGGGGCTCGATCTTATTTGTAGTACCAGTGAGGCCAACTTGGGCATTCTTAGGGAGGCATATGAGGGTGAATATGGATCTCACTCTTGAGGCTAGAAGGTATCATAGATAATAATACACTTAGGGTACTATTGGCCAACTATGTTGTTAAATAGGGTAAAACATTCTCAAATGTGTGACAAGTGTCAAAGGTTTAACCTATTCTTAAATGTTGCCTTCACACATATGATCGGTGTGGTTAGTCCTTGGCTGTTTTACAAATGAGGTCTAGACATTGTTGGGCCTATACCATAAGTTTCCAATCAAAAAAATATTTGTTTGGTTGCAACAAATTACTTTTCTATGTCAACTGAAGTAGAGGCATTAAATAGGATCCATGAAGAAAAGGCCATGAATTTCTTATGGAATAACATTATATGTTGTTTTAGCCTACCCAAAGAGATAGTTATAAATAATGGAAGATAATTTACTAGAAGCAAGGTGAAAACATTCATTCAAGGTCATTAAACAAGCGTTGCCATTCCTCCCTATATTATCCTTAGGCTAATGATCAAGAAAAGTCATTAAAAAAGCTAGTTCTAACCTTGTTCAAAAAGAACCTCAAATCATTAAAGGGAAGGTCAATCAAGGAATTTCTTGGTGTGCTTTGGGAAATTCAAACTATTCCAAAGGATCTACCAACGAAACATCATTTTCCCTTGTCTATGGGATCTAGGTGATCGTCCTGAATAAGATGGTTGAGCCAACCCAAAGAGTTACCATAGATGAGTCCAAAAATAATTCAAAAAGATCCTTGAATTTAGTATTGGTGGAAGAACTTTGTGATAAGTCCTAAATATGTGTCAAGGATCAAAAGGGACGAATAAGAGTGTATTATGACAAGGCTATTTGGTTCAAATATTTATATATAGGAGATTGGGTTCTAAGGGAAATGTTACTGAATAAAAAAATGAATGGTTAGAAAACTCGAAGCTAATGAGAAAGGTCCATACAAAGTTACGCTGGTTACATCGGTTAGAGTATATGTCCTAAGTAACATCGATGGGCAGCCCAAGGTGATGAGCTTGAATGCTCCGTATTTAAAGAAATACCACTTTTGATAAGGGAATACATACCCCTTTTTATCATTTGTGATGTTATACTTTAAGCTTGTAAATTATCATGTGTAATGGACAATGGGGCATGGAGTAACCCACTTTTGATGTAATATAAAAAATGTTCCATTCCGAGTCATCTTAAAAAAAATGAGTTCATCTTCTAGGTAACAAACCAACAAGAGCCCTCGTGCAAAGCCTTGGAAGTCTTGGATTTTTGGCAATGTACAGTTCCAAGCTGAAGAGGCACTATCTCAATATAAACAAGCTGAATGTCTAGGTAAAAAAATTGGTATAACATTGGTGTAAAGCCTTGTGAGTCCTAGATAGCTTGCATTATCCAACTCTAGGTGAAAGGGAACTATCTTGAAATAAGTGAACTTATTACCTAGGTAAAAAATTGGGAAGAGCACTCAGACAAAACCTTAAGAGTCTTAGATAGTTGGAGTTGTCTAGTTCTAGGTCAAATGGTGCCATCTCGACATAAATGAACTGATTACCTAGGTAACGAACTAAATAGAGCAATCAGGAAAAACCTTAGGAGTTCTAGATAACTATTATTGTCCAGTTCTAGGCTAAATGGGCACCATCTCGACATAAAAAAGTTGATCACCTAGGTAACAAATTAGGAAGAACACTTGGGAAAAGCCTTGGGAGTCTTGGATCACCTAGACGGTGTTGTATAGTTCAAAGCCAAATGGGTGCTATATTGACAAAAAAAGTTGATCACCTGGGTAACGAACCAGGAAAAGTGATTGGATAAAGCCTTAGGAGTCTTGGATAGCTAGTGTTTTCTAGTTCCAAGAAGATGGGGCACTTGAGCTAATTGCTTAGATAACAAATTAGCCAAAACACTCGAGCAATGCCTTGAGAGTCCTAGATAGATAACATTGTCCATTTCTAGACTGAAGGGGCACTATCTTGACATAAATGAGTTGATGACCTAAGTAATGAACTAGATAAAGCATTTGGGCAAAGCCTTGTGGGTCCTAGACAGTTGGCATTGTCCAATTCTAGACTGAAAGGGTATCGTATCAACATAAATGAGTTGATTGCCTAGGTAATGAACTAGGCAAAGAACTTGGGAAAATCTTTGGAGTTTTGGATAGCTAATATTTTCCAGCTCCTAGTGGAAAGAGCATCATCTCAACATAAACGAGCTAATTACCTAGGTAACAAACCATGTATAGCAGTCGGGTAAAGCCTTAGGTGTCTTGGATAGTTGGCATTGTCTAGTTCTAGGCCAAAAGGCACCATCTTAACATAAAAAGGTGATTGCCTAGGTAATGAACTAGGTAGAGCACTTATGCAAAGCCTTAGGAGTATTGGATAGCTGACATTGTCTAATTCCAAGTCATAGGGGCACCATCTCGACATAAACGAGTTGATCACTTAGGTAACGTACCATTTATAACAATTAGTAAAGCCTTGAGAAATCTGGATAGATGGCGTTGTCCATTTTTGGGGCTGAAGGGGCACCATCTCGACATAAAGGAATTGATCACCTAGGTAACAAACCAAGAAAAAAATAACAAAATAATGAGAAATAAAAGAGGCCAAATAGAGTTCAATTTTAACATTCATTTGTTTGTAACAACTCATTTATTCGTACATTACATAAATAATAAATACAAACATAACATAAATAAATACAAATAGGGGCATACAATTGAGCGATTAAGTGCCTCGCATCCTTTTGGTCTCACGATGGTTGTTCATATCAGATACTTTAGGGCAAACTAATGAAAAAAAATCTCAGCTTGTACCTATTGAGGTCTTGGCTCATCTCATCACCTCTAGAAATACTACCTCACCCTATTTAAAGTATGTATTGGCCTAATGGGTCTCTTTCTCAGCATGAATGATCAGGGCACCTATTGCCTTATCATAACAACGTGTTGTATCTTCCAATCGACCCTTTAAAATATTGACTTCATCTTTAATGAGCTCAATAAATTCCTTGTGTACCCTATCCCTAAATTTTAGTTTTTCAACCTCCACTTTCACTTTTTAAGTATCATTCTTAAGTAAACAAAAATTGAACGAGAAGACTGATAATTTTCCATAATATTCGAGAAAACATACTATCAAATGATACATGTGTTTTCAACATATTATAAGAATACCCCATCTATAAGACTCCATTTTTTATAAAGGCCAAATAGTGGGTCTCATATGTCATTCATTCATAAATATAATATATATGCTATGAAAATTAATGTAATAAAATACATTCATTACATTAATCAAAATAGTCCTAAACTATTCTTTACATATAATGGTGTAATCTTTTGGTTAACAAGGAACAAAAGGATAGAAAAATAAATTAAACAAAAAGGGACCAAGAGATTTATTGTTTTGACTAGTAGTGTAGAAGATCGATCTCAACCTCATTGCCAACCTTAGCCTGTTGGTCATCATCTTTCACTACAATATAAGGAGAACAATCGAAGGAAGGTTAAGGTGAAGTATTTGGTAGTAGTTTTTAACCCTACCTTTGGATATGATCTTCAGCTTGAAGAACTCCATAACCTTGTCAAAGCTAGATTGGAGAACTTCACTAGTTTTTTGTTTTCCTTTTTCGGCCTTCAATTAGGTTTTCTCTCTAAAGGATGCTATCTTGTTGAACCGTTCCTCTAGGTCATGTAATTGTTTCTCAACCTCTTTCTTCCCTTTCATAGCGACCTCTTCCTTCCTGCCCAATTCCACTGTTTATACCTAGAGGACAATCACCTTTGAAAGTGCGGTATGATGGTTCTTTTTCTCCTTTTGAAGTAGCTCTTTCATATGATTGATCTCCTGTACCTTGTAATAGTAGATTGGGATCATTACTTATAAATAGTAAAATAGGGGTGAGTATACTTAGTCGATCAATTATGAAACGAGGTAAAATAGTCGGGCTCACCTCCAAAATTTTCTTGTTTACAATTGTAAAAGCATCAAACTTCTTGCATATTTCAACTAAGACAGTTTCATTTAGACCCATAGGCATCATATTGATAAACTCATCTTGGGAAGTTTGTTTAGCCGACATGTATATCTAATAAGGGTCTAACAAATTTTGCTTTAGATTGTAGGCCTCGTTAAAATTAGGCATCCGAATTGTCACTCCTAGCTTATTTCCCAACAAAGTGATACATAATAAATACCTCCACTTATTAGGAAGCAACATACCGTGGCTTATTTGAGTTTTCCTTAAGAAGTACCTAATGAAGTCAGAGTTATCCAACCCTCTAATAGGGTATCTTTATCAAGAATAGTTAGGCTAGGAATTTGAATTTTTACAGATTGAGAAATTTCATATGTCGCCCTTAGCTTGGCAGCATCCTCTAACCTAAACTCATGAGGTATGGGCTCAGATCTCCATCCTAAACTCATGAAGTCAAGAGACTACTATCCTCATTGAGACCAAAATATGGATTGGAGTGATGGCTCTCAGTTAAGTTGTGCTTATCGAAGGCATGGCGACGATTAAATTATGCAAGCTCCTCGAGTCACTCGTCGAGCTCGAATTGAAGGTTGAACCTGTAATCCCTATTGATTCAAAGCCTTCAAAGCCCACTAACCCTTATTTGCTATTAGAGATTATTACACTATCCAATTTAGGGAGATTCTTAAAGTTGTTTACCATTCATAACTATTTTTTGGGTTTCTAATGTTGGGATGAACCTATATAAAAGAAAAATAAATAAGTGAGAGGACAAGTTTGACAAGAGATGCATGAATATAAAAGAAATGAAGTACGATAGTAAGAAAATTGACCTAAAATGAAAGGAAAATTGTTAGAAATGGGTTGGAAGGAAGAACACTCATAATATCTTGAACAAGTCTAGCCAATTAAAAAGGATTGGGTAGAAAATATTAAAATCTGGTCTAAAGCGATTGAATGTTAGGAAGAAGCGACAAAGCTTTTCTAGAATGCAGCAAGTTGATAGAATGTGAAACTGAATGGAACCTTTGGGAGTGTTGACCCATATTTATATTTCTTTCATTTCCCACCAACGTTTAAAATTCAAAAGTCAAATGATGATGCTTGTCTTAGAGTGTGGTTTTGACGCATTACAAGCAAGCATAACAGCTCAGATGTGTTGGACACTCTTCCATTCAGTCCTAGCCTTCGAACTAAAAGAGTGTGAGACTCAATGTTTGAACGTATTCTACGTGTTTGTGTTGAGGAGTATATCAAATTATTATGTATAGTCCGAGGTGAAAACTGGATTCATGTAAGCATTTACTCTTATTTTGCATGACCTTTCGAGCTAATTAACCTTGTAAGGGATACATGGACTCCTAAATTGACATATGTATGTAATTATTATATATATCTAATAAAAAACTAAGATTCATTGATCTCATTTAATATATCTTTCTACTCTCTCTAAAGTTAATAGTTCTAAAATAATTTCAATTATAAAATTCATCAAAATCTATAAAAATTTATAAGTTTTTAAAATATTTAAGATTAATAATTTTTTTTATATGTCTATATTTTTAAAAGCTTTCATAAAATTCTATATAAAATTATTAAAAATCTCAATTAAATATACTTGTAGAAAAAAGTCACTTATTAAAAGAGTTTGTAAGGACTCATACATATTAATTATCACTAAAATATTACGGTAAGTGTGTTGCTTACTGCTCCCCAATTCTTTAAAACCCTTCACCCATTTGATCAGAAACATCATATTCACAAAGGTTATTAATTTAGATGAATACATTTCTTCCAAACATGCATGAACGACGCCTCTTTGTAAACATTTGCCTTCAGTTGTGCTAGTTATATATATATATATATATATATATATATATATAATTAACAATATATTTATCAATCAGAACTATATCTTAATATAATTAACATAATCATTTTTCATCAGATATCGTATCATCACATCAATTATATTTAATGCTCAAAACCCTACTCTATACACTTTTTAAATAATCAATACTTCTTCATTTAACATATGTGTCAGCACATATGTTGTATGCGTGATTGCATATGTAACGGTTATTGGGAAGAAACTATTTTAAATATCAAAATTATTTGATCAAATTTTTTTTAAGTTATTTTAATTTTTTTTGTTAAAAAATGTACCAATAAAAGAATTTGGATAATAAAATCACATATTTTAATAATATGTTTGATAGTAGTCATTTAAGTAATAATATGAGTTACTTGGCTGGATTTATAACCATTATTAGAAGAAAGTATTTGAAAACAAACTAAAATATTAAAATTTATAAGTATAAAAATAGTATTATTTATATCTACTTTATATATTTTCATTATTAAATAAAATATAATACATAATTTTATTTTAAATGTAATCTAATTAGATAATAATTAAATTAAAATATGGTTATTTATGTTGAATTTCATTCAATTACACACTATTTAATATTATTTTTATTGTTATAAATTTTAGAATATTATTTTTTGTAATTTTCTAAATATTTTTACCACACTTAATGCATGTAATAAATTCACATGTTATAATATAATTTTATTCAAATAGTAAATTATCCTATATTTACATTAATATCTCACCTACTCAAATTCAAATCCAATCCAACAATCACTACTACAAATATTACATATGGCCTCGGTTTTTAACCGTGATCATAGGTCTATGACCACGGTTATAAGAACCGAGGCCTAAGTGAGAGAGACTATAGGTAACGATCTATGGTCTCAGTTTTTTAACCGAGACCATAGAATGTACCTATAGCCTCGGTTATTAAAAAACCGAGGCCATAGGGTGTATCTATGGCCTCGGTTATATGCTAAATGAGGTTATAGGTACACCCTATGGCCTCGGTTTTTCCAATAACCGAGGTCATAGGTACCCCTGTGGCCTCGGTTTTACAATAATCGTGGTCATAGGATATACATAAATTAAAATAAATATAATTAATAATTACAATATTAAAAATCAATATAAATTACAATAAAATTATTAAAAACAATATTAAAAATTATATTATATTAAAATTAAAAGTATAATTACATTCGAGAGTTTATTATACACTGAAACATAACAAAAACTTACTATTACAAACTGACTTTTTATTATTAATTACAAGCATAAAAATATGCTTCAAAAACGATTATAATGATAATTATTACTTTTTAGCTAATTGAAAAATCTCTCAAATCTTTCTTGACTCCATCTTCTGTAAATGTATATTCGATTGCATCTTTTTTCAATTGAAATATTTATCTCCTACCTGAATCACCACCGGCAACATTAAGCAAGAATAATAATCAAATGAATTGTAATTATAGAAACACATTAAACGTCCTCAAGGTTACCAATGCAAAGGTAACGCACGCCTGTGCGTAGTGCACCAACGCTAGTCGTACTCAAAGATAATAAGACCAATGGGAATTGCTTAACAAGTAACAATATTTTGTCAGAGAGATCACATTCGACAGCAAACAACAAAGAAGAAGCAACTACCTCTTTCAAAGCCCAAACAAGAAAGGAACCTTCGATTGGATGGATATAAGCATTAATATATAACAAGTTACTATCAAAAGTCTGCATGATAATTTGCATAGTTGAACTAGAAAGTCATTAGCATCTTCCCTGAAAAAACAAGTTAGGTGTTATTCCAACCCAGATCAGCCAACAACAATTGATATACTGTAGGTTTCACTTTGTAGAGTAGAGTTTCATTTGCATACAAGATTACAAGAACTAAAACACACAAGTACAGGAAATACAGAGAATAATACTTTGAATTAGGACACAATTAACCAAACTTAACCCCAGCTGCTTGGAAACAACTAAACATACCCTTGTAATTAATAAACTATGGGGCTTGGGATTATTGTTCTATTAAGAGGAATTACTAATCTGTTTATTTACCCGCTTTCTTGCTACATGAGACTAGTTCACACAGTCAACAGAAAACAATAAGATCCTACCATATAGTCGCATCTAGAATTTCACCTATGTTTTCAGGCCTCCTTTTAAATATTAACCAATAACGTACTAATGCAAGACGATAATAATACATTAATGAGAAAGAATAAAACAATATTCAAGATATGAACCATCCTTACCCAAGTTAGAAGAGTCAATCCTGAAATGAAGTACCTGCAAAGTAGCATATTTCCACAATGCAGTAAGAGCTCGTCAGTAGTATGTAAAAAGAAAATATGCAACTAAAAGACGTCCATGACACAGCAAAGCATTAAAAAGTCAATTTAGCATTGAGGTAAACTTGTAATCCTAGTATCCACTTTGCACAAGCATATAGCCAAACATAATGAAAAGATAAAACTACTACTAATATAAACAGATATATAGACCATACAAATATAATAGCCAGTCCATGATAAAGAATAATTTAAAATAAACATGGATGAAACAATAAGAAAATATAGAAAACTCTATATTATTTTAAATTTAATCATAGTTATTTAATAATTTTGTTATATAAATGTTTTTATATATATTTAAATATAGTTTTTGTAAATTAACTTATAGCCACGGTTATTGATAAAACCGAGACTATATGTATACACTATAGCCTCGATTTTTACTAAACCGTGGCCAAAACCCTATGACCTCGGTTTTTAAAATAACCGAGGCTAAAATTCTGAGACCAAAAACATACATTGTAGTAGTGTGACATATTTACATATTATTTGATACATATAATAACTTGATACATAATTAAGGATGAATCTTTCTTGGTGTTACAACTATTCCTAGTATATATATATAACTAATTTGATAAAAATACTTACCATAATATTTATTAAATTTTGACTTATGATATAATATATTTGGAAAATAGTTTAAATATTTAAATTTTGGATAATTTATAACAATAAAATTTTATTCATTTTTTCATTCTTATCATCAAAAAATTTCATAATATTTTTGTCTTTCAATTTCAACATTAAGTAAGATTATACTATTTGATGTTTATTTAAACAATATTTTTAATATTTTAAGCCTTTTATATATGAAAATATTAAGAATTATTTTGCTCTTATTAGTATTTTCTTCTTCCATTTTTTATTTTTCAATTCCAAATTATTGATGAAAATATAGTTTTAATTATTATCTCACATTAATATACCTTAATTATATATAGACTTTAAAATTAATTTTAGCTTTGATTTTCACACAAATAAATCTTGACATGTTTTATTGTGCTGACTGTTAGTTAAATAAACATCTAATTAATTTAATATGTTTATATATTATCTTCAATATTATGAGCTTTGGTACAACTCTACATTTTGTATTATTATATAACATAAAAAATATTAATTTTTCAACCTCTAACCCCCCACCCCATATCTATATTCATATGTTAAATGGTGAAAGGCTTGGTTGGTTCTCGAACTATGTTTTTATTATTAGAAAGGTCTACATACTCAAAAACTTAATATTTTTGTTTTCAAATTTATTGAATGCCACAGGTATATTTGGTTTATTACACATATTTCAAAATTGTTGCTATTTTTTTTTCATTTAGATCCTAAAAATTAACTTGAAGATATAAGTGTGATATATTAGTCACAATTTATTTTTCAATTTTGAAAAAAAAATAACTCCTATAAAATTTATAATTATAAAAATAATACTCTTGTTATCACCTCATTCATTTTTACTATTAAAAATATTCTAATATATTATTTCATATTAAATTAAAAGTGTTTAATTGAATATAGTTCAAATTTAAATATAATTATTTATACTCATTTAATGTTAAATGATGTATAATAGAATACGTTTAATATTAGAAAGGTTTACAGACTCAAAAACTTAATATTTTTGTTTTCAAATTTATTGAATGTCACAAGTATATCTGGTTTATTACACATATTTCCAAATTGTTGCTATTTTTTTCATTTAGATCCTAAAAATTAACAAGTTTGGAGATATAAGTGAGATATATTAATCACAATTTATTTTTCAATTTAAAAAAAAAACTCACTTAAAACTTACAATTATAGAAATAAGTTACCACATCATTCATTTTTACTATTAAGAATATTCTCAGATATTATTTCACGTTGAATTAAAAGTGTTTAATTGAATATCGTTAAAACTTAAATATAATTATTTATACTCATTTAATGTTAAATGATGTATAATAGAACACATTTAATATTATTAGAGTATTATTTTTATAATTATAATTATTAATAATATTATTTTTTTGTACTTTTTAGTTACGACTTATATGTTAAAATATATTAAATTATAAAACTTGCAATTACAAAAATAAAACTCTTGTAATACCTCATTCATTTTTTATTATTAAAAGAAATTCTAACATATTATTTTACATTGAATTGAAAGTATTTAATTGAATACCGTTTAAATCAAATACAATTATTTATATTTATTTAGGGGACATTTTGTTCGTAGAATAAAAAAAGAAAGGGAATAAGAATAGTAATGGAATTGAATGTAAAACAAACAATATTATTATTATAGTGTTTGGTTTCACCACTAGAATCAAAGAAGAAATTGGTATTACAATGTTTGATTTATAAGTAAAATGAAATAAAAAATATTGTATATTATCTTAATTCTCCTATGTACAATAAAGTTTAAATAATGTCATTTAATTGTTATTTGTTTTGTTAAATAAAATATAATATTAAAATTATTATTTTTCTAAATAATTATTACTTAAAAGATTAAAAACAAGAAAATCATTTTTGATAATTTTTTTGAATTAAGGTTTATTTGTGTTTTTTAAGGATAAAATTGAAATAAAAATAAGTACGATAATGAAATAAGGATAATCAAAGATATATGTTAGAATTGTTATTCCTTATCTTTTAAGGATACGTTACATTTTATTTGTAATCTATAATATAATCAAACATTAAAATGTATAGAATAAATTTCATTATTACTCTTATTTTTAACAATTAAATATGTTATAAACGTTAATTAACTAATTGAATACGATAAATATTATGAAAATAATATTTATTATTATTATAAATATTAATAATATTTTTTTTATTTTTAATTAAGAGTTATATATTAAAATATAATAAACTAAGGATAAAAATATTAAATTATGAATGAACATGTAAATTGGATACCAATAAATTCTATGGAATAAATTCTTTCATCCTAAATTAAATCATTGATTAAAAATTCTATGCAATGATTACCCCACGAGCCCCCATTTCCTCAAGGATTCCTTCTGGTTGAAACGTTCATTGTGTATACAGATCCGTCCAAGAAACTCTCACAGACATCTCTCCAGCCTTTTTCAGTGACATGCCATGCCCATCTCTTCTTTGTAATCAGCTGTCTTTGACATGACCTCTCTTTCTCTCCCTCAGACATTTGGTTCGTACTTCTCGCTATGATTTTGAGAAATTTATGACTAAAAATAATACTATCATTTAAAATTAAGAAGGGTATAGATTAGTGGGATTTGCAATCATAAATAATAGGGAGATTTTTATATAGAAATACAATATATATTTAAATAATTAATTAATTATTTTAAAATATTATCTAAATATTATTTATTTAATTAATTACTTTAAAATATATTTTAAATATGCACATATATTATTACACAGTTAAAAAATTATTCACTAAATTACAAATTTTATCAAATTATTATATTTTTTTAAATGAAAAAAACACTAAAATACTACTTCAAATGTAAAATCGTGGTATTACTGCCAAACATCACAAACAATTTATACTGTAATTAAGACCGTACACTTTCTTTTTTTGCTCCCTCTATCAATTTTGCACACAATTCTGAAGTTACTTGAAACAAACTAAGTTATTTGGATTTATTTAATAACGTAATTTAAAAAAAATGACATTTTAATTATATTTAAATATTAATGTATATCTATTAACTCTTTTAATTATAAGTTTAAATCATGCGAGCTCTTAAAAAATATCCCACTTTTTCATTAAATAAATGTGTACATCAAATGTTTTATTTTGAATTATTATTTTTTCACAATATAACACATTTTCGAAATTTAAATTCAACATCATTGTTACATTCAAAAAGCTAATAATTAAATTATTAAAAATTGAAACCATTAATAAATCACAAGATGTTACTTCATATTAGAGTAATTAGTAATTTCAAACTAATTTTATAATTTAACATTCAACATATTTAGTTATACATCTATTTATATCTATTTTAGTTAAAGTTAAATATATTTTTTCTTGTAAATATATAAGATAGAAAAACTCATTAGAATCTTAGATCACCAAAGAGATAGTGGTATTTGATCTTCTTATACTTAATTTAGTAATGAGATTTGTATAACATTGAGTAGATTGAGTTCTCGTTTAATGATGAATAGAAAATAGAATTTTTATGATTACTATTAAATCTTAGAAAGATTTAAGTTAAGAAATGTTATAAAGCTCCTTAATTTAAGGAGTAAAACATGGAGCAAAACATGTAACAAAACATGGAGTAAAACAAGGAGCTTAATTCCAGGAGCTTAATTCAAGGAACTTAATTCAAGGAGCAAAACAAGGATCTTAATTCAAGGAGCAATTTAATGAACCATTAATTTAAGGAGTAATTCAAGGAGTGAATTTTCCTATAAATAGATGTGTAATTGTAATGAATTAATTATCCAAAGTGTTCATTCCAATTGAGAGAAAAGCTTAGAGAGAAAAGCTTTTGTGAGAGAAAATTGAGAGTAATTTTCTTGGGTGTAATTGGGTTGTGAGTTGTGAGTGTTGTAAACACCTTGTGTAATTTCTCCCCTTTCAGTAAAAAGATCTGCAGCAAGTCCGAAGACGTAAGCAAGATTGGCCGAACTCCGTTATCAAATTTTGTGTGTTATTTTTCTATTCTTGCTTTCTCATAAATCTGGCTTATCGGGAATTTGCGTTATTTCCCAACAACTGGTATCAGAGCTATTGGTGGTGATTTCTGTCAATTTTCTACAAGAAATAGTCAGAAACGATCCAGAGGAAGTCAGATTTTAGTGGGAGCAATGGCCGTAGATGAAGGAAGGGTGAAACTCGAGAAATTTGATGGCACAGATTTTGGGTTTTGGAAAATGCAGATAGAGGATTATCTGTATCAAAGAAATCTATATCAACCTCTCTCAGGGAAGAAACCAGAAGCTATGAAGGAAGAAGATTGGAATCTTCTAGACAGACATGCCCTCGGAGTTATTCGATTGACGCTATCCCGTAATGTTGCCTTTAACATAGCAAAGGAAAAGACCACGGCGGGTCTTATGGCAGCTCTCTCCAATATGTATGAGAAGCCATCAGCCTCAAACAAAGTGCACTTAATGAGGCGTTTGTTCAATTTGCAGATGAATGAAGGCGCATCGCTAGCTCAACATCTCAATGAACTCAACACAGTCACAACCGAGTTGAGTTCAATGGAAATTAAATTCGATGAAGAAGTACGAGCATTAATACTTTTATCTTCTTTACCAGAAAGTTGGAATGCTACTGTCACGGCTGTGAGTAGCTCGTCAGGAAGCAATAAGTTGAAATTTGACGATGTTCGTGATCTGGTTCTCAGTGAAGAGATCCGACGTAGAGAGTCAGGTGAATCGTCAACTTCTTCAGTTTTGCATACAGAGTCAAGAGGAAGAAATTCAATCAAAGGGAATGAACGTGGCAGAACAGACTACCGAGGTAGATCAAAGGACAAGAGGTCCAAATCCAGGAATCCTAATAATTCCCATAGCTCGAAGACTATCGAGTGTTGGAATTGTGGAAGAACCGGGCACTACAAAAATTAGTGCAAGAGTGCACCGAAGGACAAACAAGTGAAGGCAGAGGCAAATGTTACTTCCACCTCAGGAGGAGACGATGCATTGATATGCTCTTTGGAGAGCAAGGAAGAATCTTGGGTGTTAGACTCTGGAGCATCGTTCCATGCTACTTCACAAAAATAATTCTTCGAGAAATATGTCCCCAGAAACCTTGGAAAGGTATATCTTGGTGATGATCAACCATGTGCTATTATTGGCAAAGGTGTAGTGAAGATTAAGTTGAACGGATCTGTTTGGGAACTGAAGGATGTCAGGCATATTCCCGATCTCAGAAGGAACTTAATCTCAGTGGGGCAGTTGGCCAGTGAAGGCTACACTACGATCTTCCATGGTGATGATTGGAAGATTTCAAAGGGTGCAATGACAGTTGCTCGAGGCAAGAAAAGTGGCACTCTTTACATGACAGCAGAGGCACGTTGTTCAATTACAGTTGCAGCAAGCAATGAAACACCAAATATGTGGCACCAGAGACTAGGCCATATGAGTGAGAAGGGGATGAAGATTATGCACTCAAAGGGAAAACTTCCAGGTCTACAGTCTACGGAGATAGTCGTGTGCGAAGATTGCATACTTGGAAAGCAAAAGAGAGTAAGCTTTCAGACAAGTTGCAGAATCCCAAAGAAGGTAAGACTAGAGCTTATTCACTCTGATGTTTGGGGACCAACGACCGTCTCATCTATTGGTGGGAAACACTACTTCGTGACTTTCATTGATGATCACTCTCGAAAGGTATGGGTTTACTTTCTAAAGCATAAGTTTGAAGTATTTGAGGCTTTCAGAAGATGGAAAGCTATGGTGGAAAATGAGATGGGTTTAAAGATCAAAAAGATCAGAACCGATAATGGTGGTGAATATGAAGACATCAGATTCAAAAATTTCTGCTATGAGCATGGGATCAGAATGGAAAGAACTGTGCCAGGCACGCCTCAACACAATGGTGTAGCTGAGCGTATGAACCGAACGTTGACAGAAAGAGCCAGAAGCATTCGTATATAGTCAGGTCTACCAAAGCAATTATGGGCAGAAGCAGTCAACACGGCAGCTTACTTGATCAACCGAGGCCCATCTGTTCCATTGGAGTATAGAATACCAGAGGAGGTATGGAGCGGAAAAGAGGTGAAACTATCACATCTAAAAGTTTTCGGTTGTGTAGCATTTGTGCATATCAGTGATCAAGGCAGGAATAAGCTTGATCCCAAATCCAAGAAATGCACATTCATTGGCTATGGTGAGGATGAGTTTGGCTACCGCATTTGGGATGATGAAAATAAGAAAGTTACCCATAGCAGAGATGTGATTTTCAACAAAAGGGTGATGTATAAAGACATGCATAAAATAGACACCAATGACTCAGAGCAGAATGAGTTAGTATTTGTAGATGCAGATGATGTCCCAGATACTTCCTCAACAGAACCAATTGTAACAAGTCCTCAGCCAGAGGAACTTGTTGGACAAAGCAGTACACATCATTCCGACACACCACAACCTCTTACTCCAGTTCCTGTATTGAGAAGGTCTTCTCGACCTGCGTGCCTAACGGAGATACATGAACTATATGTTCTTTGACTCGTGGAGGGCACGAATGCTATGATGAAGCTTTTCAGACTCGAGATTCCAATAAGTGGGAGCTTGCTATGAAAGAAGAAATGAAATCTCTCATCTCCAACCAAACATGGGAACTAGTTGAGTTACCTATGGGAAAGAAGGCACTTCACAACAAATGGGTGTACTGGGTGAAAGAGGAGCATGATGGTTCCAAGAGATACAAAGCCCGCCTAGTTGTCAAAGGGTTTCAAAAGAAGGAAGGAGTTGACTACACTGACATTTTTGTTCCCGTTGTGAAGCTTAATACTATGAAATCAGTATTGAGCATTGTAGCCATCGAAGATCTTCATCTTGAACAGTTGGATGTGAACGGTGCATTGCTTCATAGGGATTTAGATGAAGAGATATACATGTACCGACGAAGGTTTCTCGAGAAAGGGAAGAAGAACGTGGTGTGCGGACTTAAGAAGAGTTTGTATGGCACGAAACAAGCCCGAGACAATGGTACAAAAAATTTGACTCAACCGTACCTGAAAGAAAGGTTTCAAGTGCAATCTTGATCATTATTGCTACTTGAGAGATATATGTCTAGTTATATCATTTTACTACTTTATGTTGATGATATGTTAGTAGCGAGGTTCGAGATATGGATGATATTAAAAGGTTGAAGCAACAATTGTCAAAAGAATTTGACATGAAAGACTTAGGTCCGAAGAAAGAAGATTCTTGGAA
Source organism: Hippophae rhamnoides (assembly GCA_033030585.1). Classification (NCBI taxonomy): domain Eukaryota; kingdom Viridiplantae; phylum Streptophyta; class Magnoliopsida; order Rosales; family Elaeagnaceae; genus Hippophae; species Hippophae rhamnoides. The sequence continues at coordinate 38,821,381 of CM065430.1, read as the reverse complement.
TGCAAATCACAAGAAATAAGAAGAAATGATCATTTCGGTTATCTCGAGCCAGTACATCAATCGTGTTTTGCAAAGATTCAACATGGGCGTGCGAAGCCGGATCTAGCACACCGCTTGGCGGTCATTTTCACTATCCAAGGATCGGTCCCCGAGACGAAGAAGAGAGAATTCGTGGCTAAGGGTTAACTTTATGCCTCAACCATTGGAAGTTTGATGTACGCAATGGTGCGTACGAGACCAGACATTGGCCGTACGGTGGGAGTTGTTAGTAGATTTATGTCAAATCCGGGGGAAAACTCATTGGGAGACGATAAAGTGGATTTTTGAGGTATCTGCGAGGTACCACGAGAAAATTGCTTGTACTTTAGTAAATGAGAGTTAAAAGTATAAGGGTGCAGACGCAGACTTTGGAGGTGAAGTTGATCAGAAGAAGCACCACCGATTATATATTCTTGTTGGAACTACAACTGTTAGTTGGATGTCCTGAAATATAGAAAATTGTCACTACATCCTACGTAGGCCGAGTATGTAGCGATAGCTTGAAGCTAGTAAAGAGATACGGGCTTCAAGGTTTGTTAATTGGTGGATTCAAACAAGAGAAGAATGTGCAACGTGAAGTGATAGTCAAAGTGCAATACACTTGGCGAAGAATTAAGCATTTCATTCTAGAACAAAGCATATTGGACTTCGTTATCACTTCATCATTATCTACATTGGAAGATGATGTGTTATCTTGGAGAAGATTCAAGGAAGCAAAAATCTAGCAGAGATATGTTAACAAAGGTGGTGACTATTGACAAGCGAAGTTGTGCTCAACTTGGGATTGGTCTCATGCTAAGTAACAAAGACTAGAAAATTGCATTGATCAAGGTGTGAAGACAGATTGAAATCAGTCTTCAAGTGGGAGATTGTTATAAAGCTCCTTAATTTAATGAGCAAATTAAGGAGCAAAACATGGAGCAAAACAAGGAACAAAACATGGAGCAATTCATGGAGCAAAACAAGGAGCTTAATTCAAGGAGCAATTTAAGGAACCATTAATTTAAGGAGTAATTCAAGGAGTGAATTTTCCTATAAATAGATGTGTAATTGTAATGAATTAATCATCCAAAGTGTTCATTCCAATTGAGAGAAAAGCTTAGAGAGAAAAGCTTTTGTGAGAGAAAATTGAGAGTAATTTTCTTGGGTGTAATTGGGTTGTGAGTTGTGAGTGTTGTAAACACCTTGTGTAATTTCTCCCCTTTCAATAAAAAGATCTGCAGCAAGTCCGGAGACGTAAGCAAGATTGGCCGAACTCTGTTATCAAATTTTGTGTGTTATTTTTCTATTCTTGCTTTCTCATAAATCTGGCTTATCGGGAATTTGCGTTATTTTCCAACAAGAAACTCAATCTCAAATCTTGCGTGAACGTGTACAATAGTAAATATATATAAGGAGTAGAGGTAACATGATATAGATATTTTATTTATGTAAGTAGACTTAATTTAACATCGTGATTATCTCTTTGTCTTTTTCGAACAATTAGAGGATAATTATTGATCATTTATTTCTTTATAGAGATTATCAAATAATCATGCTTATTTAATTATTTAAGGCTTATAAGGTTGGTTTATTATTCACCATGTGGCATGTATTAAAGTACACCTAATATCAACCATACACCTCCTAGGCTTGATAAAATGGATAAGAGGTTTGATTGTAGTTTCATCGGTACATAGGTTCACGCCTTTCCAAACACATTGAAACATTTGGGCCTACACTTGTACATTATTTTAATTATTTAGAAAAGGATTTTGAATTATTTTTAAACATTTAAAATGTGCACGATGGCTTCTTATTATTGGCGATTATTTCAAATTTCTAATTATAGTTCCAATTAGGGAGTGAATAAGTCAATATTGATGCTTGTCAAGCCCACCTTCTCTCACTTTTGAGGGTGGGAGAAATTCAAATTTCAAACTCCAAGTTTGAAACCCAAGGGCTTATCCATCCAATTGTAGCCCTCAAATTTGTTTTTGGTAGATGTATGAGATTGTTTCCTTATTCTATATATGCTAGCTCACCCCACCTTTCATTCTACACAAATCATTCTTTAATTTTAAGAGCTTATACTTCAAAGAGTAAAAGGATGGAGTAGAGGAAATAAATTTCCATGGTTAGTTTCTTTTATCCAACCTTTTTATTTTATTTATTTATTCGTTATTTATTTTCCTCCATTTATATTACTTCATTGTGTAAAAAATGTAGAATAATTATTTTTTCATTATTACAAAAACTTTGTATCCCACAACACTTACACCCACACTTTCATGTACAAGCAGTGATAGATGATGGAGTGACGAATGTTCATGGCTAGATCTAGTCACTATGGGTGCACGTCGAGGTGGACAAGAATCAGAGAGGGTTGTGTGGGCTAGTGGCCAAGTGGAGGTTAAGTAAGGGTGTGACTGATAAGAATTTGGGTAGTGATGATGTGGGCAGTAAAGCTTTGTACTTTAAGGGGATAGCTAGTGGTGGGTTGGCTAGCAAGTCATTGGTAGACACCTCTCTCTAGTGCCTATCCAACCAGTGATGGTCTAGTAAGTGACACTTTGGATTACTACGAGCTAACTCTTAGTGATTTGGCTAGTGGTGGTCATATTTGAGTCAAGTTGACAATGGGCTCAGGCCATCCCTACGTCTCAATTCTTCACATCTCATATGTTCGAGTGTTTATTTAATACAGGTTGAATCATTAAGAAATGATGACTTGGATGCCATTTTGGTTGGAATTTCCTTATACCAAATGGGTTTCGACAAGATAACATTACTTCCTTTACTATGATCCGATCTCATTCTAAGATGATGGACCAATTTTTGATAAATCGAGGGACATTGTTTTAGATTTTGATTCCATACATTGATGCCTAAATGTTTGTGTATAGCTTGGAGTAACCCTATTCTTGACATAGTTACATTGTCTACCATCCATTGTTTCTTCAGGTTGCAACTTCCCTTTTTGCCTATGGTATGGAAGTTTTTAATTTGCACATGTTGGTATGGATTCGAGTCAATTTATACCCAAATATTATAAGGTATTTTTGGTTTATTAGGAGCTCTAGAAGAGTTTATGTATTGCTATTACTTATAGTTATAAAGCAATAGTAAGGGTTGATATTACTTCAAGCTCTTTGATAGCTAGATTTTGATTGAGAATTTGCAGGATAGTAATAAAGGGTGTAAGGATGCTCTTTTCATAGCTATAGGCAACTTTGACATTCTATCTCCGAATATTTCTCCCATGCCTACTAAATTTAAGAGGAATGATAGAGCGTTTAAGACTTAGTCTTTGTGTTGGATACTTGGTTGTATTTTGGCATGTTTCACCTTTTTAGTAGTGCACTAGACATGAGGTAACATTTCTTCTAAGTAGGAGGAGTTTATTGCATCACTTTTTCTATCACCGTGTGGTGAGGCACAATAGTGACTATCTCATTTTTTTTAGAGAATGTCTATTGGGGTTTGGACCTAATGGTATCTATTTTAGAGACTTTTTATATCATATTACCTCTTACGCTTATGTTTTTTGATGATAAAGTTGTAGTGTTAACCCTTTATTTTTTAGGTATAGTTAAAGCATCATTCTAGTAACAAAAGCAAGAGCATTACTACAATATGATTTCTCAAGGAGTTCAATCTAGAAGAGGCTCTAGCACCGACCAAGAAAATATCTGTGATAATAAAGAGTCTAGGTGGACTTGTAACAACATCATCCAAGTCAATAGGTTTCAAACCTATCTCATCCATAATTGATTTTTACATAACATAAATAGGTGTTGGAAGAGACTTTGTCCCCTTGAGAGGAAACTCAACAATAATTACCATATATCGAGTAGATATCTTCCTTTTAGGATCCCCCAAATTCCAAGCCATCTTGGTCTCAGGCTTAAGGGCTTCTAAAAGGAAGAGAGCCACTTGATATAGGGTGACTATTGTTGAGTTTCCTCCTAGGAGGATGAAGTCTTCTCCAATACCTGTTGATGTTTTGTAAAAATTGGTGTAGATGAGATTGATTCAGAACCTATCAACTTGGATGACATGCTTGTAAGTCCACCTAAACTCTTTACAATCCTATATATTTTGGAGCTTATTAGTCCCAATGATGATGAAATTTATATTCTACTTAATAGAGATTGGTAGTTTGCTATAGACTTGGATTGGGTTAGTGTGAAAAGTTTTGGTTTGAAATGTTGTTTGGAGACCACTGAGCATTTAAGATGCTTCGGAGGATGGTCACTGTGGGATAGAGTTGAAGTTGGAGAAGTCCAAGTGTTGCTAGATGATACATGATGTGGTGGAAACCCAGGAGGCGATCGAAAGAGAGGTTAGTTAATTAGAAGGTTCCTTAGAAGAGGAGGAAATTACTTTGGCCAATAAGATGGAGTAGGTTTAGGAATTTTCTAAGAGCTTATGTCTATCATAGATGCAGATATAGATGCTCATAATTGACGTAAGTATTGCTAGAATTTTGTAAGTTGTTATGTACTATGAATCTGATAGGTACATCAAAGACACGTTAGATGTGTGGGCTCATAACTTCTAAACCCTGATGAGGTAATTTAGGCAGGCCTTCCTAGATATCACTCTTTTGAGACTATCTTTCTTAATGTAGAGAGGCATGCTTCTCGATGTGGTGAGGTTACTTCCAAATGGGAGGATAATAGCTCCTGTTAGCCAAGTAGTGAGGACTTTAAGGAGACTAAGGATAGTAAGTTAACATGTGGTGATGCTACTTAGGTTTCCATGAGGTGCGGATACCATCACATTGTCCTTTACTTTTATGTTGTTCTAGTTCAATTTAGATTGATTTATCCTACCTATATATATAAATAACAATTGTTTTACTTCGTGTACTTCTTTACTTGTGTTTCTTCTCGCATTTTACTTTGTGCACTTCTTTACTCGTGTTGCTTTTAGCATGTTAACTTTGACTTTTGGTTTTATCTTGGAGTCTAACCGTGGTTTCATCTACTTGTGAGATTAATGGACTTTTTGAAGTTCGTCCTATGTTTATGACGTCAATCAAGTGAGTTAGCGTGCAAGGATGGGGGGACATACTAGCAGAGGATGAAGTGTAGGTTAGGTGCATGTGATGAGATGATGCAATGAAGATGGGACACAATTGCCTAGCCATTCGCTTAGTCTTGTCCAACTAGCTACATTTGTGTCTAGTCATATTACTATTAGGCTGCAACATCCTATATCGTCAACCACACCCTATTCAACTGACACTATAAGAGAAAAAAATGTTTTAGTGATAAACAACTTTCTAGTGAAAACTCTTAAATTTGTCAAAAACCCATTTCGTTGATAAAATTATTTGTTTTCATGTTCGTCTCAATATCACATCGTAGAAAGTTTTTAACCAATAAAATCAATTTTGATCAGATAACTAATTATTGACAAAAGATTTTGTTGGCAAAAGTTGAATATTTGATTCTACAATGAGACATTTTGTTGGAAAAACAAAAAAATTGTTGCTAATTTTTTTATCAAAGAAAAATTTATTTCTCGACAAACATTTTTGTTTGAGAAAATATTTGAGGACAAAAAAATTTGTATGGAATGAGTTTTCAAGAATAATAATTATCTATTAGAAATAAAAAAATGAAGGACAAATAATTTTAGAGGTGAAAACTTTGAACAACAAATTATTTTGTTGATAAGAATGTCTAGGGGACAAATGTTTTGTTGAGGAAAGATTATCAATGATGATCACATATATAGGTGATAACTTTTCAGGATGGACTAATTTTCAATGAAACCTTTTTAGGAGCAAATGTTTTTGTTGGTGAAAGTTACGAGGGACAAACAATTTTGTAGATAAAGAGTTTTCAGGAATAGACTATTTGTAAGTGAAACTTTACGAGGGAGAAAAATGTTTATAGAGAAAAAATTTCAAGAACAATTTTTTTATGTGAAAGTTTATTAGATACAAAAAGGTTTGTAGAAAAAGAGTTATCAAGAACAAATTGTAAGTGAAACTTTATGAAGGAGAAAAATGTTTATAGAGAAAAAAATTTCAAGAACAATTTTTTTTTTGTATGTGAAAGTTTATTAGATACAAAAAGGTTTGTAGAAAAAGAGTTTTTAAGAACAAATTTATTTTGTAGGTGAAAATGTATTAGAGATAGAAATGTTTGTAGAGAAATAGTTTTCAGAACAAATTTTGTTGTTGGTAAAAAAATTCAAAAAGTATGGGAAAATAAAATAGGACAAATAGTTTGATTGTTGAAAAGTTTTGAAGGACAAACAATTTTATTGAGTAAAAGTTTATAGGGGTAAATTGGTTTGTAAGAAAAGTTTATCAAGAATTATTAGTTTTATAGGTAAACAAATTCTAGAACTAAAGTTATAACTTTTTTTAAATACTTCTGTGTATTTCAATTATATATGAAATTTGTAATTTAATTTTAAATTTAGAAAGAAAAGAAGAAGAAAGAACTTTAATAAAAATGAAAAGGAAAATAAGAATACAATAGAGCACAAATTGAATATCCAAATATACAAATGTTAAAAATATAAGATAATGGAAATATCAACTCAAAGGTTTGATAGAAAAAATAAAAACTACCAACACAAGAATAATAATTTAGTTTTAAAATAGTAAATATGACTAATAAAGTATGAGTATGTCCATTAGCCCATGACATACTTTTGGGATTAGCTCCTTGCATGTAAGCACCTAAGGAAATAGCACAAGTTGAAATTGTGCAATGATATCAACCAACACCAAACACTTACTCTGTTTGCTGAGCAATTTGTAAGCACTTAGTATTCTTGGAGTTCACTTTCCCTTTAAAGTATGTGAAAACAAATTTTAGTTAATTTTTGTTAACAGAGTATCCAAATAAATGTAGGACCAAACAATTGAAAGCAAAAGTGAAAAAAATTTAGCAATAATTTTTTAGACTTGACTAAGAATAGTTTAGCAACAAAAAGAAAGAAAGAAAGGGAAAACAAAAAGAAGATAGATCAAATTTCAAAAACACAGGTAAAAGAAATTTTTGTAACACCAAAAAAATCGTTTGGTTTTTTCTTCAAAGAAGATTTTTGTAATAATTGATGAATTGTACATTACAATAAGTATTTACTAACCTATTTAAAGAGATATTATGTATATAAAAAAAATTCATAAGTAAATTGATAATATTCATTTACAAGTTAATTAGATTAGGTTATATGAAAAAATCTTATGATATATCCTATTGTTACCATAATCTAAACCAATTACTATTACCAAATACAATAGAAAATTTTCATATCCAACCCACGAGCAAAAAAGAGTTTATTTTAATTATCTGCATGGTCAGCATCTACAACACAACAGAAAAAGAAAATGAAAGAAATTACAAATCAAGTAGCATACTACCTTTGGGTATTGCCATTGAATCGATTTGCTAAGTTATAAACATGAACTTTCAGAGAGGTTATTACTTGTGCCACCCTAACGCCTGTCACAAAATAGTGTTATAGAGTTTGAAAATGGAGTTGATAATTAAAAATAGAGGTACGAATTAAGACAAGATGTTGATAGTATTTTTGATATAATCTATTAATTTTTAAAATTCATAAAATTTGTACAACTTAATTTTTAATAAGATGAGATGTTAATGAAATAATATTAATTAAGATATTTTATTTGTCTCTAATGTAGTTAAATGAGACAAAAAAAATATAAAAATAATAGAAAATACGATAAATGGTTATTTATAATTTAAGTTTAATAAGAAAAATAATACAATATATGTTTAAAATTAAGTCTATTAGGACTACAATTTAAACGAGATGAAATGAAATGAGTTAAATAAAATTTGATAATATTACAACATAAACCTATTAGAAAAATTAAATGAGACATAAGATGATAATGTAAAACGGTACATTTTATATCTCTAATTAAAATTAACTTGCAATCAATATTAAACAAAATGAAACAGAACCTAAAAGACAATCAAGATCATAACCATTGTTGCAACAGGGTATTGACCAAATGAGTAAATTGAAACTTAAGGTTACTAATTACAGTAGAGAATACAAGAAACCTGCGAAATTTTGCAGCAATCAAAGAATCAGTAGGCATAATCAAGTAAATTACATGATAATAACATGTATCAAGCGTTAGAACAAACCAATCAGATTGCTATGGTAACGCCAAAGTCAAGCTTTCAAAAAACATATATCATAAAAGGTAAATAGAATCCAATTGTTAATTACAAAAGATAATAGAAGTTATGAAAAGAAATATAAACATTATAACATATAAAGCACATACAGCCATGGATAGTATCTATTAATGTTGAATATCAGTAAAATTCATCTATACTAAGTCACACAGTGAAACATATATCAATAATAATAAATAGAGAAAAATACTCCACAGGTACCAGTATTAAATCAAATGGGTTATTTAGTCCCTTAGGAAAAAATGTTTCATTTGTCCCTCTACCTTTATAAAACCTTTATAAAAAAACCCTAAGAAGAACAAATGACTAAAAATTACTTTTTGTTATAGCATTTATAATAAAAAAACGATTAAAATATTTAGTTAATAGTGAAATTTGTCTTTCTTTAATGCCTTTTATAAAATTTAAGAAACTAAATAATATCTTTTATAATGTAAGAAATTAAAAAACATGAATCTCTTAATATAAGGAAATTTTGCACCACCTCATCCTAACCTCATCCTAATAAATATATGTATGTAGTTTAGATTAAGCAGAAATGACAACGAACTGCAATTGACACATATAAAAATCTAAGAGACGTTAGTATACTTACAAAACATAATGACATAAAAAAGAAGATAACAATGAGAATATGCAAATTAAGATATGTTCGTATAATGCATTCAATTTTAACATAGTATAATGCAATCACAATCTATGTAATGATGTTCTTCGGTCACATAGTAAAATGCAACAATATGATATAGATAGGTAATTGATATAAAATCAATCCAAACATCCATTTCAATCACCGGTAAAATTTAAGAAAGTTTTCAAGTTCCTTGTGTTTGAGAGAATCCTATAAGAAAGATTACAACATATGATGGTCCAAAAATCTTTCTAAGGTTCGAGTCTTTGTTTATTTATATAATAAATCCAGTCAACATGGCTAAGTCTAACTGGTTATGTACTGGACCTAGCGTACGTATTGAATCATATTTATGGCTTGAGAGTAAGTCTCCCCTAGGGCCAGATGTACTCAAGTAGGATTGAACACACGAGCTAAAAATGGGTAGGCCATGGATTACTCTACCATGTTGATGCCGACCTGGTCTTGGATTGGATCATGAGCTTGATGGACTAGGTCTTGGGTTGGCTTACGGGCTCATCGAACTAAGTCTTGGGATGGCTCAAGGACTCATTGGACTTGGCCTTGGTCCGGTTTACAGACTCATTGGACTGAGTCATAGGTTGGCTCACATATTCATTAGATTGGGCCTTGGTTTGGTTTACAGACTCATTGAGTTGGGCCTTAGTTTGGTTTATGAGCTCAAGGGGTGTTTGTACCAACCATCAAGTCTCCCATCCATCTAGTTCATATCAAACTAACTCTTCAGTACTTGTTGTTAACCATTTATTATTTATCTCTTATGATCGTTAATGTCTTTTTAGCTTTCAATATGTCATATCAAATTTTAGCTTTCAATATGTTATATCAAATCTATTCACATTTCTATAAAGCTCATCTCTTCAGAGAAAACTAGACTGAAAAGGAAAAAATCATGGGAAATTATCCTACTACAAATAGATTTCACTCCGTTGCCAAAGATTTCAACATGCTTAAAAGGTTTTTCATATCATTTCTTTGGATCTTAGTCCACATAGTTGACTACAGATTGTTCCATCACTAAGGTAGCCAACTCAACTTTTTTTTATCCATGCTAGGTAATCTTTTTTCCGGCCTAGGATTCCTTAATAGATTTTTGATCTTGCATTTGTAGGCTAGTTGAGAAAACTAGAGACTGGAACCAGGTTTTATCCCAAAATTTCAACTCAAATCCTTGTTTTTTTAACGATGTAAATATTCTTTCTTTTATTTGGTCTTTTGTTTTCATATATATTGTTGAATTTATCAATTCAATTTTGTAGACGACCTTTGTAACATTAGACCTACTTTTTTAAGTGAGGAGTCTACTTTAGTGGAAGGTTCTTATAGCCCTACTATGGGTAGTCTTGATTGTAGAGAAAGTGATTGTGTAAATGAGGTTGGTTTGGCTCTTTCGACCACTTCTTATCAAATCATTATTAGATTACCCAAAGTCCATGTCATCCAAAAAAAGAAGGCCAAAGATCCCAAAAATATCCAAGGCCTTCAACTATTCACACAAAAGATTCAAATTTTCAATGTGCAAGCACCCCGATTCTTGACATTCGAGGATGGTGTGAGAATTTCGACTTAATATTATTTACCTAACAATGTTGCAATCATTCCAGCTTCTTTGAATCACAATCATCCTGATAGGTTTGTCACTTTTTATAAAGAGGCATTCGAAGTCATGTTGAGATTTTCATTACCCCGATTGATTCAGATGTTCTTGAGCTCCACATGCTTGGCTCAGCCAATTAAATCCAAACTCCTAGAGGATTTTGTTGTGTTTTTCAGTGGTGAGTGCCGAGCTAGGCATTGAATTAGGTATGCTTAAATTAAAGAATATGTACAATATAAAGAAAAATAGAGTGGATAAGGATAGAGTCTATATCTCAACCCATTATGGTCGCGTGTTAGTACTCAATCTTTCCTTTCACTCTTTTTTCATATTCATATGTGCAAATTGGGAATAATGTGAAATTTAAGTATAGAGGAGAAAACTTCATTCTCTACTTTAGTGTTTAGTATGAATTTTATTTTTTAGGATATTTTTCATCTTTTAGGATTTTTTGATCATGATTTGGGTAAAAATTGATGAATACATGAAAATCAAATACATGCATATTTGATATGAAACATATGAACTCAATCATAGAATTAGTTGTCATTACTAGGATGAGGAACATAATATGCTTATTAAGATACTTATATTAATAATGTGATATGCTTGCTAATTTTGATTGAATTATGCTAGTTGATGAGGTCTATCATATTTTAGAATCTATTTGATCATTCCTTGTGGTCAAATCCTGAATATTATTTGGCTTGAGAAATGATTTAGGCCTTTATTGGATCAATTGAGCCTTTCAAGCTGACCATTATTTATATCTTTAGTCATCTATTTGAGCCTTACTAAGAACCATTCATATCTTTATACCACATTTTTTTCCTAACTAATAAGTATTACCTTTACCCTCACACTTTAGTCATCTATTTGAGCCTTACTAAGAACCATTCATATCTTTATACCACATTTTTTTCCTAACTAATAAGTATTACCTTTACCCTCACACCTTTAGCTTGTATGAAAAATGCAATATATGCTATGCTATAGAGCAAGGTGAAATGTAATGCACCTTACTTTTTCACATCTATTAAAAAAAAACTCACAATTACCCCTCTAAATAAAAGGAATAAAATTTAAAATAAGTTTGGGGGTATTGTGAGGCTAAAAAAAATAGAAAAAAATGAAAAAGAGATGTGGAATAAAAGAATGAACACAAATGGTAAGATAGGGTACACAAAAATATCAAATGAAAGCTCAATTCAGGTTAAATATTACATAATGAATAAAAAGAGAGCTAAGCTATACAAAAGCCTAAATATATCCATTTTTCTACCCTCACATAAGCCTTACAATACAAGTATGTAAAACCCTATTGATCTTTAGCTAAGTACACATTTACATTAGTGAAGAGGGGTGTAAAGAATAGACTTATGAAACTTGTTCTAAGACTTAGTTGATTTCATGAGTGCATTAGATGACATCATATGCAACACACACATGCACCAATTCATCAAAAACCTTGCATATTCTTGTAATAATGGAATGTTGATTGATGGATATGTGAACTTTCTTGTCATATAATTGTACGAATTTTTAAGGGAATAGTTATTGCTGAACATGCATGTATTAATAGATATATGTTTATAAATATGATGATCATATCATTTTAGCTAGTTAGACTTGGCTTTGCTTGAGGGCATGTAAAGAGTTAAGTTTGGGATGTAATAATTCTATAAAAGTAAAGTTATTTTGCCACTTGTGAACCATTTATTTTTCTTATTTTTTTATTAAATATTATGAATAAGCTTAATTTGTGTTTAATATGGCAATGTAAGTGAAAAGATATCAAATGGATCAAAAATAGGCCAAAAATTAGGACAAATATAGGATCATAAGGGGGTAGATCGATCTAGACATATGTAGACTGATCGAGGGTTCATCATTCGATTGATCGACAAAGGAGTAGATCAATCGATGGTTTATCACTCGATTGATCGACAAAGGAGTAAATAGATTAAGGATTAAATACTTGATCAATTATGAATAGGCTTGATCGATCAAGAGACAAGGATTTTAAAACATCGGACTTAAATTGAATTTCAACTTTCAATCTCAGCCTTTTGATCAAAGTAATACAAAACATAATCTAATGAGGATCAACTTCAACTTATTTAAAGCACCATACAGAGGTAATAAATAATACACAATTAAGATTACAAACCATAGTTGCTACCAAGAAGAGAAAAAGTATAAGAGGAGATTAAAGGAGACACAACTTTGTGAATGATTTAATAGAAGATTAGTGTTACAAATCAAGAGATTGAGTGTATCTATTCTTCTTAATTATGTCTAACTAATTTATTAATCTAGGGGTCTTATGAACTCAACTTTTCACATGTTATGATATAATATTTTACCATAATTGTTATTGCAATTCAACTATATTATTTAATCTAATTTTTTTGTTATTAATTATTTGGCCAACAATTGATCTATAAAGACATTTAGATAGCACTACTACAAAAACGAGCATTAAAGTCGAGTTTTAATTGATTTTAAATTTTTTTATACATATTTTACTCATTTTCTACTATACTTAAGAACCTGTATTCAATGACATATAAATTTATATAACAATTTTATGATTATTAAGATTTTTTAAATAACTACACTATTTTAAATCATAGGTATTTTAATGAGCATCATATTATTGAATCATGTCTTTCCCATTTCATTTTAACATAAATAAATTAATTAATTAAACACCAACCTTAAATCACAATCATAAATATATATATAAATTTATTTTATTACGAAATACATATACAAAATCTACATAATAAAAATAATAACATACATAATACAAAAATTTATACACATAATATACAAAAAATAATGCAAAGTGAATAATAAGCGTGTAAGATTAATAGAAATACTTACAAGAGTAAATGAAGTGACAAAATGAAGGAAATTAAAAACAAAATGGTGTTTTGTAAGTGAAAAAATGGGTATAAAATATTTGAGTATTTCGCTAAAAAAATAGGGGATCTCGAAGATAATTTAGAGAGAAAGAAAACACACTAAATGGTGCTGGAATTGGTGGTCGTAGGTGTCCGAAAAATGAGAAAGAGTGGAGGAAGTGAAGCTCGGTTTTGGGTTTTTGGATGTTGTTTACAGCGCTGCAAATTAAAAATTATGTCTGATGGGGGAAGAAAGAAGAGAAAAGGAAAAATCCATGTGTGTTAGTATCAGTTGACGTGTCGAACCGACGCTACACGTGGACGTAGCATCGGTTCTACACTGAACTGACTTTAAATTCATTATAAGTCGGTTTTGAAAAAACTGACTTTACATATTGACTTAAATGCCACATTTTGTAGTAGTGTAGATTTGAGATAATTATTTGTCTTTATTAAATAACATACATAGTTTCTAGGTAGAGATGTATGATTTTTATGTGTGTGATCTATAATTAATGAACTTAATGAGTAGTATACAATGTAATTGACATGAGAGTGTAATGAGGTTAATTATTATATGGAATACTTGAGAAGGAATACATGCTAGGTTAGATTCAATTAATCACATAATTGATTGATGATTATTTTAGGGAAATTTTAGTGATTCACATGTAAAAATATTAGGGGAAAAATTAGGGGATTAAAGATTCTTAGATCGTTTTCTCATAAATATTCATACTTATTGCGTCTTGAGGTTTAAAATTAGTTGTCATTTATTTTTTAACTTTTAGTACTTTCTATTATCCAAATAGTATTCGTAATAATTATATTGGTACTTGATTATAAGTTACACAACTCCTTGTGGATTGATATCAATACTTAGGTGTATTATATTACTTGCACGACTCGTATACTTGCAGATGGAATCATGTTAATCAAGGAGGAAGGTAATACAACAAAGGAACTAAAAATTGTTAACATTGTTCAAGGTGGTAGTGAAAAGGCCAAGAATAAAGTGCAGTTATGGAGGAGCTCCAAGAAAAATACTAGAAATTCTAAATTGGTGGATCCAACTTAGAACTCATGGAATTATTTAGCTAAAGATGATAAATGTGGCGCTTGTTGAGGGACAACCCAATGTTTTATTGCTATGTTTTTCTTGTTTTGTAAGGAATAAAGAGTAGGGGCAATGGAGAAATACTTGGAAAATCTTTGGTGATTATACATGTTGTGATAGTGTCATGGGAGTTTCATTACCTTTCAATACTTTAATTTACTATTTGTACATTAGGGACATTGTGCTACTTAAGTATGGAGAAGGGAATTTCCAACCAGAGAGTTCTCAATCAGTTGATCTGGAACTCAATCGATCAACTTAGAACTCAATTGACCGAGTCCCTTTTTGGATTGATCTAGCAATGCTTATCATTCTTACCATGATCTATCCTTAATCGATCAAACCCTTCTCGATTGATTGAGCCTATAGGTTGATCTATGAAGCCTTTCTTAAAGACTTGAGTAGTTAAGGAGTTTGGAAATTTAATCAACCTCCAACATTGTTTAGCCAACATAGTCAAATTTAAAAGCTCAAACATCTTTGAGCCCTAACCCTCCATCAAGTCATTGACCACAAAATTTTTTCCAAGAGAGCCAATGTGTATTCTTAGAATTCTGAGTAGTACCTACCAAAGACATTGCATAGCTCTCTCAATATCCTGGCAATATTCTATCAGTAGGGGAAACACTACACTACATAATTAGGCATTGCATAAGCCATAACTTTACAAAAGATTTCTTTCCCAAAGGGAGAAAGAAACTAGCCAAGGTTGTAACTTACCATGAAACCCCTCTAGGATATAGTTCAATTGGCTTCTTTTATTTGTCCCAAATAAGGTAGGAAACCCAAGGTATCTTAAAAAACCCAAATCAAATCAAAACCAATCTCTTACTGGATAACTTCTTTTACCTTTATACCCATATTACCACTAAAGAAAACATTAATTTTGAGAAATTTCACCACCTTTCTAGAAGGCCTCTTATAGATGAAAAGGAATTCCTTGATTATACAAATGTCATGCAACAAACCTTTGTAGAAAATTAAGGAATCATTAGGAAAGATAAGGTGACAAATAGTAGGTGTAGCCATTCAAAAAAAAACTTCTAAAATACAATGACAACACTCTTCCTTATGTAACAACTTGGAAAGCCCTTCAGAACACAACAAGAAAAGATACGAAGTGGGTCTCTTTGATGAAGTCCTCTCTTGGGAGTAAAATAACTAAATTTCTTTCCACTAATCATACAAGAGTAGGAAACAGTTGAGATACAACACATAATCCACTGAATCCACTTGTCTGTAAAGCCCAAACTATCCATCATAGCCTTAATAAAGCTCCATTTGAACCTATCATAGGCCTTGTTGATATCCAAATTGAGCACCAAAGCGTGATTCTTGCCTGTCTTCTAGGTCTTCAAATAGTGTAGAACTTCATAGGAAACCAACATATTATTTGCAATTAGCCATTGGGAAATGAAAGCTCTATCTCTCTCTTTTACTTATGATCAAGGCATCACTGGGCTTAGTTTATTAGTAGGAATCTTTAACATAATCTTGTAAATAATATTACAAAGATTGATTGGTCGCAACTGCATCATATCCCTTAGACTTTCTACTTAGGGGGTTATAACAACATGGGTAAAATTAATAGCTACTTAAATAGTACCAGAACATAAGAAACTCATAGCTATGAGTACACGATCAAGTTTAACAATATCCTAATATTTTTGTAAGAAAAGGGATAACATACCAACCAACCCTAGAATTTAGTAGGGTGGATTTGGAAGATAGCTTTCTTAGTCTTTGCAACTATAATAGGCCTAGTTAGGTTCTGCTTTTTTCCTTTGTCATTCAAGTCTCCTTATAATATGAAACATCATCACATACTAAGGAGCATGGTTTAATGGAATTAAAAAGAGACCCAAGGAAGAACAATCTACTCTTTGTGAATCATGTTTTTATGTTATCCATACGTCATCTTCATCCTATAGCCCATGACTGGTAATTCTTCTATACCTCTGAATTACCTTTACATGGAAGAAAGTTGTATTATGATCCCCTTCACAGAGCCATTTAATATTAGCTTTGTCCTTGCAATATCTCTCCTCTTAGATACAAACTTATCAAATCTTCAAGGATAAGCGACAATGATCGCTTGACCCAGAAATATTTTTTCTTTCTAAAGCTAATAACTACTCATTTAGATCTCGAAAGCATCTTGATGAATTAAAGTTGTTCACCCGTTCCATTGATTGAAGTCCTATCGACATTGAGAAGTTGTTTGCTTAATATGAAACCAAGTTGAATCCATTACCTCTATCTTCCATGCCCTTTATGCCAAATCCCTACACTAAGGGAGATAAGTCCAACTACTCTCAAGAAAACTCTTGCCTTGTTTTAAGAGCTATAGGATCCAACTGAAGTAACAAAGCAAGGTGATTTGCCCCTATAGTCTCCTAATTCTTGATGTTAGCTTGTGGATAATAAAATATCCAAGTATGGGTAGCCAAGGCTTTTTCAAAGTGTTCATTGATAGTCTTAGAATCACTTCTTTTGTTTCTCCAAGTAAAAGGGAATTTGATAAACCCCAAGTTTACCAAATTTGCTTCATTCAAACAAAATCAAAAATCCTCCATAGACATATGAGACTAATACCTCCCACCAAGGTTCATAGCCATCAAAGTGATATCATTAAAGTAGCCAATTTTGACAAGCTCGCTCATATAAAGAAAACCTCTCTTTTAAGATTGTCTATTGTTAAGTATACCAAAATACACCAAAGTATCAAGATAACATGATACTGTAAACTTGAAAAAAAAATCTATTAAAGTGAACAATTGAATTAATATCATCACTTCAAAACAAGAACTAACCCACCACGGGTCTCAATACACTACTACAAAACATACATATGGTCTCGATTTTTAATCGTATTCGTAGGTTTATGGTCAAAGTTATAAGAATCGAAACCTAAGTAAGAGAGACTATAGACTGTTACCTTTTGCCTTGGTTTTTTAACCGAGGCCATAAACATAACCTATGGCATCGATTTTAAAAGTTGGCTCAAATGACAAACCGTTGACAATGTTCCGCGTTGTGCCTCAGGAGGAATCTAAAAATCTAAATCATGAATCTGCATGCATTATAAACCAAAACATTTAGGAAATATAAAACTCAAGATAGCATGAAAGGAATAGTTTAGATACATGGGAAGGAAATAAAAATCAAGTAAAAAAGAGTGTCAACCATATTTTGTAGCAAATTATGATTACATGAAAGATATTATTCATTCCTCTAAATTGTTTTGAGTTTTTTCTATTCCAACTTCATTACACTGTCAAAAAAGTTATGGCATTTAAAATCAAATAAACAACACAACTATAATTAAGACAATTATAGAAAAATTAGAAAAGACTACAGAGAAACCAAAAGTTTAAAGGTGGAAAATATATGCTTAGAAAGTAGACCAGCTTGGCAAGCTGTTTAATATTTAACATGTGAACGATTGCTTTTTTCTACATAAGAATGCGTACATTAAGAGATTTTACAGATAAGTTCATGCCAAATTAAACTCAAGATAAAATTCAAAGTTATTATAGCTGAAGGAGAAAATTTAATTAAAAGTACTACTTTACATGTAATATAACAGTTTTAAGAAATTGAAAATGAAACGGCCCGAAAAATCAAATGGCTATAAGATATAAACCAAATGCCTTAATAGTAGCACATTCGAACTTGACCACTAGTCGATTAAGTATCTGAATAAAGAAACTCATTAGCATTGTAAGCTCTCCTTCTTAGAATTCATCAATGTTTCTAAAAATTTTGGGTTAACTTATCGGTACATGTCAACCTCCCTCATCAACTTGCACTTGTAGAGCCAAACCTTAATTTTGTTGCGCTCACCCTCACGTTGGAAGGAAAAAGATCAAGTAGTTGGAGAGGATGAAAAGGAAACGAAATCGCCTAGCGCTGTAAAGAAAATGAGGTAGCTAGAGTTAGGGGATGAGGTAAACAAAAAAAGGGAGGGTATAACTATACGCGTGGTTGAGAAAATAAAAGAGAAGAGAAAGGGAAAAAGGGAAAAGAGGAAAGAGAAAAGAGAAAGAAAAAAAGGTAAAAAAGAGAAGAGGAAGAGAAAAAAAAAGAAAAAATTGATAATTTTTTTTTATATTTAGTTATAAAAGAGATAAAATTGATTAAATATGTCTATGGTTTTGGTTTTTAAAAAAATTGAGGTTAAATTTTTAAAACTAAATATATGTATTGTAATAATGATGGGATTAACTAGAAATAAATTAGGAAGTCTAGAGGAATCTTTGGGGAATAAAATTATATAAATTTCTGAAGCTGTCGAACTGTTACGGAGTTCTTCACACCTTGACAATTTTAAGAAGGTATCATATGGAAGGGTGAGCTCCATTTGGGTTGGCTGCCTCCACCCGATTAGAACAAATACAATTAACCCTTATATATAACGAACCCTTTTCTCCACTTTTGGTACCACCAACTTGTACAATCCTTAAATTCCTCTAACCCTGTCATATATATATATATATATATATATATATTAGGTCCAAAACTAATTTTAAGGAAAGAAAAGAAAAGAACTCTACAATATCCTTTTGTCTTGCCGTAAAAAAAAGAAAAGAAAAGAAAAGAAAATTGAAAAGAACTGGAAGGTTTGGAAAGGATTTCTTCGCTAGGAAATGCGGCTATCGACGACTTATACTGCTGATGAGTAATTTAATTTACACGTTACATGTTAACGCGAGATTTATGGTAAAATTCATTAAAAGGATTTATAATATAATTTATTATTTTTTAAATGTTATCGATATTTTTTTATTTTATTTTTAATGAAATAATATAATAATAAGACGATATTAGTTAAAATATCTCATTTTTCTTTCATTAGTTGAAATGATACACGTAAGAATATAAAAATAATCGAAAATATAATATATGATTATTTATAATGTAAATTTATTAAGACAAATAATACAACTTATACTTAGAGTTAGATTTATTAGAATTACAATTAAATAAGATAAAATAATATTTAAATAAAATAAAAATATTATATCACGATACTCTTAACGAGATTATATTTTGTTTAGCACCAATCTGATGCAAATGTGCAAAATTGAAAGAAGTTGAAGCATGCACACCGAGGGAGATCTAAGTCTTTTCCTAAGAATGCAGTGTTGAATTCAATAAATACTGCAAACACAATTCAACAATCACTGTACCGACGCCAAACATATTTTCCAATATACACGGCGCCTACCAATCAAGCTGTAAATCATACAATTCAATTATGGTGGTTGGTGAAATAGTAATTAGTATTTGTCTATATAAACAATGTAAATATTCGATACAAATCAAGAAAATAAATGAATGAAACGTTTATTTCTTCCTCTGATTATTTCTTCAAACATTGATTTCTTCATGGTGTCAGAGCCAATTGAGCTTTATACAAATTTGAAACTCGTTTCTAAAACAGTAGATTTCTTTCTCTGAAAATATTTTTTTCATCTGAAAAAATTTTCATTCAAACACCCTTACAAATATTAATTACAAACATCAATTTTTAAGCAAGATTTTTCCCAACTAATTTTACCAGATACTTAAACACAATTTCGAACATTTTGGTAAAAACAGAGAAGGTAAAAACCTTCCACCGCTACCACGCGCCGCCCGAAGTGAAGGATAAGTTTGTCCACGCACCCACGCGCCCCACGCGCCGGCTCCGGGAGGTTGAAGATGATGACGTATCATCCGGTTCGGTTCGGTTCGGCCCCGGCTTCGGCCAGCCTTGCATGCGGCTCGGTCCGGCCGAGGGCGTAGCTCTGGTCCGCGCTTGGCCCAGTGTCATCTCGGTTCGGCTCGTTGGTCCGGGTCTGGTCGGTTGAACTGCCTGGTTGTTCACAGCTTCCCATATTTTTGGCCTGGTTCTGGCTCTATTTTAAAGGTCTCGAACCCGGTTTTTTTCCTGCTTCTGGATTTCTAACACCCGTCCGCTCATTTTTTCAAGTTTTTAAAACCAAATTTGAATCGGTTTTATGGTTTTTATCCGGTTTAGTATAAATATATATTAAAAACACACACAAAAAAAATATTCTTTATCCCTAAAATTATTACACCATTTTCTAGTTGGTTACCATAATATCATGACAGGAGGTATAATTTCATTACCGCATGGAGCAATCAAATCCGGTTGTTGGCACAACTGCTCACCGAAGGTGTGTTTAATGCCGAATTGTTCTTAATGAGACTAATTATGATGTTTGGTCTCAAATAATAGAAATGCATATTGCGCAGAGAGAAAAACTCTCTTTATATTCATGACAAAAATTTGCAACCCTAAAAAAACATCAAACAATTATAACAAGTGGTATGCGTAAAATCAAAAGTGAAGAGATGGTTACTTATGTCAATGAGTCCAGAATCATGAAGCGTTTATATTTACGCATACCTATCGCTTCTTGAAATTGGGGGTGCTTTGGCGAAAGCATTCTATGATGGAAGTGATGAATTACGGTGTTGTCTTAAACCAAAAAGCCTTTACTTCTAGACAAAATGGAAAATCACTTTCGAGTATTATGGAGAGTTAATCGAAATTTTCCAAGAGCTAGACCATCGTGATAAGGTGATCATGAAAGACCCTCATGATCTAATATCATATCAAGAGTCCTAAGGAAAGACTAAGGATACATATTTTCCTTCTGGATTAGATGATGAGTTTGAAAGCGGGTTCGCGGGCGAAATTTTGCTAAAAGAAACTATCCCGTGATTTAGAAGGTTGTTATTCCTTGATTCGACGGGAGGTAGTAAGTCAATCTCATCAAGGAAAAATCTAGAGATGTTGACGCTTAGCCTACGATATCTAAAAATCGCTCTTTTTCCAATCAAGAAGAACGAGTGGTCGATAAATCATCATTTAAATGTACCATTGTCATCAAAAGCGGTCATACAAAAGAACGATGTTTTGAACTGGTGGGATATCCTGGATCAGGGGATCACAACCGTGACTCTCGGAAGAAAAATCCACGACATATGTTCATCGCCACCATTGCACAAACAACAAAGGATCATGTTGCAACCTCCTCGTACGTTTGGTAAGATGCTTAAAGTTTTTTCTTTTTGTTTTTAATAATACATGGATAATTGATTCAGTGCAACTGATCATATGACATTCGATTCTAGACAAATCTCAAACCATCCTCACACAAAACCGTTTTGCTAATGGTAACACAACCCCTACTCATTGGGAAAGATCTTTGTCTCTCACTAGTACTTTGAATTTAGACTCAGACTAGTTGTTCCCTCTTGAGTATAACCTTATATCTATTTCTCAAATAACCAACGCTTTATCTTGTTTTGTTATTTTTTGGCCCGACTTTTGTGTGTTCAAGGACATTCAAACAAAGCAAACGATTGGTCGTGGTGTTAAAGTAGGAAACCTCGTATTATTTGGACTTGGATTCAACAAATCATGCATTGGTAGCAACTGGATCTAACAAGGATGAATCAAATATATGGCTATGGCATAGGAGATTGGGTCATGCTTCTTTTGGATATTTGAAAAAATTATTTCCAAGTTTATTTTTGAGCTTAGATCTTTCTACTTTAAAGTGTGATGTCTGTGAACTAGCAAAAAGTCATCGTTCCTCATTTCCTATAACCTTAAATAAAAGTCCATCTCCGTTTATGGTTATACATTCTGATGTATGTGGTCCTTCCAAAGTCTCTACGTTGGGAGGATCACGTTGGTTTGTTACATTTATTGATGATTTTAGTAGAATGACTTGGGTCTGTTTAATGAAATCTAAAAGTGAGGTAAACTTCTTATTTAGAAAATTTCATAAAATGGTTCACTCAATATAAAACACAGATCCAAGTTCTACAAGTGATAATGGAGGAGAATATAAAAGTTCAGCTTCAAGAATATCTTCAATCAAGGCATTATTCATCAAACTACTCAGTGTTGATACACCTCAACAAAATGGAGTTGCAGAAAGAAAAAATCGACACTTGTTGGAAGTTGTCCAGGTGCCTCATTGATCGAAGCTAATATGTCATTATCTTATTGGGGAGAAGCAATTACTTCGCTGCATATTTAATCAATCGGTACCTTCGAGTCCCCATTAACTTCCAAACACCACTACAAGCCATCATCAAGCAATTGTTGCACCAAATGTTCCCAATCTACCTCCTCGTGTCTTTGGTTGTGTGGCATTTGTACACCTACATAAACAACAACGTAGCAAGTTGGATCCACGAGCAATACGTTGTGTTTTTATGGGATATGCCATACAACAAAAAGTGGTATCGGTGTTACCATCCTCCTACAAAACAAATGATTACTACTATGGAGGTTATTTTTTATGAAGATACAATGTATTTCTCCTCTGCACCTGAATTTCTGTGGAGTACAACCATGTCGAATTCGCACTTACATATAAATTGCTTCCTTATGAAGAAAGAAAAATTATATGCGAGGAAAATACAAATAACTTGAATTCAGATGGTAATAACTCTCAATATAGAAAAGACTCGAGGAAATGGAATCAAGTCCTCATCAACTTCAAGATCATCAAGGAAGTTCCTTACTACCACTAAATGAGTACGAGATTCCTTCTCCACAAGCCGTCGATATACTTGACCAATCAAGCCAGAGTGATGTTCCAACTATTGGAACCAACCAGAAAAATACTTCCATCACGTCCCAATGAGGTATTCCTAAAGCCATGTATGAACCGAGATTTCTAGTAAAGTCAAATATCCCATGAGTAACTATATGTCTAAACATCGTTTGTCAAAATCAAACGTATCATTTGTGAATCAATTATCTTTGTATCTATTCCTAACAAGGTGTGAAGCTTTAGCCGACCAAAATGGAAAGATGCTATGAATGAAGAACTAAAATCTTTAGAAATAAATAGAACTTGGGAGCTTGTTGATCGTCATTCACCAACAAAGAAAATTGTTGGATGTCGATGGATTTTTTTTCAAGAAAATATCAAGTAGATGGTACGATTGAACGATATAAAGCAAGATTGGTGGCAAAAGGATACACTCAAACATATGGGATCGACTATACGTAAACATTTGCACTCAGTAGCCAAAATTAACACTCGTCGGGTCTTGGTATCTCTAGCTGCAAATTTAGATTGGCCATTATATCGGTTTGATGTAAAAAATGACTTTCTACGTGGAGATTTAATTGAAGAAGTCTACATGGATTTACCACCAGGAATCAAGAAATCCACAATCTATGGAGAAAAGGTGTGCAAATTAAAAAAATCATCAGATGGATTAAAACAATCCCCAAGAGCATGGTTTGGCGGTTCACAAGGTCAATGAAGGCATTTGGCTACAAGCAAAGCAATTCGTACCATACTTTATTTCTAAAAAAAGGTATGGTAAGATCACGGTGACTTATCAGTATATGCTGATGATAGCGATAGTAACAGAAATGATCTTGAAGAAAGGAAAGCGCTACAAACTTACTTGTCCAAAGAATTTGAAATGAAAGACCTTGGTTCCTTAAAATATTTTCTTGGGATTGAGGTTTCTCGATCAACCTAAGGAATCTTCTTATCTCAAAGAAAAGTATGCCTTAGATTTATTAAAAGAAACCTAGACACAAGATGTCAAAACCGCCTAATACACCAAGTAGAGTAAGGATTAAAGTTATGTATCAAGGTTGATCAAGTTCCAACAAATAAAGAAAGATACCAAAGGCTTGTTGGAAGGTTGATGTATTTGGCACACACAAGACCAGACCTTGCCTATGCTTTAAGTATTGTCACTAATTTATGCATAATCCTGGAGAACAACATATGAATGCAGTTATTCGTATTTCGAGATATTTAAAACCGCTCCTGGAAAAGGAGTATTGTTCACTAAGAACTCGTGAGTTTTCTAGAATTGAAGTATATACCGATCTTGATTGGTGGATCAATAAATGATAGACGATCTACATCAAAGCTACTTCACTTTGTAGGAGGAAATCTTGTAACATGGGAGAAGTAAGAAACAACATGTTGTGGTCTGCCTTCAAGCAGAGGCCGAATATTGCAGGGAATGGCACTTGGGCTTTGTGAGGCCTTGTGGTTACAATCTCTCTTAAAAGATTTTGACATATCCTCAGAAAAGAATCAATTAAGTTATTTTGTGACAATAAAGAAGATGTGATATCTGCATAATCCAGCTTCAACACGATCGTACAAAACATGTTGAAGTTAATGATTTTTTATTAAAGAAAAGTTAGAAGAAAAATTCATTGGAATTGCCAAAAATCAAGTCGAAGATCAATTGGTGACATCCTCACTAAAGGGCCTCTCATCGAGTATTCACAGAAGTTTCAGACAAGTTGGGCATGAAAGACATTTATGCACCAACTTGAGGGGGAGTGTTGAATTCAACAAACACTGCAAACACAATTCAACAATCACTGCACCGACGCCAAACATATTTTCCAATATACACGGCGCCTACCAATCAAGTCAGAATCATACAATTCAATTATGGTGGTTGGTGAAATAGTAATTAGTATTTGTCTATATAAACAATGTAAATATCCGATACAAATCAAGAAAATAAATGAATGAAACGTTTATTTCTTCCTCTGATTATTTCTTTCTTCATGCAGGTTGACTTCCAAAGCTTGTAAAGAAGTGCATGTGAGGACCTTTTGTTAATTATTATAATACAATCTTAATATCCATACATATTTAAAGTGAATTTGCTGAATTTGTTATTTGTTTATATTTGCAAGAAAAATTAAAAGCAATTTATGAAGTTGGAAAAGAAACTGGATATGATCCATCATAAATTAATGAGTAGGTCGGCTAAAGATGCAAAGAATGCCCATATATACCAAGCAGTTTTTAGAGTGAAGGAACTTGTTCTAAAAAAAAAAAATCTGTAACAGCCTCGTCACAACGTCATTGGAGATATATATATATCACAATTACAATTAATATGACAAATTTTTATTAGATATATTTCGACCGAACTATTTATATTTATCAACAATAATACGTTACATCAGTTGTGATTTATCACAAATTTAAGATAAATAGATTTTTTGTTTAAAAAAGAAGTGACAATTTTGATTGATAAATTACATGTAATGGAAAATTTTCCTAACACAATTGAGGGTGGACAACTCTCCGGGATGATGGAAAACTTCATGAACTCTTGTTCATCCCAACCACAAGCTCAATATACTCTTAACTTGGAGAGACAATCTTCTCCATAGCCCTCCATTTAGGCAGTTAAGGTGAAATTAGTCATTTAGTAATTTAACCATATAATTTATATTTTGGAACTTCTAAGTAGGTATGTTTTGGGAACGATGGATTTGGACACCCTTTTACTTATAAAAATACTTGTGTGTATATTTTGTCAAGGATAACATGATGTCAAGAGTTAAATTATGGGATATGATGAAGTAAGAAAAGTATATTTGTTCCCTGCATTTTAAGTTAAAAAATATAACTGTATATAAAAATAATAAAACTTTTAAAAATATAAAAAATTATTCATCAATTCTTATTAAAAACTTTATATATATTATAACGTGTTATCATATTATTTAAGATATTACCTCTGTAAATGTAAATGATTAAATGCGTTAATAAATATTTCTATTATAACTACAAACGTCTAATAATAAATTTTTAATATAAATTTGATATTAATGAAAAAATTTATTGTTTAATTCTTTCCAAAAGAGTCCTCAAAGAAGAAGAGTTTTCATAGATTTATAAGTGCAGCGAAAACCTAATGATCAATTGATGTGTGACTTCAACATTTCCCCTCACATC
Source organism: Hippophae rhamnoides (assembly GCA_033030585.1). Taxonomy (NCBI): domain Eukaryota; kingdom Viridiplantae; phylum Streptophyta; class Magnoliopsida; order Rosales; family Elaeagnaceae; genus Hippophae; species Hippophae rhamnoides. The sequence continues at coordinate 38,795,101 of CM065430.1, read as the reverse complement.
GATTTTCGACCGGAGATATGGAGCGTGTTATCCTCACACCAACGCAGGGTTCATCCCCTACAACCGATCGGGTACCAATCGAATCACCTGGCTCTGATACCACGAAGAAATCCATGGTTTAACTCACTCCAAAAGAGTTCTAAAAGAGGAAAAATTTTCATAGATTTATAAGTACAACGAAAACCTACTTATCAATCAAAGTGGGACTTCAACAATTAATAACATTATAAATACATTTGTCCCATATTAATCCCTTTTCTTTTATAAGTATTACTCAAATTGTATTTTTCGTCTATATGACCTTACCTATAAATAACAGTTCGAAAAACGTGCAATTCCTAAGATTTTAACTCCTTGACAGGCGGATGAGTTTCTTGAACAGATTTCTCAAATTGTAGAAACGACTCATTATGCTCAATTTATTCACGTATTTATTTATCGTTAAATATTATTATTTTTATATCACAGCATGTAAAATGTACATTATGAGTTTTTATTAATTTTTTTAAAGAATAAAAATAATATTTGTCTAAAATAGACCTTGGTCATGTCAAACAAGAAAGGGTCAACATTTGAAGATAAAAACCGACTTAGCTGGCTAATTCGAGCTTGAACTAAACTAAAATTTGAAAAATATAAGTTTTTTTACGAGTTTATGTTAATTATTTTTTAAAAATACAATGTGATAATATATTTTAATAAAATTTAAGATTAATATAATATTATTTTTTAAAAAAAATAAGTACCTAAAGGTTAAAAAAAAATTAATTAATGAGAAGAAAAATAATGAATAACATATTTAAGCCCAAAAACAGTGCCTACCATCTTGACCACTGTCGCACTTCTCTTCCCTCATTGTTAAAAAAACGTAACACTAAGTAGAACATAGTTAAAGTTAGTTTTACTGCCATTGTTATCAAAACTTATATTGGGTAATCATTTCCACATTTCAATTCTTCTTAATTCTAAAGAAATCCGGCCAATCATATGAAATTTTGTTTACTTATTTATATTCATATTAATTTTGATATATAGTATTATAAATTAAATTTTAAAAATTAAAAATTTATTTATTTTTAAAAAAAATTCAATAATATAACTTGTGTCAACCAAAATATCAGTAGAAAATTTCACGAAACTAATATATATTATTAAAAAGTAACTAAGATACAAAATGGAGTTATCTCGATGGAAATAGGAGGCATGTTGTTGTTAATTGTTGGGATTGCTTTCAGAGCATGTTTACTACAGAGTACTATAACACTGTTAATATAATTTTGAGTTATCAATTTTTTAAATTATTTTATCCTTATGTTTTAAGATATTTTCATTGTATATATAATAAGTTATTTAATTTTTAAAATTTGGATACCTTAATCATATAACTTCGTAGTTATGCAAACAAAATGTATAAAGTTCTATGATTAAAGTATATTAATTTTAAAAATCAAATTATTTATATGTTTTTTATAAAAATTATGTGATCAAAACATTTAAATGATATATTTTTAGTTACCTTTAAGTTAATTTTCTTTATAATTTTGTAAAATTAGTACTAAAATTCGTCCATATTTTATAAAATAAAAAAATTATGTTATTATATAACAATTTTGAGTAAAAAAATGATGAACTCCAAAATGTATTAGATATTTAACTTAATATTATTGATATTCGATTTTTGATGGATAAAAAAGTTATATAATTTTTTATATTAAAATTAATTTAATCCATAAAAAAGTTATATAAAACCAAAAACAACAAATAGAATATACTTAATTAAAATTTATAATTAAATGATACTCTTATATTCATCTCATATTGTTTTAATGTTAAAAAAAATCAAGTTTATCATTTATATTAAATAACATCTACTTAGATTTATTAAAGTAAAATTACAACCATTTAAAAATATTTAATATTAAATTTTATCTAATTTTAATTTATTTAATATTATTATAGTGATATTTTTTTATTATAAATTTTACATGCGTTAATTTATATAATTTGTCTAAACAAACCATATACTAATTTAAATATTTGTTATTAATTTTATTTAAATATATTATAAATTTTCACCTAATATTTTATATATATATATATACGATCATTTTAAATCAAATTTTATAAATTTTTAAACAAAATTGATACTTTTTTAATACATTTATTAAATAATTATTTTTATAAGTCGTGAGGTGACTAATACAATGTGCATTATTACTGTATTTATTTATTTATTTTTGCTAAACATTATTGCCGTATTTAATCATACAAAGCAACGTCTATGAGAAATGAGAAGCTGACAGATGCGTTATCCTGCCCAACTGCCCAAGTCCCAGCTTTATATTGACAGTTTCTCTGTAGTGTGTAGGCTATTGTATGTCACATCCTATAAAATACATTCATAACATGTTGGGTTTTTCAAAGGAAAAAAAAACATGTTAGGTTTGTTATTAAAAACATATATATAATTTATGGAAAAGATAAATTTGAAAAAAAAATATAACTAAAAAATATTAAACTTTTCTTAGGGGGGATTTAAAAGATTAAATAACCCATGTCATTAATTCGTATACCATTCATTCTTTGTTTTTATAAGAAACTATCGATCACAAATTAATAATAAAGTTGCTATTTACTCTTTCGATACAAAAACATACATCTTTTGAGATTTACATCGTGTAATCCTACGGGATAATAATGCTACGAACTAATTGGGCTGTCCTAAGAATGGTTTTTGACCTAATTTATTGTTTTACTATAATATTCACATGTGAAAATAAAAAATTTACAAGACCAGAAGTTAAGTAAATACTGCACACCCTACGAAGGCCCTCTCTCAAAATCCTGCTGCTTATTTTTATTTTTGATTGTATTATCGGGAGAATCACAATTTCAATACGAACTTAATCAAGTTCTAAACAACGGAATTAAACTTATTCTTCTCTTTTGTGTGAATCTTACAAATAAATAGAACTCAAAAATGAAAACATGCACAAAATCAACACAAACAATTTACGTGGAAAAACCTTCCCAGTATAGGAAAGAAATAACCACGGCACTCCTCTCCAAAACTTCCACTATCAAGAAATAATTGTACAACAGTTCTCTTTAAGTAAAACTAGAGGAAAATAATCAATAACATCATCAAGAATACACTTCTTGGAAACTAACAATTATTTCAAGAGAATAGAAAAATCTAACCCAATTCGTAGTCACTTTTCACTACTCATAATTTCCCAAACTGGTGAGCTAAATCCAAATCTCACCATACAGATTAAAGAATCTTGAGTCGTGAACCTGCCTGCAAATATTTTAGCTTAATCGGACCACAAACAACCTTCCATCGGAGCACTTGATGAAGACTTGCTGGAAAGGAAAAACTAAGAGCTTTTTTGCTTTTTTTTTCTGCAGATTTCTCTAGCTGCTGCCCTCTTGATTTTCTCTGCAGAATACACGCTCAACAAACCCTAAATGGGTTTATTAATGAAGCAATAAAATGACACAATTGCCCCCTTATTACTTCATGGGCTTTTAAGCCACTGATGAGTGCTCCAAAAGCACTAAAATAACCATGATTTTATGCACATTAATTGATTAAAAATATATATATTTATATGTTTTATCATATATTTATATAAATTTGTCTTTTCGGAATCATGGGTATTTTTATTGTTTTTCAGGTATTTTGGCTTAAAAATGCAACTTAAAGACTCAAAGAGGAATACTGGAAGCAATACATCACAAAAATATTAATAAATAAATGCGTAAAGGTCGAAAAATATGGAAAAATTGGACAAAATGGGTCAAAAAGGTCAAAAATGTCAAAACGGAGAAAAACGCGCCGGCCGCAACCGCGCTTTAACACCCAGCCCGCCTAAATCAAGGCGAGCGGTATCGTTTACGCAAAGATCGCTGCAGTCGTTTACATGAAGATCGCGGGCGGTTCTGCTTCACGCAGACAATGCACATAGGCGCGCACTCAATGCCCTCCGCCAACGTTTTCACCCCATTTTTCACGTGCAGCAGCCCCTCACCTATAAATACCCACCTTCCCTTCACTTCAAAACACACCTTCAAACACCTCAAAACCACACTTCTCTCTTCTTTCTTTCTCTCCATTTCTTAGTTTTTAGTTTTTTTTAGTTTTTCTTATGTTTTAGCTAGTTTTTCTTATGTTTTAGCTAGTTTCTCTTAGTTTTAGAGTTCTTCCTTCTTTGGGAAGAACTAGTTATGTTTTTGTAATATTTTAGCTTTTTGATTCAATAAATGGGAGTGCAAATTCCGCTTGGAGTTTTTCTAGCAACGGAATAGCGTCAATCTTGTAAGGATTTTATTTTCTTCAGCTTATTTTTTATGCTTTATTCTTACATGTTATATTTAATTTGTCTGTGATTAAATTTAACTGTGCTAGTATTTGTAAAAATGATATAATAATAACGTTGTTATGCTTCATAAATATTAAATAGGTAAAAATCTCTAAAATGAATTGATTTTATTTTTATTCAAGATTTTATATTAAGAATGTTAGAGAGAAATATATTATTTTTCATTACAAACTTAAATCGAAAATTAGATTTTAAGGTTTAGTTATCGGTCTAATTTAGAGTAGTGCTCTTTTATTTGTTGGTACAATCGCCCTAGTTAGAGTGAAGCTCTATTTCAAAAGTTTTTATAAGAATTATTATCTGAAAATGTATTGACAACATGTTTTCAAGATCGGTTTTAAAACTTGAAAGTTAGTACTGGATAACTAAATTCTTAGGTTTAATTTGGACACCTTGAATAAAGTTTAAATCGTTCTAACCCCACCAAAGGTGGCATTTAAATGGTTCATTTTCAATCTCTTAGAAAAAGGAATTAATTTAATTAACCAAATTAGTTATCAACCCCACCCATAGGTGTTAATTGATTTGTTTAGTTAACAAAGAATATCTAACCCCACCAAAGGTGGTATTCATACAAAAAAGGGAGAATCAATAAATATCAATTCATATCTTTAATAACCTAGATAATACGAGCAAGCATAATTAACTTAGTTATTATATCCATAAATACTCCATTATTTATAAAAGATAAAATTTGCATGAATGTTTATTGAATCTATGTTTAATTTTCTGTTATTAGATTAAAAACACAAAACCCCAAAATATCGTGACAGGATGTTTAGGATTTAATTTCGTTTTTAAAAGTTTGAATAATAAATTAAAAACCACATACATTCCTTCCTTAGATCGACCTTGGGAGTATACTTATCATTTTCTACGAAATGATTCGTGCACTTGCGAGAGTTTTACAAATAATAAAACCAAAGTATTGGCAGGATCGGCGATGCCGGTTTTCGCTCATCAGCCACATGGGCTTCACTTGGGCTCCTTCAAACCAAGAGGAAAACCCAACAAATCTCTCACTTTTTTCAATTAGATGGAGGGATCCACCATCCTGGCAATTGAACAACAAACTTCAAGTTTTTCTCTTGACACTGATTTTTTCAGCATGTCAGATCCATTATCATCAGTATGGATTTTCTCAAGTTCAAGTAACTTATTGTTAAGAGTATCCCTTATCCAATGATACCTCACGTCAATATGCTTTGATCTTGAGTGAAATTCGTTAGGTGAATAGAACTATGATTATCGTAGAATAACACATATTTCTGCTGCTTGAAACCAAGTTCCCTCAAGAACTATTCCATCCACAAAAACTCCTTACAAGCTTCCGTTACTGCAATAAACTCCGCCTCTTTCGTAGAAAGTGCAACACACTTTTGCAATCTTGACTGCCAAGAAACTGCTCCACCAGAGAAAGTAATTAGATAACCTGAAGTAGACTTACGAGAATCTTCATCTCCTATTAAATCTGAATCAGTGTATCCAACTAACACTGGTTTTCCACTTCCAAAGCTAAGTGTTAACTTGGAAGTACCTTGAAGATATATCATAATCCATTTTACTGCATCCCAATGCTCTCTTCTTGGATTCGAAAGAAAACGACTAACAACTCCAAATGCATGAGCTATGTTTGGCCACGTATACACCATTGCATATATTAAGCTTCCTACTGCTGAGGCATATGGAACCTTTTCCATATCTTCCTTTTCTTTATCTATTGAAGGGCCTTGACTCGATCTCAACTTAAAGTGATTAGATAAAGGTGAAGAAACCATTTTAGCTTTATCCATATGAAACCTTTCAAGTACTTTGTTGATATACCATTCTTGTGACATGTACAACTTCTTTCTTTTCTTGTCTCGACAAATTCGAATACCAAGAATTTGTTTTGCTGGCCCCAAGTCCTTCATAGCAAAGGACTTACTCAACTGCTTCTTCAAATTATCATTTCTTCAAGAATTTCTGCCAACAGTCAACATGTCATCAACATAGAGCAATAAAATGATAAAGTCATCATTAAGGAATTTCTGCACAAAAACACAATGATCAGAAGTAGTCTTCTTGTAACCATGCTCCCCCATAACTGACTCGAACTTCTTATACCTTTGTCTAGGTGCTTGCTTCAACCTGTAGAGGCTTTTCTTTAACCGGCATACATAATCCTCTTTTCCTTTAACCTTAAAACCCTCTGGTTGCTCCATATAAATCTCTCCCTCCAACTCACCATGAAGAAAGGCAGTTTTTACATCCATTTGCTTAATTTCTAAATCCAAGCTTGCTACTAGACCTAGAACAACACGTATGGAAGACATCTTCACAATAGGAGAGAAAATATCATCAAAATCAATACCTTTTCTCTGACTGAATCCCTTGATGACTAGTCTAGCTTTGTATCATGGTTGTGAATTGTGTTCTTCTTGCTTCACCCTGTAAACCCACTTGTTCTTCAAAGCTCTCTTACCCTTAGGCAACTTTACCAACTCAAAAGTGTGATTGTCATACAGTGACTGCATCTCATCTTCCATAGCACCAACCCAGTGTGCTCTATTTACATCTTCCAACACTTCTACATAACATTTAGGTTCTCCTTCATCTGTCAATAACACATACTCATATGTATCATACCATGTGGAAGGACGTCAGTCTCTGGTAGACCTCCTGGGAGAAATTTCTGGTTCTGGAAACTAATCAGTAGTTTGGTGATCTATTTCAACTTGCATATCTGCATCATCTGAACCATATTGGTTATCTTGAACACTTTGTTCCATCTGTACTGATAAAGGAACTGGATTTAGATCAATCAAATCATCGCTATACTGATGGACTCATTTTTCTATCTTCTCAACATCTTGTATAGTTTGATCTTCTATAAACACAACATCACGACTCCTTACCAATTTCTTCTCAACTGGATCATAAAACATGTAGCCAAATTCATCCATAGCATAACCAACAAAGATACACTGTCGTGTTTTCACATCGAGCTTAGATCTCTTATCTTTTGGTATATGTACAAATGCCTTGCAACCAAAAACACGAAGATGATCATAAGAAACATCTTTGCCAGTCCAAACTCTATTTGGTACATCAAACTGAAGAGGAACACATTGTGTGAGATTAAGAACATGTACAACTGTATTCAAAGCCTCACCCCAGAAAGATCTTGGCAACTAAGCCTGCCCCAGAAAGATCTTGGCAACTGAGCCTACGAAAGAAGACATCTTACTCTTTCAACCAATGTCCTCTACTTGGTACATCTTAACTGAGGAGTCTTAGGAGGTGTCTTTTGATGTCGAATGCCTTAATGCCTACAATACTCATCAAAAGGACCCGAATACTCTCCCCCATTATCTGTTCTGATGCACCGCAATTTCTTCCCAGTTTGTCTCTCCACTAAGGCTTGAAACTGTTTAAGCACATCTAATACTTGATCTTTGCTCTTCAAAGTGTACACCCATAAATTTCTTGAACAATCATCTATGAAGGTCACAAAATAACTGGAACCACCCAAAGTTTTGTCTTCATAGGACCACATACATCTGAATGTACCAAATCAAGTATGTATTGTTTTCTTGAAGGAGGGAAACTCTTGAAAGAAACTCTATTTTGCTTCCTTGCCAAACAATGAATACATATTCTTAAACAAACATCATTCATGTGAGCAAGTCTCTTATGCCACAATTCTGATGTGAGCTCATCTGTCACAACATTAATAACGCTTTTAAAGAGCCTCGCATGCAGTATATACAAACTGGAGTACTTGTTCCCACGAGCAACAACCATAGCACCTCTAGTAAGTTTCCATTGATCGTTACTAAAGGTATTGCATTATCCTTCATCATCAAGTTTACCTACAGAGATCAAGTTCAAAAAAATTTCAGGAATATGTTTTACCCCTCTAAGAATTAGCCTTGTGCCATTATTCATCTCCAAACACACATCTCCAATACCAATGACTTTAACCAAGCCATCATTACCCAACTTCACTGTCTTAAAGTCACCTGCTGTATAGGATGTAAAGAAGTCCTCTCGAGATGTAGCATAAATGGAGGCTCCACTATCAATAACCCAACTGATCTCGTGACATGCAACATTGACAACATCTTCATTATAAACAACGAGAAAGTCTTCTGAACTAGCGGTGGAAACTCGATCATTTTCCTTGCCAACATCACCCTCTTTTCTTTGTCTTTCTTCTTGTTATCCCGCTTCAACTGTCTACAATATTTCTTGATGTGCCCTTTCATGCCATAATGATGACACTCAACATTAGAAAACCTTTTGGAATTGTTTCTTCTTTTTTCTTTGCTCTTGAAACCTCTACTTTTACTCCTCCCTCTTCTTTCTGTAACCAAAATCTCTGACTGCTGAGAAGACCCATGTGATTTTCTTCTCATTTCTTCATTCAAAACACTACTCTTAGCCAGATCCATATTGATTACACCATTTGGAGCTAAGTTACTTAATGACATTCTAAATGTTTCCCAAGAGTCCGGCAACGTACCCAATAAACACAACCCCTGAATCTCATCATCAAACTTGATACCCATTCCAGCTAACTGATTGATTATTCCTTGGAACGTATTCAAGTGGTCTGTCAATGGAGTTCCATCTTGGTACCTTAAAGCCATCAACTGCTTTATAAGAAACATTTTATTATTTCCTATTTTTCGAGCATACAACTCTTCAAGTTTATTCCATAGTGACCATGCATGTATTTCTCCACTAATATGATTCAAAACATTATCATCGACCAACTGCCTTATATACCCACAGACTTGTCGATGTAACAAAATCCATTCTTCTTCAGATAACTTTTCTGGATTTTCATAGACAAACACCGGTAAATGAAATTGTTTGACATAAAGGAGATCTTCCATTTTTTCTTTCCAAGTGTGATAATTAGAACCATTCAAAGTAATCATTCTACTCAAATTTGCTTCCATTATTCAACACAAGAAATTCCACAATAATAACCACATCTCTGATACCACTTTGTCGGGAGAATCAAAATTTCAATACAAACTTAATCAAGTTCTAAACAGCAAAATTAAACCTACTCTCCTTCTTTATGTGAATCTTTTAGGAAACAAATAGATAGAACTCAAAAATGAGAACATGCACAAAATCAATACAAACAATTTACGTGGAAAAACCTTCCCGGTGTAGGAAGGAAACAACCATGGCACTCCTCTCCAAAACTTCCACTATCAAGAAACAATTATACAACAATTCTCTCTAGGTAAAACTAGAGGCAAACAATCAACAACATCATCAAGAATACACTTCTTGGAAACTAACAATTATTTCAAGAGAGAGGAGAAATCTAACCCAATTCGTAGTCACTTTTCACTGCTCAGAATTTCGCAAACAGATGAGCCAAATCCAAATCTCACCATATCTATTAAAGAGTTTTGAGTCATGAACCTGCCTGCAAAATTTCAGCTTAATCGGACCACAAACGACCTTCAATCGAAGCACTTGATGAAGGCTTACTAGAGAGGAAAAACTGAGAGTTTTTCTACTTTTCTTTCCTGTAGATTTCTCTAGCTGCTACCCTCTTGATTTTCTCTACAGAATACATACTCAACAAACCCTAAATGAGTTTATTAATGAAGCAATGAAATGACACAATTGCCCCCTTATTACTCCATGGGCTTTTAAACCACGTGTGCTTCACTTAGGCTCCTCCAAACCAAGAGAAAAACCCAACATGTATGACACGATAAAAAAATGAGACTAATTATAAAAGTACCAAATACACAAATACAATATACATATTTCATTTTGAGTTGATTCACAATATATGATGAACTATTGAAAATTCGCTCGGCATGTTTTAGGTTTTTTTTTTGTTTTTTATTATGTTATTTATTGATCCACTATAAAAGATATATACATATTAAACTAATAAAAACATTTGGTAAATTTAATGGCTTAGTCATGTGAAGAACTTAATCAATCTATAATCACATTAAATATTTTATCTAAAATAATTTATTAGTTTCTAATAAAAATTTAAGATAATTCATTAAAAAATTACATTCAATTTAACTTTAGTTTCATAGATTAAATATATAATTTAATTCAACATATATTTTTTCAACAAAAAAATTTCTCTAAAATATGGGAAGAAATGGTTTAAGTATTTAAAATGTAATAATAATGTGACTAAAATGTATTAGATTTTAAAAATATAAATAATGTATTCAATTTATGAAAATAAAATTATAAAAATGTCATACTACTCATTTATTATTTAGAAAATAACTACAAGTAATTTATTATTTAGAAAACAACTACAAGTAATTTATTATTCAAAGATTAGAAAGTGATTGTTTTTCTTTTACAACAAAGCTATTTTTTAATATATAATGATTTACCATATTTTATTTTATTAGTTTAATTATTCTTGTATTTATTTAAAACATAATTTTCTCAAAGAATTATACCTCTTAAATCCAGTTTGAATTGTAAAATTTTATTATATTTAAATAAATTTTATGTTATTGAAATACAACTCATATTTCTAATTTCTAAAATTTATATTTAATATTAAATGTATTAAAATATACCCGGTCTAATTTTATTTAAAAATATTCTGATGACGTCACTGCGTACGTTCAACCCAAACGGAGACTAATTTTACATCGCTTAGTTTAGCTTCTCTCACCCGTCTCTAAATTGACATTCTTTATATTTCTTCTTTCAGGCGTACCCCGTTGTATAGGTACCCGTATGAATTGAATATATTAATTCTGATCAATTAAAAAAATAGAAAAGCAAGGAAATTTTATATATAAGCAACGATATAAAAATAAATAATGTATTTATATTTAATATTATAAATACTAATGAAAACAAAATAAATATTAAAGCATATTAAAAGAATTAATACATCATAATAAAAATATATATACACCTGAGGAAAGTTTTTGAAAATATAAAAATAAAAAAACATTTATGGAACAAAATTACAAAAATTTTAAACATTTCAATTTTATAAATATTTTACTTCACAGATTATTATCATTTATTTTTATTACTTCTTCGTAGCTTGATCAATAGTTAAGATTACATTAATTTAAATTTTTTTTAATTTTCAAATATAACTTTTCTAAGAAAATATATATTTTATTTTTAACTATCATGCATACCAATGTAGAAAAAAAAACAAAAGAGTACTATTTATATATTTTAAAATAAAGATTCTTATGAAATGAATTAAATGATTATAATTTTAACATAAATTTACGACAAAAAAGTTAAGTTTAAATACATAGTAGTGTAATTGACTTGTGCAGTACTATGTAATAAAATCTATTATATTTACACATTCACTTTATACGTTGTTTAGACATATGGACCGACTAGGAGCACGACCCATGTAATAGCCCGAGTCTAATTAACAACCAACCCGTAAGATGAGTCATCCTAAATAACCTATTTGACCCTGCATACGTAACGTACCAACAAAAGGGAGACCCACCAGATGGAACTATGTTACCTATAAGGTCGACCACCAGTTAAAGCTATGGTCGACCTCAAACAATAAAATGTATCATTTTTTATTGTTTGTACCCTTCTGACATCCCATGTATATGTACATTCTATGTAATCGACATCTGTATGAATAATATTCTATAAATAGATAGGCCTCTTAAGGAATCCACACATTCAATTAATTTCTCTCACATCTCTCTAAGTTCTCTCTTTGAAAATCGGACTAATCCTAACATTTTGGCTCCTACTGTAGGGCTCAGATTCTGTGATTGAGCTATAGCTTCTAACCATATACCTTTTAGGATTCACCTTGAATTTTGAGAGTGATTTAAGAGACTAAGCATCATCTGTTACTTATCACATGGCAAGAAAGTGTGCTGAAGAACGATTAAGAATAACAAACGAGGAGGCCGTAGCAGCAAAGGACAACGTTTCACCCATCCATAACGAGGCTAGAGTAAAGACAAATACTTAGCAAGAGTTGGCTCATCAACTCCTCTAGTTGAGAAGAGAGCTCGATGAGATCAAGTAGGAAAACATGTCCCTGCATTCACAATCAGGTGGGGGAGACTCTAAGGTTTGAACCCCTAGCCTAATCGAAAAAAATAGGTTGGAATGTATTACGCCTTAGCCAAATCAAGGCGAACTGGAAGTTGAAGGGAACCCTTTTTCTAGCTCGACAAGACCCAACAACAAGCAGTAGTTATAAGAGAGGAAAAACTGAAAGGCGCGGTTTCAGGCCATAGAGGAAGCTAACAAAAAACAAGACCATGCATTGAGAGTGGCCAATGAAAGGCATGAGAAGGGTAAGGCCTCTTACGATATGGATAGGGACTGTAAGCAACTTTGTGTCTCCCTATTCTCTGATGAGATAGAAAATAATGAATTATTAGCCAAGTTCAATGCTCCCAAATTCCCTGATTACCTGGAACTAAAGACCCTATCACGCATGTACAACATTTCAAGATGGCCAAGGCCCCTATAAGTCTCACATAGGGAACAAAAGATACCATGATATGCAAATTATTCATTGCTACCTTTTGTGATGGAGCCCAAAAGTGGTTTAACAACCTAGCACTCTGCACCATAAACTCTTTCTCACAATTTTTCAGGTTATTCATCACCAACTATGCCTTTAATAAGCCTTTAAAGAAGGATTCACACTACCTATTCTCAATTAGTCAAGAGAGGGATAAGTCTATCGAGGAGTATATGAAACGATTTAAGGAGGAAAAATTAGAAATCTCTTACTTTCCTAGCTCTATCGCTATAGAAGCCTTTAGGTATGGCCTACTAAAGAACTCTGACCTATTTGTATAGCTTACCATGATAGTTCCTCGTACTTTGGAGGAAGCATATGGAGAGGCGAATAAATTTGTCAATCTCAAAAGAGAGCTAGGCCTTATTAAGGGAAATTAGGCCGATATGAAGGTTGTGTTAGAGAAGGAAAAAGAAGGATAAATCCTGATAGGACAAATCAGAGCAGTGGGATCAACAGAAACAAGCATTTTGTGCCAAACAATAAAGGAAGTGGAAAATGGTGAAACAATATAAGGCCTTGGGGGAGATCACTCTCACCTTTTAGAAAGCCTCCATTAAGAATGAATTTGTCTCAATCTGTATTAAGGATACAGGATGAGCTAAATGTTAGATAGCTCACAAAGATGAAGTCTACACTTAAGGACACAACTAAATGGTGCGCCTTCCATAAAGATGTGGGTCATGAGACAAAAGACTATAGACATCTCAAAAATGAAATAGAGGAGTTGTTGGCCAGAGGGTATTTAAAGGACCTTGTAGAAGGAAATAGTGAAAGTGGAGTAAATCAAAATAGGTAAGAGGCGCCAAAATCGCCCACTCCATTAAACAGCAAGAGAGACCTATATAACGAGCCCAATGTTAGAATTATCCATACCATACATAGGGCCTAGAGTTAGTAGGCTCTCAACAAACTCACGCAAAATATTCCTTAGGGAGATACGGCATGCTCAACATATGAACGCTTTGGAAAAAGTGAGGTCTTTTATGAAGATCATTTTCACTGAGGAAGACGAGACCTCGTCCCATCATGAAGACCCTTTAGTGATCACTTTGAGAATTAGGTCCTGTAGTGTATGCTAGATCATGATTGACACATGAAGCTCAGTGGATCTTTTTTTCTATCGCAAGAGCCCTAGGGGTGAAGGAGACAAGCATTATAAGGATACAAAAACCCTTGGTAGGATTCAAGAGTAGCACCACCTATGTTTTGTGATTATTGATGTCAATAGGGTGAATAATGATGACTAATTTTGTGATTATTGATGTCCATACTCACTAAAATGCCATCTTGAGTAGGTCATGGGTACACAAAATAAAGGCATTCACGTCCACCTTCCACCAAGTGATCAAATTCCCTATTGACAAGGGCACAGAAGAGATAAGGTGAGATCAAGAGAAGGCGAGAAGCTGTTACAATTTCACCATGAAAAACTCACCCCAAGTAGCAATCACCACAGGGCTTCCCTCAAAGGAGGTTGGGGGTAAAATTCTGGCGAGGTCTGTGGGCCTTCTTCAAATGAGGTCGGGAGGTAACATTCTAATGAGGTATGTAGGCCATTCTCAAGGGAGGTCGAAGGGTAAAATTATTGCAAGTTCTATCAATTTAAATGAGGTATGAGACCTCCTAATAGAGGGTTAGGGTGAGAACCATCCTTTGAAGCTAAGTGTCGACTTAACAACAGAGATGGAGGAGCAGTTTTCACATTTCCTCAAAAAATTCTGAAGTCTTTGTATGGACCTCGAAAAACATGCCTAGGATTGATCCAGTGGTCATAACTCATAGGTTAAGTGTCAACCCAAAGGCTAGACTATCCAACAAAGGAAGAGAAAATTCGCAAGGGATAAGAATGAGGTGATTAAAAATAAGGTCGCCATACTTAGAGAAACAAGAGTTATAAGGGAAGTCAACTACCCTACTTGGTTTTCAAATGTGGTGTTGGTAAAAAAGGCGTGTCGTTTACTCTGCATGTGTTTGGCCTTCATAGACTTAAACAAGGCCTGCCCCAAAGATTGCCTCTCCCTCTCAAGCATTGATCAACTGGTTGATGTTGCCACTGGCTTTGGACTGATGAGTTTCTTAGATGCATATTCTGGATACCATCACATTAGAATGCACCCTAGGGATGAGGAAAAAACATCCTTCATCACTGAGAATGGGACCTTGTGCTATATCTAAATTCTGTTTAGGTTAAAGAATGTGGGTGCCACATATCAATGCCTCATCAACAAAATGTTTGTAGATCAACTGAGAAGAGACCTGGAAGCATACATGAATGATATGATAGTGAAATTAGCACAACCCTTAAGGCATGTCAAAGACCTAGAGGAGGTGTTCTCAGTAATCCGTAGGTATGGTATAAGACTTAACCTCAATAAGTGTCTTTCGTGTTACTATAGGAAAGTTTTTAGGATATCTTGTATCTGCTCGAGGGATTGAGGCAAACCCAAACAAGATACAAGCGTTGGTCAACATGAGGCCACCCATCAACTTGAAGGGGATCCAATAGCTCAATGGAAGAATAGTGGCGTTAAACAGGTTCATCTCTAATGCATAGACAAGTGTTTACCATTCTTTAAAATATTGGGAAAAAACACGTTAGTTTTTTTAGAACGAGGAATGTGACAAGGCCTTTGAAGAAATCAAAAGATACTTGAGCAACCCCGTTGTCTTGATCAACTCTCTTCCTAGTAAGACACATTACTTATATTTGGAAATCGCTTTTCAAACTTGTAGTTCGGTGCTCATAGTTGAAAGGGACAAGGTTTAGTACCCTATTTGATTTGTTAGTCAAAACCTAACAGATGTTCAAAGTAGATATCCAACCCTAAACAAGTTGGCCTTTTCCTTTAAAGTTAGCCCATAGAAGATCAGAAATTACTTTGGCTCACACATTATGGTACTACTTATCTCCCTACCATTGAAAAGCATACTAACAAGGATAGAAATAATAGGAATACTCACATAGATTTCCATAAAATTGGGAGAGTATGACATTAAAAACATGGTTAGAATAACCATCAAGGGACAAGCGGTGCTTTAGTTTATGGCTAAATTCAATGAGACACCAGAAGTCATTAACCTGGAAAGTATTTATTGATGGAGCACAAAACTTTAATGGTGCCAGGTTAAGGGTGGTCATAATTGATCACAACAACAATTGTTTTAAGTATACTATCAGACTTGATTCTAGGAAACTAATAATGACACAGAGTACGAGGTGGCCACATTTGGGGTCATGGCATCGAAAAATCTCGAGACAGATAAGATTGCCTTGTTTGTGATTATAGACTAGTGGTCAACCAGTTCTTGGGGACATTTGAAGCTAGGGTTGGAAAGATGAAAGGATATCTGGAGAGATTGAAGTAGGAGTGCTCAAAATTTTCCAAGTTTGAGATCAAGTAAATTGCTCGAAATGAGAATGGTCAAGTCGATACTTTGGCCACTTTGGCATTAGTGTGAGAGGCCAACCATAATTGAGTCAGTAACAATCCTGGCAGAAGTAAGTTTTGAGGAAGTCAAAAGAATAGTTGGGTGTGTGGATGCTTCTACCAACCTATGGTTCACCCTAATCTTAAACTTCCTGAAAAAGGAAGACCTACCCGAGGATCATAGCCAATGAGGGAGCTGAAATATTGATGTTTGTAGCTCATGATGGGGAGTGTAGCTCTCATTCAAGTGGAAGGAGGTTGTCATAACGGATTATGAGCCAAGGCTATTATTGGCCCATTATGCTGGAAGATTGTATAAAATACACCCAAAATGCGATAAGTGTTAAAGATTTTCCCCATTATCATGCACGCTTACAAACACCATGACAAAGGTGGTGAGTCCTTTGCTCTTCTACAAGTGAGGGCTTAACATGTAAAGTAGCATGTAAAGTCTATTTTATTGTTACGACAAATATAATCAGCTTATTTTTTTATTTTTATTAAGACTAATGAAACATCAATAAAAATAAAAGATAAAATAACAATAAATAAATCTAATAAAGAAGACCACCTATGGTTAATTAAGAACTGAAACAAAAATAATGAGGTAAACATTAATGGATAGTCAGGTGACCGAAAAAAGATAATCATTTATATCCAAAATTTCTTGAATCTTGTTTTTTTTTATTTCTTTGGGTTGGAACTCAACTCCTTTAGTATTTATAGGAATACTCTTAGACTAATCTTTATATTTAATTTTCATCCTAAATAAAGATACAACATGTGTCTTAGGATGATGATAATTATTTCTTGAATTAAATGTGTTGAATTTCAATTATCTTTTTGAACCAATAACTTCATGCTTTCTAGTATAATTATTAGACATAATAATCATAGATAGATGATAATTGTGAGTCTTATAACTAGAAGCATGGAAAGGAATAACGACATGGGTAGCAGCCAACAAAAATCTACACTTTGGCTTAATATGACGTTTTCTATCACAATAATGACAAGTAGGCACAAACTTCACAACTTTATCAATTAATGGTGCAATGGTTCTTTGTGCATAAATAATAGTAGGAGTAGAGTTAGAAGGCATTTCAAATGCAATCTTTGATGCTAAAGTTGTATATGTAGCATTTAAAGAATGAGGGTTATAATGCTCATCCACATAACCTAGCAATCTATTGTCTTCAAAAGATTTTCCATAGTCAAGAACTTTATTTATACTCCAATTGTGAGATCCTTCATGAATTCCCTTTATTGTTCAAGTTATTTCATAATATTATTTTTTCATGTTTAAGATTTGCAAGACTTGAATTCAAACCATTAGTAAGTTTAGACAATTCAAAATTTTCTTTTTCTATGATTGAGGCATTTAATTCATAAGATTTAAGTATATCATATAATTTGGTTACTTCTACAAGAAACCTATCATTTTCCTTTTTAGAGCATACTAAATTTATAAATAGTTTATCAAGAATATTAGCATTAAGTTTATTTAGCAGGAATTTAGAATCACTTTTTTCATAATATGAATCAGTGTCGGACTTATTGGAAAGTCCATCATAGTTGCAATAAATGATAAATAGTTGATGCCACTGATACCTGATTCATTTGGATTGTCATTATCACTCCCTGAATCTCTAAGTATAGCATTGAAAGATCTTCCAATATTTTTCTTTTTATTAGTACACTCAACTACAAAGTAGCCAATCCCATTACACTCAAAACATTCAGGCCCAATGAGTTTAGATTTCTTACATACCGAGCTCATAGGTTTGAGTTCTCTTGGATTCTAATCCATAATAATGTAGTAGGAAATTAATAAATATATCTAGTGACCCAGTTTGATACCAATTAAAAGTTTGTAGTCACAAATCTAATTAAACTAGAGGGGGTGAATAGTTAATTAATCAAAATATGCCAAATTAAAATTTCACAAGTATCCAGGCATGTAATCGTGTATAAATAAAATAATGTAAAAATAAATAAATATTTGACACAATATTTTAGGTAGAAACAACCTAGGCTACATTAATGACCTAAGAGAAAAACCCACAATCCACTGAATCACCTAACTATTCACTATAAAAAATGGTTAATTACAGAACCAAAACTTAAATTACCTACCACAGATAATGCTTCAAAGTAATCTACTTACAAGCCATCGCTTCCTTCACAGTCTCTATAAGAAAGGCCTATAGATTCAGACAAAAATTTCGATAAACTCAAGTTATACGAGCAATTAAACCCGTTCAACTAGCATTTGAAAAGTTAGCACAATAACACAAAGTATGCTTGTGCTAGAGAATATTCAATAAAAAAAACCCTACCTAGATGATTTATTAAAATATCAATTAAAACAAAATCAACTAGAAAACCCTAGAACAAATGATGAAGTACATTATCATAAATAAAATAGGCATATTAATCAATCAAATACAGCCATATAATTTTTGATAGATCAATTCAAGAAAAATCTTAAAGAAATATGATCTTGTTTTTATAAAACATTTTATGAGAAAGAGCACAAAAATAATTAGAAAATTATAATTAATGTGATTAAAGAAAACAAAAGACATTAGGTTGTTTAAATAGAAAACATTAAAGCCTTAATGCTAGGTTAAAGTCCAATTACAAAACTGTTTACTAAATTTTTTATAGAGAAGTAAATAATAGAGACAATATGATAATTGAAATATTTGGCTCATGTAAACAATTATGTTAAAGTTAAAACCTTTGCCACTTGATCGATCTAAACCAAGCATGATGCATCAAAGCCTTTTTTGATAAATCCAGACAATGATTAATGAAAATTGAGGGTCATGTAGATCGAATATAATCGATTCTCAATTACTATAGTCCATGAACTTGAGAGGACTTAGATCGTACAGAATCGATCCTCAATTGATCTAATAATTACTCGATTGATCAAGCAACATATATACTAAATGTTCATATATGTCTAATATGAGATCTAATATGTTTAAGAATAAATTTATACATGAAACATATTGACTTGAAGTTTGAAAGTTTATCAGGCTTGAATAATGATTTTGAAAATATGCCTAGAAATTAATTTACATTTAAACATTTTGATCACGAATATCGTCAAATACTAATATACCTTACAAAGTACAAAGGGAGTATATGTGTATTATGAGCAAAGAAATTACATTTTTGCTAGAAATGAAGTTATTAATTAATTTTCACATTATTTTATTTATGTAAATTAGAATAACAAATTAGGACACTTATATTGTTAATATAAACAAAATAGTGACCGACTTATTAAAAAATGTTAAACTAAATTACATATAATTCTAGTGAAATAAAAAATGTAATGCATAAAATATAAAAAAAAACTTATATAACATAAGAAATTCTTATAAATATTTGAAAATTTTGAAGATAAATAAAAAAGATCAATTTTGTTTACCAAAAAATTTAATTATTTCTCCTAATATTTAAAGTAATGTTATTATCATTGAGTTATAGTGAGTAATTTTGTTTTTGGTAAAAAAATATGAAATTATTTTTTTCTAAATTAATTTTATTATAATGTATCTAAAAAATGAAAATAAGCTGATAAATAAGAGAATAAGAAAAAACTTGAAAATATATAAGATAATATCATAACAATCTTATTTATATATAAAAAAAATCATTTATAAAATAAGTTACATTATTTAAATTATTTTTTATATATATCCTTCAGAATATTGAAGTGGTGAGAGTAAATTATTTAAAAATAAATAAAATCTTTCTTAATTTAGGACAAATTAAGTTTGATCTAAAAATAAAAAATAAAAAATAAAGTTACTGCCGGTATATTGAAGAATTCTCTTTTTTTTTTTGTTTTTTAATGAAAGAATTCACGTACGTCATTGTTCACGTCATTGTAATTCCATCAAACTCAATGTCCATTGGTCTATATTTCAACAATAACGGGGCCATTTGGCATTTTAATGACTTACTAAACTAACATTTTTCCTTTTTGTTTTCTCTCTCATTTAACTTCTAATCATTTCCTACTTCATGTGTCAAAACAATGACCTAACAGCTGAAACTAAAGAATGGAGCCAAAATGTCACTAAAGAATGATTGAACTTGAAGAATATAATCAATATAATCAATCTTTTATGGTACATTTGGGAATAATTAATTAGGGTATTCGGATAATTGGGCCTACAATAGTGAGGAATTTATATGCCATAAAAGTCTTTGGAATTATTACTTATGTTTGCCATTACAAGTTACCCCATGTTTAAAATTTTTCCAATAAGATAATAATAACAATTTTTTTTTTTGGAATAGAAAATAATAGTGTTTGGTATAATAAGGTTTTACAATTTGTTAGATACATTGTGTGTATTTGAATATGTTAAATGTATATGTGAGCAGTTTGTTACGACACATTATAGCTAGTTGGAGTTTAAAGTCATCTATACATGCGATATAAGTAGAGCATTGTATTGTTCACTGAAATAACAAAGTAACTAATGAATTTTCCAAACTCCTCAATGTTCAGTCTCTTCCTTTCTTCCTTTTTCTCTATTGCTCTTACATTCTCTAAACTTTCATGGTATTAGAACCATTCACGACTTTAATTTATACCTCATTTTGCTAGTTTTGATGTTCTTTTAGTCAATGTAATTGCTACAGATACATTGAAAGTAATACAATAAAGAACACAGCTTAATACAAAGAACTAGCTTTTATGTAAAACCAAATGAAACTAACTACTTGACATGGTAAGAACAACTAAAACAAGTGATCGTAGTTTTTGGATTTCCTTTTAAGTATTTGTTAGTGTTCTTGTGAGTAAGGCACGAAGTTTATTTTGTTTATTTAGAGTTTTGTCATTTTTTTTATGTAAAGTCAGTTACTAATGGTTAGTATTGCACACACTCATGTAGTTGGTTAACGTTGTATATTTGCATGTTTTACACACCCATGTTTAAGTTGTTTTTTTGGTTATTTCCTTTGCCGTCGTGGACTAAGAGTATTACCTCATTGTGAGGTACTAAGATTATTCAAAATTTTCTATAAATACCATCTCTTTTAATTGTTTGATTAATTAGAAAAACGTAGGAAACTCTGAAAAAATTGAATCTAGTTGTTTTCAAAATTAAAACTATTTTTTTATTTTGGATTGCTAATACCTCGAGTGTGATTTCAATATTAGTGGTTTGTGAGAGTTTTTAGCAAAAAATGATTTATTAAGGTTGGGTTAATTCAAAATAAATTAACACCCTAAATTTAGATTGCTTTTAGGTTTCGATTTTTGAATAAGCCTACTCGTAGGATTCACACACATTGACCATTGGTGACTGATCATCCTATCAAGTGGTGGTAGGTTTTAAGAGGAGAATTGGATCCAACTTGGATAATAATAGTTGCAAAGGTAACTAGCGAGGGTAGCCTAAGAGTAGCGAGGGAAGGTGTCTTTACTAATAGAGGTATTGGAGGTATATTTTTGTCAAGTTGTAAATTACTTTTATTTTGTTAATGGATTGTTAGCTGTCGAATGGTTGTCATAAGCAACTTCAAAATTTTATCAAGCAAGCAGGGGTCCATGTAAGTTTACCTCATTATTTATCTATGTTTGCATGATCATATGTTTGGTTAGTACAATCATTATTCTATCCAAGTATGTACCAAGATATGCGGATCTTATTGTGATTGGAAAACAATTTCTTATGTTTTCAATTTGTCTTCTTTTCTGATTAAGTTACTCTACTACTTTTTTGTTGTGTTACTTCTCTTACATGTGTTTCTAAACATTCTTTCTTCCTCTGCTTGCAAGTTAGGGGTGAGTCTACCAGAGTCCTTAAATCTTTACCTTGATCATTTACCGAATAATGGACTTTCTCAATTGGTATCAAATCAAGTACATCCTCTTTGGATTTAACCACTTTGGTATGGGTTCTTTCCTCCCTTCTCGTGTGTTTAATTGTTATTCCTTTCCTAATTGTTTTTGCAAGGACTATTCTATAGACCTTCTCAGTTTAATAGAAATTGTTATTCCTTATTTTAGAGAAATCATATGTATTCTTATCTAAGATCGTATAATGATGATGTTTAATACTTGATTGAAAATGGATCGAAGTTCCTTACACATGTTTTAAAAGATGGTACAATTGAACCTAAGACCTTTTTCGACTAGAGTAAAGAAGAGCACATTGAGTCAATGAGTTGAAATGCAATTTTGTACATTATCATGAAATCAATGTCTTTCATTGATTTAGAACTTGTTGACTAGTGCAATAACTCCAATAAAGCTTAAGACTATATGAAAAGAAAGTATGATAACTACCTATTCAGTATTGATGAAGATAGATCACTGGTTTCAAAGGTTAGTTTTTTGGGTGTTCAGTTCTTATGGCTTATCTCTCTGCGAGTATTTTTTCAAAGACCTCATTTTAAACAGTGATAACTCTATGAAAGTAAAGTTATTTAGTTACTTTTGAACCATTTATTTGTCTTATTTTGTGATAAATATTAATTTGGGTTTAGTTATTTTAATGTAGGTGGAATGATGGCAAATGGGATGAAAAGGAGTTAAAAATAAGAAAAATATGTTTGTTCCATAATAGGTACTTTTATGTGCCTCAATGCACTTTTCTAGTATGCATTCAGAGATCTCTATGCTATGCCCAACACTTTTCTATGCTTGAGCATGCCTATTTCCACGGGTGATAAGTAAACACGATGCTTCAACATGCACTTTTCTATTCCTCAATGCGCATTGTTTTTCTTATCGAATTTGGTCAAAACTAGTCCATTTTTATTTCAACATTCACCCTTACTTCTTTTAGGAGTTGATCTAATAGCTCATATTAGGTCAATTTTTGTAATAATTAATCATAATGAGGCATACATCAAACACAATATATATTCAGACAAAACCTATAACAAATGCCTAGAAGAGAGGAAAAAGAGAAAACATTCAAAAGAAGATTAAAGAAGACATAATTTTTTGAAGAATTCAAAAGAATATTAGTGCTAAAAATTAAGATATGAAGTGTATCTATTCTTTTTCTTTTTTTATCAATTTTATATCTTTCTTTACGAAAAGTCTCAACTTTATAAACTTATATGTTTAGTTAATTTATTAATTTAGAAGTCAAGCACACCCAATTTTTTTACATTTGTTGATATAATATTTTATCCAAATTGTGATTGTGATTTAAATATATTATTGAATTTGATTT
This sequence comes from Hippophae rhamnoides, assembly GCA_033030585.1. Lineage (NCBI taxonomy): Eukaryota > Viridiplantae > Streptophyta > Magnoliopsida > Rosales > Elaeagnaceae > Hippophae > Hippophae rhamnoides. The sequence continues at coordinate 38,771,517 of CM065430.1, read as the reverse complement.
TTACGCTATTAATTGCCTAGTCAGCAATTGATCTATATAGGCAATTAAATACATTTAAGAGAGTTATTTAATTATTTTTCCTAATTAAATAACATGAATTGTTTTTAGGCTAAGATGTATGATTCTTATGTGTGTGATCTATAATTGATAATCTTAATGATTAGTATGCAATCTAATTAGCATGAGAGTGTGATTATATTAATTATTATATGGTGTGTAGTTTACTTGAGAGATGAATGCATGCTAGGTTAGATTTAATTGATCATATAATTGGTTAGTAATTATTTTTGAGGAAATTTTAGTGATTCACATGCTTAGAAAATTAGAGGATTAAAGATTCCTATGTCATTCTCTCATATTTTTGTAGTTGTTGAGTTTTGATTTGAGTAATTACTTGTCATTTATTTTTGTGTTTTTATAATTTTTAATTATCCAAAAAGTATTTGTAATAATTATATTGGTACTCGAATATAAATAACTTCCTTTGGGATCGATATCCATACTTAGGTACATTATATTACTCACACAACCTGTACACTTGCAATTAGCATGTTAGATTTTTGGCACTATTATCGGGAGTTAATAACGGTTACTACATACTAATTTAGACGTTTTAATTTATATTTTAGTATTTCTATTGTATACCCAAGTTGATGGATAAAAATATTTTACCTTTTGATCCAGAAATAGAGAGAATCTTACTCCACTTAAGAAGGAATTGGCTAGCATAACATCCATAAATAGTTATGGAAGTACAAGGGGATTAACAAGCTATAATGGTCTCTAAATATTTAAGATATTTTGCACTCCCATAAGTAGATATAGCCTACTCATCTATCAAAAGACTTAGCATCTACTCTAATAATCTCAAATTCAAGCCAAGTGTCATTCAAATGGTGTTGACAAACTAGTTTGAAGGATTAGTCAATGATGATCCAAACCTTCAATTAGTTTTATTCTTGAAAATCTACGACACCTTTAAGATAAATGGTGTCTCAGATGATGCAATTCACTTTTTCTTATTTCCTTTCCCACTAAGGGACAACACTATGGCTTGGTTATAGTCACTACCTATTGGGTCAATCACTACATGGGATCAATTGGCTCAAAAATTCTTAGCAAAGCACTTTCCACATTCAAAGATAGCAAAGCTCAGAAATGGCATCACATCTTTTCAGCAATTTGAAGGGGAATCATTTTATAAAGCTTGGGAACGCTTCAAGGAGTTATTAGAAATATGCCCACACTATGGTCTTCAAATTTGACTGCAAGTGCAAACATTCAATAATGGATTAATGGGACAACAAAGGACCATAATTGATGTTGCATTTAAGGGAGCTTTAATGAGTAAAACTTAAGAGTAAACCTTTGCATTACTTGATGTGATGGCATCCAAAAATTTCCAATGGCCTGTGAAGAGACTTAACTAAGAGAGAATGTACGGGGTAGTAGATAGAGATACCATAGCAACATTGCAAGCTCAAACAAATCCTTTGCTGTTAGGTTTCAATAAAAAGTTGGATGGTGGCCTTATGGGGGTAAATATGGTACAAAGTCTATTCATGGGGTATGATTTTTTCAATAGACCTTATTATACTAAGGCATGTGGGAACCTTCTTGAAGTAGTAAACTATGTCAACAATCAAAACCATCAAGGAAAATCATACTCAAACATATAAAACCCATTATGGAGAAACCAACTAGCTTTCTCTTGGAACAATAACAACAATATGGATGGTAATCAATTAACCAACAACCTTTCCAACCATTAAGTTTTCAATAAACACAAATCTAAGAGAATAAGCCACACAATGAGGATAACATAAGTGCTTTAATGGGTATGAAGAAAGACTTCATCCATTCAATAAAAAAAAAGTGGATCGCCTAGAGTCCACTCATAGGGCTTCTATCCAATATTTAGAGATCCAAATGGGATATTTTTCTCAATCCATAAGTCAAATGCCTTAAAGTATTCTTCCAAGTAACATAGAAGTGAGCCCAAAAAGAGAAGATAAAGAGCATTACAACATCATATCCTTGAGAAGCAATAAAATTTTAGAGGAGCAACTTGAATCTTAAAAATAAGAAAAGGAAAGCGTCGACAAAGAGAATAATGAAAAGGAAGTGATTCAACCAAAAAAAGAGTAACCTCTACAAAACCACTATACATTTTCCTCAAATACTACAAAAATAAAAGACAAGTAGTGTTCCAAATTCCTAGATATCTTCAAAAAGATACATATCAATATAACATTTGTAGATTCACTTGAACATATGCCTTCATATGAAAAATTCATGAAAGGCATATTATCTAAGAAAAATAGGCTTGAAGATGATGAGACAATAACCTTGACTAAAGATTGTAGTTCCATCCTTGATAGAAAACTACCATAAAAATTGAAAAATCTAGGTAGTTTTGACATCCCTTGCACTATTAGGAACATACATTTTGGCAAGACACTCTGTGACTTGGGTATTAACATTAACCCCATGCCATTATCTATATTCAAGAAAATAGGGGGTTGATAAATCCAAATCTACATCAATAACATTTAAATGCCTGATAGGTCAATCAAGCGACCCTGGTAAGTGGTAGAAGATATGTTGGTAAAAGTAGACAAGCTTATCTTTCAAGTTGATTTCATTATAATAGACATGAAAAAGGACCGTAACATTCCTATCATACTTGGAGGTCCATTCTTAGCAACAAGAAGGGCACTCATTAATGTACAAAAATATGAGCTTCCAATGAGAATGCAAGTGAAGCAAGTAACATTTAAAGTTTTTAAAAAATTGAATTTCCTAATACTAATAATGACTAGTGATTTCTTTAGGATAAATGTTACTAATCATACCGATAACTTAAAAAAGTCTATTGAATCATCCACACTTAAGATTTTGGCACATGATGTTATGACCAAAGAAATAAATTCACCAAAAAATAATTCAACCTTTTTTAATTCTAAAATTGTGGAATATTTTATGCAAGTTGATATTGTTAACTATGTTGACTTTTTGGAGGCTATGCCTCCCATGTGTGTATCTAATACCGTCGTGGAGTGTTATGAGACATGTTCTAAACTTAAACCATCCATTGAAGAGCTATCCAAACTAGAACTCAAACCTTTTCCCTACCATCCCTAAACAAGTGGGCAAGCAAAAATGTCTAATGGAGAGGTGAAAAGGATCCTACAAATAAATGAACTAGATGAGTAACAATGGAGTACTTATGAGAATGTCAAGCTGTACAATGAGCAAACAAAATATTAATGGCAAGAAAATTTTGTATTGTATTTTTGAACTAAGATAGAAAGTGTTACTAAATAACTCAAGCCCCAAACTATTTTCAGGAAGCTCAAGTGTAAATTGTCTGGTCCATTCACCATCACTAAGGTAACCAATCATAGAGCCATTGAGTTAGAAAAAAATAAATATTGGTTCATAGTTAATGGACACAAAGTGAAGCACTATCACGGAGTTGGGAGGTAATATAATGTTATAATGTAAGAGTTGATATGACTATCTAGCTAAAGACGTTAAATATGAAACTTGTTGGGAGGTAATATAATGTTATTTTACTTATCTTTATTTCTTTTATAGGTGAATCAAAATGGAGGAAAATGTCATAACAAAATTGGATAGTTCTAGTGATAGAATGTGGTGTACCAGGGCAAAGAGAGTTTTCTTTCTTTTACTTTTTCATATTCCTATGTGCACTTTAGGGATAATTTACAACTCAAGTGGGGGGGACTTCATTCTATACTTTAGTGTTTAGTAGCTTTTTTATATTTTTTTAGGATATTATTAATTGATTTGGGTAGAAATCAATAAATACATGGAAACTAAATGCATGCGTGCTTAATATGAAACATATGAACCTAATGATAGAATTGGGTATCATGACTAGGATAAGGAATGTAAACTGCTCATTAAGATACTTAAATTAATCATGTGATATGTTCACTAGTTTTGATTAGATTGATTCAATTTTAAGCACTTGCACATGATTGATTTTGGTGTTCATATTGGGAGAAAATTTGGGGTGAGTTATGCCAGTCAATGAGGTCCTCGATGCTTTAGAATCTATTTAATCATGTAGAATTTAGCATAATAAATGATTTAGGCCTTACTTGGATCAATTAATCCTTCCAAGTTGACCATTATTTATATCTTTAGTCACTCATTTGAGCCTAATTAAGAACCATGCACATCTTTAAGCCACATTTTAAGCCTATCTAATAAGAATTACATTTACCTTGCACCTTTAGATTTTATGAAAAATACAATCATGTGTGATGATATAGGATAAGGTAAAATTTAATGCACCCTGTTTCATTAAAAAAAACTCACAACAGCATTATCCCCATAAAAAAAGAAAATAAAAATATTAAATCTAAAGTTAAGTTTGTGGGTGTTGTGAAGTTCCAAAAAGGATGTGTAATAAAAGAATGAAAATGTTAGGATATAGTGAATGCTCATTTGTAGTTAAGCATTGCATGATGAATAAAACTAAAGCTAAGTTGTGGGAAAAGCTTAAATGTATTCATTTATCTACCCACACTTAAGTCTTACATTACAAGCATGCAAAGCCCTTTTAATCTTTAGCTAAATACATAATTTATATTAGTGGAAAGAGGTGTGAAAAATTGGCTTATAAAACTTGTTCTAAGATTTTCATATTAGCATGCTCATATAAGTTTGTTTCATGAGTACATTAGATAACATCATATGCAATACACACACAAGAATCAATTTGTCAAAAATCTTGCATAACCTTGTATTAATGGAATGTTGATTGATGGGTATATGAGCCTCCTTATTATATAATTTTACAATCTTTGAGAGGGACAATTTTTAATAAAGATACATGTGTTAATAGATATGGGTTAATTAATGTACCATCCATATCATGTTAGTTTAGTTAGATTTTGATTTTCTTGAAGACAAGTAAAAAATTAAGTTTGGGGGTGATAACTCTATGAAATTAGAGTTATTTAGCCATTTCTAAAATATTTATTTGTCTTATATTATGCTAAGTATCATTAAAATCATTAATTAGAGGCTAATTATTTCAGTGTAGGTAAAACGATGGAAAATAGGGTGAAAATGAGATAAAAACAAGAAAAATTAGACTGTGCCACGACAGACAATTTTAAGTACCTCAACATGCTTTTCCAATATGTATTCAAAGAGCTTCATGCCACGATAGTCACTTTTATATACCCCAACACCTTGTTTTTCTACTCAAATTGTTTCCAAAACTTATCAGTTTTTAATCCAATTTTCATCCTTAGCCCTTGGATCTTTTAAGAGTTGATCTAATAACCTATATTAGGTCATTTCTCCTATTAATTAACCCCTAATGACGCACAAATAAAATACAATTAGCATTCACACAAAACCTACAGCAGTTGCTAAGAATAGAGAAAAAGAGAAAAAATTCAAGGGAAGATTAAAGAAGACAATTTTGTGAATAATTCAAGAGAAGATTAGTGCTACAGATTAAGAGATTGAGTGTATCTCTTATTTTTATTCTCCTTCCTTTATCAATTTTTCTATCTTTTTTTATGGAAAATCAAAACACTATGAATATAATTATGTCTAGCTAATTTATTAATCTAGGAGTCTTATAAACCTAATTTTCTAAATGTGTTGACATAATATTTTACTCCAATTATGATTGTTATTCAATTATATTATTTAATCTGATTTTTATGCTATTAATTGTTTTGACAATAATTGATCTATAGAGGCGATTAAATAGATTTGAGAGAACTATTTAATTATTTTTCATGATTAAATAACATGCATAGTTTCTAGGCAAAGATATATGATTCTTATATATGTGATCCATAATTGATAATCTTAATAAGTAGTATGCAATCTAATTAGCATGAAAGTGTGATTAGATTAATTACTATATGGTGTATAGTTTACTTAAGAGAGGAATGTATCTTAGGTTAGATTCAATTGATCATGTAATTAGTTAGTAATTATTTTGGGAAAAGTTTTTGTTATTCACATGCTAAGAAATTAGGGATTAAAGATTCCTAGGTATTTTTTCATATATTTTTGTAGTTGTTGAGTTTTGATTAAAGTAAGTAGTTTTTATTTATTTTTGTATTTTTATAATATACAATTGTTCAAATATTATTTGTAATAATTATATTGGTACTCAGTTATAAGTTACACAACTCCCTATGGGATCAATATCCGTACTTAGGTACATTATATTACTCACACGATGCATACACTTGTGGTTATTATGTTAGACAAATATTGCTAGTAACAATGACTTATTTGTTCAAGATTTATATGATTAGCTGGTTCATGAGAATTTAAAATTGAAGAAGAATTTGATCAAGACTAATGACAATTTGAAAGAAAAGTATAAAGATCATTTGGAACTTTCAATTTAGTTGTTGAATCTCTCTTTCTTATAAGTGAGAAGAAAACAAAAAACCTAAAGATGGGCGTAGATAGTCATATCAAGTTCCTTTAAACTTCTCTACGAAATAATGAGTAGTGTTTATCTATTATTAAGGGTCTTGAGAACTCTATTCAAAACATTGAACTGAACAATTATAATCTACAATTTACTATAGACCCTACTAAGGACTCTAAGAATGTTGATCAGTTAGAGTAGGAGATCTTCAGGCTCATAAAAAAAATACCTGGCTTAAGTCCCTTTTGATAGATGTGAAGCTTAGATCGATAATCATCAAGTTCATCTGGAGGTTCTTTCTCATAAAATTAAGTTGCTATAATTATGCTTAATGTACAAAGCCAAAATGATTGAGTCTTTCTCTACTTAACAACTATATGATAAAAGGTAATTAGAAAAACCAGAGAAACTATTCAAAAGTTATCTATATGAGTTCAATGTCTTGATGGGATGTTGAAAATTGGTTAGCGTCTCGGTGATTTGAGAGGTATTGGATGCATTGATGATCAAGATACTCCCTTTCCATTTTTCACTCTGTTCATTTATGAATCAAGTCTTACTCTGGTGGATCCTACATATGATTGCACTTTGATGACCTAAGTACCAAATGTGATTCTCTCTCTCCTCTTTCCAACTCTTTTGAGTTTCTCTCCATTGCTACTTTTCAAGTGAAGTTTTCCTCTCTGATAAAAAAGCTTTGGGTTATGTTAAGGAATTGCTTAATCATTCGTTAAGATTTGATAATGAAGATTGGATTATTCAGAGTGAAATTGTTATACTTCTTGTACAAGTCCTCCCTAGTTAGTGATGATGGTGATCTTCATAAACTTTATTCAAATTAATGTTGGGTATACTCCTTTTGGCAATGGGAATAAAGCTATGATTTGTAGTAAAGGTTTTATCAATGCTCTTGAAATCCCTAAACGTAAGGTTGTTCTCTTTGTGGATGGTCTGGAAACAAATCTTACCAATATATTTCAAACATGTAATGATAAGTGTTTAGTAAAGTTCATTCATAAATAATGTACAATGTATGATAACTTTAGAATGGTTTTGGTTAAGAGAATCAGATCAAAAGATAAATGTTATTGTGTTGGTGTCACCCTTTTTCCCTTATGTGCAATAAAGTCATTCTTAGAGTAGAAGAACTTCAGCATCAAAGATTGGGTCATGTAAACTATAAGTTTTTAAATAAAATTTCAATTCTCAAGACTGTCAAAGGCCTCCATTTGATCTCTATGATATCTTATCATATTTATGGTTCTTTCTAGTTGTCCAAGCAGAGTAAGAGTCACCATAAGAAGTATCCACGTCTCTTTCTCTTTTAAAGCCTCTTGAACTTCTTCACATGGATTTAATGGGTCCAATACATATTACTAGCACTAGAGGAAGAAAGTATATCATGGTGGTGGTAGGTGACTACTATAAGTACTCTTGGGTAATGTTTCTCAAGAATAAATCTGAAGCTTTTGTCAATTTCAAGACTTTGTATAACAACATAGGTATTTAGTATGAGTTCTATGATAGCATAGGTATTCAGTATCAGTTCTCTACTCTTAAGACTCCTTAACGAAATGAAGGTTTTGAGAGAAAGAAGAAAGTCAAGCAAGAAATGGGTAGAGTAATATTGAGTAGTAAAAACTTAGCAAGACATGTTGGGCTGAAGTTGTGAGCACTACTTGTTACACCATGAATTGGTGTTTCTTGAGACCAGGTTCTTGTCAATCTCCTTATGAGATTATGCATGAGAAGAAATCTAATGTAAAACATCTTCATTTTATTGGGATTTCATTTTATATTCTTAAGGACAAAGATAATATAGATAAGTTTGAAGCAAGAGTGATCTTGGCATCTTCCTTGGATATTTTATAATAGCCGAACTTACCATGTTTACAATCTTAGATCCTCAACTGTGATGGAACCATCAATGTGGTTATTGATGATTCTGGTGCTACTAAGATGGTGGAGTCTAAGGACATTGACATCTTTGAAATTTAGGGCTCTAATGAGAATGTTGTGAGTGATGAAGAGTTATTATCTACTTCCAATCCTTTTGTGCGACCAAATACTTCTATATATGAAGAAAGAAAGCCTTCTCTTCCAAATGAGCTAAGCATGCTCATTTGGTTGACAATATTATTAGTGATGTTGAAGGAGTTAGGACCAGACATCAGATCCAGAAGACCTTGAACTATATGTGTTATACTTCGACTATTCTTCCTAAAACTTTTAAGGAAGCTTTGTAGGATATACATTGGTTTAACGTCATGCAAGAATAACTTAACTAGTTTCAAAGGAATTATGTTTGGTATCTGGTTCCTAGACCAAAACATAAACATGTCATTGGTACATATAGAGCATCAATAAGATAACTAAGATTATGCTAATGCTATGGTTGGATGTGTAAGCCAAAGGCTTAGGTTTGATCCATATTCTAACAAGCGCAATGTAGATAAGTAAGATCATCAGTACCCACGATATTTGTATAGAAATCTAGAAGTCAATTTCAACATCACACTGAGCTTTCAATTCCCTATACATTAATCTATTATACCCACTTAAGGTAAGTCTCTTGAAGACTTAATAAATTAAACATTTTCTAATACTTTTTAATTTCATTAAGAATGGAAAATTAAAAAGTGAAATCTTGAGATACAGGTTAACCAAATAGTATTAGTTGTGGACAGAATGTTTGCTTAAGAAGTTGATGAGCTCCCTTCTTACAGTCGCTAATTCTAGGAAGACTGTTAATATGATTAGTTTGAAAAGTAGTAAGCAACTAGAGGAGCCAAAAAATCCCCTAAGAATGATGTATCCAAAAAAAGGACAAGTGAAAATAAAAATATTACCTTCTTCCAAGAATCCAATATGATACCAAAGTTAATATTCAAACCTTCCTTTTTTATTGATGACCCTATTTTATCATTTTCCAACACATTCGATAATTAAATGAAGCAGAATCATGAAAAATCAAATTTGGAGATATTACCCAGTATGAAAATCCATATACACTTGATGGAAGATATTAAGGAGGAGCCTTGATATGAAAATTACCTTAATGAACTTTTTCCTACAAAGGACAAACTTAAGGATAACAAAGAGAGAGGTGTAGGAAAAAATGTGTCTAGTATGCTTCAAATAAGATTACTCCCAAGGTGCAAGGATATAAATAATGGACTACTCGCTCAGAAGTTTGACATCACACACTTGAAGATTTTTGATGATGGTGGATGATAAAGCTAGAAAAGTCTACCTAAAGACATTAAGCACTTTGTGAGAGGAAAGCCATAAAGATTTGTCTTCTAATCCTTTTTTACTTATTTTTTACATTACATATTTGCATATGCTTACATTGCAAAAATGTAAGAATTAGATATGGGAAAGTGTTAACATGTTACTGTATTTATTTTTTTCGTTATTAGTTTAGTATGTCTTAGAATACATGTCTTCGGATTAGTATGCTCTAGGTAGCAAACATATTTTTCATTTTTCGTATTTATTTATTAAATTCCATATGATAGTGAAGATTAATAGACGTGGTTAGAAACAATTACATATTTCATCCTTGTTTCGTGATTGAATTGATCATAAATGCTCAAAAGTATGAAATTTTGAATGATAATTAATTTTAGCATAATATTTATATTGTTCTTAATGGAAGGCATATTTGTGCTAATCTAGCTCAAAACTTGCATGAATAAGTAGTTAAATTGGTTATATGATGATTTATGCATTTGAATTTTTTAAATGATATGTTAATTTCTTAGAATATTATTTTAATTCCAATAAGAATGATTAGGTTGTTAGAAATTTTTCTAGGTTTATCAAATCGAATGTTGATAATGTATTTTCTAAAAATATTTTAAGGCATTAGGATTAACTTTTTTAGCCAAATTACCCTACCTCAATGTTGTAAGAACAACCCATTTAGTGAACCAATTTAATCCTATGTGAGCCAATTATTTGTTACCACTCCTTACCTTTTGAACGAAATACAATGACCATACCTATAATTAAAGAAAAAGTGAAGTTGCATAAAAAGATCATAAATTATGGAAACACTGGAATAAGATTTAACATATATCAAAATTATATATATATATATATAGTAGTAGTAGTAGTAATAATAATAATAATAATAAGGAAATAAACTGAAAAGAAATATCAAAAGAGAGCTAAGTATTATAAAAAATAAAGATTGACAAAAAGAGAGAAACTAACACTCAATAATGATGTTTTGGTGCAAAATAAAGACATTTAATCCTACTTAGTTAACATCATTAGTCTTAGGAAAGTATTATTTATATATCTATTCATCCTAGTCCATGGACTCAAGAACTTATGTTTCTCCCATTTTTTCCTTTCATTTGAATTAAACCAATAAGCTTAATCTCACTACAGTCAAATAAAAGACCTTTTGATTTAATTTAAAAATACAATCAATGATTAGATATGTAAATTTAAGAAAAGTTTATAGTGCTTGAAACAACTCCATAAATAAATTGATGTTCTAGGGGAATACATATGAGCTTTAATGGTTTAAATTACATTTGTTGATTGTCACCACTAAGGTTGATACACATACGCACTTTAACCTATATTGTTAGGGTGAATGCTATAATGAATGAATGGTTATAAACCCCTGTTAATATTTATTAGATTTTGGATCATAAGTGAATTAAGTCATTAAGATAAGAAGTCAAAAAACTTATTCTCAATTATGGGTGTTGACTTTACTCGAGAACTATCAAAGAATATGTGTAGGAGAATTTGATAAGTGTTATTTTATACACAATTTTATAAATCAATTCATTTATATATATATATATATATATATTATTATAATGAGATAAAAGTATTTCTTTTATATTTATTGGAAAAATATTAGTTTTTTAGGATTTTTATTCATCTTTTTTATTTTTATTTGATAGGTTGGATTAACCTAGAAAGGGAGGGGATGTATTTATAAAGATATTGTTGCTTATCCCTATCATAGCTTATTCTCATCTCAACTTATTTTCATTGTAACTTATCCCTATTGCAACTTAACCCTCTTTATATGCATCACAACTTACCCAATCCTTTTGACACGTAGTGCACAGTAATTCTATCTCCATTAGGGAACTAGCAAGTTATTTATATCTTGATTTTATGGGCATTTCTTATGAATACAAAACAACATTCTCACAAAATAAGAGAGCATCAGAATTAACAAAATCAGTATAACAATTGCTACAAGGAACAAGGGAGATCAAAGAGCATTTCTAGGGTAACTTTTGGAAGAGATTTTGGTTATCTTCATATTTTTAATCCTCTTCTCTTTAGTTTTCCATGATAATAATGTTTTCTTATGGATTCTAGCTAATTTAATAATGTGATTTTGGGCGAATTATTAAATTTTGAAGTTTTCAATTCTATGTTTGAATGTCAAAACTATTCATGTATGAATTAGAGTAATTAATTAGTTTATTGCACGAATATGTTTATATCTTGTTTAAGATGTTAGTACATAATTACTCATATTCTTATTCGAAGTAGTACATTGTGGTTGTTGTCACAAGTGGGATTGAATACATTTACTAAAGGATAAACGATTGTTCTAATCTTACCTAATTTAGTTATCATTTATTTAATCAATTGTACGATAGGAAAAGATTTGAAATCTTAGGTAGACCTAGACTTCTAACGCTAAAGTTAAGAATTCAATAATGGTTTTAAATTATGAAATTATGAAATTATGAAAATTATTTATAACTTAATAAATTAATTTACATTCATGATATGATTAATTAAATTATAGATTAGTGATGATGATAGTTCCATAATCACACATCTGTAATAATTCTTGTGTAACTTATTTGATTGTTTTATATTATTTTATTCAAAAACATCCAAAATCCGATTTTACTAATTTTAACTAATTTACTAACAAACGAGTAATTAGGAGTATATATTATTATCAATCCTTATGAGTGTGACAACCTTTGTTATTAAAATTACTTATCACTTGTACATGATCATGTATGCTTGCAAATTCTCAATCGTGTCAAGTTTTTGGCATCCTTATAAGGGATCGAACCTGGGTTACCCACATGATAGGTAGAAATACTAACTACTACACTACAACAACATAGTTGAGAAAACTCAAGTATAAGTGATCATGTACAAGTTTTTGGAAACTTTACAGGAGATTTGTTTAACAATTTTACTAATAATTGCTAGTTTTTTTTCCTAACTTTAATTATTAATTTTTCATCTTTTGTTTTTAGGTTTAGAATTAGTTTTATTTTTATTTTTTAGTTTTATATTATTTTATTTTTATATGAACTAATTTTTCATCTTTTTTTATTGATGACCCTACTTTATCTTTTTCTAACAAGTTCGGTAATTCAACAAAGCAGAATCATGAAAAGAAAAATTTGGATACATTCCCCAATATGCAAATCCACATACCTTTGATGGAAGATATTAAGGAGGATCATTGATATGAAAAGTACCTTAATGAACTTTTTCTTATGTAGGACAAACTGAAGGATAACAAAAAGATAGGTACGGGGGGAAATGTATCTAGTATGCTTCAAAGAAGACTACCACCAAGGTGCAAGGATATAAATAATGGATTACTAGCTCAAAATTTTGACAACACACACTTCAAGAATTTTTATGTGATGGATCATTGGATTAGTCTAGTTGGAGATGTTAAACCAAGCACTTTGTGGGAGTCTACCCACCAAGATTTGCTTTCTATTTTCTTTATACTTATTTTTTACATTATATTTATGCATATGCTTACATTGCGGATAATGTAAGACTTAGATGTACAGGAATGTTAACATGTCACTATCTTTATGTTTTTTTTTCTTTATTAGTTTAGCATGTTTTCAGATGCATGTTTTAGGATTAGTATGCTCTTTGTAGCATAAAGTTTTTTCATTCGAAATAACTTACATGTTTCATCCTTATTTTCTAATTAAATTGATCATAAATACTCAAAAATATGAAATTTTGAATGATCATGAACGTTAGTAGAATCTTGATATTATTCTTAATTGAAGGCATCTTTGTGATAATTTAGTTCAAAACTTGCATGAACAAGTAGCTAAATTGATGATATGATAATATATTTATTTGAATTTTCGAAGTGTTATGTTAATTTCTTGGAATATTATTTTGATTTCAATGATAATAATTAGGTTGCTAGAACTTTTTCTTATGTTTATAAAATCAAATGTTGATCAAGTATTTTCTGAAAAATTATTAACTATTGAGATAAACTATTTTAGCCAAATTGTCTTATCCTTAATGTTGTTTTTATTACCTTTAGTGAACCAATTTGAGCCTACATAAGCCAATTGTTTGTACCCACTCACCCTTTGAACCAAACACATTGGCCATACCGTATGGTTCAAAAAAAGTAAAGTTGCATAAAAAGATGACATACTATGAAAACACTAAAATATGATTTAAGAGTATCAAAATTGTGATATAATTGATAAATATCTAACATATGAAAAATAGCCCTTGCTACAATATGTACCTCACATATAAAAAAATATAAAAATAAGGGAACAAGCTAAATAGAAATGTAAAAAAGGAGCTAAGTATTAAAAAAATGAATAGAAAAAGGAGAGAAAAGAAAGTCAATAATGATGTTTAGACCTGTAATAAAAAAAATTGACCCTAATTTGTTGAGATGATTAGTCTTAGGATATGGCTATTTATAAATCTTTTCCTCTTACTCCATGGACTCAAGAACTTATGTTCTTTTTTTCTTTTTTTCCTTTCCTTTGAATTGAACCAACAAGCATAACTTTGTTACAACCAAATGAAAGATCTTTTGATTTAATTTAGAAAATACATTCAATAGGTGGAGATTTAAATTTAAGAAAAAGCTTATGGTGCTTGATACAATTCTAAAAATATGATGATTTTCTAAGGGAATATACATGGGCTTTAATGGTTTAAATTAAATAGGTTGATTGTCACTAATAAGGTTGGTATACACATTCACTTTGTTCTATATTATTAGAGAGAATGCTAGTGCAAATGAATGGTTATAGAACCCTACTAATATTTATTAGATTTGGGACCATAAGTGCTATTAATCCTTTGAGATAAAATGTCAAAAAATGGGTGTTGACTTTGCTTGAGGACTAGTAAAGAGTAGGTGTAGGAGAGTTTGATAAGTTCTATTTTATACATAGTTTTATAAATTAATTCCTTTATATTTATATATTGCTAATATAATGAACTAAACTTATTTATTTTATATTTATTGGTAAAATATTAGGTTATTTGGATTTTTGGGGTTTTTTTGGGATTTGTATTGATTTTTTATGATTTTTATTTGATATGTGGATTAGCTTAGAGAGAAAATGGATGTATTTAGCAAGCCATCATAGCTTATTCTCATTGTAGCTTATTCACATCGCAACTTATCCCTATCGTAGCTTATCTCCATAGCATCTAATCCCTCATTTGAACCATATCAGCTTATCCTATCTTATTGACACATGGTATGCACTAATTCTACCTGCATTAGAATATGAACAATCCTATTTATATCCTTATTTTATTTTTATCTCTTATAAATATAAAACAATATCCCTACAAAATAAAAGGAGCATCAGAGTGAACAAAATCAATATAACAATTTCTATAAGGAACATGGGAGATCAAATAGCACCTCTAGGGCAACTTTTGGAGGAGATTTTAGATATCGTCATAAGGTTTTCTTAATTATATTCCCTTTAATCTTCCAACATAATAATGTTGATTTTTATGGAATCTAACAAATTTAATAATGTGATTGTGGCCAATTTCAAGTCATGGATTATGATTTAATTATTTTAATGTCATGATAGGTTTAATTCTTGATTTTTGATGTTTGAATGCTAAAACTATTCGTGTATGGATTAGAGTAATAGCTAGATTATTGCATCAAAAATTTTATATCTACTCTAGGGTGTTAGTATGTAATTTCTAACATTCTTATTCGATGTGGTACCTTGTGGATGTTGTCACAAGTAGGGTTGAATATAATTGCTGAGCTTAAAGATTGTTCTAATACTTCCTAGTTTAGTTATCATCTTTTTAGATCTTAATGCAATGGATAAGTTAAATCTAGTAAATATACCTCTAGGTTATTCAGAATTTAGGTTGGTTAATAAGAAGACACGTAATCAAATACACATTAAGAAAAGATGAGAAGTCTTAAGAGGAACTAGACTTGTAAAACTAAAGTTAAGAATTCATGAATGATTTTAAATCATGAAAGTAATTTATAACTTAAGAAATTAATTTACATTTATGATATACATAATTAAATTATAGGACAGTGGTGAGGATAGTTCCATAATCACATATTTGTCATAATTCTTGTGAAATTTATTTTATTGTTTTATATTATTTTATTCAAAACAACAAAAACTACATTGTAATAATTTTAATTAATTTACTAACAAACTAGTCATTATAAGTATAAATTGTTACCAATCCTCATGGATAAGACCTTGTTTTTAAAATTACTTATCACTTTTACATGATCACGTATACTTGTGTGTTCTCAATCGTGTCAACTTTGGTTTCAAGATGTACAAAATGCACATCAAAACTTCCTTCCTAAATAATGTTTCTTATTGTCTTGGTGTTACTGCTTTAATGTTCTCTACTATTTATATAACTATTAGGATTATTACATGATTTTATACCTTTTCTCCCTAATGTAGGGGTGTTCTTTTAACTTTCTACATCAAAAAGAGGAAGAATTTTGTTTGTACAACTCATTGTTTATTACTTTACTTTGTACTGCATGGGTTATGAGTGTAGACTACATTGCAATTTCGTTGCCTGACATGCAAAATGTTATGGGAGTGTAGCATAAAGATAGGGAAAGTTGTGTGAACAAGTATCTATCTATTGCATGTTTGACTATGCTTAACCTAACATTATGTACCTATGTAGGAGTAACACAATAGGTTTTCTTTGTTAGGCTATACTAAGGTCTGCATGATGTGTTAATGAGTATGTGTTGTTTTGTGTGTGTAAGATATATGTGTAGCTTGAGAACTTAAGTCATTATTAGAGTTGGATTTTGGACGTGCAACATGAATGTGTGGATTCATAAATATGGTTAGAGCATAATGAGATGAATGCACTTGATGTGGGTGTGTTTGGGGGTGTCTAGGCTATGCATCATTGTTTGTTCATAGGTACTAACTTCTTCAAGTTATCTTGTATGACTCTGTCATGTTGAGTTAATAGTATATTTAGTTGTGTAGTGTTTTGTCATGAAAAGCCAAAATGGGATATTGTAAGTCTTGTAAATTCTTTCCAGTCTTTGTTGGCGTTCTTGCATGTCTTAGATCATGTGGCGTCCTTGCATGTCTTAGATCATGTTTTGTAGGAATGAACAATACTGGGAATGAAATTGTTTCCATATATTCGTTTATTCAGTTTTCCTAGGCATGGAATGAGATGAAAACAATTCCTATAAGACATGGAATTGTTATTCCACCATCCCCTTTAGAAATTGTTATCCCACTCCTTTCATGTTTTATAAAAAAATATTATACAAAATTTTCCCTAAAATCTTAAATCCTAAACCACAAACCTTTTTTTATTTTTTATTATCTGATATTCGGTGTTAATATAGTGGATCAACAATGGGACTTCCTACTATATATTAATCCTTGCATGTTATTTTGCAAATAATATGGAAGAAAAAAATTATCAAAAATATTTTTCCTTGTCTTTGAATTTTTTTAAGTTTAAATAATATTTTGAAGTAATAATTATTTAGAAAAATAATAATTTTTAATAATATATTCTGTCTAACGAAAAATTAAAATTAAATAACATTATTTACACTTTACAAAATATATGGGTATTAAGGTAATATACAATGTTTTCATTTCATTCTTATTGTAAATAAAATACTATAATATTGATCCAATCTTTGATTCTAGTGGCCAAACTAAGTATTGCAATAGTAATATTGTTTCCTTTATATTCAATTCTTTTACCATTACCATTTCCATTACGTTTTCATTTGGCAAACCAAATGCTACCTTTGTGTTTTGTCATCATATATGAGAAATCACTTACTGATGGTTAGTATTGCACACACTCATATAGTTACTTAAACTTTGTATGTTTACAACTTTACACATATAACATGTGTTTTGTTATTATGAATGCAAGGTTGTTTTTCATATTTTTGTTTAATTTGTTTTGCAATTATTTGTTGAAAATTATATGGAAAATACTTGAAGAAAAAAAAACAAAAACAATTTTTTTTTGTTTACTTTCCAAGGTCTTGCCACCCCTTTGCTAAAATTAGTTGGCAAATGTATAATGGCTATTACCGTTGCTACCGTGGCAATAAGGCCAACTTGCACCTAGATTTCCCCAAATTTTCTTTAAATATCTCTTTCTTTGATTGTCTGAGTAATTAGAAAAATGTGGGAAAACTAAACAAAATTTGAAACTAGTTGTTTTCGAAAGTAAAACTATTTTCTAATTTGATATTTCTAAAACCTCAAGTGTGGTTTCAGTATTGGGGTTCATGAGAGTTTTTACTAAAAACTGATTAATCAGGGTTGGGTTTGTTAAAAATAAATTAACACTTGAGATTTAGATTGCTTTTAGGTTCTAGAGTTTTGGATAAGCCTACCTATAGGATTCAAAAATATTGACTATTGGAGACTAATGGTGCCACCAAATGGTGGTAAGGTTCATGAGGAGAACCAAATCAATCTTAGGTCATAATGGCTACAAAGGCAGCTAGTGAAGGCATGTGTCTTGACTGATAGAGGTATTAGAATTATACTTCAATCGAGTTGTAAACTATATTTATTCTATTAATGGATTATTTGCTGTCGAGTGGTTGTCATAAGCAATTCAAGGATTTTACCACATTTTTAAAGGTCTATGTGGATTTATCTTGTTATTTCTCTATGTTTGCATGCTCGTATGTTTGGTTAGTAAAATCATTATTCTATTCAATTATGTACCAACATATAAGGATCTTATTATGATTGGAAAATATTTTCTTCTGTTTTCTTTTTCCTAGTTAAATTAATCTATCTATTTTTTATTA
Source organism: Hippophae rhamnoides (assembly GCA_033030585.1). Classification (NCBI taxonomy): domain Eukaryota; kingdom Viridiplantae; phylum Streptophyta; class Magnoliopsida; order Rosales; family Elaeagnaceae; genus Hippophae; species Hippophae rhamnoides. Next base: position 38,752,972 of record CM065430.1, on the reverse strand, counting down.
TGTTACTATGCTACTTTCAATTGTATAACTTGTCTTATGTGTTTTTATAACTATATTTCTTTGGCTACTTACAAGTTAGGGGATGAATCTCTCAGAGTTCTTAACTCCTTACCCTAGTCATTTACCAAGTAGTGAACTTTCTCAATAATATCTAATAGATAGATCAAGAATAGCACCTTCAAGATTAATCAAGAAAAAATTACGAAAATAGAATCTAATGGAGTTCCAATCACATGTGAAGCGTTTGACCAACATTTAGTGTGTACTCCATGGTTTAGATATGAAAAAACCACTAGTCTTAAGTATTATATAGCTCTTGCTAAGACTTTTAATTATGATTCACAAACTTTATTGATGGATCTTAGATGATTTCTGCAATCTCTTTATACAGATACATTTTTAATGGAATAATATATTAGTAAGTATAAGGATCTAATTGATCATTTACTATTTTTTGGTGGTAAATTGAGTGATAGAGAGCAAATTTTGTATGTTCTTAGCAGTCTAGATGCCAACTACACTTAACTAATTGAAAACATTGCTAACAAAAAGAGGATTCTTTCCTTAGATGAATTTTATACTAGAAGAATGATGCATGAAAGACAAAGAGAGAGAATGAGCATACCAAATCCTATTGTGGTTCAAGAAAACTACACTCAGTCTTACAATAATAATACCAAAGCTCAAGATTCATACAAAAATACAATTACCTCACAAAATAGTTCATCATTTGGTAACAATAATTTCAATACCAACTTTAATCAATAAAAGGCAAAGAACACAAGATTTGGTAATGTTTATATGCTTATTACAAGCTCAAGAACTAAAAGAGAGTGAAAAACTTCCAATGTTTCCTCAAAATTCCACTCATGCACCTCAAGCTTTGTTAGCATTAACTTTTTCACAAACAACATCTGTGGAATTTCAAAATTTGTTCATGGACAATTGAGCCACACTAAAGTCTAAGAATATGCTTGACTTGTGTAGGGCATTCTAATTAGGAAAATTTCTTAGGCTACATGGAGCTCATATGCATGTTAGGTCTAGCAAACATTTTGACATTGTGCATGTTGACTTTTAAGGACTATCTCCTGTAGCCTCTATTCATTCTATGAAATATTTCTCATTGTTTGTGGATTATTACATAAGGTACTGATTGATTTACGTGCATTTTAGTAAAATTTAGGCTACACAAAAAAATTTCCCCATTTTGAAGCAATGGTATAGTGGAAATTTGGTACTAATGTAGTTGTAGGCTCTTGAAGTTCATTTGTTTAAAAATGGCTAAGAAGGTTGTGTAGTCCTTATACGACATCTCATAATAGAGTAGTTGAGAGAGAAAAATAAACATATTCTATAGACAGGGTTAAAAATGTTGATGAGATCTGATGTATCCTAGTCTTATTGGGAATATGCCTTTAAAATTGTGATTTATCAATAGACTACCATATAAAACCTTAAAATATTGCAGCCATTTGAACTATTTTTTCACTCTAAGCTTGATTATTCATGACTTATAACACTTGGGTTCTTATGGTTTCCATTCCTTCGACCATACAATGATACAAAGTTAGAACTACTCTCTCTCCCTTGCATATTTTTGGGATATACCTCACACCAAAATGTTAATGGAGTCTTAAACTAGTAAAAAAATAAAGTATATATATCACCCTATATTTGTTTTAATGAAATCAGTTTTCTAGCTCTTTTTAATCACCTACCTACCTTACATTTGTTACAAGCACTACTTTTCTTGTGTCACCTATATATGTAACAATAGTTACCAACAAAACTACAAGACAAGTAGCTAACTCATTTCTCATATCTCCACATATTCCATCTCATTGTTTTTGACCATCCACCTTTGAAAATGACCACAATGTTTTAGTATTATCAATGAACTTGATGTTTTAGAATTATCTTCTGATCCATCTGCTCCTAATCCATATGTGACATAGTCTCTCATACCAGTTCCTTCATCTAACACTCATTTCCCTTCACCCAATATACCAACCTTTGAATCTATATCCCCTACTACTATCCATAGTTCTATGCATACTCCTTTATCTGATATGTCATTGTCTTCCATTTTAGACACTAGTAATGTACTTACTTCTACCACTTGCTTTAATCCAGTTGATATTCAGCTTTTTGTTGACCTTTTTGTACCATCTAATGGTCTTCATAGACCTCTATCACCCCATAATACACATCATATGCTCACCTAGGCTAAGTAAGGAATCTATAAGCCCAAAGCTTTCATAGACCTCTATCACCCCATAATACACACCATATCCACTTTTTAATCACCTACCCAACATACATTTGTTACACATCATATGCTCACCTAGGTTAAGAATGGAACTTAGGATCTTATCTTAGCCTCCAAAGGTAGTAAGATCATAAGAAACAAGTGGGTCTTTAGGATTAAATTGAAGGCTAGTAGTACATTGATAAATATAAGTCCAAATTTACTGCTAAATAATTTCAACAAAGTGAGGGAGGTTACTATATTGAAACATTCAGTCCTATTATGAAGCCCACTACCATTAGACTTGTATTGATTTTTACATTTTCTCAAAGTTGAAAAATTAGATAGATAGATGTCATTACAACATTTTTAAATGGTGATATTGAAGAAGAGGTTTACATGGAACAACCTATAAGTTTTGAGGATCCTTAGCATCCTCACTCTGTGTGCAAACTAACAAATGGATCGAAACACGCACCATATTCCTGGTATTTGAAACTGAGAGGGTGCCTAACATGATATGGTTTTCATAGCTCAAATAATTATGCTTCTATGATGATTTATGATTCTCAAGGAATATTTTTTGTGTTTTTGATTTATATAGATGAAATTTTAGTCACTAGTAATAATTGAAGATTCATTGAAGAACTAATCACTAAGTTGAACTCATTTTTCTCAACAATTTGGATGATTTAAGCTTCTTTTTATAAGTTGAAGTTAAACACTCAGAAGATTGCTTGCATTCATCCCAAATGAAGTACATCAAAAAAATATATGAATGAATGCAACTACATGACACCACACCAGTTTCAACACCAATATTTGAGATGAGTTTTATGTAAACAAATTGTACTAGTTTTTTCAAAGTCCTTTACTGACTCATTAGTTTGTTGTAAAATTTAACTTAGCATCTTAAAGGCTCCTCAGACCATGGTCTTATGCTTTACAAATCTTATAGTTTGAGTTTATCCACCTATATAGATGCTACTGGGCATCTTGTAGTGATGATAGGAGGTCTACAAAGGGCTATTGTATCTATCTTGGGCACTTTTTGGTGTCATAGTACTCAGGAAAGCGAAAGGTAATATCTCACTCATCCATAAATGATAAGTTTTGAGCTATTTCTCATGCAATATTTGAGCTTAAATGGGTTAGAAAGGTGGTATTCCATGAGGTACTAGTAGTGTATTATGATAATATTGCTAGAAGTTACATTGCTAAACACCTTGTATTTCATGTTAGATCAAAACACATTGAAATAGACTTTCATTTTATACATGAGTATACTCTATCACAACAAAAAGAATCATAAGTAATGACTAAGGCATTAACTAAAATAAGTTTCTTACAAGTCAGAACCAAACACACTTTCGTTTCAAGGCTATTGGCTTATGTGAGGATGTTAGATATAGTATGTTTATGTTAATACACTAAATGTAATGTATGAGCAAATTGTTATGACACATCATAGCTGTTTAGAGTCTAGAGTAATCTAATGTAAAATAAATATCATTGTGTTGTTCACAAAAATAATCAAGTAATAGAAGAAAAGTCTTCTTCATATTTAGTCTCTTCCTTTCTTCTTGTTCTTAATTCTTTAAGATTTCACAATTGCTTACTCGTAGAAGAGCCATATTATATTTTGTGATAAAAAGAAGTATTTTCTCTATTGGTACAATCTATTTAATATACACACTTATTAGTTATTCTAAATTAATCTTTATATATAATACACATCACACTTACAAAAAAACAAATAGAACTCAATAAATTGCAAATGATTTATGCCTAGTCAGCAGCATGTGAAATCGCATTATAATGTGTGTGAATGCCATGGATAAACTTTTGATTTTTAATTATTTTTTATTGGTAGCACATGTCATAACATTTACATTAGAATTGAGTTTTTTTTCATTGTGCATGTTAGTTAATGGCTACTTCATCATCTTTTAAATTGTATACTAAAAAATAACTCAATTAATACTCTTAAAACTTATAATAATAAAAATAATATTCAAATAATATGGAATAGAGTTTAACTGGTCAGAGTTCAACATTAAATAGATCTAATTGACTGGAATTTAACTTAAATGACCTCCAATTGACCAATGTAAAATATTTATGATGTGTTTTCTCTTTATGGTAAAACAATATATATAAAATAAGGATCTTAAATAAAGGAAATTAGTTAAAAAATAGATAAAAGTTTATCCTTTTATCTTTTCTTTGATTATATATATAGTGTATATCCGTTATTTTTAACAAAAATATACTGTAATGTCCTACTTATTAGATAGGACAATGCAAATTTGTTACCTTTACAAAAAAAGGTTACATAAGTCCATTTTGTAAAGGTAATAAACTTATGCTATCCCACTTTTAAAAAAGTGAGACAAATGACCTTATAAGATTTTTTTTATAAAGGTAATTGATTTATGTTGCCTCAACTAATAAATACGAATCTAAAGGGTACTTTTGTTAGAGGTAAAGGATTTGGATGACCCTTCGTGTGTGTGTGTATACATATATATAACAATCTAATAATAACATGATTATAACAATATAATAATGACATAATCTGATTAGCTAGTTAGTGAGACAATAGCTTACCAAGATGATGATCGGTAACTAGTACGAGAGGAAGGTCAACCATATTGAGACTGAGACATGACCAGAACCATTCACTCGTATATACGCCCCCACCTTCCAACCCAAGGAAGGTGAAAGTGACATCTTATATATCTATAATACTTGGGCTAAGGATCAAGTTGGTAAATTTGTGTACATCTTTCCCTCCCGGAGTGTAGGTATCATATACACCCACAAAATAAAGAGCCTTGAACACTAGAAAAAGCACCTATACTTGGTCAATATGACCCCATATTGTTTGGAGGCACCATTTCTATCAAAGTTATGAGGCTATTTTTTTGAGTTCCTTTGAGAAAGTTGTCTTGCACACCTTGGTATTCTATACCTACCCACTTGTGTCGATTTCGAGTTTAGGTACCCTTTGTTGAAGGACATTTGAGCTTTTTCCTGAGAGTATGGCATGGTTTACTTTGACGCCGTAGCACCTGGTACTCAAACATTGACTTGCGGAATTTTCTCTACCCTTATTCATTCTAGTGAAACTAAGAAAGGAACTTGAGTCCAAACCCAAATTAATATAATAATTATAGAATTAGAACCTGAATCGAAATAGAGCATATATGGCAATAATATCATATAATATACTTAAATGAAAAAATGAAATACTATAAGGAAATACTATACAGTGATTTCTATATAAATTCTAAATTGAGATGAACCTAATCTAGAATATGAACCATTAAAGAAAATGTTGATTAAACTGATCATAAGAATACCAACTACAATACCTATTATCCAAAGAGGACTCATTCTAGTAGTATCAACCATTTATCCTATTGTTACACTTATTGAACACGATTTTATGGTTAGTTTACGACCCTTAGATGCTGAAAACATCCTTGGGGTGATCTCGTAGCTGCTATGGGGTGTAGACGATGGGGTTGGTCCATGAATTTTCCTTCCTTTTGTCATATCTCGCCCAAAAGGTTGAAAGGAGATAGTGCATCAAGCTATTTGTAAGCGTTAACTTGATCCTCCTCACCAAGAATCCCATATATATATATACACACACGATGTCATCCAAAATTTTAAAAAATTAATTATTTTTATAAATTTTATTAATAAATATTGAATCTTTCTACGGATAGGATGTATGTAGTGGTAAGGTTAGACATATACCCAATTTAAATTTATTTTTATTAAAATAAGATATATATAACATCTTTTTTATTTAAAAATAAATAATAATTAAAAAATAATTAATATTAATTTTTATCACATATATATATATATAATTTTATTTTTGAATATAAATCATAAATCTAACCTGCTAAAAATTCAATAAATGTTATATTATGAAATAATTCAAACCTCATCAATACATGTAACCATTTCATACTTCATGAGTCAAAAATGACCCGAAACTGAGGCTTTAACTTATGTAGTCAAAGAAAGATTGGAGAGTATAGTCAATAAAATCAATTTTTTATTTTACATTTGGGGATAATTAATTAGTGTATTTGGATAATCGGGCTACATTAGAGGGATTTATATGCCATAAATGTCTTTGGAATTATTACTTATGTTTGCCATTACAAGTTACTCATGTTTAAAAAGTTTCCAATAAGTTAATAATAACATTTTTTCAATAGAGAATGATAATGTTTGATGTACTATGGTTTGATAATTGCTAAATATATATATATATATATATATATTTAGTGGATTTTAAGCTGGCATATTATATTTTGTGATAAATAGTTGTGTGTGTTTTTATATTGGTAAAATCTATTTAATATTTAAACTTATTAATTATTTTAAAATAATCATTTTATGTAATACACAAGTTACATCGACAAAATATCACACGAAGCTTAAAGATCAATAAAATACAAATGATTTATTGCAAGTCAACAATACATGAAATTGTATCATAATGTGTGTGCAGTGGCATGGAGACTGTCTTGCCTTTAAATTATGATTTATAGGCGGCACATACGATAAGATCAACATGAGAATTAAACTTTCTTCCGTTGTGTGTGCTAGTTAATTGCTACTTCATCGTATTTATTATATATTAGCTTTTAAATTGTCTACCATAAAAACATTTTTAAAATAACTTCATTAAATTTTATAATAATAAAATTATATTTCAATAATAGAAGTTTAACTAATTAAAATTCAATATTAAATAAATTTAATTAATTAAATTCAACTTTAACTATTATTCATAAAATTTAAATAGATTAAATACATATATATATATAATATTATATTCAAGTCTCCGTCATAAAATTAATATATATGATTGTATATATAAAAAATTTAAAATAACTTCTAATTTTTTTCTTATTTTTAATTACAAACTAATATAAATATATATATATATATATATGCGACTTCTCTCTTCTCTCTACTTAATTATAGGATGATTAAACTATGATAACATCAATAATTTTAACAAACTAATTATTTTTATAAATTATATTAGTAATGTTGAATCTTTCTCAGCTTTAGGTTAAATAAATGTAATATCAAAATTAATTAATTCAAACCTAATTATTACAAATTTCTACTTTGGTTTGAATTCTCTATACTTTAGTAATCATTTGGTGTCAAAGTTTTGCTACAATTGCTTCCAAGATCAGTGAATAACAATCAAATCCAAACAATATTTGAATTTCACGATGGTAGAATCTTTGTCATCATATATGCTATATTATATGAAGTATCAATCTTTTTTTATTAACACAACTTGTGTAATCATCTTGATTAATGCTTGGAAAGCTATGATATTTTTTAATTTTATTATTCTTAATTATGATAAATAAATTTGATTATAACATATTTATATCAATATTTTTGTAAATCTATATACTCGAAATCATAGGTATATTATGCTGTATTTTAGACATTTTTATCTTTAAAATGCATAAATTTGTCAATACATGAAAACAATACTTAAAACACTTAATTTGTACCCTTTGAGCTTAAAATATTAAGACATGTAAGGCTTACATGAATAACCCACCAATTTATAAAGTGTACAAAGTAAAATTGAAGAAAAATGAAGCATGTCCCAATAAAGCAATGTGTGCCATGGTGCACACTATTCGGAATGATTACTACACGTTAAGGTTTTTTGCTATGTGGCATAAACTAACGTGTGACACGATGTTATCCTCTCGGGTTTGAAATGACAAAGATGATCGTACCTAATACTACATTGAGAAATAAGTGGTGCCATGGCATGCATTCATTTAATTGGCCTAAAATCCTCTGTACCATCATTTGCTTATAAATAAAAAGTTTAGGTTAATATGTAGGGGCAAAGTTTTTTTATAATTCTCTCTTTAATCATTCCATATATTATCTTTTCAATTAGAATTAGGTTCGTTCCACGTGTACAAATTCAAAAAGTGATCTTTCTAATTATGAAGGAAATTAAAGGATTTGGAGAAGCCATTGATAACTTGTTAAGAGATCTGATATTGTCTTTAATAAAAAGAAATATTTTTATTTTTGTATTTTTATCTATTAGTGTAATATGATATCTTTCATAGTTAAATTGACTTTTGTTAATTTAACTATGAATGACTAAATCTATATATGGGAATTTAATTTTTATTTCCAATTATTAGAAGAACAATTCTGTGATTAAATAAATAAAAATTTAGATTTATTTCTTATTCTTAATCTTCAAATCTTTAATCATAAATTAAAGATGGGTCAAGTCTTGATTTATGTTTAAAGAAAATATTTTAGAATTAAATATTAGACACATCATCTATGCCTTGTTGTTCATAATGAATAAGAGTCTATTCATTGATTTGTATTAATTTAGATTATTGAAAAACAACTTTAATTATAAATTAAAGGTGGACCAAATCTTGATTTATAACTAAAAAATATATCTATCTTATGTTACCAATTTTTAATTTCGACCTCAACCAAAGAAAGTTATTAATTAATTGAAGACTTCTAGTTTATATTTATATATATATCCATCATCCTAGGTTCTACATAGTGTAATTTTTTGCTTTAATTCATAGTTTAATTTAGTACATTAATGTATTGCTTTCATTTATCTACTTTAATTTATTTGCTTTCATTTAGTTGATTTCTTTAGATATAAAGTAATTTAAAACCACTACAATTCCTTGAGAACCTGACCTTGGGAGTATACTTGTCATTGTTATAAGTGATTCGTATACTTGCGAGCTTTATAAATATAAAATTTGTGCATCACACCTCATGTTGAGATCCATGATGACATCTATATGCTTTTTTTCCTTCATGATACATTTGATTCATTGACAAGTCAATTTTACTTTCAGTATCATAAAATAATATAAAGTTATCTTGAATCAAACCAAGATCACTAACTAAGCCATATAGCTTTGTATCATAGTAGGAAGAGTGTTATGTTTATTTTGTATCCTTGGTGTTTGACTTGTGTACAAATTATTGTTATGCTCTTTGTGAAAGCATTATTTGTTGAAGTGTTATCTTTCTGTTAAGAGTTTTTTGAAGTATTAGTTACGGCAAACAAACTACTCCTACTGTCATGTCTATATATATGGAAAGGTTCTACATCTCTCAAATAATTGAGAGTTCATATTTTACAGAAATTTTGTTTAGTTTCACATTTCTTCTCTTGGTATCAGAACCCTAACTTTCCCTCCATTGAGAACGATCGCGGTTTAAAGATTTGGATCAAGAATCTTTCTTATCTGATTTCGTGATGTCTACCATAGCTACTGGATCAATTAATTCGTCTTCATTCTCAGATTCCATTGGAGCGACTCAATCTTCCTCCTTTGCTCTTTCTTTAGGTTTGTAGTTTTTCAATCATACGCTTCATGTTAAGCTTGACAGATCAAATTATGTCATTTGGAGATCGCAAATAGATAATGTGATATATGCGAATGGAATTGAGAACTTCATCGAAGGTTTATCAGTTTGTCCAGAGAAAACTGTTCCTACTACTGGTGTTATCAATCGAGAGTTTGTAAATTGGCATCGTTAGGATAGATTGATCCTAAGTTGGATCTACTATATGCTCACTCCTGAGGTAATGGCTCAAATTGTAAGCCATACCACGTGGCTTCGGCACAGGAAAGCTCTTGAGAAGATCTTATCTTCTATGAGCTCGTCTTGTCACATTTGCGAATACAGTTGCAAACAACTAAGAAAACTTCAATTTCAATGATTGAGTTTATTGTGAAAATCAAAAGTCTTTGTGATAATCTTACAGCAATAGGAGAGCCTGTAACATATCAAAATCAAATTATGAATGTGTTAGATGGTTTAGGATCTGACTATAATGTTTTAGTCACTTCAATCAGTACTAGAGACAATCAACTCATTCTTGAAGATGTTCATAGCCTTCTTCTCACCTTTGAGCATCATTTAGAGCAACAAAACTCTGTTGATGAGACTGGAGTCATGTCTGCTAATTTTTCTTAAAATAATAAATATACAGGTGGAAGGAGCTATAGCAAGAATAATTAGAAGCCACTGCATGGCCTTTGGACCGAGGAGAACGAGCTCGAATTATGCACTACGGAGGAAGGGGCCCTGTCGTGGAGGCTAAGGTGGAAGAGTCGAACAACAATCCAAACGAAAACCTCGATTTCAACTTTGTGGTAAATTTGGACCTTTGTTCAGAAATTGTTATCACCAGGTTTGACATAACTTTTCGGGTTCGATCCTCGTTGACAGCGATCAGCTCGAGTTCTATGTCGGCAATGCTAAGCTCTCCAAATACGATTCTTCGATAAATCATGGTACCTAGACTACAGAGCAACCCGTCACGTGACTCGAAATACAGTTGGTCTCGACATCACTCACTTACAACGGGCTCCGAAAGGGTTACTATTGGTAATGGTAAGCAAATACCCATCTCTCATGTTGGTACTACCTCTCTTCTTTTAGATTCTTCAGTTCTTTGCCTAAATAAAGTCTATCATGTTCCTTCACTCTCCAACAATCTCATCAATGTGGCTAAACTTTTTGCTAATAATAATTCAATGATTGAATTCTATCCTAACCATTTTGTTGTGAAGGACCAATGTTCGAAGAAGGCTATAAAGTATTAGAATCTGGATCTTAATGGCCAGCTCTTTTAAAGATGCTAATATATTTTGTACACATTGTGATAGATGTTAAAGGATAAATAATATAAGAAAACAAGATGAACTACCGTTGGCATCTAATTTAGGTGTTAAAATTTTCTATATAGAGAGGATTAACTTTATAGGAGTTTTCCCTCGTCTACTGGTTGCTGTGGATTGTATGCCCAAGTGGATAAAAGTTATACCCTTTAAAACTAATTATGCTAACATTGTTGTTAAATTCTTTAAAGATTCAATTTTTAGCAAGTTCAAGATGCCTAGAACAATAATAAGTTACAGAGGTAGTCATTTTTACAAAAAGAAAATTGATAGAATATTGAAGAAGTACGACATCACACATAAAGTGGCCACCTCATATCATCATCAAACTTTTGGTCAAGTGGAAATAAGTAATAGGCAAATCGAAGGGGTTTTGGAACTCACTGTGTGCCTTTCAAGGAAAGATTGGGCAATCAAATTGAATGATGTCTTATGGGCTTATCGTACATCTTAAAAAAAACTCATTGGAATGATTTCTTATCGATTAATCTTTGGGAAAGCATGTCACTTACCCATTGAATTTGAACACAAGGCTTATTGGGAAATTAAAGAGCTAAACTTGGATTTGGACAAAGTAGTATAGAAACGGATGCTCTAACTCAATGAACTTGAAGATATTAGGGACGAAGCTTATGAAAATACAAAATTGTACAAAGAACATACAAAGCGCTATCATGACAAAAAACTAGTTCGTATTCTTTTCTTCTTGGGATGGAAGTTCTTTTATTTAACTCTTATCTGAGATTGTTTCTAGGAAAATTGAGATCAAGTTCAAATAGACAGTATACAATTACCCAAATTTCTCCATATTGAGTGGTGGAGTTGATGGATCCAAAAAGACAAATAACATTTAAGGTCAATAACCATCATGTAAGGCCCTATTTAGAAGGAGGATAAAAGATAGCAGACATTGACTCCATATTGGTGCACTAGCCTAAGCATCAAATAGAAATTACGCCTAGCTAAGACAGTAAACTAAGTGTTGGATGGGAGACAAGCCATCATTATAGACAATATTACTTTCTTTATAACTTTCTTTATTTTGGGTTATTTTAATTCCAATTTTTGTGAACATTATTATCAATGTTATAACCAATTATTGAAGTGTATTAGAAATACATAGTTTTTATCTATGTATAAATGATTGGATTAATGGATGCACCTGTATACCAACACTTAAACAGGATCAGCAATTGGGTAACTTGTCTACTCTCTTATTCTTTAATTTAATAATTACATTGAGTATAACGTACGTTCTAAGTTATAGGTAAGAAAAAGTTACATTATAAAATTTTTGTTTAAATGAAATTTTTATATGTTCACATGTACATTTTATTTTTACTTTTTTTATGTACTTTAATTTAATTATATTATTTTAGAAACTTTTAGGATAATTTTAAAAAAATTCTTACAAAATTATCATGTCTTTTAGTTAAATTTAAGAAAATGGTTAAATCTTTGCATTTTTAGATTAATTTCAAAAATATTTCATAGATTAATATGATAATTAGTTAGTTTTTATCATAATTAATAGTTCATGATAAAATTTTGAAATTACGATGAACCTAGTTTAGGAATCAAATATTGGAGACTACCTTGTGAGAATATATTTTAAGCCATTAGACATTTTGAGTGAAAATATTTTTCTACTCTTTCAAGCACTCTTCTTATAAAATTTAAATTGTTAGATTATCTCTATAAATCTTTGCATTGAATGTAGTATTTTTCCCATCTAATAGAGTATCATATACTAATTTTTATTTCTTAAATTGAATAAGTCAATTAGAAATTTAAAGTATATGAATTTCTCTCCATTTATGCATATAAAAAAGAGACATATATGGAGTTACCTAAACCAATACAAAATAAAAAGACCACAAATTAGCCACCCACCTTATCATTCAATATATGTACAATTCGTACATGTGTCCTTTCTTTAATAAAATATATATCTTTAAAAAAAAGAGATAAAGAAAAAAAGAAAAGAAAATGAATAGTATAAACTACATACTATGACCCAATATTCTTCAAAGTAGTGAGAATTGGCTAAATACAAAAGAAAAATATAGGAAACAATTCCATAAGAAGTCATTTACATTTTATTCATCTCTTAAGACACATATTACTTGAGATTTTTATTTGATGTATGAAAATGATATTGATTTTTTTATAAAACTCATTCATTTGATTCCTTTCATGAGATAAATATTATGCATTATCTTTGAGTTTTTCCTTCTTTAAATATATGCAAAACTATTAATTCATTTCTATACCTAAACTATATTCACATATAACTTTGAATAGGTGCTTGAATCAATAATATCGATGCATTTGAGAGCATACCTTGTGAGTTTAGAGTTGAAGCAAATAAGTATTCCTTGTATTGAGGTTGAGTAAATTTAATATTGACACATTTTTTATTAATATACAAAAGTGATTTTCAACTAATTAATATAGTAAATCATGAATATTTAGAATATTAAAATAATTTATGCTATAGATTAATCTTAAAGAAATTAAAAGGCATAAGAAGTTTTATAATTTTTATCTTATTTTTTTATTTTTATTTATACTTTTACTTTATTTTAAATTTTATTTGTTTATATGTTGTTTATTTGTCTATGTTACTTGTTTTTAATTTTTGCAATTTAAATTGATGTTTATGGGTATGATATCTAAAAATCCTCGCAAGATTTAAACTCATCTATTATGTAATGACTAGGGGTGTCCATGATAGGTCAGGTTTTTCTAAAAAAATCTACTTGGGACTAGTTCATATTACTAAAAGGACCGGACCGAAACCGTTCTGAAGCTTGATTTTCAAAAATAAGCAGGACCGTTTGACTTATAAAATCGTTCGGTCCAGTTTAGTTCCCGGTTTGGTTCGATTTTTTTATAATTTAATGAAGAATAATGTGAAATTTTTAATATATTATTAAACCGGTCCGGTCCAGTTTGAACAATTTAAAATTAATACAAACCAGACTGGACCGTTTGATTAGTAAAACTGTTCGGTTTGGTCCGGTCCGGTTTTACGGTTTGGTCCGGTCCAATCCGGTTTTTGGACACCCCTAATGACAGCCTAGGGGTTCAAAAGCTTATTACATATGCTAAATGCAACCACGTTAAATTATGGAAATTTATAGTTTGATTTTATTTTTTAATTTTTTGCAATTCTTGCTAATAGACTAGCAAAATGCTAATTAGGGATTGTAATGAGTACTTAAAATACTCAATATATCATGATTTATAATTAAAAAAAATGATATTTACTTAATTTTATTATTATTTATGCAAATATATCTTATTGGATTCACTAGTATATTTTGTTATTTTCAGGTATTCTAGCTTAAAAAGATGAAATCGATCAAGACTTAAAGAAATGAATTTGAGGCACTCCATTACAATGCTCCAAACCAATAAAAATGATACAATAAAATACGTGAACAAATTCACAATGAATAGTGTGTGTAGTAGTGTGGAATTATCATGTGTTGTGGCACGGTGCTTTTGGATTCAATACAATTATCCCTAAACCTACGCAGGTTGTGGCATGAGACATTTAGATTGTGTATAAAATATGTATCAATTATGTGCATGCCACGACATGGATTATTGTGTGTCACAATGCCAACTTATCTTAATAGAGTTTTTAACCTATAAATAGGACTCCTGTTTCATTGTATCAATCATTCCTTATCTCCCATCCTATTCATTCCTTTCATTCTTTAGCTTATTATTTTTCTTTTATTAGTTTAAAGTTCTTCTCTTATTTGAGAGTTGAACAAAATTTAGTTTATGTAAATAATTTTAGATCCAATTCAATAAAAGTTCGGCATTTCTTTGGGAGATTTTCAAGAAATAATTCAAGAAAAGTCTATTGAGGTACATTTATGTATATTTTTTAGTTGTTTTTTATATGTTATATTTAATTTTTTGAGCAATTATTAAATTGAGCATGTCTGGTTGAAGTTATAATGGGATATTAGTAACGTTATTATGCTTGTGAATATTAATTAGGTAAAATATTTTTACAAAATTAAGTATTATTTTCTATTCAAGAATTCTATAAAGTTTATTTCAAAAAATTTAGTAATATTATAATTTTCATTATAAACCTAAAATATGAAAGTTAGATTTAAGATTTAATTATCTAAATCTGATTTAGAGTACTACTCTTTTATCAGTGATTTGGTTCACATGTATAGTTAGAGTATAAACTCTATTTCAAATATTTTTATAAGAATTATTATTGAAAGATATATTGACAACATGTCTTTCGTAGTAGTTTTAAAATCTAAAAGTCATTTATCATATAGTTAAATACTTGAAGCTCATTTTTAACACCTTGGATAAAGTTTAAATTATAATACTCCACCTAAGAAAGACAATTAAATGGTTTATTAATCTCTAAGAGAAGAAGCAGAATTTAATAATGAAATCAATAAACATATCCCACTTAAAAATTTTAATTGGTTTATTATTGATAGCAAGAATGATCCATGCAGTAGGATATTTTTGTTCAAGAAGAAGATAATTAATTGTCTTAATTCAAATCTTTAATGATCTATTTAATATTAAACAAGCACAAACAACTAGCTAATACATCTCATAAATTCTTTACATTATGAAAAATGTCTAAATGCTTGAATATTTATTGAATCTATCTTTATTTTATTATCAATTAGATTGGGATTTCAAACTCAAACTTTGTGACAAAATGTTTAGATTTTATTTTCCTTTTTAAGAATTTTTTAATTAATTTTAAAACCATATGATTCATCTTTAGGTCATCCTTAGGAGTATACTTATCATTTTTCATAAGTTATTCATGCACTTATGAGCATTTTATAAATTTTACAAAATTTGTACTCAAAACTTTTTGTGCATCATTGAGTGTGCGTTGATGTTTTCTTCATGGGAACAAACACCTTTAGGTCATCTTTATGATCATCCCACTTTTGATGTACCTAGTTGTGCAGTGTTTTGACATGGAAAAACCAAAAGGGGAAATGTAAGTCATGTAGTCCTTTGTATTTTTTTGACTTATTATATGCAAAACATGAAATTTGTTTATTTTACTTAGTATATATGTCCTTCTCTATGTATGGTTGGTTATTGATGATCAATAATGCACACATGCACTTAGCTAGGTTCACTTTATATCCAAAAATGTTTACAAACACCAATTTTTTCCTATTGTTTATAATAATGTTTAGCTTGCTCATCAATGTTTTCATTTTTGAGTTGGGTATGCATGTACTTGTGAAAATTATTTAGCAATTTTGGAAAAAAAAAAATTGAATTTTTATGTGCCCTAATAGAGCCCTTGTTTTGGGGTTGACAAGGATGGTGAGTGAGACCCCTAGTGAGGTACCCTGTGAGCTTGGATGATTTCTATAAATACCCGTTCTTTTTATTTTTGCAATGAGAAAAATGTAGCAGAGTCTATCAAATTTTCATCTTATTTTTCTGATTTCGAATCATTATTACCTTGAGTTTTCTTGTTCGGTATTAGTGATTCATGATTGAGTAAACAAAATAGTGTTATTTAGTGATGAGTACTCAAGGCGATGTTTGCTAGTGGGTTTCGGGTGAGATGAATATCTGTTTCTGTTTCATAAATCACCTGGAGTGTATTTCGATGTTTATGTTACGTTACTAGTAAGGTTGTAAACCATATGTTAGCTAATTGTTTCTATGATGTAATATTTTCATAGGTGATAAGAATATGTGGTGGTGAGCTGTGTGTTTAGCTGAGTTTTATAGGTTCATCATTTTGTGTTGTTCCCATAATTGGTTATTAGTGATTCACAGTTGAGTGAGTCTCTAAAATTTGGTAGTTCACTTTTTGATTCACATTATTGATCTTTGGTTACTGATCATACTATATTGAGTGGTGTTGGCTTTACAGGAAAGCCAGGTTTGTGTGTCAGATTAAGTTGTTACAGAGGTATCAAGCAAGGGTAGCAGTAATTAGTTAGGACAGAGGTCCTAACTAATAGAGATATTTGCATTTATATTTCTATCGACTTATTTATAATTATTGTTTTAATGTATTGTTTGTTGCCAAGTGGTTGCTACAAGCAACCCAAGGATGTTATCACATAGGTAGGGTTTTTTTATGGGTTTACCTCGTTATATATATCATGTTTGGATAATTTACTTAATTGTGAGCACAATGTAAGTCTTGATATTATATATTACAACTTATCGACTTAGGACTCTTATTGGAAAGCTACGTACTCTCTACTTAGCATAATTTATTTCATATCAGTGCAGCCTGTGATTAATTTATCTGACTGTTACAATAAACTACCCAAATGAGATTATAATACTATTGTAGTAGTTTTCTGTTATATGGGAGCAAGTCTTTTAGTAGTCTATATGTCCTTATGCTAGTTGTGTACTAGGTGTAGGACTCTTTCTTTTTGTATAGTGTTATTTATGATTGCATGTAGTAAGAATACAATCATCATTTATTGAATATGTTCTCATATATGAGGTCTTAAAGTGATTCAAAATCATTTATAGCTTTTCATGTATGTATGCCTTATTCACATGCTATATAATGTTTTCCATGCTTAAGTAAGTTGCTAGGCTTGACAGGAGCCTATGTGGTGCAACGTCACTTGTATGTTTACATAGATTGTTGTTTTCTTATCTGCTGGTTGTTTTAGTTGTGTGTTAAATTAATCATATTGTTTTCTTTTGTTGTGTTATCTATTTAATTCATGTTGTGAGGCCTACTTGGCCGAATTGGAATAGAACTTGTAAAAAGATTCCATTCGCATCCTATGAACTTCAGTGTTGAGCTTAACTCTACTTTGGTTTCAATAAACACAACACTCACAAAAATCTAACTTATTACTCTAGTGTCCACCAAGAAAACCTTTCTTGCTAAGCTCAAGTTCATGTTCTCTCATATGTCATTGATAATGGCATAAAAATGCTTATGTAAAATTTGTAAATTAATTTACATTTATGATTCAAATATCTTAAATTAATAATTATCTATATTAATTCAATAAATGTTAATTTATATTAATTGTGATGATTTTATGCTTGTGAGATCAACAAAATCAGCCAAAAAATATCAAAAAAAATCAAAAATTGATTTTTATAACATTTATTCCTAAGATTCCATGAACATACTGCTAAATTTCAATCAAATTTTTTGATTATAATCTCCAAATGGAATGATTAAGTTGATATGGAAAGATAATTTAATAATACATAATTTCATTTTTACACAAAATATCAAAATATGAATTTGTAAGACCCCTAAATTTGCCTCAAGGACAAACCTTGAAGTATTACCCTTTTTGACTACTTTGAATAAAACTAATGAGAATATCTTTCTTTATTAAATAACTATCATGGAGCATTATAACATTCATCATAAATTTTTTTTAATACAAATAAACAATAGTAGCAAAATTCAAACAAAATATAAAGTAAATCGTAAAAAAATGAATTTAAAATAGTTAAATTTCTTAAGGTCTCTTTGTTTGGGAAACCATTTTATCTCCACACACCATCAATTATCCCCTCCTTATCATCCAGGATCACTATTCATCATTTAAAAATATTGAAATACATATGAATAAGCTAACGCTCAATAAGTAAATCTGCATGCAAAATGCACCATGATGAATGTACACATAATCCATACAAATGTTGATTTGTTATCGTTACATATACCTTTTTTTCATTTTTTGAGTTATAGTACCACTATTAGCTTATCATTTTCATTTCCTTCATGGTAGGACCCTTATATGATACCTATCCAATCGATAACCAGTGGCCATGGTTTTGGAAACTTGTTCTAACTACCGGATCCATGTTAGTATCGTACTCAGAGCATAACATGAGTGTGGTGTAACCAAGTTATCCCACACACACATTGATTATCCCAAAAAAGCCTACCATCTCCTGTGGCCACAAGAATAACCTCTCTACATATGACCATTTCATTTCACTTAACATTGGTAAGTGTATATGTCTCTTCTGCGTCCATTCCCACTCAGCCCTCAAGACATAGGTACACACAAAAATCTTAACATTTTATTAAACCTTTTATGATAATTTATTTTTTATGTCTCTTATTTCATACATTCATGGTAATTTTTCTTTATTATAGTGCACCTCTCTTATTTTATATTCTTATTATGTATTTAGAATTTCAATATTCATGCATGGTATGTAGATTTCATAGTAATAATGTATGAATAAGCATATATCATATTATTATACAATACAATGATCACATAAATGCAATAGTCATATAACATAAGCATGTAACATAAAAACTATACTAGTAAAACAAGGTTAAGATTTACTTACCTGAATCCAATAGCAAAGAAGAGAGCAAACAAGAAACTAAAACCCAAATCAAGCTTTATAGAACATCATAAAAATGTATGAGAAACTTAAAAATGAAACTTTGAAAAGGGAGATGAAGGAACTTTGGAATGGAGTGAAGAAAATGGTTCATTTGCTCCTCTTTTATAAAATTTTCTAACCCTTGTCACCCCCTTCATCAAGAAGGGTGGCGAGCCTCACTACCATCTCATCGAGTAGAGTTCAGAGCAATTTTTTTATCAAAATGAAGAACATGCGATTTGTTTGAAAATTTGTAAAATCCGTTATTTAATTAAAGTTTAAAGATTAAAAAAAATTACAATTAAGCAGTTGTCAGCATATTTGAAATGACTTTCTATCTATAACTCTAAATTTAGTAATTTTTTTTCTATAAAAATCTAAGAGATCGAGCTACAATTAATATTTAAAAAATATTTAGGAAATCAATGTTCTTTAAGGAGAAAAGGGAATGATATTATTATAATTCAGTAAATCTTTCTACTCAAATACTACAAATAAATGGGCATTCAACGCTTAAAGATCATCATAAAATTATAAAGAGCTTTTACTTTTTTCTCTCATTTTATCTCTCTAGAATTAGTAGGAATGAATGGTAAGCTATGCTAAAGTTAGAGAAATGCCATAGAATTTCTTAATTGTATAGTTCCTTATTCCTTTTTTTTATTCTTATTAGTGCTTTTTAGTTTACAATTTTGTTATGAGAAATTACTTTGTTCATATTTTGCTATATTTAATATATTATATTCTTTAGTTTCATATAAATTCAGTTATGCATTCTTTATTGGAAACTTTTATTTATAATTACTATTTTATTTTACGAGTTAAACTTTTACTATGATATTGTTGTTTTAATAAATTGTCGATATTGGATAATTTATACAATAAATCATGCTTGTTATTCAATAAAATTATTTTCTCAAAATAAATACTTTACTTTCTTGTTATTGATCTTCCATTTTATATTTTTTTTATTGTTTTTTAGGGATGTGAAGTATGCAATTGAATAGAAAATAAGAATCAAATTTTGTAATATTAAAATGAAATAATTAAGTGAATATCAAAGTCTTGTTATTTTCATATTGATTTTCTTTTCTTCTAAATTTATTGTACTTAATTATTGTTATTTTCTTTTTTTTTTCTATTATCATTTTATTTACTAGTATATGATAACATTTTTGTTCATTTATTTTGCTTCTCTATGGAATCAACACATAAAGTTACACTACAATAACCGTTTAGTTAAATGTGATAATTTTGAGCGTTATCAAAATTTGGTACCGTTGTAAGGTAAGAGTCACAACAAAGAATTTGTGCAAAAAAAAACAACAACAACAATTATACGTTTGCATAAAACAATAAGAACTAAGAGAGTTCTATTTAGGAGGTTAGTTCTTAAAAGTCTTAGTACCACTAGTCATTCTTGTAAACGTTGTTTTAATTAGGAGTGTAGTTTTTAAGGAGGCCTCTCACCCACCATTCTTTCATATCAGGAGAACGTTTGGTGAATACTATTTGTATTACTATAACATTATTATTATTATTTTCAAAGAAAATTTTCAAAAAAACAATCATTCTTTTCGTAGATGATAGATTTCACTCGGCTTTAATCTAATAGATTTTCGCTATCTGAAAGCCAAAATAAAAAAAATAATGTTTGAACATTCTTATTCAATTTATTTTCTTTAAATTTTAATTTGTTAGATTATTTTAATGTTGTCTTTTCTTTATTTCTTTAGATTTACTTTTCCCTATAAAAAATCTACAAATAAAATTTAAAAAATCTAAAAAAAGACTAGTTTTATTATTATCTTTTCTTTCTTTGTTAGATTTAGCTTTTAAATAAAAATTAAATAAAATTAAAAAACTCAAAATAAAAGTACAAATTTAAAAAATTTAAAAAAATGTGCTAGGGTGTATGAATCCATATAAAGACGAAAGAGAGAGATTTTTTAAAAAATACAATTAGAATTATCGTTAATTCAACCTCCTTCCTCTAGCTCATTTTCTAGCTCTAAAAATATGAGTGATTATAAGGATAACCCTGCTAGACCTCTTAAAAATTGCCTTCATCCTATCTGTATAGTCACACAATCATGCATAATGTTTTCTTCTAACAGACCACAAATGGATTTCAAACCATAAATGATACAACTCTTACTCACTTTTCATGACCTATATATCAACATATTAGGATATTTGAAGAAGGATATTTGAAGAGGTAGTGACCACCTTTCATAGCCAACCAAATGATATAGACTCTATTAGGCTGAAATATTTTCCTTTCCCCCTAAAAGACAAATCAAAGAATTGGATATACTCTTTGAGACCAAGATCCATAGATACATGGACATAAATGACCCAATCCTTATTGAATTAATACTTCCCCTACCATAAGATCTAATAATCTTAAAAGATAAATCACAACCTTTTTCCCAAAAAATAGTGAAATATTGTATCAAGCCTCTAAGATGTTCAAAGACATGATGGACTTACAATTAGGGAGCGCCAATTTATAGACATGATGTGCAATGGAAAGTTTCTCCAAAAAGACCCTAATGAAGCCATAGATTACCTGAATGACTTAGTTGATAAACTCTATACATGGATAAGGCCTAACATTACTGATGCACCAATAGGTCACTACCAACTGAAATCTACCATCTAAGAGAAAAAGACAACCTTAAAGCCTAACTAGAAGTCTTGACTTGGAAATTAGAGGCCTTAAAATTTAAAGATAGTATAACCATTCATACGATTGCAAGGATAGAAACTCAGAGTATATGCATTATTTGTGGGTCAATAGAATACTTAGCTTACAACTTCCTACCCTACATTTAGATGGGAGGATTTTACGAAGAATAATGTAATAATGTAGGAATGTTTAGAAAATCCTACTTACTTTACTCAGAAACATACAATCTTGGTTAGAGAAACCGTTCAAACTTTAATTGGAAGTCTCACCAACCCATATAACCCAACGAAAATTGGAAAATTGAACCATATAGAAATTAACCAACACTTCAATATAATGCATGACCAAATAGGAATCTTTTGGAGGAAACATTACCATCATTTGTAGAGGTACAAAGTAAAACTAACCAAAAGTTCAAGGTTGTAGATACACAAATGGTAGATGACAATAAATACATGAAAAGCTATATCACCAAGATGATCAATGCTCTCACTAAACAAGAGCAAGGAAATTTTCTCTCTCAACCTCAATCTAAACCAAAGTGCCAACATATGACACATACCTTTACTATCGATGCACATAGTGTAAAAGAGGTTAATGCCATTTCAACTTGTAGTGGAAAAATTTTGGACGGACCAACTATACCTAGTCAACTAGCCAACACAACCACTAACACCGTCACGAGTAATGTTGAAGATGCCCCTTCAAAGGAAGGAAAGAAAAAGATTTCAATTCTAATACCCTTTTCCTCAAGCCCTAATATTTGAAGGGAAAATCCAAATAACCAAAGCGAGATCCTAGGGCACTTGATATAAGTTAAGATTAACCCTCCCTTGTTACATATGATGAAACATATATCTATTTATGTTAAAATAATGAAGTATCTACGCACCATGAAAAGGAGAAACTATATCAAAAAGATTGCATTCTTGACAAAACAAGCCAATGCAATGATAATGTAAAAGACACCATCAAAGTACAAAGATCCAAGTTGTCTCACAATTTCTTGTCAAATTAGGATACATGAATTTGGTCAACACTTTTAAACCTAGGAGCGAATGTTAATTTGATGCCTTATTCTGTATACTTGCAACTTAAAATTGGAGAGATCAAGCCTATATATGTGGTATTGCAATTGGCTGACTGTTTTGTACAAAGATCAAGAGGGTTACTTAAAGATATCTCCATCCAACTTAATAAATTCTTCTACCTTGTTGACTTTCTAGTTGTGGATGCTCAATCTATGGTTGGCATGGAGTCGAAGATCATGCTCATCCTATAAGTAAATTTCTTTGCTATTACAAACGCCATTATCAACTGTAGGAATTGCTTTATGAAGCTATCTTTTGATAACATGATTCTAGAGGTGAATATTTTTCATGTAATGAAGCAGTCACAAGATGAGTTTGAGTGCTATAAGATCTATATGATAGACACACTTATTTATACGAAAGTAAATGTAGAAGATAAGTCTAAATTTTTAAAGTATCTCTTCCTTAATCATAAATTTAAACCATTTCTTTTTCCTAATAGATCTAAAATTGTGTCTGTAACTTGCTACATTGGGTACTGGATTCGGTAATGTTATTGATGCATGTATGAAGTCATCAAATGGGTTAGCTGAAAATGTTGGGCCACTTGTTTTGTGCAAAGGACACGGCAGGGCTTACCTCCTGTTTGTATCGCACCTAGATCAGTGGAAGGCACAAAGCATCTCGGGATATCCACGTGGGGCCTAGGGAGTTTCGGCGTTGATGTTCAAGCTAGTTTCTGACTAGAGAGGGTGACTCCTTCCTAACACGTGTTTGTTTCGCTCTCCCCAACTCTCGAACTCAAGACCTAGCCCTTAAGTAGTCCAGATGGTACCGGCTTGCTTCCCATGGTCTACTTAAGGGCTAGGTCTTGGGTTCGAGAGCTGGGGAGAACGAAACAAACACGTGTCAAGAAGGGGCCGTCCTATCTAGTTAGAAACTAGCTTGAGCATCAACGTCCTGTCCCTATGTCCCACGTGGATATTCTGAGATGCCTTGTGTCCTCCGCTGAACTAGGCACGGTACAAACACCTCCCATTATTATTACATCCCAGTATTCTGACTGACTAGTGATGATGATTACGTTGATAATATGATACAGAAAGATGATGTAAAAATTTCTTATAATCTCTTGCGACGATGATGTAAAAATTTCTTATAATCTCTTGCGACAATTTATCCTCGTAGGGAAGAAAGGAGGAAGTTGCATGGTTAGGAAACACAAATTTTTGAAACCCTTTTTTTTAAGTCTAGATATTTTATCATTTAGTAAATTTTAGATTAGGTCAACAGATCATTAATGCTAGTAGATTCTTGTGAAAGATCAATATTTCTTGTAATTTTTCATTTTTGCCATTATCTTTTTCTTTGA
The DNA here is from genome assembly GCA_033030585.1 of Hippophae rhamnoides. Classification (NCBI taxonomy): domain Eukaryota; kingdom Viridiplantae; phylum Streptophyta; class Magnoliopsida; order Rosales; family Elaeagnaceae; genus Hippophae; species Hippophae rhamnoides. The sequence continues at coordinate 38,728,476 of CM065430.1, read as the reverse complement.
TTGACATTTTGTGGTCAATTGTACTCATTGTTTCATCGATGGACGAATGTTGATTTTGAAAGAGATGTGATATGTCCATATTTTTTCTTCAGTAGAATGTTCATGAGTAGAGTGATTGTATAATAACCTGATTTCCTTTTAATCTCATGTACAATATGGTACCCTCTCTAAAGCACATACTATATTTATTTCAAAATATACATATTTTATAAAATGAAATTATAAAATGTCATATAATTTTCTTTTTCTTTTTGCTACAATTGCTACTGATGTAATTGAAAACTTGTGTGTTCTTTTTTTTTTGGGTGGGGTTATTAGGTCGAAATTATATATTTAGTGGTGGTTTAACTATTCCTATATATATTGAGATTTTATAAAAAAAATATACTTTTTTCCAAATTGAGAGATAGTTATAGTAACAAAAAAAATACCAAAATATCACAAAATTGTACATGTATTTTTTTAAAAATAACACAATTTAATAATTTAAAATTTTTCATTTAACCAGTTCATTTCCTCTCACTGTAAAAAAGAAATTTCATTTCACCTCTTTGAGATGTTAAGTGATCATGGAATAATGTCGATTAATCGTGATAAGGATTATACAACTGGTGGTCGACATGGAACAACGTTGACCAAACATTAAGTTAATATGTGAATACCATTAATAGTCAAATTGTTTTGTCATATCTCAAAAGGAAATCTTTAAGGTAGAGATCCCTTCTAGTCAATAATGTAATTCATTCCCATATAATAAAACAAAAAAAAAGTTACTTTCATTCTTTTTGTTAGAAGAAAACATAATACAGTTTCTTTTTTTAAAGAAAAAAAAAACCTATAATTAACTAAAGAACAAATTTTCTTATATTTTTACATTTGTTTGAAATTAATTAAAATAGTTTTTTTTTAATATAGTTTGGTTAAATTAGTTATGCCACCAAGAAACAAATTTGTTAAACAAAAACTTATTGTAATCTTTCTTTAATGGCCATTGAAAAAGAAAGAAAGAAAACATAGGTGACCATTTAATCTGAACCGGTTCAAAGAAAGAAAATAACCCAGGCCATGTTTTTTAAATGGGCCTTTCTATAGCCTTGTTGGTCTCAAGGGTTAGGTGTTAATTGGGGATCCATCTTCTCATAAATTGCCTCCTAATATAGTGGTTAACATGCTTAAAGATAATGGTATAAAGAAAGTAAAGCTTTTTGATGCAGATTCTGATAGTTTCAATGCCTTGGCAAGAAGTGGAATGGAGGCTATGGTTGGAATACCTAATGATTTGATAGATAGGATGTCTGACGATTATGGTAAAAGCCAAAGATTGAGTCAGAAAGCATGTTACCAAACATCTTAAAGAAAAAGGAGGTGTTTGAGATAAGGTACTTATGTTATAGCTTTAGCGAGAACAAAAAAAAAAGTTTTCAACAGTTATTTATATATTTAGTCTGAAATTATAATATAATTATGGTCTTTAATTTTGTCTTAATCATGTTTAATTCAACATACATGGATGGCATTAGAGGTTACAATTTCACAGGGTCCATGGATAGCCGATGTTTGGGTTAGATCGAAACAACGTATAAATAAATTAGAATATTATTCATTTCAGGGGTACAAATGGGGTTAGTCCGAGTAACCATTTGGGTATCCACGTTTTGTTTTCTTATTTTTTTTTTTAGTTAATTGTTTCTTCAATTATAATATTTAACAATTTATATCCTCTGTGGTTAACGGTGTTTCACAGTTCACATACATAGTAACATTTATTTTTAAAATTATTTACTATATAAACTATTTATTAATTTATCTTTCATTCATTTTAAATTTTTTTATAAATAAAACTATATTTGATATAGTTTGAATTTATAATATATATTATTAATTATAAATATTATTGAATAATTTTATTGATTAAAATTTTTAAATTTATTAATTTTGTCATCAAAATTATTCATAGATAATGATTTTCTTTTTATCCAAAGAGACTTCTAAAGAATTTTTATTTTATTTTTTGAAATTTTATAGAAAAGATTTTTAAAAAGTAGTACTGATGTAAAACCATAAATGAATTGTTTTATAAATATAACTATGCTTTTAAGTACAATACATCCGTTTAACTAATTTAATTTTTGTTAACTAACATCATTTTAACTAATTATACAATTAGTATTTTGAATTACTTATGTCTGTAATTTTTATTTGAGAAATGAAAAATAAAAGTCAATGGGTTTGTTTTTTTGACTCACAAATATTATTCAAATTAAATCTGAACTTAAATTACTTGAAATAATTTTGTTCGAATTAAATTACGGATCAAACTGATTTGATTAAAAACTTGCTCAAAACAATCTGTTGCCGTCTCCAAAGGCACTTGGGGTTCTTCATACCACCTATCCCATCCCACACGCACAGTGTACATGTGAATTATAATAGTAATATAATTATGTGTATGTCTTTTTTTGTGAAATGGTTTCAATAAAAATAATTTTAAATGACTTGTTTGATTAAAAATAATTTCAAGTAATGGATATTAAAATATTATAAGTCATTATGTATGACACTTTAATAATTATGTTATACTACAATCAAAATTTATTCTTTTTTACTCAAGTAACATGCACCAAAAAATATTCACTTTTTTTTTAAATATAAATAATAATTTTTAAATTTTCAAAAGGGCACATTTTATATATATTATCAAATACTTTAAAAATTACTTTCATCTATTTAAAAGCACTTTTACCATAAAATAGCAGCAACTAAATCTAAATGATTCATAAGTTTGTTGAGATATATACTCACAAAAATGTTACATAAGAAGCTGGTGGGGAAATCATAAAATGGAATTCAATTTTGAAAATAGAGTAGCAAAATTAAGAAGAAAAAAATAAGGATTGCAATTATTTAATTTCTTCATTTGTTTCTTATTCTCTTTTTAATTTCTTTTTAGAGTACGATGAAAATGCAATTAGTTTAATAAAAATGTATTGAATTTTCTAGTACGCAAGAGGCTTGACATTTCTTTAAGAAAATTCCCTAATTCGAGTTCCCATCCCAAAATACATTTAAAAAGGGTTGAATTTTACAGGTACGTGGCTGTAGGAAATGAACCATTCTTGAAGAGTTACAATGGTACGTATGACAAGACTACATTTCCAGCATTAAAAAACATTCAAAAGGCTCTAATTGATGCTAAAGTTGGAGACAAAATAAAAGCAACAATACCCTTTAATGCCGATGTTTATGAGTCATCAGGTTCATACAAACCATCTGATGGTTGTTTTCGAAATGATATTAAGGACACAATAACTCAAATTGTTCGATATTTCAAAGAAAATAATGTTAAAGATATACCCTTTTCTCGGTCTTTATCAAAGTTTTAATTTCCCACAAGAATTTGTTTTCTTTGGTAGTGGTGAAAAGGTTCATGACAAAGACACTTCATACGACAATGTGTTTGATGCAAATTATGACACACTTGTTTATGCATCGAAAAAGACTGGTGTTCCTGACTTGAAAATCTTTGTTGGGGAAGCTGGTTGGCCAACAGATGATGACAAAAATGCCAATGTGAATAATGCGAAGAAATTTTATGGACTTTTCAAAAAATTGGCTAAAAATAATGGTACACCAAAGAAGCCACGTTATATTGAAGTCTACTGTTAGGTATAATTTAAGAGAGGAAAACCGAGAGAGAGAATGGATTGATTTGATAAAATTCTTCTATATATTTATTGATTTCATTGAGGCAATATATAGCCTTATAAGGAAAGTAAAAAAATAGAAAAGACTAACAAACTTTGAATTCATAACCACATGCATGGTCCCATGCCCTACGCTTGCCTCGCTGAGCATTACTGTGCGCCTACCTTACTGAATACTATTGCACACCAGCCTAACCAACTCTATGCACCAAGAGCATAACTAACTTTGTGCATACGAGCAACCACTCATTTTCCCAGGTGGCCTTTTCTGCCAGTGCACCAGTCCATTTCACAAGGATTTTAAGCTTAAGGTGATACTTACCTTTTTGGATCACACGTCGAACCAAGATGGCTTCTGGTTGGGGAAGCATAGTAGATTTGTTTGAGAATGGAGAAAGGTGGGAGAAAGTTGGAGTGAGGGGCCCCAAGTGCCTCTTTAATAAGTTGACATGAACGACATTGTGAATTTGGGAGTCAGGAGGTAGAGCCAGCTTGTAGGCTACTTCGTCCACTAGGGCAAGAAGGAAAGGTCTGTAAATTGGTAAAGTTTTTATATGGCTTGAAACAAGTATCAAAGTAGTGGTATGAAAAGTTTGATAATGTCATGAAGACAAATGGTTTTAAAATCCACGAATGTGACAAGTGTGTATATGTCAAGGACAAAGAATATGGTTATGTTATCTTGTGTCTTTATATTAATGATATGTTAATTTTGGCTAGTAATGATCAAATCTACTATGTATATGTTTCATTGTTTGATATGAAAGATATGGGCCTTGCTGATGTAATTCTAGGAATTAAGATATCAAGAATATCAACCAATCTCATTCTAAGTCAATGTCAATATGTTGACAAAATACTTAAGAAATTCAACAAGGGTGATTCTGGAATTGTGATAACAATAGTAGATGTAAATCTGCACCTATCTAAGAATAAAAGTGAGAGTGTATCTCAATTAGAATATTCTAGAGTGATAAGAAGTCTTATGTACTTGATGAGTTGTACGAGACCAGACGTAGCTTACGTTGCTAGCAATGGACGCACAGAGTGCATGCACGTGCGCGAAGGATAGGCGCAAGGAAGGTATGAATTCGGTTAGGAAAACAGAAAGGAACCACATAATAAATTAGGGCTAGGAATTCTGTTAGGGATTTTAGAAATCAGTTAGGAATTGTTCTCCAATTTGGTTCCTATAAGGCTATATATAAAGCCACTTAGAATTCAGAAGCATTATCGAGAATCTTACACAAATTCAGCTCCTTCTCTGGCTCTTCTTCTTCCTTTATATTCTTCTATGAAATTTTATTGTATCAGAGGTATCAAATTGGTTTGACCATGGATACTCAGGGAAAATCCAATGTGGAATTTCGTACTGAGGTTATGGAAACCCTCGACACTGTGCTCTCTCAATTACAGGCAATACGAGCAACCCAGAACCCTCCAAAGGTTAACCCCTTCGCATGAGAAGGAACTCTACAACCTCATCCCTATACTTCACGATTAACCATAAACAACCCCCACCCTAACTTGAAACTTTCATTTCCCAAATCTTCTAGTGAAGATCCAACTGGGTGGATCTATAGAGCTGAGCAATATTTTGAGTTTACTAATGTTAGCCCAGATCAACAGGTGCAATTCACGTCCTTCCATCTGGAAGGTATTACATTACAATGGCATCGCTGGCTGACCAAGTTTCGTGGACCTCTCACTTGGGTGGAATTCACCAATGTTGTTCAACTCAGATTTGGACCAACAGATTACGAAGATCCCTTAGAAGCTCTAACTCGCCTAAGGCATACCACCAGTGTAGCAACATACCAAGAAGCCTTTGAAAGATTGTCACATAAAGTGGATGGACTACTAGAAGCATTCCTAATAGGGTGCTTTATAGCTGGATTAAAAGATGAAGTCCACCTCGATGTGAAGATCAAGTAACGTAAAACACTGGCTGGGGCCATTGGGGTAGCAAGGCTCATTGAAGAGAGAAATCTATTGTAGAGGAAATCTGCCCAGAATCCACGTTATCAATCTTATACAAGCAATCCCAAACCAACAAACCACTCCCACGTTGGTATGCTAGGATCCCCACCTCTGCAGCGTTCCACTCCACCCCAACTAGTGACTTTTAAAAGAATAATTAATTAGGAGGCACAAGAACGGAGAGATAAGGGCTTATGCTACTACTATGATGAGAAGTTTGTAGTAAGTAACCGTTGTATGTGACCCTAAATGTTTATGATAGAGAAATTGCCTCAAAACCTTATAGAAACTCCAAAAGAAGAGCACCTGAACAAGAATCTCAAGAGTTGGTGCCAGAAATCTCATTTCACATAATAACAAGTACTAATCATCCTCAAACACTTAGAGTCATGGGAAATCTAAGAAATAAGAGGGTACTAGTTTTGATAGATGGGGGCAATACACATAATTTCATTGATCAAACCTTGGTTTCCTAGTTTGGCTTCACTATCACTAAGAATCAGAAATTGGAAGTTATGATAGCCAATCGTGAAAAGATTAATTGCGTGGGGCAATGTAGAGGCCTTACTCTTTTTATTCAAGGGTATTTGATCCCAAAAAATTATTTTGTGCTACCAGTAGTTGCATGCCAAGTAGTGCTCGGGGTTCAATGGCTTGAAACCCTAGGTCTAATAGAAATGGATTATAAAAGGCTTACCTTCAACTTCAAGATAGGAGGAGTCACTCATACATTCCAAGGCTTACAAAGAACCCATAGTGCCACCCTAACAAACAAGGAATGCGGTGAGCTATAGAATATAGGGTTGTTCCTTCAAATTTTGCCCATAAAGGTTCAGGACCCACAGGAGGATATTTTCTCATTTCCAATAATGAGACAATTATTAATAGAGTTCTCTCATATATTTGAACTACCTTCAGAGTTGCCTCCAAAAAGACAACAAGATCATCGTATACCTCTGAAGCCAAGAGTAAGGCCAATTAATGTCAGACCCTACCGTTACCCCTATTATCAAAAAGTAGAGATTGAGAAGATGGTTAAGGAACTTCTTCAGTCTGGGCTAATCAGGCATAGCAGCATCCCATTTTCTTCACCAATTTTGTTGGTAAAAAAAACTAACGACAGTTGGAGATTTTGTGTAGACTATCGAGCTTTGAATGATAGCATAGTTAAGGATAAGTAACCTCATCCCTGTGATTGATGAGCTCCACGAGGATCATGTTTTCTCCAAGATAGATCTACGATCAGGGTATCATCGTATAAGAGTTTATCACGAGGATATCCCTAAGACAGCCTTTAGAACCCACGAAGGCCATTATGAATTCTTAGTAATGCCCTTTGGCCTCACTAATGCCCCAGTTACTTTACAAGGTCTCATGAATGATCTTTTCAAACCTTACCTTCTAAAGTTCATCCTGGTATACTTTGATGACATCTTGATATACTCCCAATCAAGGGATGATCACTTGGTGCATGCGAGAGTAGCCCTTCAACTTCTAGCAAATAACAGCTTGTATGCCAAGGAAACCAAATGCCAATTCGGGGTAAAACAAATAGAATATCTCGGCCATATGGTCTCAGATCAAGGGGTTTCTGTGAATCCCTCAAAGATCCAAGATGTTAAGGAATGGCCAACCCTAACCACATCTAAAGGAGTTAGAGATTTCTTGGGGTTAGCTGGCTATTACAAAAAAATTTGTGCATAATTTTGGTAGTTTGGCAGCTCCCTTAACTCATCTCTTGAGCAAGGAAGGGTTTAACTAGAATGCATTTGTTGAAGACTCATTTAATCAGCTAAAGGAGGCCCTAACAACACCACCAGTTTTGAGCCTTCCCAATTTTTCCCAAAGATTTGTAATTGAATGTGATGCCAGTGGGATCGGGTTGGGGGCTATCCTTACTCAAGCAGGAAGACCAATAGCTTACTTCATCCAAGCTCTCAAGGGTTCAGCATCGACTTTATCAACATATGAGAGGGAAATGTTAGCTATCATTAAAGCTATACGGGTGTAGCGCCCTTACCTATTAGGAAAACAATTCACCATCCTCACTAATTAGAGAAGTCTCAAATATCTGCTAGAGTAGAGCATTACCACCCCAGCACAGGCACGATGGTTGCCTAAGCTACTTGGCTATGATTATAAAATTGAGTACAAACGTGGGAAGAAAAACCAAGGAGTTGAGTATTTAATGACGATGTGATTACTACGACTACCACTATTGTTGTTCTTAGCCATAAACACAATAGCTGAGTTATCATAGTACAATCTTAATGGCCTAGAAATAGAGTCAACTACTCTAAGCCCAGAAATGAAACTCTTCAACCATACATCATGTGATGTGGCCTCAAAACATGACACGAACTTGACCTATATAGTGGAAATAGCAATCAAGGACTATTTTTCACTCCTCTAAGACATGACTCCACCGACAAGCATAAAAATGTAACCAGATGTTGATTTGCGTGAATTAACACATCCAGTGAAGTCCACATCGGAGTAACCAATGACTTCCAGATCGTCACTTCATCTATACATGAGCATATAGTCCTTGGTTCCTTAAAGGTATCTCACCACTTTCTTTGTAGCTTTCTAGTGGTAAACACTTGGGTTACTCTAATATCTCCCTAGTATCCTAACAAAAAATACAATGTCAAGTCTGGTGCAGACCTGAGCATACATCAGGCTTCCAAAGTCTGAAGCATATGGAATGGTTTTCATCTATTCTTTTTCACAATCATTCTTTGGGCATTGGTTCAAATTGAACTTATCTCCCTTCACAATGGAAGCAACACTTGGTGAACAATCTTTCATATGAAATCTCTCTAAAACTTTATTGATATAGGTTTCTTGAGATAAACCCAAGACACCTCGAAGTCTATCTCTATGGATATTAATGCCAATGACATAAGATGTCTCACCCATATCCTTCATATCAAAAATTTTAGAGAGGAGTTGTTTTACCTCGTCTAGAAAACCTTTATCATTGGCTATAAGCAAAATATCATCAACATATAGTACCAAAAAATAAATCTTACTCCCACTAACCTTCTAGTATATACATTGATCCATGACGTTCTCTTCAAAACCAAAATAAGTGATGACGTTGTGGAATTTCAAATATCATTGACGGGAAGCTTGTTTTAATCTATATATGGATTTATTAAGCTTACAAACCAAATGCTCATCATCACTAGAGAAGAATCCTTCGGGTTGTTTCATATAAACCTCTTCCTCTAGGTTAACATTAAGGAAAGTCATTTTCACATCCATTTGATGAAAATCCAAATCAAAATGGGCAACCAATGCCATGATCACATGAAGTGAATCTTTCTTAGATACAAGAGAGAATGTCTATGTGTAGTCAATTCCTTTCCTTTGAGAGAATCCTTTGGCAACGAGTCTTGCCTTACGTCTCTCAATGTCGCCTTATGAGTATTTCTTTGTCTTGAAGACCTATTTACATCCAATGGCTTCACACCATTAGGAAACTTAACGAGATCCTAAACTTGATTAGACGTCATAGAATCCATCTCTTCTTTCATGGCATTGTACTATAAGTTTGAAACCTTAAAACTCATGGCCTATGAAAACTCTTTGGGATCATCCACAACTCCAATGTTACAATCATATTCTTATAGATACATAACATAATCACTAGGAATTGCCTTAGTTCTAGTATATCTTCTTAATGTTGCACCACCATCTTCCTGGGAAGTATGAGGTTCAACTTATTGTTCAGAAGTTTCAGTTATCTCCTGAACAATATGATCTATTGGAATATTGTCAATAGCTTGTGGAATTCCAATGATTGGTTATCCAATACCAGCTTGTAGTTTAGGGGTATTACGAATAACAATCTATCTATCTCTTAAAGTAGAAGGTTGAGACTCTAAGTGATCAGTATCAGAAACTATGTTCCTGATTGGATCGCTCCCACTAATCACAGTATATTCAAGAAACTTTGCATTTCTTGATTCCACAAACCTAGTACTGTGAGATGGACAGTAAAATCTATAACCCTTAGACCATTTGGTACATCCAATGAAATACCCACTAATGGTCCTTGGGTCAAGCTTCTTCTCTTGTGGATTATAAATCCTCACTTCAGACGAGCATCCCCAAACGCACATATGTTGCAAACTCAGTTTCCAACCTTTCCATAATTCAAATGGGGTCTTTAAGAAAACCTTTATTGGAACTCAATTTAATATATACATAGTCGTCTTTAAAGCTTCAATCCACAAGGATTTAGGAAGATTAGAGTTGTTAAGCATACTTCATACCATGTCTAATAATATTCGATTTCTCCTTTCTGCTACACCATTCATGTCTTGTGAACCAGGCGCTTATCTATTCTCAGTGTATCTACCATAATATTCACCACCTCAATCTTATCTCAAAGCCTTTATTTTCTTTCTATATTGTTTCTCTACTTCAACCTTAAAGCTCTTGAAGGCATCTAATGCTTCGCTCTTATATAGAAATACATATATCAAGAAAAATCATCAATAAAGGTGATAAAATATTTCTAACCTTGAATGTCCATGTCTAGACAACATATATCTGTATGTATGATTTCTAATATGCTTGAACTCATATTGGCACCTTTCTTTGACTTGTTAGTCTGCTTTCCCTTAATATAGTCCACACATGTCTCAAAATCAATAAAATCTAGAGTACTAAGTACCCCATCTTTCACTAATATTTTAATTCGTTCTATAGAGATATGTCCTAATCTTCTATCTCATAATGTAGAAGAGTCATCGTCAATAATACACCTTTTAGTGCCAGCTTGAACATGCATAGCGTTATGAGTGACATTATTTCATAAATTAATGTAGTAAAGACCATCAAACAAAATATCATTCCCAACACAATCAGATTTATTAAATAAACTAAAAGATATTTATGAAAAGTGAAAGGAATAACCAAAAGGTACAAGTCTTGAAATCGAAATCAAGTTTCCAAAGAAACATGGAACATAAAAGGTCTTTTCTAATTCTAAAATAAAACCACTACTTGAAATCAAATTGCATGTCCATACAACCTTCACATGTGAGCCTATCTTATTATCGGATAAGATGTATTTCTCACTTCCCATGGGCTTCCTAAGATTTCGCATACCTTATAAGGAGTTTGCAACATGGATTGTAGATCCATAATCAATCCACCAGGTGTTAATATTAACATATACCATTCCATATGCTTCAAATTTTGGAAGCCTGATGTATGCTTAGGTCTGCACTAGACCTGACATTGCATTTGTTGCTGGGATGCTAGGAAGATATTAGAGTAACCCAAGTGTTGATCATTAGAAAGCTGCAAAGAAAGTGATGAGGTACCTTTAAGGAACCAAGGACTATATGCTTATGTATAGATGAAGTGACGATCTGGAAGTCATTGGTTACTCCAATGTGGACTTCCATGGTTGTGTTGATTCACACCAATCAACATCTGGTTACATTTTTATGCTTGTCGGTGGAGCCGTGTCTTGGAGGAATGAAAGATAATCCTTGACTGCTACTTCCACTATGGAGGTCAAGTTCATGTCATGTTTTGAGGCCACATCACATGATGTATGGTTGAAGAGTTTCATTTCCGGGCTTAGAGTAGTTGACTCTATTTCTAGGCCATTAAGATTATACTATGACAACTCAACTATTGTGTTTATGGCTAAGAACAACAAGAGTGGTAGTCGTAGTACGCACATCGTCATTAAATACTTGGCCATAAGAGAACGTGTTAAGAAAAATAAAGTGGTCATTGAGCATGTTAGCAATGAGTTGATAATTGCTGATCCTTTGACTAAAGGCATGCCACCACTGAAATATAAGGATCATGTAGAGAAAATAGGAATTGGTTCCATTTTGTAAATGTATATATATATAATTTATTAATGAAAATCTTATATATAGTGATATTTTTCTCATATTCATGTGTACTTTAATTTATTTGAGAAAATATATATTTTATTGGACCAAGAATAAATATAGGATTTATTCGTTAAGTTTCGTTACCACATAAAATATAATACTTGAGAAACTAAATACATTCTAATACATAGAAAATAATACTCGTTCTTAGAGGACCTATTGCTATGATTTATGTATTTTGTTACTCAATAGAATTTAGCTTAAAGTTTGCACAAAGTGGGAGAATGTAACATCAAAGTGGTGCAACGTAACGGTGGACAGTGGTGACGATTCGGTTTCGTAACTGACGTATGAGGTTCTTGATGCGATAACCTTTATAAAGGCATCAGGTTCTCTTACTACTCACTAAATAATCATGAATAAACACTATCAAATATAGAGAGTAAGTGTGAGAAACCAATGAGAGCATCAAATCAAAAATCCATTGGAATTCCTTGCTCTGATACCAAATGTAAATCATAATTCGATCCAGAAATGTTCATTAAACCATATGAACATATATTTAAACACAATGGAAGAAAAAATGGATTGAAAACATACCTCCTACCATTGATCAAATTTCAGCACTTATACGGGAATTCCAATGGATTTTTTATTTGATGCTCTTAATGATTTCTCACACTTACTCTCTACGTTTTTGATGGTGTATATGAATAAATCAGTGAGTAGTGAGGGGACCCGATGTTTTTATAAAGGTTCTTCCATCAAGAACCTCGTATGGTTTCATAACTGACGTATGGTTACGAAACTGAAATGACACCACCGTTCACCATTGCGTTACACCACTTTGATATTACAATAGCATGAAAAACTTGATAGCTAAGTGAATTGCACTTTGAGAGTCACACAAAAGAGGTACACATTGTTGTTTGAAACCAAGTTTTTCTAGCATATCCATAAGCCAAATGCCTTCATTTAGCACCTTAATCATAGCCATATATTTAGCCTATGTTGTACACGGTGCAACAATATTATGCCAATTTGACTTCCAACAAATATAATCACCACCAAAAGTAAAGACATGACCTATCATAGACATTGTAGAATCAAGATCCTCTACATAGTTAAAATCCATATAACCCATGGCAATATTAGAAGTACCATTTTTGTCAAACATGATGTCACAATCATATGTGTCTACCAAATATCTAAAAATCCATTTCACAGTAATCCAATGCTATTTACCCAGATTGTTCCATGTACCTACTTACAATAATAACTACTTGAGAATTATCATATATGTAAGGCATCTAACTACATTAGACTAAGACACTTGATCCATGTACTCCACCTTATCCTCTATATAAGAACATAAACTTGTGGATAATCTAAAATGTGTTATAAGGGGTGTGTTCACTAGCTTAGGTTACTTGTCACGACGAATTTCAATTCCAATGAATTGTTTGGCTACACCAAGTTCCCTCGTATCAAATTTGCTCTTAAAAAAATTCTTTAATTATTGATCATTTCCTAACTTTAAGCGACAATCAACATATCGTCACCATATATAATAACTAATACCAATGGTTTATCATCATAAATATTATAATAAACACAACATTCTTACTCACAATGACAATAACCATGAGAAACAATGAAGGAGTAAAAAAAAATTATACCATTTATGAGGTGGTTGCTTCATCCTATGTAACAACTTCATCAATCTACATACATTCTTCTTTATCGGATTCAATGAAAAAGTAATTTTGACATCTAACTATTCCAACTCTAGGTCATACAATTGACTATGGTAAGAACCATTATGATTGAAGTGTGCTTTATAATAGGTAAAAAAGTTTATTGTAGTCTACTCCTTTTTGTGAGCATCCTTTGGCTACCAACTAACTCTCATAACGCTCCAAATTTTAATTCAGTAGACATATTTTCAACTAATAGCTTTATTTTTTTAGGTAGTAGAATTAAATCACAAATCTTATTATTTTGTAATGACTCATCTATTTATTCATTGAAACCTTCCACTTCTCACATTATCATTTTTGTTGATAACATCTTAAAAAGAAAAAAATGATCATCACTACCAAATAAACGAAGAAAATGAGACTGTGTCATCTTCAAACCTTAGTCCCTCTAAGGCCCTACGAGTGTGTATCTTTAGATGGCAATGAAGGAGAATGAAAGGACAATCATTAGCATTGCTACTTTCTACATATAGTTGGAGACAACTAGGAATTATGAATTTAAAAATATTCAGTATTCCATGTTACCCTCTTTTTATGGTATTCCTAATTAAGATCCTTTGAATTTCATTAGGGATTTCTATTCAATTGTATAGAAATTTCCTTTATAAGGACTCAATGAGGACCGATTCAAAATGAGGTATTTCCTATACACACTCAAAGATAGGGCAAATGCTTGGCTTATGACTCCTCTACCATGCTCTTTAACTACTTGAGAGGGAGTTTGTAATAAGTTCATAGGAAAATTCTATTCCCATCAAAGGACTTCTAATTTGAGAATAAAAATTGCTACATTTTCTCATATGGAAAAAGAGTCATTCCATGAGGCTTGGAATAGGTTTAAGCAATTTCTCATTCAGTGTTCACATCACCACTATCCACTACAACTACAAAACTAGTTTTTCTATGACCAATTGACACAATAAAGTCAGTTTAAAGTAAACAACATTGTAGATGGAGCTATGGTAGAGAAGATAGCTTATAAAACATATGAGCTTTACGAGATGTTGGGTGCTAACTCCCAAAAAAAGTGCAAGAGTGAAGAGACCTGAAGTGAATGATATAGGCTCTAGAAATGAGATGGATATGCAACTTAAGGAGTTGACCAAGCAAGTTGCAATCCACGCCTCCAAAAATGCACCAACTCAAGAGGTAAGTGGAATTTGTAGTACTTATGGGCAAAATTCTAATATTTCCCTTTTATTATTGATTCGTATATAGGTACCAATCAAGAACAAGTAAACTCAATGGAAGTGTACCAACCTAAACCTAGGAATGACCCCTATGCAAACACATACAACCTAAGATGGAAGAATCATCACAATTTCTCCTAGAAAGGAAAAAATAACTCTACCTATGCCACACAACCCACTAAATAAGTCAACCTTAAAGATAACTTAAATGCTTTCATTCAAGTGAGTAGGGATGACCATTAGAAAAATAATCAAAGATTGGATTCTCTATAGGTATCTCTGTAGAGGGTAGAAATACAAGTAGGGAAACTCACTAACCATATGCAAGGGCGAGAAAGGAAGCTTCCCAATCAACCAAAATAAGTGAATGCATTAATAGTCCATCAAGAAAATATAGATGAGGATTAAGAAAATCCCAAGGAAGGCCAAGCTAAGGGCGATGAATTCTTAAAACCTTCTAAAGAAAATAAGGAGAGTTTAGGAGAGTCGAATAATCCTTCTATACTATACGTGCCACCTGATCCTTATAGACTTCCTATTTCATTTCCACACCATCTCAAGAACCCCAAACATGATAAGTCATTCCCTGATATTTTAATTTACTTTCCAAAGTTAACATATATTTACCTCTTTTTGATGTTATCAGGGGTGTTCCCTCATACCCTAAATTATTCAAGACCTCGATTTTCGAAAATATTAGCTATGATAAGGATGAGAAAGTATTGGTGTTGGAACTTGTTAATGTGGTGCTACAACAAAATTTGCCTCCCAAAGTGAAAGTTCCAAAAAGTTTTAGCATAAATATCACTTTGGGAGACAAGAATGTGTCCACTACTATGCTAGACTTAGAAGTAATCATCAATGTCATGCCATATTTGGTATATTTGCAACTAGGTCTAGGGGAGCTTAAACCAACAATTATGTCCCTTAAACTTAATAATAAGCCTATTAAACATCCAAAGGGAATAGTTAATAATTTGTTGGTATAAATAAAGAGTGTAATTGTACTAGTCAATGTTATAGTAATATAGATGGAAGACACCCCATATAAAGACAATGAGCATACCATTCTTCTTGGTAGGCCATTTATGTATACAATTGATGAGTGCTTGAAAAGCCCTAATATTTCATGATTTTATTGTACTTAAATATGAATAAATAGATTTGATTTTGCATATTTTTATCCTTAATTATGTAAATTTATTCGCTCAAAATCATAGGTATTTTCTGTTACATTTCAAGTATTTTTAGGTTCAAATATATAACTTGATTAACACATGAAGCACTCAATTTACACCACATGAGTTTTAAAAGAATAAGGCATGTGGATTAACTAAGAAAGAAAGTGGATATATTTTGTAATTTATCATATCCTTTTAACCATGACAACTTATCATATACTTTTGACATGTGATGCACACTAATAATATCTCTATAAGAATTCCAACAATCCTAATTACAACCTGATTTGATTTTTATCTCTTATAAATATAAAGCAATACCATACAAAATAAGAGTCATTGGAATAACATAGAATTTAGTTTTTGTTTACACAACCATTAGAGTTGTTCTTTATTTTTATGTTCTTAGTTTAGTTTTTATACACAATTTAGATTAGACAATAGCAAATAAGAGGCAACAAAAGAGATATTTTTTTAGATAAAGTCATTTAAAAAGGTTGCTATAATATAGGGATATTGTGAAGATCGAGATCTAAACAGTGGAATAAGGCATATTCGCCTATCTACTTTTGGGTATTAAAATTTGATCTGTATTCTTATTTTTTTTAGTAAACAGTATTGCATCTCTTGAATTTGTTGAAAATAATTTATTATTCCTTTATTATTTTAAGCATATCTGATTGATTGTGATAATGAGATTTTATTTTTGTTGTTATATTTAGGTAGATTATTTAGGCGAATATTTTTAATCATTATTAAATATAGATTATTTTATATTTCAAGATTTTTAGAAAGTTTATTATTGAAGAATATATTTTTCATAATAGATTTAAAATATAAAAATTAAAATTTTCAAATCTAATTTAGATAATTTAAATATGAATTTAAATTAGTAACACGATCGAAGGTATTGAGTTAAATGGTTTATTAATTATTTAGACAATATGGATAATTTAACTAAATTAATTAACAACTTGACCGAATACGTTAAATAGTTTAATTAATAACGATTTTATACATATAAAAGAGAATCAATAATCTGGATTTATATTTCATTAACTTTTATAATTTTACCAAGCATAATCAACTAGCTATTATAAGTGATCCATACACTTATAAGCTTTTTTATAAAATAGAAAATTTGACTACCAAGTTTTTGTACATCAAGAACCAATACAATTATTAATATCCAAAAAGTGAAGTTAACTATTATAAGTTAAACAAAAAATACATAATCAACTAGCTATTATAAGTGATCCATACACTTAGTCTTTATGTATTTTTTGTTTGATGTCTTAAACATGTTTAAGTTTTATTGTAAAAGTTAGTTCTATTGTAAAAGTTAGTTCTATTCATAGTCTATGTTTCATGTTTTGAATGTTAAAATTGAGATGAATCCAAATTTGATGTCTATGAATCAAATACTGAAGGCTAATTTATGAGATTATTGAGCCTATAGAATTTTATTTTGAGAGATAATAATTGTTCTACTTTTTTAAACATTTTTCTTATGATCCTAAATTGGTATATGATCTCTATAAGTTATACATTGGATGTTAGAATTTTAAACAATCTAATGAAGTCTCATTTGTTTATTTTTATTATTTTGATTGAATGAATTGAGTAGAAATTAAAATTATGCCCCTATCATCTTTTGATACTTGATTTCTAATGAAAAATAATACATATAGGATTCCTTTAGAAAAAGAAGAAGATATAATAGCCACTTACCACAACATATATATACATAGGTCTTTTTTTAAAAAAATAGTATAAATAAATACTATAATCTTGAAATCTTGAAAGTAATGATATGGTTATTGCAAGGTAGTAGAAAATAATCTCTTGAAATCAAATGCATTCCCATTCATCTATAAGCACGTACACAATATTTTCAATGCATACCACAAGAAGGTGATATTAGGTTGCAATTGAGGATCTTACTTAGTATCACATCGAGGCATAGATAAAAGTATATCGTAACCTAAGTGTTAAAACTAGCCATAAATCCTAATACATATACGAAACATATTTTACCCAAAACCTAACTTATAAATATACTATAAATCCTTCTTAAACATATCCATCTACCTATAATCGAATTCCACATTTCATAACATAGAAAATAGAGAGAAAGATCTCAATTGTGAAGTATTTCTAAGGATTTGAACAAGGGAATCAACCAATTTAAAGATTTGGGATCATAAATAAAAAAAGGGTTTTTAATTGTCAGATCTTACTTTTCTCTATATTATAAACATGTTTTTTGTAATTGAATTAATTTTGGTTAATTTAATTATGCTAGGCTAAATTTTGTATATAGGATTTTAGTTTTGGATTCATGATTGAAAGAATGATGGGTGCTTAAAAAAAACTAATTTTACGTAATTTATTTACATTTAAATATTATAAATAGATTTTAATTTGTATGATTTTATCATTATTTAAACAAATCTATGTTTTCGAGATCACATCTACGTTTTGTTGTTTTTCAAGGATTTTTGGCTTCAAAATTGATTAAAATGATCAACATATGAAAAATTGTGCATGAAGTACTCATTTTCAACTTAGATATTCAAAAGAATAAAAACATATAAAACATTACATATGTTCCGACCATTTGTAAGGGGTGAAATAATAAGAAAGTGAAGAAAAATACATTAACGCATGTTGTAGTAGTGAAAACGTTGGGCCACGGTGTGAACTTTTCAGGATTTGATTTAATGCGAACCAAAAATGACACAGATTGCAACGTGAATAAAATGTGGGCCATTGTGTTCACTAACTTTTCCCTTATGATACATTTTCTCTCCCTTATTTTCACTTATAAATAGAGCCTCAATTGGTACCAACACAAGCCAAAAGCTTCAACACAAGCCAAAAGTTTCAAATATTAGAATGAAAATTCTCAGATAGGACTTTTTAGAATTAGTTTTAGATTTTTTTTTGTTTTGTAATAGTCTTGATTTAATAACAATATAGGTAGATTCTTTTTGGAAGTTTTCCAGATTACATATTGTTACAAAACATTATCTGTATATTGAAGAATACATTTTAGGTATATATTTTAATTATATTCAATTATTTACATATTTAATCTTTATATATATTTTTGAATGAAATTTTTATTAAACATGAGCATGTCTTAGTATTACCGTGAGATATTAGTTATATTATCATGTTTGTGAATGATTAATTTAGATGAATATTTTTACAAAATAAATTGAGTTTAATTCTTCATTTAAGAATTTTACAAATTTTATAATTTAAAAATATATTGAAGACATATTTTTCGTAATGGATTTAAAATTTGAAAATTAGGTTTTAAGATATAATTTCGATGCCTTATATAAGAGTTTAAATTACGTGTTATTTTCTTAGAAATAAATTATAATTTAATCTAGTCAGTCAATGATCCTCGACTAAGGATAATAATTGATTTTATTAACAAATAATTTGATCTTCGCATAAGGATATTTTCATACGAAAATGAGAAAATTAATAATCTTAATTTATATTTTTAATAACCTAATTATTTTTGAGCAAGTATGGTTAACTAGCTAATATATCTCATAATTTCTCCATTGAATGTTAATTGTCTATTTGTCTAGAATTATTTGAATTAATTTTATTATCTATCTTTAATTTTATGTCAATAGATTAGACTTTTCAAAACCAAAATACTGTGACAGAATGTTTAAGTTTATTTTTCATGTTTTTTTAAGAGTTTTGTTGAATGATTTAAAACAAAGTAGTTCCTCTTTAGACCGACCTTGTAAGTATACTTATTGTTTTTTATAAAATAATTCTTGTAATAAATATACAAAATTTGACTATCAATTTTTTGTGCATCAAAGAACAATTTTATGATTTTATTTAATAAAAGTTAAATTATTTATTGTTCATGTTTTTCATATATTTAATTATGAATTAATGATAGATCAAATCTTTATTTATACTTAAGAAAAATATTTTAGAATTAAATATTAGACACATCATCTATGTTTGGTTGTATATTTATGAACATCAAATTAATTTAATATCATTGATTTATGTTAAATTAGATGATTTATTTCTCTTTAGTTTTAACATTATCCAATTTTAAGCCTAATGTAAGTAATTATTGGTTATTTGAGAATTGTAGAAGTTCACCGTGATCATTAGAGTTTGTTTATTTTAAAGAAAAAAGTCAATAATTTGAAATTTTTGTGAAAATTATTTATTTAGTTCCTTTTGTGAATGAATATCTAGCCAAGTTCTCAATTCGTTCTTCTATTTCAATTCATTTATAATTTACTTGCTTTATTTTAATTGTTAAGTAATTTTAGAATTTATGATCTTTTTGATCAATTAAAAAATAATTTAACTTTTTAAAACATCTATCAACTCCTTTATAGAATATGTAAACTTATTATTATTCTAGTGATAATTTATATACTTATTAACAATTAAAATTTATACATAATGTTCGGATGTCTTTAGTGCAAAGTTTATTACAAAACAATCAATTGCTCTCCATGACACGTAGTTGAATAAATTACCAATTGGCATCAATATGGATATAATTGTGAAGACAGGTTGTTTAATTAGGTTTTACAATTATCTCAATTCAGGTTGTTATAATTTTTCATAAGTTACATAATTGTCAAGAAATAAAGAAAGGATTTGTCTTGAGTTGTGTCTTGTTATATATTAATTAACACAATAACAAGTTTAAATAATTTTTTATTAAATAAATTATTTATAATATTAAAAAATTATTGAATTTATAAAAGCTATTTAAATTCAATCATGTTCTCCTTATGTCATAGTGTGTTTGGGTTTGTGTAAAAAGTTAATAAAACCGAACCAAATTGTAGTTCATTTTGATTTGTAACTTGTTTTAGTCCGATCTATAAAATTTATGAATAATTTAAATTAGATTTAACTATTTTAATTAATATATACATGCACTGATTAGTGCACCTCTAAATAGTGCTACTAAAACAAAAATATAAAAAATATTACAGTTAGAACACTATTATTGTCATTAGGGGTTAACGAATAATTTAATTAATTCGTTCAAATTTATATTAAATTCATATTGATATATTTTATAATATGTTGTATTTGATCCGGATCGAATTGTTATTAATTATATATAAATATATATTTTATTTTGTAATATGTTATATTTAAATATTATGTATATCATAATTATATTATATTATTATTTTAACTTAAAAATAAATATAAATGTTTATAATAATTTAATAATTATACAAATATATTTCTTATTCTTTTAATTTTTTTAATTATGATTATAAATAATAATATTTATTATAAAAATATTAATTTAAAATTTAAATTTATATAAATCGTTATTTATATATGATAATAATTTATAAATAAATTTTAATATCAATATTAACTTATTCAATCAAATCAATTAATTATATCATTTCATTTAAATCAAGTATTTAAACCGATTTGGTGCCAACCCTACTAACTGTTTGGGCTGATCGTGGGCTAAGTTTGGATCCACCAGACCTATTTGAAAATTTGTTTTTCTGCATCCACGTAACCGCAAAGTTTTTCTTTCATAAAATCTCTCATAAACCCTACACACTAGAAGCAAAGACAGAAAGGTTGTGAAGCCCTTCAGGTCTCGTAAAATAGAACTACAGAGAAGAAGTTGAGGAGAGGATGAGGAAGAAAGTGGACGAACGCATCAGAACCCTAATCGAAAATGGCGTCAAAACTAGGCATCGCTCTATGTTCTTCATCGTCGGTGACAAGTCTCGTGACCAGGTACGTTCTCTCCCTCAAATATGTTTGTATTTTAATAAGTGATATGGGAAAAATAGGAATCTAATTTTTCATTTTTACATGATTTTATTGTTTTCCGGTTCCTTCTCTGTAATAAAGAGAGCTGGATTGTTTGTATGGAGCATAGCTTGAATAGAATTTCTAACTGTAGTTCTTTGAGTTTCTACAGATTGCAAATATTCACTACATGCTAAGCAAGGCAGTCATAAAATCCAGGCCTACTGTATTGTGGTGCTATAAGGACAAGCTTGAACTCAGCAGGTTCGTTCTTTGTATAAACTTTAAGGGTATATATCAATCACCTACCCGGGTTTTGCTAATTATCAACTTACTCACATTCCTAAAGTTTTTTTATCAATCACATACCTAAAATTTTAAAAATAATCACACAGATCCCATCATCATTGACAATATTATATTTCAAATATCAATCCACACCAAAAATGATATTATGTTGTCCTTTACTGGTATTATTTGGGGTGGATTGATAGTTAACCAAACCATAGGGAGGTAGTTCATATTTGCCCTAAATTTCAACTTTTACCTCTTTCTATTTGTCTTTCTGAACCTTTGGCTTGCATTCCGGTTAACTTTATTTTGAATTAATCGTCAGTCTATTTCACCTAATCTGTTTTTGATGTATTATTAAGTGAAAGGAATGATATCTGGTGAAACATTATAAGGTATCCAATTAGATTTAGGGGAAAATTTCCTATTTTTTATTAATTCACATCTCCTAAACCTCTATATTCAACGAAATACCTGTTTTTATTAATGTTTTTAATTTTTAGGTTTGTTAATTATATATGTTACAATACTACTTTAGATATCAAACTTAGCACATGAGTGCACTTAGTGTTAACGACAGGAAGGATAGTAGTATAGAATTATAGAGAAATTAAAATATTAACTGAAAGGTGGGAAGTGTAATCAAGACTATGCAACATAGTCTGCTTTATTTCATCTATTTGGTTGTCAGCCTTTTGGAGTGGCAGATGACTAAGATGAACTTCTATGAGCTTTACATATGAAAAAGTTTTAACCTTCATTCTAGAGGGCTGAGGTGGGAAGCATAATCAAGATTATTTTGCATAGACTACTTATTTCGTTTATTTGGTTGTCAGCCTTTTGAAGTTTCAGACGATAAAGATGAACTTCTATGACCCTTATATGTGAAATTTTATTAACTTTATTCTAGTGGGTTGCATGTTCTTCGAATAATTCGAGTATATGATTGTGATGATATCAATAAATGTCTTGTTATTTGGAGAGTATGTTGAGCAACAACCATTGTGATCATTTAAGATGATGGAAGGATGATGAGAAGGTACATACATGCAGTAGATGATGATCAAGGGGAGCTGGAACAAGTTGAATTATTTATTTTTTTGAGTTCTGATGGTAACTCTATGTGTGTCAAGCATGATGTCGTGATATCTATTAAATACTTTAGAGCAGTCTTCTGGTTAGACTTGCCCTTTGGTTTTTGGATTTTTCATATCTTATTTTATACGTAGAGATGTTGGGAAGTAGTATTTCCTAAACCTCCTCCCTCTTTTCTTTGAGTTTGAATAGAAACGGGTATTAGGTTTCTTCAACATGCTGTAAGGATTGAAAAGTCAATGGCAAATAAATTTTTTAATGCTCTCAGTGCATGGGGAATTACATTCTAGCCATTTGCTTTATGTAATAAAAGACAGTTTTTTGTTTTGTTCATACTCGGTGTTACTTATTCCACCTACGAATGTTGAATTGCTTGCTTGTTTTGAATAACTTTCAACAAAAGTTAATCAATTTTTATGGAGAGTTGGTCCTTTTTGTTTAAAGTTTAATTGCGCATCTTAGTTTTTGCTGAAAAATAAAAGTTAAATGTTAGTTTCTTTAATAGTCTCATTATACTAGCTGTTTGCTTTATGTAATAAGAGAGCTTTTTGTTTTGTTCATACTTGGTGTTACTTTTACCAGCTACAAATGTTGAATTGCTTGCTTGTTTGAATTGAATAACTTTGAACAAAGGTTAATCAATTTATATGGAGAGTTGGTCCTTTTTGTTTAAAGTTTAATTGTGTATTTTAGTTTTTTCTAGAAAATAAAACATTAAAAGTTAGTTTTTTCAATAGTCTCATTATTATTTTGTTACTAGGATTTTAGTGTGGCAGTGTTCCTATAATGTGTGATGTCCTGAAATATCAAGAACCTTTTAATTTTTCTCATTCTCCTCTCAACCTGTATTGATTTCTCAACATGCTTGAACCAATGGAATCTTTATTTGAGATAAGGCCAAAAATTCGAGATTGATATTCTTCCATTTTTCCCCATTAAATCAAGCAATATATGGGCTATTAATCAATTGACTTATTCACATGCTTGTGGTTTCCATTATTTCTATCGATTTATGATCTTCAATCTGAGTGTGCTCGTGTGCATGAGCTACAGTGTAGGAAGGCCATTTGTGTGTGTTTGTATATATGTATGTATAAAGCAGTGATCTAATGTGCGACTTATGAACTGCTACTTGTGAGCGACACTCACTAAAAACACTTCCAAAACAACCAATAAAGCATTTCTCACTGCTGTATATACATCTTCCCCCTTATTAGACTTCAATGCACGCTAATCAAGAACTCATGTGATAAGAAACCAAATATTAGAACAAAAGTGAGGGATACTGAAAAGTCAAGTAAGAAAGAAATTGGATCAGTATAAAAACGGTTCTTACAATAATATTATTGCATATATTGGTCTCGTTTGCATTAGATTGAAAGAGTAATTTTACAGTAGAAAATCTAAGCCAAAGATAGAAATAGTTAGATATTTTGAGTGTTGCTCACAAGTCGCATTAGATCACTGCTATATATGTACATGCAATATGTGTATATATATTTATTTATTATATATAATGATGAGTTACCCATATGGACCTACATTGTGGTTGAGCCATACCCTGAACCTGATAAGAGAGAGGATTTATAACTTTCATATTGGTGTTCAATAATTGAAATAATGACCATTCTTTGTTTGCACCTTTTTAGTTTGGAATTGAAATATGGATTTACTTTGCCAGTCCTTTTAGTTTTCATGGCAATCTTCATTTGGCTGGATGTTGATGCAGTCACAGGAAAAAACGTGCGAAGCAGATAAAAAAACAAATACAGAGGGGGCTTTTTGATCCTGAGAAAGCTGACCCATTTTCACTTTTTCTGGAAACTTCGGGAATAACATACTGTTTATACAAAGATTCTGAAAGAATTCTGGGTAATACCTTTGGGATGTGCATACTTCAGGTAAGTTATAATGTGTTTACCCATGCCATTATATTTAATATTAGAAGGCATACTTGGTATGATTCCAATTTTAAGCTAGGTCTGGAACTACTTTTTGATATATGAAGCTTCTCTGCATAAGTTCTGACTGAATTTTACCTGACTATTAAGAATTTATGAATGAAGTCACCATGAGTGCTAACTCTCAAATTCCTTTCTCAGTAACCTTGCACGTTGAGTCCACATTTTTTTTCGTCTGCATTTTGGTTTCCCATGTGTATGTTAACTTCCTTTAGTTAGATGACCTCTAAGCCTAGTGGGATCTTTTTGTGCTAGTGTGAGATGGAAGGTGAGGTCATGGGTTCTGTCAGTCCTTTGGTAGAGTTAGTTTCTCAAACAGGAAAAGAGGAAACTTAAATTTATAGTTTTTTATGTCACATCTATATTATATTTATGTTACGATCTATATTATTTTTTTCATTACACATAAGACAATGCATGTGCAGTATAAAAATGTTTCCTTTAACTTTGACATACTCATTAATGGTTAAAATTGTAGAAGCTTTAAAATATATTTGAATGTCTTTGAGGGTCTGTAACTCATTGTATTGCTTTTAGGATTTTGAGGCTCTGACTCCAAATCTACTTGCAAGGACAATAGAGACTGTGGAAGGTGGTGGCTTAATAATATTGTTATTGCGTTCTCTGTCCTCACTAACGAGCCTCTACACCATGGTTATGGTATGAATGTGTATATAATTTTCCTTAGCTATGATCCCTTTCTTAACTGGATCATCTTTTATATGTATTATGTACATACTATATCTGTTATGCTATACACATGTTTATTCATGTTTCTGTGCATAAAGATATATCTCCTTAATCTTACTCACCTAAAGATTAAATACGATAAGTCACAGGATATTCCATTGAAATAATTTTCCATTTGAACTAGAATTAATCGACCTATTGTGGAAGAATATATTTCCAAATAGTAATTACAGGGAAGAAGATAGTGTATCACGTGTTTTTATTGCTTTATTCTCCATGTTGAACTTTTTATAGGTTGATGAAAGTACCATCCCATTGGTTGCCTGTGCTTGTTTTGGGTCCATGATTCTTATGGATATTCTGGCTTTGCAAGAACGCTTATGCTTTATATGATGAGCATTGAGAGTTTTGAATATATCAACTGAATACATTTACTGATTTCAGGATGTTCATGAGAGGTTTCGAACTGAATCACATTCTGAGGCTGCTGGGCGCTTCAATGAACGCTTCTTATTGTCACTTGCATCCTGCAAAGCATCCGTAGTAATGGATGATGAATTAAACATACTTCCGATTTCCTCTCATATAAGGTCAATTGCCCCGGTTCCTGTTAGAGAGGTAACCTTTTGGAGCTGATCTTTGTTGGAAGGGAACTTAAATTCTTTAATACATAGGTGCTTTGCTTTAATGCATGGTTTTAAGAGGCAAAATAAGGCAGCATTCAATGGTAAGTGGGAGCGGAAGTGCCTCAACCTCTGAGGTTGTGGTGCTCCTTCTTGATGTGAGTCCTTGAAGTGTTAGAGGTTTACACTGTGTCTATATGAGCTGATCCAGTTTAATGGATCACTTGATCTCCTGTTATTTGTTCATTGTTCTAACTGATGGTTAACTAATATAAGGGATGCCATTGTTGATTTTTCTTTTTTAGTACATTTGTGGGTCCAGTGTGTTAATTTCATGAGATGTGAGGGTGGGTGCATAATTTCTTTCAAAAACAAATAAGAATTGTTTTATCAAATGTGGAGTTAATTATTCACAGTTGAACTTAATTCGATTAGTCAATGATTCTAGTTGTTGGTCATCAAGCAGAAATCTGAACTTGTATGGAGTGTCCATTTTGGGTATGCATCCCAGTGCACTACGTGACTACTTTTTTCTATTTTTTTTATAGATTTCTAGATATTTGGAGTGTCAAGTATGAC
This sequence comes from Hippophae rhamnoides, assembly GCA_033030585.1. Taxonomy (NCBI): domain Eukaryota; kingdom Viridiplantae; phylum Streptophyta; class Magnoliopsida; order Rosales; family Elaeagnaceae; genus Hippophae; species Hippophae rhamnoides. Next base: position 38,701,744 of record CM065430.1, on the reverse strand, counting down.
ACCCACACCAACATCCGTGTTGCTTGGGGTACTCAATTAAAAATGAAGAGTAATGTAACAGAGTCATCAAACACTTCTTCAAAATAATTATCTGTATAATTATAACTGCTTTGTTTTGTACCTTGTTGGTAATTTAAGGACTCTGAAGGGCTCTCAGAAGCAGAACGGGACCTCAAGAATTTGAAAGATCAACTGTGTGAGGATTTTCCTGTTGGTCCCTTGATAAAGAAGTGTTGTACTCTAGATCAGGTAGAACTTGCTGGAGGTTTCATTACTTAATTCTTTGATATGTGACTTATACATATGAATAATTTAAGACTTTTAAGTTGGTAATGGCTGTTTGATGTCTGAATAGGGAAAAGCTGTCGTTACATTTCTTGATTCAGTTTTGGATAAGACACTTCGAAGTACAGTTGCATTACTTGCTGCTCGTGGCCGTGGGAAATCTGCTGCACTTGGCTTGGCAATTGCTGGAGCTATTGCTGCTGGGTACTCTATTTGCTCTGTGCATTGAGATATTATTTATTTTTATTTATATAATGCTTATTTCTTACTAAAACTTACTTTACATCATTGACCATTGCTAGATTCTGACTGGAAAAGTTTATCTTTACAGGTACTCTAATATTTATGTAACTGCTCCTAGCCCAGAGAACTTAAAAACTTTATTTCAATTTGTTTGCAAAGGTTTTGATGCACTTGAATATAAGGTAAATTCTCAGACCTGTAATGTTATATCAGAATTGTAATTTTTATGTTGTCTGTAGTACCAGCATTTCATTTCTGTGAAGATGGCGTTATATAGATTGTTCTAGATGAACCTCTATATTCAAGTTTCATGTCTTTATATATGATGTGGTGATATTTAAACTTGTGGTTTATTAGACATTTTAAACCAATCTGATTATGTCAATCCAGCAAATCATGATTGCATATATTGTTTTAGATTTATGTCAAATGTCATCATGTTATGTACTGATTTTCTATATACATGGTGCTAATCTGGTGGACAGATCAATTTTAGGCTGAGTCAAATTCCACGATCTTATGTACTTATTTACAACAAGTAACCACTTTTGTTTTTCTCTGTAGATTTTTGTTAATCCTTTTGTTTCTTTCAGTTACCCAATTACTTGACTGGCCAACATGATTGTTGTGCATTAGTATATTCAGGTGTGCTGATTCATTTAAGCTTATTACTGTTCAGGAGCACATAGATTTTGATGTAGTGAAAAGTGCCAACCCTGAGTTCAAAAAAGCTACTATCAGAATCAATATTTACAAGCAGCATAGGCAAACAATTCAGGTTAGTTCATATTTGTTTTGTGTAAAATGATTGTCTATTTGCATTGCTTGAGTTTACATCGGTCTAGTTTCTCAACTTACTATAAAAGTGGCTGATAATCTATTTGCCTTATTCCAAAATTTGTTGTCATGTGATGGAATTTTTTTATAAGCTATGCTCTTTAAGTACTTTAAGTATACCATAATTATTCCACACCATTTTAATGTAGTTTAACTAATTTAGGATTAATGTAGGTTATGGTATTGAGATTTACACTATATCTTGCTTTCTCGGTTTTCTCATCCTTTGCCTATGTTATCATGCGTGATTATAATAACGTTGACAATTTTCCAAATGACCAAAAGACACAATGTAATTGATGATACAATAAATTGGGCTGGCAGGCCCCTTTCTTATAGGATTCTTCAATCATTAAATACTTGATTCTCAATGGCCCAAGTTTGAAACTGAGCATTTATTTTTAGTCTTTAGATTGTTGATTCCTTGCTCAGCACCAACATGTTTCTCTCACATGTCTGCAGTATATACAACCAAATGAGCATGAAAAGCTTTCCCAAGTTGAGTTGTTGGTTATTGATGAGGCAGCAGCTATCCCACTGCCTATAGTGAAGTCGCTGCTTGGTCCATATTTGGTCTTTATTTCATCTACCGTGAATGGGTACAAGCTGGCTTTCTAGTCATGCTTTTAGTGTTTTGTTTAATACATGTGATTATTACTGAAGTTATCAATGCTGGAGTTTTAATTTCCTCCCCCATTATCTTTGAAAGCTATGAGGGTACTGGTCGATCTTTGTCCCTTAAACTTCTGCAGCAATTGGAAGAAAAAAGTCAGATGTCTGCTAAGAGTTTGGAGAGTTCCCTTTCGGGTATGCTCCCTGGATTTCGTACTTACTTTCTTCCTTTTCTTTTTCTTCCTTTTTGTTTTAGGTGTTTGGATGTGTCCGTTTTCTTTTCACTATCTGTGTAGCTATGTTGTAATCTTTCATTCATCTTTGGCTATAGGCCGTCTCTTCAAAAAAATAGAATTGAACGAGTCTATACGATATGCTGCTGGGGATCCTATTGAATCATGGCTTCATGGTTTACTTTGCCTTGATGCTACAAACTCCGTTCCTAAACTTAGTGGGTAAGACATTGTTAGAAACATTTTGACAAAAACCCATTTTTGGTAGCTCATTGGAAACTTTTCCATTTTGGCTGCTAGGTTACCTCCACCCAGCGATTGCGATCTTTACTATGTTAATCGTGATACACTTTTTTCCTATCACAAAGATAGTGAGTTGTTCTTGCAGGTAATATAGACTCATCTTATGCACTCCATTGTTTTGTTAAACTTTCCTTATAACTATTTGTTGCTTACATATTGTAATCTTTATAGCGGATGATGGCTTTATATGTTGCTTCTCACTACAAAAACTCTCCAAATGATTTACAACTAATGGCTGATGCTCCAGCCCACCACTTGTTTGTATTACTTGGTATGTGTACTTTCATATTTGTCAGACTTGTTTTGCTTGCAACAACTGATCTAACATTTAGTTTGGGATATGCAGGTCCTGTTGATGAGTCCAAAAATAAACTTCCAGATATTTTATGCGTCATTCAGGTTCACATCGACATTTCTCATGTAGCACATTTACGATAAACAAGCCCTTAGATTTTTGAAGCAGTGCCTTTTGTATTCCATCACTAAATTAACATTTAGGCATGATACAACACTTAAGCTAGTGAAAACTGTTTTCTAAATTGGTTTGTCAAATTAAAGTGGATGTTTGGTGGAGCTTTTGATCACCTGAATTGAGAAGTGTCTAGTGAAAGAACTCTCCTAGAAGTGATAGACAATGGTTGCTAAACTTTTAAAAAACTTGAACTATTGTCATTAATGACCAAACTATGAGGCTGATGCTTTACTGTGATCATTGCTAGGTTTGTCTTGAGGGAAAAATTTCTCGTAATTCTGCCATGAGAAGCTTAAGTGAGGGTCATCAACCTGCTGGCGACCAAATACCTTGGAAGTTTTGTGAGCAGTTCCAGGACACTGATTTCCCAAGTCTTTCAGGTGCTCGGATTGTACGAATTGCCACCCATCCAAGTTCAATGAAGGTTGCTATCATTTTTATGCATTGAGCCTATTTTTGTAATTTTAATCAAATAAAGCTATTTACGATTTTTTTTATTGCTGCAGCTTGGATATGGTTCACAAGCTGTAGAACTCTTGACAAGGTATGCATTTTTCTTCACACTCACCGTAACGTTAGATCACTCTATATTCCTTTGGATATGTGAGGTGTTGATAAATTTTGATTCTCTTTCTCTGGACTTTGGGATACTAACATTAAAACCCTGCTCATGTTGCAAACCCAACTTTCATTATGTGTTTTCCCATATAAAACATTACTTAGGCTCTACGTCATAGAAAAATTCACTGTGATATATTTTTCCTGAGATGTAGTTTGGTTTCTAAGTTCTAACATGTAATACTTATTTATGCTTCCCACAGTATTTAGAGAGCATTGTTTTTTAATCGACTCAGGTACTATGAAGGACAATTTACTCCCATTTCTGAATTGGATTCTGAAGGCATTGAATATAATCCACCTGTTGATAAAAAAATTCTCTTTCTCTGGACTATGGGCTACTAATGTTAAAACGTTGCTCGTGTTGCAAACCCAACTTTCGTTATGTGTTTTCCCATATAAAACATTACTTAGGCTCTGCATCATAGAAAAATTCACTGTGATATATTTTGCCTGAGATGTATTTTGGTTTGTTCTAACATGTAATATTTATTTATGCTTCCCATAATATTTAGAGAGCATTGTTTTTTAATCGACTCAGGTACTATGAAGGACAATTTACTCCTATTTCTGAATTGGATTCCGAAGGCATTGAATATAATCCACCTGTTAGGGTCACAGAAGCTGCTCAAAAGGTTTACCTTGAACATTAGCCTCAATTTTTTATCTGTTTTGAAGTACTCTCACTCACTTTATTGTGCTGCAATCACAACTCGTTTTAATTGTTGCAGATTGCAAGATATTTTTAAATAATTCATGCTTTTTAATGATGAATGCTGTTATGTTGTTCATTCTATGCGTTAGACTTGGAACTTCTTTGCTTAATCTTCATAAATTTCCTTTAATCTTCAATGCAACATGTGAAATCAAACCCTTTTATTTAAAGCTCTAATTTGTAGTCTAACATTATCCCTTTCTTAAATTTGCATTAAATTGAGCCTTTTTATTGTAAAGATAACATTCACAGTTGATGTGGTTTGTGTTTTTGTCACTAGCGACTGGACACTGATATTCCACTTGCAGGTTTCATTGCTAGAAGAAAATGTAAATCCTAAAACAAATCTTCCTCCTTTGCTTGTTCATCTTCGTGAGAGGCGACCAGAAAAGCTTCACTATATTGGTGTCTCCTTTGGGCTTACCTTGGACTTGTTTCGCTTTTGGAGGAAACATAAATTTGCTCCATTTTATATCGGCCAAATTCCAGTTAAGAATATCTTGTTTCTGCATATGACTGGCAAAATATCATATTTGTGAATTTAGGTGAAATTGTAATTTGACTTTTCATGCTTTTTAAATTCAGAGTAGTGTAACTGGTGAGCATACATGCATGATCCTGAAACCATTAAACAATGATGAGGTTGAGGCTAACGGAACGGACAAAGGCTTTTTTGAACCTTTTTACCAAGGTTTCTCCATTGTTAAGAGACCAACTACTTTTTCTTCTTTCAGATATGTTTTGTAACCTTCGTTTGAAATCTTGATAGCCTTTTGACTTTCTCAGATTTTAGGCAAAGATTTACGAGACTATTGGGTCTTAGTTTCCGTTCTATGGAGTACAAGCTTGCTATGAGGTTAGTATTGAAAAATATTATCTACTCAGACTCATGGTCCTATTATTCAAGATCTTTTTGATCTTACAGCATCTTGGATCCCAAGATCAATTTTATGGAGCCAGAATCAAGGATGTCCAGCACTGATGGAATTATGACATCAATTATTAAAATTTTGTCAGCTTATGATATGAAGCGACTGGAAGCTTATACCAACAATCTTGCTGATTTCCATATGGTAAGAGCTATAGATATCAGCAACAGAAGATTTTGTATTGGTTTAAGTATTGGAAATAATAAAGCGTTCAACCACAACATGGAATCTACCTTGGTTCTTATAATCTTTTGCTATACTAAAGTAGGACGAACAATTTGCTATAATGTTCTACTGACTTGGGAAATGAAAACGTTTCTACAAATGAAAATATGAGCTTTAGGAAAATTATTCAGTAGATAACAAAATGGGTGTCATATGAATATCACAGAAACGTAGATCATGTAAAATTTTGAATGGATTCAGTTTTTGCTTGGACTTGCTAGCCTTGGTTTGACAAATGTACACAATTCCATTCCATGTTAGTAATTTAGTATTCACATGCTTTAAAGTGTATTTTATCTTACAGATTTTGGATCTAGTTCCGATCCTTGCTCTTCAGTATTTCCAGGAGAAACTTCCAGTTTCATTGTCATATGTCCAGGCTTCTGTTCTGTTATGTACTGGCTTGCAGAACCAAAACATCTCCCACCTTGAGGTTTGTGTTCCTACTAGTTGCTGATATTAAGACTAGTAGATACTTGTAGTAAAGGCTTAGCTCCTTTGATTGTAATATCGACTAAATATCGTTTTAAATTTGACTTGTTCGTGCCTATCACTAATGCTTCTATTTCCAACTATTGGCTATGAACACATTAAACTTCAAGGAATTTAATTCCTTTTCAATTATGTAGAACATGTTCATTTTGATTAATTTTGACTGATGTATTTATTTTACAGGGGCAGATGGGACTGGAAAGGAAGCAAATATTATCACTGTTTATTAAAGTTATGAAAAAGTTCCACAAATATCTTTACTATATTACATCCAAGGAGATTGAATCAGGCTTGCCACGGCCGAGAGAAGTAAGTCTTCGGTTATAAATGGAGTAATGTATGTGTATTAGTAACTTTATTTTGGGGGTGGGGACTGTAATGGTCAAGAAGGCAGATAGATGCCTCGTCACTTGATGTAAGAGCTATGTCTGACTTGCATATAGTATCTTCTCGTGTCATATTTGGGAAAAATGCTTAGTATGGAGAAGTTGCATGGGACCCTCTCACTTTACAAATGAGTCTAAACTATATACAGTATACACACAAAATAGGCCAATGTTATTCTATCCTCCATGGAAATTAAAAATGACAAACTGTTACCCTTCCAACAAATGATGCAAAAATGAAACTAGAAGCTAGTTCTTCTGGTCAATTGCAATTAGTATTTCAAAATTAGAAATCTCTCTCGCGATTCTTTATTGCAGCTACACTTATCTCCTTCAAAAGTATTATAAATAGTGTAATTTTTTATTAGAAGATGGCGAAAAAGAAATGCATTGTAGACTCTCCATAATGGTGGTTATTGTACTCTGAGTAGGTTGGATTTACTATCGTCATTGTCCAAAAAAACTTGTATTCTAGTGTGGTGAACTGGCTGTTGCTCTAAACAATAAGCTTCTTCTGGAGTTTAGATTTTTTAGGCTGTTCTAGGAGAATGAGTAAGTTGAAATATCCAATTAAATCAGTTAGTCTCCTAAAAGAAAAAAAAGGAAAGAAAACAAAAACGAAGAGAAATCAATTTAGTTACCTCTGGGAGAAAGTAGAATGGAAGGTTAATCTTATGATTATCAGATATGAATGTTAATGTTGTAGCTATTGTAATTTATCGATCTCTCTTGCAGGTTGCGATGGAACCACACAATCTCTCCATGGATGACGATCTCAATGATGCTGCTAGACAGGTTGAGGTATGTTTTGTCATTACTTTCTCTTTACAATGCTCTTTTTGTCCTTTAGCTAATATCCTTTAGTAAATACACAAAGGGATGAGTTAACCTGACTCTACATTCAGGTGGGAATGAAATCCAAGATGGACGGAGGGCTGAAGCCCGAGGAGTTCCAACAGTTTGCAATTGAGGACAGGGAAGCGGCTTTGGAGAAAGCTTTGCAAAATGGTGGTGGAAAGATTCCCTCGGGTGGTCATATTAGTGTGAAATCAAGTAGAAGTAATAAAATGGAGAAGCATGGAACACATAAGGAGAGTCACAAGGGTGGGAAGAAGCGAAGTAAAAACGACCACGACCACGGCTTCAAATCGAAGAAAAAGAACAAACCTTAATGAGAGAATACTAAGAGGTAATCACTATAGCCTGTGTGGCTGGGTTGCTAATAGATGTGCACAAATTTTTGACTGAGACTTAATACATCCTGGATGCATTTAGCATTATCCCTCTTTGTTCAGATCTGCAATCAGTTTGGTTGTAATTTCACGTATGGAGGATACCAAAGCCTATAGTCAATAATAATTTTATAAACAAAGGTTGGATTATCTGGTGGCAAACTAGTGAGAATTGTGTAGTGAGTGATTTGAATATTATTTATTTCTGTTTTCTGTTTGTTTCTGACTGGAGAGAGGGTTAATTTAAATGGAGTGAATGCAAGCAATAGGTGTATGTAGGGGTCATTTGTGGCTCACAATTTATGATAAAGGGGAAGAAGTTGCCTTCTTTTTTTATAATTTTTTTTGCCAAAAGAAGGTATGCCATTGATGGAAATGTAATGGAATGGTAGTTTTGCAACTTTCTAATTGTTTGATGATACATTTATAATAAAGAAAAGTCTAGTACAAACCCAATAATTCGGTGTATCGTAACATTTATCTCAAACACCTTTTGTTCCCTTACTTCATATTTGATACTTTTTAAAATAAAGGTGTACTTGGTTGCTTTTAGTGGAAGATGTATAAATAATAATAAGTGGAAAAAAAATACCCTTTCATTTTTAATAAACTATTGCTTATTCATTATTTAGTTGTTTATACAATAACATTTATTTACAAAACATCTTTTATTCCCTTGATTCATATTGGTAATTTTTAGAATAAAAGTGTACTGGTTGCCTTAAGTGTGAGATTTATAAGACAATTAAAAAGGAAAAAAAAGTTCACTCACACCATAATTCTTATTGGTTGATCATATGAAAGTGTCTTTTACATTATTGTTTTTACGAGCGCAACAATTATGAGGTTTTCACAAAAACAAAAGCCCGTTTTGAGTGCCTGAGAAAATAGGGAATGAACATGGATGAAAGTAACGCCTAATTATTGATTATACTATAATTGATATTTGAATAGACTTGCATTTTTATGATTGTGATTGTGATTTATTATTCACTAAATTCATTTATCCAATCATACTGTTCATTCAAATTTCATGTTTTTGGTCTATAAAATGTCATGCAAGTACTTTTGGAGGATAAACATTGAACATGGAGGAGGGTATTTTATATTTTGATTAAATGGCATAATATTTATGGAGGGTATTTTAGGCTTTTTCTTTCAAAAGCCAATCTGATTCTTTTATAGTAGAATATATAGATATAGATATAAATGAATGTATTCATTTACATAATTGTACAAAAATATACCATTATTGGTGGTGTTGGCCACCACAACTTTCAATGACATCATCGGAATTACGACATCAACACAGGACCACCGCAGCTGATCACCATACCATCGTTGGCCACTAGACCTCTACTGTCGATAACAGGACCACTGTTGTTGTTCACAAGACTATTTCTGCCTGCCATTGGACCTATGTCGCATGGTCATAGGACATCTGCTGCGTGGCCACTAGACTTTAGCCTGCGACCACTGCCGCTAACCACCATCACTCATCAAACCTTGGAGAATGACAAGGGTAAAAAAGTAACTTCAAATTCAAAACTACAATTTTTGATACAAATACTATTTTAGGATCAAAATGCATCGATACTTAAAAGTTCCCTAGTTTAAGGCCTAAAATTCTGCACCAGTATATTGTTAAGTTGACATAGGAATATGCTATGTAAAACGCTATTTAAATGGAAGTTTGCTCACACCATTAGGAGAGGCAATGCAGATTGGAAGTTTTGAATCGAATGTGAGAATTAGGGAGTCTCACCAATCAACTTAACCTAGGTGCAAATGAAAGGTTAAAACGTTCCCTCTCAAAGGCCATTGCATAGAGGGTGCACTATTTATATTTTAGTTTAGTTTTTTTAATTTATTTTTGAAAAAAAAGAAGAAGGGATTCGATTTTACTCATGATTTTATTTTTTTTAAATATAGACTTGAGTGACATTTAACTTAAAGGGCATTAATGTCCCAAAACCTGTCCTTAAATGTTCCTTAGCGAATATTTCATTCAAACTAGGTGCGACAATTTGACGTGATACGTCATTAGTATACAACATGGTATGACCACTAACATAATTATGACACAAACAAAAGACAATTGAATTAAAATTGTTTATAAAATTAAATTTCTTATATTATTATTCCTTATTATAATAAATTTATTTGATACAAAATTATCTAAATCGTTTATTTTTATCAAATAACAGACAAATACAAACAAAACAGAACACAAACCCAACACACAACATCTAGAGCTTCTAGAGTGTACACCATCTACTATAGTTGGGAAGACATGATTAAAAGTTTTAATGTGATAAGGGTATTTATTATTTACATAGTATCCACCAGGCTTTGCGGCTTTACTTACAATTCATGCCAAGGATTGAGCAGATAAGACGTGTTCAGTCTCATTGGATGTGACGAGAGTTCATTATAGATGCCAATTTGCTGCTGGATAATACACTCGAATAATCTCTTCCCCAATGAATTGGCCATTTATCAAAATGGTAATTATACACAAATGGACCAAGCCTTAGATTAACAAAGAGGCTGCTTCTATGATTTTTCCGGTCTCTGGCTTTCACCTATATCGGTTGATTTTCTGTAAGATGCTAGATAACTTGTGGTCATAAAAAAATAGTACACAGGTTATAATTTTGTCCTGTCTAAAAATACAAGGAAAAACATCTCTCATTTATAGAGAACTAAATTTTCTAATCCTCGGGTAAAAAAGAATGCTTGTGTTCTATCAAAAAAGAACATGTTTAAAATTTCGCAACTCTTTTTTCCATTGTAAGAGCAGCCCTAAAATAATGACTTCAGATAAATCTGCACTCTTAACTCTAGGGCGATATATGCAATAAAATTAAAGCAGCTAGGAAAATGGACTTCCAGTCATCACCTGGAAAATTAAAACAATAACAAACAAGTTTAAAAAATAAAAATGAAAATCAATTTATCTCATTAACGAACATGGTGTTCACGCATTAATTATAACCGTGTCTTATTACAGGAAAGGTTTTCCACACTCTAAATGGTCATTCACTGTGTTCCACCAGGACTTTCTTTTTTACCCACAAAATAAATCATGAAATGAGGAAACTAAGAATTTAGAGAAAGTTTCTCATGTCCAAAGACTTCACATCAACCATTTGCTCATCCTTGAACTCCTCCCTGAAATTTATTCAGAAGAAAATGAATCATTTTCGGAGCAGGAAAATACGTTGATCACTTGGCCAATCAAATGCAACCTAATTTCAGCAATAAATCATAGGGAAGCAAATAAAGTGTCCTTATCATCAATAAGATCAGGGGACACCCTCTACAATACTAAACAGATTAGATAAACAGGGGCAGAGGAAAAGGACTGACATGTAAAAATAGAATTAAATTTTGAAAATTTTGGAAGGATATAGCCATGCTTGGAAGCAAAGCACAACTACGGGAACATCCAAAACAAAGAAGCTTTTCATGCTAATAATATTCTGGATCCCATTAACTCTAAGAAAGTGTAATATTACTATACCAATCTAAGCATACAATGACTTTCAACCCACAAGTTTCAGAAAGTACCTCTTCTTTTGGGTTTCCATCGCCTCGAGAGCATCCTTCTTTATCTCTTCCAACTGCGCTTTGGCAATTTTTTGTTCTAACTGCTCTTCATACTTCGGAAGATCTTCCCTTCGGATCCCAAGCCTGATAAGTGAATACTAGAATATATTAGAACGTCTGCATGCCTTAAATGGGAAGGTAAAACTGCAGAGCAAGCAGATTGAAAGGAAGGTGATGGGTTGAATTAGAGATAGCTCAACATTACAACAGATGAAATGAAATCTTACTTGTTTATGAAATCATTAGTAAAAAAAAAAAGGAATCAGGGTTTTGCTTGGACACCTAATCATTTGGAGAGTTAAATATTAGCGATTTGACTAATTAAAACTTGAATTTCTTGTTTCACTAGAAGGATAATGGAAGTTTTATAAAAGGGCTATTCTCATTCTAAATTGTATGCATTGATTATTAACAAATATTATTGTGTATCGGATGAAATTTTTTTCTTAACATTTCTCTTGCATTATAACCATCCCCAGTTAGGTTGACAATTTCAGTATATTGGTTCCCCAAGACAACTTCTACAGCAATATTAAACAGAAAGTTAATTTGTAACAAAACAACTTGTTAACTATTTAACCCTACTACATCATGTTGTTAGCATGATTGCAAGAAAAGCAAAACTTCAAACTAAGAATCTAAGATTCAGACATAAGCATATCATTAACCATAACCAAAACAAAAGCCTAGTTGTGCCAACCTAGGTGGAAAGATCAAAGTTCGTTAAAATCAATGACCTGCTCACAGCTAGAATAACAGATAGAACACAGGCTGCTTTTATTACACTTACTTCTGGTTTATCTTATCAAACTCTGCCATAAGAAGACCCATTCCTTTCTTGTCATTCCTCATAAGAGGTTTCTTCAGTTCTTTTTCAACTTTCTCCAGTGCATCCACCATCATTGCCTCTGCACCAAATTCGTCAGTGAGACCCCTCCTGCAAAAGGGGGAAAGGAGAAAGGAAAAAAAGAAGAAGAAGATAAAATGAATATATAGAAGAAACTAATAAAAATCCACACCAAATCAATCACATTCAACATAAGAGATGTCACAAGTTGAGCGAGCTAGTAGAGATTACTTGATCCTTATTTCCTTCATTGTCAAGAGATATGTTCTAGCGTCTGGGATATCCTTTGTCCTCGTTTCAATGGTATTTTTGATGCGCTGGGATTCTGAGAACAAATCTGCCCTATCGGAGGTACAATTCGGCATAGGTAAATGTAGCTTCAAATTTCTCTATAACTTTGTAATATACAGTAACATGCAGCAGAATAAAGAAAAATAGAGCATAACTAACAACTTAAACATAACAGTACATTCATAAATATAATAACAGACTGGAGGCTGGTATGGCAAATTTTCTTCTCTCATATTTTTTTCCCCTTTTTTATTGCTTTTTTAAATACATTTTCTTCAAGTGGCCACAACTTCCGGATTTAGAAAGATATAGCACTGCGGTGATTTTGGTGGTATAGCATTAATAATTCTGTTTCATGAACCCAAAGGGCATAAAAAAGACATGATATGGCATTCCATCAAATGCAATAGTTGGGTAACCCTGTGAATCTTATTTATATAACACACCAAAATGGCTAACCTTTTTGCACGCTATGCTTGATTACATGAATAAATAACTAGGTCATAAAGTAGAAATATAAAATAGGATTATATGGAAGCAAATGTTAAGGAATCGAAATAGGTTGAGAAGAGAACCAAAAAAAATCAAAGAAAGATATTCTTATTCACATTCATTTATAACAATACTGAGATATTACATATTTATAGAGACAATGAGGACTAAAAACCCTAATCCTAAATACGTGTCATGAACTAATAATAAAACATAATATTCAATATTCAAACTCTAATATGGAAATTAAATAGTAATTCTTAATATTCTAACTGATAATAAAAAGACAGTTTTCAGAAACAATCTGGTTACTCAGAAACAGTTTTCAGAAAAAAGTAACAAGAACATTAAAAATAACAAAGAAAAAATTATTTACTTACAAAATTCTCAGATGAATATACCAAAATGCTTGAATTGACATAAATTTGAACATATGAACAGTTCACAATACAAAACTTAATAAATCACATTATAGAGAAAAATGACTGCAAGAATCCAAGAGGGATGGAAGAAGCTTACTTCTCCCTCACTGTTTTCATGACTTCAGCATATTGAGAAACTGCAGCTGGATCATCTGGATCAATTGTGATCTTTTCTTTCCGAAGTATTCCCATGGCTGTCTCAAATTTATTCTTAACCTCCAGAAATATGTTCTTCAACATCTCTTTTCCACTCAAATGCAAAATTTAATTGTCAGTAAATGAAAAGCATAGAGACAAAGCAACAAGCAATAGTTACATTAAACACTAAATTTTTCCATACTGCTAATGCAATGAGAATTGTCAATGTTTAAATTAGATCAAATAATGAAAAAATAGTAGCCACAAAAGCCTAAACATCCTTGATGAATAGGTAATATCTATTAACCCCAAAATTAATTTATCTGCTCATTCTTTTAAGTTGGAGTAAAGCAACATTTCCTCGCATGGATATCTATTGATGATACAAGAAAGTTTGACATGAAAAAAAATCAATTTTTCAATGTTGGAGTAATGCAAGGATGCAGAATGAAATAAAATACAAACATGCACAAGGCATAAGATTCCATCTTTGCCATGTAATTCGACAGGGGTAACAATATCTTGGTCTCTCTAAAGAGAGACTATAATTGGTAAGGAGTTAACAAAGGAATAACAGAACAAGAAAATCTAGTCTTGAACTCACCATCTCCCTTCAGGGCTGGACGAGAAGCTTCTTTGGCAAAGAAGCGGACTGGAATAACATGTTCCTGCTGTAGAATGAATCGGTTGCCACACAACTGTAACATTTCAAGCAGATTCAAAATGAACAGCCATGGATGAAAAGGGTGAGAAAAGAAGAAAAACAAAATAAAATAGACGTGGTAGGAATTTAGATACAAAAGTAAACAAATACATACCTACTGTATGAGATAAACATACAAATAACTCATTACTTGTAATTAGTTCTACACAATAGGATAATGTATCCACAATTCCTTGACAATAAAGAGAGGCAGCTGTGGGGCACATAAACGACCTACAAGATTTTTAGTATTACTAAAGGACGGGCCTATCCTAAATTTTTCCATATTTTTGAAAGTTAAAACAAGAGTGGCATTAACTCACTTTCTTAGCTTCCGAATCCTCTACACATCTGGAATTTGGAAGCTCAATGAATTAGGTAGGTTCTTATACTCTTGTAAATTTACACAAGATTGCTTCACCCGATTTGTAAAAAATTATATGGAAACTAATCAAACGCTGGTCCAAATTCTAAAAAGTAGTGGTGGTAGTTGGTTTTTTTTTTTTTTTTGGGGGGGGAGGGGTTCTTCTTTAGTTTCATTTGCGTGCATTGTCTAAGCAGCTAAATTCAATCTCCGATTCAGAACTCCTGGTTCCCATTTCAAATAATTTTTGGCAATCATCTTTATAAACTCAACACTAACCCCAAAGCAAATCCATCATCGGTTCGGACAATCAAAAAAATTTATTTGTAATCGGCTAATTAATCTGTATCTACCAAAACTATGTCTTTGAAGACCAAGAAATCGACCAGGTATTAAAAAATCATGATTCGTAAATCGCAAACAGAATTAACCTTAGATCTCACCTTTTAAGATCATGCAGCAACATCTAGCTAGAAATAAAAGAATACTTGAGTTACCAGAATCCGCAATGAACAAGTTCAAAAAGAAAATTGAAATGGAGTAGCCGAAGCTATCGTGAATAGTAGGGGATGAGTGAATTGACTGACCTGTCTGTATTTGGATAGATGACGGGATGAGAACGCCATTGTGGGATATCACTTTTTGTCGCGTCGTCTTCTTCTTAGTTTGGGGAAATTAGGGTTTGAGGATCTGAAAGGATATTAATGGTATTTTATCAAAGGTACGAATACTCAGGCGCCTATCAATCTGGTCTCCTCCTTGGAGCGGAGCGACCTGCGAGTGACGAGCACTGATACTGGGATGATTCTCGGGTATTCTCTCTTGAGGTAAAAAGTAGGCTCATTATAAAATATAACAAAAATTTATAAACCTTAAGATTATTAATTAAGAATAATAAAATGAAGAATACGTATCCAATTAAAATAATAAAACAATTATATTTATATTAAACATAAAAAATGAAAAAAAAATAATTTTTAATTATTTAATCATTATTTTATATTTATAATAATTATTTTTCTCATATAATAATTTTTTCTAAGTAAATTTTTTAAAAAATTATTATAGCGATCATAACTTTTACAAATTATTATTTATTATTATTAAATATAAATTTAATAATAATGATAACTAATAAATTCATATAATATTAAGTATAATATTAAATAATAATAGATTATTAATGATTAAATGAATAATATTATATTAAATAAAAATATCAAAAATAAATTTATTTAGTATAAAAATTATAAATATTAATAAAATATGTATAGCTTATTAGAACTAGTATAAACAAATTGACTATAAAAAAAATTAATTTTTAAAATAAAAATTTATTAAAAAAATATAATTTATTTATATAAATAAATTAATCTTGATATTATAAAAATTATTAAAAATTTACAAATAAATAATATCATTAAAACTTATAATAAATAAAATAAAATCTTAATAATATTAAATAAATTTAATTTAAAAAATATTTAATATTTAACGAATCTAAATAGTCATAATTTAATTTTAACGATATTCAATATAAAATAATATAAATAATAAAAATATATGATTTGATCACAAAAATTATTATGATATAAATTTTAAAATTAAATTTTTTTCTTATTATTTAATTTATTGACTTTTGAATATAAAAAAATTACAATTTAAAATGTTAGAAAAGAAAAATTTATATTTTTTTAGAAAAAGAAAAAAGATTTTAAATTTTTATCCTTTTATCGGAACCAATATTGCCCGAGTTATCATGATTGGGCATATTCTTTTAGAAACCACCTAAACAATTAAATTTGATTAAATTAAAATTACATTTCTTAATATAGATAATAAAATTAAAAAATACATATTTGATAAAATCTGAATCAACCTACTTTAATTATAAACAAATTTTATTATATTATATTTATAATATAATACATATTTATTATTTTATATAAATATTAATTTTTAAACATGCACGTACAAAATAAACATTTTTTTTCTTTTTTAGGTGAGAAATATAAATATATTTCAACAAAAAAAATTATAATATACATTTTAAAGTTAACTAAGTAATTTTAATTTTAACAAAGTTTAACATTTTTAAATAATAACTTATATAAAAAAATGAAAAATAGTAGTCTAAATAGGTTAGCTTTAATAAATTGTACTTTAATATTATACTTATTAGGTGAGTAACATAATTTTAAAATAAATAGTATGAGTTTATGATTTTTAGAAAACTAGAGACAACACAAATATATTATATTTACAAAATAGATATTTACAAACTCTTTTCTAAATATAGTAGACTTATGTTTCCTCATCAAATAGATATAAGTTCAAAATACACTTTCGAAAAAGGTAATTGATTTAAAAGATATATTATGTTAATAATTTTTTTTAATTCTATATATTTTGTAAATAAATTTTTGATAAAAAAATTATAGGTCAAAAATTGCAAAATCAATTATCTTTGAACAAATATTGTAAGTTGGTTTGAAAGATTTTATGTTTTTTGAAACCACAAAATCACAAAATAATATTAGATCGTAAAATAAGTCGATAATCAATTCAAAATTATTGCGATCTTTCATAATTATTGGTACCAATTTAATGAAAAAGTATTAATTGATGTTGGAATAGTTAATTATATTTTATGATCACAACACATAAATAATTTGTAAAAATACTCAAAAATTTAACTTGATTTTAATTATGTTCAAAACATATATATAATAATAAAAACATGTCAACTTTAGACATAATTGTATTATTATTTATACATTGTGAGTATTATTATAATTTAAAAAATGTACATAATTTGACATGTTTTTATTATTGTTCATATGTTATTGATATAATTGTTACAAATAGAATATTTTAAATATTTTAAAAATTATCTACGCAGCATACACATAAAAGTAATTAATCTTTTTGAAATAATATTTATATATTGACAAATATAAATAACAATCTAAAGAAAAATGTTAAGATAATACAAATTTATAGATCAAACACATTATGATATTATGATGTTACATAATTTCTTAGAAAAATAAGTTATTTTTTCATTTTTAATATAATTGTAACCTATTATTATATAAAATAAGTGTGTAAAAACTAATATAAATTTATTTATTTTTAATATTTTTTATAATTTAAAATATAAATTCTTTAAAAAAATACCATTTTTAATCTTTTTATCCTCTCTTTCTGTAACAGTGATATGCTGTTAATCTTCCAAAAATATTAAAATGAAAAGTCATCGTCATTTACAATTAATATAACGTATTACTATATATATTAAAGGAATAAATGTATGGGGTAAATTTTATTGTTTAATCTTTTAAATTAAAAAAAATATTTATTAATCTTTACTTATAAAGAGTATTTATTATTTATTTTATTTATGAAAAAAGATCCATATAAAGATTTTCAATAATATTGGTAAATTTTTTATTGATAAATTTTTTTAAATTTAAGATATTTTTGAATAATAAAATGATGAAAGATACTCTTGATCTTTTATAAAATAATTTTAAAATTATTAAATATTTTTTATATAAATAAATGTGTACTTAACTATATCAAATGATGGGTATATTATCATATATAAAATTGACAGTACGATATTATAAATTAATTATGATGCGATTTACTAATATAAGCGAAATAAATTGTGGAACATGTATACAGATTTATATAAGGTAATTTTCGATCCAAAATAAGTCATATGCATCCCAATTTTACACGAGAAAAGAAAAGTTTTCTGATCCTCCAACTAAAACCACACTTTTTTTTCGTTTCTTTTTGGTTTTGTTTTTCAATTTCATATGTATGACCTTCAGATCTAGTTTGTTGTTCGATACTATAATCTACTGCGAATGCGGAGCCATACCCGTTTCCCAATTTTTGTGACACAGTTATTGATTTCGTGACCAAGTTCTTGAGTTTTTCCTTTATACAAGAAAGGCCCAGTTCCACATTTATTGTGGATTAGTCGGTGGGCATTGGATTTTATTTTTTCAGCGCCAATCAAGTCTCTGGTGGTTCGGCTACTGGAAAATGCTTAGAAAATGGTTTTATATATTCTGCTTGGATCTTGTTTTAATTCCAATGTGACATGGATTTTAGACTGAGTTCGGGGCTGCCCACTTTGAGGAATTGGTTTTTCTCTTGGAGATTAAGCTTATTTGATGGGACTTGATTTGTTGTATATGCGTGAGAAGAAGTATTTGAATCAAACAGTTTGATGTTCGTTATTGGATCTTTTTCGTATTGGAGGTGATTGTGGTATAAAAAGTTCGGAGGAGAAAAAAATATGTTCTGGAGGGACCGAGATAGAGAGACCAAAGAGCAAAATAGCTGTTCGCCATGTGGGCAGGTTCGAGTGCTTGTTGTTGGTGATTCAGGTAGCAAGTTCTGGCTATAACACCTTGTTTTGGTTCTTTGTTTCTTCTTCTTTTAATTGCTGTGATATTTCTTCAATGTTATTTTGGACTGGCTATAACGTCAGTTTTGTGCTGTAAACTTGTACATTTCTTTTCCATATCATGTGTTTAATGATTTTCAATTATATGAATTTCATGCTTATGAACTTATGGGGAGGAAAATTAAATTATGCTTGAACTTTACTAGACGAGTTAGTGTGAGTATGGAGCCACATGACTAAATATATCCGTTGGTTTAATTTTGATTGAGAGAGTATTGGGTTAAGTAGTTTTACCTATGGTAGACTTGACAAGCTTTAGGTTGACAAAAATATTTGTGCAACCCGTGAAGCTGTTTTCAACATGTCATATACCATTCTAAAAATTTACGCAAAAGCTCTGTTATACATAAGGTGGATTAGTTAAATCCAATTTAGGCTTCTGAAGAACGAAATAGTATAGGACTTTGCATTAGACATTGATTTCTGTACTTTGTGTGTGCGCATCATTATGTATTAAAACCGGAAATGTAATGTTTGTTGGAGAAATCTTCGTTCGTTTGACCTTGTATGTGCCCTCAAAATCTGAAATTCAATTTGAATGGATCAAGTATATCTTCCATATTTAGCAACAATAATTGAATGAGTAAATTAAGTTTTGAGTTAGAGATTCTGCTTCAGTGTTTAAACGGTTGGAAATCTTAGTTTGGTGAGCTGTGATGATAGCTTCCTAACATAAGTTAAAAGATGTACAGTTTCTGGCATAGAAGAACCTTTCTTAATCATACGATAGTTTAAGTATGAGCTCCTTCTTCTGTGTCAGGAGTGTGGTATGTGAAGCTATAGTTTAGTTCCACTGGCATGAAAGGTTATTTGATATGATGATAAAAGCTTAACTCCTAAATGTAAAGATGCGGAAATAGACATTTGTTTACATGACTTGTATGCTCCTATATATAAATTTAAAAGGCTTATCTATACATTTGGTCCCTAATCTATTAAAAATATCACAATTTAATCCATAAACTTTCAATTTACGCAATTTAGTCCCTCAAATTTTCAGATTACATAAAAAACATCAAATTAGTAATTCACAATTTAGTCCCAATCAAATAGTCTAGTCATATTTTGTCTTCTTAACCTTTGTGTCTGGTAATTTTAGTTGTAGTGACACTTCACAGTGATATCTTAATATTTTGGCAGGTGTTGGGAAAACTTCTCTAGTACATTTGATTGTAAAAGGCTCTTCCATTGCTCGTCCTGCTCAGACAATTGGGTGTACAGTTGGAGTTAAGGTAAAATTTGCTGCAATTTTGAGTCAGAGATGATATGTAAAACCATTAATTGATTTAAATAATTCTCATTGGTTTTGCTGTTTCTTCAATTCAGCACACTACATATGGGAGTCCTAGTAGCTCTTCAAGTAGCATTAAAAGTGACAGTGAGAGAGATTTCTTTATTGAGCTGTGGGATGTGTCAGGCCATGAAAGATACAAAAAATTTCGATCTCTTTTCTATTCACAAATTAACGGTGAGTAACTTTCTATCTATTTTTCTTTCTGTCAGCATTCTATTTCTTGATAAACAGTCATGTATTAATGTAATTTATGGGTAGCATGATACTTTGGTCACTTTCATAAATTAGACACATTAGTCACCCTTTTTAAAATTGATGCAGTTCAGTCACCTTATTATTACATTTATGGATAAATTAGTCATTTCTTTCCAATTTTGGTTTTTGGATTTTTTTTGGGAAAAAACTTGAACATGATCGAATGAACGTTACTAGTAGGGGTTTGGTAGATGTTTGAATAGAAAAATGTCTTAAAAAGTGAGTGAAATTACCAGATTAGCCTAAAATGACTGAGATTTCTTCAAATGTAATATTAAGGTGACTAAAGTGCACTAATTTAAAATAAGGTGACCAATGTGTCCAATTTGCGAAAATCAAGGGATCAAAGTGCACTTTCTTAAATTAATAATGAATCATGCATTAGATAGATGAATGGTTCAAGTAGATCTTTCCTTAGGAAACCAAAGGCCATATTCAAATATGTGAGGGCATGGGAAACCATAAACATCTACATTTTCTTGGTGCAATTTTTGATAAGTATGATGTTGATTGGTTCTAGAATTAGGAGTAAAATCGTTTTTTAACCATAAGTTGCCTGATGCTTTATTCTCAAGGACCTGCATTCAATTTGAAGTTTTAGTTGATACTAAAGTTTGTTACCTTAGTAATACCACGATTTTATTTTGGTACCCTTTTTTACCCATATTTTGAGGTGATATCTTAGTAGCACTTTCATTTAAAAAAAGGTACAAATTTGGTACAATTTATAATTTAATTAGAGATTTTTCACATGTACAGTAATACACTTGTAATATTCACAAGACATTTTTGTATACTCAATTAATTAATTATCTAAAAATACCTTTTAGATATCATTTAACTAATTGGTCATCTGAAAATCCCTTCTGAATATCGCACATGTATTACTACACATGTAAAAATCCTCAATTAAATAACAAATTGCACAAAATTAGTACCTTTTTTTAAATGGGAGTACCACTGTGGTACCAACTCTAAAATATAGGTGTAAAAAGGTACTAAAAGTAGAATAATGGTACTACTAAGGTAGTGAACCCTAATATTAAGCTATATTTTTTTCCTCAAGAACATTCAGTGCTCTCATATTGTATCTGTATCTAAATGAGAAGGCATTCCTTTTTGTTTAAATATAAGCTATAGTTAAAAATCATCAAAAGAAACAATTATCTCTAGTTGATTACCTATGTTGTAACATATTGGTCGCTTTGTCAATTGAAATTTTATGCTTTTTCATTATTTTTCTTGTTTATCTTTGGAACCTCAACATCTGCTTCTATTTAAGACTTTTACTTACAATTGCTTTGCATAGGTGTTATTTTTGTTCATGATCTCGCTCAAAGGAGGACCAAAACTAGCTTGCAGAAGTGGGTGGCTGAGATCGCTGCAACTGGTACATTTTCTGCTCCTCTAGGAACCGGAGGTCCTGGTGGCCTTCCTGTTCCATATATTGTTATTGGTAACAAAGCTGATATTGCTGCAAAAGAGGGTATTAGAGGAAGTAGTGGCAATCTTGTTGATGTAGCTCGCCATTGGGTTGAAAAGCAGGGTCTTCTTCCATCCAGTGAGGAGCTTCCACTAACTGAGAGTTTTCCTGGCTCCGGAGGCCTTCTGGCAGTATGAAACAAAACTTTTATGTAGTTATTACTAGTTCAAAAATGTGAAGGAAAATGAACCATGTGATGTGACAAAATTCATGACATTTAAATTAGTATGACTTGAAAGTGGCAGTTCTTTAGATTTAGTCAATGACATATGTCCATATGTCCAATGGCCATGGAAAGGGCATATCCTAATCATTCTTAGCCAATAAATGGAAATCTATGTATTTTACATATTTTAACCTCTACGCTCTATTGTTTTCTGTCAAATCATTAGATTTTCAAGCTTGCATGAATTTTTGTTATTTTTTGCTATTTATCTATTATGTTTTTCTTTTAATATAAATAATTCTTTGAATTTTTCTTCCCCAAACATTTTCAGTTACTGTTTTTCTCGAAGTGTCCATTTTGACCAGCCATTAAAAAAGGAGCACAATTTACTAACTAAATGAGAGTTTCTCTGTCTAGCAGTTCTTCCCTTTCTTCAGGTCTTATAAAATCGATGTGCAGATATTTATTGTTGGAATTTCCCTCATGTGATTGATTTTAATAAGACCAAAAGGGGAAATACATTAGGAAACAAACCAAATGTTTGAACTTTTATACTGCTTAAAAGTTAATAATCTCAATATTTTGTTTGGATTGTCATGTTATAATTACAAAATCCCCGCTTACATTATTGTTATTTAATTTGTCAATTAATGGTCAAAAGGAATTTTCAGTTTTTGGACATTTATATAATGAATTTATTTCATTTACATAAAGGTTTTATGCTTCTTATATATCCAGGCTGCAAAAGAAGCAAGATATGACAAAGAAGCTGTGATGAAATTTTTCCGAATGGTTGGTATTCTTTTTCTCTTCTGTGTTGTTAGCTACTTCATTTCATCTTTATTTGACAAGTTCGAGTAAATCATCTGCATATACTTATAAATTACTAGAGATATAAATATGCATTATATAAATAATTGCACTATTACGTGACCGAATGGTAAATTATTGAACTGATGTCTCATGTCTTTAATTATTTCAGTTAATTGGGAGACGATATTTTTCTGATGATATTCCTTCACCAAACCCATGGTCTATTTCCCCGGTTCAAAGACCTATACAGCGCTTGGATGAAAGTGACGATGATCAATCTTACAACACCATCAGGTGATTTGGAAACTTGTTCCTAATCTCCAAGTGCTGCTATACTTGTGTGGCTTTTGCCCTTTTGCCGGCTTTGAAACGAAATTTATATCACCAGTAGAGTATAAAGTATATGCCTCTGTAAAGATGGTGATTTATTACCTGCATTCTGTCTACATGTTTTTTACTATGACCTATTTTATACTAATTTATCAGTCATGTCCCTCAATTTTATTCTCTTCTTTTGTCTAGTTGGTCCAGTTTTCCCTTTGTATCTATGTTTATCAAATATGATTTATTTGCAGTTTCCGTGGTGATCAATACAAGTATAACACGCTTCCGCCTCTTCCAGCGCAGTGTAATCTGATGCCACCACCGACGCTTTATCCTCAGCAGCCAGTTTCTGTTTCTGAAAACCTTAGCCTGCCAAGATACACACTTAATGGTTCGTCAGAAATCACCAGTGCTGCAAGATCAAAACGATCAGATATTAATGTTTAACTCTCTTTGGCTTTGGTCCTTTTACAACATAGAATGTATTTTTGCATAGAGGAAGTTGTACAAGCTGAACTTTTCTAATAGTGTTTTGGAAAATGATCCACCAATTATTTCATTACTACAGGTTGTCTCGTTGTAAGTGATTCATTTCATTGTTTGGTTGAATGATTACAATGTGAATGATAGTTCAAGCTTGAGACTATGTACATTTCTTTCTTGTTTATGGTTGCTGTTTGCCCATCTGTATGGTAAGTTTCTGCTCATTTTCTCACTCCTGTTTTCTTTCTATTTTTTGAAAGCTGCTGCTTCTATCATTAATTTTACAAACTAAGGACTTCAACACGAGGAAATTTTTTTAACACAACTATTGCATATAAATGTTGGTTATTAAGAAACACAAAAGGCAAATGGGAAAAACAAAAATTGTGTATGAACTGTGAAGTACACCAATGGTGCATCAAATTCTAACCCTAATCTAAACCTAACTAGGCGCAGCTCTTATAATCTGAACTTTGTCAGCACCTGGAAGAGAATGGAGTTCCAAGCTTCTTTTCTTTTCTGCTGAGAAAAAAAGTGTATCTAAGCTTGCTTTGAATTCCAAACGATTATCTTGAGAAGGTGATACAATATTATTCATCCATGGCTAATAAGTTGAATTTGAAGATGAAGATTTGTTAATTTTTCCTTGCATGCTTGTAGTCACTCTGCGTGCCATGTATGCAGTTTTGCTTAGTGTTTGCTACTTGTTTAGTTGTGTTGTTGGTGCCATTATTAGGCCTTTTCATTGCTTGGCTGCTTAAATGTAACTAAATATATATATATATATATATATATATATATATATATATATATATATATATATATATATATATATATATATATATGATAAAACGGAAATGGTTGCGAAATCTAAACTGTATATTATTCATTTAAGGTGATAAATGATGCATAAACATATCAAATAATACATTTTATCATAATATTGAATTCATCACATATATTTGATGTAAAAGTATATAATTGATATTTAAAAACAATAAACAAGAATTAAAAAAACACATGTATATATATAAAAAATTGTGTTGAGAGTTTTCACTATGTTGTTGAAAATATTGCCATTTATAAAGGCTTTTAACTCAATGAAGTTTGGTTCATATATTAGTTCAAATTATTAAAATATAATTATTAAAATAATAATAACAAACACATTAACACACAGAAAATGATTTCATTAAAAGAAAAAAAAATAACAATGAATATTGTCAAAGAAGATTTGACGTTGTTTAAGAATATTTTACAAAAATATTACCTAGGCTTCCAAAATTTTTATTATTTCCTTAAACATAGTTAAATATTCATTGCAAATAGTTATTCCAAAAAAAATGTTGATTTACTTTACCAAATAATGTAAAAGAAATAGTTTGGGATTGATATATATGTTATTTACATTTAACAAAAAAAAATGGATAAAAATAAAGAGTTAATTAACAATTAGAAAGAACATTTTAAATAAAAAAATATTAATTTATCAATAATATTTATTTATTGATCGTTAATTCTTAAATTTTAAACTTTACGTCTTAAATCTTAAATCGTAGATCCTAAACTTTAAACAGTAAACTATAAACATTAAACTCATTAGATTTAGTGTTATTTTAATCTTTTTAATTAATATATGTTTTTATTTTTTAAAATGTTTCTTTTAATTATTAAATATTTTATTTGTATTCTTTTTAATATTAGATGTAAATGATGTTTTATTCTGATAACAAATGTGGTAAGAGCCTAAATTTTGGTGAAGTTAATTAGTATCCGATTGAAGGGAGGTAAGAAAACCCTTGGGATTAAATAATTTTTTTTTACAAATATCTCACACATTTTTAATTAAAAAATTGAATCTTAAATCTAATATATATTCAAATATGCTATATAATATTAAATTACAACCTTATTGCCAATTAAATAATATTATTATTAGTGTCTAACTACGCTAAAGAAATGGCAACATCTACGAGGCTTCAATGTTTGTAGTTTGCTCCTTGCCACTAAAGAATTATTGATTTGGTACTCTAATCAATGAAGTGAAACGTATGACTTTTTTCTTTCTAAAAAAACAATAACATAGTATTTTGTTGAAACAATTGTGATTGTGGTTACACCACTCTACTTATAACTCTACTAATAATGTATCAATGAGCTCAAATAGTATAAATCTATTGAGTAATGAATTAGTATTTTTTAAAAAAAAATATTACAAGTAGATAAGAGGGACTCGGATCTGGTTGAGGAGGGTCATTTTGCTAGCAAAGTCTTATTGTAGGTCTAATCTTATGCATACTAGGGAATGTCACACATACAATTAAATAAATAATCTGCACAATCTATTTAAATTAAAAATTTTGATATAATTCGTCGAATTTAGATTAAATTGATAAATTTTATAATTAGATTTAATTGAAAATTATACAATCCGTTTATATTCGGATCGAATTTCGATTGACAGATTTTATAATCTACTGTATCAAATTTGGATCAAATTATTATTAAATACATATTTTATGTTTTATTATATTATATTAAAATATTATACGTATCATAATTATATTAAATTATTATTTTATAATAATTTAATAATTATAAAGATATGTTTCTTATTTTTTTTAATTATGAATATAAAGAATAATATTTATTACAAAAAATTAAATTTATATATATATCGTGTTTTATATATAACAATAATTTATAAATAAATTTTAATATCAATATATCTCTATATAATAAAAAAATTCTAATTTATTCAGATTTAAATTAATTTAAATTAATTATATCATTCGATCGAATTCAAATTGAAAATCTTTAAATTTTATTTAAATAATATTCAAATCGTTTAAAAATAGACAATTTTGATAGGATATTCCTCCTAAACACGAATATAACATTATCAAAAAAACAGTAAGTTTTGTTATATTGCGTACCTCTGATCACAAATATATTTTCTAAGGTGAGGAGTTTTGGAGAAGTCGATGGATTTGATACACTCCGACCGGAGTGTATTTGATTGCATAATACACGTCTTATAAAAATAATATTCGTCCTTTCTAATAACTTTAAAGAAAATTTTGAGGAATGTTAGTTCAAAGTTCAAACAACTCCTAATCCCAACTCCTAAGTATCCCTTTATAAAAACAAACAAAAGAAGTTGTAGACTTATATCAGTGTTTTTTAAGTTCCTAATTTAAAATACGATCGTATGACGTATGGAACCCAATCCTTGATTTGGCTAGGAACCTGATGGAGTTGAAGAGGGGAGACATAGTTTCAAGTTCCCGTCGGTTTTATCGTATAATCCAAGAGATCTTTAGAAATGGCGGTTACTAAAGCCGTATCTCCTTTCAGGCTATCCTCTCTCCTCCGTCTTCAAAAGGACCCAACTATGGCTTTCAATCTCTTCCAAAATCCCAACCCTCAAAACCCGGATACCAAAAAACCCTTTCGCTATTCCCTCCTTTCGTACGACCTCATTATCAGCAAGCTTGGCCGTGCCAAAATGTTCGATCAAATGGACCAAATCCTTCATCGAATGAAGCAAGAGACTCGCTTTACTCCTCCTGAAGTCCTCTTCTGCAATGTGATATCTTTCTATGGCCGAGCTCGTCTTCCTCAACGTGCACTCCACATGTTTGATGAAATTCCTTCTTTCCGTTGTCTGCGAACCGTGAGATCATACAATTCTCTGCTAGATACACTGTTGAAATGTGGAGAGATTGAGAAAATGAGGGAGCTTTTGGTGGATTTTGGAAAGGAGGTAAACGCAGATGCTTGTACGTATAATATTTTGATTCATACTTGTTGTAAAAATCGCTCTTTGGATGATGCCCAGAATTTGTTTGATGAAATGCTTAGAAAAGATATTCTTCCAACAGCTGTGACTTTTAGGACTTTGATTTACGGTCTGTGTGTGAATCTTAGGTTAAATGAAGCGTTTAAGTTGAAAGCGAATATGATGAGAGTTTATAAGGTTAAGCCTAATGCATCTTTGTATACCTCATTGATAAAAGGTCTCTGTATGATTGGCCAGTTGAGTTTGGCCTTTAACGTTAAGGAAGAGATGGTAAGAAGCAAATTAAACTTAGACTCGGCTGTTTATACAACATTGATCAGTGGACTTTTCAAGGCAGGTAGAAGAGATGAAGTTCATGGTGTTCTTGAAGAAATGAGTATATATGGCTGCGAACCTGATACAGTTACTTACAATGCAATGATTAGTGGGTTTTGTGAGGAAAAGGATTTTGAAGCAGCTTATAGAGTTTTAGATGAGATGAAAGAGAAGGATTGTAAACCAGATATTATTAGTTTTAATGTAATTATTGGTGCATTATGTAAGGAGGGTAAATGGGTTGAAGCAAATGACTTATTTGAAGATATACCGAGACGTGATTGTCGGCCGGATGTGGTGACATATCGAACAATGTTTTGTGGATTTTGTGATTGGAACAGTTTTGAGGAAGCAACATCAGTTTTAGAAGAGATGGTTTTTAAGGGTTATGCTCCTTCTAGCACTAGTGCATGTAAGTTTGTTAATGGGCTATTCCAGGAAGGTAATGCAGAACTGTTATTGAGAACTCTAAATAGTCTAGCCAATGCAAATGTTATAGACATCCATATGTGGAGTATGTTGATTTCTACTGTATGCAAAGAGGACAAGCTATCAAATGCCTTTGAACTTGTTGATAATCTAGTAATGCCATAATTTCAGATTTTTTCATTTTCAACTGTGTCAAAGTAGTTTTGTTGCAGCCTGGTTTAGGAACACCGAAAAGCTGTAGTGTTTTTTGGTTGTAATTTAAAATAGAACAAATATGCTTATTTTTCAAATGATTCAAGTGTACCTTTGCAAATTTCATTCCAATCAAATGATCCCTTGTTGTCAAAATATCTCACAGTAACAAAAATGTATTGTTTTGAGGTATATCAAAATTCAGTCTAGGATTGAGTCTAGGATTGATATTTCATTGATTAATCTTTCCTAATTCACACCTTTGTTGAAAGAATTTCTTTTGTAATTTCATACATAAGGATTTAGAAAATACCGGATCATTGCCTATACAAGCAAATTTTGGTAAAACTTTAAAATAATATTTTCTTTGACTTAATTTTTTCTCTCCTTATCGTTAAGAAAAGATTAGAAAATTTCAAGATAACAAACACTTTAAAATTTCTCTCAAATTCGAACCCATAGCCGATGATAGAATTAGAATAGATATTTTCTTTTCTTACTCACGCATATCTATATACTTGTTTTTATATCAATCTCTAATTCTAATCTTCTTCTCCGGTATGGTATTATGGTGTCTTATATACTGAAATTCCATTATACATGCAATTACATCACATAAGTATTTAACAATGTTGGATTGAACAATACATAATATTTTAATAGATGATTATATGCAACAAGGACTGATATTAACCACATTATGATAATATAAACATGTTATAATATACAAATGGTCAAATTATAGTGTTTTAGTAGTATAAATTGTATTTTGTGTTACTAGTACTTAGAAAAAGTGAAATGTAATGTTTTAAAAATACCTTAAGTGGTGTTTGAACATTTTCAAAAAGAAATTGTTGGAATATTCGGAAGAAAAGTTATAATAGTTTAGTACGAGTATTTGAATAAAAGACATGTTAAAAATTGTAACTTTTGAAAGTTAAATGTCATAATTTATATTTAAAAGTTGTAACCTTTTGTAAATGTAAATAACTTTTAGATATGTTGTAATTATTTATGAATAATTACGTTAGCTTCAAAGAGATACGACATTTGGGGAAAATCATTACTTAATTATCAAAGACTTGTAATCCTTCATAAATATGCATAGCATTCTATAAATAGGTTATTCATTTAGGTTACTTGAAAGATAAGTTCAAGAAGAATATTGAATGTTCTCAAATAGTTTTCACCACTATTTATATACAAATAAAATTAGTATTCTAAATATTACAGATTTAGATTATTAATTATTTTAAAAATTTTTTTAAGTTAAATGTGTTTTTGGATTGTCTTCGTAGATGTATAGTACAAATAACAAAAGGCTTATTATATCTTAAATGTATATTTACTAAACCCTAATGCATCAATGAATTAGCGAGGACAATTAGCATTTTAAAAACAATTATTTATAGTTGTACCTTGAAGGCAAGTTCAGATGTCATATTATTTAATATGATTTTGCAATATAACAATTGAAGACTTCATAAACTTAACTTGAAAATCAAAAATATCAACAATCAAAAACAAATTCAAGCATTTTCTCTAACCATTGTAAGACATTTTACAAAGTAAACTTCTTGTTGACTTCATCACTAGTAAGAAATTTATGATATCTATATTTTATTTTATATGTAAAACATGATTAGAAGTCCATGAAGTTTCTTGAATTTAGTATTATTTTAAGAGCATGCATGTTAAAATAAAGATAATGTATGTAGGTATAATTCTATGCACATATCAACTAACATGAAAATTGATTAAAATTTAAAAAGTAAAGGTTATACGTTTTAATTTGTGCATAGCATACATATAACATGTATGTGATAAATAGTTATTACTCTTGATGGAATCATGCTTTTTGATGAAAGGTCATAAGCCTTGAAAAAAAGTCATGACTTGGTAAAATATTGTGATCATTGGTAAAATTTCATGACTTTATAAAACGTTACAACCCTTAATGAAGAGTCATAACACTTGGTAAAAAGTGGTGACTATTGGTGAAAAGTCATGATTCTTGGTGAATGATCATGACTCTTGATGAAAATGTTGTAACTCTTGATAAAAGGTTGTTATTCTTAGTGAAAGATCGCAATTCTTAATGAAGAACATTCTTGGTGAGGAGTCGTGACTCTTGGAAAAATGTCGT
The DNA here is from genome assembly GCA_033030585.1 of Hippophae rhamnoides. Classification (NCBI taxonomy): domain Eukaryota; kingdom Viridiplantae; phylum Streptophyta; class Magnoliopsida; order Rosales; family Elaeagnaceae; genus Hippophae; species Hippophae rhamnoides. The sequence continues at coordinate 38,671,105 of CM065430.1, read as the reverse complement.
GACTTTTGATAAATAGTCATGACTTTGGGTGAATGGTCATAATTCTTGATAAGGAGACGTGACACTTGATGAATGGTTGTGACTAGTGAAAAATTGTAACCCTTGTAAAGGTTTGTCACTATTGGTTAAAGCAATCATTTAAGAGTGAAAATAGATTACAATGTCTTGCAAAAAAATAGAGGAAGGATATAAGTTCCCTAACTTTAATGGATTACTAAAGAAAGTAATAAGTTAATATAATGAGTGAGTTATGTCGTAGGATCTTTAATAAAAACAAAGCTTGTATATGCATATGCTCCACCTATATATATATATATATATATTTATCTTACTTTTATAAAACATGGAAGTTAGATGATTGGGAATCATGTTTGTAAGTATTTCTCTATTATCTAAGTTAATATCTCTTGTATAATTGTACAACAAGAGAAATTATTTTATGTGATGCATATAACTAGATGTAAAATGATGACCTGATATATAGACTTAAGATACAATTATGTATGATTGATGATAATGTTAAGAACATTATTTTATGTCAAGTAACAAAAGAACTTGACATGCCCATGCAGAAAAAGCCTTACAAGCGATATAATTACATAATTATGAACGAGAATAAGATAGAAGCTAACCTCAAATAAATCACCAATGATGAAAATTCAACTCAATACATGAAACATCAAGATCTTGGGTTCAATGAGCTAAAATACATTATATATTTGTGATTGCAAGTAAAGGAATTAAGAGAATAAGTTATTTAGACTTCAATGAACTTATAGGTGTATTCTTGATAAGTTTACCTATGCAAATGTCGGAGATGATATTGTTCTATTAGCTTGGATAGCTATTAAAGAACTCGTAAAAAGCCATGATATAACACAAAATGCCAATAAATGTGTTAATGAATAGAAGAACATTGGAGATTAAGAGAGCTTATGTATGAGAGGTGTCTCAATTAATCGAATAAAATCATTACTTCAAAGGCTTACCTACCATGGTACCTTTATTAACTTTGATATATAAACTAAATAAATTTTTTCAAGTCCAAAAGGTGCCTCTATATAACTCAAGATAAAAGTTTTCAAAATTGTATTTCATTTTGAAAATGATGGAAAATTGTTAAAACATTTTCAAAATAAATTAATATAATATTTGGATAAAAAATTACAATGATTTAGTACGTTTTTTTTGATAAAAAAACATATTAAAGAGTTCAACTTTTGAAAGTTAAATGCTATAACTTATGTTAAAAGGTTGTGACCATTTATAAATAGGTATGACGTTTGAATGAATTGTAATTATTTATGAACAAATACGTACAATCTAAAAATATATAACTTTTAAGAAAGTCATGTTGGAAATTGTTATAAAGCTCCTTAATTTAAGGAGCAAAACATAGAGCAAAACATGGTGCAATTCATGGAGCAAAACAAGGAGCTTAATTCAAAGAGCAATTTAAGGAACCATTAATTTAAGGAGTAATTCAAGGAGTGAATTTTCCTATAAATATATGTGTAATTGTAATGAATTAATCATGCAAAAGTGTTCATTCCAATTGAGAAAAAAGCTTAGAGAAAAAAGCTTTTGTAAGAGAAAATTGAGAGTAATTTTCTTGGGTGTAATTGGGTTGTGAGTTATGAGTGTTGTAAACACCTTGTGTAATTTCTCCCCTTTTAGTAAAAAGATCTACTTGGTCAGGAGGCATTAAGCAAGATTGGCCGAACTCCGTTATCAAATTTTGTGTATTATTTTTCTATTCTTGCTTTCTCACAATCGGCTTATCGAATTTGCGTAATTTCTCGACAAGCGGTATCGAGTATTGGTGGTGATTTGTCAATTTTACGCAAGGTTACTATTTACGTGAATAGTGAATTACGTGAATAGTGACATTTTGTCAGCGATATTTGTTCGTTGGCAGTGGTGTTTTAATACAAGAGGTGATTCTGAGGAAATAGTGAGAAACGATCAGGAGGAAGTCGGATTTTAGTGGGAGCGATGGCCGCTTGAGATGAAGGAAGGGTGAAACTCGAGAAATTTGATGTCAGATTTTGGGTTTTGGAAAATGCGGATAGAGGATTATACGTATCAAAGAAATATATATCAACCTCTCTCGAGGAAGAAACCCGGAAAGCTATGAAGGAAGAAGATTGGAATCTTACAGGCAGAAACCCGGAGTTATTCGATTGACGCTATCCGTAATGTTGCCTTGGCAACATAGCAAAAAGAAAATACCACGGCGGGTCTTATGGCGGCTTTCTCCAATATGTATGAGAAGCGTCGGCCTCGAACAAAGTGCACTTGATGAGCGTTTGTTCAATTTTCGGATGAATGAAGGCGCGCATCGGTAGCCTGTGACATCTCGATAGACTCGAGCACGGTCACATGACGTTGAGTTCAATGGAAATTGAATTCGATGAAGAAGTACGAGCATTAATACTTTTATCTTCTTTACCAGAAAGTTGGAATGCTCTTGTCACGTTGTGAGTAGCTCGTCGAGGAAATAAGTTGAAATTTGTGATGTTCGTGATCGGTTCTCGGTGAAGAGATCCGACGTAGAGAGTCGGGTGAATCGTCCAACTTCTTCGGTTTGCATACGAGTCGAGTATGAAATTCAACTAAAGGGAATGGACGTGGCGGGAACGGAATACCGAGGTAGATCAAGGACGGGAGGTCCAAATACGTGGCACCGAGAGACTAGGCCGTATGAGTGAAGGGGATGAAGATTATGCCTTTCAAGGAAAACTTCCCGGTCTACGATCCCATGGAGATAGACATGTGCGAAGATTGCATGGGAAAGCAAAAGAGAGTCGACTTTCGGACAAGTTGCGAATCCCAAAGAAGGAAAGGCTTGAGCTTATTCAACTCGATGTTTAGGGACCGGACGTAGTACCGTATTGGTGGGAGACACTCTTCGTGACTTTCATCGATGATCGCTCTCGGAAGGTATGGGTTTACTTTCTAAAGCGTAAGTACGAAGTATTTGAGGCTTTCGGAAGATGGAAAGCTATGGTGGAAAATGAGACGGGTTTAAAGATCAAAAAGCTCAAACCGATAATGGTGGTGAATATGAAGACACCGTATTCAAAAATTTAAGCTGTAGACACGGGATCGAGAATGGAAAGAACTATGCCGGTGCACGCCTCAACACAATGGTGTAGGCGGGCGTATGAACCGAACATTGACGAAGAGCCGAAGCATTCGTATACGGTTAGGTCTACCGAAGCCGGTTAAGGGTAGAAGCGGTCGACACGGCGTACTTGATCCAGAGGCCACGTCTGTTCCGTGGAGCATAGAATACCAGAGGAGGTATGGAGCGGAAAAGAGGTGAAACTATCACATCTAAAAGTTTTCAACTGTGTAGCATTTGTGCATATCAGTGATCAAGGCGGGAATAAGCTTGATCCCAAATCCAAGAAATGCACATTCATTGGCTATGGTGAGGATGAGTTTGGCTACCGCATTTGGGATGATGAAAAGAAGAAAGTTATCCGTAGTAGAGATATGATTTTCAACGAAAGGGTGATGTATAAGGACATACATAAAATAGACGCCAATGACTCAGAGTAGAATGAGTCAGTATTTGCATATGTAGATGATGTCCCAGATACTTCCGCAACAGAACCAATTGTAACAAGTCCTCAGCCAAAGGAACTTGTTGGACAAGCAAGATTACCTGACATTCCGACCACGCCATGACCTCTTTACTCGGCTTTCGTATTGAGAAGGTCTTCTCGTCGTCATGTGCCTAATAGGAGATACATGAACTATATGTTGTTGACTGATGGAGGGGAGCTTGAATGCTATGATGAAGCTTGTCGGACTTTCGAGATTCCAACAGAGTGGAAGCTGTATGAAAGAAGAAATGAAATCTCTCATCTCGACCAGGACATGGGAACTAAATTTGGCGAGTTACCTATGGGAAAGAAGGCCTTCCACTGACAAATGGGTGTACGGGTAAAGAGGAGCGTGATGGTTCCAAGAGATACAAAGCTCGCCTAGTTGTCAAAGGGTTTCAATAGAAGGAAGGAGTTGACTACATTGACATTTTTGCTCCTGTGTGAAGCTTCGATACTATCGGATCGGTATTGAGTATTGTAACTCGTTGAAGATCTTCATCTTGAGCAGGTTGGATATAGAAGCATTCCTTCATGGAGATTTAGATGAAGATATATACGTGTACCACCGAAGGTTTCTCGAGAAAGAGGGAAAGACGACATGGTGTGCAGACTTAAGAAGAGTTTTATGGCCTGAAACAAGCCCCGAGACAATGGTACAGAAAGTTTGATAGCGTCATGCACAAGGAAGGTTTCCAGAAGTGCAATGATGACCATTGTTGCTACTTCAAGAGATATAGGTCCATTTATATCATTTTACTACTTTATGTTGATGATATGTTAGTAGAGGGTTCAGATATGGATGATATTAAAAGGTTGAAGCAACAATTGTCAAAAAAGTTTGACATGAAAGACTTGGGTCTAGCAAAGAAGATTCTTGGAATGCAAATCACAAGAAATAAGAAGAAAGGATCCTTGCAGTTATCTCAAGCAGAGTACATCAATCGTGTTTTGCAAAGATTCAACATGGGCGATGCCAAGCCAGTTCATAGCGCCGCAGCGGTCATTTTCGCCTATCGAGGATCGGTCTCCTCGAAGACGAGAGGAAGAGAGAATTCATGGCTAAGGTTCCTTATGCCTCGGCCATTGGAAGTTTGATGTGCGCAATGTAGTGCATGCGGACCGGAGAGACATTGGCCATGCGGTGGGAGTTGTTAGCGGTTATGTCAAATCCGGGGAAAACTCATTGGGAGACGATCGAGTGGATCTTGAGGTATGCGAGGCACCACGGAAAAGTGCTTGTACTTTAGTAAAGGGAGAGTTTAAAGTACAAAGGGTACATAGACGCTTGAGACTTTGGAGGTGAAGTTGATCCGCAGAAGAAGCACCATAGGTTATATATTTCTTGTTGGAACTACAGCATTGTAGTTGGATGTCACAAAATACTGAGAAAATTGTCACTCATCTCTCTGGTGAGTATGTAGCGATGGCGAAGCTAGTAAAGAGATGATATGGCTTCAAGGTTTGTTAAGCGTGGGATTCAAACGGGAGAAGAATGTTCTGCATAGTGATAGTCAAAGTGTAATACACTTGGCGAAGAATTCAGCATTTCATTCTAGAACCAAGCATATTGGACTTCGTTATCACTTCATTAGATCTCTATTGGAAGATGATGTGTTAATACTGGAGAAGATTCAAGGAAGCAAAAATCCAGCAGATATGTTAACAAAGGTGGTGACTATTGACAAACTGAAGTTGTGCTCAACTTCAGTTGGTCTACTAGAGTAACAAAGACTAGAAGAGCTGCTGCATTGATCGAGGTGTGAAGACAAATTGAAATCAGTCTTTAAGTAGGAGATTTTTGGAAATTGTTATAAAGCTCCTTAATTTAAGGAGCAAATTAAGGAGCAAAACAAGGAGCAAAACATGGTGCAATTCATGGAGCAAAACAAGGAGCTTAATTCAAAGAGCAATTTAAGGAACCATTAATTTAAGGAGTAATTCAAGGAGTGAATTTTCCTAAAAATAGATGTGTAATTGTAATGAATTAATCATCCAAAAGTGTTCATTCCAATTGAGAGAAAAGTTTAGAGAAAAAAGCTTTTGTAAGAGAAAATTGAGAGTAATTTTCTTGGGTGTAATTGGGTTGTGAGTTGTGAGTGTTGTAAACACCTTATGTAATTTCTCCCCTTTTAGTAAAAAGATCTGCAGCAGGTCCGGAGACGTAAGCAAGATTGGCCGAACTCCGTTATCAAATTTTGTGTGTTATTTTTCTATTCTTGCTTTCTCATAAATCTGGCTTATCGAGAATTTGCGTAATTTATCAACAAGTCACAACTTATCAAAGAGTTGAAACCATTTATGACTTTAAATAGTCTATTCATTTAATCCATTTGGAAGATAAGTTCAAGAAAAATAACGAATTTTTCAAATAGTTCCCACCATCAATTATATACAAATAAAATTAGTGATTAAGTGATTTTTAAAGTCACGTGTGTTATTAGATTGTCTTTATGAATATGTAAGAGACATATTTATTAAATCTTAGTGCATTATTGAATTGGTTGGACAAATAACATTTTAAAGACAACAAATAAGTTATATCTTAAAATCAATCTCAAATATCATATTATTTAATATAATTTTGCAACATAATAATTAAAAATTTTGAAAATTTGATTTGAAATAAAAAAAAATTCAAAAAGTTTCCCACAAGTGAGACAATTTCCAAATAAAATAAGAAAGTCTGAGCATAAATACAAAGATTAATTTAAGTAGAATTTCATTTGTTTTATTTAACATATGCTTTCTTATATATTTTTTTTAATGTTTATTTTATAATATAAATATTATTTTTAATGTTTATATTTATAAAAAAAATATTTATGTCAAAAAATTAAATTAAAGAGATATGTTGAATATATTCAAAATATTTGAAAATAATAAGCATATATATTTTTTAGAGTGATTAAAAATAAAATAAATAATTATATATAAAATAGAGAAAAATAGATTTAGTATTTTGGCAAATAAAATCCCAACTCCTAATTTATTTATTTGTTTTATCAAAATAATACATTATATTATAAATTTATAATAAATATTATTTTTCAAATAAAATGGATACATATTCAAGGATTAAGTATCTTTGATAGTGTTGACAATGTTTCAACAATATCAATGTTTTAGTGGTTTTGATATGGATAACATTATCCGTGATAATTTTGATAAAATTTTAATATCGAGAAAATATCAATAGAATATCATTTAATAATATAAATATTATCGTTAAAATGTCGAATAATATTTATAAATTTTGGTTTTTGATTATTTTTATTTTTTAAAATAATTTATTATTAATATTTTTATTTGATTTTATAAATAATAAAATCTTCTAACTTAAATAATTATTTTAAACATATTAGCTAACTGTTTTATAATTTTTCAATTTATATATCAAAATAAAAATAATTTTATTTGTATTTATATGTACTAAATGAGACAATTAAATTAGATAATGTATTATTTTGATATTTTTGGAGATATGTTTCCTAAACAACTATTAGTATAATAAAAGTACATAAGAGAAAAAAGAATATTATTTTATAGAATAAAGATCAAAATTACAAAATTATAAATGAAAATAATAATGTAATTACAAAAGAACTAGAATGAAAAAATTAATTTAACGTGGAGAAACGAATAATGAGTTTTGTATTTTATATGATTTTTTTAAAATAAATTTATCTTGTTTGAAAACCATATGCGTTTATCTTCTTGAATAAAACAATATATAAGTAACAAACATACACCAATGTAACTTTTTCTATGAACTAAAAAACATATATGAACTCCACTACCCTAAACTAAGCCTATCCCTGGAATGAGTTTGAGAAAAAACTTCTAATAGAGAAAAACTTTAGAGAGCTCTTAATTTTTAAAATCTAAGTTCTAATATTTTCTATCTATTTTGCAAACAACAAGAAGCTAGTTTATAATCATTCATGTTTGGATATTTTATTTCTTATAACCATTTCTCTCATAACGTGTTAAATGGTTATAACCATTTTATTGTCATAATATAGTTATAATTACCATAACCATTTTTTCATAATGTAGATAAATAGAAAAAGATCATAACAATTACAAGAGAAACCCAAGGTCTATGTATTGAGTAAAGAATTAAAACATGTAGTTATTTTTCTCTTTAATGATTGATCTTTGACACCCAATTTTTCATTTACCATAATATCATTTTGAGTGTTAAAATATTTGATTTTTAAGATTAGTTGAAACCATCTACCAATATTAAGTGTGTTTTATCCATATTAATGCCCCTAAAATGACAAATATCATCATAAGTGTATATATATTATATACATAATTAACAATTCCCCATGTGAATTAAAATTGACAAAGTTTTTGTTCAAAGAAGAATGATCTAATCAATTTGACACGGTGATAGAGTTCAACGATTTAAAATTTGTATATGATAGGTAGGTGTTACCTTTTGAAATTTGTATATGATAGGTAGGTGTTACCTTTTGAATATTATCTTATAAAAATATATTTACCTTATAGGATGATCAATAAATGTGATGTCCTTGAACTATTCTTTCATTTATGTAAGCGATGACATACCTTACATAGGAATATTTCTTGACACAATTCGATTATCACTATTATGTTCATTTTGGCCATGAATATACGCCTAGTTTTATAAGAGCTTCTAAAGAATTGAACCTAACACAATTTTTGTTTGAAACGATCTCATTTCTCTCTCACATAGACGATCTTCAATCTATAAGAGTGATTCACAAAGAACAACCCTCAATACTCTTGCCTGATATTCTCTTCATAATAATAATTAAAAGACTTAGCTTAACCTTTATCTTATGGGTATCATTGTTTTCATTATAGGAGATGAATTTGAGGGTAAATTTTCACGAGGATTTAGTCAAGTATGATACAACTAGGTTGTCTCTTTCAACCTAAATCTTAGGATCTCCAGTTAATTAGGTTGGGTTTTCGTTGTATCAACTTGTTCTTCTAAGGGCTTTAGTTCCATTATCTTTGATGATTTAACCATTGGTTAGCATATCCGTAATATTATTCTTTGACTTTGTATAGTCAATAAAGATAACCCATTTAAGAGTAGTTATTTATGGTATGATGCTTACCATTGTACAAATTGCTTTGTGGCATGCTAGTAGTTAATTGACTATCACAATGGATGCAAATTGTAAGCATAGTCTTCACCCACTTTGGAATATACTATACAAAATTGGGTAGAATTCGACCTTTTCGTCACATTTATCCAAATTGATGAGTTATAATTCCATTGTGAATCTAGCAATGCAAGTTAGTTTAGAGGATTTCCACAATACAAATGCACCATCCAATGTGATCAACACATAGCATTGGTAGACTTCGAGTTTTTTATATTAGATATCAAATTTGTATTACTGTATCCTTCTAATACATTTGAATATCTTGTGTAGTACAATCCATAGTTGTATGTGTATATTAAGTATCTAAGTAATATTTTTATATATTTTCAGTTATTGGATTCTAGATTATTGGTATATTTACTTAGTTTATTTAAAACATAAGTTTATATCTGGTTTTGTACAACTTATTAAGTACGTAAGACTTTCTATCACCCTTTAATGTTTCAATTGAAACACACTTTAACCTTCAGTCTTGGATAGGTGTAGAGTAACATCTACACGTGTTATAACAATTTCAAAATCACCATTATTAAATTTCTCAAATATTTTGTCAACATAATAACACATACTTAGAATAAGACCGTTAGATATCCTCAATATCTTTATTCCCAATATTACATCAACTCATCTCATATTTCTAATACTTTAAATTCAACATTCACTTGGTAGATTTTATCATTACTACCAACAATGTGAATGACATCAATGTAGAGACACAAAAAGACATAACCAACATTGATCTAAAGTCTCGCAAGATTTAAGGTTATCAGAAAAAATGACATATTTTGATGCCACTTCTTAAAAATCAACCAATTGAATTCCTCAGGTTTTTTATTATGATTCACATGAACCGTTATAGGATTCAAATGAATCGTTTCAACTCTACCAAAACCACATAGTTTGTTTATGTGACTCAAATTTGACACTACAAAGACAACTATTAATGTTACACTTAGATCTTCATTATGAACCGTACATGTTAACAAATTTGATGGCATCTAATAAATAAATCATAAATTTATTAAATATAATAGTTTTAGAAAAGAACCAAAATTAGTTTTGAACTAGGAAATAAATCCAAAATTCTAAAATTAATAATATAATATTTTAAATTAATTTTTCTAGTAATGAGAAATTAAGTTTTTTAAAGTTAAGTTTCAATTCGTATTCAATAAATAAGAAATTTCAATAATCATACTGTCAAATTAAGTAATTCAAAATTCTTTGTTTAACAATTGCAAAATTTACGTTAACGTGAGAACTAAGTTCATCACTTTATGAATACATAATTAATTATTTTAAATTTATGATAATCAGTTTTTTTGAAAAATACAAAATCTGGTTATTTCTTAAACTATAAACTAGCAAACCCTATTTTGTAAATACCAAATAATCTCCTTTAACTAATGCAAAAATTTACTTATTTTATAAATACAAAATTTAGTTATTTTAAAACTCGAAATCAAACAATTTTATCATATATAAAATTTCAATATTTTACAAATATGAATTCAATAATTTCATAAAATGAAATCAAGTAGTACATAGATTTTGAAATACCACAATTCATCAATTATAAATTTATATGATTCATTAATTTCAAATTATTTCATAATTGTTTTTTAAACTTTCAATATCTCAATACCAAAAATGGTTAGTACATAAATTTAAATGACAACAAACATAAATATAATATCAGAAATTAATTTACATTTTTTTTAAATTAGAACCTAAATTATAAATATTAGTAATCAATCAAATCAAATTTTAATATCTCAATTCATAAATCAAATATTAATCGATATAAATTATAAATTAAATAATATTATTTAAAGCATTAGAGGATGTATAATCATGTAATAACAATATCATATATAATACCACAATATTTATAAGGTATTATAACCATCGTACTAACAAGAGATTAATGGCATAAGCACAATTAGACATCAACTAAATAGCAATCAAATTATATATATATATATATATATATATATATATATATATATATATATATATATATATTGTATATCATATACCATAAACATATAATAACAATAACAATCATATAAACATATAATAACAATAACAATCATATCAGCATATTAAGCACATAGTACTAAAATTACATTAAAATAAACATTCAAGTTTTGTCCGTTCAGATTTTGATAAAATAAAATAAATATTTGTATTTACATTAAGTTTTAAGCATTCTGAATCTCAAGACATAAGATACTAAAATTGGGCGCAAAACTTTTTGTAAGCAAAACATTAAATTACTAAAATATGAAACTAATTAAAAATCAGTAACTAGTAGTTAATTAATCAAAATTTTAAAAGAATAAATTGGGGAAATGAAATTAAATCAATGAAATATGGGAACAAATTCAATCAAATCATATTATAATTAGCTCAAAATGATTTCTAGAAGAGATAATTTAGAAGTCACAATAATTATTTGCAAGTATAATTAATCAAATATACAAATTTAATACTTGCATATATGATATTCATACATAAATGGTATCAATTTAAAATAAACCATGTACATCACTTCATAACAAAAGTATAGATTGTCTTATCTATATTAATAATCATAATTTAAATTTAATAAACATGAGTAAATTGCAACATAAACCCATTACTTACAGTTTTGATAAATCATTTAATAATACACCTTATCCTTGTAGAGAGAAAAGTGTTGGGTTTTTCTTTTATTTAGAAAAATCCAAGTGAAACCCAAGTGACTCAAAAGCCTATAGAGTAAGAACGAGTAATTATGTCATTTCATTGCTTCATTAATAAACTCATTTATGGTTTGCTCTGAGTAAAAATTAACATAGAGAAAAATGAAGAGTAGTAGCTAGAGAAATTTGCAAAAAAGAACAACATAAAAGATTTCAGTTTTTCCTCTCCAGTAAGCCTTCATCAAGTGTTCCGATGAAAGGTCGTTTGTGGACCGATTAAGCTAAAAATTTTCAGGCAAGTTTATGAGTCAAGAATCTTCAAATATATACGATAGGATTTAGATTTGACTTGCCGGTTTGGGAAAATATGGATCGTGAAAAGTGACTACAAAATTGGGTTAGATTTCTCCATTTTTCTTGAAATAATTGTTAGTTTCCAAGAAGTGTATTCTTGATGATGTTGTTGATTGTTTGCCTCTTTTAGAACTTTTGTACAATTTTTTCTTGATAGTGGAAGTTTTGGAGAGGAGTATCGTGGTTGTTTCCTTCCTACACCGGGAAGGTTTTTCCAAGTAAATTGTTTGTGTTGATTTTGTGCATGTTTTTCATTTTGAGATCTATTTATTTGTTTCCTAAAAGATTCACACAAAGAAGGAGAATATGTTTAATTTCATTGTTTAGAACTTGATTAAGTTCGTATTGAAATTGTGACGCACGTATCAAAGTGGTATCAGAGCTGTGGTTATTATTGTTGAATTTCTTGTGTTGAATAATGGAAGAAAATTTGAGTAGAATGATTACTTTGAATGGTTCTAATTATCACACTTGGAAAGGAAAAATAGAAGATCTTCTTTATGTCAAACAATTTCATTTATCGGTGTTTTCCTCTGAGAAGAGAGAAAAGTTGTCTTAAGAAGAATGGGCTTTGTTACATCGACAAGTCTGTGGGTATATAAGGCAGTAGGTAGATGATAATGTTTTGAATTATATTAGTGGAGAAATACATGCACGGTCACTATGGAATAAACTTGAAGAGTTGTATGCTCGAAAAACAGGAAATAATAAAATGTTTTTTATAAAGAAGTTGATGGCTTTAAGGTACCAATATGGAATTCCGTTGATAGATCACTTGAATACGTTCCAAGGAATAATCAATCAGTTAGCTAGAATGAGTATCAAGTTTGATGATGAGGTTCAGGGGTTGTGTTTATTGGGTACGTTGCCAGACTCTTGGAAAACATTTAAAATGTCATTAAGTAACTCAGATCCAAATGGTGTAATCAACATGGATCTGGCTAAAAGCAGTGTTTTGAATGAAGAAATGAGAAGAAAATCACATGGGTTTTCTCAATAATCATAGATTTTAGTTACAAAAAGAAAAGGGAGGAGTAAAATCAGAGGTTTCAAGAGTAAAGAAAAAGGAAGAAGTAAGTCCAACAGGTTTTCTAATGTTGAGTGTCATCACTGTGGCATGAAAGGGAGCATCAAGAAATATTGTAGACAGTTGAAACGGGATAAAAAGAAGAAAGACAAAGAACAAGAAGGTGATGTTGGCAAGGAAAATGATCGAGTTGTCACCGCTAGTTCAGAATACTTTCTTGTTGTTTATGATGAAGATGTCGTCAATGTTGCATGTCACGAGATTAGTTGGGTTATTAATAGTGGAGCCTCCATTCATGCTACATCTCGAGAGGACTTCTTTACATCCTATATAGTAGGTGACTTTGGGACAATGAAGTTGGGTAATGATGGCTTGGTTAAAGTCATTGGTATTGGAGATGTGTGTTTGGAGATGAATAATGACACGAGGCTACTTCTTAAAGGGGTAAATCATATTCCTGAAATTCATTTGAACTTGATCTCTGCAGGTAAACTTGATGATGAAGGATATTACAATATCTTTAGTAATGGTCAATGGAAACTTACTAAAGGTGCTATGGTTGTTGCTCGTGGGAAAAATCATTCTAGTTTGTATATACTGCAAGCAAGACTCTTCAAAGGCGTTATTAATGTTGTGACAGATGAGCTTACAACAGAATTGTGGCATAAGAGACTTGCTCACATGAGTGAGAAAGGCTTGGCAATATTGACTAAAAATATTCTTCTTTCCTGGAATGAATAATGTTTGTTTAAGAAGATGTACTCATTGTTTGGCAGGGAAGCAAAATAGAGTTTCTTTCAAAAGTTCCCCTCCTTCAAGAAAACAATACATACTTGATTTGGTACATTCAGATGTATGTGGTCCTATGAAGACAAAAACTTTAGGTGGTGCCAGTTATTTTGTGATCTTCATAGATGATTGTTCAAGAAAGTAATGGGTGCACACTTTGAAGAGCAAATATCAAGTATTATATGTGTTTAAACAATTTCAAGCCTTAGTTGAGAGACAAAATGGGAAGAAATTGTGGTGCATCAGAACAGATAATAGGGGAGAGTATTCAAGTCCTTTTGATGAGTATTTTAGGCATCAGGGCATTCGACATCAAAAGACACCTCCCAAGACTCCTCAGTTAAATGGGTTGGCTGAGAGAATGATCAGGACATTGGTTGAAAGAGTAAGATGTCTTCTTTCCCAGGATCAGTTGCCAAGATATTTCTGGGGTGAGGCTTTGAATACAGTTGTACATGTTCTTAATCTCACACCATGTGTTTCTTTTTAGTTTGATGTATCAAATAGAGTTTGGACTAGCAAAGATGTTTCTTATGATCATCTCCGTGTTTTTGGTTGCAAGGCATTTATGCATATACCAAAAGATGAGAGGTCTAAGCTCGATGTGAAGACACGACAGTGTATCTTTGTTGGTTATGATCTAGATGAATTTGGCTATAGATTTTATGATCAAATTGAGAAGAAACTGGTAAGGAGTCGTGATGTTGTGTTTATAGAAGATCAAACTATACAAGATGTTGAGAAGATAGAAAAAGGAGTCCATCAGTATAGCGATGATTTGATTGACCTAGATCTAGTTCCTTTATGAGTACAGATGGAACAAAATGTTCAAGATGACCAATAGGGTTCAGATGATGCAGATATGCAAGCTGAAACAGATCACCAGACTACTAATCAATGGCCAGAACCAGAAATTCCACCCAAGAGGTCTACCAGAGACCGACATCCTTCCACACGGTATGATACAGATGAGTATGTGTTATTGATAGATAAGGGAGAACCTCAATGTTATGTAGAAGCGATGGAAGATGGAAATAGAGCACAATGGGTTAGTGCTATGGAAGATGAGATGCAATCACTATGTGACAATCACACGTTTGAGCTGGTAAAGTTGCCTAAGGGTAAGAGAGCTTTGAAGAACAAGTGGGTCTACAAGGTGAAGCAAAAAGAACACAATTCATAACCATGATACAAATCTAGATTGGTCGTCAAGGGATTCAGTCAGAGAAAAGGTATTGATTTTGATGATATTTTCTCTCTTGTTGTGAATATGTCTTCCATAGGTGTTGTCTAGGTCTAGCAGCAAGCTTGGATTTAAAAATTGAGCAAATGGATGTGAAAACTACCTTTCTTCATGGTGAGTTGGAGGAAGATATTTATATGGAGCAACCAGAGGGTTTTGAGGTTAAAGGAAAAGAGGATTATGTATGCCGGTTAAAGAAAAGCCTCTACAGGTTGAAGCAAGCACCTAGACAATGGTATAAGAAGTTTGAGTTAGTTATGGGGGAGCATGGTTACAAGAAGACTACTTCTGATCATTGTGTTTTTGTGCATAAATTCTCTGATGATGACTTTATCATTTTATTGCTCTATGTTGATGACATGTTGATTATTGGTAGAAATTCTTCAAGGATTGATAATTTGAAGAAGCAGTTGAGTAAGTCCTTTGCCATGAAGGACTTAGGGCCAGCAAAACAAATTCTTGGTATTCGAATTTATTGAGACAAGAAAATAAAGAAGTTGTACATGTCACAGGAACGGTACATCAATAAGGTACTTGAAAAGTTTCATATGGATAAAGCTAAAGTGGTTTCTTCTCCTTTATCTAACCACTTTAAGTTGAGGTCGAGTCAAGGCCCTTCAACAGATAAAGAGAAGGAAGATATGGAAAAGGTTCCATATGCCTCAACAATAGGAAGTTTAATATATGCAATGATTTGTACGAGGCCAGACATACCTCATGCAGTTGGAGTTGTTAGTCGTTTTCTTTCGAATCTAGGAAGAGAGCATTGGGATATAGTAAAGTGGATTATGAGATATCTTCGAGGTATTTCCAAGTTAACACTTAGCTTTGGAAGTGTAAAACCAGTGTTAGTTGGATACACTGATTCAGATTTGGCAAGAGATGAAGATTCTCGTAAGTCTACTTCAGGTTATCTAATTATTTTTTCTGGTGGGGCAGTCAAGATTGCAAAAGTGTGTTGCAGCAACATGAGTCTGTAAGGAGTTGTTGTGAATGAAACAGTTCTTGAGAGAACTTAGTTTCAAGCAGCAGAAATATGTGTTGTTCTGCGATAATCAGAGTTTTATTCACCTAGTGAAGAAATCACTCAAGATCAAAGCATATTGATGTGAGGTATTATTGGATAAGGGATGCTCTTAACAATAAGTTGTTTGAATTTGAGAAAATACATACTGATTAGAATGAATCTGACATGTTGACAAAAGCAATGTCAAGATAAAAACTTGAAGTTTTTTGTTCAATTGCCGGGATGGTGGATCCCTCCATCTAATCGGAAAATGAGAGATTTGTTGTGTTTTTCTCTTATTTGGAGGAGCCCAAGTGAAGCCCATGTGGCTTAAAATCCCATGGAGTAAGAATGAGCAATTGTGTCATTTCATTGTTTCATTAATAAACCCATTTAGGGTTTGATGTGAGTAAAAATCAACATAAAGAAAAAGGAAGAGCAGCAGCTAGAGAAATCTGCAAAAAAGCTTTCAGTTTTTCCTCTCCATCAAGCCTTCATCAAGTGTTCCGATGGAAATTCGTTTGTGGTCCGATTAAGTTGAAATTTTTCAGGTAGGTTCATGACTCAAGATTATTTAATCTGTACGGTGGGGTTTAGATTTGGCTCATCGGTTTGAGAAAATATGGGTTATGAATAGTGACTACGAAATTGGGTTAGATTTCTCCATTTTTCTTGAAATAATTGTTAGTTTTCAAGAAGTGTATTCTTGATGATGTTGTTGATTGTTTGACTCTAGTTTTACCTAAAGATAATTTTTGTACAATTGTTTTTTGATAGTAGAAGTTTTGGAGAGGAGTGTCGTAGTTATTTTCTTTCTACACTGGGAAGATTTTTCTACGTAAATTACTTGTGTTGATTTTGTGCATGTTTTTTATTTTTAATTCTATTTATTTGTTTACTAAAAGATTCACACAAATAATGATAATAAGTTTAATTTCGCCGTTTAAAACTTGATTAAGTTCATATTGAAATTGTGATTCTCCTGTAAAAAAGATGGTGAACATCATATAATAATTTATCAAAAATTTACCCCTTGAATTAATACTAATTTACTTTGAATAACAAATATAATCACAATAAATTATAAGTTACATGAGTCAAGAAGATGAGGTTGTCTATAAGTCCAAACAAGATCACTCCGATCAAAATCAAAACTAGATGATAAAGAAAATTAGATTACTCAAAATACATCAGCTTTCGTAAAAGAGCTTGCTGATGTCGACAGAGAAAAAAATACAAACAGGTAAAAGGATTACAATCTCACACACTGAAACAAACAAGAGATTACAGGTAATAAAGGAAAACTCAATTAAACTTGAAACATAAATATATTGCAACTTAATAATTACACAAAGTGTTAAAAATTATATAAAGTAAGAAAAACTGCAAATTAAGTATACAAGACATAAGAAGATTCTCTAATGATGTTTAAACGGAAGAGAGAGAGAGAGAGATAAAACAGATGCACTTTAATTTGAAATAGATGTTACAAAGAAACAGAATCGAAAAGTTTCAATAAACAATTAAAATATTAGCTGTAATAAAATTCAAGAAAATCAAACTTTTTGAACAGCAAAAGGATACCCTGTCTAAACAATGTTGTGCATGTACATGTTCAATGAATTTATCTTAAGATTGTTATTCAAATATAAGTACAAACAAGATAAAAGAATACCAATGATATTATAACCAAACTACATGTACTACCATAATACAGCGTGGAAGTCTTGAGTTCAATGCTTGAAACGTGGATATTAAAATTTACTAGCAAAGAAAAAGAAGATAAAAGAATAAATTTTAAAGAACAAAAATCAAAATTACAAAATTATGAACCAAAATAATAATATAAATTACAAAAAAATAATAATAGCTAGAAAAATTAATATAATGTTGAGAAATGAATATTAAGTTTCTTCCTTCCTATGATTTCCTTAAAATAAATTCGTTTTTTATCACGAGTGTTTAAAAAACATAAATATTTAGGTATATCAATGCAACTGTTTTGATGAAATAAAAAAAACTTCTAAATTCTATCACATTGAAACTAACTCTAAAAAGAGTTTGAGAAAAAAAAATTGATAGAGTAAAACTTTAAACATCTCTATATTTTAAAAATCTAATTATAATATTTTTTTTTACCTATTTTTGCAAATGTTACATTGAACCTTTCATTTTTCATAATCCTTTGTGTTATAAAGAAGACATGAATAATATAACATTTTTTTTATCATAATATAGATATAATTGTCTTAATTATTTTGTCATAATATAGACAAATCGAAAAATTACACTAACTATTACAAAAGTAATCCAATGTCTATGTGTTGAGTGTAGAGCTAAAACGTGTAATTATTTTTTATTTTTGATATTTAATTTTTTATTCATTATAATATCGTTTTTAGCATTAAAATATTTGACTTTATAAGATCAAATGAGAGTCAATAATATTATGTGTGTTATACTTATATTAAAGTCTCAAAATAATACATTATTATGGAATATATATTCATTATATACTTATTTTTAACAATAACGACGATATCTTTTATTTATCTATAAAATTTAAGTGTTATTTATATTTTATCTGTCATTAATATATCCAACCTTACATATAATTTCCTAATTATCTATATCAGGATAAATGAGTTAGAACAACATGATATTTTCATAGTATTATAACAAGCGTGATAGAACTTAGTTTAACATTAGATTATTTTACATAAAATAAAATACAATATAAGAACTTATAAAAAAAAACATTATAAGAAAATGATATTTATACCTAACATAAATATCATAATTTAAATTGTTTATTTCTGTAAATATTTCTACCGATTGTTTCAATTTATTTATGATACTTATATTAATATCACAATTTAAATTGTTTCAAATATTTCTACCAATTGTTTTATCAAAATTTTGATCATACGTTCTTAGCAAAAATTATTTTTGGTCACACGTTCTTAGAAAAAATTATTTTTGATGGTACGTGTATGTACGTATAAGCTTTTGTTAATATCAGCTAAGCAAAATGGCAAATAGCAAGGCTAAGGTGGCAATCAAGCGACAAAAGCATCAAGAAAAGGTATCGGAAAGACGTACCAAGTCGAGTGCGTGTCAAGACTCAAGAGAGGGGCATTTAAGTAATAATAAAACAAAAACCCATTACGTAAACTAGTGAGACGTCCTCAAAAATTTAAATCATGCTTTATATATATATCGACGAAACTACGCAAATATTTTAAAATAATAATTATTATACAATTAATAATTATTTATTTTAAGTAATATAAATAAATATCATTTTTTTCTATCAATTATTTTAAATTTTATTTTTTATTAATTAAATAATTTAATAAAATAAAATATATTAATAATTTTATAAATTATAGTTATTTATATTTTTTTTATATAAAATTATTTATTTTGAGTAATATAAATAATATTTTTATGTTTAATTATTTTAAATTTTATTTTTATCAAATAAGTAATAAACGAAGAGTAACGTGAACTTGGTTAATATTATATAAAAATTATTACAACCGTTAAAATAAAAAGAAATATATTACTTTTTATGTTTTATTTGAAATTTAAAAAAAAAATTAAACATCTTATAATACTATATAATAATAAATTTACTTTTTTAGTTGATATATATTTTTTAATAACTTATTAGATTTTAAATTTATGAAATTTAAGGAGTTTAATTTATAATATTTATTAATGTTAATTTTCAGTTTATATGATTTATTTAACTTAAAAATTTGTGATTGTGTTTTTTAAAATATAATAAAAATAATACATTTAAAATTTATAATTATAAAAATAATATATTTATATTTACTTAATATATTTTTCACTATTACAAAAATTTGATATATCATTTCAAATTGAAAATCGTTTAAAATAAACTATAACTATTTTAATCCATTATTATTAAACGTTGAATAATTAAATTAATTCAATATTATTATTATTGATATAAATAATAAATTTTTTTAGATTTTAACGCATTTTAAAAATTTATAAAAGTTTAGACGTATTTATTTAAGACTTTTCAAAGATTTATAAAAGTTTAATAGTATTCAATTAAGAATTTTTATGATTTTTTAAAAATTTATAAAAATTAGGTGTATACGGTTATTATTTTTTAAAAGTTTACAAAATTAATAATATATATGAAAAATAAATAATTTTTAAAATTTTTACTTAATTAAAAAAATTTGCATATTTTAAATATTTTTTTATATAAATAAACTCCACTATCAATAACATATTCTCTCCTATTTGGGGAGATGTTTTTAAATTCTTTTCACTTTTTCCTTTATTTTATGTTTCATTCTTTTTCTTCCTCAATTTTAATCCAACTTTTTTTTTTCCTTTTCACATTTGATAAGCTCAACTTGATACAAGGTTTTTTTTAATAACATAACATAAAAATTATTGAGAAATTTAGTATCAATAAAATATACATTGAATTACAACTAATTAATATTTTTTATAATTCACGCTTATTAACTTTAAAGGAATAATTTTCTTTAACGCAATTCTTTTAATAATTATTAGAAACAAAGGATTTTAATATACATTGATTTACAACTAAATAGTCTTTTTTATAATTGTAATATATTAACTTTAAAGGAATAATTTTCTTAACACAATTCTTTTAATAATTATTAAAAACAAAGGATCTTAATATACATTTATATACAACTAATTAGTATTTTTTATAATTCATACGTATTAACTTTAAAGAAATAATTTTCTCAACATAATTCTTTTAATAATTATTAGAAACAAAATATCTTAATATAATAATTTTTACCATAAATTAAATTAGGTATATGCCCACTTTTCAATTAATGAAAACCCATTTTAATTTTTTATGAAAACTCTTAATATTTTCAAAGCTTAAAGAAAAATATAAATTTTATTAAATTTTTAAATAAAATATATATAATAAGTATTTTTGATAATTGTAAAAGATATATTAAGAAATTATAAAATAATTAACTTATAGTAAAAAAATAAATATGATAAAAATTTAAAATATATTAAATTTTATAAAAATAAGGATACAATGTTAAGTTTAATAAAATATATGTTAAAATATTAAAAAGTTTATTAAAATTTATAAATTTTTTAAAATTTAAAATCTATCAAACTTTTCCTAAATCTTCATTCAATACACCGTCTTTGGTTTTTAAAATTTTGTAATTTTGTAATTTTTAAAATTTTAAAATTTATTATTTTATTAAATAAATTTAAGTGAAAAACTAAATAAAGATTTTTTTTAAATAAATAAATATATATATATAAATGGTAATTCGTTAAGAATTTCCCAATCAAGATACAGCCATACATAAATATACACTCCTATCTCTCTGTTCTCTGTTCTCTGTTCCTTATTTTCTTTCAACTCAGCTCTCACAAGTTATAGTTTTCTGGCGTTGATTGAGCAAATTTTGAGATAGATTAACTAAGTTCTTGTAAAGATAATTACAAGGTATAAGAAGATCTGAAGTTCACTCTCTTCTCTCATGGAGGATCGTAAGGAGGTATTTTACTCTCTCTATTTCTTCTCCTGCAGTTGTCTTTTGCTTTCATTTGTTATTGTTTTCTTGTTTGCTTGCCAAGAAACAGTCAGAAAGTTTATGGAATCAAATTAGATTTATAAACATTAATGTGCCTTTTCTTATTTGCTGCTTAAAAATAACTAAGGTTAAGTGCAACTTTTAAAAAATTAGGGATTAAAATAAATCGTTTGCTTCAATAACTGGCGAATTCACAAAGCTTAGAGGATTAGATCTAATTTAGCTCCTGTTGTTTGATTGTTTTGGTTTCCTCGGTCTGTCTGGCTTAGTCTCTTTTAGACAAAGAAGCTTTCTTTTGGACTGGAAAGTTCTTTTTTTCTTTTTCTTTTCAATCAATGAAAAAAAGATATTTGTTTTTAAATCTTTGTAGGTGTAATAATCATTCATCTTTTTTCCAATCTTAAACAGTCAAAGTTTTTTCCTGTTTTCTAACCTCTTAACATTATTAATCATTAATTAGGTAGTATTTTTTTTGCATGCAAGAGGTACAGGTTTGATCCCTGCATCTCCAATTCAAAAAATAAAATAAAAAATATCTTGTGGTTAGTCTGCCAATAAGGTTCATTTATCTCTATTTGAAATTACAGGTTAAAATTACATTAAATAATGTTTGATTATTAAAAATAAAATAAAAAAAATATTGGGTAATATTTAAAAAAGAATAATTTCACTGATGATTAATCTTTCATTTTATTGACATTAAATATTACATTTTCATTTAATCGAATAATTTCTCTTTTTTTCTGGATAGAAAATAATAATAATAATAATAATAATAATAATAATAAGTTGTAAGAAAATGAAAGGCTGTGCTAGCTTTAAACGATAGGATTAATATTTGTGTTTTTTTTTTCAATGTAAATAACAATTGTCAATTGCTCAAATGTGATAATAATTTTTTATTTTTAAAAGAATTGGAGTATTAAAGAATAAGATAAATAATATTAAAATTTTTATTTGATATTATTATATTGAGTGTTTTTCCCCTAAAAAGTATCAATTTTCTTAAAAGTTTGAAGCTGAAAATTGGATGATACACAATTTAACAGCTGGACCAAAGCTCTAGACAGTTTCTATGTGGTCCTGACTCCTGAGTGAGCAATGAGCATTCTAAGTGGTGGGTCTTTTTAAGCATTCTAAAAAATAGCGATTTTGCTTGTAGCTTACTTCAAAGTTTAATTCACATTAAATATGTAGTTACCAATGTCAATAGTACAAATTCGTATTCGGGAAATTTTATTGACTTTTCATGTATTCATTTAATTGCATTTACGTTAAAAAACACTATTTATAACATGCTGTAATTTTATAATTGATGTAATAATCTATCTTTTGATTAAAAAAAAGGCACAATTATATTAACCAAAAAATAAACTATTATACCAATTATAACGCTATAACAAGTTATACTATTTACACTTAATAAGTTTATGATATTAATATATTATATTTTGTAAATATTTATTTAATTATTTGTATCAGCTATGTAACATACACTGTCAAAAATAATTACCCAACAAAACTACTAGAGAAGTAAACAAATAACGAGGGATAATATAATCTTATTTCTAAATAAAATTGGTTAATTTAATCTTATTAATTTTGTGTTATACATTATAAATTTTTCTATTATAAAAAATAAATATATTTATTCTTTTAATTATTAAAAATGAATATTTTAATTTTATAATTATTTAAAATCATAAAATTTTAATTTTAAAATATCTTATTTTAATAAGTTATTGGATTAAATTTATGAAAAACAGAAATAAATTGTTATATTTCAAGTAAAAATAATATAACCTTTATTACCTTTTATCTCTATGAACAATGGAATGGTGTAGGTATGTAGGACTTTTGCCTTTTGACCTTTTCCTCAAATTCATTGAATTTTATTTTTATTTTTTAGAATGAGTTATTAACTCGTCGAATTAGTAACCAGCTTCCTTCTTCCTCAAATTCATTGAATTTCCCATCTCTTTAAGCTTGTACACAACATACTCTGATTTACTGAATAAACCAGTATTATTCATGTCCGCCGCAAGAAAATCATCAAAAGTTATATCTCTTTGCGACACCCATTTGCCAATGTTTCGATGCCTCTTATCAATCCGAGCCTCCGCCAGATACAGAAATGCCCAAGCCACAGCCAAGGTAGAAAGCAGAAGCGAAATGGCTGCGAATAACCTACCTGAAAGAGTCTTGAATGCCCTATCGCCATAGCCAACAGTTGTAACCGACATGGCAGACAAGTAAGCTGAATCAATCCAATCCAATTCCGCCAAAAAATGTAAGGCCAGAATCCCCAAACCGATACACAATACCACAACTCCAAGAGCCAAACAGACCTTCAATCTGATTCTCATCCTACCCTTTGCCACATCAACGATATAATCCCCAGTAGAAAATCCCCTGTGGCGTTGATGCTCCATCTGAATTCCAGCCAGAATCATATTTTCTTGTAAATCTAGCACGTAATTGACAACCCACAAAGTAAAATGTCTATGAACCCAAAACCCACCAATGCAAACAAGCAAGCAAAGAGTTTTGTAAATGGTCTTATGTCCCCATAGCCAATCGTACACATAGTAACTATAAAGAAGTAGAGGTCGTCAATAACGGGGTGAGTTTGTCTCTGTTGAAAGAGTAGATGACAACCCCGATAGAAAGATATATGAGAAGCAAGAAAACGACTTGCCTAAGTATGATGCTGGATTCAGACTGAGGTTTGGAGGTTCCGATGGTCTTTGGTCTGAAGTCTCGCATGACCACCATGGCCGGGGCAGTTTTGCACCTAAGGAGGGAACTGACATTTCTTTTTGGGACATTTGGATTTTGGATTTGGGGAGTTGAGGAAGAAGATTGTGAGCCTTGTGGTTGGATTTCTGGGGAAATAAGAAGAGGTGAGGTCTGAGAGACGGGAAATGAAAAATCATGATCATCTTGAGCCTTGACCTGTGGTTGGGGCCTTGTTTGGGAGACGAGAAAGGCCTCGTTTTCCATCGGTTAAAAAAAAAAGAAAAAAAAAAGATCTTCTTTGTGTACACGTGGGACGGGGTGCGGTAAAAACAAGGTAGCGTGAAAGAAACTAATAAAATGTGTACTCTAGTGTATTATTGTTTTAATTAAACACCATCGATCCTTTTTGTTTTGGAATAAGAAACTAATAAAATGTGCTCGAATATGAGAAATATAATTCTTTTAAATCTAACATTTAATTATTTTAAAAATTATTTTAAATTTATTATTAACATATAATATTATAAATTTAAAATTAATAAAATAATATAAAAAAATATTTAAGTGATATAAATAATACTAAACATAATTTTTATAATATAAATAAAAGAAATGGGCATTTTTGTAGGTTTTCTGTTTTAGGACTAAAACAAAATTTCACAATTAAGAAGAAATTAAAATCATAAAAAATAAAAGTAAAACAAACAAGAATAGGGGACTGGAGGTGTTTAACTTAGGTGTTTAACTTAGGTTATGTTCGTCTTGTAAAAACAAAATGATAATAGGAATTAAATTTGATACAAATAATATTTTTATATTATGTTTATTTGATTAAAATAATAAAGTAAAATTTATAAAATTGACTGTATTAAATTAAAAAAATATTTTTTTTAATTTTTAAATGAGAAAAATAAAAATAAATAATTATATAAATATTTGAAAAAAATAAATTATTTTAACCTATTTTTAGGAAGTGTTGAGGAATAAACAATCTTACTACTATTTTAATGTTTTACCTCTTATTTTATATTAACATTAAAATTAAATATAAAAATATCTTCAATTATTTTTATTAGTATTAACCAAATACGATCAAAATGATTCAATTTTGCATTTTCATTAACTACAAGAGCTGTGATACCCTAAACCCATGTAATTTGATAAGCAAGGATTAGTGTTTCCTCATTTTTGGTTAATATTTGCAAGTATTTTCATAGGTTCCATGTGCATTCTTACGTGGGATGGCTTTTATTTAATGTTGGTATTTATTCATAGGTCGCATGACTGCATGATAGCGACATTATTTTTGCTTTTAAATCTTCAACTAGGGATAAGCTGAACAATTTCTTATTTTTTAAAGGGAATTGATATTTTTATAGTAGAAAAGATTAATATTATAGCAATTTTAAATTTATGCTCACAATTTAATGATTATATGTTTTTAAAAATAGAAACTTTGCTAATTCAATACTTAATAGCAATTATACTTTTTAAATTCTTTTATGAGTTCATTAAAAACTTAATCGAGCATCATTATTGCTAGTAGTGTAATTTGTTTACTATTTAAAGTTAGATTTTGTGGGGAATAATGTCGATTACTTTCATTATACTAAGTTGCAACCTTAATTTATTTTTATTAAACTTGATTCAATGCAGAAAAATGCTCCTTGGATATCAGTGCCACAGTTTGGAGACTGGGACCAGAAGGGTCAAGTTCCAGACTACTCCCTCGATTTCTCGAAAATAAGGGAGATGAGGAAGCAAAACAAGAGAGATATATCAAGAGCAAGTCTTGGAAATGAAGAAGAATTTATTTCCTCCTCAACCACCACTACTGCAAACTCTGCTCAAAGTGATCAAAACACCCATTATCATCAGGACCAGCACTCTCCCTCTGTAAGATTCCTTGTCTTGCTTTTCTCTCTTATGTGATCTATTCAATACAGCTATAAAGAAGGTAGTTGGTATTTCTTTTTAGTTTTCATATTCATACATTGTGCTTGACCTGGTAACCTGAGCTCTTTCCCTCTTTTCCCTAAACAAATTTGGTAGTTGTTTTAGTTATGACTCTGGAAAGTTGCATTATATTGCTTACAAAATTAATGATGTTAGTGGGCATGTGGTCGGATGGTGGACAAACTCAGAATTAAATAAGATGGCCAACTGTTATCCACTTGGCCGCAACTAATAGAAGGATACTTTACTCATCACTTAGGAAGGAAAAGAAATGCTAAATGCAATTAAATTTATATGGTTTGATTGGATTAAGTAACTTCTTTTGTATATGTAATTTTAATTAATTTTAACCCCATAAAAAAAAAATTATTTTTATTACAATATAAACGGTAAATAAATATTTGTTTTTTAACGTATTTAATACAACTATAAATAAGATAGTTGATATTTTTTTAGTTTTTATATTCATTCATTGTTCTTGACCTGGTAACCTGAGCTCTTTCCCTTTTTTCCCTAAACAAATTTGGTAGTTGGTTTAGTTATGACTGGAAAGTTGCATTATATTGCTTACAAAATTAATGATGTTAGTGGACATGTGGTCGGATGGTGGAGAAACTCAGAATTAAATAAGATGGCTAACTGATATCCACTTGGCAGCAACTAATATAACAATACTTTGCTCGTCACATATGAAAAAGGATAAATGTTATTTTCACCTAAATTTGTATAGTTTAATTGTATCCCATAACTCACTTCCTATATATAGTTTCACTTTTAACGAAAACACATATGTTCATCTTTCTTATCGTATAAACGATAAATGAATATATGTTTTTTTTTGTATGGGATTAAAAGTGAAACCATTTAAATAATTGAATTATTTATGTATAATAGAAAATTTGTATTAACATATGCCATGCGTCAATTTTTTTTTTTAAATGAATAATTTTTTCATTTTCAAAGTTATTTTGTTACGTGACACGTTATAATTGGTGTGAAGGCAAAAATGCATGTGTTGGCGGGTTGGTCTGCAAGTAGTTCTATATCCACACAGTTTGGTTATAATCCAATCAATATGTTTATTTTTTATGAGTTTTCATAAACTATTAAAATAAACAAGATCTATGGTAATTAATAAAAAAATTAATTTATTTTTGAACGGAGATGTTTAGATTTTTTCTTGATTTGTTGGTGTTAATTATTTTATTATTGTGAATGGTAAGATGAAAAAACTAGTGTTACATGGCCGTTGTGTAGTCTACTTTGTCTAGACTCGAGGATGGAATGTGATTTATTTTTCCTTCACTTTCTTTATAAGGTTTTATGGTCATAACTTTTATCGGAAGACTTTTTGATATTTATCTTCTGCCATTATTATGGACTCTATTGGTAAGCAACCAATACTCAACCTTATATTTGTTTTTACTTCTGTTAAAAGTGATTTTAATAAAAAATAGTTTTTAGAATAAATTGGAAGAAGCACAGTACTTGTGCTTCGTCAAGAAGTGTTTGTGACAATTGTTTCCTTTTTAGTTTAAAGATGTCAGCCTGTCAGGAGGACTTTTACACGGTATCAAACACACCCTTAATGTGTTCCACATTTGGTACAGTTGAGTTCATATTGATTACTCGTTGAAATTTAAGATTATCTTCTTGTTAATGTTCCATTCATATTATTGAGGGTTGATTATAGATGCACATCTTTGGTTTACACGCAAATTGGCTGCACATGCAAAGATTTTGGATGCCATATGAATAGGTCAATGATGGTATGGAACCAGATAGAGACAGGATATTCTATGTCTGCTAAAAGATAGACCTAAATAAATAAATAACAGTAAAAGAAAAAAAATTCTGTTTAATCGTAATCTATGATGACTGGTTCATGATCTCGAACACAAGTAATTCGTGGTCCAAATTTACCAGCCTTTTAGGCCATATACTAAGATGGGTTGATGATGATATTTAAGTTGCCCGCATTAACGTGTATATTCAGACAAGTGAAAAAAGGTCAGAAACCTCTTCTTAAAAAAGGTGCTAAATGTAAGTAAATTTGCATTCACAATAAATATAATCACTTGTCAGAATTTTCTTGAAAAAATAAATATATTCATTATTTTCAAAGTTTCTTTGATGCGTGACACATCTTTTGTGAGTGCAAATTTGGGTGACATTCCTTGAAAATATGACTAGGTACCTTACACCATCTTGTGACAAATAAATATAAAAATAAAGCTATAATAACTGAACAATGAATGAACTGTTTTAGACTTGTTATTGCTTTTTTCCTTTTCATTTAATAGACTGAACAGTGTATGATCTATTGAATGTTTGAGACTCATTTAATTGGAACATATCGTCTTACTCTCATGCATGATAGCTTTTCTGGTTTCATATGACAATATGTATTATCATTTCCAAGTAGATGTTCAATAGTGGAGAGGATAATAGTAAAAAATATATATTTATAAAACTATGTTATGTTTTTATTCTTAGGAAAAAAAAAAAGAATCACACCAATGAGGCAACCTTTTGAATTTTGAAATGATATTCTAATCACATGCTTGCTAAAAAAAAAATTATTCTACGTGCTTTCAAAGAAAAAGGAAAGTTAAGTGATAAATTTTTCTCTCAATTGAGGTGTGTGATACAGAAGTTGACTTCAGCGTTTAATTATGGCCCATTAAAAAGAACTTTTCATGACTGGAACGGGAAATATATTTTCTTTTAGTTTCTTGATATTTTGCTTTATTAAGTTGGAGTATTTGTCTTGTTTAATTTTGTTGTTTAGAAATAATATTTTCTTGTACTATTTTTTTAAGAAAAAGAATAGATGAATGATATGTTGGGAAATAACGCAAATTCCCGATAAGCCAGATTTATGAGAAAGCAAGAATAGAAAAATAACACACAAAATTTGATAACGAAGCGCTAATCTTGCTTAATGCTCTCCTGACCGCAGATCTTTTACCGAAGTGAGAAATATACATACGTTTTACAACACTCACAACTCACAACCCAATTACACCCAAGAAAATTACTTCAATTTTCTCTCACAAAAGCTTTTCTCAAGCTTTTCTCTCAATTGAATGAACACTTTGGATGATTAATTCATTACAATTACACATCTATTTATAGGAAAATTCACTCCTTGAATTACTCCTTAAATTAATTCCTTTAAATCGCTCAATTAAGCTCTCGTTTTGCTCCATGTTTTACTCCATGTTTTACTCCATGTTTTGCTTCCCACTTGCTTCCTTAAATTAAGGAGCTTTATAACAATTCCCACTAAGACCTGATTTAACTGCCTTCACACCTTTGATCAATGCAGCCTTTTCTATTCTTTGTTATTTAGTAGAGATCAACCAAGCCGAGCACAACTTCGCTTGTCAACAATACCACCTTTGTTAACATATCTCGCCGGATTTTTGCTTCTTGAATCTTCTCCAAAGATAACACATCATCTTCCAATGTAGACCGATGAAGTGATAACGAAGTCCAATATGCTTTGTTCTAGAATGAAATGTCAATTCTTCACGTTGTACAGCACTTCACTCATCACTACGCAGTAACATTCTTCTCTTGTTTGAATCCGCCAATTAACAAACTCGATGCCATATCATCTCTTTACTAGCTTCGCCATCGCTACATACCAAATTTCTCTCAGAAGGATGTAGGACAATTTTCTCAGATTCGTGACATCCAACTAACAAATGGTAGTTCCAACAAGAATATATAACCTAAAGGTGCTTCTATGATCAACTTCACCTCCAAAGTCTCGCGTCTACGCACTTGTACTTTTAACTCTCCTTTACCATACAAGCACTTTTCTCAAGTGTCACAGATACCTCAAAATCCACTCGATCGCTTCCTAATGAAGTTTTTCCCGGATTTGACATAAACCGCTAACAACTCCCACCGTACGGCCAATGTCCGGGTCTCGCATGCACTATCGTACATCAAACTTCCAATGGCCGAGGCATAAGGAACCTTAGCCATGAATTCTCTCTTTCTTCCGTTCGAGGACCGATCCGATAGGCGAAAATGACTGCGCGTGCCTCTTTGACGCCCATGTCAATCTTTGCAAAACACGATTGATGTACTCGCCCGAGATACAAGGATCCTTTCTTCTTATTTCTTGTGATTTGCATTCCAAGAATCTTCTTTGTCGACCTCAAGTCTTTCATGTCAAATTCCTTTGACAATTGCCTTCAACCTTTTAATATCATCCATATCCAACCTGCTACTAACATATCATCAACATAAAAAGTAGTAAAATGATATAACTGACCTATATCTTCAAGTAGCAACAATGATCGCATTGCACTGAAACCTTCCTTGTGTACGAAGTCACAAATTTTTTTGTACCATTGTCTCGGCTTGTTTCTGTGCCATACAAACTCTTCTTAAGTCTCAAGACACCATGCTCTTCTTCCCTTTCTCGAGAAACCTTCGGCTGGCTACATGATATCTCTTCATCTAAATCTCCATTAAGGAATGCAATTTTCTACATCCAACTGCTCAAGATGAAGATCTTCACGGCTACAATACTCAATACCGATCCGATAGCATTGAAGCTTCACAACGAGCAAAAATGTCAGCCAGATAGTCAACTCCTTCCTTGAAACCCTTGACACAACTAGGGCTTTGTATCTCTGAACCATCAAGCCCTCTTCACCCTAGACACCCATTTGTCAGGAAGTTGCCTTCTTTCCCATGGTAACTCACCTAGTGGCTCCCATGTCTTCGTCGAGATGAGATTTCATTTCTTCTTTCATAGCAAGCTCCCACTTGGAATCTCGAGTCCGACAAGCTTCATCATAGCATTCGGCTCCCTCCATCGCCCAAGAATATGTAGCTCATACGTATCTCCGTTAGGCACACGAGGTCGAGAAGACCTTCTCAATATGTGAGCCGGAGGTGAGGTCAGAAGGTGGCTCGAATGCCGTACGTTTGTCCAACAAGTTCCTCCGTCCGAGGACTTGTTACAATTGGTTCTCGTCATGAAGTATCTCGGGACATCATCCGCATCCGCAAATACCGACTCATTCTGCTCCGAGTCATCGGGCGCCTATTTTACGCATTGCCCCTTATACATCACCCTTTCGTTGAAAATCACATCTCTCAAGCACGATAACTTTCTTCTTTCGTCATCCCAAATGCGGTAGCCAAACTCATCCTCTCTATAGCCAATGATCAGGCATTTCTGATTTGGGACTGCTTATTCCTCGCCGATCACCGGAGCATGCACAAATGCTACACAACCGAAAACTTTAGATGTGATAGTTTCACCTCTTTTTCCGCTCCATACCTCCTGGTATTCTATGCTCCAATGGAACGTACGGGCCTCTGCTGATCAAGAGTCAGCCAGAGCCGATCGCTTTCCGCCTGCAATTCGTTCTAGACCCGACTGTATACGAATGCTTCCCGGCTCTTTCGTCAACGTTCGGCTCATATGCTCGCCACACCACGTGTCGAGGCGTGCCCGGCACAGCTCTTTTCCATTCCGATCCCGTGCTCATAGCGTAAATTTTTGAATCGTGCCTTCATATTCACCACCATTACCTGCTTCCAGCTTTTTGATCTTTAAACCCGTCTCATTTTCCACCATAGCTTTCCATCTTCCGAAGCCTCAAATACTAGACTTATGCTTTAGAAAGTAAACCCATACCTTCCGAGAGTGATCATCACGAAAGTCACGGCGCAGTGTTTCCCACCAATGAGAGACTACTGTCGGGTCCCCAAACATCGAGTTGAATAAGCTCTAGCCTTTCCTTCTTTGGGATTCTCGCAACTTGTCCGAAGCCGACTCTTTGCTTTCCAAGTATGCACCTTCGACACATGTCTATCTCCGCATCAGACCCGGGAAGTTTTCCCTTCGGGAAGGCATAATCTTCATCCCCTTCACTCATACGGCCTAGTCTCTGCGTGCCATAGATTTGGTGTTTCATTGCCACGTCGCAACCGTAATTGAACAACGTGCCTCGTTTGTCATGTAAAGAAAGTGCCACTTTTCTTGCCTCGAGCAACTGCCATCAGACCCTCTTGAAATCTTCCAATCATCACGGAAGATCGTACAGAGCCTTCACCGGCCAACCGCCCCACCGAGATTAAGTTCCTTCGAGATCGGAATATGCTCGACATCCTTCAGCCTCCCAAACAGATCCGTTCAACTTAATCTTCACTACACCTTTGCCAATACAGCACATGGTCGATCATCACCAAGATATACCTTTCCAAGGTTTCCGGGGACATATTTCTCGAAGAATTCTTTAGAAGTAGCACGGAACGATGCTCCGTAGTCTAACACCCAAGATTCTTCCTCGCTCTCCAAAGAGCATATCAATGCATCATCTCCTCCCGAGGTGGAAGTAACATTTGCCTCTCGCTTCACTTGTTTATCCTTCTGCATTCTCAGCACCGATTTTTGTAGTGTCTCTGCTTCTTCCACAATTCCAACATCTGATAGTCTTCGAGCGAAGGAATTATTAGGATTCCCGGATTCGACCTCCTATCTTTCGATCTACCTCGTAGTCGGGCCTCTACCATGTCCATTTCCTTGGAATTTCTTCCTCTCGACTCGTATGCAAACCGAAGAGGTCGACGATTCACCCGTCCTCTACGCTCTGATCTCTTCACCGAGAACCAAATCACGAACATCGACAAATTTCAACTTATTGCTTTCCCGACGAGCTACTCACAAACCGTGACAAGAGCATTCCAAATTTTCTCGGTGCAGAAGACAAAGTATCAATGCCGTACTTCTTCATCGACTAATTTCCACCGAACTCAACCGGGCTGTAATCAGCGTCTTATTGAGATGCTGAGCTACCGATGCACCTTCGCCATCCGCAAATTGGAACAAGCGCTTCATCAAGTTACACTTTGTTCGAGGCCGATGGCTTCTCATACATATGGAGAGAGTCGCCATAAGACCCGCCGTGGTCTTTCCTTTGCTATGTTAAAAGCAACATTACGGATAACGTCCAATCGAATAACTCCGGCGTCATTCTGCCTGTAAGATTCCAATCTTCTTCCTTCATAGCCTCTCGGCTTCTTCCCCGAGAGAGGCTGATATAGATTTCTTCGATACGTATAATCCTCTATCTCGCATTTTCCAAAACCCGAAATCCGTGCCATCAAATTTCTCGAGTTTCACCCTTCCTTCATCTCATGCGCCATCAGCTCCCACTAAAATCCGACTTCCTCCTGATCGTTTCTCGACATTTCAAAAAATTGACGTAAATCACTACCAATAGCCTGATACCAGCTTGTTTGAAATAACGCAAATTCCCCGATGCCGCATTTACGAAAAGCAAGAATAGAAAAAAAATAACACACAAAATTTGATAACTAGTTCGGCCAATCTGCTCTCCTGACCGTCATAGATCTTTTTACCGAAAGCGAGAATTACACAAGTTGCTTACAACACTCACAACTCACAACCCAATTACACCCAAGAAAATTACTCTCAATTTTTTCTCACAAAAGCTTTTCTCTCTAAGCTTTTCTCTCAATTGGAATGAACACTTTGGATGATTAATTCATTACAATTACACATCTATTTATAGGAAAATTCACTCCTTGAATTACTCCTTAAATTAATGGTTCCTTAAATTGCTCCTTGAATTAAGCTCCTTGTTTTGCTCCATGTTTTACTCCATGTTTTACTCCATGTTTTGCTCCTTAATTTGCTCCTTAAATTAAGGAGCTTTATAACATGATAAAATCAATTTTTAAGTATTTTTTTAATTACAATTTATTACATAGTTTGTATATGATTATTTTAATAAGGATTAAAGTTATCATTATAATCATTATTGTTATTCAACAACTCTAATAT
Organism: Hippophae rhamnoides; assembly: GCA_033030585.1. Lineage (NCBI taxonomy): Eukaryota > Viridiplantae > Streptophyta > Magnoliopsida > Rosales > Elaeagnaceae > Hippophae > Hippophae rhamnoides. Next base: position 38,637,082 of record CM065430.1, on the reverse strand, counting down.
ATTAATATGTCATTCTCCTTCTGTTTTGTTCTTTTTTTGGTTTTAATTTTCGTTTGACTCACTTAAATAATAATAATTACATACATCAAATGATAATATTTTATTATAAATTTTACCAAAAATTTGACTCTTTTATAACCCTCCTTCTGTAATAACAAGGCAAAAAAAATATATTTTTACATTCTAAAGGATTAATGGCCACTCTAGAGACATTACTTACTAGACATTGGCTACCCTTTTTCAAAAAAATAAATAAAAAATAAATTGGCGTGTGTATGGCTCCTTGGCTTAATTGCTTTCGTTTTTATTCTTACAGGGGAAGCGAAGTTTCTTCAGCTACTTTAATTGCTGTGTGAAGGCGTGAGAAACAGACGTTATCTTGTTCAAAAGGTTGTAATGTGTATTTAAAAGTTTATTTGATCTTTGTTAATGCTTTACGTTTGAAAGTTTGTGGTACTTGTCAGTTTTGAGCTCCATGCATTCGGTTTGGAGGTTGTAATTTTAACTGGACCCAAAATCAAAGCAGCATGTTTATCTGTACAATATTCACATCTTCAAGTTGGCCAAATCTTTCTGTGTAATTCGCAAAGATGAGTTGCATGGCTTATTTAGCCAATTTCTTTTCTTTGTTTTCTTTTTGGGGGAAAAGTAGGTCTCTAAGTTCATTACCTTTCACGAAAGGGTAGCTTAGTGACACTGTTAAGCACACTCCCTTATGTGCCCCTGTGTCATTTCTTTATAATAATAAAAATATGTTATATATATATATAGGGGAATACCTGAAGAAGTCCATCATATTCCATGGCTAACACGTTTGTGTCTATGAAGATAATTAATGATTTTTAAAGAATAAATGAATTTCCTCTCAAAAAGGGGTAGTTTTGCTTTTAGTTACATGATATAAAAGTGCAGTTTAGTTTCTATGATGACAATATTATTAAATTATAAAAACATACTTAATTGTTTCATCAACTCACATTATTTCACATCCAGTTATTTTAATTGAAATTTCATCTAAAGTTTAATGAAGATGATGATTGTATACTTATCATTTTTCTATTTTCTTTTTTATATGTGAGAAATATTTTAATAAAAAAATTGTCATCAGGATCAAAAATGACATCAACGAATTTTTGATTAGTTTTTTAAATTTTTTACAAGGATTATTAGACACATTAAATATCAACATATTATTTAATGTTATCATAAATTATAATATATAATAATATTGATGTTTTAAAATAATATTACAAGATATATTGTATCAAACTCCTAACCTCTAAAAGTATATATATATATATTCCACAAACAGATAATATTATACAACGACCCGTACTGTTTATATATACATACCTAGCCTTGAGGCTGTACGTTTAATTAATAGATTCTTCCTTCCGCATCATTAATTAATTTCTCCAAGAATGGGGGAAGAGATGAATAAGAAAACATTTACCAACTGCAACTGCAATAGCATACAGTCTCAACTGCAATAGCATAAAGTGACGGAAGAAATGGAGATGGAAAAAACCTTTCCAACTCTTTGAGGCTTGTGCTTCGCACTGGAACCCCAAACAAGGGCACTGCAAAATGCCAAAATTTCCTCCGTCACTTTCATAAAGGTGAATAAATTAGAGGGCTAAAAGGAACAAGAGAAGGAAGAAAAAGCTAGCTACCAATAATATAGTACAAAATAGCTTCCACCAAAGTACATTAACTATCCAGAATTCAGCAATTATTACAATTTACAACACAAAAGAGCACACGTTGGATGAATGATTTAAAGACTTAACTTAAAGGATGATGCCGTAGCATGCATAGTAATCTTAGGAAACAGATCAAGATAAAACTTTCATTTAAGTCATAAAAACAACAACATAAGATGTGATAGGCTGTGTATTTTATTCGGTTTCTCCAAGATGTAACTCGTGACAAATGATATTCAGAACATAATGAGTTATTGTGATATATAAAACCTATATTAAGTTTAAAATGAAAAGCTGTCCAAGACTTGAATTTAAAATGCAATTGAAAACTCAATCAGCCTTTCTAGGTCAAGAAAAGGCAACTGTGGAAGAAAACAAAGTAGCTTCAGCAATTGAAAATAATAAGGGTTTGTTTTGTAACTAATTCTATTTTCAAGTTCCAGCTTTTCAACCTAAGTTTTCAAAATGAGTGTAGTTTAGTAATAAATTCCATTTTCAAGTTCAAAATCATGTTGGAACTCAGTTCTAAGCTCTATATACAACTTGCAAGTTTCAATTTGCAAGCAGTGAGAATGGTTGTCATAAAGAAAAGAAAACAAAAGGATGGCAGAAACCTACATCAACCCAAATAAAGCAAAATACACTTGCTTGTATTTTTCATACCCTATGAAGATCAACACAAAAATAGCCTGACCAGTAGCCCTAGGCAAAGACATAGACAAGTGCTTATAAAGACTTGTAAGAAAAGTAGAAATTCAAGAGAATAAAGACTTAGGAAATGCTACTTACTAATTAACTTGTTCAGCCATATCCTTGTGAATGCGGTCACATAAATCCTCAACGGTCCTTCACTTGGATGATAGAATAACAGGATCTTCATAGTTTACATTCATTCCTTTTGGTTTGGTGTAAATGCAAGTTAAACTCAGATATTCCCATACTTTGTCCAGTAAACCGTCAAGATTTCACTCCAAGTGGGCACTGCAGTATTCATGGAAAATTTACAATTCATGTACATAATCTTATAATAATTAATGGGATAATTATGTTATAAAGCTCCTTAATTTAAGGAGCAAATTAAGGAGCAAAACATGGAGTAAAACATGGAGCAAAACATGGAGCAAAACAAGGAGCTTAATTCAAGGAGCAATTTAAGGAACCATTAATTTAAGGAGTAATTCAAGGAGTGAATTTTCCTATAAATAGATGTGTAATTGTAATGAATTAATCATCCAAAGTGTTCATTCCAATTGAGAGGAAAGCTTAGAGAGAAAAGCTTTTGTGAGAGAAAATTGAGAGTAATTTTCTTGGGTGTAATTGGGTTGTGAGTTGTGAGTGTTGTAAACACCTTGTGTAATTTCTCGCTTTTCGGTAAAAAAGATCTGTAGGTCCGGAGGCGTAAGCAAGATTGGCCGAACTCGTTATCAAATTTTGTTTGTTATTTTTCTATTCTTGCTTTCATAAATCGGACATCGGGAATTTGCGTTATTTCCCGACAGTATTATCGAGCTATTGGTAGTGATTTACGTCAATTTTACGAGAAATAATCGAGAAACGATCCAAAGGAAGTCGGATTTTAGTGGGAGCTTGATGGCCGCATGAGATGAAGGAAGGGTGAAACTCGAGAAATTTGATGGCACTGATTTTGGGTTTTGGAAAATGCAGGATAGAGGATTATACGTATCAAAGAAATCTATATCAACCTCGGGAAGAAGCGAGAGGCTATGAAGGAAGAAGATTGGAATCTTAGGCAGACAGAAACCCTCGGAGTTATTCGATTGACGTTATCCCGTAATGTTGCTTTCAACGTAGCAAAGGGAAAAGACCACGGCGTCTTATGGCGGCTCTACTCCAATATGTATGAGAAGCCGTTGACCTCGAAACAAAGTGCACTTGATGAGGCGCTTGTTCAATGCGGATGACGAGAAGGCATATCGGTAGCTGACATCTCGAATGACTCGACACGATTTACATTCCGACACTACGGTAGAGAAGACAAAAGTATCAATGCTCGTACTTAACTTCGTCGAATTCAATTTCCATGAACTCGGCGGGTTGTAAGCGTGTTGAGTTGGTGGAAAATGGTCGATGAAGAGTCTGACGTGTGCGATACTTTCTCACGAAAAACAACTGCTCCGTCACGCGACGTAGTGGCTCGTCGGGAAGCGATAAGTTGAAATTTGACGATGTTCGTGATTTGGTTCTCGGTGAAGAGATCCGACGTAGAGAGGCAATTGAATCGTCAGCCTCTTGATTTGCATCTGAGTCGAAGAGGAAGAAATTCAACCAAAGGAAATGGACGTGGTAGAAGCCGACTACGAGGTAGATCAAAACGGAGGTCCAAATCCGGGAATCCTAATAATTCCCGTAGCTCGAAGACTATCGAGTGTTGGAATTGTGGAAGAATAGGAGCACTTACAAAAATCGGTGCAAGAATGCACCGAAGGACAAACAAGTGAAGGCGAGGCAAATGTTACTTCCTTCTCGGGAGGAGATGATGCATTGATATGCTCTTTGGAGAGCGAAAGAAGAATCTTGGATGTTAGACTGCGGAGCATCGTTCATTGCTACTTCACAAAAAATTCTTCGAGAAATATGTCCTAGGAAACCTTGGAAAGGTATATCTTTGGTGATGATCAACCATGTGCTATTATTGGCAAAGGTGTAGTGAAGATTAAGTTGAGCAGTTTGTTTGGGAGCGAAGGATGTCGGGCGTATTCCCGATCTCGAGGAAGGAACTTAATCTCGGTGGGGCGATTGGCAGTGAAGGCTACACTTTACGATCTTCCGTGGTGATGATTGGAAGATTTCAAAGGGTATAATGACGGTTGCTCGAGGTAGAAAAGTGGCACTTCTTTACATGATAAGCGGAGGCACGTTGTTCGGTCTGATTCTGCAAGCAATGAAACACCAAATCTGTGGCAGGAGAGACTAGGCCGTATGAGTGAGAAGGGGATGAAGATTATGCCTTTCAAGGGAAAACTTCAGTCTACGGTGCACGGAGATAGACATGTGCGAAGATTGCATACTTGGAAAGCAAAGAGGGTCGACTTTCGGACAAGTTGCGAGAATCCCAAGAAGGAAAGGCTAGAGCTTATTCAGCTACGATGTTTGGGGACTGACGGCCGTCTCGTATATTGGTGGGAAACACTGCTTCGTGACTTTCGTCGATGATCGCTCTCTCGGAAGGTATGGGTTTACTTTCTAAAGCATAAGTACGAAGTATTTGAGGCTTTCGGAAGATGGAAAGCTATGGTGGAAAATGAGACGGGTTTAAAGATAAAAAAGCTCGGAAATAGATAATGGTGGTGAATATGAAGACACGAGATTCAAAAATTTCTCTGTATGAGCACGGGATTAGAATGGAAAGAGCCGCTATGGGGCACGCCTCGGCCACAATGGTGTAGCGGAGCGTATGAGCCAGAACGTTGACGAAAGAGCGAGAAGCATTCGTATACGGTCGAATCTACCGATGCAGTGCGAGAAACGGTCCAACACGGCCGGCTTACTTGATCAATGAGGCCCCGTGTTCCATTTGGAGCGTAGAATACGAGAGGAGGTATGGAGCGAAAAAGAGGTGAAACTATCACATCTAAAAGTTTTTCGGTTGTGTAGCATTTGTGCATATCGATGATCAAGGCAGAATAAGCTTGATCCCAAGTCGAAAATGCCATGATCATTGGCTATGGAGAGGATGAGTTTGGCTACGCGCATTTGGGATATGAAAAGAAAGAAAGTTATCCGTGAGAGATGTGATTTTCAACGAAAGGGTGATGTATAAGGACATGCATAAAATGAGCGCGATGACTCGGAGCGAGAATGAGTCGGTATTTGCGAATGCGAGATGATGTCCCGGATACTTCCTTGCAGCAGAACCAATTGTAACAAGTCCTCGACGGAGGAACTTGTTGGACAAAGCTTGACTGTGACATTCGACGCACCTGACCTCTTACTCGGCTCATGTTGAGAAGGTCTTCTCGACCCTCGTGTGCCTAACGGAGATCATGAACTATATGTTCTTTGGTGATGGAGGGAGCACGAATGCTATGATGAAGCTTGTCGGACTCGAGATTCCAACAAGTGGGAGCTTCTTTATGAAAGAAGAAATGAAATCTCTCATCTCGACCGGACATGGGAACTAGGTGAGTTACCTATGGGAAAGAAGGCCTTCCTGACAAATGGGTGTCCAGGGTGAAAGAGGGCGTGATGGTTCAGAGATACAAAGCAGCCTAGTTGTCGAAGGGTTTCAACGAGAAGGAAGGAGTTGACTACAGTTGACATTTTTGCTCGCGTTGTGAAGCTCGATACTATCGGTCCGGTATTGAGTATTGTAGCCATTGAAGATCTTCATCTTGAACGGTTGGATGTGAAGCGCATTCCTTCGTGGAGATTTAGATGAAGAGATATACATGTACGGCCCGAAGGTTTCTCGGAAAGGGGGAAGAAGAACATGGTGTGCGGACTTAAGAAGAGTTTGTATGGCACAGAAACAAGCCGAGACAATGGTACAAAAAATTTGTGACTTCGTACCTGAGGAAGGTTCAGTGCAATGTGATCATTGTTGCTACTTGAGATATATAGGTCGGTTATATCATTTTACTACTTTATGTTGATGATATGTTAGGAAGCGAGGTTGAATATGGATGATATTAAAGGTTGAAATGACAATTGTCAAAGGAATTTGACATGAAAGACTTGGTCCGGCAAAGAAGATTCTTGGAATGCAAATCCGCGAGAAATAAGAAGAAAGGATCCTTGCGGGTTATCTCGGGGCGAGTACATCAATCGTGTTTTGCAAAGATTCAACATGGGCGATGCCAAGCCGGATAGCACACCAGCTTGGCAGGTCATTTCGCTATCCGAGGATGGGTCCCTCGAGACGAAGAAGAGAGAGAATTCATGGCTAAGGTTCCTTATGCCTCGGCCATTGGAAGTTTGATGTACCTTGATAGTGCATGCGAGACGAGACATTAGCCAATGCGGTGGGAGTTGTTATGATTTATGTCAAATCCAGGGGAAAACTCATTGGGAAGCGATCAGTGGATTTTGAGGTATGCGAGGCACCATGAAAAGTGCTTGTACTTTAGTAAAGGAGAGTTAAGTAAATGCGTAGACGCTTGAGACTTTGGAGGTGAAGTTGATCCTTAGAAGAAGCACCCTTAGGTTATATATTTCTTGTTGGAACTACGGTATTAGTTGGATGTCACAAATACGGAAAATTGTCGCTCATCCCTTCTGGTGAGTATGTAGCGATGGCGAAGCTAGTAAAGAGATGATGTGACGAGGTTTGTTAATTGTTGTGATTCAAACAAAGCGAGAAGAATGTTACTGCGTAGTGATAGTCGAAGTGCTGATACACTTGTGAAGAATTGACATTTCATTCTAGAAACCAAAGCATATTGGACTTCGTTATCACTTCAGGATCTACATTGGAAGATGATGTGTTATCTTGGAGAAGATTCAAGGAAGCAAAAATCAAATGAGATATGTTAACAAAGGTGGTGACTATTGACAAACTGAAGTTGTGCTCGGCCGGTTTGATATAAGTAACAAAAGAACTAGAAAGGCTGTGTGAAGGCAGTTGAAATCGGTCTTCAAGTGAGATTGTTATAAAGCTCCTTAATTTAAGGGAGCAAATTAAGGAGCAAAACATGGAGTAAAACATGGAAGCAAAACATGGAGCAAAGCAGGAGCTTAATTGAGGAGCAATTTAAGGAACCATTAATTTAAGGAGTAATTCAAGGAGTGAATTTTCCTATAAATAGATGTGTAATTGTAATGAATTAATCATTCAAAGTGTTCATTCCAATTGAGAGGAAAGCTTAGAGAGAAAAGCTTTTGTGAGAGAAAATTGAGAGTAATTTTCTTGGGTGTAATTGGGTTGTGAGTTGTGAGTGTTGTAAACACCTTGTGTAATTTCTCCCCTTTCAGTAAAAAGATCTGGGCGGTCCGGAGACGTAAGCAAGATTGGCCGAACTCCGTTATCAAATTTTGTTTGTTATTTTTCTATTCTTGCTTTCTCATAAATCTGGCTTATCGGGAATTTGCGTTATTTCCCAACAAATTATAGAACAATAATACAGTATAATTCCCTTCAGAAAAATATTTACATGATTTATTGAATGCAAAAAACAATGGTATAAAAAGAACATACCCAGGACCCAGGGTGTGGTACTCCCAAATCACTGAATAAATTACTGTCATCTACATAATTCTTTTAGGTCTAAAACGAGTCATTTTGTAATTTGGTAGCTCATACAAAGCCTTTACACGAACACCATGCTTGGATTCATGATAAACTAACTTGCAGGCTTATGCATTTCCTAGTTCCTACCTACTTTGATTAACAGTTTTCAGAAGCAGTGTAGAGTTGTCAAACATAGGGAGGGCAGAAGTATCAAGTTCAGAACTTGAAAGCAAGATGGAGAAACTGTTTAAAAAACAAGAAATAACTCTACACAAAAGAGCTCTTATTATTTTCTTCATGTTTTCATTACAATTGTATAGCTATTTATAAGGAAATTTTACTCCTTCAATTACTCATTGAATTAAGCATCTCTTGATTTACTCATTGAATTAAGGATTCCTTGTTTTACTCATTGAATTAAGGATTCCTTGTTTTACTCCTTGAATTAAGGTCCTTGTTTTGCTCCTTGAATTAAGGTCCTTGTTTTATTCCTTGAATTAAGAGCTAATATCCAATACTCTCTTCAAGTCGATCCAAAAGGTTTATGGATCCAAGCTTGGACAAAAGTCGCTGAAATCACGGTAGGCTGTATGGCTTTGCATAAGATGTCACCATTGGTCGAAACTTCAGATAACGTGTCCTAATCACTCTGTGATTGAACTTGTTCACGAATGTAATGACAATCAACTTCAATGTGTTTCGTCCTCTCGTGAAACACCGGTTTGATGCTATATGCACGGCTGCATGATTGTCACAAAATAAGGACATGTGAAGAGTTGTAGAAACACCTAAATCACATGTAAGACCTTTAAGCCATATCAACTCACACGCCTGAAGCCATTGCACGATACTCACCTTCAAGACTTGATCTAGCGATGACAATATTTTACTCTTCCACGTGACCAAGTTTCCACCGAAAATGTACAAGAATGCGGTGGACTTGCGATCGATCCGCATTCCCCGCCCAATTAGCATCACAATACCCTATGATTTCAGGTGTTGTCATTCTTCTTCATGATGATACCACGACCCACCGATCCTTTTAAATAGCGTAAGATCCTTTTAACAAGGGGTCAAATGCTCAAGTGTCGAGTTGCATTTAATCTGGCTCACAATACTTGGCTGCATTACGTGATGTTAGGTCCGCGATCATAGGTAGATCAACTTACCAACTGGGCCGCCGGTAATAACTTATATCCGTGAGCATGGCGTGTTCTTCAAGCTAGGTTTGAGTCATTGCCAAGAGTGGGTAATGGCTGGTTTAGCAACACTCATGTTAGCTTCCTCGAGCAAATCTAGGACATATTTCCTTTGGTTAAGAAAGAGTCCTCAGGCGAGGTTGCCATTTCTATACAAAGAAAGTACTTCAATATCCCAAGCTGTCTTTAATTGCAAACCTTGTCCGATGGACCGTTTGAGGTTGAAAATCTGCCGCATTATCACCGTAATTATCAAATCATCTACATAAATCAAGACAACCAATTTTCCCATAGTTCCCTGCGAACAAATAAGGAAGAATCAAAGATTGCAGTTTTTTGAAACCAACACTAGCGACCGAGCTTATTGGCATACCAAGCTCATGGGACTATTTCAAACCATAAATGGATTTCAGGCAATTTGCACACTAAATCCAGCTTCATCGCTTTCGAGGATGCTCAGTGGCAATTTCATATAGACTTCTTTCTTTGAGATCACCATGCAAGAATGCATTCTTCACATCCATTTGGTACACGGACCACCCCTTGTTTACGTACTACGACAAGTAGCACTCTTATCGTGTTCATTTTTGCAACTGTGCAAATGTTTTGTAATCCACCTCGAATGTTCGAAAGGAATCCTCGAGCCACCAATCTTACTTTATACCTCTCAATTGATCCATCCGACTTGAATTTTAGCTTATAAATCCATTTGCAACCTACGACTTTCTTGCCTTTCGGAAGTTCGCGATGCTCTCCACGTGGTTGTGTCGATCTAGGGCTTTAAGTTCTTCTCGATGGCTTCCTTCCACACCCCTCGCTATCGGCCTCACGAAAGTTTCGAGGCTCACCGTAACTCGACATAAAGGTCGAGGAATGTCGTACGGGTTGGTGTCACTTTATATGACACATAATTTGAGACGGGATGCGCGGGTACCAGAAAGTGACAAAGTCTTGAAGTCTTCATGAGGTTTCCTAACACGCATTGGATTACGTCGAGGAGCGAGGAGTTATCTCACACTGCTCACATCTTGTACCATATTGCAGTGATCATCTCGATTATCACCATCTTCACGCAAAGGTACCATTAAGAAGAGACCCTTCATTGTTACTTTCAAATGGTAGATGTATCAATGTTGACACGGCCGGGATCTTGTTGTAGCAGCCTCAAGTTCGATTCTCGGGAAATGGAAACACATCCAAGATGTCATCCCTTCGACTTCAGGATTTCACGTGACTTGTCAAAAAAGTGGTTAGTTTCATAAAATCGAACATCGTTAGACACAATTAATCTCCTAAGTGGGATCATAACACTTATATCCCTTTTTGTAGATGAATAACCAAGAAAAATACATTTAATGTACTTCAGATCCAATTTATCTCGATGATGAGATTGAATATGTACAAAACAGACATGTACCAAAGACTCTAAGGCGTGAGAGATTAATTTTCCTCCTTTCACGACCTCTAAGGGAGACTTGAAATCCAAGACTCTACCGGGTAATCTATCGATGACGATGTAATGTCATAACCCCTCGGGGACCGTAATCTCTTTGGTACATTCATTTGTAGCATTAATGCCTAGTTTTTTCAAGTAAGTCCCGCTGCTGCTCACCACATTATATTTCATAAGGTGTACAACACAACTTGTTCGATGCATAATGCCATGCGAATGCTCAAATATTGTTTCTCATGATACGGGACATGTATTCGTGCATCATTGTCGACCTTAAGGTTTGAATTTTAGGAGAAATGATTTTTAACAAGGTTACGAAAGTCCTTAAATACTTCCATAACTTCATTCTTAGACTTTAAAAAGATATAACCACGTGACTTGAGAAAAATCATCAACAAAAATCACAAAATACTTATAACCATCAAAAGATTCATTACTGTCCCCATACATCCGAATGAACTAGTTCAAAACATTTACTAGCCCTAGACAAGGAAGAATTAAAAGGCAATCTAATGGGTTTTGCATAAGTGACAAGTTTCACATGCAATTGCATCATTTCCTAAGTTTGGAAATAAAGTTGACAAAATTGATTGGTATGGTGAGCTAAACGTTGATGCCACACCGATTATCTCGATGTGGTTAAACTTGGTCAAACCCTCCGGGGATTGCTCTCGATATGTAATAGAGACCATCTAAGTAAAACCCTTCACCAATTGTCTTTTTGGTGGCACAATCCTCGAAAATGACATTGCGAGGAGAAAAATGGCTAAGCAATTCAAGGTATTTCAGGATTTTTCCTACGCATGTGTTGGAAGGAAAGGAAGCGTACATATAAACCGCCGACTCGATTTCATCATCCGACATTAATTTTATTTTTTCCTTTCCTAAAATCTTTACATTCTCACCATTTGCAATTGAAACTTGAGAAGGATTTGCTAATTTTTCAAACTTACGAGACTTTGGACACATGGTTTTTCATATGATCCGTGGCACCCGAATCTACAACCCAAAAATCATGCAACATATTTATTTTAAGAGCGCTTTAAAGGCTTTTTATGATACCTTGCACGTCTTCATGGGTACGTAGTTTTAGACCGCTAAGAAACCCGCAAACTTTCCTAGCAATGTCAGCCGAAGCTTCTTCTTCTTCTATGCTATCCACACAAATAATTCTAACTCCTCCCTGCCTTGTTTTCAAGATACAACATAAACTCATTCATAAGTTCACCGATTCGTCAGGAAGTTTTTGAATGGATTAGACCCATTAAAGGCAGAGTGTAAGCACGATTTGCATGGCGTTGAGTAATGATTCACTTTCTATAAACCCTTATCCTTTATAAAATCGTGTTTTAATTCTCGATGTAGAATCCAAATACGTGTCCCAATATGTTCCGTATAGCTGCAAGTGTCGACACTTCCAAGTTTGGATGCTTCCCTTGTACTTTCGTCGTTGCAGATAGGCTCTCGCCTGTGCACCAGCTATCGTATCCTTGTTTCACGACTTTCCTCCTTACTTCTTCACGCTGAATTGTCGCACATACATTGTGCGAAGGAAGGAAGTTCAAATATTCGTGAGTACGTGGTATCGTATATCTTCATACGTTGAATCGAGATCGATGTGCTTGAAATATCTTATCTTCTTCCGTCCTTTTTCGCAGCAGCCACACTACAGATGACGATATATTTCTAACTCATTTCACATGCTTTTCATACTTCCCAAGAGTTGTACAAAAGGCTTACCATCTTGTCATTGCAGATTTGAGATGTCCTTCTTTAATTGAAAACTGCGGCAAAGATTGTTTCTCACCGCCATACATTTCCTCGACCGCCTCCCATACTGTACGCAGTATCTCGCAGTAACCGAATATTTCCACTAATTTACGTTCCATGGAATTTGGTGAGCTACATGACATAACCAAATTGATCCTTACTAAGCTAAGATTCATGTTGGGCGAGGAAACATCGAGTACTTCGATGCTTCCATTTACGAACCCCAACTCGACCTTCAACCTAGAGCCAGACACCGTTTCGACCAAGGCAAGTAATTAAACTCATTCAACAAGACCGAGCTTAATCTTTGATTCGCTGACATCCACCATGCATATTCACGAAGGAAAGCACCGATGAACTTTTAGCTTCGATCCTACGTTGCTCTCCGTCATTTCAAAGATTGAAGATGCTAAGATAATAATAAAGCGTAAGGTGTTAATTTTTCTCAAGCTCGATACCATGTAAAAAACAAGAAATAACTCTACACAAAAGAGCTCTTATTATTTTCTTCATGTTTTCATTACAATTGTATAGCTATTTATAAGGAAATTTTACTTCTTTAATTACTCATTGAATTAAGCATCCCTTGATTTACTCCTTGAATTAAGGATTCCTTGTTTTACTTCTTGAATTAAGGATTCCTTATTTTACTCCTTGAATTAAGCTCCTTGTTTTGCTTCTTGAATTAAGGTCCTTGTTTTATTCCTTGAATTAAGAGCTAATATCCAATAGAAACATTCAAATACATATATGAAATGTCCAAGTACTTGATCACTTATTTTATAGAAAATCCAGAATCAGAAACTACAAGTTTGCAACAAATTTTGATCCCCAAAAAAAAAAAAAATACCTGACTGGACAGTAGTGAGGAAGTTTATCCAAAATCTCCAATTCTTCAAGCGTAATCTGATCAATCTTGTTCACTCCATAGATGCAAGGCATATATATCCTGCTTCCCTCAATGACATCAATGAGATCATCAGCAGTTGCATCGAACCAAAGAGTAATATCAGCATTATGAATCCTGTATTCGCTACATATTGCCTTCACAGTATCAAGGTCCAAATGCGCATTGGTAACTGTTGAAGTGAAATTGATTCCACCCTTGTCTTTCTTCCTGAAAGTCAGGTTAGGTGGCTCCTTGTTCAACCTGTTATGGAAACAGATCACTGCTTAATTATACAGAAATCACAAAAGCGATAAGAGTATCAAAGTTAAGAAGATTAAAAAGAAAAATAAAAACAAGACTCTAAGAGGTTACTATTGCAACTCAAAAATGGTTCGGAATAAAGATGAACAACCTTCAGTGGTAAAAAAATAAAGGAAAAGGTGCAATTCTTACCTTATGCCAAATCCCTCAAATTCCTTCTCTATGAGTCGTTTATGAGTTATTGGCTTTATTGCATCAAGAACAATCAATATGCAATTGCATGTCCTAGCAGTGCTGATCACCTGAAGTCACCAAGACAGTTCAACGGAAGATATAAATGGATGTGCTTAAAAATATGAACATACATGTGCATGAGATGCATCTTAAAAAGCCTTGCAAGAACATTCTAAGTTATCACTAAACTAAATGCACAGAACCACATAATATTGTTAACATATCCAGGCCATATCCTCGATGTTTTTACACAATTTGTCAAGCGTTTCATGGAGTTAAGAAGATGTGATACACTCAGCAATAAAATCATTAAGTAATGCAAAAGCCTTGTGGTGAACTTGAAAACTGTCCTGTTTCATCAATGGGGCATGCTAATTCCATCCAAGCAACAAGTCAAACACATTCCATAGTCACTAATCCTGTCTCACTTAAGATTTGACTGTGAGTACATTTTTAGAAAATAATAGTGGACTAGTGGAAGCTAAGAACATCGTATTTGCTAAAAAGCCAGCTATTTTTCCTTCAGCACAAAATGCATAAGACAACTTTCCAAGTTATCTGACAAAATATCTAAAATCATATGCTTGCACAAAACTTTACATTAAACTACTGCTCTGGTGCAAGAATAGAACATAGGAAATAGATCAGAAGCTAATACCTTGCAACAAATTAGTTGCACTGTATAAACTCTCCCACATAATGGAGAACACTTGTTAAGAGGAAAAAGGTCAAATTTTTTACCCGCCTCCCTCTGCCCTTCCCATCCTTTACACCCTCAATAATTCCAGGAAGATCCAATAGCTGCAAGTAAATAACAGAATGAGGTGCCATACAAGTCCCTTAAATTAGGTCACATTTAGTCTCCTAAATTAAAAATGATGTCATTAAGTCCCTTAATTATGAAAAAAATAACCAATTATATTATTTTATGTCAAGTGATTAATAAAATACGAGTTTTTAACAAGAAAAAAACTGAAATTTAATATGAAATTATATAAGAAAAAATCAATATTAATAACATTCAAATATAAAGTTATTTAGGTATATATTTTAACTTTTAATAAAAATTAAAATCAATAAAAAGTTAAAATAAAACAGTGATAATTAACAAATATTAAAAAAAAAATTGTGAATTTTTTCATATCATTAATTTATATTGTTAAAAGACTTGTATTTTAATCACGTTGAATCAATTAACAGAAAAATAATGATATTTTAATTGAAAAATTATTAAAATAATATGTTTTGTCCTTAATTGATCTCTTTTTTCATAACTAATAGACTAAATAATACCATTTATAATCTAAGGAACTAAATCATATAAATGATTTAATCTAAGAGAATTTTGTAGCATTTTTCTCTTAAATAACATTATTAGAAAACATTTATAAAACACTGCGTGGGGTGGGGCTGGGATGAACATTTCCCACCAACCAGAATAGTGATAATTCTGATCATCAAATATATCTTCCAAGAAATCCACTATTTCCATCCTATGCAACTAACATACTGGGCTAAAATATGCTGCATAAATATAATATCCCATGCGAATGTCACATTTTCCATGTAATCTTGCTCCATTATTTGCTCTACCCATTGGATTATTTCTCAAAAATTCCTGGATTATCAAAGGAGAGTTTTGATTATTTATTTTGGCAAGCTTCAACCCATTTATCAAGTATGAAACCTTGGATTTGAAAGCCAAATTTATTCTCCCAGGCGAGTAAGTTTACGTAGTAACAGTACTTTGATAAAATTTTCGATTATGCATGAAAAATAATTTTCTCCTTCAAGTTTTAGGGATAAAAATCATGCTGAATCCTGTAATTAAGTAATTCAGTTTTGCGATCTTGTCAGCAAGAAGCTAATAATTTTGTTTGGCTGCGCTCAATTTGATGTTAGAGAAACCAAATCATCAAAGTGAACTTTTATACTCAAAATATAATCCTGACATGTAGCATATCTAATTTGGTACTGTCTATACCAATAGTGTGATCTGTGGTAGACAAACAACATCACATGAACATGTGGACACATATAGAAGACCACAACATATGTATGTACTGCCCTCCCAATTATGCAAGCATAGTTGATTTCATGTATAGGCATTACTGATTTCATGTTCTAGATGTTATAATCAATAATTACACTAAAAGGAACCTAAAAATTAACACTACATAATTACAATATTACATAACAATGATGATACCTGAATTTTTGCACTTCGGTACATGATCACACCTGGGATGCAAGTTAAGGTAGTGAATTCATAGGAAGCAACCTGTGAACATATACATTAAATGACCCTTAGAGTCAGAATCATCATAAAGGATGGAGCAGCAACAAATGGTTCCACATCCAGCCTTATCGCCACATGGCCATAATGATATTTCTAGTTTTAAATTAATAAGAAGGTATTAAATAATCGTGTGCATTTCTTGCAGATTCCAAAGCACAAGTTATCTTGTAGAGGCAGGGGTGAAGGTGATAAATGAAAGAAACAAACACCATTTATGTTTCCTACTTCTTAAAAGGTTCCTGTTAATTTGTTCAGCAACGTAGATTTCCCAACTGAAGTAAAACCAACAAGACCTACTCTTGCATCTCCACTTTTAGTAACATCGAAACTATCACCGTCACCAGCACCTCCCTTTGTAGGAGAGGGAGGTGCAAGGAGATCTCTTCTTAACTTTGCACGTTTAGCCTACCATCAAGTGAGCAAATAACATATAGCCTAGTATGAAGCAACAAAACATAATTTAGTAATTTAATAAAATAGATATACATAAGCACAACGGTCACTAACTTAAATTTTCATGCGCCATTAATGCAGAATATAGAAGATGTAAAAACATATTTACCTTGAGCAGACCCAAGTGATGTGCTGTGGCCTTGTTCTTCTGATTTATTAGAATATAGGTAAAATCTTAAATCCTATATCAATTAGGTTTATTATAATTTTAATCTTATATATATTAAATTATGTATTTTAATTGTTAAATATATTATTTTTTAAAAATTAGTTATAAATATCTATTATATTAGATTTTTATTAGTAAATAATGTACCAAATATGTGTTCTAATTAGCAGGGTTCTATATTGGGGTTTGATGAGCTTTCCAAAGAAAACCCAATACTAAAAAGTAGGCAAACATGATAACTAAAAGGAAGTTTTTTGATTACATCTAACTTTTATATATTCTTAATTTGTAAAATGATTAGGGTTATATGACTTGAATGTATGATCTTGGGAGTGTAACCAAAATTAATCTAATTGAAAATGGAATTCTTGGCCTCTATACCAAAACCCAACAGCGTCCAAAATGGAATATGGAACTCTTCTCATGTTAAAGGACAGTTTTCTCTTTTATTTTAATTGGGTATTTGATTCAATTTAAATTTATCACCCGAAACGAAATATTGTAAAATCTTATCGACTTATCCATTAGGCCACTAGTTGTTTCTCAATTGGAAACAAGGTAGTAACGAGTTAATGTAATTAAGTGGTGGTGCTCCAATAATGATTTTTTATAGGAAATATGAACCGATTTGGATTTAAAAAATAAAAATTATGAAGTTAAAAATAAATCTTATCATTAAATTTTATAATTTTATCGCATTTGTCAATCAATTCTAAAAGCTAGCAATTTTAGACTCTCAAAACTATACAAGCAAATTATACGTACGTTGATTAATTATTCGTATAATTTTATTTGTGTTATTAAGACACTTTGTTCACGTAATTTTTGTAAAAGATATATAAGTCATTCGATTTTTAAAATTGTAATATTTTAGTCACATAATTTTATAATTATGTGACTAAAGTGTATAAATTTCAAAAATCGAGTGATTTATACGTTCCTTATAAAAGCTACGTGACCAAAGTATCCAAATAATATATTTATAGTGATATCTAGGATAGTTTTCCCTTATATGAAAATGAGGACATATTTTAGCATATGTTTACAACTTTAACAAGTTAAAGCTCTCCTTTAATCAAGAGGCGATAAATTACTTATTTCTTCTATAATATGTGATGATATGGTATTTTAGGTTAATAAAATTCAAGATAACGTAACTTTTTTTTTTAAAAAGAAAAATATCTAATAACAAGTGGAGAGAAAACAACCTAATTCGTAAAAATTATACTCAAAAAGTAATGAAAAACGACTCCGCAAGAGAGATCTCTTAAATCTTCGTAGTTTCAAGGTTAAAGCATGATTGCTTCTATCATAACCTAATTGGTAGTATATTATAATTGGATATGTATTCTGGTTAATAATACCCCTCCAATAATCACATCCAAGAACTCTTCAATATATGTTGTAAACTATTACACATATATTAATACATGTTATTTAACTCAATAAAAATCATTTATTTATTTTTAGAAGAGTTTTACAAAAGTATTATATGCTACGAGCCAAAACAAAATAAAAGAAGACTAAAAAATTTCCTTATAGAGCTAAGAAATTAATTCTAAAAATATATTTTAACACTTTCCCTCGAGCTAGAACATATATGGTTTTCATGCTAAACTTGGAAGAAAGATATGAGAAAATTGTTTTTGACACAACTCTAGTGACCATATCTACAAGTTGTTTAGTAGACTTGACATATGGAGTGATGATTTCACCTTTTATGATAGTCTCTTTAACAAAGTGACATTCAACTTTAATGTGTTTATTTCTTTCTTGATACATGGGATTTTAGGCTATGTGGATGGAAGCGTAGTTGTCACGTAACATCACTAGTGGCTCTTCAAACTAGACATTTAACTCTCTTAAGAGATTTCTCACCCATATAAGTTCACATACAATATATGTCATAGTTCTATATTATGCATCTACATTGGATCTAGAAACAACATTTTGTTTATTATTTCTCCAAGTAACTAAGCTCCCTTCAATAAAGGTAGAATAACCACTTGTAGACTTCCTGACGTTCTTAGAAACTACACAATCAGCATCCAAGTATCCTATAACATCAATATAAGTCCCGTCTTTTATAGAGAACTCCTAGACCATTAGTATTTTTCAAATACCTTATAATTTTGTCACAAACATCCCAATGATATTGATGTCGACTTTGCATTTATTGGTTAAGAGCACTAATTGTAAATACAATATAACGTATCTAACATTTTCAATTAAGATTTAGTACCTCTTTTGATCCATAAGAGAGTTAGTAGTTTTGGAATCCAACATGCCAGTTTCAGAGAGTAAATTTTATGCATACTTGCATTGAGAAAGTAGATATTCCTAACTACTTCAATGCCCAAAAAATACTTCAATTTTCCCAGATATTTGATTTGGAAATTTTTCTTCAGACAATCTTTTACTTCTATAATACCTAATATATCATTGCATGTAACAAGAATATCTGCAACATAAGCCATAAGAATGACAACTCCCATCAAGCTAGATTGCATAAAGACTAAGGTATCATAATGATATTGTTTAAAACTAAAGGAAAGTAAACTTTCACTCAATTTATCAAACCATGTCCTATAAGACCTCTTTTAACCATATTGCTTTCTTTAACTTATACACAAAGTAAGTCTCCCTTTGAGTTACATAAACTTCCTATTTTAAGTCACCATATAAACAAGCACTCTTAACATTAATAGATATTATAATTCTAGCATAATTTAACTTAGTAATAGGAGAGAAAATTTCAAAGTAATCAATATCATAAGTTTTAGCGAAACCTTTTATGACTAATCTAGTTTTTAATCTCTCAATTATTCCATTAGGTTGATATTTGATATTTGATATTTGATATTCATCCCTTCGAAATTATATTAGCATTGTATCAATCTTTTGTCTATAAATATGAAGCTATTTAGAATTAAGCTGATATTTTTAATGCTATAATGAGTTCTAAATATGAAGTCAAGTGTAACTCTGATTTGATACTTGGGTTGATTGAGTTTTGGTGCCCATAAACAATACTTTTGTATTTTCTTGGGGTGAAACAACAATTACTCTTAAAGATATGATGATTCTTGGTGGTTTTCCTATACTTGGTTGGCTTGTGACTACCATGATGTTGTCATACCAGGAAACTAGGCAAGAGAGATGAGATGAAGTTTAGGCAAAAAAATAGGTTCATATAACAATTCATTCCCCTAAATACATGAGCATATAAACATCTATCAAACAAGCTACCCAAACTTCAGACATAGGAATAGAGAAATTAAAGCATTATAAAAATTACCATGATGTGATGAGTGCTTAAAAAGCACTAAAATTACCATGATTTTATGTACTTTAATTAATTAAAAATATTTATATTCATATGATTTTATCATATTTTTATATAAATTTATTTTTTCAAAATCATGGGTATTTTTATTATTTTTCAAGTATTTTTGCTTCAAAAAAATAAGTTAAAGACTCAAATAAAAATACTGGAGGCAATACATCAAAAATATATTGAGAAAATAAATGAAGAAAAGTAAAAAAGATGAAAAACTTGGACAAAATGGGTCAAAATCACGCGCGCAACCACCCAGTTGCACCGAGAAACGCACGCAAAGTGCCCAGTTGTGCCAAGAAACATGCATAATGCACCACACCATGTAGAGCATCCGTCTGTGCATTTGCGCCCATTTGCACGCACCACCCGAACAACGCCGAACTCGCGTGCACATCTGCCCAAACCCTCATGCCCCACTGCGCCCAGCCGTAACCCAACATGCCGAATTCACGGACGCCACTGTTTGTGTCAACGCTTATGTCAACACCTATCCATTCTACGTCAATGATGATGTTAGCGTCTGCCCATTACATGTTTTTTCCATTTTTTTACCCTTCTCTTCACCTATAAATGCCCACATCTCCTTCATTACACAACATACCAATAAGACCTCAATAAATAAGTTTTTAGCTCTTTCTCTCTATTTCTTGTTTTTTTTGTTTTATGTTTTTATAAATTTCTAGCTTTTTATTTAATAAATGGAAATGCAAATCCGTTTGGAGGTTTTCTAGTAACATAATTAGCATAAAAGTATTATAAGGATTCTATTTTCTTTACAATTATATTTTATATTTTATTCTTATATGTTATATTTAATTTTTCTATGATTAAATTTAACATTAAATTTAACATTGCTAGTTGTTTGTAAACATGATATAATAATAATGTTATTATGCTTGCAAAATATTAAATAGGTAAAAAATCTCTATAAAATGAATTGATTTTATTTTTATTCAATATTTTATATTAATAATGTTAGAGAGAAATATATTATTTTTCATTACAAACTTAAATCTGAAAATTAGATTTTAAGGTTTAGTTATCTGATAACTGTATTTTATATAGTTATTTTCATCAATTTTAGTAATGATAATTGCTATGTTCTTTTAATATTTAGTTAATTTTTGTTAAATAAATTAATATTTTCCTTTTATGCATTAAAAATACATTTTTAATAAAATTAAATAATTTGTATCGAAAATGTACTTAATTATAATAATTTAAAGTTTAAAAATTTAATTTAAAATTAGCGAAGTGCTTAACTGTAATTTAAGAAAGTTTAAAATGTAATTTGAAATATATTTGTGGGGGAAAATATAATTAATAAAAGTTATTTTTTCTTCGCAGGAGAGAGATTCCACGCGCCGATACAATCCACGCGTCATTTTGGACCGTCAGATCAACGCATCAACGGTTCGGATGCACGCGTGCTGTTCAAACCCGACCAAGGAGAGTGCTGCAGGGATTTCCTCCATCGCGCGGCTCGGTGTCCGAGTGTGTCCCACCTGCCGCGTAGGCCGACGTGCAGCGTGGGACCCACGTGTCTGACGCGTTGCAGCCGCTGTCCCCCACCTTCGCGCGCGCCTTTTCCAGTGTGGTTGTTTCACGTGCGTCCGGTTATTCCACGAACCATAATATGCCACGTGTCCCACGTAAGATTTCTTCAAATGATATGCCGAAACGTGGCATGTTACAATGAGCGCGACCGCCCTTAATCAACCCTTGTTTCCAGCCGTTGCTGCATTTTTTTTTTCGGCGCCCCAATCCCATGCTTCTGTTCTGCGTGCGGCTGTTCCTTTCAACGAATGAGATCATGCCACGTGTCCCACTATTTGTTTCAACGAATCATCTCGCGACATGTGGCAACGTGGAAAGCAAAAAAAAATACAGAATCGTGCAGCCCTCTCCCACGCGTGTCGTAAAATAAGAAATTCGATATTCACGTGGCGCAGATTTTAAGGGGAATGTCGGGGTGTTATTTTCGATAAAAAAATTATTATTACGCATTTTATTATTTTTTATATTTCTGATGTATTTTTTTTTGCTATAAATAGGAGATGTTTTGTTAGAGAAAGGAGTTTTTTGGAGTTTTGGGTAGATCTTAATTTTCATGTGTTGCTCGGTTTTGGACTGCAGAACACGCAGAAGCCATTTTTTGGCTTTTGTTGTGTTCTGCGTGTGCCAAATATTTTCACTACATGATGTTTTAATTTCCTTTCTTCTTCTTTTAATTTTTTTGAATGTGTTGTAATTTTTATTTTAATTTAATGAAGTAATTTAATTTTTCTAGGGTTGCATTTGATCTAAATTTATGAAGCTTTGATTTACATATTTTTGAAAGATTTATAAGACGTTCGATTTGTTCATTCTATTTTGTGCTTAATGCTTTTTGATTATTTATGAATCTTATCAAAACGATCCGTGGCACATGAATAAACTTTGAAGAGGCATTTGTGTGTGTATTGCTCATAAATAGAATGACATGTATGATGAAGGATAGGAATATACCCTAATTGTATGTGTGGCCTTTTGAAAACTTAGAACGTAATGAATCTTGGTGAATTTAATTCTCATAGAGATATAGTGAATTAATTTAACGAGGTGTGTCTATACGGAGCTCGGAAGAGATGTATGGATAAAAATAGAAATTTTCGGTTGTCAAATTAAATGTACTAAACAAATATAAATCAAAAGAAAATAACACGATTTGAGTGGATTAGTTTGGTGAAAAATTGCAATCCTAGATTTCTTTTATTTTGTTAACTCTTTTCTTCTTTTTCTAAATCAACGGTTGTTTTGGATAAAATCAGAGAGAAATAATTTTAGTACTCAACAAACTATAGTAACAAATCCATGTGGGAACGATCTTTACTTACAAATCTTATTACTTGTGACCGTGTATGCTTGCACGATTTTATGTGTGTTCCAAAACACACAACATTATCCGATCTGATTTAGAGTAGTGCTCTTTTATTTGTTGGTACAATCGCCCTGTAGTTAGAGTGAAACTCTATTTCAAAAGTTTTTATTAGAGTTATTATTCAAAAATGTAGTGACAATATATTTTCAGTCATGGTTTTAAAACTTGAAAGTTAGTACTCAGATAATTAGATTTTTAGGTTTAATTTAGATACCTTGAATAAAGTTTAAACTGTGTAACCTCACCATAGGTGGTATTTAAATAGTTCATTTCCAATTTCTTAGAAAAAAGGAATTAATTTAATTAACCAAATTAGTTATCGACCACACCCATAGGTGTTAATTGATTTGTTTAATTAACAAAGAATATCTAACCCTACCAAATGTGGTATTCATATAAAAAAGAGAGAATCAATAAATATCAATTTATATCTTTAATAACCTACATAATATGAGCAAGCATAATTAACTTAGTTATTATATCCATAAATACTCCACTATTATAAATAATAAAATTTATATAAATATTTATTGAATCCATATCTATGTTTATTTTTATGTTATTAGATTAGAAAACACACAAAACCAAAACTATCATGATAGAATGTTTAAGATTTAATTTTGTTTTTAAAAGTTTGAATAATAAATTAAAAACCATATATATTCATTTCTTAGATCGACATTGAGAGTATACTTATCATTTTCTATGAAATGATTTGTGCACTTGCGAGAGTTTTATAAATATAAAACCAAATTATTGGTAGGATTGGCGATCCCATTTTTGCTCATCATGTTGTCATGTGCTATTCAATATCATAAAAATCTTCTTATGATTCTTCTTGTGATGATATAATTTGAACCATGTGTTCTGTCCATTCCTCTTATAAATCATCAAAATTTTGCGGGTTATAGCTCAACTTGTTCCAACCAAAGATCTACATATATTTAAATTCAAAATAAGAATGTAATATCATGAATTCACAAAAAATAACTCATATATGTTAAAAAGGTATATTGGTAAAAGAGATTACCACATCTTTAATTGGAATGTTGATATTTGTGATGATTTTGCTCATAAACTTCATGACATAGTAACCATACATGACTCCATCATTTTGTTATGGAACCTACAAAAAAAAGTGTACATGATTTTCCATATTCGAACATCTTTATTATTCAATAGTAAAATTAATTAAATTATTAATATTTGCTTGTACATACCATAACTTTGTCCTATATAAGCTTATGAGATTTTTTAAGGCAATGCCCTTACTCTTGTTCCACAACTTCCATGCCCTATCAAAGTTTAAAATAATTAGTTTTTTATTAAATATTATAAAGAACAATAGAAGAAAAATAGCTAGCTATAACTCTTACATTTCAACAATTGCTTTTGTATATTTACTCAATTTTATGGAAGTTGAGTCACAGTACCAAACATGATTGCCATATAGATAAAGGATTACCAACATCCAATGATCTTGGCCTTGTTCAAACTTTAGTGGACAAGGGATTATCAATTTATGATTTCTCTTAAGTGTTAATGCCCTATCACATAATTGTTTAGCTCTGATACTAACATCCTACTCTTGATATTGATTGACAAATGAAGAATCATAGAACGTTACTAAATGTGATGAGTAATTAGCTTGAAGTTGATAATAACATGCCCTATATAAAATAAATATATATATAAATAATTAGATAATATAAATATAATTATATATGTTCTACATAAATGAAAGTTATTTACTGATTAAAGACTCACCTTGTCCACACTTGAATTATACTTAAATTGATCATTTGATATTCAAACAGCTTCAATATGCACTATATTGATATATATGTTTGGCCAATGTTTACACCATAAATTTCTATAGGAAGAGGCACAGTCCATCCATCATTTATTCTAGATGCCCTTGCAACAATAGTCATCAAAGAGCCAAAATTTCTTCCGAAGTTTATAGCATAATCATAACTATACTTTTCCCATGGCTTCTTCTTGAATGACTTAGTACGCGAGGATTGACCATTAGACATAGATTTATCACAAGATACTTGTTTTGTATCTCTTCAATGTACTATACTTACTAATTCTGGTATAATAGACTAAAGAAGAAGTATTATATATGTTAGTAACAATAAAAGAATAATAATATAATAGTAGTAAAACAAGTGTTATCTTAAGTAAAAAAAATAGTATTATGTCAAAATCTATCACAACTTGACTCGACAGCCAAGCCACATATTATCCAAATGTTTCTTGAACTGTGATAGCATCATAAGGCACAAATAGTGGATAATTATGGAGAAATGATTGATCAATTATTGTTCACCAATAATTTGGAAAATATTGATTATGAATCATTCATCATTGCTTAATTGTTATACTGTTCCAATAGCAACAAAGTCTGTTGATGAAGGATTTTTCAACAAACATTTCATATTATGTATAAAATTTAAGCGTTATATATAATAAAAAATAAAAATAATAGACTATCTACATAAACTTTAAATCTTACCACAAATGATTCATCAAATAGAGGAGGACCCCCATGTGAGGTAGCTATTGGAAGGACATTTTCATCAAAACATTCATCATGATGTGATGGATGGTAAGAATGCATAGATTGCATTGGAGATGTTGAACCACTAACTGATTGCATCTGCATTCCTGGCATAAAGGGAGGACCAATAGGATGACTATATCCCATATAGGATATATGTTGAACTCCATGAGATTGCATGGGTGGCATTCCTAGCATGGTTAGTGGCGCGATTGGCATTGATGGTTACATGTTTGGCCAATAGGGCATGCCCTAATTGTAGTATGCTACCATGCCTGACATATGCTGTGATTGATATTATTTTAAAGTGGCAATCTCACTTAACACTAAGGCCTTAAAGAAGCTGAATTATTCTTCAATTTGACAGTACTTCTCCTTACTAACCATCTGAGGCTTTTGGTTTTTGAATGTTAAAAAACTCCATATAACCATCATATTGCCTTCCTCCCTTAACACAACTAGGATGCTCGCGTCCAAATGCATGATATATAGCATCTCTCCTTGGTTGTTCGATTATTTCACCCCTGGCTATTTGTTATTGAACATATCTCTACAAATAATAAAGCAAACAAACATATCATATATTATTACATCAATTAGAAAAAATCATAAGGACTTTGTATCAATTTAAATTACTAACTAACTTATTTGTTTTTTTTTCTCCTCGTTTAGTCATTGGTCTTGACTTCTTTGTTTTAGGGATATTTTTTTCTATACATAATTCAAACCAGGTAACCGATCTACCCAATTCATCTTCCTACATAAATTAAATAAATTTATTAACCATGACATCAACTTAAATTTGAGGAAAATAAATATAAAAATATTTATAAATTAACAACTTAATAATACTATTCTTTGTCTAACTTCAGGATTTGAAGACCTCCTAGTACGGTTAGGAAGAATATTCTACATTTGTATATTCTGATGTTCTTCCCTAATAATTTGAAATTCATCCGTACGTCTATAATCCACGAAGTCTTTCCAAACTTGGGGTTCAATCTAGGGGTGTTCTTCAGGGATTTTGTATAGTTGTACTTCATCAAGTGGTTCCAAATATGGAAACACATAATTTCTGGCCAATCTGAAAGTTTTGTATTCCTTCCATGCCTTATTTGCAATCTTATAACACTTGCTCATCCAAGTGTCAAGGACTTTATAATGATTCTATAAAAACACACTACAAAAGATGAGATATAATACAAAAAATATATAATATATGTAATTAGTTATAAAATAAAAGAGACTTACACAAATGGTTTTCCATATTTTGAACTTTTTAGCTTCGTCAACCTTATTCCAATCATTTATATTGATTAGTATACTTGACTTCACAAGTATACCAATAGAGGATTTCAATTGTTGGTCATTTGCTTCTAGTGGATTACCAGTAGCATCAAATAGAACTGGTACTCTATCATCTGGGTTAAGTAGAGTATCAAGCAAATTCGTCTAACCCTTTCTTTTCAAATATCCCAATGGATTATTTGGATCTACAAGCTTTGGTACCCTAGGATCCATGAAATATCTACAAACAATGATGGAATAGAAATTAATTGACAATTTTAAGTCTATACATATAAACATGCAAGAATTATTAGAATAATATAGAACATACATTATGTTTAATTAGGTTGTTAATCATATATATATATATATATTCCTTCACAATCACTTTGAGTCCATGACGAAGAATCATCGTCCTCAACTAGATCATCACATACATTAGGCAATTTGTTTGAGAAATGACTAATATTGGATAATGTATTAAGCATCTCATCATCTTCTAAAGCATCACAATGGTAGAACTCTTTTTGTGGAGGTGTTAACACAACATACCATCTTGTGTCAATTTGATCACCCATGTAAAATACTTGTTTTGCATGAAGTGCTAACGTGAAAGGATCATTAATGTGACTTATATTGGATAAATTTACAAGGGTAAATGATGAGTGCTCAAAAAGCACTAAAATTACCATGATTTTATGCACATTAATTGATTAAAAATATATATATTTATATGTTTTATCATATATTTATATAAATTTGTCCTTTTCGGAATCACGGGTATTTTTATTGTTATTCAGGTATTTTCGCTTAAAAACGTCACTTAAAGACTCAAATAGGAATACTGGAAGCAATACATCACAAATATATTAATAAATAAATGAGGAAAGGTCAACAAATATGGAAAAATTGGACAAGATGGGTCAAAAAGGTCAAAAATAAGAAGATTGCGCCGCTTCGGCGCGCTTCGGCCTTAATACACAAGTATCGTTTCATCGCGAAAGCCGCGACGCGCCGGTATCGTTGTTCATCATGCCGTACGCCTCCGCGCGCGCCCACGCCCGTTTCGCCTCATTTTTCACGTGAAGCCGCCCCCCGTCATGCTGATGTCATTTGATGACGTCAGCAATCACTAATCCGCGTTTTTATATTTTTTTAACATTTTTTTCTCTACTTTTTCTCTCCATCCTCATCTATAAATACCCCCCTTCTCTTCACTTCTAAACACACCTTAGAAACACACTTCTCTCTTCTTTCTTTCTCTCCATTTCTTAGTTTTTAGTTTTTTAGTTTTTTCTTATGTTTTAGCTAGCTTTCTCTTAGTTTTAGAGTTCTTCCCTTTTTGGAAAGAACTAGTTATGTTTTTGTAATTTATTAGCTTTTTGATTCAATAAATGGGAGTGCAAATTCCGTTTGGAGGTTTCAGTACGGGAATAGCATCAAATCTTGTAAGGATTTTATTTTCTTATAGCTTATTTTTTATGCTTATTTCTTACATGTTATATTTAATTTGTCTGTGATTAAATTTAAGCGTCAATTTGTTTGTAAAAATGATATAATAATAACGTTGTTATGCTTTATAAATATTAAATAGGTACAAATCTCTAAAATGAATTGATTTTATTTTTATTCAAGATTTTATATTAAGAATGTTAGAGAGAAATATATTATTTTTATTACAAACTTAAATCAAAATTAGATTTTAAGGTTTAGTTATCCTTCACGATTTAGAGTAGTAGTGCTCTTTTATTTGTTGGTACAATCGCATAGGTAGTTAGAGTGAAGCTCTATTTCAAAAGTTTTTATAAGAATTATTATCTGAAAATGTATTGACAACATGTTTTTGTTAGTGGTTTTAAAACTTGAAAGTTAGTACTTGGATAACTAAATTCTTAGGTTTAATTTGGACACCTTGAATAAAGTTTAAATCAGTTTTAACCCTCACCAAAGGTGGCATTTAAATGGTTCATTTTCAATCTCTTAGAAAAAGGAATTAATTTAATTAACCAAATTAGTTATCAACCCCACCCATAGGTGTTAATTGATTTGTTTAGTTAACAAAGAATATCTAACCCCACCAAAGGTGGTATTCATACAAAAAAGGGAGAATCAATAAATATCAATTCATATCTTTAATAACCTAGATAATATGAGCAAGCATAATTAACTTAGTTATTATATCCATAAATACTCCACTTTTTATAAAAGATAAAATTTGCATGAATGTTTATTGAATCTATGTTTATTTTTATGTTATTAGATTATATTTATTAATCTGTATATATGTTTATTTTTATGTTATTAGATTAGAAACACAAAAAATCCAAAATATCGTGACAAGATGTTTAGGATTTAATTTCGTTTTTAAAAGTTTGAATAATAAATTAAAAACCACATACATTCCTTCCTTAGATCGACCTTGGGAGTATACTTATCATTTTATTCGAAATGATTCGT
Organism: Hippophae rhamnoides; assembly: GCA_033030585.1. Classification (NCBI taxonomy): domain Eukaryota; kingdom Viridiplantae; phylum Streptophyta; class Magnoliopsida; order Rosales; family Elaeagnaceae; genus Hippophae; species Hippophae rhamnoides. Next base: position 38,607,895 of record CM065430.1, on the reverse strand, counting down.
GCACTTGCGAGAGTTTTATAAATATAAAACCAAAGTATTGGCAGGATCAACGATGCCGGTTTTCGCTCATCAAAGTTTTTGGCAATCCCGATTGTGCTCATCAAGTTTTTGGCACCGTTGCCGGAGAAGGAATAGCGTTTTTAATTTATTTATCAAAATTTTAAAAATATTTTTGTGCTGTAAATAATTGTGATTTTTTTTGTTTTTGTAAAAAAATAAAAAAAAATAAAACATTTAATCAAATTTCAAATTTCATAAGAAAAAGTAAAAAAAAATTATAAATAAATAAAATTATAAATAGTGGAGTATTTATGGATATAATAACTAAATTAATTATGCTTGCTCATATTATCTAGGTTATTAAAGATATAAATTGATATTTTATTGATTCTCTCTTTTTTTGTATGAATACCACCTTTGGTGGGGTTAGATATTCTTTGTTAACTAAACAAATCAATTAACACCTATGGGTGGGGTTGATAACTAATTTGGTTAATTAAATTAATTCCTTTTTTTAAGAGATTGAAAATGAACCATTTAAATGCCACCTTTGGTGAGGTTAGACAGTTTAAACTTTATTCAAGGTGTCCAAATTAAACATAAGAATTTAATTATCCGAGTACTAACTTTCAAGTTTTAAAACCACTATTGAAAACATGTTGTCAATACATTTTCACATAATAATTCTTATAAAAAATTTTGAAATAGAGTTTCACTCTAACTACCGGGCGATTGTACCAACAAATAAAAGAGCACTACTCTAAATTAGACTGGATAACTATATTTCTCTCTAACATTCTTATTATAAAATCTTGAATAAAAATAAAATCAATTCATTTTAGAGATTTTTACCTATTTAATATTTCGCAAGCATAACAACGATTATTATTATCATTTTACAACAGCTTGACGCTTAAATTTAATCACTTGACAAATTAAATATAACATGTAAGAAATAAGCATAAAAAATAAGCGCAAAAAGAAAATAAAATCCATACAAGACTTGATGCTATTCTCGTCGAAAACCTCCAAACTGAATTTGCACCCCATTTATTGAATCAAAAGCTAATAAATTACAAAACATAACTAGTTCTTCCCAAAAAGGGAAGAACTCTAAAATTAAGAGAAACTAGCTAAAACATAAGAAAAACTAAAAAAACTAAAAACTAAGAAATGGAGAGAAAGAAAGAAGAGAGAAGTGTGTTTAGAAGTGAAGAGAAAGGGGGTATTTATAGGTGAGGATGGAGAGAAAAAGTAGAGAAAAAAATGTTAAAAAAATGTAAAAACGCGGATTAGTGATTGCTGATGTCATTTGTTGACGTCAGCATGACGGGGGGCGGCTGGGGCGCGGCGACTAGGCGGCGTGATCTTCTCTTTTTGACATTTTTGACCTTTTTGACCCATCTTGTTCAATTTTTCCATATTTGTTGACCTTTTCTCATTTATTTATTAATATATTTGTGATGTATTGCTTCCAGTATTCTTATTTGAGTCTTTAAGTAACGTTTTTAAGCGAAAATACCTGAAAAACAATAAAAATACCCGTGATTCCTTAAAAGACAAATTTATATAAATATATGATAAAACATATAAATATATATATTTTTAATTAATTAATGTGCATAAAATCATGGTAATTTTAGTGCTTTTTGAGCACTCATCAGTAAATCCAAAATCATCTATTTTATATCCAACATTGATAACATCTTCAACCCAATCACACAAGAATACTATTTCATGGAAGACCTCATAATCGAGTTCCTAAATTTCTTGAATTATACCATAATATGTTCTTTTAGAAAGTACAGGATTACCATCTTTTGAACTGAAAAATTGGATAGTTTATGCAACCATCTTCATACCACTATTCTGATTTACTAGAACTTTGTCCCTTGCTTGAGTCGTAAACCTTGATCCATTAATTATGAAACTAAAAAAAGATTTGACATAAAATTTTGGACATTTGCAAGCCATTCTAAACTTTCTATTATTTTATGATTAGGTTTGTTAAGTTTAACTCAAATCTATGCATACAAAAACATGAAATGTGTTTAAAACAAAGTTTTAAAACATTACATAAAAGTACTAATGAATTCTTATAAGTGACACTTACATGGTTACGAAACCAATTAATAAGCTCTCGCTTATGTTCATCATACAACCATTTTTCTCTTTTTTTTTATAATGAGGATCGATCTTTAGTAAGTTTAAATGCATTATATAATGTTATTAAAGATATATCGATTAAATATCATTAATAGTTAAATAAAAAATAATTTTATTTTAAATGAAAAGGTTGAACCTGTCATCACTTACTCTATGTATGGTTGTGCCACATCGTTATTTATCAAAATGATTCGGTGTGCTTTTTTCCATCGAGTGTGATCAATAAACAATTTCTTACTTCCACCAAGCATAGGGTTACTGATGAGCAGAATCGTGATCGCCAAATACTTTGATGAACGAAAACTTGATGAACGAAAACCGGCATCGCCGATCCTGCCAATACTTTGGTTTTATATTTATAAAACTCTCGCAAGTGCACGAATCATTTCGTAGAAAATGATAAGTATACTCCCAAGTTTGATCTAAGGAAGGAATGTATGTGGTTTTTAATTTATTATTCAAACTTCTAAAAACGAAATTAAATCCTAAACATCCTGTCACGATATTTTGGGTTTTTTGTGTTTTTACTCTAATTACAGAAAATTAAACATAGATTCAATAAACATTCATGCAAATTTTATATTTTATAAATAGTGGAGTATTTATGGATATAATAACTAAGTTAATTATGCTTGCTTGTATTATTTAGGTTATTGAAGATATGAATTGATATTTATTGATTCTCCCTTTTTTGTATGAATACCACCTTTGGTGGGGTTAGATATTCTTTGTTAACTAAACAAATCAATTAACACCTATGGGTGGGGTTGATAACTAATTTGGTTAATTAAATTAATTCCTTGTTCTAAGAGATTGAAAATGAACCATTTAAATGCCACCTTTGGTGGGGTTAGATAGCGATTTAAACTTTATTCAAGGTGTCCAAATTAAACCTAAGAATTTAGTTATCCGAGTACTAACTTTCAAGTTTTAAAACCACTAACAAAACATGTTGTCAATACATTTTCAGATAATAATTCTTATAAAACTTTTGAAATAGAGCTTCACTCTAACTAGAGGCGACATTCCAACAAATAAAAGAGTCTTTCTCTAAATCAGTGGGATAACTAAACCTTAAAATCTAATTTTCAGATTTAAGTTTGTAATGAAAAATAATATATTTCTCTCTAACATTCTTAATATAAAATCTTGAATAAAAATAAAATCAATTCATTTTAGAGATTTGTACCTATTTAATATTTCGCAAGCATAACAACGTTATTATTATATCATTTTTACAAATACTAGTACAATTAAATTTAATCGCTGACAAAATTAAATATAACATATAAGAATAAAGCATAAAAAAATAATTGCAAAGAAAATAAAATCCTTCATAAAGATTGACGCTATTCCCTGCTAGAAAAACTCCAAATGGAATTTGCACTCCCATTTATTGAATCAAAGAGCTAAAATATTACAAAAACATAAACTAGTTCTTCCCAAAAAAGGAAGAACTCTAAATCTAAGAGAAATTAACTAAGAAAAACTAAAAACTAAGAAAACATAAGAAAAACTAAAAATCTAAGAAAAGAGAGAAAGAAAGAGAGAAAAGAATGTATTTGGAGGTTTTGAAAGTTGTCTTGAAGTTGAAGGGAAGGGGTATTTATAGGTGAGGATGGAGAGAAAAAATGAGTAAAAAAATGTTAAAAAAATGTAAAAACGCGTAATGGAAATGTCGATGTCATCAATGATGTCAAGATGGGGCGGCCGCACGTGAAAAATGAGTGTTTGCGAGCGCAGATGAATAAGACCTCGCACGCGCAAGGCCGCGCGACGAAGAGTAACCCGCCTTGATTTGGGGCGTGAGCTAGGTGGCGCATGGCGCGGGCAAGGCGCGCGGCAGCGCGTTTTTCTCCTTTTGACATTTTTGACCCATTTTGTCCAATTTTTCCATATTTGTTTCGACCTTTACGCATTTATTTATTTATATATTTGTGATGTATTGCTTCTAGTATTCCTCTTTGAGTCTTTAAGTTGCATTTTTAAGCCAAAATACCTGAAAAACAATAAAAATACCCGTGATTCCGAAAAAGACAAATTTATATAAATATATGATAAAACATATAAATATATATATATTTTTAATCAATTAATTTGCATAAAATCATGGTTATTTTAGTGCTTGAGCACTCATCACAACCTCAACTACTTGCTAGTCCCTTAGCAAGAGAAGCGATAAAAACTAAAAATTAAACTATCCTAAATCACTCGTGGATTGACACGGTTGCATTTAGCCTATGCAACAAGCCTTTAAACCCCTAGGTTTCCCCTCAGTGACAGTTTCGAGTCTCGTGAGAGTTTTCAGGAATGATACCCACAAACATTGAACTAAATGAAAAAATAAAAACAAATAATAAAAACAATCAACTCAAAAACTAAAATTACAACAAAACCAAAATATAATTTTTAAGAAAAAGAGTAAACAACATATCACAAAAATGTGTCACATCATTTAATCTCCTTTAAGTTCATAATTAAGATCTCAACCATAAGTTATTTTAATCTCTTTAAACAATCATGATTTATTATAATAATTAGTCGAAAATCATTTTTATATTTCATGTCAAAAATGTATCAATTTAATTTCACCCAATTTCAAGGTTGTCATGAATCGTAATCCGCCGACTCTATTCCTCACAAGTCAATACTCTCAAAACACTGAATCCTATGAGTTCAAACACTCATACTATTTTATATGCGAAAGAGTTGATATATAGAAATGAACTAATATGTTCGCATATGTATAAAGAATAAAGGCTCAAAGTGTTATTTTAACATTGATCTCATGAAAGGAATCAAATGTATAAATTATAAAGATATCATATATAAAAATTATTTTCATGCATAAATCAAACTCATTAAGAAATAATTTCAAGATATATGCCTTTTACAAATGAAGAGAGTAAATGACTTTTTAGTGGAATTATTTCCTATATCTTTCTTTTGTAATTAACCTTTACTCATAACTTTGTAGGCAATGTGTGGGTTATAGTATGTTAGATTATACTATATATTCTTTATCTCTCATTTTTTTTCTCTCAAGATATTTCTCAATATATGTATTTTAGAGAGTCAACCCATGTACAGATTGTACATTTTTTTTTTGGATTTTGGTGAGTGGTTAATTTTGTGGCTTTTCTGTTTGATCTTAGTTTAGGTAACCCCAGATATGTCTTTTTTTTGTAGCATTCATGCATGAACGAGATATAAGCATATACTATCAATTTCTACTCAAATCATTTAATCTAAGCAAAAATAATAAAGAATATATATGATACTCTATTAAGATAGAAAAAATTCATACATTCAATGCTAATACCTATAGAGATCATCTAAAAATTTGAAGAAATAAGAAATGTGTTTGGAGTAGAAAAAATATATATTTCACTCTGAATAAAAGAAATTAGGCTCAAATTATATCTCACAAAGGTAGTCTCCACTAAAAAAAATTCATAAACACCGATTTTGGGTTTAATATAATTTCTACATCTTATCAAGAAATACTAGTTATGACAAAAACTAACTAATTATCAAAAAATAATTACAAAATATTTCATGATATGTTTTCAAAAATTAATCTAACAGTACAAAAGACTTAAATATTTACTTAAATTTGATTTAAAGAAATGATAATTTTTTGTGAAAAAGTTTTTTTTTATTCCAAAAATTACTAAATCACACAAAATAGAAATAAAACCAAACACACAAAAAATGAAAAAGTATATTTTTTATTTTTTTTATTTTTTTTTTATTTTTTTTATTTTTAAATTGTTAAAACTTTTTTTTAATTAAGCATGGTAACTTTTCACCACCCCCAACCTAGAACTTACATTGTCCTCAATGTAACAACTGTAAATTAAAGATAAAGAGAAAAGAGAAGAAAGATTACCTATTTCTTGAGAAAGTGCAAGTAGTAATGGAAAATGCAGGTGCATCCATCATATTCATCATTAAAGTGTATACAGACAGATCGCTGTGAACTTCTAATATCTCAACAAATATTTTTAGTTTTAACAATTTAAAAATTATTCACATGTAAATGAAATAAACAATAAAATTAAGTAAATAAAAGAAATAAAAGAAAATTACCTAAAATGATGGGTTGCCTCCCATCCAGCACTTAGTTTAACGTCTTAGCAAGACGTAACTTGGGGATTGCATTTTAAGTAAACTCAATGTCCCCTCATCATTGAGTCATGTGACGTTCTAAGAACAACTTGTGCATACGATTCCCAATTTTAATGCAACCAGTCTTGTTTTAATTCCATTATTCATTTTTCCAGGTATATTAAGTAATGTACCAATCAAGCTCTCACATTAAATTTTTTCAATATGCATGACATCTAAGATGTGACAAATATGTAGGTCTTTCCAATAAAGTAATTCCCAAAATATTGACTTTTATTCCAATAACTATGATCTACTCATTTAGTAACATTTTCATTTTCACTCCTTTTATTAGTTGTCCTCTTTCATTTCCTTCCATTATTGAGTATTCTTTTTTTCATCTTTCCATATCATTTGAATGTCATACCATTCAATTTCCTTAATATCTTAACACCTTGAAAAGGTCGGGATGTAGGATCATGATCTTCTTCACCATCAAACAATTTCTTTTGGTATCTATACTTGTGTCAAGATGGAAAAAATTTCTATGTCTTCTATAAGACATCTTTCGTTCGTGAACAAGATAAGTTGTAGAAGTGCCATCACTACATATAGGGCATCCCATATAACATTTTGTTGCATATCCTGATAAGTTCCCATAGGCAGGACAATCATTAATTTTCCATAAAAGGACCCCCTTCAAGTTAAAGTTTTCTTCTTTATGTGTATCGTAAACATTTACACCATTATTCCAAAACGTCTTTAAATCATCTATCAGAGGCTGAAAATATACATCAATATCAACTCTGAATTGTTTTAGTCCTGAGATAAATAATGTTAACATTATGAATTTTCTTTTCAAACACAACCAAGGAGGAAGGTTACATGTTACCATAATTACTAGCCAACAATTATATCTACTACTAAGGGAACTATGTGGATTAATTCCATCAATAGCAATGGCAAGATAAAGATTGTGTGGATCAGATGTAAATTGAGGGGATAAATTATCTACTACTTTCCAATTTGGAGAATCACAAGGATGACATAGCACATCATCATCAGATCGATTATCTGAATGCCAAGTCAACATCTTTGATGTCTCTTTACTTTTGAACAACCTTTGAAAGTGAGGAATTAGAGGAAAGTACCAAAGAACCTTTGTGGGCACGCCTTTCTTAGGTGTTGTCTCATTTGTAGCATGCTTCCATCTTGATTTTTTACACATAGGACAATCATCTAATGTCTCATATTCTTTTCTATAAAGAATGCAATCATTTGGACAAGCATGAATCTTATGATATTTCATGCCAAATCGACTAAGAGATTTCTTCACTTCATAGCTTGAAGATGGAAATTCAATACCCTCATGAAACATATCTATTAGTACATTTAGTAATTATGCGAATCCCTTGTTAGAAAAAAACATTTTTTGCCTTTATTGTACAAATGAACCAATTCCGACATTTTGGTGTATTTCTTGCATTTTGGATACAACTAATTTTTGGCATCTTCTAGAAGTTTTTAAAATATTTTAGGATCAATCTCATGTAGTTCATATTTGCTATCTGTACATTATGATAAGTGTATATAATCCATTCACATTCTTATTTATCTTTTCCTCATGAGTATTATCAATATTTTCTCTATGATAATACCAACATTTATAACTCAAAAGAATACCACTACGGATAAGGTGATACTTAACCTTGTCAACATCATGAAATCGCTTATTTTTACATTTAACACATGGGCATCGAAACATACTAATTTCATTATTACTATTTCTACAAGCAAATTCCAAGAAACTTTAAACTCCAGAAATGCAGTCTTGCTCAATTCTACACTTTAACATCCAAGATTTGTCTAATCAATATATTTAAGATATTATTATATAAGAATTCCCTAATTATTAGAATATCTATCAAAACATCATATAAAAATAAATACATAAACACCAAACATAACAAAAATATACACATAAATATAATTATATAAGATTGATTGTAATTACTAATAATAATATGCCACATCATTTGAGTTGATTTCAAATTTAAGATATATAAAACAAAATTTATATAACAATTTTGTGATGATTAATATTTTTTTAAATAACTACACTACTTTAAACCTAAATTTTTAATGAGCATCATATTGTTGAATCATGTCTTTCCCATTTCATATTAACAAAAATAAATAAATTAAAAACTAACCTTAAATCACAGTCATAAATATATAAATTTATTTTATTATGAAAATTTATACAAAACTTACATAATAAAAATAATAACATACATGATACAAAACCTACATAATATAAAAATTTATACACATAAATAATAACACAAATATATAAAAAAAATAAAGAAATATGAATAATAAGTGCATATGATTAATAGAAATACTTACAAGGGTAAATGAAATGACAAAATAAAGGAAATGAAGAAAAAATAGTGTTTTGTAAGTGAGAAAACAGGTATAAAAAATCGAGTATTTCACTCAAAAAAATAAGAAATCTAGAAGATAAATTGGAGAGGAAGAAAACCCATTAAACCACGTTAAAATTGGTGGTCTTAGGTGATCGTAGGTGGCCGAAAAATGAGAAAGAGTAGAAAAAGAGTGTCGATCGGTTTTGGGTTTTTGAGTGTTTAATAAAATAAAAATAATAAAAGTTACTTTTAGAATTTATTTTCTTTTATTTTTGAAAAAATTATTCTTTTTAAAAAAAATCATTTTTTCGTCTATTTTTATTTTTATTTTCTTTATTTATTAACTCTTTTATTATTTTATTTTATGTTTATAATTTTTATGTAATAAATTGTTTCTTGCAAAATTTATTCATTTTACTAACATATGTATCATTGTATCATTGTATTCTTTTAATTTCTACGTATTTAGTATTTTGTGTATAAACATGTAACATGTTATATACTTGTATATTTATTTTATCTTTTTTTTCTACCTGAGATATGATTTTGATTTTGATTTTAAAAAAATTTATTTAAGGTAAGAAGTCTTTTAGTTACCCTCTTAACCATATAAAATAGTATACCTAAACCCAATAGATTATCCATAAGCATGGACTTTGAGGTCCCACAAAGTCCCACAGCATTTTGTAGAACAAATTTGTGAACCTAACTTTCACCTTATACCTAAACCTTTAAATATGGGAGAAAATCCACACCAAAGAGAAATCACAATGAAGGAGTTTGTAAAGTCAGTAATTGCACTGTAATTGCCTCAATCCAAATGGGCAAGATTGTTTGAAGCTATGAATTATGAAACATTCAATTTTTCATGTTACCTTCTTTCATAGACTGCCTAATGTAGAGTCACTATCTTTCATTAGAGACTTTTACTCAACAGTCCAAATGTTTTTTTTCATTGTACTCACCGAGGATAAACTCAAAATATAGTGTTTCCTTTACACCCTTAAAAATAGGGCTAACGGTGGCAATTCGTGTAAGATGGACCAGTTTAAGCTGGTTCGAACTGACTGAGCCCAAATTGATCCAATTCTAACTCAATTCAAATTTAATTCGAGCTACTAAAGGTGAGCCTGAACCCAAACTAAATGCAAATGAGTTAGTCCAAATTATTAATTGCATTGTTTTAGTTAATTGAACTTTTTTTATAAATCAATATATATATATATATATATATATATATATATATATATATATATTCAATGATTAATGCTTATTAGCTCAAATAATATTACATGAAACATAAAAAATGAGAAAATTAATTTAAAAATAATTAATCTTTGGAACAAATGATAAATTAACACTAAATGAATAACTCACGCACACAACAAAGTCCTTAAAGATAATATAACTCCTCACACGTACATATTATGTTATAATAACTAGTTAATTACAAAACAAGAATACTAGTAAATGTAAGCTAAAGAAAACTAATTCTTAAAGCACATTTCTAAATATATTTGGTAAAGGTAAACGCCATCAAACTCTTCTCATGCAAAAGTTAAAATATGTCGTGTCTTCATAAAAACTCATAGTTTGAACAAAGAGCTACAAATCTCAATAGAATTTCCCCTAGCCACTAAACAAATAAATATATAAGTATGATTAAACAAAGAATTTCATTCAAAACTGACCACATATATATATATATATATATAATTCTCTTAGTATATTCAAGTAGATCATACAAAGAAAAACCATCATGTTTAGGTGGCATGAAAAATACTTTATCCTATTCAATGAATGTAGGGTTGTTGTTCGAGAAAAGTGAAATAGTGCTAGGTGTAGGGCTACTGTTAGTTGCTTGAGAAGCAGAGAGTTGAGAGAGTGAGAATGAGTTGGTCAATAAAGAAGAAATATGTGTATCCTATTTTAAGTTTTTAACTTAGTGTGCAAGTTGTGACATTTACATGTTATTGTTTTTTAAATTATTCTAGGCTAATGAGCTGACTCGAACCCATCCCAATCCAAATTTATTTTTTTGGGTTATTTAAGCAGGTCGAAATTTGGCCCGAATTTTCATTTGATTTGTGTTCAATTTAGGTTTTATGACTCGGGTTTGATTATATCAATCGAGCTACAACATAAATTACCACCCTTAGACAAGACCAAGGCATGGCTAATGTCATTTCTTCTATGTTGTCTCATGGCCTGAGATGTGTATACAATAAGTTTATAGAAAAATTCCATTTCCACCAAAAGACATCATAGTTGAGAGTTAAGATTGTAACTTTCTCTCAAATGGAGGAAGAAACTTTCCATAAAGCATGAGATAGGTTCAAACTCTTTGTCACTCAATGCTTTTTTTGACAATTATCCTCTACAACTATAAAACCATTTTTTTCCATTATGGATTAACCCAACAATGTCAGTTCATCGTTCATAATGCTATTGGATAAACGACGAGAGAAAAAACTACCTTAGAGACTTACAATCTCTTTGAGATATTAAGTGCTAATTTACAACAAAAGAGCTTTCGAGTGAGGAGAGTTAGAGTCAATGATATAAACTCCAGTACTGAAGTTTGAATGTAGCTTACTCAACTAGCCAAGCAAGTTCTTCTTCTTACAACATATGCCACAATAAATAAAGAACAATGTGATGTGTGAAGTACTTTGGGGCATGGTGTTGAAACATGTCCCTATCAAGGAGAAGCTAGTGTTGGACTCATTGGCCGAGTAGGTCAATGTATTGGATGGGATACCAACCAAGGCCAAGGTATGACCTTAATGCTAATACGTACAATCCAAGGTAGATGAATCATCCTGATTTCTCCTAGAGTTAGAACAATCCTCCATTGGCCTAAAGCTCGTATCTATCAGGCCAGTAATTCCACCAAAAAATGCCAAAGAATCCTCCCAACAAGTCAAATTCTGTCAAAATTTCCTTTAAGAAGATGATAGTATTGATGGGGTAGTTAATTGAGCACTTGCAAAAGTAAGTAAGGAATAAATGCAAGGATAGAAAAGAAAACATAACTCGATAGTATGGGGTATTAAGTTTATAAATAGATGAAATCTTCCAAGCAACATCTCACAAAAGATGATAAATATAGCGCGGAAGGGGAGGCAACCTATCAATGTAGGGCAATATTATTTTTATTATTTTATTTCATGTTAATTATTTTATTTCCTATCATGTGAACATTGTTTAGATCTGTTAGTTAAAATTTATGAGAAATACACAATATTTGTGTAAAATTTAAATGTTTAGATTGATGGATACACTTGAAATTCTATACTAATACTTGAGCAGGTTTAGTAAATGGATAACTTTTCTATTCTTTACTCTTTATCTTTAATTTACAACTTTTACATTGAGAGTAATGTAAATTCTAAGTTGGGAGTAAGAAAAGTTATATCATCAAATTGTGCTTATTCGAAACTTTATTCAAACACATGTTCACATTTTTTACATTTTTACTTATTTTTGTGTGTTTTTATTTATTTTTATCAAATTATTAATTTTTGGTTAATTTTAAAATTTTCTTAAAAAATTCTCATGTCTTTTAATTAATTTTAAAGAAATGATAAATCTTTGCATTGTTAGATTAATTTCAAAAATATTTTATAGAATAATGTGATAATTAGTTAGTTTTTATCATAATTAATATTTTGTGATAAAATGTTAAAATTACGATGAACCCAAAATCATTGTTTAGTAATCAAATAGCGGAGATCACCTTATGAGAATATGTATTGAGCCATTATCTTCCCATTTTGAGTGATAATATTTTTATACTATTTTAAATACTCTTCTTATCAATTTTACATTGTTAGATAATCTCTATAGGTTTTTACATTGAATGTTAAGATTTTTACATATAATAAAGTATCATATGTTTATTTTATTGCTTAAATTGAATGATTTAAGTATAAATTGAAAGTATATACAATTTTCTTCTTTTATGCATAACTTCTAAAAAAGAGACATATATGAGGTTATATGAACCAATACAAAAAAAATTACAAATTAGCCACTCACTTTATCATACAAAATATGTACAATCTGTATATAGGTATTCTCTAAAAATAAATATTCTTCTAAAAAAGAGAGAAAAATGAATAGTATAAATTAAATACTATTACTCAATATCCTACAAAGTTATTAGAAATGGTTAAATATAAAAGAAAGATATGAAATTATTTCCCAAGAAGTCATTTAAATTTTCTCTATTTCTTTAAAGGCATATTACTTGAAATTTTTATTTGATGAATTTCATTGATATATGAAAGCAGTTTGTGATTTTTTTATAAAATCCTTTTATTTGATCCATTTCATGAGATCAATATTATGTACCACTTTAAGCTTTTTATTCTTTATATATATGTTAATCTATTAGTTAATTTATTTAAATAAATTCTATTGACATATATCTTTAAATGACTGCTTGAACCAATATAGTCAATTTTATTGAGAGTATGCCTTATGAGAATAGAGTTGAAGCAAATTCGAATTTGAATTCCATACACTGAAATTGAGTAAATTTAATATTGATATATTTTTATTTGAATATGAAAGTAGGTTTGAACTATTTATTATAATAAACCGTGAATGTTTAGAATATTAAAATAACTTATGCTATATATTTTTATTTTAATCTTAGAAGAGATTAAAAAGCATGAAAAAATTTATTATTCTTTTCATTTTGTTATCTTTTACTTTGTTTTAGATTTTATTTGTTTATGTGATGTTTATTTATTTTTAATTTTTTGCATTTTAAATTTGATGTTTGTGAGTATCATATCTAAAAATCCTCACAAAACTCAAACTTGTCTACTAGGACAACCTAGAGGTTTAAAGACTTGTTATGTATGCTAAATGCAACTGTGTTAATCTACAAAAGTGATTTAGGATAGTTTAATTTTCTTCTAATTTATATAACTTTTCACCATTCTTACAAAGAGACTAGGAAGAAGTTGATTAGGGATTGCGATGAGTGCTCAAACACACTTAATATATAGTGATTTTATGCATATTAAATGATTAAATAGATTTATATTTACTTAGTTTTATTATCATTTTAAACAAATCTATATTTTTGAAATTGTGGGTATGTTTTGTTGTTTTTTAAGTATTTTAGCTTCAAAAAGTTTAATTGATTAAACCTTGAACAATATATTTGAAAGCTTCCATTAACTTTAAAAGCTCAAAAGATAACATATGTAAAGAATTATACATGTTCCAAACCATGAAAAAGAACATACAAAGAAAATAAGGGATCCATTTGTGAACAACATTGGTCACGACATGAAAGTTTTATGTGCTATAATGTGAGCTAAAAGGATTGAGAATCATGCATCACAGAATTGATGAGGGTCATAGCGTGGAAATGTTTTATGCTGTCGCACAAGTGTAGTGGATCAAGCTTTAAACTGTGTACAACCTGTGTATGTTGCGACGTGAAAAAATGTGTGTCGTGACGCCAGTCATCTAATTCATATTTTTCTCATTTTCTACACCTATAAATAGGATCCTAATTCCATTATAATCAATATCGCATAGCTTTGTTCTTAAACTAATTTCTTAGTCTCTTAAGCTTTTCAAGTTTTTCTCTTATTTGGGAGTTGTGCAATTTTAGTTTATATAGTAATTCTAGTTTCAATTCAATAAACGGTATTGAAAATTCTGTTTAATGGTTTTACAAAACATAAATGATATTGAAATTTTATTGAGGTACATTTAAATATATTCTATTCATATTACCTTTATGTATTGTTTTATATCCTATGATTAATTTATTGATAATTTATTAAAATATGCATGTCTAATTGTAATAATATGTGATATTAGTAATATTATTATGCTTGTGAAATATTAAATTAGATTAAACATTTTTATAAAATGAATAAAGTTTTATTTCTTCATCAAGATTAAAACAAAGTTTATAAAACAAGAATATATTGACAAAGTATTCTTCATAATAAGCAAGAGAGTTATATTTAGGATTTAATTATTTGAATATGATTTAGAGTCAACTCTTAGATGTTAGATGAAATATTATGGATTTGATTTAGAGGGCTCTATTCCAAAGATTTTAATAAGATTTATTACAAGAAAATATATTGACGACATATTTTTTATAATAGATTTAAAATCTGAAAGTTAATTTCTAGATACTTAAATCATTAACCTAATTTCGACATCTTGATGCACTTTTGAATTGATAGTCCCGCCAAAGCATCAATTAAATTGTTTATTAATTCGTTAAGAACTATACATAATTTAATTAACTATCAATGATTGATCAATACCCAAAGCATTTAATTGATAATTGATCAATAACGAAATTGATCACTGTCTTAAGATAATTTCTTATAAAAAAGAAATAATCAATAATCTTAATTCATATTTTTAATAACCTACTTAATATTGAGCAAGCATAATTAACTACATAATATATCTAATAAATTCTCCACTGTATGATAAATGTTTAATTTTCTAAATGATTATTAAATCTATTTTTATTTTTGTCATTAATTTAGATCTTCAAACCCAAATTTCATGACAAAATGTTTAGGTTTTATCTTTTATTTTTAAGAATTTTTTGACATGATTTATCTTTAGACCAACTTTGGAAATATACTTATCATTTTCTATAAGTGATTCGTGCAATTACAAGCTATTTTATAAATTATATAAAATTTGTATGCCTAATTTTAACACATTAAGTTTTTGGCTTTATTGCCAAGTATACCGATAATAGCACTAGAAACTAAATAAAATTTGCAAATATCACTTTGTTTTTCTAAGGTTTCTTATTTGAATCATTTCAACTTCTTACAATTTGATTCCTTTCATGTTTTTGTGATCCTAATCCTTTATATCCTCTATTAACAATCAAATCCCCATCAGACCTTATTTGATGATTGCCTATCATCTTTACTGAAGTCTTTCTACCTCTACAACTCAGTTCTAATTTGTTTCTCTTCTCGAAATTGGTTTTCCATTTGGCACATGTTTGTTTGAGCAAAGTTTCCTCTTCCTAACAATAAATTTCTCGCGTGACATTTTCCAATCATTATAGGCACTGTTAAATTCCATTTTCTTGCATAGATTACCTAACCACAAAAATATAACAATCCAGTGCCTTTCTACTGTTATAAATTAGCACTTATAAAAGTAAAGTTTGAATCCAATTTTGGTTGTACAAATATATAATTATGGATAATAACAAAATAATAAGCAACGAGAAAAATAAATAGCACACAATGATTTAAGTGGTTCAAATTTTCAATGTAAAAAGTCTACTCTACTGATGACGGCATATGGAGAAAAAATTCACTAATAATCAAATAAAGATACAAACACCAATATTCAGAGAGCTTCACAAATTATACCAAAATCCAAAATACACTCACAAAATAAATTCCTCTAATTTATTGGTAATATATAGCAAGATAAATTAACAAACTTGCTATTAAATCAAATATTACTATACAAGAAGCTGCTGGAAGAAGAGGAAGCTACTACTGTCAATTTTTAGTTTGTAAATAATGGCCTCTGCTCTGTTTGGTAGGTATAGTAACAAAAAAACATGAACTGAAAACTAAAGGGAATCGGAATTGGTGCTGGATTTCAATTTTTACAACTTCTCTGTTGGTTGATTGTTTGAGTTCTTAGCTTCTTCTCTCATGCAACTGCTGGCAGCATCTCTTCATGTAGGAACAAAACATATATATTACAAGAAAAGGAAAAAGATTTTAATATGATATATGAACTTTGGGCTAAAAAGGTTTGGGCCAATTTAACAAATCTCCACCTTGGCTCAAAACAGAAAACAAGTTCTTCAAATATGAAATTCCTCGGATCACCAAATAATCGTCGTCCAAAGCCCCAAAGGGTGATCATCTTCTACAAACACTAATCAAGTCCAAAAAATGCTTGAACTTGTTAAATGGAACTGGTTTGGTTAACATATTAGCTGGATTCTATGTAGTGACTATCTTCTTGACAATAATAGTACCCTAAGAGGCAATGTCACGAATGAAGTGATATCTGACATCAATATATTTAGTTCTTTCATCATACATAGTATTCTTAGTCAAGTGAATTGCATTCTCACTATCACAAAATACAACAGAAGTATCCTACTGTAGACCCAAATCACAAACCAAAACTCTAAGCCAAATAGCTTCTTTCACTACTTTCTTTGCTACCATATATTTTGTCTCTGTTGTAGACTGTAAAGTAGCCTTCCAACTAATGGAACAATGAGAAAGAGTGAAGACATAACTTGTCACATATCTTCTTCTATCCAAATCACCAGCATAATCGAATTCCACATAACCAATAACACTGCAACTGATATTAGAACTTCCATCATATACCAAACCAAAATTAGATGTGCCTCTCAAATACCAAAGTATCCATTTCACTGCTTTCCAATGACCCTTAGTAGGAATACCCATATATCTGCTGACAATACTAACTGCATGTGAAATGTCTGGATGAGTACAAACCATAATATACATCAAATTACCAATGGCACTAGTATATGGAACTTGAGACATGTATCGCTTTTCTTCTTCTGACTGTGGTGACAAATCCAAAACATTTAAGAACTTTTTCAATATAACTTTTCTGAGTCAAATAAAGCTTGCTCGCTTCTCTATCCCTATAAATTTCCATGCCCAAAATTTTATATGCTATACCCAAATCTTTCATCTCAAACTCACCACTAAGTTGAGACTTTAATTTCTGAATCTCATACATATTCTTAGAAGCAATAAGCATGTCATCAATATAAAGCAAAAAATAGACATATGAACCATCATGGAATCTTTTATGATAGACACAACTATCATAATCACTCCTAAAGTAACCATGATCAATCATAAAAGAGTCAAACTGCTTATACTATTACCTATGGGATTGCTTCAACCCATATAAAGACTTTTTCAATAAACAAACATGATCTTTCTTACCTGGAACAAAAAACCCCTCTGGTTGATGCATATATATTTGTTCCTTAAGTTCACCATGTAAGAAGGTTATCTTGACATCAAGCTATTCGAATTCCATGTCAAACAATGCAACCATAGCAAACAACACACGAATAGAGTTATGTTTCACAACAGGTGAAAATACTTCATTAAAGTCAATACCTTTCTTTTGACAATAACCCTTTGCAACAATGCGTGCCTTGAACTTAGCTGCTTTAACCTCGGGTATACCTTCCTTTCTTGAAGACCCATTTGTTTCCAACAATCTTCTAGCCCTTAGGCGATTTCACCAATTCCCAAGTATGATTATAATGAAGTGATTCAATCTCTTCATTCATAGCAACCAACCACTAAATAGACTCATCACAAGTGATAGCTTCATGATAACTAGAAGATTCATGCACCTCAATAAACTCTACCAGAGACAATGCAAAAGAAACTAAGTCTGCATCTGCATACCTCTGAAGGCGTCAAATCTCTCTTATTCTTTTACCCTTAGAGATACTATATGGTTGCTTATGTTTCTCTTCTGCTACATCATGAGCATAATCATCTATCTCATCCATTGATGGCTGATCTGAAGTGCCCTCTTACACTTGACTAGGAGCTCTACTCTTAAGCTCCACCAGCTTACTAATACCATGGTCTTTATCTACAATAATAGACTCATTTTTCTTTTCCAACATGGAAAACTCATGAAACTTAACATATCTAATAATCAAAAATTTAGGTAACTTGGGTTCAACACACCATAATCTATAACCCTTCACCCCAGAAGGATACCCCCAAAATATGCATTTCAATGCACTAGGCTTAAGTTTACCATCATTAACATGAGCATAAGCAGGACAACCAAAAACTTTCAAATTAGAATAATTAGCAGAAGTACCAGAGAATACCTCAAATAGAGTCTTCAACTCAATTGTAGTTGATAGAAACCGATTCACCAAATAGCAGGCATGGTTACAAGCTTCAGCCCAAAAGGATTTATCCAATTCAGCTTCAAAGAGAATACAATGAGCTCTTTCTAAGAGAGTCATATTCATACGTTTTTCTACTCCATTTTGCTGTGGTGTATGACGCATAGTGTGGTGTCTCACTATGCCATTTATTTCACATAACTCATTAAACTAACTTTTACAAAATTTTCAAACCATTGTCAATCCTCACATGCTTGATTTTCTTGCTTGTTTGATTTTCTATAAAAGACTTGAATTTTATAAATTTTAAGAACGCATCATTCTTGTTCTTCAAAAAATACACCTAAACATGATGGGAGAAGTCATCAATAAAAGCCAACATACATCAGGCACCACCCTTAGACACAACATAAGAAGAACCCCAAGATCTAAATGAATATAATCAACAATACCTTTCATTTTATGGATGGTTGTACTGAACTTGACCATGCAATGCTTTCCATAGACACAATGCTCATAGTAATCAAGCTTCCCAGTTTTTTTACCACTAAGCAAATCTCGTTTTCTCAAAATAGACATCATTGCCTCCCTCATATGCCTTAGTCGCATATTCCATAATTAAGTAGTATCTGAATCTTGATCTGATGAGGATAAAACTGAAACATTGTCAATAATAGTGCTACCTTAAAGCATATAGAGACCATGCGATAATTGCCCTTTAATAACAACGAAAGCACCCCTACTAACTCTTAAAACTCCACCTTCAGCTACATACTTGTAGCCTTATGAATCAAGAGTACCTAAAGATATCAAGTTCTTTTTCAAATCTGGAACATAGTGAACATATTTCAAAATCCTAACAATACCATCATGCATCTTAATACGAACACTACCAATACCAATAACCTTGCAGGACACATCGTTTCCCATCAAGACAACACACCCATCAATAGGATGATAAGAAGAAAACCAGTCCCTACTAGGGCACATATGGTAAGTGCAACCTGAATCAAGAATCCAAATATCTCCAGGAGAACCGATAGATACTAATAGAACATTTTCACCATCAAAACTAAAACTATCTACAACACCAATAACATCGTTAGTAATAGAAGACGTTGTGGTAGATTTTCCTTTACCTTCAAGTTTCAGACAATTTACTTTCCAGTGTCCTTCTTGACAACAATAGTTGCACTTATCTTTTCTTTTTCTAGATTTGGATCTAGACTTGCCTCTATTATTGCTTGAGCCTTTTTATTTAACTAATACGACCCGTATCTTTATTCGCTATAGACTAAAATCATTCCTACCATTGAATTTCTCAATTTTGTATTTTGCCGCCATGACAGAAAATCCAATATTAAATAAACAGAAGCACAACCCAGAAAATATGAAACCAATTAGATAACCAAAATCTCAAAATAAATCCCAAAGAGAAAACTTGATCAGTTCCAATAAATAAAAAAATAACCCAAAGCTCTGATACCAATTTGTTATAAATTAGCACTTATGAAAGCAAAGTTTAGGTCTAATTTTGGTTGCAAAAATATATAATTATGGGTAATAGTAAAATAATAAGAAATGAGAAAAACAAATAGCATACAATGATTTAAGTGGTTCAACTTTTCAATGTGAAAAGTCTATTCCATTAGCGACAACAGACCAAGGAGAAATCCACTAATAATCAAATGGAGGTACAAACACCAATATTCAGAGAGCTTCACAAATTATACCAAAATTCAAAATATACCCACAAAATAACTCCCTCTAATTTACTGGTAATATATAGCAAGATAAATTAATAAAATTACTATTAAATCAAATATAACCATACAGGAAGCTGGTGGAAGAAGAAGAAGCTACTACTATCAATTTTCAGGTTGTAAATAATAGCTTCTGCTCTATTTGGTGGGTATAGGAACAAAGAACATGAACCAAACACTTCTATCTTCCAACCAATTCAATGAGAAGGTTAAGCACCTATTGTTAGGAGTGATCACAATAGTAATGCTTCTTATTCACTCTCTCAAAAAGAATCATTTTCTCAAAAAGTTGAAAGAATACACGGTGAAGTTCAAGCTATTTTGCATAAGGCTCAATCATTAGGTATTAATAATTTCACTTTTGTTGATCAAGAATAGTTAACAAAATTCAATGAAGACTATATTGATAATAACTAATGACTCTATGAAAGTAGAGTCATCAATGTACTTTGTTTTACTCAATATTCACTTTTTATTCAAAAAATAGTATTTTTGGAATTAAAAATATTAAAATAAGAACTTTCTAGTGAAAAAGGATAATTTTTAACGCAGAACCAATTAGAAGTTGCCATATAGATGTCATGTAAGCATAAGAGTTGATTGGGCAAGCCGTGCAGACACCACACAAGCAAAGAGACCTAATCACAAATCGTCATATGTGTAGTGTGATGTAGCACTACGACATGTCAGCACTATGTTCACTTCAACTTTGTTTCGTTGTTAAATGTCTTGCCACATGTCTTCAAGCGATTCATCCACTCCTTCCACTATTGCGCCATGCCATTCGTAATCGTAAATCACATTATTCCATTTGTTGTTGAATCAACATGGGTTGATCGAGACTAGTCCTCTCTCTATACATCGCGCTCTAATTTTTCTAATGAATCTCTTATGCCATGTGTCGCGTCCTTATTGGCTGGCGCTATTAATTTATCTTATTTTCATCTTAGCCCTTGATCTGAAGATGATATTATAATCCAAATTCTATCTATGCTATATTTAACCTCAAAATTACCTTATGAATCCTAAGGAGCTAAAATTAACATAAATTGTTTTTCCAGTTTTTGGAGCCACAAAGAGAGAAAAATACAGAAAAATTCAAAAGGAGATACAATTTTGGTGGAGATTCAAGAGATTGTTTGTATTTCTTCTTCTTCTTCTCCTTTCTTTATCAATTTTTATATCTTTCTTTATGAAAATATATGAGCTATATCAAGAAAATTATATTTAGTTAATTTATTAATCTATAGTCTTATAAACGCAATTTTTACCATGTGATGATTCAATATTTTACCCCAATTATGAATTCAATTTAATTATATTATTTAATCTGATTTTTATGCTATTAATATTTTGGCCAATAATTGATCTATAAATATAATTAAATAGATTTGAGAGAATTATTTAATCGTTTGTCTTGATTAAATAACATGCTTAGTTTCTAAGTAGATATATATGATTCTTATATATGTGATTCATAATTGATAAACTTAATGAGTAATGTATATTTTAATTGACATGAGGGTGTGATTAGGTTAATTATTGTATGATATATAGTTTACTTGAGAGAGAAATACATGTTACGCTAGACTCAATTGATCATGTAATTAATTGATTTATAATGGAGGGATTTTAGTGATTCACATGTTCAAAAATTGGTGAATTAAATATTCCTAGAT
Source organism: Hippophae rhamnoides (assembly GCA_033030585.1). NCBI lineage: Eukaryota > Viridiplantae > Streptophyta > Magnoliopsida > Rosales > Elaeagnaceae > Hippophae > Hippophae rhamnoides. The sequence continues at coordinate 38,585,826 of CM065430.1, read as the reverse complement.
ATTTTCTAATATATCTCTTTAGCTACCAAATCTGATTTAATTAATTATTGCAATTTATTTTTTAGTTTTTTTAATTTTGTTTTCTTAAAATATAAAAACACAAAAAAAATGATTTTTATTTTTTGTTTTAAAATTAGTTTCTAATAATATAATCTCTATGTGAATGATCATTTCTTATCATTATATTACTTTTTGCTATACATATACTTGTGTATTCATTGCACACAATTCGTGTGTCGATCAATAACCCACAATACAAAATGCTAGCTCAATTCCTTTGGTTTTAAGATTTCTATCAATATAAAGTATGCAAATTGTAAGCTAAGAAGGGCCCAAGTGCTTCATATTTCTAGTTCAATTTATTACAAGACTTTTTTTATGCTTCAACTTTAGCTCAACATGTATTCTTCCCATTGTTCTAATTTCATGCTATCCATATTCAACAATTACCATCTTCCAAACTCCCTATTCATCTTGAAGCTTCATATAGTCACATGGGTACAATGTAAAACATAAGGGTACTGTAAATACTTCTTTGGTATAGAAGAAACAAATTATGGAACTTGAAAAGGGTAAAATGTGTACTTGTGCTTCTAATTCTACTTCTCTATTCTTTCTTAAAAATTGATTACTCCCAATGAGGGAAGTTACCGAATTATTGGATCAATTTGATCAAGAAAAAGCTACTAATCTTTTGGTTAACAAAAATGCTATTAAAGGCGAGGAGGAAACCTCATACGTTCCTTTAATAGAGCCATGGTTTTCTTATGTTGGAATGGTTCAATGGTGCACCTTTTGGTCATTTTTTACCACAACGTGGTCTTAGTAAGATGATCCTTTATCCCCCTATTTATTTTAAATTATGGCTGAATGTCTTTCTAGAATGATCTCAAAGATAAAAAAAAAACTTGAATTTACTCCACGGTGTAAATATCGCCATAAATGCACCACCTATTTCTCACCTTTTTTTATGTAGATGATATTGTTATTTTTACAAACAAATTTTTCCGAGGCTACCAATTTGCAAAAAGTTCTACACAATTATTCTTCATGGTTTAGACAATCTATTAATTCTTAAAAGTTTACAATTTTTTTTTTACCAAAAATGTGTTTAATTCTCTGAAATAACAACTTCATAACACATTACAAATTTTGAAAAATTCTAATGTTATCCTTTATTTTGGACATAATTTACCAATTGGAGAAAAAAGAGACAAGCATTTCAAGATCTTTTAAATAAATTAATATATCATTTGGACAATTAGAAAGCAAAGCTACTATCACAGAGAGGTAGGACTACTCTAATCAAGTTGATCCTATAAAACATTCATATTTATTCCATGAGTATTTTTTGTTCACCTACTCGTATTTGTCATTCCACTTATATCATTATGAGAAAGTTTTGGTCAATAAGCAATATTAATAAGCATCATTATTTATCTCTTGTATCTTGGAATAAAATTTATATGCCTAAAGATTTTGATGGTCTTGGTATGAGACAGTTTGAAAATTTCAACAAAGCTATGTTAGAAAAAGCAACTTGGGATATCTTAAAACAACCTACCACATTATGGGTTCGAGTTTTCCATAGGAAATTTTTCATAACTAGTCATTGCTTAATGTTTCTTCTAAATCTTTGGATTCTTTTGTTTGGAAAGGTTTAATCTCGACAAGATATGCTTTTAAGAGACAATATTCTTTTGAAAATAGGAAACAAGTATAATATCAACATTTGGAAATACCTTAAGATTTTTGGTCTCTTACATCAAACTTTACCTATTTCATTCCAAAATAATCCAAGTCATTTTGTTCAAAATGTGACAGATTTGTGTACAGGTGCTTCATGGTTAAATTGGAATGTTAATGTTTTGAATCAGACCTTTGGATTAAATATTTCCTATTTAGTTCATCAACTTCAATAATCTTCTACACATGGAAGAGATTCTACGTAATGATTTAGCATTGGTTCTATACTATTTTCTATTAAAGGTGTTTACGAGGTTATAATGGCAAAGGAAACTCTTCCAAATCAAAGAGGACTTTAAAGGTTAATTTGTAAAGCTAAATTACATGAACGATATAAACTATTTGTCTGGAAGATATTATCCCTTACATTAGGTACAAAGAAATGTTTGAGTCATTTCATTAATTTTGAAAATTCCTTTTGTCCTTTATGTAACAATGAAATAGAGGATGGTGAATATCTATTTGTTAGATGTGACACCTTGAAATCATGATGACAACATGAAATTGGAATATTAATTGGCATTTTATGGAGAAATTAGATTTCTTCACATACATTCGTCTCATTCTGAAACCTTCTAAGATTGTTATCCCACTAGATATGTCTATACAACTTTTCACACTTAATGGTGTTATCATATTTGACAAAATTTGGTGGTTACGTAACAAAATTTTGTTTGACGACTACAATTTATCTCCTCAATCTATCATATAAGACATCACTCAAAGAATCAATGAATTTAAGTGTGTTATTCCATATTCTTCTAATTCTCTTGAAGTAGTGGATGTGGAAAATTTTACCGTTAAACCTACTTAATGAAAGAATCCACTGTTAGGAGCTATGAAATTGAATTTTGATACCACTTAACATCATGACAACTTAATAATTGATTTTAACATGTTTGATCATTATGGAAGGTTAAGTTATGCCTAGAAATTTTTTATCACATCTCATCCCATTGAGTTTGCTGAACCTTCAACATTTTTGGCCACTATTTAATATGCTATTAAATATAAACATCTTACTTTATATGTAGAAGGAGACAATAAGTAAATTATTGATGTTTTAAATAATATCTCACATGGAAAATGCTCTACAGAAGTTACGGATATCATTAGTTCTATCCAAACCTTCGTACATACTTCTTAATGATCTTTATTAGGTAGATTCAACGTCAAAACAATACAATAACTTATAATTTGGTACAATGGATCCTTCTTTATCAAATTAAGTAGATATTAATTTGGATGAATTACCTCTCAACATTCAAAAAAAGCTATTAAATAGAAGAATATGATAATTGTCTTTTTTAGTAGAAAAAAAAAGTGCACATAATATTTAAGCACGAGACCAAATATTCACTTAAAAACATAGGAATCAACTTAAATCTATTCTAATTTTTTTTTTAACAATTTGTTTTTGAAAACAATGCTTAAAAACATTGTTCAAACATCTATATTGTTTTTTAAAATAATTTTTTGTTCTAAATAAACCATATTTGAGTTATATAGCCAAATATGTCTTAAGTTTTTAAATTTTCTTTGTTGGTATTCTTTTTCCAATTGATCTCTAATTTTATTTATGTTTAATAAAGTAATTATTTAGCATATAATTTATATTTAAATTAATATAAAATTAATTATTATATTTTTGTTAGTTTTTATGTTAGTGGAATTTAGAATTACATTACATATTCTTTATTTATTTATTGTTTAGAAAAAAATATAAATTATTTTATGTTTTGATTTTAGTTAATTATTAAAATATAAAATTCAATGGAATAGTTATTTCATTATTAAAAACAAACATTTTAGAAGAAAACCGAGGATGTTCAAGAAAACACTAAGACACAAAAAAAATTGATCTAATCAATAGAATCCAACTTATTTCATAGAATTCGATTTGTATTGATTTTATAAAAAAACACATGTATTTCAAATACATGTATTAATTAACTTATAATTCATTATAAGTTAATTCATATTTATTTTATTTTGATTTTAAAATTTATTCTTATTTTAACTTATAATTCATTATAATTTTAATTCTAATTTAAACCAATTTATAAACTCAAACACATGCATTAATTAACTCGTTACAAAAACATAACAAATATTTCAAATACAAATGTACGATTTTGTTTTGGTCATAGTTAAAAAAAAAAGTTAAAAAATATTTTTGATTCTCATAATTATTTTGTGAACTTTCCAAATTTTGTTTCATGTAGTTTCACAAGGAAACATTGAAATATAGATATAGGAACCTTTATAAGTAAGGCCCATTATTGTTAAAATTCAGGACATTCATCTTGATCGATTGGATTGGATGATTGAAAGTGCTCTTGGCTTCAATGAATATAGTTTATTATAGTGTTTACTAGTAGTGATAGTATACAATCAATATAAATCAATATATTAATGAAAATCTTTATACTGAGCTCATTTTCTATTATTTCATTCGGTCGTATTAATAAAATAAAATTATGTATTAAAAAAAATAATAAATAAAAAAGAACTTCAACCAGAACACCCTCCTCCTCCTTCCATGCGACTCCAACGCTCACCAACCCCAACTTGAAATTAAGGAATAGCTGGATCGACCCCCACACTCTGGTTGGTTGGTGAGATGTACTTGACCACGTCATTGCCAGTCATACTTTTATCCTCAAGACCCCAAAGTCTTTCGAAAAATAATAAATAATAAATTATGTGTCTTATATTATTAATATATATATATATATATAGTTGATTAAAATTTAATAAAAAATAATCGCAAAATAGGATATAGAAGAAGTGTTGAAGTCTTTTTCACTATATAATCTTATTCGAAATTTCAAATTAATAACAAATTTATTCATCTAATTCCGAGTAAATAAAACACAGGAAAGAGCTTAAATATTTAACACATAAACGAAAAAAATAGAAAGAGCCTGGTCAGCATTAACAATCCTCTGGCTTCGAATCCTCGCGTGTTCTGTTTCCATGTGCACTTCGCTTCTCTATTTGAGATATATTTGTAATTTGTTTTACAAATCCACTTGAATTTATAAAGCATTTATTTCGAAATATTGCATTTTATGTTTGGCAATTTTTTTTTTTTGGATTTTAATTGTTTTGTAGTTTTAATAGTATTTCACATTTTTCTCAGCATCCAAACGGAACATTTCTTGATTTTTGATGGTTAAAATAGCACAATTTAATGTTTTCTTTGTTTAGGTGAACCTGATCTGATTTACATTTTTTCTTCAATGCACGTGAGCTAAATCATGCTTTGGTTTTTTTTTTCCTTTTTATTATTCTGAAGTTATTCGGAAGATTGGTGTAGTTTTTGTTCGATACGTGAAGTCGAGTTTTCGTAGAAAGTAAATGGAGGCTAGAGTTGTGCAGAGTTCGAAATTTCCGACTTGGATTGAATCGGAGAAAGCTGTGAGGAGACCGAGTGGTTCGATACGATTTTCTCGCAGACTGAAGGAGAAGAAAGAGCTTCAGGTGCTCGTTTCAGCTCAGCCTCCTAATTCAAGATTGTCTAATCGGCAAAGAGATGTCGCTTTGGAGGTTTCCTGCTCCTACAAGAAGTTTCCAGGTAAATTGCAATGCATTCAATCCTTCATTTGACCTTACTGTTCTCCTTTATGTAAGGATCTCGCTGAAATACGCGATTACTTTTGAAATTTCCAACATTATTTTCATACTAAACAATTTTTTTAGATTGGTCTGTGAGAGGGAATTTTTAAAGGCAGGGGAAAAAAAAGAATAAAAACAGAGACCTTCAATTTTCATGGTGGGTGATAAATATGTTTATATCAGAACCGGCCAAACCCCAGGCAATATAGCAATTGCCCAACGCCCTTCTTCTTCTTGTTTTTTTTTTAAATAAAAATGTTAAAATTTTTATTAATAAATTACACTAAGAAATTTAAAAACTGGATAATTATACTAATAAATTTATGTCATAATTATTTTTAATTTTAAGTATTTTTTTAATAATAATGAATTAATTATATCGTAAATACATTTTTGCAATGATATTATGTAATGCAATCGAATTATATTTGTTTTTGTTACTTCCAAATTTTTTCATTATAAACATAAATAATAAGTAAAATATTATTAACAATAGGACATTTGAATCAATTCGTACAAGGAAGGCAAAGAACCCATATAGTGTATACTAAACAATCCAAGCTGAGAGTGAAAATTAAAATGAGAAACTAATGTATTGTATGTTCATATACAATAGTATGTACCAGTACATGAGTATTTATAGAACTAAATGTACTTGGCCTCACTCTTGTACTAAGCTAGACCTCTAGTAGTAGACTTAGTAGGTAGTTAAGTAGTATGGTATGTCTAACATTCCCTCAAATTGATGGTGGTAGAACAATCGTCAATTTGACTTATAAAGAACAAAATCAAGTGCCAATAGCCACCACTGATTTGGACCAAATGAAGTAAATCCTTTAACTCATCACTTCATAGTCCAACATATGCTAAGTGATCCAGATTGCATAGAGACAAAAAAGTGAGGTAAAAAGGATCTAAATCTTGCCAAACACACATGATCAAATCTTGATAAGAAACAACCACTTCAATGGAAAAATTATTCTGTAACCCTAACCGTAAGGGAAGATCCATGACACGAGTCAAAGAGAAACTAGAATAGGCTACTTAAAGTACAGGCCTATAATGAGCATCAGGTCCAAATCTCACTAAATGAGAAGAAATATTAGGAAAAGTTGAAGTAAAGCTCCAACACTTGGCATTGCCATTAGGCTAGTCCATATCTCAAATTCAAAATTAAGAAGTTGAGTTTGAGGAAGAAAAGTAAGAGAAATAGGAACAAAAAATATCAATAGTCCTTTCCATACTTTACGCTAAGATGAGTGTTAATTGTTCACACTAGAGCAATAAATTTATATGATAAGATTTCTAAGCCAAAAGATCAAAAGGAGGCAGCAGAATTGACGTAAAAATGCATATGAAGTTGAAAAAGAATTAGTAGAATCAACATTGTTCACAGATAAAGTATGATGAAGTTGCACCCAATCGATCAATGTATGAGCCAATAAATCAAAAGTAGGTGGAGCAGAATTTATCAAACTAGAAGGTCAATCTTCGATTCAAAAAAATCTTACTTAGAATGACTAGATGAGTACACATACTCATACGAAAAGTCGTATAGCTCAATTCAAGCTAGACAATTAGAATCAAAGCCGGAGTTCTCATAATCATTTGGCTTCTATTCTATGATTGACTCTGATTTTGAAACACCGTTCAAATTCTCGTTAAATTTGAAAGCTTTGCTTTTAACACAATTAATACAAGACTTTGTATTCCTAAGTAGTTTCTCTGAAAAACATGATTCTGCAGCAAATAAATCTAATGAAATGACTTTGATTTCGTAACTGCCACATAGACAAAGCTTTGTTTACGGATCTACTTTTGGAGAAAATATTGTTCAACGAGGAAGAAATTATGAGAGAAACACAAAAAGCAAGTGCTGCTAACAACAAAACTATGAACAATTTGATTTGTAGCAGAATTTAGAGAAAATAACAAAATTGATAAGTTTCAATAAACTTGATTTGAAACTTAGATTTATTCTAATGCCAAATTAACAGTAATTGGTAAAAATTCAGAAGATTTGATTGCTTGAAAAGCAAATATGAGTAAGAAAGTGAGAGGAAAACCTTGTAGCTTCATCGGAAGTTTTATAATGATAAAGAAAGATCAGATAAGGAAAATATTGTAATCATGAAAGGAAATTCAATGGTTATTCATTGTTTGGAAGGTATAAAAATTACTAAGAACATGAGAGAAAACCTTGAGATATGAATTTTATCAAATCAGTAGCAGACTTTCGTTCTCCCAAGATCAAAGAAGCTCACTGAGCTTCATGGCTCTGATTTAATACCGTATTTAACTGTTAGTTTTCTAATAGAAATGACCAAAATGATATAAATGTTAACGGAACTAAACGTTGGAGGCATTTTTGCTACCAGTCCAAAACTTTAGAGACATGAAACATATTTCAGCCTCTCAGTTATGGAGGGTTGGTTGCAGGTTTTTGAGAGCAGTAGCAAAGAAATTTCTTTCTGCTTTTACTTCATCTCAACAATTATCTGGTTCAATGAATTTATTTATGTTTGCTTCTATATCTACTTGAGTGAAAAATGGAAAAGATTCTTGTGAAATTTCAAATGTAGTGATAAAGTATCTTAGAAGGTTGTCAATAAGGTCATCTTACAAATGAAACAGTTTGTCTCTGCTGTTATGCCTTAAAAAAAATTATTTGATTCTGTTTTATCATGCTGATGGATGCACATGTCTCTATGGAATGTAATGACTTTTCATTTTCGGTGCTGACTCTTCTCTTAATATCAATGTTATAGGGTCATTACTGGAATCTGGAAGCTATTGTGCACCTTTTGACGAAGGTCTAATCTTGAAGGTACATCATTATGTTATTCTGTTTCTGATTTAACTTTGACTATTGAGTCTGCAGTGGACATGATTTATTTTTCTTGTAGTTTTAGCATCCACCTCTACTAAATGATTCTTTGAACTGTACCTTAAGGAATGAAAGGAAAGAAATTTCATCTTCCTATCAAAAGGAGAAAAGTTCAGTGTTATATTCTTGGCATGGTTAGCTTTCAAATATTCATCTTACTGCATTTTTTATAATAAAAAAAGAAAAAATTGCAGAGTAAATCAGAAGAGACTGAGCCATATTTATGTGGGCGCTGCATCTATCTTGTCGGTCAGTCTTTTTATTTTCACTTTTCTTATCATCAGTATTTGATATATAGGTATTCATTTTTATTGGTGATTATAATGCAGGTATGATGGGTTCTGGTAAAACAACAGTGGGCAAGATTTTGTCACAAGTTCTTGGTTATTCATTTTTTGATAGGTTTGTACTTTACTACTTTTGTTTGTCTTACCTTGGAAAATGTTCAAGGCCAAATATAATCTTTGATAGAACAAGAGGATTTATGAATTAAAAAAATTTATTCAAGAAAGCTCATCCGTTATCTTTCTTCCATTTATCATTCTTCCTAAGGTTCAGTGCTACCTAAATAACTTAGTTCCCAAGGCAAAAAAAGATTTCTGGGAGCTTTAGCAACGTGAACTGTGGACTGATAGTTCAAAGTTTAAACCTGGTTACTGGTCTAGCATATGTTATATTTAACAGATAGTTGGGCTTCCTGTTGAATACTTTTCCTTTTGGCCTGTTTATGGATGCTTCATGCCTCAGTGATGCGTTGGTAGAGCAAGAAGCGGGTGGTACTTCTGTAGCTGAAATTTTCAAGCTATATGGGGAGGGCTTCTTCAGAAAAAAAGAGGTCAGTTGTGGACTTTGATATTATTTCTTCAGTTTGGGGATTGTATGTTTTTCAGGTTCAAGAAGCTGTAGATAGTAGGTGTATGACTGGTAAAGTAGCATATACCTTTTTTATATACATGATTCATTCGTGTAACTAACTAGACTAACGCAGCAAGTAATCATTAATCATCTAACAAATTGAGGCTGATGTGGAACCTTGACTAACATCACTTGTAGCACTAGTGTTAAGCCGGATGTGTGATTTACTTATGCTAGGAGGAGGGGTAATTTTGAGAATAATCAAAGTGGATGAAGTGGTGTATGGTGTGTGTGTGGTCCCATTATAGCATTTTATTTAAGTTTGTTAGGAATTTTACATGTAGGAGTCAGTTTTGTTTGAGTCAGTTTGTTACGTTAAAAGGGATGGTAGCAGGTGTGGGGGGATCATTGAGTGATTGTATGAGCTTAGCTCTTTGGAGAGTCTCCAAGCCTCTCGAATGCTTGGGAGAAGCTGATGTAATTCTTCAATTTTATTAATGAGAAATCAACCACCATTACATTTTAGAATCATTGTTGTGTTTCTGAATTCAATTCTGAAAGTTCCTACTGCTAACTAAGTTCATAACAAACTTGGTATCAAAGCAGTTGCTCTTGGGTAAATGGCAAAAACTGCTAAGCAATGAATAGAGGCGATGGAGGAAGTGATTGGGACTGTGTAGGGAGAATAAGAGAAGATAGGGCATGATGTTGGAGGGTTGAAGGATAAAATACAAACCATAACTCAGCAAATGAATTAGCAAGAGACCCTATGCCATGCAACAACATCTACCAGCAAGGAAAAAGAGACAATAGTACAAAGCCCTATAAGTGAATACTACCATGAAAGTCTGCAATGAGCTGGAGACTCGAGTAACTCGAACATGCGACATGATTTTCGATTTCGAAAATTAGATATACCTTTGTTTGACGGTAGTAATCTCGATGGGTGGATCATGAGAGCTGAGACGTATTACGCCTTTCACCGAATGACTAACGAAGAGAAGCTCGAAGCGGCTGTCATGAGCTTCGAAGGTGATGTGTTACTCTATTATCAGTTTGAAAATAAGGGGGATTTGCGTCGTGGGAAGAGATGAAGGTAATGATCCTCAAACTATTCCGATCAACACAAAGTGGGTCACTCTATGAACAATGGTTGGCATTAGAGTAAGAAGGAACGATGAAGGATTATCAGTGATTTATAATTGTTAGTTGAGCCTGAACAATTGTTGGGAGTATGTCCTAAGGTGCAGAGTCAGGCAAACTTGAAGTGTTGTTGAAATGGAATAATCTCCATGATTATGAAGCAACTTGGGAAGATTATTACATGATCCAGAAACAATTTCCTTCCTTTCATCTCGAGGATAAGGGGAATGTTTTGAGAAGAGGTAATATTAGGCCTTAAGTGCGATTTACTTATGCTAGGAGAGGGGGTAATTTTGAGTGTACTCGAAGTGGTTGAAGTGAGTTTATGGTGTGTGTGTGGTCCCATTATAGCATTTTATTTAGGAAGTTTGTTAGGAATTTTGCATGTGGAAGTCAGCTTGTTATGTTTAAAAGGGATGGTAGGAGGAGGTATGTGGAGGATCATTGAGTGATTGTATGAGCTTGGCCCTTGGTAGAGTCTCCAAGCCTCTCAAATGCTTGGGAGAAGCTAATGTAATTCCTCAATTTTATTAATAAGAAATCAATCACCAATATATTCCAGAATTATTGTTGTGTTAATTTAATTTTGAAAGTTCCTACTGCTAACTGAGTTCATAACAACTAGTCTTTTTCTTTTGATGCTCAACAGTCCCTCAAGCTCAATTGAGGGAAACTACACTGAGTTTGCACTACAAATACTGAAATTGAGAGGATGCCAAGGGATTAGTAAGTATATTAGTTGTCTGCTCAAAGAAAGATAAGTGTTGAACACTCAAGGTTAGGTTTGCAATTTTTTCTCAAACCCCCAAAAAAAAAGTCAGAGTGTAATATGCTTACTACGGCCATGTAACATTGGATTGGTAGCAAGACACACACAGAGCTGAGTTATCACACCAAATAATTGGAATTGATGGTAAAGAGGTATGTATTTTAGAAAGTAAAGATTGAAGTCATGTAAGTTCTGCTGCAGCAATAGCTACTCATATTTAGTCTTGGTGCTCGATCGAGCCATGTGGGTTGTTTCTTTGCAAATCAATTCACAAAATTGACTCATAAAAATACACAAATGCCTGAAATGGAACGTCTGTCATCACTACAAGATGCCCATTCAACATAAGCAAATGCAATAAGAGCTAATTGAGTTGATTTCTTTAACTAAAGTCCATAATCAAGGGTACCTTTGAGATACCTTTATATGTGTTTAGTAGCAGTCCAGTGTGTAAATGGTTGGGGAGGCCATGTATTGACAAACTTTTTTGACTGTAAAGGCCAAATCAAGTCTTGTAATTGTAGCATATTGAAGGCTTCTAATAATACTTCGATATAATGTAGGATTATCAAAAGAATTCACCATAATTACCTGACAAAGAAACACATGTACACATAGGTGTGGAGCAAAGGTTTGGCATCTACTTGCTGAGACTTGGTTAAAAAAATCCATAATATACTTTCGTTGATTCAAAAATAGATTACCATTTGCAAGTTGAGTGACACCAATGCCCAGAAAAGAAGGCATATCCAAATCCTTGAGGGAAAATTTTGCATCCAATAGTTTGATTAGTTTCTGAATCTCAATAGGATTGGAACTAGTAAGAATTATATCAACATAAATCAAAATGTAGACAACAAAAAAGGAAGAGATCTTAAAAAACAAATGAGACATTGGCCTTGGATTGTTGAAAACAAAGTTTAATAAGAGTTAAACTACGTTTGCCAAACCAAGCTCTTAGAGCTTGTTTCAAGCCATAAATGGCTATGCAGCTTGCAAACATAATCTGGATGCACATTATCAACGAATTTTTCAGGTTGTTTTATGGGTACTTATTTTTCCAAAACACCATTTAAGAAGACATTATTGACATTAATTTGCCTAAGAATCCAACTTGATGCCAAAGCAACGGTAAGAATGACCCTTATTGTTGCAAATTTGACCACTAGATTGAAAGTCTCAAAGAAGTCAAAACCAAGTTACTACCCTTAACTTAAGCTTGTCAATGGTATTGTATAAGAGTTGTTTAACTGTAAACACTCATTTACTGCCCACAACCTTTCCCTTTTTATGTAGGCCTCGTTTGACTTTTGATTAAGCCATTGAATTCTAGCTGCATTGATTTATACCACCCCTCATGTTTTAATGCTTGACTAACTATTCTTGGCTCAGTCTTATCTAGATTGGCTAAATACACCTTGGGCTTGTAAGTACCATCTTTATTTCTAGTTATTATAGGGTGAATATTAAGAATAGGAAGAGAAGCTTTTTCATTGGACACATGAGGATCATGCTCAACTTCATCATAAGATATTATAGGAATTGAGTGTGAATGAGACGCAGACACTGAGTGACAAGGAGAAGGACTGAGAGGAAATAGAAGCTTTAGGAACTTGGATTGTTGTGTTCTGATGACACTGTATTTGAGGACTAGATAATGGTGTCAAGTCATTAGGTATTGTGGATGCAAAAGAAACAGGTAGGACAGACTGTGTTGGAGTGACTTTGTGTAGAATAGGTAATGAAGCTGAGCATTGTCCAGTGGACAATAGAGTACCCCTCAGAACAAACAGAAGAAGACAAAGGATAAGGAAATGAACTTTCATCAAAAACATGTCTGGAATTGTATACCCTGCCATCAATGTTAAGATATTTGTCACCTTGGTGAATAGGACTATACCCTATGAAAATACAAGGAGTAGATTTAAAATTCAACTCGTGAGAGTTATAAGGCTTTAATAAAGGGAAGCACTTACACCGAAAAGAAAGTAGAATAGAATAGTTTGGTTTAACAAAGTGTAGAGCCTCAAAAAGACTAATTAGACATGAGTCTTGTAGACAGTTTATTCATAAAAAAGGTAAAAGTAAATAATGCTTCTTCCCAAAATTTAATTGGTAGATGAGCTTAAGTTAATAAAGTGAGTCCCATTTCACCAACATGGCGATGATTTCTTTCTGCAAGTCCATTTTGCTCTGCAATATGGGGGGACATGACACATGCCTTGCTATACCGAAGGTATTTAACAAATGTGTGAGGCCTTGAAATTCATCTCCACCATCAAACTACATGATTTTATTTACCAATCAATTTTTCAGCATGAGCTTTGGTCTTTGAATAACAGAAAAGCATCTTTAACATCAGATTTAAATTTAAGGAAATAGATCCGAGAAAATCACGTGAACTCATCAGTAAAGTGGACATATCACGTGAACTCGTCAGTAAAGTGGACATACCACTTATAACCATGAAAGGACTGAAGTGGGGTTCGAACCCAAACATCTGTGTGTACTATATGTAAAGGTTCTAGCTCTTTTAATGCTAGGAGAAAGAGGAATTTTATGACTTTTTCCAAGTTGTCGAGCTTCATAGAGAACATGCAATCTGGAAACAACTACATTCACATTAACAGAATTCAAAGCAAGATTTATAATATGAGAAGATGGATTACCCAATCTCCTATGCCTGGTATTTGTATCAATCTATTTATGTGTATAGAATGCTATCTTTTGGTCCAAAAGGCTCAGCCTATTTACAAAATGAGTAGATGACTTATTTGTACTACATAGAGAAGAAGAAACAACACTAGATCCTGAACTTAAAGGCTGGATTTTTGGTGAAGACTCGGTAAGAGAGAAATCAAAAAGATAAGAGTCCATTGTTAACATGGCCCCTGAGCAGCACTTCCTTTGTCTGCTGTTCCTCGACAAAATACGAATTAGAGTGAAACTCAAAGAATACATGATTATCACATGCAAACTTAGACACACTTGAGATTTTTTTGCAACATCAGGAACATGAAGTATATCTTTTCAAATGAAAGTTCTAGCGAGTCTATTGAGAGAAGGCTGAAGTACATGTATGAACAATATTCATTCCAAAACCATTGTCTATGTGAAGTTGTTCCGAGCTTGGGTATTCAGATTTTGTAACAAAATTACATGGATGAGCTGTGACATGGTGTGTGGCTTCTGAGTCCACATACTAGCATGGATAAGAAACAACATCAGGTATTGGAAGAAAAGTTTGTGTGAGAGCAGAATTTTGAGATTGTGAAGACTGATTAGAAGAAAGTTGAGGTTGTGAATGAGAAGTGTTTCCACTCGAAAAAGGAGCCTGAGAGCCTAATCGATTTTGATTGTTAGAACTAGAAGATGGCCAGAAATTTTGATCAAATCTATACTGACTTTGCCACAAGGTGACCTTTTTGCCACACAGTTGGCACTGTGACCGATTATAGTTGTTGAAATATCTACCATGGCCTCTTCCTCTAAAGTAATAATTAAACCGATCTCTATTATTGTTAGATTGGCCTTGAAACTATGACTGAGGATGATTAGAAATTTTTTGTTAGTCGTGCTAGAACACTTGAAGCCTTGTATTGATTATGCTTCTGAGCCAGATTTGTAGCTAGTAGTAACAATTCCTTTTAAGAATCATGAAGTTCCAGTATTGCACTTCTCTAACTGTCAATATATCAGTCTTGCCTGAAACACTTGCATGAACTGCGTCATAGTCTCTATCAATTCCATTTAGTATAGAGCAAACTTGATCTGTTTCAGATACAGTATAACCACAAGCTGCTAATTCTCTTACAATATCCTTTATCCTCATCACATACTCAGTTATACTGACTGTTCCATTCTTAATGTTACTTAACTCAGACTTATACTGAATTTTTTTGGCACTAGAGTGAGAAGCAAAGGAACCTTCAAGTATTAACCACATCTTTGCAAAAAGTCACAATCAGCAACCTCTTTCATCAGTTCTTCAGCCATTGCTGTGATTAATCAAGAACAGATCATTTGACCTTGTTTGGTCCTATACATATAATCAACACTAATCTTTCCATCATCTAAGTATTTGAAGGACATTTCTTAGATCTAAGAACGCACCCTTCCAGTTGAAATTTGTTTCTTCCAAATCATGTCATTGTTTCAATCTAGCTTCACAACCACCAATTGATTGTGAAAAGTGATAAGAAATTTGTCGATCTGATCGTTGCTAATGACAATACCAGAAGAAGAATCTCGATTAGTCACTTGACTGGATCGATTTTGATTTCTAGGTGGTGTTTGCATGGCTTCGATACCATGAAAACTTTTCCTAAGAAAGCTCTAGGATTAATCAGAATGGCAAAGAAAATGAATGAGAAAGGAAGAGAGCATGACTGAATGAACTTTCATTAAACTTTCTGAATGAATACAATTAGTGCTATACATGCTTACTTATAGGTTACACCACATCTAACAAACTGAGCATCACATGATTCATCTTTGAAACTAACTAGACTAATGCAGCAAGTAATCATTAGCCATTTAACAACTTGAGGTTGACGTGGAACCTTGACTAACATCATTTCTAGCACTTGTCTTATTTTCTTTATGCTCAACAATAAGTTTATAGTTGTCTTAAATATTTTTCTATTGCATGACAGGGACACCCTACTTTGTAGAAAAGTTTGTATGGAATGATATTCTTATTTTGGAATCATTATATAGAGTTTCTTAAACATGTGAACTTTGATGTACCAGAAATGGAGCCAAATTCCAAAATGACCTTAGAAGAGCGTATCATACCATGTAGTTTTTGCATTGTCTTGCTTTTGTCTGGTTTTTCAATTGTAGTTTACATATTGTTTTGCATATCAGACTGAGATACTGCAGAAGCTCTCTTTGATGCATCGTCTTGTTGCCTCAACTGGTGGAGGTGCAGTTGTTCGGCCAATCAACTGGTATGACTATGAGTTTCAGGAAGCGGATATTTGACCTTTTTCTCTTACTCTGCTTTCTATATACTTTGTAAATGAACACGTGAATTCTCTTGTTTATTAGGAGATACATGGAGAAGGGTGTTAGTGTTTGGCTAGATGTACCTGTGGAAGCATTGGCTCAAAGAATTGCAGCTGTCGGAACTGGCTCTCGACCACTTTTACCTCACGAGTCGGGGGATGTGTATAAAAAGGTTGGCCATTTATCTTACATTTGTTTGGTTTTTTTCTTTACTTCAGACTTACTTTGAGAAATGATTACTTGAAACAACTTTCTCATCACTAAGAATTTTTGGTGCTTGAACTCATATCCAGACTTACAAGCGTCTATCTTCAATTTATGAAGAGAGGAGTGAAGCATATGCCAATGCCAATGCTAGGGTTTCCTTGGAGAGTAAGTGATGTAGAGTGTCCGTACTTTCTTTACTATTTCCTTTTCAGCTCTCACTTGCATGTTTTAGATATAGATGTGAACTTTTTACTGGAGATTTGTTTTAGGTTCTATTATTACCCTTGCATTCTTTTTTCTATTTCATCACTCTGCATTTTGTAGAATTCAGGATCTCAGAATTCGAATCTTTTTATCCTTATGGATACTTCCTTTATAAGTAACGAGGGCTAGTCTTATTCTACAGATATTGCAGCCAAATTGGGTCAAAGAGATTTATCCAACCTCACACCTACTGCTATTGCAATTGAGGTCTCTCTCTCACCCCATTCATTTGCATGTGCCTTCAAGTATTTGTTGTAGTCATGCATTCTCTTTCACCCTCGCATGTTTTTTTTTTTAACCTCGCAGAACCTACTGTCTAATGTAAAAACACATGGACACTTTTTTGTTGAAGACTTGAAGCATTTGCTAACTTTCATTTTATATCTTTGTTTGACATCTTTTGCTAGGCACTGGAGCGAATTAACGATTATTTGAAGGAAGAGAATGGCCAAATTGCATTCTGAGATGAGTTGTTTGAACTCGCATTTCTATGGTATGTTATATTTGTCTTTCTTTCACTGTAAAATATGCCATGCTCCTAAATTTTAGTGAAGGAACTTGACCCTTGTGTGCATTTGCACTATGTTAGTAGTTGGTTTGGAATGCAACTGCTACATAAGCGAAGGATGTAGTCTCTTGATATCAATGTTGAAGATGCTGTGATTCAATGATTGTATAAATTGGAATCAGATGTTGACTTACTGTTTTATAAATCGTGTAGTTATATTTATAAACCATGACATATTCTGGTTAACTGTGTAATTACTAGTTACCATCACAAATATATTGAGATTTTATTCTAAGCCCTCCCAATTCTCATAATACAATACCATCAGGCTAAGAAATATTCATTGGTTTTGAATATGAACCATGGACTTAATACAAGTGATGATTTGTATTTGCAAAGCATGTGGTGGGTTGGTACTACTACATGGACTAATGGTATAATTATTCCATTGAGAACTGTCGAGTCGTGTGTTGCACTACTACTGCATACAAATTTTTTTGTTTTATTTATTTTCTCTGAATTTCAATGTTTTAAGATAAAACTTCATTATTCTTTCTCAGTTCAGCCTGCATTTGTAGCCTTCAGGCAAATTTGGTACATCTTCGTAATACCTGTTTCTTTTACAAGGGAAAAAAAATCTAGACATTCACAATACGTGCCTTACGCCTTCATAACCATTCACTGCGGTTATTATACACAATATGCTTTGCCGTATTTATGACAAATTGGAGAAATTTCTTGAGATGGCACGACTCAATAAGGGGTATCAATTCGAGCTGCAACTTATAACACACCCAAATCGAAATGACATGATTTATTTTAATTATTGATTTTTTATAATTACAAAGATATTAGATTTTTTTATTATTATAAATAAATAAATTGTTAAAAAATAATTTATTTTTTTCATAATACTAAAAAATACTAGTGAATTTGACCTGTGCAATACGAACAAGAATAACACAACTAAACTAAGTATACCAGGATAAATAGATTATTCTTCATCTAATAATTTAGTGGTAAGATTAATTTTTCTCATTTTAAATTAATGTTTGAATCATATTAAATATTGATTGATATTTGAAAAAAATTGAGATTATGTTATTCAGATGTTACTCAGATTCATACACATGACATCATGCCCTTCTATTTTTCTATTGCTAATCAAATACAACATTACATCCTAAGTAAACTTATGAACAATCAAATGTTTTGTACAATCTTCCACAAATCCAGAAAGAAAATGACTCGTGGATCCATTTAATGTCTAATCTATTTAAGATGTTATAATTTGATCCCTAACCTTCTAATTCACTCAATTTAGTCCTAATGTTTTTAAATTTAATCAAAATTTTAATTTCCATCAAATTGATTTAACAATAAATATTGTACTTAACTATATGAGAACTAAATTGTAAATTGTCATATATTAGGAATATATTAGGAACCAAATTATGTATTTTTAAATAGTTTGAGAACTAAATGAATTAAAAAATCATGTCACATCATAATCAAATGTAATGTCAGTTAAATAAATTTGATGAAAATTAAAATTATAAACTAAATTTATCAAATCTATAAACTTTATGACTAAATTGTGTGAATTAAAAAATTAAGATCAAATTCTAATATCTTAAATAGATATATAAGCCATAACAAAGTAAAATCCCTTGCAAAAATACAAGCTTTTACATAAGATAAACAAAAATAATAAGCATTTGGCAGTCTGAGAGGAGTTTTATGAGTTATTCCAATCTCCTTCCTCTAAATTGATAAAAAAAAATAGAGAAAATTTAACAAAAAATGTATCCAAATCTAGGTGTCAAAACGACTACGCAAGGTCGTACTTCTAGCTCATTTACTGGCGGGGTCGTGCGATACCTCTATTATTGGCTTGTAGGCTTTACTGTACTTGTCGGGCCGTTACGACCCATAGCCCATTTAGCTCATTATTTGATAAAAATACTGGCAGTGGGTGTCAAAACCTCCGCCTCCACCTTTACTGTACCAATATTAACTTTATTTACTAAGTTACACCCATATTTAATAATATATAGATATATTTATATATAATTTAATTTCGTACTAACATGCAGGCACAACCAGTCCTGGGTTGGCTTTGCGTGCCGTGTCTAATATTTAACGGGTCATGTCGTGTCAGCCAGTTGGGCCAACGGGTCGACCAGAATGGCACGTTTGACAACCCCATCCAAACCTAACTAACATTGATGTTCACTCCCTCTTCAAGCGGGGAAAAACACTAAAATACATTCTAATACAATACCAGACCATTTGGCTTCATCACACCTCAGTCATATTCCCACACTTAACATTAGTAATTTTAGTTAGTGTTACAAAATAATAAATGTCCGGGTACCCTACGAAACGAATTTTACATGTGATAGTTTCATGGTGACATGGAGTAACATACCAATAGTTGTTTTACATTTTAAATTAAAAGCTAAAGTGTTTAATTAAATTCACACGTAAATTTCAAAACTTTTAAATCCTACAATTTAATCATTAAAATTTTAAAATTTCGTATATAGGACCTAACTTGGTTTGCTAAAATACATATTTATGAGTCAAAAATTTAAGATCTGTGTAAAATTTTAAAAATGTGAGGACTAAATCGTATAATTTAAAAGTTCAGAGAATTATATGTGAAGTTTTAAAAATTTATGGATCAAATCGTTAATTTTAAAAGTTTGAAAACTTGTGTGAATTTAGTTAAAGTTCGGTAACCAAAATTGCACTTTAACCTTAATTAAATTGCACTGTTTGGAACTCATTTCGGTGGAAAGGCTTAATAGCACCTCCTTTGAAAACAATAAGGTGTATCCCATTTTCATAAACCTGATCTTCTGAGTTCCAAAACTCACCACAGGAAAACATAATAACTTGGGGACATTACTCATCGCGTGAATAAGAAACAAGAAACCAATTTTAAATGAATGATGTCATTGTAGGATTTTAGGATTGGCTACGGTTTAAATGATCCTTAAAACAAATCTGCATATGAATTTATTCATACAAAGCACAAATCTAGCAGAGAATTACATTATAATACAATTGAAACAAATATGAAATACATGGGAAAATAATACTTATCAACATAGTACATACCACATTATTGCTTCTTGCAGCGCACTTATGCAAAGGTGCTTGACAAGTTTGGGAAGCGGCTTTGCTTTATGAATTTGCATGTACAAGGCCATCCTGAAATGAATAAATGCTGGAGAATGGGGCTTGATCTTACAGTTCCTTTCCAGCTTTCCCTGGCAGAAACTTGATTATTATAACCTACAGATAGAAACACAGATCAAATTAGCACTGATTTTTTCAAGAAACAAAGTTCTTACTACAAAAAATGTCATTTTTACCTCACACATTTACTTTTGTAATACATGTAAAGACAGTGATTTTAACCTGTGTCAAAAGGTCGTCAAATCTCACAATACATAATCTATTAGGCAAACACTAATCATGCAAAGATATGAAATTTCATACCCCATTATAAAGTCACAAAGAAGCTGCCGTGCAATGAACAATGGAGGACCCATTGGGAACTGAAAGAACATTATCGTGCCAAACAATTTCCCCAAACAACTCATCCCCATTTTGTGTCACCTCAATCTCAGCAACCCAAATCTCCATTTCTTTCCCTTTCCCATTATCATTCCCGTTTTCTTTACCTTCCCAAACCACAACCAATTTCCCACCCACATTAGCCATTGTAGCACCACAAAGAAACCTTGGCAACCCTTTATCTACACCCTTAAGTTCCTTCCAAACCCCAATTCCCACATCAAAACCTCTAATTTTTCCCAGAAAATCATAGCAATACAAAATCCCATTCACCACACAAGCCCTCCCTCTCCAACCCATATCAAGCTCAATCCCAACACCCTCCCAAACTTCCCTTTTCGGATCATATACAACCCCACCACGGTCAGCCATAGCATAAACTCTCCCACCCACCACGGCACTTGCGTGCATCCACTTCTCTCTCACCTCAACTGGGCTCGATACAGCCTCCCAACGGCCAAATACCGGGTCCAAAACCTCGGCCCAATGTTTAGCTCTGGTCCAAGAGTCCACCACACACCCACCCATCACATATATCTTCCCATCAACAACTCCGGCGGCGCCGAACTCACGACCCACTTTCATCTTTGGGCCGCGTTCCCACCTGTGAAATCGGCAGTCGAGAATCCACACTTGCGAGGAAGGAACGTCATTGATAGAGCCTCCGATGACGTAGATCTTTGAACCCAATACGGCGTAGGCTGAGCCGATTGAAGGGGATGGATTGGGTGGGATAGGGACTAGAATATGCTTGGTGGCATTTTGATAAAGTGCGAACCAGGTAGAGAGAGAGTTGTGAGATCGGAGAGTGAGGTAGAGGACGTTTTGGGTGGAATTTAGAAGAGACCGAGACGTAAAGAATAATGGAGAAGAAAGGAGGGATCGAATGGGCTTAGAAAGTACAGAGAGATGAGGGTGGTACCATCTGGGGATGCGAGCTAGGCAGTTCAAAGCAACGTCGTCCGGGAGGGAAGGGATGAGGGCTCGAGGTATTGACGGTGATGGTGGTGGTAGGTTAGAGTTTTGCGGTTCAGTGGTCGACATGGCGGTTGAGAAGTGAGAATACACTGTAAATTTGCGATCGGTACGGTTTTGCTCTTTGATTTGCTGGTCATGTCATGTTTGGACCTTAATGATGGGCTCCAGTACCATAGTCCACGCCCAAATTATCAGATCTTTTGGATTATGGCGTTATGTTATTAGCTGGGGGTTACTAGGGGTGGGCTTTATGGCGTTATGTCATTAGTAGGGGGTTACTAGGGGTGGGCTTAAGTCTATTAGGTTGTTTTTGGACTATGGCGTTATGTTATTAGTAGGGGTTACTAGGGGTCGGCTTAAGTTTATTAGGTTGTTTTTGAGTTATTTTATAAATTGATTTTACATTTGATAGTTTTTTTTTTAAATTTAAAATCTTAATCGATTTATAATAAAAAAAAATTATCCTACATATCAAAGTATAAGATCGATTTAATGGAGTTTGACTTGAAAATTTTGAATATATGATTATAATATTATATAAAAGCATCATATGATTAAAACATAAAAAATATATCATATAATTTAACTTAAAATTTATTACCATCATATATTTTATTTATTTAATCATTTATCATTAAGAAAATATAAGATTGTTACGGTACATATTATACAAATATAAAATTGTAGTTGCTTTTAAAATTAATTATTAAAATCTTCTTACAGAATAATTATAAAAAAATTAAAAAAAATACTCATATTTAATAACTTATCAAACATTAGATAAAGTTGTAGATTTATGTGAAATATCGTATTATCAATCAAGAACATGTAACATATATAATAATGTAGAAAAAATTAATAATTTGAAGATTTTAGATTAAATTCGATACATCAATTGATAAGAAAATACAATAATAAACGCCCAAAAAAAAATAAAGAATTAAGTTGACCATTTAAATAACTCTTTTGCCACAAAAGTGATGGTTAAATATTTATAATAAACTTACAAATATTCATTCTTTGTCATTTTTAGTTTTAAAAACATTATAAATATAGAAATTGGTTTAAAGAGATCAACAAAACATGCATAAAATGGTTATTATTTCTAATAATTGATCCTATTTAAAAGTAAACATTTGAGTGTTTGATTGAGAGTGATTAACGATTAATTAGTTTAAATTTTAGAATCTTAAATAAATATAATATTATAATTAAATATTATATAATATATAAAGTAATAATTAAAAATATGTTATAAAAATTAGTATATATTAATATTGTATGTTCAGTTTGATTCATTCAATTTTCATAACTTCTAGACCTTCGATCAAATCAATAATGTCTGTTTTGATATTTTTTTTACCTATTTTGGCCAACTTGAAGGATTTGTTTCTAACTCACAAGCAATAGAAAGATAAACACTTAACATATCACAATAGTAGGAATAAAAAGAGGTCAAAATTTTTTAAGCAGCATATATATTATTTTGTAAACATAAGGCAAGTAAAGAATATTAAAACTTTATAATCATATTTTAAACTTTAATAAGTTGTAACATGCACAATTTAAACTCAGATTATATTAACAAAAAATATAGAGCTTGTGCAATACAAGATGTAATGAGATAAATCCACATAAAACTCTTATTTATGTGGTAATATTCTCGGATTTCTTGTAGAAACCACTTGGTAGGAAACAAATCTACTAAGCAGTAAAACAATTACAACCCTGACGAAAATAAAACCACCAATGCCTTTATCAATCAAGACATCTATTTAAACTGTTTATTAATGCCCTCACTTGTTACCTCCACAACGACTTGGTCCGTACATGAACTTCGCTTTCCTCCAAAGCCAACACTACTTGATGTAGTATGATTAATAATCGAAGATCAATAATATTTAGTAAAATGGGCAATCAAAAGAAAGGACCACTCTCAATCACGAACTACCAATATCCACAATGGGAAACATGTTCTACCAAGAACCACAAATCATCAACATGTGAAATATACTCAACCAATAACACATAACCAACGATTTAAGAACACAACCCAATCTCAAAATTATGTTCTCACATAAAAAGTAAAATAGTCGAGAGTTCTCAACACTCAAATACTCTATTTTACCCACGACACTGTAGCATAAATACTAAAACACTCAAAATAATTTATGATTCAAAAAATAATTTTCAGAGAAAATTTTGATAGAGTTTTAATACATAAAATATCTGTAAGAAGAGCCAAATGAAGGGTTATTTATAAAATGAACTAGCCATCAACGACCACCCTCATTGACCATTTCATTGGGGGTTCGGTGAGGCCCATGTCGAGGATCTGGTTAAGGTGCTAAAAATCCCATTTAACGATCCAAAAGTTGTAGAGTAATTTTCATAAATACATGCACCTGAACCGAACCAAAATCTACCACTCATGATTAATCAATCATGCATACAAAGAAACTGACCTTATGATGTGCGTGTAAAACATGCTTTTAATCATAGTATACCTAACTATGTTTGTGTCCATTGCTAGTACGTAGTAACCACTCTTACATAGAAGAAGACAAAAACACTGAGTAAAATAAACAGACTTTTTATTTTCCACATACGAAGCCAACACACAGACATAAAGTACAACAAGACTCATAATCTCTCCCTTTGGCTTTTTGTGCCAAAGTACTACATAATTAAATACATATGCACATCAATCATGAGACGATCATGAAGATGACGTAAAGATAAACAAAACATCGATGAATACCAAAACTTAAAAAACACACCCACACCAAGTGCATCCATCTTGTGCGCTCTATTAATGTATAAAAACTTGATACACAAATTTTGTATATTTATAAATAGCTCGTAAGTGCACAAATCACTTTGTAAAAAGAAATGTGTATACTTCTAAGGTCAATATAAGAAGAAACTACATGATTTTTAAATAATTAAACAAAATTCTTAAAAATGAAAAATAAACCTAAATATCTTATCATAATTGTTTTAGTTTTGAAGATTCTATTTTAATGATATAAAATTAAAAATAGATTTAATTCAATAAACATCAGACAAGTAAACATTTTACACTCAATGAAAAATTTATGAGATATATTAGTTGCTCACATTAATTAGCTTAATAAATATAAAAATTAATATTATTGATTTTTTTATATGAAAATATTCTTTGATAGGCCCAAATTCTTTGTTAATAAAAATCAATTAACATATTTAAGGGGTTTCTACCAATTGATTAATATTAAATTATGGTTTATTTCTAAAGAAATAACAAACCATCTAAGTCAATGTTTAAGGTGGAGAAAATAATTTAAACTCTCATTCAAGTATCAAAGTTGGAATTAAGATTGATATATCTGAGAACTAACTTTTAGATTTTAAATCTATTACAAAAAATATGTTCTTAATATATTTTTCAATAATAAATCATTGTGAAAAATATTTAAAATATAATAATACTCTAATCAGATCGAAATAATCATTTCATAAATTTGACTTTTATATTTTCAACTTACTACGAAAAATATGTCATCAATAATTTTTTTGCAATAAGTTTTGTAAGAATATTGAATGAAGAAATAAAAATCAATTTATATTATAAAAATATTTACCTAAATTAATTTTTACACCATAACAACTTAACTAATATCACATAATATTTTTAGTAAGAAATGCTTAGATTAATAAATTATCAGAATATTAAAAATAGCATTTAAAGCAACACATAAAATTAATCTGAAAATAGAATAATACATTTAGAATTTATACCTCAAGCATATTCTTTAAAGTGTAGAATTTAGTATTGATATGTATCTAAAAAACCCAAACAAATCTCCCAATATTATTTATTGGATCGAAAGAACTACTACATAACTAAAAAATAAAATCTAAAACTATCCCAAATTCTTTAAGAGAATTTATGTCTTTTTACAAGCTAATTGTTTTCAACTGTGGGATAATCATATAAGCGGTGAAGAGGTATATTTATAGTCGTGAATAATGCTAAAATGAGAAGAACATTGTGGATCATGAGAATATATGTTGCTTCATACTTTGTTCACTGCTGTGATGCTTGATAATTCGGATATGCGTGAATGTTACGATCCATGACATCGGCACTATAGCACAAATATAATTACCCCTACGACCTCCGTTGTACTATTTGTCTCTAATTTTCTTTGCATTTTATCCCCTTACATCTTGATTGGTACATATGTAAGGCTTGCATATGTTTGTTATTTAAATCTCCTAATTTGCAATTGAGTGCTTTTATGTATGATTCTTCTTATGTTGATCTTTTTAATCAATTTGAAGTTAAACATACTTAAAAAATAACAAAATATATCCGCAATTCAAAAAATATAGATTTGCTAAAATAATGATAAAATTATTCAAAAATAAATCTATTTTTGACATTAAAGATAAAATAAATAATGTAATATTTAGTGCTTTTCAAGCCCTCATCATCAATCCATCTTCTTGGATCAATGATAGGTGCTCAAAAAGTACTAAAATTACCATGATTTTATGCACATTAATTGATTAAATATATATATATATATATATATATATATATATATATATATATATATATATATATATATGTTTTATCATATATTTATATAAATTTGTCTTTTTCGGAATCACGGGTATTTTTATTGTTTTTCAGGTATTTTCGCTTACAAATGTAACTTAAAGACTCAAAGAGGAATACTGGAAACAATACATCACAAATACATTAATAAATAAATGAGGAAAGGTCAACAAATATGGAAAAATTGGACAAAAAGGAGGAAAAAGTGCACGCCAACCGCCCAGCCCGCGCGCGCTTGCCCCACGCTTGTGCGTACCCGTGCCCACTCCCGCGCACGCCCCTGCGTGCATCTTCTCCCTTCCGCGCGTGCCTGTGCACCCCTCTGGTGCCTTCCGCACGCACCGCTGCCATTTCGCCCCATTTTCACGCGCAACCGCCCCCACGTCATGCTCACGTCATCAATTGCACTACTCCACGTTTCTACCATTTTTTAACATTTTTTTACCCACTTTTTCTTCCCATCCTCACCTATAAATACCCCCCTTCTCTTCACTTCATACCACACCTCAAAACACACTTCTCTCTTCTTTCTTTCTCTCCATTTCTTAGTTTTTAATTTTTTTTAGTTTTTCTTAGTTTTTAGCTTTTCTTAGTTACTTTCTCTTAGTTTTAGAGTTCTTCCCTTTTTGGGAAGAACTAGTTATGTTTTTGTAATTTATTAGCTTTTGATTCAATAAATGGGAGTGCAAATTCTGTTTGGAGGTTTTCTAGCAACGGGAATAGCATCAAAGTACTGTAAGGATTTTATTTTCGTTGCAGTTATTTTTTATGCTTTATTCTTACATATTATATTTAATTTTCTGTGATTAAATTTAACTCTGCTGGCTGTTTATAAACATGATATAATAATAACGTTGTTATACTTACGAAATATTAAATAGGTAAAAATCTCTAAAATGAATTGATTTTATTTTTATTCAAGATTTTATATTAAGAATGTTAGAGAGAAATATATTATTTTTCATTACAAACTTAAATCTGAAAATTAGATTTTAAGGTTTAATTATCCGGTCTGATTTAGAGTAGTGCTCTTTTATTTGTTGGTATAATCGTTCGGTAGTTAGAGTAAAGCTCTATTTCAAAAGTTTTTATAAGAATTATTATCTGAAAATATATTAACAACATGTTTTCAATAGTGGTTTTAAAACTTGAAAGTTAGTACTCGGATAATTAAATTCTTAGGTTTAATTTGGATACCTTGAATAAAGTTTAAACTGTCTAACCCCACCAAAGGTGGCATTTAAATGGTTCATTTTCAATCTATTAGAAAGAAAGAAATTAATTTAATTAACCAAATTAGTTATTAACCACACTAATAGATGTTAATTGATTTGTTTAGTTAACAAAGAATACCTAACCCCAACAAAGGTGGTATTCATACAAAAAAGGGAGAATAAATAAATATCAATTCATATCTTTAATAACCTAAATAATATGATCAAGCATAATTAACTTAGTTATTATATCCATAAATACTCTACTTTTATAAATGATAAAATTTGCATAAATATTTATTGAATCTATGTTTATTTTTATGTCAGTAGATTAAAAACACAAAACCCAAAATATCGTGACATGATGTTTAGGATTTAATTTTGTTTTTAAAAGTTTGAATAATAAATTAAAAACCACATACATTCCTTCCTTATATCGACCTTGGGAGTATACTTATCATTTTCTACGAAATGATTCGTGCACTTGCGAGAGTTTTATAAATATAAAACCAAAGTATTGGCAAGAATCGGCGATACTGGTTTTCGCTCATCAATCAACTCATCCACACTTTGTTAGTATGAAACATGAGGCTCTCAACAAAACTGTACATAGCACATGTGAAGATCGATGACTTCAATCTACATATATTACCTGCACATATCACATGAATGTATTATGCATAAATAATGTGTAGTTTATCCAAATACTATCATGTTACCCCTATATAGATACATATTGATAGGTTAAACATCTACAAACATGCAGTAACACATGTAAAAACGTATGTAAAGGACATAACTCCCCCTAACTTCATGCAACACTCCTCTTAATTGTATGCAAGTCAAGCAACAAAGGGCAGTGAAATCCTTTATTCATCACCCTTGCAACATATTACATAGCAACAATCACATAGTTATGTACATAAACTTCTCCCCCTTTTGATATAGAAAGTCAAAGAAATACCCTTATATGAGGGAGGGAAGGCATACAAGTATGTAATAATCCTAACACTTATGCAACATGAAAGAGAATATTAAAGAAAACAAACAAGTTCCACACACACCACAATCATTCTCATTAAACAAACTTTATTTTACTAATTTATCATAATAAATAAAAAGAAAATAAGCTAAAACAACAAGTTCCACACACACCACAATCATTCTCATTAAACAAACTTTATTTTACTAATTTATCATAATAAATAAAAAGAAAATAAGCTAAAACAACAAGAATAAGAGTTTAACACTCTTCGTTGCCCTCTTATGTACCATCATCCTTATGGATACCACTGGGATAACTAAACAAAATTAGTAGGATAGAAGGTAGTGTAGTAGGCTATGGATGGAGAAAAAATGCAGCAAACTATTGAAAAGAAAGTTGGGTTCAAATCCACTGAAACTTTGAAACAATGAGGCCAAAGAGCCAAGGGAAGTAGCACTAGAGTGAGAAGAAGGCCCTTTGGAACCTACAGGTCAAGGTTTGACTGAGGCATAATATAAGAAGATCCATTAACAAGTAGTGGTACAACAAGGTGATAAGAAGTTTCCATAGCCTGAGCAAAAGATTGAAATCTTTGCATATCTATGACATTTCGATTAAAAATACACATCTCTTGAAGGAGATTATTCATTACACCATGAAACTTATCACTGGAAGGAATATAAGTAGATGGAGTAGAAGAAATAGAAATGGAGTCACAACATCCAGAATGAGAAATGTTCCAAGAAGAAGATGAAAGGGTAGCTGAAAAACGTTGTGAGCCATGACTTGAAGGATATATCAAGAGTGAAAGAGAAACTTTTCTAGGACAAGAAAGAGAGGTATTACAAAAAATGATAAAACCCCACCTAGAAATCAAAAAGGGATGGTGGAGTAAATTAGAAGGAGCAATCGGATGAAAAATGATGGTCCTATAAATCATGCAAACAAGATATATAGTTTTATCATTTATAATAGCACATAGGAAGTATCCTCAACACGGAATGATAGTGTGGTGATGAGAATGAGGATGAATGACAACACTAATAACATCATTAAGATGATGACAATGGGCATCTTTGTTTATAATAAGAATACTACCATTATAACTGTGACTAGGCTCGACCAATTAATTCTCCATCTTAACCAAGTTGCATTCATTCACAAGTTCAAATTCATTAGGAAGATAAGTAGAGGCTATATTTTCAAATTCAAAAGGAATGATAGGAAAAAAAGGGAACTCAACATTTGGAAGAGATAATAAACTAATAATATCATCTCTAGGAAAGATGACTATATGCCCTCTGAGGACAAGAATAGTAGAGAAGTCATTAGAGACAACAAAAGGTAGGGCAATGTAGAACTCCCTAACAAAATCATCATTATAAAAATAAGTATGAGAATAGAGTAAGCAAAATCTAAGAAAAGTAAGCAAACATTTCCTCGATAGCCAGAAAGTCATGGACATCAATAGGACACTCAAATAGAATGGGCGTACAACTTGAAGCTCGAGCAGACTCATACTACTTTGAATTCTTTGTAATTCTAGTAGGTTTTGGGGCCATTTTTAGTAAGAAAGTGAGGGTAAGGGATACAAATACAGCAAGAAGAGAATGATACAATTTAGAGGTGTGCTAAAATAAGTGTTAAGGGGTTAATATATAGGGATTAGTCACCTCACTATAGTCATTATCGACCTCCTCGTCAGATTGTTCAATGAGCCATGTTGATGAACATTTAAAACTGGCCTGAGAAGCCACCTAGGTGAGAGGTATGGAGAGAAAGATAGTTCCAAACCGCTAAAACAAATATTTTTGATTTTTTTTAAAGTGAAAAAAAGAGAGAAAAATAATATTGATAAATAATAGATAGATAAAGAAAAGTACACAAAATAAGTACAGAAGGACTACAATCATAAGTGAGAAAAAAAGAAATGACTCAATCCCATACAGATTAATTATTTAAAAATAGTGATTATATAATATCCCTCTAATTAAAGAATTTGTAAGGGGCAACTGAGTCTGGATGTAGCTTTAGTGTCATGTGAGCATATGAAATATATGAAACTCAAAGTTTGTTTTGTTTAGAAGTTCAGGAAAATCATGTCTAGTGATCCATATAAATCAGGCCAGGCAGACTTTTTGATAAAGAATTGTTTCTTTTTGTACTATGCTTGGTATGCATAATGCACATAGCTTGTAGATTCTCAAATAAGTCATAATATCTACATCTTGACATAGGAGATAGGGCTAAGCAAGGTAGAGAGCTCCGAGATGTACTCCCTAAGTATCTAGGACACTACTAGCAAGGTGGCCAGTAATGCCACAATGATAACAAGGGCATACAAAAGAGTTAGAGAATATGTGTCACTGACCTTGAGGAATAGTCAGTGGAGAAGAAGAAGAAGAAAAAGAAAAAGAAACACACATATTAACTTTCGTATAAGAATGAGAAGTCAATTTTTTTAGTGGGATTTCAAATGTGCGAGTTCACCACCATAGGAGTAACAGTAGGTAGAGGCAATAGACCATTACTAGAGCATTGGGAAGAGCTAACCTTAGGTGAGACATTCACCTTGCTAGAGGAAATAGGCTAGAACATAACAATCAACTTAATTTTTAGGGTGGCAATAATAGATTTCAACTTAAGTTCTTGAAGAGTTGATTTAACAACTTAAGTGCAACAATAGTTGAAGAAGAAACCCCTTCATTATACCCAATACCATATTTATCATCAAACGACTTGGTGGTACTGGTGATTTCATTTAATTTTTGTGAATCGATCATCGTTTTGTTGACGATGGAGAAAGATTGAGTTAGTTCATTTTCACTCATACAGAATTACCCTTTAAAACTTTGATCAAATCTTCTTTTTTCTTAAGAAAATATTCCAGGTAAGCCATTGAATTATTAAGAATTCCAGTTCTCTTATGCAATTGTTCAACTTTAGCTTCTTTTTCAGTGAGAGTATAAGTAAAATACTCCTTAGCACTTTCAAGGATAATTATGTGCTTCTTCAATTGATAAACGTCAACATTCTGATCGGACGAGGGATCAAGATTGACATACAAAATAGTAGCTTTATTAGAAGTGAAAAACTTTAGTTATTCCTCAAGTTTCCTCATCTTTTCAACATTTTTGTTAAGCATTTCTTACAAATATGGATATCTCTTTTGAATAACCTCACACCTATTAGTGATATCATGTTATTCATAATCAATTAAGGACTTCCTTTCCTTAAGAGCTTTCTTCCATGCGCTTATCTCACACTACTTTTCATCTGGGCTATCCAAAGCCTTTTTCTTTACTTTCTCTGATTTAATATGCTACAAAAATAGCCCATTGTAAGAATCGAGCAACTTATCTTGCTAATCTTCATCATCTTCAAAAAGAACCTCTTGAGCATCTAAGATGGAAATCGAAAGATCTACGACATTACTTGAAGCCAAAAAGGTTAAAAAGTTGACGTCATCCCCATCATCACTACTAGTACTATCTGAAATAGTAACCTTAGCTTTTATAACACGCTTGTTCTTGAGTTTTTGTTTATAAGGACAATTCACAGAAATATGACTGGGCTTCCCACACTCGAAGCATGATTTTTTTAAGATGGATTTTGGTGGGTTTCTCAGCTTCATTCTCTAATTCTTCATCAATCTGTATTACTTTTGAGTCTTTTGAGCTTGAACTTTCTCTTCCAACTCCACCATAAAAGGGTTTCTTTTTCCTAAAAAATCTAGTGAACCTTTTAGCAAATAATGCCATTTCTTCTTAATAATCACTTAACATTGGCGCTCACTTCTTTGCTGAGACCACTACCTTTGGTGGTCTTGAGCACCAAGCTCTTTCCCTTTTTAGCAGTAATTTGATCTTGTCTGGGTAACAGGTGATGAAGTTTGAAGACTTGTAAATCACCAACTAACTCATTTACGTGAGTTTATCAAGCTTATACATGGACTCAATCACCATTACTCTGATAAGAGAGACTAGTAATGATCTTTTCAATTTATTTTCCTTGCAAATATATTTGCCCAAATTGCAAGAACAATTCACAATATTTGAAAACCGGGCATATAACTTGTCAAATGTTTCATCCTCTTGCATAATATAGAGTTCAATGTCTCTATTCAGCTTCAATATACTATATCTCTTGACTATAGAAGTACCTTCAAGTGTAGTCTCCAGAATATCCCCTACTTGCTTGAAAATTTTATAACTTTGAATTCTTCAATATTCATTAAGTATGACAGCCTTGATGATAGCATATATTTCATTGCTATTCCATTTAGATATCTTACTTTCTTCTTTTTTCATGCAGTCATGGCTTTAAGAATAACAGTATTATTAGGAAGGGTTTTGGTTGGATACGTCTAGTTATTCTCAACCAAAAATCAGACACAATCTCTAATGGACCACAAGAAGGCTCGCATCTGAGATTTTCAATAGGCATAATTGAGCCTATTGAATAGTGGAGGTCTACCTACATTACCTCCTTATTCTGAGTCCATCAAAAATAAATATGTGTATATGAAAAGTGAGTTTAACGAATCAACATTGGAGTGGTTAAGCACTAAAAGGGTGCATCAATTCTTATATGAATTGAAAGAGTCTTAGACCCGGTACACTACCAGGTTAAAAAGATTATGACTCTTTAAAGGCTCATCCTTAACTTGCAAGAAACATATAAGATAAACATTTAACATATCACAATAGCAGCAGCAAATAATAATCACAGGCAGTCTAAAAAGTTTAAGCAACAAATATATTATTTAGTAAACAGAAGGCAAGTAGAGAATATTAAAGCTTTCAAATCATATTTTAAACTTTAGTATGTTGTAACATACACAATTTAAACTCATATTGTATTAGTATAATAATATATCATGCACAACACAAGATGTAACTAGAAAAACCACATAAAACTCATATCTATGTGATAACATCCTCGGGTTACTTATGAAAACCACTCAGCAGCAGAAAAATCTACCAAGCAATAAAACAATTACAATCCTAATAGAAATAAAATACAATATCTCTATTAGTTGGGACCTCTGTTCGAACAACCTATTACTACCCTCGCTTGCTGCCTCTACAACGACTTACTTTGTCACACGAACTTGACTTTCCTCCAAAACTAACACTACTTGATGTAGTGTGATTAGTAATAGAAGATCAATAATGTGTAGTAAAATGAACAATCAAATGTAAGGACTACCCTCAATCACAAAGTACCAATATCCATCATAGGAAACACATTCTCCCACGAACCACAAATCGTCAATGATTTGAGAACATAACCAAAATTACCTAACCCAATCTCACAGTGTTGTTCTCATATTGAAAGTAAAATAGTTAAGAGCTCTCAACACTCAAGTATTCTTTTTTATCCACGAAATTGTAGCACAAATACTAGAACATTCTTAAAGTAATTTGTGATTCAAAAATAATTTTCAAAGTAAATTTTTATAGAATTTTGGTGTATAAGAGATAGGTAAGAACAGCCAAATTAGGGAGTATTTATAGAAGAAAACAACCACCACCAACCAACCACGTCGAGGGTCTAGCAAGCACTCTTTAAGATGCCAAAATCCAATTTTTTCAATCCAAAGTTTGTCCAATAATATTCATAAATACTTACACCCGAACTAAACTAAAATATTTGACTGAAGACCTAACATGCATACTAAGAAATCAATCACATGGTGT
This sequence comes from Hippophae rhamnoides, assembly GCA_033030585.1. Classification (NCBI taxonomy): domain Eukaryota; kingdom Viridiplantae; phylum Streptophyta; class Magnoliopsida; order Rosales; family Elaeagnaceae; genus Hippophae; species Hippophae rhamnoides. The sequence goes on along the minus strand of CM065430.1, from coordinate 38,551,743 downwards.
GTGTGCCTAACTATGCGTGTGAGTATTACTAATTCGCAGTAACCAACTTTACATAAAGGAAGTCATAAACACTAAGTAAATAAACAAACTTTGTGCTTTATACATGGGAAGCCAACACACAGACGTAAAGTATAACAAGACTTACACAACCAACCTCCAAAAAACATATAGGTTCGGTTTGATCTTGGACTTGGATTGGTTGATCAGTTTTGAAAAAAAAATGTCCTCCCCTAGTTATTTCATTGGAAAATTCTATTTAGAATCTCAAATTACATATCTATTTTGTTGTTCAACAAAAACCTCACCAGTATCAGGGATAACACCAAACTTTTTAAATCATCTGCAATTATAAGAATATCGATCGAGTGCTAGTGATGAGTGCTCAAAAATCACTAAAATTACCAAGATTTTATTCACTTTAATTGATTAAAAATATATATATTTATATGATTTTATCATATTTTTATATAAATCTATTTTTAGAATCATGGGTATTTTTATTATTTTTTAGGTATTTTCGCTTAAAAAGTAACTTAAAGACTCAAAGAAAAATACTGGAGGCAATACATCACAAATATATTCCTAAAATAAATGAGAATAAGTCTACAAATATGGAAAAATTGGATAAAATGGATCAAAAGGGTCAAAAATGTCAAAAAGAGTGAAATCGCGCCCGTAGTCACCCAGTAGCACCGGAAAACGCCGAAGGCACGCGCCAATCTTCCCCAGTCCGCGCGCACCGACGCCCATCTGGGCTCGGTCCACACGCCTATCTACGCCCAGTCCGCACGCACCGCTGTGCCCATCTGCCCTAATCCGCGTGCACCGTCGTGCCCTACACTACCATGACATCAACAATGGCATCATCATTCACGACTCCACGTTTTCTCCATTTTTAATCATTTTTTCACCCACTTTTTGTTCCTTTACTTACCTATAAATACCTCATTCTCTTCATCTCAAAACACACCTCAAAAACTTCTTCTTCTCTCTTTCTTTCTCTTCATTTCTTAGTTTTTAGCTTTTCTTAGTTTTAGAGTTCTCTCTTTTTGAGAAGAACTAATTATGTTTTTGTAATTTATTTGCTTTTTGATTCAATAAATGGAAATGCAAATTCCGTTTGGAGGTTTTCCAGCAACAAAAATAGCATCAAAGTACTATAAGGATTTTATTTTCTTTACAATTATTTCTTATGTTTTATTCTTATATGTGACATTTAATTTGTATGTGATTAAATTTAACTTTACTGGCTGTTTGTAAACATGATATAATAATAACGTTGTTATGCTTGTGAAATATTAAATAGGTAAAAATCTCTAAAATGAATTGCTTTTTATTTTTATTCAAGATTTTATATTAAGAATGTTATAGAGAAATATATTATTTTTCATTACAAAATTAAATCTGAAAATTAGATTTTAAGGTTTAGTTATCTCGTCTAATTTAGAGTATTGTTCTTTTATTTGTTGGTACAATCGCATGGTAGTTAGAGTGAAGCTCTATTTCAAAAGTTTTTATAAGAATTATTATCAAAAATGTATTGACAACATGTTTTCAGTAGTGATTTTAAAACATGAAAGTTTGTACTCGGATAATTAAATTCTTAGGTTTAATTTGGACACCTTGAATAAAGTTTAAACTGTCTAACCCCACCAAAGATGGCATTTAAATGGTTCATTTTCAATCTCTTAGAAAAAAGAAATTAATTTAATTAACCAAATTAGTTATCAACCCCACTAATAGGTTTTAATTGATTTGTTTAGTTAACAAAGAATATCTAACCCTACCAAAGGTGGTATTCATATAAAAAAGAGAGGATCGATAAATATCAATTTATATCTTTCATAACCTAAATAATATGAGCAAGCATAATTAACTTAGTTATTATATCCATAAATACTCCACTATTATAAATAATAAAATTTGCATAAATATTTATTGAATATGTATCTTTGTTTATTTTTATGTTATTAGATTAGAAATACAAAAACCCAAAATATCGTGACAGGATGTTTAGGATTTAATTTTCATTTTAAAAGTTTGAATAATAAATTAAAAACCACATATATTCGTTCCTTAGATCGACCTTGAGAGTATACTTATCATTTTTTATGAAATGATTCGTGCACTTGCAAAAGTTTTATAAATATAAAACCAAAGTTTGGTAGGATCAATGATACTGGTTTTGCTCATCAAGTTTTTTGCGTCGTTGTTGGGAAAAAATAGCGTTTTTAAATTATTTATCAAAATTTTAAATTTTTTTGTATCATAAATAATTGTGATTTAAAAAAAAACAAAAACAATATTTAATAAATAAAATAAAAGAAATTGATGTTTGTGAATAGTTAAAATAAAATAAATAAACTTACCTTTTATAAATTGTAAAACAAAAAAAAACATAGTTAATAAATAAAAAAACATTTGTTGTTCGTGAATTGTAAAAACTTTTATTAATGAAAATTTAAATAATTTTTTTTCTCATTTAAAAAAAACTTACCGTTAATGAATAGGAAAACAAAATAAAATAATAAAATAATAAAAAATAAAATAAAATAATTTTTTTATTTAATTATTTTCTTTTAAAAAAATTAAAAAAAATAAATAAAATTTAAACTTTATTTTATTTAAATAAATAAAAATAATAATAAAAATTTTGAAAAAATTAAAAATTTATTTAATTATTTCAAAAAATAATAAAATATTTCTTTATTTAATTATTTTCTTTTTAAAAAAACATAAAAAATTTTAAAAAAAATGAAACTTTATTTTATTTAAATAAATAAAAATAATAAAATTATGAAAAAACAAAAAAAAAATTAAAACTTTATTTTATTATTTTCTTTTTAAAAGAAAAAAATAAAAAATAACTTAGGGTTTAACTTCTTTTGTTTAATGTTTTGTATTAAATACTATATAAAGTTTCTCTAAATTTTTGTTTGGTTATTTTATTATTTTTCTTTATAGGTGTTTTAAATTTACTCTTTCGATAGTCTATGCGTGGTAGGAGATCTTAAAAAACCCCTTACACTATATGTAAATAATATTCATAAATTTAAATAAACGTAACAAGACTGGATTCCAACCATCAGCCTATTTTTGAGCCAAACATAGAAATAAGCCTTAATCATTTACTAGAACCGAAAGAAATGGAAGAAAACCAACATGTTAGGGAAACCATCATGAAGGAGTTTGCAAGACCAATGAGTGGCACGGCAACTACAGCTATCCAACTCGGTGAGGCTGCTCGGAATTATGAACTGAAAAATATTCATTTTTCTATGCTTCCTTCCTTTTATAGGCTGCCTAATGAAGATTCTCTTTCCTTCATTAGAGACTTCTATGCTACAGTCCAAACCTTCCCCCTCAGTATTCTAAACGAGGATTAACTTAGAATGAGATGTTTCCCGTACACCTTAAAGGACAAGGCCAAAGCTTGGTTGATGTCACTTCCCCAGGTTCTATGATGACATGGGAGGACATTTATAATAAATTCATGGGAAAATTCTATTCTTATCAAAAAACATCAAAGTTGAGAGGAAAGATTGCTACTTTCTTTCAGATGGAAGGAGAACCATTCCATGAAACTTAGGATAGGTTCAAAATGTTTCTCGCTCAATGCTCCCATCACAGCTTTCCCCTATAGTTGTAGAATCAATTCTTTTACGATGGACTTACGCAACAATTTCAGTTCATTGTCGACAACGCTACAGGAGGAGTAATGGGAGAAAAGACTACCTCAGAGATGTACAACCTCTTTGAGATGTTCGGTGCTAATTCCCAACAGAAAAGCTCACGAGTGAGAAAAGCTGGAGTTTATGAAATCGATTCCAGCAATGAAGTTCAACAACAACTTGTTCAATTGACCAAGCAAATTGCCCTTCTCACTACGCAAACCAAAACCAATAATGAACATTATGGTTTTAATAGCAACATGGGAAATGTTACTGAAGCCTGTCCATATCAAGGAGAAATAGCAACTAGACCTGAATAGGTTAATATATTGGGAGCATATCAACAGAGACTAAGGTTCGAACCCAATTCAAATGCCTACAATCCTGGGTGGAGAAATCATCAAAACTTTTCCTGGAGGCAAAACAACCCTCCTTTCGCTCAAAGCTCAAATTAGCCAAGCCAACAATTCCACTAGCCTATTCCAAGAAGCATTCCCAGTAAATCAACTATAAAAGACAACTTGAATTTTTTTATTCAAGTTGGCAGAGATAACCAATCTAAAACCAATCAATGGTTGGACTCTGTGGAAGCTTCTATCAAAAAGGTGGAACTTTAAGAAGAACAGTTAGTTGAAAATTTGCAAAAACAAAGCAAAGACTAACTGAATACTCAAATGGGATCAAATAAATTCAATGAAGATGAGACATTGAGTTTGTCATTCTGCAATCTCCAAGCAACATCTTACTAGAAGACGATAAATTTTAGTTCTACGTGAGGGGTCACCCATTATTGTATTTTCCTTTGTTTTAGTTTATTTCTAATAATGTGTGTAATAAAATTCAAATGAAATAAATTCGTTTGTTTCAAAAATTATATCCATTCTTTAAATTTAGCATTAAAAAACAATTTAACTTACATTTTCTCTTTACTTAATTAATTTAGATTTTCATTCTAAAAAAATTAATATGTACAAAAATAAAATAAAAATAAAAAAATTAGGTTCCCTACACCTTTTTGCTTTAAGCCTATACATTTTTTCAAGTGAGAAATCTTTCTTAGAGATATCTACTATTTTTTAAAAGCTAAATGTTGATACACAATAGGAGGAGGATCAATTTCAACTACAAATAGCCATGGGAGATGCTAAAGATAGGCGGAAAATGATGAAAGCCTATGCAATTCCAATCATTGGCAATGTAACTTCTGGCATACAATTACAAGAGGCTGCAAGGAATTATGAATTGAAAAAGATTCATTATTCTTTGTTGCCTTCCTTTTACAATGTCCCTAATGAAGACCCTTTGCATTTCATTTGAGAATTCTATACTTTTCTCCAAACCTTTCCACTACATGCAATTAATGAAGATCAGCTTAGGATGAGGTGTTTTCCTTACACCCTCAAGGATAAAGCTTGGTCGTGGTTCATTACTCTACAGTCAGGTTCTCTAAAAACTTGGGAGCCAGTATATGAAATGTTTATATATAGGTCCTATTCCCATCAAAAGATAGCAACATTTTCTCAAATGTATGAAGAACCCTTTCATGAAGCTTGGGAACGATTCAAACTCCTTTTCATTCAATGTCATAATCATAGCTTTCCATTACAACTACAAAACCAATTCTTTTATGATAGATTGACACTACAGAGTTAATACTTGGTTGATAATGCTACTAGAGGTGCTGTAGGAGAAAAAACTGCAGAGGAAACCTATAATCTTTATGAGATGTTGGGTTCTAATTCCCAACAAAGAAGTGCTAGAAGGAGAGCAAGAGTCACTGAAGTTGGCTCCGATAATGAAATGACCTTGCAACTTACTGAATTGACTAAGCAAGTGCAACTTCTCACTACCCACCAAATGCCAAATCAAAAGGTGTGTAAAGTGTGTTTTTCAATTGGGCATGGTACTCATAATTGTTCAAATACTTGTGATTCTAGTGTCGATGCCATGAAGGAAGTCAAATCCTTTCAAAGGTATCATCCAAACACCTATAATCACCCTAACCATCATTGGAAACAAAACAATTACCTTGCCTACACCCAATGTCCAATACTAAGGTACAATAAAAACCACCCTTACCCACTAAGCCAATCTTTTAAGCCAAATTTAGAGGATAGCTTGAATGCTTTTATTCAAGTTAGTCATGACAACCAATTAATGAATAATCAAAGGTTGAACACCATAGACGCTTCAATTAAAAGGATTGAATCTAAAGTTGGGCAACTGGCTGAACAAATGCAAAAGAAAGAACCAGGAAAGTTGCCCAGTTAACCAGAACAAGCAAAGGATGTAAGAACCCTTCGAAGTGATAAGGTAGTCAATACTAGTTTACCTAAAATCTCTAACGATCTACCTTGTAGTTTAGGTAACAAAGAAGGTGATATTCTAGTCTCGCAAAAAGGAGAAACAAGTGTTAAACTTAACAAGCCTTCTAGAAAACTCATTGGGGAGTCAGCTGACATCCCCAAAATTCAAAAGACAACAGAACTACACCAGTTGCAAGTACCTTTTCCATATAGGTTAAAAGAATCAAAACAAGATAAGCAATTCTATGATCTTTTTAATATACTTTCTAAAGTAAATATCAATTTACCATTATTAAAAGCGATCATGAATGTGCCCTCATATGCTAAGTTTTTCAAAGAGTTAAACACTAAGAAAATGAGGTATGAACTGAATGAACGAGTAGTAAAATCAGAAATTTCTAGCACTGTACTTCAGCACAAACTATCCCCTAAGTTGAAAGACCTTGGAAGTTTTATTATAAACATAACTATGGGGAATAGGAAGGTTGCTAAAGCAATGCTTGATTTTGGTGCTATTATAAATTTGATGCCCTACTCTATATTCTTACAGCTCAATTTATGAGATTTAAAACCCACAACTATGTCCTTTCAACTTGTAGATAGATCTCTTAAGTATCCAAAGGGAATAGTTGAGGATGTGTTGGTACAAGTAGACAAACTGATAATACATGTTGACTTTGTGGTTCTGGATATGCAAGAAAATCCAGCCTTGGACAGAGAGCACACAATACTGCTTGGTAGACCATTTATGGAAACTACTAAAACTATTATTAATGTCCAAGATGGAAATTTGACAATGACAGTCTTAGGATAGATTGTTCATTTTAAAGTTTTTGATTCTTCACATTTTCCTTCTATTTCTGTCATCGATGAAATATTCGATGTTGACCTTTTGGATAATCTTTTCTAGAGCACCTTTTCCCAAACCAGAATAGAAGACAAGCTTGAAACTATTCTTACACTTGAAGAGGTCAAAGAAGATTTAGATGAGGAAAATAAGGGGTACCTTGAACTACTAGACAATGATGAAGTAATGAAAAAATCTAGTACACTTTTAAATCTACCTAATTCTTCATCTAGTAAAGAGGCCAATCCACATGAACTTGAACTCAAAGACTTACCTGAGCACTTAAAATATGTGTTTTTGGGAGAAGGAGAAACTTATCCAATGATAATTTCTTCAACCTTGACCAAAACCCAAGAAAAGGAACTTATCAAAGTGCTTAAACAGTTTAAGAAAGCTATAGGCTAGAGTATCATGGATATAAGAGGCATTAGTTCTACAATGTGTATGCACAAGATCAACTTAGAAGATGGTGCTAAACCTGTACGAGAGGCCCAAAGAAGACTAAACCTAAATATGCAAGAGGTAGTTAAGAAAGAAATTCTTAAATTGTTAGAAGAAGGAATTATCTATCCTATCAGTAGATAAGAGAAGGGTTAGTCCAAAGGTACGTGGTATCTAAGAAACTGGGATAACAGTTGTTAAAAATGACAAAAGTGAATTAGTGCCCACTAGAATAATCACTAGATGAAGAATGTGTATAGATTTTAGGAAACTAAATTTATATACTAAAAAGGATCACTTTTCTCTTTCATTCATTGATCAAATGTTGGAAAGATTAGCTGGGCACAAATTTTACTATTTTCTAGATGGATTGTCCGGACATTATCAAGTACCCATAGCACTAGAAGATCAAGAAAATACCATATTTACATGTCCTTTTGGGACATTTGCTTTTCGAAAAATGCCATTTGGGTTATGCAATGCCCATGCCACTTTCTAGATATGCTTGATATCTATTTTCTCGGACATGGTGGAAAAATTCATTGAGATTTTCATGGACGATTTCTCTATCTTTGGGAACTCATTTGATGTTTGCCTACATAAATTGACTTTGGTTTTAGAAAGATGCATTGAATGCAATCTCACCCTTAGTTGGGAGAAAAGTCATTTTATGGTTCAACAAGGGATAGTTTTAGGACATATAATTTCAAACAAGGGTATTGAAGTTGATAAGGCAAAAGTTGAATTGATTTCCAAACTACCTCCCCCTACATCTGTGAAGGGGATAAGAAGCTTCTTAGGACATGTAGGATTTTACAGACGATTTATTAAAGATTTCTCTAAAATAAGTCGTCCCTTATGTAACTTGCTATCAAAAGATGTTTATTTTAATTTCAACAATGACTGCCTTATTTCCTTTAATACCTTAAAAGAGAAACTAACATCTATCCTTATTATTATGGCACCAAACTAGTCTTTACCCTTTGAAATAATGTGTGATGCTTTTGATTATGCTATCGGAGTAGTCTTGGGACAAAGAATGGATTAGTGTTTGCATGTCATCTACTATGCTAGCAAAACACTCAATGATGCCCAAATGAATTATACCACCACTGAAAAGGAATTCTTGGCTATAGTGTTTTCTTTAGACAAATTCAGGTCTTATTTAGTAGGATCTGAAGTGATTGTGCATTCTAATCATGCTGATTTAAGATACCTATTAAGTAAACCAATGCCAAGCCAAGATTAATTAGGTGGGTCTTACTCTTACAATAATTTGACCTAGAAATAAAGGATAAGAAAGGTAGTGAAAACTTAGTAGCTGTCCAATTGTCTAGGTTGATTTCTAACTTCAATTCTCTTAAAATGAGAGAAATGAAGCAATAGTTGAAACCTTTCCTGGTGAACAGTTGTTTTTAATAGGTCCGAACCCATGGTATGCTGATATTGTAAACTATCTTGCCACTCGTGTTTTGCAACCTAGCACTTCATATCAGGACAAGAAAAGGTTTTTTAAAACTATTAAGGACTATTTCTGGGATGACCCTTATTTATACAAGATTGGTCAAGATCAAGTCATTTGTAGATATGTACCTGAAGAAGAACATAAGAGCATTCTAACTTTTTGTCATGAACTTCGTTGTGGGGGCCATTTTGGTGGTGAAAAGACAGCATGTAAGGTATTACAGTCTGAATTATTTTGGCCCACTCTTTTTAAAGATGCTTATATGTTTTGTGCACAATGTGATAGATGTCAAAGAACAGGAAACATAAGCAAAATAGATGAAATGCCTTTGACATCTAATTTAGTTGTTGAACTCTTCGATGTATGGGGGATTGACTTTATGGGTGCTTTTTCCCCATCCAATGGTTTTCAATATATTTTGGTTGCTATGGATTATGTATCTAAGTGGGTAGAAGCTATCCCCACTAAAACCAATTATTTTAATGTTGTTATTAAATTCTTGAAGGATTTAATATTTAGCAGGTTTGGAATGCCTAGAGCTATAGTAAGTAATAGGAAAATTAAGGGAATATTGGAATGCACTGTGCGTCCTTCAAGGAAGGATTGGGCATTTATGTTAAATGATGCCTTATGGGCATACCACACCGCTTACAAAACACCCATTGGGATGAGCCTTTACCGGTTAATCTTTGGGAAAGTGTGCCACCTTCTAGTTGAACTCGAACACAAGACTTAGTGGGAAATTAAAGAGTTAAACATGGATTTAGATAAAGTAGGAGAAAAACGGTTACTCCATCTTAATGAGTTGGAGGAAATTAGGAACGAAGCCTATGAGAATGCCAAATTATACAAAGAGCGTACTAAGCGTTATCATGACAAGAGGCTATTTCCTAAGACTCTTCACCTTGGAATGAAAGTTCTTTTATTTAACTCTCATTTAAGATTATTTCCAGGAAAGTTGAGATCAAGATGAGATGGACCATTCAAAATAGTTCAGGTATTTGCATATGGAGTAGTAGATCTATTGGATTCTAAGACACAAAAAACATTCAAAGTCAATGGGCATCGTGTAAAGCCTTATTTAGAAGAACCAAACAACATTGCTGAAATGGATTGCATTTGGCTGAGTAACCCTTAGCACATACTTAGATGTTAAACTAAGCGCTAGATAGGAGGCAACCCATCATTTTAGGTAATTTTATTTATTTAATTTCTATTATTTATTTTAGTTTAATTACATGTGAATAATTTTTAAATTGTTAAAACTAAAAATATTTGTTGAGATGTTAAAAGTTCGCACCAATCTGTCTGTGTGCACTTTAATGAACATGATGCATGCACCTACATTTCTCCATCGCTACTTGCACATTCTCAAGAAATAGGTAATATTTCTTCTTTTTTTCTTTATCTTTAATTTACAGTTGTTACATTGAGGACAATATAAGTTCTAGGTTGGAGGTGGTGAAAAGTTACCATACTTAATTTAAAAAAAGTATAAAAAATTAACAATTTAAAAAATTCACATTTTCATTTTTATTGTGTTTGGTTTTATTTTCTTTATGTGATTTAGTAATTTTTGGAATTTTAGAATTAGTTTTAAAAATTCTCACAAAAATTTATCATTTCTTTAAATCAAATTTAAGTAAATAGTTAAGTCTTTTGTACTGTTAGATTAATTTTTGAAAACATATCATGAAATATTTTTTAAATTTTTTTTTTTGTAATTAGTTAGTTTTTGTCATAACTAGTATTTCTTGATAAGATGTGGAAATTATATTAAACCCAAAATCAGTGTTTATGAATTTTGTTTTAGTGGAGACTACCTTTGTGAGATATAATTTGAGCCTAATTTCCTTTATTCAAAGTGAAATATATATATTTTCTACTCCAAACACATTTCTTATTTCTTCAAATTTTTAGATGATCTCTATAGGTATTAGCATTGAATGTATGAATTTTTTTCTCATCTTAATGGAGTGTCGTATATTTTTTTATTATTGTTTTTGCTTAGATTAAATGATTTAAGTAGAAATTAATAGTATATGATTTTATCTCATTCATGCATGAATGTTACAAAAAAAAGACATATATGGGGTGACCTAAACCAAAATCAAACAGAAAAGCCACAAAATTAATCACTCACCAAAATCCTAAAAAAATGTACAATTTTTACATGGGTTGATTCTCTAAAAAATATATATATAAATATTGAAAACAATTTAAAAAAATAGAAAAATAAAGAATATATAGTATAATCTACATACTATAACCCACATTGCCTACAAAGTTGAGAGTAAAGGCTAATTACAAAACAAAGATATAGAAAGTAATTCCTTAAAAAGTCATATATCATGAGATCAACTTCAAAATAACACTTTGAGCCTTTATTCTTTGTACATATGCGAACATATTAGTTCATTTCTATACATCAACTCTTTCGCATATAAATTAGTATGAGTGTTTGAACCCATAGGATTCAGTGTTTTGAGAGTATTGACTAGTGATGAATAAAGTCAAAACGAATTCGGATTCTAGACACTAAAATTGGGTGAAATTAAATTGATACATTTTTTATATGAAATATGAAAATGATTTTCGACTAATTATTATAAAAAAATCGTGATTGTTTAAAAAGATTAAAATAACTTATACTTTAGATTTTAATTATGATATTAAAGGAGATTAAAAAGTATCAGATATTTTTGTGCTATGTTTCATGTTATTTTATTTTATTATTAAAAGTTAATTTTTGATTTTGTTGTAATTTTAGTTTTTAAGTTGTTATTTTTATTAATTTTTGCATTTAGTTCAATGTTTGTGGGTATCATTACTGAAAACTATCAAGAGACTCAAACTCGTACACTAGGGCAACCTAGGGGTTTAAAGGCTTGTTGCATACGTTAAATGCAACCGTGTCAATCCACAGAAATGATTTAGGATGGTTTAATTTTTAGTTTTTATCGCTTCTCTTACTAAGAGACTAGCAAGAAGATGGTTGAGGGTTGTTATGAGTGCTCAAAAAGCACTAAAATTACCATAATTTTATTCACTTTAATTGATTAAAAATATATATTTATATGATTTTATCATATTTTTATATAAATCTATCTTTTCGGAATCACTGGTATTTTTATTGTTTTTTAGGTATTTTCGCTTAAAAAAGTAACTTAAAGACTCAAAAAAAATACTGGAGGCAATACATCCTAAATATATTCATAAAATAAATGAGAAAAAGTCAACAAATATGGAAAAATTGGATAAAATGGATCAAAAGGGTCAAAAATGTCAAAAAGAGTGAAATCGTGCACGCAGCCGCCCAGCAACGCTAGCCAACGCACGCGCCACCGCGCCCCACACTACCATGACGTCAACAATGATGTCATCATTCATCACTTCGCATTTTTTTCATTTTTAATCATTCTTTCACCCACTTTTTCTTCCTCTCCTCACCTATAAATACCACATTCTCTTCATATCAAAACCCACCTCAAAAACATCTTCTTCTCTCTTTCTTTCTCTCAATTTCTTAGCTTTTAGCTTTTCTTAGTTAGTTTTTCTTAGTTTTAGAGTTCTTCTCTTTTTTTAGAAGAACTAATTATGTTTTTGTAATTTATTTTCTTTTTTATTCAATAAATGGAAATGGAAATTCCATTTGGAGGTTTTCTAGTAACAGAAACAACATCAAAGTATTATAAGGATTTTATTTTCTTTACAATTATTTTTTATGTTTTATTCTTATATATTATATTTAATTTGTCTGTGATTAAATTTAACTTTGCTGACTGTTAGTAAACATGATATAATAATAACGTTGTTATGCTTGCGAAATATTAAATAGGTAAAAATCTCTAAAATAAATTTATTTTTATTTTTATTTTTATTCAAGATTTTATGTTAAGAATATTAGAGAGAAATATATTATTTTTCATTATAAACTTAAATCTGAAAATTAGATTTTAAGGTTTAGTTATTCGGTCTAATTTAGAATAGTGCTCTTTTATTTGTTGGTATAATCGCCCAGTAGTTAGAGTGAAGCTCTATTTCAAAAGTTTTTATAAGAATTATTATCTGAAAATGTATTGACAACATATTTTCAGTAGTGGTTTTAAAACTTGAAAGTTAGTACTCGGATAATTAAATTCTTAGGTTTAATTTAGACACCTTGAATAAAGTTTAAACTGCCTAACCCTACCAAATGTGGCATTTAAATGGTTCATTTTCAATATCTTAGAAAAAAGGAATTAATGTAATTAACCAAATTAGTTATCAACCTCACCCATAGGTGTTAATTGATTTGTTTAGTTAACAAAGAATATCTAACTCCACCAAAGGTGGTATTCATATAAAAAAGAGAGAATCAATAAATATCAATTTATATCTTTCATAACCTAAATAATATGAGCAAGTATAATTAACTTAGTTATTATATCCATAAATACTCCACTATTATAAATGATAAAATTTGCATAAATATTTATTAAATCTATATCTATGTTTATTTTTATGTTATTAGATTAGAAATAAAAAAACCCAAAATATCGTGACAGGATGTTTAGAATTTAATTTCGTTTTAAAAGTTTGAATAATAAATTAAAAACCACATATATTCCTTCCTTAGATCGACCTTTACAATATACTTATCATTTTCTATGAAATGATTCATGCACTTGTAAGAGTTTTATAAATATAAAACCAAAATATTGACATGATCAACGATGCTGGTTTTGCTCATCAGCTAATGACGTGACTATGGCTCAATTTGACATGCAGGCTAAAGGCCACCAAGATTCGAACCCCTAACCTCTTCTCTAAAAAGCAACAGTGTACACAACATATACCCTAAATAATTAGTATATCACTCTTACAAATATTGAGGGTATGTGCTTGGAAGATACATGCTTGAAACTTTTTGTAAATGTATTTAAAATTGCCCCATCATTATTGTTTAGAATATTTAAAAAATAATTTTTTTATTACAACTCAATTTATACAATAACTGTCATGTCTATCTTTTTATAAATTACTCACTTATTGATTTTGTTTAAGAATAACCATCACTTACTAAACATGATTAATTAATGTAAGAAATATATATTCAAGTGAAAAACAATTTAAGTTCAATAGAATTTTTTCAATAAAATACATATTTAATACGAATATATGTATAGAATGATAAAATGAATATATATTATAAAATATTTTTTAATTCAATAATTTTTTAAAATTATATATGTATAGCATACTTTGATAATTATACTATGTATTCATATTTTCATTTTAAATAAACACCTAACATATGTCTATATATCCTATAAAAAAAATCATATTAAAATATGTTATTTGCGTATTATATGCAATTGTAGCCTTAAGTTAATGGAGTTAATAATACTTATTTTAGAAAGTAAATCCTAGAAGAAATCAATATAATGTAATTCTTTTATTTTGTGTTTTTTAGCCATGAAAGAAATTATCACAAATATTTGTTTTATCCTTTATATCTTCTTTGTTATGTTTTAAAAAAAGTTTCTATGTTATTTCTAAAGTAAAATATCTAATAGGTTTTTTCATACACAAAGATAAAAAAAATCATACTCCCTTAATCTTTATTTTGTGCTCATGAATTTTATTAATGTACCAAAAAAATATATATCACTCCCGTAGCCATAAAAATAGTATTTTTTATGCCCAACTTGTATATTTTTACTATTAAAAAAGTTTAGCTTATCATTTCATATTAAATGCATTTAATTTAATGCCGTTTAAGTTGAACTACGATCATTTTAACTCATTTAATGTTAATTTGATGCTGTTTAAATTGAACTACGATCATTTTGACTCATTTAATGTTGAACTCTATTCAATTCAACCTTGATCAATTTTATTATATGATATAGCCAGCCTTCAAGATCTTGTTCCCTTCATGATCCTGGTTGACCTTCCTTTTCTACTTGACAAGTTTAACATCTTGATCTACATTTAGGCGATGAACCATAATTTTTGGACTATCATAAGTATATCCACGTGCGACTAGGAAAAAACATCTATACTCTATCATATGAACACATCTAATATGTTATGGACTTCTTGAGGTATGGAGGTGCTAACTTGTATAGTCTTGTGAGATTCATATTATGATAAAACAAGAAATTTGGTCTTCCTTATTGGTTAAGTCATTAGAACTTGTGCCTCATTTTGAGGTTGAGCTCTTGTTAGGCACTTTGGAGGACATCTCATTGGGATCTTTCTTTTCTCCCATGATCTATGTGGCTAAAGTTAACGACCTAAAGATGGAGAGATTGTGATCTTCATGAGTGGTTGCTTCATCATAAA
The DNA here is from genome assembly GCA_033030585.1 of Hippophae rhamnoides. Taxonomy (NCBI): domain Eukaryota; kingdom Viridiplantae; phylum Streptophyta; class Magnoliopsida; order Rosales; family Elaeagnaceae; genus Hippophae; species Hippophae rhamnoides. Next base: position 38,536,683 of record CM065430.1, on the reverse strand, counting down.
GGGCGTCAGGTGCAAGTGATGGCACTTGAAAGTTGACTAGCTTGTTCACGGGTTACAGGGACGAGAATTAATCATAATCATATTGGGAACTCATTATGGAAGCTTGACGGATCAAGCATAATATTTAGGAGAAAATATATGATGGACACGATGAAAAGAACAAAGATAGTTACAACGCTATGAATGTCCGTGGGTTGTTTGTCAGCTTAGATTGGTAAAAAGCCTAATTTCTTTTTCATAGACAATGCCATATGTTGAAGTCAATTTCTACGTTAACATCATTCACTAGTAATCTACCAACTCATCATTTAAATAGTTGAATAAATACTTAGAAGAAATAACATCAAGGGGTGTCAAATTTATTCTGATACCTAAGTACATATCTTTGGAGAAAGTTTTAACTGAAATAGTTATAAGGATTAGAAAAAGCGTACCTTATAATTGTATTATAAAGCTATTTTTAGGGGTTAAACTAATAGAGATAAGCTCTAAAGAGATAAATTTAAATCTCTTAATATCCAATAGTATCTATTTTATTTATTCGATAATTATTTTATAGATGAAATATACTCTAATATACTTTATGTGCAAATTTAAATATATTTGTTGATTGTACAGTATAATCGTGCAATAATTGTATCTATTTTAACCAATTAAAAATTATGTAAACCAATTAAAAGTTGTTATGCATCCATGATGAAATTTTACCGATAGGTATTTGACCATTTATTTTCATTATGATTTAATTTACTATTTATAAACATGTGTATTACACTTAATTTATTAAAATATTAAAATAATTACTCGATTTTATTTTATTTAAAACTATAATATTGATATTATTATCCAAAATAAATTGAGTATGAATTTATGCTAATACTTCAAATATATTTTAATTAAGATAATTATCAATATTTTAAATACAAATAAATTATTACTAATTGATAACTAGACAATAATTAAGGAGTTAAGGGTAAAGATATAATTATTCTAAAATATGTGGATAATTTTATCCAAAATTTTATAATGCATGATTTTTTTTAGATAATATAAAGTGTGAACTATACTTTTACACTAATTATTTCAGCTCATGTGCTTTGCAGATGTTAATTAATTACTTAATTGATAAAAAAAGACTTAAGATAATAAATCGAAAAAATATATATTTATGTTACTTAATATAAATAAATTTATATAAAAAAAATAAAATAAGTAAATGTAATTTAGAAAATTGTAATTATTTTAGTTGTTAATAATTTAAATTTAAATTATATTACTTAATTGATAAAAATAATAAGTAGGATAATTAACCCAAAAAAATGATAAAATATTTATATTACTTATGATAAATAATATTGTATAAAACTTTAATCTATATAATATTTCAACTATTAGTAATTTATTACTTAATTAATAAAAATAAAACTTAATATAATTAACCAAAAATGGTAATTGTTTATGTTAGTTAAGATAAATAATCTTTTATAAAAATTGATAAATAATTTTAATCTAGATAATTGATATTATTTTAATTTTTATTAATTTATTATTTAATTTTTATTACTTAATTGATAAAAAAAGGCTTAATATAGTTCTTCCATAAAAATGATAATTATTTATGTTATTTAAAAATAAAAAAATAATAAGTAATTGTAATAAAAAAAATTGTTAATATTTTAATTATTAATGATTTATTACTTAATTTATATTACTTAGTTGATAAAAAATAAGACAAGATCATTAACAAAAAAGGAAAAAATCTGTTACTTAAGATAAATAACATTGTATAAAAAATTAAATAATTATAATTTGGATAATTATCAATATTTTAGTTACTAATAATTTATTAATAAATTTATATTACTTAATTGATAAAAAATAATATTTAAGATAATTAATTATAAATAATTATAATCTAGCTAATTTCAATATTTTAACAACTAATAGTTTATTATTTAATTAATAAAAATATAAATTTTAATTAAATTATATGATAATTTAGTATAATAATAATCATTATTTTAAAATATGTGATAAATTTTATAAAAGATGGTTGATTTTTATAAATTAAATTTATGCTTTGTGGTTTGTAGTATGATATATTACATACATGTGGCGTACTTTCAACTAATTCAAATAAACGCGTGTATTATTATAAAACATTTATTTTAATATTAAAATATGTAAAAATTTGATATAAAATACAAACATAAAAAAAGTACAAAAATTACAAAATAGGCGAGTTTATTGAAACATGTATCGACAAAATACAATAATATTATGCCAAATATTTCAATAAGAATATTCATATATCATCTTATTTTATTATGATAAAAAATAGATAAATGTATTACATACATTTTTAAATCATGTCATTAGCTTTTTTGGTTTATTAGATTAGAAAGGATGTAATTAAATTTAACTAATTTAAAATATATTAATTAAGAATAAACTATATTATTTTAATATTTTTTATTAAAATTATATTTTTATTAATTATATTATTAAAATATTAATATTTGATAATAATAAAATTATAAATCACATTTTTTTAGTATTTATTGATTATTTATTTTTTTAAATAAAATATATGTTTGAATTATTGTTATTGATTTTTTTCTTAATAATTTCATATAAATTTAACTTTTTCTTGTTAAAGGCTTGTATTTTAATTATATTTTAATCATACTATTATAAAATAATATTTTAAGAAAAAAATATTAAAATAAATTATTTTTTTCTTCGTTAACTTTTTTTTTAAAATAAAACATTATATAACATAATTTTTAATATAAGAAAATCCTGTTTAGTGCTGCCCAAGATATTGATAGATTAATATAGAAGATTGATATTTCAATCCAAACTAGGTAATTAACGATAAAGTTGTTTTATCTTCGGCTATATATTATACTTAAAATCTTATTTTTTTAAAAATAAAAATATAACGTGTCCCTTCTCATTCTATATAAATCTACCGATGCCTGTATACCTTATGTTGGGACAGTTGGGTGTAAATAAAAAGCTTTCATATATATATATATATATATATAATTTATTTATTTATTTATTTATGTGATTTTATTTTTAATTATATAAAAAAATATTTATTTATTTTACAGTGTAAAACAACATATTTTTTTAAAAAAAATAAATATATTTTGTATAAAATATATATTATCTTATATTATAAAAAATATATATGTTTTTTTGTTGAAGGGATTAAAAGTAAACCTCTTATGTAATATAATCAAACTTAAATTAATATATTATATTAATTATCTCGTTTAATAATTAAACATTCAGCCATGCATTTATATTAACATGATAAATTACCTTTTCATTACATGAATTGGGAATCACAATCTTATCCCTCATATAAAAAATAGACCAATTATTTTATATATAATTGGTAATTTCTTTGTTTTAACTTGAAAAATTCTTAAAATAATGAAAAAGACATGGATAGTGAAAATTATTTTCAAGCAAAGTATTTTTATTTATAATTAAACCAAAAAAATATTATTTATTTTCAAGCAAAGTATTTTTTTCCTTTAATTTTATTCCCAAAACTCTAATTTTTTTAACATATATTCAAAATTATAAAGGATAATAAATTAAAAGGTTCCTTAAAATAAATTACGTCGGACAATATTCTCTAAAAAAAATCTTCACTTGATAGAATGAAAAAATTTACTATTAAATCACGTAATTAACCACTATTTTGAATAGTTTCCTTAAATACAATTGAATGCAAATGGATTAGTATGATTTTTATGTGTGGGATATAAGGATGTTAAATTTTTTTCTAATGGGATAAATTCTTAAGAAGATTATCCAATTGGATATAAGGACACGGACATCAAAATGAAAAATAAGGAATGAAAAACAAAAAAATATAGATCCTTTTTTTATAATATGATGTTAAGTAAGGAAAAAGATTATATTATCCATTTACGTTTTTCGAAATTATATACCTTATTTCAATAAATATATAAAAAAATTATTATTTGTATTTATATATATATATATATATTTAATTACATTTAAACTAAAACTAATAATAAATAATGTATTATATATTTTATATTTCATCTTTCAGTTATATTTTTATTTTACTAAAAAATTAATAATTTTATTATAAAAATTATTTAAATTATTTAATTTAATTTTAAAATTCTAAAATTTTATAAGTTATTGTTATTATATCAAAATACTTTGTAATAAGATTTTATCAATATCGTTTAATATTAAATGATTATGTATTTATTATTACATATATCTTATTTTTCTCCCTTTCATATAAATATTATTTATTTATTTTTTATTTTTTATTGACTTAAAATTTTATTTTTCTATTAGTATTGAATTACTTTTATTATAATTTTCCTTTATAATAAAAATAAAAAATTCTTAAAAAAAATTCTAAAATATTACATGGATTTCCATTTTTTATTTAGAAATCCTTACTTCTTGTTAAAATCTACTATATGTCCTCATAAGGATTTTTAGTAAGAATGAGGATAAATTTTAAATTGTGGATGGGAGACGGAAGGGGGTCTTGACTTAAATTATTACATATACCTATTTACAACTCCTATGGAATATTGTTACTACTTAAATTATAATTATTACAATAATAATTTATTAATGATAATTTTATCTTATAATAATAAGATAGAGTGAGAAAAAATTTCTTAGGATAAGTGAAGATTAATTTTTTTTACGTAAAACCATTGGTATAAAGTAATTTTTTTGATATTTTTTAATATTAAGTTGGTCTTTGTTATAACTAACTTTAAATTTTTAATTCGTTTTATAAGTTTACAGACTTAAAATTCATTAGAAGTTAATTTTACTTAGAATTGGCTTAGATTTAAATGCCTTTTATTGAAGTAGTAAAATTATTTAAAATAAAAAAATACAATAAAATTCATACATAAATATATTAAATTAATTATTTAATGTTATTTTAAAACTAAAAATAAAAGAAACATATTAAAATCTAAAGTATTGATATAATTTAGGTATTAAAAATATTAATAGAAGACTTCAAGTAAATTAAAAATATTGTTAGAAAAAGATATTAAATAATATTATGACATAATATATATTTATAAATTAAATATATGTATTTAAAACTAAAACTAAAATATGATAGAATATCATGTATTATATATTATATGTCTCTATTGGTAAGTATGTTGATTTAATATCACTTATTATATTTTTTTTTTCTTATTATAAGTATAAATGGTTAGGATAAACAATTCTAATATATGACAATATATACCGTATTTTATGGAATATTCTTTTTTAAAATATATGTTGTAATTTATTTTTAATCAAAATTTTTTATTTCATTTTTATTTATTATTTTAATTGTAACTAAAAACTACATTAATATGAACATGAGTACTTAAAAAAATGAATGAACTGTTAGAAAAAAATACTTAAATTATAAATATATTAAAGTTTTATTACTAACATATATAATAACACACGTGAAATAAAAAGGTGGGTATATTAAATTAATTTTTTACAAAAACAATCAATTGGAGTTACGCTCCATCCCTTGGTAGCATTAAGGTGTAACCAATAACAAGGATAAAATGGACATCTCATGTACTTTTAGTATGAAAATAACAAAAGTAGTTGTGATAATATATAATTAATATATTTTAAATGTAATAATATTACGACCATATTTTATTATGAATCAATTACAAATAAATCCATCCATATATTTTTATTAGGATTGGTTTGTAGTCTAAATAGTATAACTCTACGACCCCACTATCATGAATCCAAGTTTAAATTCTAATATGTAATGTTTTTTTATTTAATAAAAAAAAATTAGTGTTTTTTTTAAAATGACCTATATATAGGTTTATATCCCTTCTTATTACTATTTTTTAGTTTTTTAAGAAAAATATTTACAATAAAGTTAATAAAATGTATGAAATTTAAATGATAATATTACAATAAAATAAATAATAAAAAGGATATAATTAAGTAATTTTAAATTTAAAGATTTTTTTTTAAAGTTTTAAAAAGCCTTAATAACTTTATTGGAATTTTAACCCTTATATATATATATATATATATATATATATATATATATATATATATATATATTAAATTTTTAACCATTTAATTATAGTCACATTAATTGCATATGAATAGTCTAATATTTATTTTTTTATCTTTTAAATCATATGTAAAAAACACATCAAATATTATTTAAAAAAATGTTATAACCATATAATTAATTACATTACTGTCCTAATCAATGGATAAAGCTCTTATTAATAAATAATAATTATCATAACAATTTCTCACAATTATTTTTTAAATAAAATAAAAAAGTTAAAAAAATAACATCTTAAGATTTATAATATTAAAAAATAACATCATAATAATATTAAACTGTATTCAATTAAATAAAATTTAACATTAAACGAGTCAAAATAATCATTGTTCAATTTAAACGGTGTTCAATATAAAATAATGTACGAGACCTTTTTAATAATAAAAATATATGAGTTGAATACAAATCGATGTTATTTTTATTATTATAAATTTTAAGTTGATATTTTTATTTTCAAATTTTTTTTGTGATGTTATGCTTTTTTAAGAGCATCGAGTAAATCAATTTTTTTTTGCATTTGTTTCAGATAGTAATTTACCCATCTTATATATATTTGGTGTGTCATTTTGTGTGTGGTTGGTAAATATATAGATAAATTTTTTACATTTTATATAACAAAGGTTAACATTTTTAGTTACTTCTATTCATGTATTTATCATGTATTAATTATATATATATATAATATTACAATTGAAGATAGGACATGATAATTAAACTCTTTTGTTTAATATTATGATTCTTATTAATTATATTCTTACAAATTGTTCACAATGATTATAATTGAAGCACGGATAAACCCTTGAATGAAAAACCAATAGGTAGAATATAGATTTCGTATTCTATGCAGCTTTCACAATTATATAAGATAATTTGACAACTCAACTGTATAAGTGTTTTTTAAATTTCTAATGATAGCTTTAGAAATTTAATTTAATTTAATTTAAAAGCATATTAGAATTTGAAACGAAAAATTTAATATGAGCACATGGACCAAATAACTACAATTGCTTGACTATGTAAATATTATTTTATTTATATTTAAAGAAAAGGATATTTTGACCATAACTTGATTTGAATTAACATTTGAATCGTTATAATTAATTAGTTTTCAATGTTTAATTGCTTTTAAGTACAAAGCTAATGTGAAAATATTAAATTAAGGTTTGATTAAAAACATTACATAAGTTCTAATCAAGAAAATAAAATAACTGCATACTCGCACCCAAAAAACGCAGTATTTAATATTCATATTTATACTCTTATTAATTATAATATGATATATATTAAAAAAAAACTATTTAAATTTTCTTTTATCACATATCATACCATAATTAACATGAATATAAATTTATATGTATTTAATATTTCTTAAATATAAATTACATGTGCAGTTATCAAAATTGTTATAAAAAAAAATGCATGATACTGATAGAAAAATACATGTCATCTTACAATGAATGTAACCGTAAAATATTAATGTGAAGATAATTTAATATTTATGTACTAACTTATCAATCAATATCCTTATAATAAATATAAACGAAATTAAAATAATTAAAAATAAAAAATATATATGACTCAATCTTACCTCATTTTCTCGTTCAAGTTCAAACATTTACAGCTTTCAGGCTTCACTTAAACTTATATATTAAAAAAGAAAAAAAAAATTCAATTTATCCTCTACTTAATTAAGTATCTAATTTATATTTAACTCTCAAGAAGAAATAAATAAAATATATTTATGTAAATTTTAATGATATATTAATTACAGATGATTAGATAGTGTTTTATATAAAAGCAATTAAGTATGTATTTGACAAGTAGATGATTCAAAGTCCAAAAAATATTAATTTAACTGAACTCTTCAAACAGAATTATCCGGTGATTAAGTTCGTTGAATTAGCTGGTCCCTTCCCTAAGTAAAGAAAACATGATCAAAAGTTATATGATTCTCATATATTATCCTTACACTCAAAAAAAAAAACAATATGTAATTAATTATGTACTAATTGAAAAAAAAACTCTTGTACTACTACACTTTAATTCCTTTAAATAAATGCATTTAATTATCATAAATTATATAAGTTCTATATGGTACTAAATTGTTCCATTACTTATATGTATTTATGAAAAGAAAATACATTTTTCTTAATTTTATAGAATTCAAAAAATATTTATATAATATAAAATATAGTTTATGGTTAACCGTAAATATTTTATACAACTATATATATATATATATATAATAATATTAATATATGTTTGATTTTAATCGATAATATTTTAAATATTATAATAATAAGATATTATATTATTTTAAATTAAAAATCATTAAACTTTTACTAATAATTATAATTCTAAATTATTTATAAGATGTACATCCTAACTTCTCATTTCTTGCCGTCTCCCCTTTCTTTCCAAATTTAATATTAATTTTAGCGAAAACCCAAAACCAAAAGACTATTTAGATATAAGATTTCCATAAATACAGAATCCTACTTTAATTATTAAGATATCAAACCACCGTTTTCACTCCCCTATATATACGTATATAGACACATACATAATACAACACTATCAACCCCTCATACTTTTCTCTCGTTTTCCTCTTCAATAACTATTCCTTCTGCGAAAATGGAGTTGGTTTATTTTAATAAAGACGTAAGCTGGTGGGTTTTCACATTCCCAGCTTTTCTCGGCTCCAAGAACCTTCTAGATGTCTATATTTTTATATCCTTGTTTCTGGCATTTCTTTCAATTGGTCTTCTCACTTGGGCTTTTTCCATTGGTGGGATTGCATGGAATAATGGAAGGAATCATAGAGGAACCATTCCCATTCCTGGTCCTCGTGGTCTCCCAATTTTTGGTAGCCTTTTCACTTTAAGTCGTTGTTTGGCTCACCGTTCTTTAGCCGCTATGGCTTCGACTCGAGCCAATACTCAACTCATGGCTTTAAGCCTCGGTTCAACTCCACTTGTCGTCTCTTCCGATCCTAAAACGGCTCATGAAATCTTAACTTCACCGCACTTTGCTGATCGACCGCTTAAACAGTCGGCTAAAAACCTTATGTTCAGCCGAGCCATTGGCTTCGCTCCTAACGGTACTTATTGGCGACTTCTGAGAAGAATTTCTTCCACTCACTTGTTTGCACCCCGGCGCATTCAAGCACACGAAGCTGGTCGTCAGCTAGACTGTGCCGTCATGCTGCGTAATATAGCAAGTGTACAGAAAAATTGTGGGATTGTGTGTTTGAGAAATCATCTTCAACTTGCTTCATTGAACAACATTATGGGAAGCGTATTTGGAAAAAGGTACAACCCTGAAAAAGATTGTGAAGAGTTGAAGGAGCTTAAAGAAATGGTTAGAGAAGGTTTTGAACTTTTGGGTTCTTTTAATTTGTCTGATTATCTTCCATGGTTAAATTACTTTTATGACCCATTTCGTATCAATGAGCGCTGCTCAAAACTCGTTTTCCGAGTTAGAAAATTCGTTCGGGTTATCATTGAAGAACACCGAGTTAGACAATCTAAGAACCTCTCTGATTATGGCGATTTTGTTGATGTGTTACTCTCTTTGGATGGTGAGGAAAAGCTAGATGAAAATGACATGGTTGCTATCTTATGGGTATGTTTCTTATTTTCTTTTCAAATTCTTAAAGGTACTGAATAATAGGAAACCGAGTAGACTCACTAAGTTGGTTTAACGATTTTTCCAGGAAATGATTTTTAGAGGGACTGATACAACAGCTTTGTTAACTGAGTGGGTAATGGCCGAGTTGGTTATAAATCCGAACGTTCAAGAAAAACTTCACAGAGAGATAGAGAATGTCGTCGGTGACAGAAAAAGCATCACAGACTCTGAGGTGGCGAACTTGCCATACTTGCAGGCGGTGGTGAAGGAAACCCTAAGGGTTCACCCACCTGGACCATTACTCTCGTGGGCCCGACTGTCCAGGTCCGATGTGCATCTTAGTAACGGAATGGTGATCCCGGAAAAAACAACAGCCATGGTGAACATGTGGGCCATCACTCACGATCCACAAGTCTGGGAAGACCCGCTCGTGTTTAAGCCCGAGAGGTTTATGGTGTGTCAAGGAGGTGCTGATGTGGATGTTAGAGGTAATGACTTGAGGCTTGCACCGTTTGGAGCTGGACGGAGGGTTTGTCCCGGGAAGAACTTGGGGTTGGTGAGTGTGGGACTTTGGGTTGCTGAGCTGGTGCACCATTTTAAGTGGCTAGATGACGTGGCACACCAAGTTGATCTAAGTGAGGTTCTGAATCTGTCTTGTGAAATGAAGAACCCTTTGCATGCTATTGCTGTGAAAAGATCTATTAATGGCGTTGTTTAGTTTGGGGGTAATCAGTAATAAATATGTTATATGTTATATGTTATATGTGATATTTCTTTGGGTTTTAGATTAATATTTTGGATATTAAGTTTTTAAACTATTTTTTATATAATATTATATGTGTTCAGTTTTTTTTTAATATAATTAATGGTTTAATAATATGTATGATCATTGGTGTGTGAGAGCTTGATCCAGTTTTAGAAAATGATTTAGTTGAATCTCTTATAATTTGTTAATAAAATATCTATGTTTTATTAACGACCATTTGGTATGATATAAATTCTGTAATGATATTATAAGAGCTATTTTATTATTACCTTAATAAAAGTATTTAAATAAAAGTTTAAATAAAAATATGTATTTTATTTTTATAATTAAATAATTATTACATTAAATTTTATGCTTTAATAATTGATACAATAAAAGAGTAAAATAACTTAAAAAATTAAAGAATTTATAAGTTATTTTGAAACTTAAACCTAACTCTTAACACAACTGTTAACATGAAAGTCAATTTGTGAGTTGTCAAGACTTATAAACAACATTTTTTTATTCTTGTTTAACGTGAGACTCAACAAATTTAATTAAATAACAAATATTAGAATTAAAAAACTAGAGAAAAGAAACTAAAGAAACATTATATAAAAACTAATATTTTGGAAAATTTTCACAAAAAATTGGAGAATAATCATAAATAAGCACAGAATAACAAAATAAAACCTTAATTTGTAAATTTATTTTTAAAAATTGCACAGAATAACAAGAGAAGGTAAGGGTTGGTATCTTGAGGTTAGGTTTGAGATCTTCTACACTCATTAGATACTTTTATTGGGTTAGGATAAAAAAGTAAAAAAAGATTAATTGAATATTAAAAAGATGAAATAACAGTTAGTGTAAATTAGAAAAAAAAAATATTAATTTTTTTAATATTTTATTAAATAAAATTATAACATAACATAAATATATCTTTAAACAATTTTTAAATCCAAATCAACCCCATCAAAATCATATAATTTGGATTAAGTTATTCACATACAACAATCTAATTTACCTTCTAATGTATCTGAAGACATAATTAATATACTATCATACATCTCAAATATGACATCCAAACAATAAATATTACATCATTTGATGGATACCACTGATACTCTTTTATGATTAATTGATTATCTTCTTTTGATTTTAACTGTTATCTCTTTTACCGATGATGCAACTTGTTATTAATTAGGATTTAAAAAATAATAATTATATCAAATGAAATGAAGATTAAAAAAATAATTAAATTAAAAAATTAGAAGTATATTCAATTATTATAAGAATACTTAAAATTATCTCGAACGCAGGAAACAAATTTTTTAGAGTTCTTCTCGATCTTTTTTATTTTCCAAACTATTAGGTATGATTCTTTCTTTTATTTAATAAAATGATAAATTTTCGAAATATAAATTAAATAATATTTAAATAAAAATAAAAAATCTAAATCTAAACCTAGAAATAAAATACGTAAAAAGAAACACCCTTGACATAAATTTAGGTTAAAAACACATTAGATCCAAAATTCATATATATAATTTATTTATTGAATTAAATTTTTTTAAAAAAATCTACCCAAGGAGGAGCTTGTAATTGTATAATGAAGACTCTCTTCAATAAAAAACAAAACGTTATTAAGTTAATGATTGCTTTCATAACACTTCTTACTCAGGTTGTTAAATACATGCATGTTTCATATTTTATTAAGAATTTATTTTATGATTTACTAACAACTTTGTTATTTAATTTCATTCACTCCAGTAACTTGGTCCAAAATCCTATCTATTTATTAGAAGATATTAAAGAACAGAAGAAGGAAATCCAGCATGTTCAAAATAAGATTGAGCTTAAGATAAAAAAAAATGTTTAAAATAAGAAAAGAGTACAAGTTGCCGGTTAAAAAGGAACAAAGAATCAAAACATTTGAAAGTTGGTTGCTATTATGATACATTTGTATAATAACAAAATATTTAAAAATGATAATGTATTTAATTTGATATGTGATTCTTAATTATGTTTCATGAATTTTATTTTCAAAATTTTCACTAATTATCTTTCTCTTCATCTATTTTATGTTATTTTTTATATATGTATTATATTTTAAAAATAATTTTATACTTGTATTATTTATCTTTTTATTTAATCTCAATATAATTCATATAGGTAACATGAAAATTTAAAAAAAAAATTCATATTTAGTCATAATATGCTAGCATTACATCATAGTGTGTTTGAGTTATAATATATTGTTTAAATAAAAAATTATTATTTATTTTATTATTACACTTGTATTACACTTATTACAACCATATAAATAAGGTTCTTTATGTACATTCTAAATCACACCAATATTCTAAATCATACCAATACAACATTAAATCATTCTTTTTTCTTATTTTTTTATGCTCTTTATACTATTAATTAATTTTTAAAAATAATTTATATTTTCAAAAAAATTATAATATTTTTTTCAAATATTTATCTATATCTATAAATTAAAGTATAACATTTTTATCAATATTGATATTTTTATCCGTCTAACAATCATGAAAGAGAGAGAGAGAGAGAGTATATTAGTCACGTTATGGTTGGTTTACTGTGAAGTCCATGTCGGTGCAAACATAAAAAATAAAAATAAAAAACAAACTCATAAAAAATCTTTTCATAAAGAGGCTACGACTTACCTTTACTTTAAAAAGCATTAAATAATTTCATGTTTATTAATCGAATGTTTGTTATCACATGCAATTTGCTTTACTGTATGTAATAATTTACATATTAGGTTTAATTATTTTATAATTTTAATTTTATATTCATATTATTTGATGTACCTGCATAAGTTTTATTAACAAAATTAGTTGCTTCATATTCTATTAAACCCAATGCTATTCTAATAGTGAACTAAATAATTAAGGAACATCTTTTGTTTTAATTTTGTATTTTATAGAAAATTTAACTTTTATAACACCTTTGTATGAATAAAAGTATACTTTGATATATTTTAAAAAATATTATTATTATTTATTTTTTAATTAAAATAAATAATAAAATTTCTTATATTAAAATAATTATACATATATTAATTAAACTTCCGATCTATATAGTCATTTGGGGCTTATAAGGTGGGTGGATTAGCTAACTTATGGATTCTTTTTACAAGTTTTATTCTAGCTCAACGAAAAGATCTTACAATATGAAAATAAACAACACAGTTTAAATAAAAACATGTTTAATTCAACATACTATAGAAACAACTAACATATAAGAAAAAAGATATATGATAAACATATTAGTGACGATTTGTCTCATACGCATCTATCCAGGTTAGCAAATATATTAGCATGGCAACCAATATACAACATGTAAATCACACAATTATAATAGAAAGTTATAAAGGATTTAAAGTCATTTCAAGATCTAGTGCAAACAAATTTCATAAATGATTTTTTACTCCTATAGAATACGATAGGATTTAACTCTTATGTAATACCATCTTTGGGTTGCTTAAGACAACCACTCGATAGCAACTAATTTATTAAAAAGTAAATCAACAATATGCAACTTGATAAAAGTATAAATGTAAATATCTTTACTAGTTGCGACATCTTCCCTAACTACGCCTAAGTTACCCTCGCTTGCTATCAATACAACACCTGATCTAAGTAGATCTAAGATCGTCATCGAAGATCCATCACCACGTGATGTGATTGATTACTGATGGCTCAACCTCCTAATATGAAAACTCGTTGCGACCCCACAATATCCAACCAACACACGGACACAAGCACATGGGCTCCTCATATATGCACCACGTTGCAACCTCGTAACATCCAGTCGACACATGACACACTATCGCATAGGCTTCTCACTTAGAGGAATTGTTGCATCTTTGCAACTACCAACTAACACACGGACAACCACATATATCCCTTACCTATTGGAGCTGTTGCATCCTTGTAACTACCAATCGACACACAATATACAACCACATATGCTTCTTGTCAATATGAATTATTACACTCTTACAATTACCAGGCGACACATAACAAATCAACACCGAGAGAAAATCCTCAAAATGATGTGGCTCTTCACTAGCCAACCATGTATTTTGACTCTTAATAAATCCTCGTTCAACCTTATATTTTTTACACTTAACCTAATGTTTGAGAAATATGATAGTGATTTATTTCTAATGTTATATGTCCCATAAATAACACACTATTTTCTAGACTTAATACTTAGAAAAAAATGAACGAAGAACATATCGGAAAAGTTTAATCAAAACGAGTAGAGCCTTCCCCACGAATTCTTGTGAAAGAAACGAGGAAAGAGAAATTTATAGAAAAATTTAGAGCCTATCGATTGTGTTATGTAAAATTCTTTTAAGAATAATAAATCATACCTCCTCGACTCCATCATTTATTAGTTATCCGTTAGTTATCCGTCTATAATTCCTAGTTAAATGAAAAAGGTAGGTTCATAATACTTGAAGTGAAGAAATTCATGGCCTAACTCCCTCCAAAAGAGTTCTTAAAAAGTAAGGATTGTCATAGATTTATAATTGCAGCGGAAACCTAATGACGATGTGGGACATGGAGTACTCATTTTCTTTTCTTTTTTAATTTGATATGGAATATTCTAGCATATAAACTCAAGATAATTAAGATACCAAGCAGGACTACCTCGTGCCTATCCAAATCCATCTACTAAATATTGTTAGTATGGATTTTAAATCACACCATTTAATTAATGGCACTTGAAATTAGGGAGGGTACAAAATAAGTACCGATTATTATGTTAATAATTATAATGATTATATATAATTTCATATAATTTGATTATGAGTTTGTGATAATTTTCTTATGGTTCTACCATAATTTTTATTTTTTAATATTTATTTAAAAACATACTTATTATAAAAAATAAAAAGTTAACATAATACTTATTTTATTAAATTATTTAAAATATTGACATTAATTTTTATTATTTAACTATTTAGAATATAATTTAAAAAAATAAAAAATTATAAATAAGAAAAACTCAAACTAATTATTCAAATTATTATGTGTTTAATATTTGTTAGAATATTTAAGGGGTGCATTGGTGAATTCATGTGTTGTGTAATTAAGAAGGTGCAGTGTTGTGTATTGGTATTGATTGTACTATATCCTAGCTACATGTAACCAACTATTCACTTACCGTGTAGGATTGTTAGAGGTTGTTGCAATTACTACTCATATAAAAAGCCTTACATTATGTACAAAGAATCCATCAATAAAGTTTTTGTATGTGCTTTAGATTTGGCAAGCTATAACATTTTTTTCTTCAATTTTTCTTATTCTTGAATGGTATCATAGCTTCTAGATTCGAGTGATATGTAGCTATGACTTTAAAAGCTTCATACACAGAGATGTTATCTTCAACCTCTCATTTGATTAACAAACTAAAGAGTGATCACTATAGAGATTACTACCGTCGGTGAACAAGTTATAGATGTTGCAAACAAGAATGGTGAAATGACATATCTTAAGGCTTTTTCTTAGGGTTCACCCAGTACTCCTCCTAACAACACTTATTTGTTAGTATGTTTAGATGATCGTAACTATCTAATATGGAGAGAAAAACTTATGAATTTCATTACACTACTACAAAGAGTACATATGGTCTTGGTTTTTAACCGTGGCCGTAAGTCTATCTATGGTCACGGTTATAAGAATCGAGACTTAAGTGAGAGAGACCATAGATAATGACCTATGGCCTTGGTTAGCATATAATCGAGTCCATAAGTACACCCTATGATCTCGATTTTTCTAATAATCGAGGTGATAGGGTATACATAAATTAAAAAAAAAATACAATTAGTAATTACAATATTAAAAATCAATATAAATTACAATAAATTTATTAATTATAATATTAAAAATCATATTATATTTAAAGTATAATTATATTTGAGAATTTATTATACACTAAAACATAAAAAAAGATGATATTTGTCAAACCCACCAGCGCACAGCACCAGCGCAGTGCACAATGCACAACAATGTAAAGGAGAAACTGAGCCAAACATATCAAGATGATCAATTAGCCATGTTACCAAAAAATTTATTCAAGACCTCATTTATCTCCAGATGATCTCCTATAGGACCGTCAATAGCTACAACAACATAATCTAGAACTTAAACAAATAATGAAAAGGATAATATAGAGCTAAAAGAGAACTGAGGCCAACAGTGAAATAAATTCCACTTTTGTCATACTAAAATCTAATAGAAAATATCTATGAAAAAATAGTAATATAACTGCAATATTACAATGCAGGACACTTGAAATAGATGCATAGAACAAATATTCAAAAACTGGATCAGTAGACAAACTGTATAATTTTTTTTATCTAAGTCTCTCTTCAAAACAAGAAATTGAGGGGACGATAGAATGATAGAAAGTACCTACACGGTTAGCCTCCCTCGAATCAAATCCATTGGGTATGTGGCAGACATGACAATAATCCACCATTTGCATGGGCTCCACTCTACCATTCTCCTTATATTCAAAATCTCCATCTTCCCCCTGTGTTCATAAATCTTAGTATATTAAATCAAAAACACTAAATAAAAGGGATGAAAGAAACCTAAAACAGAGATAATAAAATACAAAACTTTAGAGGGAGGGGAAAAAGAAGAGCAATATAGCTGGTGGGCGGTGCTTGCTGCGTTAGTGCCTGGTGCTTGATGCTCTGGTGCACAGTGCGCCTGTGCTCGGTGCACAGTGCGTCACTGTACTGGTACCCCTAGTGCCTAGTGTACCTATAAGGCTATGCAATAAAGTAATAAGAATGAACCATAAATACAGTGTACAATAGAAATAACTTGAGCATAGTATTTATTTTTTATCTATTTTAAGGCTCAAAACAGAGTGCACATAGGTACTTACATATGTATTTATTTTTATCTATTGGTTAGGGTGCATATAAGGCTTTGGAAATAGTCACATGGGTACTTCCATTGTTTCAGTTAACAAAACTGAAACAATAGAAACAATTGACTTTTCTTACCAGGAAAATATGGGAAACACCACATATACAATGGAAGTATTAAACAGTAGGACTCAAGGTAGTTTTCAAGTTCAAACTAAATTAAAACCTACATAGCATTCAGGCACAAATGTGCAATGAATGCATAAGTTTCTAGGGAATGCCTAAGTGTGCCCTCATCCTCTTGTAAGACAATGTTAAAAATGTTAGGAAATCAACTTTCTCAACAATACACATGTATTTTCCTAGTAGAAAACATTCACTAGAAGGAGCTCAACACAATTCTATTGTATGGTGGAAAAGGTTTGATGAATATGATTACCTCAAAAACCTAGTTGACATTGAAATCTACAATCTTCACATTGTCATTTCAAGTTATCAAAAGATTTTCATGTTTGATACCTCCATGCATTACATTTTGATCTAGGAAAAAGAAATCAGCAAAAAAATAGATAAAAATAAATACTATATGCTCAAAACACAATGCACATAGGTACTTACCAGAAAATAATATAGCAACATCAATTTGCAATGTAACTATATATAAATAATCTAACAATGGACTTCAAGCAAAAATTACCATAAATAAATTGTTATCATCAACAGCTTGTACGGTTCTCTCATTAATGAAGCTAATTAAGCACAACTATGGTGAGATAGTAGAGTGGCTAACTAAAAATTCTCTAGTGAAACTACTCTGCAACAAAAACATTAAAATATACAATTACTCATTACAAGTTAATTGGTAAATCGTATATCAATAAAATTTTCTAAAAATACTATTTTTGGTCCTCTTTGTTTATTGTAATATAAATGCTAGCTAGGATAAAATAGGCACATCACCAGCACCAAGCCAAACACCACGCACCAGCACCAGTACTAAGCCAAGCACTAGGTGACCAACAGGTTCCACAAACCATACCAAGCAACCTTTCTAACAAATTTTCATAACACATCTAAGAAATATCCAGCATCCAAATTTCTCAACCCAAATAAGCCTTTAGGTAGCTAGAAATAACCTCTACGTACCGATTGATATTTGGTATCGCGAGTCATTTATAAAGGCAAAGATAAGTTAATGTTACCAGAAAGATTCAAACAGTGGCCAAGGAACTACTATGGCGAGAGTGGAATAGAGACTGGAACGCGATACGAGAGTGGAACATAGGCTGGAACGCGGTGCGAGAGTGGAAAAAATGTTGGAATGCGGTGCGGGAGTGGAACAGATGATGGAACGCGATGACGCGAGAGTGGAACAGAGGCTGGAATGTGGTGGCACGAGGATGGAACGCGGCGCAAGGGTTTCAATCAAGTAGAGAAGAGAATATAAGTAAGGGTTAGAGGATCGAAAGTATATATGAGTAATATACATATATATATGGCAAAAAATATTTAGAAAAAAATTGAAAAAAAAGATGGAAAACGAAAAAGAAAAAAGAAAGAAAAAAAGAGGAAATTAAAAGAAAAAAATTGATAAAATAATTTGGTGTTTGGTGTAAATTAAAGAGGAAAAATTGATAAAGTATATCTATGACCTTGGTTTTGTAAAAGCCGAGATTATAAGGTATGTGTATGTCTATGGCCTCGGTTTTAGAAAAACCGAGGCCAAAACCTTATAACCTCGGTTTTTCTAATAACCGTGGCTAAATATTAGAGACTATATGTATATATTTTAGTAGTGTTATGGCATATCATTTAGAGGGTTTCATTGACCCTTTCCTTGAAAATAAGTGTGCTTTGTTCCAAATACACTCTTATATTTATTGGTTCAATTTGATTATCTAGTTAAAAGTATGATTTGCAAATTTTTCACCTAAGGAATGAATGATGTGCTCTTGGGTTTCACTTTAGCAAGGCAACAATGATTAGCATTACATAAACATTATACCAATTATATAAAATCAAGAATTGTGGAATTACGTGGCCAATTAGAGATGCTTATGAAAGGAAATTAAACAGTTTTTGAATATATGCTGAAAGCCAAGATATTGTCTGATCATCTGGCCTCTACAAGTAAGATTGATTTAGAAAGAGAATTCATTTTTTACACTATGAATAGTCTTGGATCAAGGTACATCTCTTTCAAGACTACCTTTAAATATGTGAAAGGATTGAGCACAATATTACTTCTTATTTTGTATTAAGAGATTCTCTTCAAGGTAAAGTATCAAATGTTCAAGGAATACCTACTCTGCAAGCAAGTATTCAAGATCAAAGTGGTGGAAATAACGCTACGTGGTTGTTTGATAATGTTACAAGTCCTCACCTTACTCTTAATGCTACAAAAGTACCAAATTAAAGTTGATGTGTTGGCACTGAAGGTGTAACTATAAGAATTGGTATTCAAATTCTAATTTTTGATATTGGTTCAATGGTCTTACAAACTAGAAATGAGTGCTTGTTTTATGTTAAAAATTTGCTCCAAACACCTTATGTTGCATTAAATTTTTTTTAGTTTAATGATGATTAATTGATAATAATGTGCTTATTAAATTTCATTCTGATTCATTTTTTTTTATAAAGAATGTACTTCCTAAGAAATCTTTACTATAGGGTACAAGTGAGAATGATGTATACAAGGTTAATGGCTTGGTAGGTAATGTGGATTTTAGAGCAACCTCTTCTACTTATGTTGCTTCTTAGCACGTGTCTTCAGACTTATATGAAAAATGGCACTATAATATTGGTCATCCTTTCTTTGAAACTACTAGTATAGTCATGAAATTGTATGGTGTTAATAATAAAGATCTTACTCTTGAGTCTGTCTTTTATTCCTCTTGTAAAAGTTTTAAGTCTCATAGGTTGCCTTTTCTTTCTACTCATGAAAGATCCTCTACTACTTTTGCTAGTTTGTATCTTGATTTGTGAACTTCTTCATAACTTTATTTTAATAATGACAAGTATATTTTCTCTGTTGTTGATGATTTTAGTAAAATTTTTTGGTTCTTTCCTTTGCAAATAAAAGACAAAACTTCTCATGTTTTCAAAACATGACTGAAAGACAATTCTCTACCTTAGTGAAGTGTGTTCAAATTAATAGTGGTACATAATTCAAATGTATAGTTAAGACCCTTGAGAAGAAAAGGGTTCTTTATAGGTGTGCTTATCTTTATATCTTCTCTCAAAATGGTATTGTAGAGAGTAGACATAAAAGGATTGTTGAAAAGAGCTTGGCTATGTTTTTTCATTCTAAGTTCCTTATATTCTTCTAGCTCTATGCCTTTAGAACAATCATCTATCTTATAAATATATTTCTATCTAAAGTTCTCAAACACCAATCTCTTTATGATTTTCTTTATCAAAATCCTTCTAAGCTTTCTCTTCTTAAACCCTTTGGCCCTTGCTTAAGGGACTACAAAAAACAAACTTCAACCAAGTTACTTTGAGTGTGCCTTTATAGGATATGCTCTTAAACAAAAAGGTTTCTCATCTTTTGATATTTCTATTTTAAAATGATACATTAGAAGGCATATTGCATTTATTGAGCATATGTTTCCCTATATTTAGGGTAATTTAGTCACTTCCATTGTTTCATCTTCAGGGTCTTGTAGCTCTCTTCATGTCCCAACATGGTTTTCCTTTCTTTACCTATTCATGTTATTACTCAATCTATATTTGTTTCTCATCCACTATTCCATTTATTAAGTCTTTGCCTCCATCATTGTTATTTCTCGCACTTATGTCATCACTTAAATCTGAGCCTATATCTATTGAGTTTATGCCTTCTCTAACATATTTGTCTTTATTAAATGAGATGTCAACATCCAATGGTTCTCAATCTTTGCCCTTATATGTTGATGAGTGCTTAAAAAACACTAAAATTATTATAATTTAATGTACTTTAATTGATTAAAAAGATTTATATTTGTATAATTTTATCATATTTTTATATTAATTTATCTTTTCAGAATTATGAGTATTTTTTATTGTTTTTAAGGTATTTTCATTCAAAAATGATTTAAAGACTCGAAGAAAAATACTGGATGCAATACATGACAAATATGTTGAGAAAAAAATAAAAAAAATAGAAAAATTGGATAAAATAGGTCAAAACCATAAAAAAAAGTCAAAAATGTAGAGTGCAACAAGCCCCATGCATGCCACACCAAGTTGCGCACATCTATAAAGTCCCGCACGAATGTCACGCTGAGTCCTGCTCTCGTCAATGCCTATCTCATCGCAAATCTCACCCCACACACGTGCTAGTCTGTCCAAACGCATTTGATATCAATTTTTGATATATTTTTCCAATTTTTTAGTATTTTTCTCACGTATAAAAGGACATTCTCCATTGTAAAAATCATCTCTCAAATCCCTCAAAATATCTCTCTTTCTCTCTCTAGAAAACTTTCTTAGTTTTTTTATTTTATTTTTTAGTTTTAAAGTTCTTCCATTTTTGAGAAAAAACTAGTTATATTTTTGTAAATTTGTAGTTTTTGATTCAATAAACAAATATGCAAATCCGTTTGGAGGTTTTCGAGAAACGAAATAAGTATCAAAGTTGTGTAAGGAATGTTGTGAGGTATAATTTTAAATGAATTCTTTACAGTTATTTTTACGTTTTATTTTTATATGTTATATTTAATTTATCTGTTATTAAATTTAACATAATTAATTGTTGAGTAAATATGATATAATAATAACGATGTTATGCATGCGAAATATTAAATAAATAAAACATTTTTATAAAATAAATTAATTTTATTTTTATTCAAGATTTTATATTAAGAATGTTAGAGAGAAATATCTTATTTTCATTACAAACTTAACTCTGAAAATTAAATTTTAAGGTTTAATTATTCGATCTGATTTAAAATAGTGCTATTTTATTTGTTTGTATAATCACCTCGTAGTTAAAGTGATACTCTATTTCAAAATAATTTATTAAAACTATTATTTAAAAATGTATTAAGAACGTATTTTCAGTAATGATTTTAAAACTTTAAAGTTAGTGCTTGAATAAGTAAATTTTTATATTTAATTTTAAAACCTTGAATAACGTTTAAAATTTCTAAACCAATCAAATGTGTCATTTAATTAGTTAATTTTTAATCTCTTAAAAAAATGAATTAATTTAATTGACAAAATTAATTATCGACCCAAACCATATGTGTTAATTGATTTTTTTTAAGTAACAAATAATATCTAATCCCACCAAATGTGCTATTTATATAAAAAAAATCAATAAATATCAATTTATATCTTTAACAATCTAAATAATATAAGCAAACATAATTAACTAAATTATTGTATCTATAAATACTCCACTAATATAAATACTAAAAATTTACATAATTTTAAAATTTAAAATTTAATTTTTTTAAAAAAGAAACAAATATAAACAAATAGTAAATAAAAAAATTTAAAATTGTAAATTAAATTATAAATTTAAAATTAAAAAATAGAATTTAAAATTTATAAAAAAACTAAATAAATAGTAAATAAAAAAATATAATTTAAAATTTATATTTAAATTAAAAAAAATCAAAAATCAAGAGCTACTGTATTGGAAAGTATATCAAAAATTTAAAATTTATATTTAACTTTAAAATACAAAACATTTAAACTTTAATTTATTTAATTATTTTTTTTTCTAAAAAAGAAGTAAAATAAAATAAAAAATATATATTTTTTAAAAATAATATATATATATATATATTTAAAAAATACATAAAATAAAATATAAAAAAATTTGAACTTTAAATTATTTAATTATTTTCTTTTCTAAAATATTTTTTTAAAATTTTAAAATTTTTAAAATTTTTAAAAATAAAATAAAAATAAAAAAGTTTTAGCTTTTAAATTTTAATTTTCATTAAATTTTAATTTTTTAATGTTTTCTTTTAATTTTAATAAAAAATATAAAAATATAAAAAAATTAACTGTATAATAGTATGAAAACTAAATATTTAAGGGAGTTATGTTTAAGAGACTAGTTATTGGAAGCTTTTGTGTCACTAATGTTTTCTATAAACGTTGGTGTGTGTAGGAGGATGGTTTTTAAAATAGGATTTGTTACACTATTATTTCATGTGAACATTATTAGTTAATACTGATTATATTATTTAATATAAAGATTAACTTAACGATGATTAACTTATTTAGATTATATTAATTTTATTTATTATATAGTATTTCTCTATACTAACTTGTAAATATTATATGATATAATATGTATAAAAATGTGTTTGTATTATATATTAGATAAAGTGTATTATATTATGTATAACTTAATCATGTATATTTATTTGTATAAAACTATGTTTGTATTACATATTAGATAGAGTGTATTATAAATATGTATTCTGTATAATCTAATCATGTATGTTTATTTGTAAAAAAATGTGTTTGTATTATATGATAGGTAAAGTATATTATAAATAGGTATAATTTAAGTATGTATAATTATATGTATCAAAATTTGTATAAAAATTGTTTGTATTATATATATTGTAAAATCTGTATAATTATTTTTATTTTTTCTTTATTTTACAAACTTTGTTTTTCTTTTCTTTTCTTTTTTATGTTTCTTTTATGACTTGTTTATGTTTTTTTTTCTTTTATTTAATTTTAATTTTTATTATTTAGTATTTATTTTAATACTTAGTTTTAGATTAGTTAAAAAAAAGATATAAAAAAATTTCTGAAATTATCTCTAAAATTTCAAAGTTTTTAATTACAATTTGTAATAAAAATAGAGTTGTTTTATTAAATCTAGGTATAAATGTGTTTTGATGCCTTAGTTATTTGATTTGGACTATCTAAAACCCATAATCATGTCACTGGTTTTAAGTAAATAAAATTTTGAAAATTCATAAGGCATGCCTTAAAAAGCATAGGTAGACAAACTTGTCTTACCTGTAGTTTTGATTAACTCAATGATATGAGGACATTGAGTTTACTTAAAAGAAAATCCCTCAAGTTACGTCTTGCTAAGACATTAAATTAAACGTTGGATAGGAGTCAACCCATCATTTTAGGTAATTTTCTTTTATTTCTTTTATTTATTTAATTTATTTTGTTTATTTTAGTTTAATTACGTGAGAACAATTTTAGAATTGTTAAAACTAAAAATATTTGTTAAGATGTTAGAAGTTCACATTGATATGTCTGTGTAAACTTTAATGATGAACATGATGGATGCACTTGCATTTCTCTATCACTACTTACACATTCTCATGAAATAAGTAACTTTTCTTTTCTTTTCTCTTCGTCTTTACTATTATGTTTGTGTTTTGATGCCTTCGTCTTTATCATGCTTAATTTCAAAAAATTTAACAATTTTAAAATTTTTTATGTTCATATTTTCATTTTTATGGTGTTTGATTTTATTTTCTTTATGTGGTTTAATAATTTTTGGATTAGTTTTAAAAAAAACATTCACAAAAATTTATCATTTCTTTAAATCAAATTTAAGTAAATAGTTATGTTTTTTTTACTATTAGATTAACTTTTGAAAACATATTATTGAGTATATGATAATTAGTTAGTTTTTGTCGTAAGTAGTATTTCATGATAAAGTTTGAAAATTATAATGAACCCAAAATCAGTGTTTAGGAATCAAATAGTGGAGACTATCCTTGTAAGATATAATTTGAGCCTAATTTCCTTTATTTTGAGTTAAATATATTTTTTTTCTACTCCAAACACATTTCTTATTTTTTCAAATTTTTAAATGATCTCTATATGTATTAGCAGTGAATGTTAGGATTTCAACTTCTAGTAAAGTGTCATATGTTGTTTTTACTACTTCGATTGAACGACTTAATTAGAAATTGATAGTATATGTCTTTTCGTCCGTCATGCATGACTTATACCAAAAAAAGACATATTTGAGGTTATCTAAACTCAAATCAAACAGAAAAGCTACAAAATTAATCACTCACCAAAATCCTACAAAAAATGTACAATGTGTACATGGATTCACTCTTTAAAAAAATATAAAAAAATCTCTTAAATAAGAGAGAGAGAGAAATGAATAGTATAATCTACATACTATGACACACATATATAAGGCATATACATTTAGAAATTTTTATTTAATGATTTTGATTGAGGCATAAAAATAATTTTGTGATTTTTTTATGAAATCCTAAACATTTGATTCTTTTTATGGTATCGAAATTATGCACTATATTTTAACCTTTCTTCTTTTATAAGTATGCGAACTTATTAGTTCAATGTTTTGAGAGTATTGACTTGTAAGGATAGAGTTGAAACGAATTTGAATTTCTGACACTGAAATTGAGTAAATTTAAATTGAAATATTTTTGAAATGAAGTATGAAAATGATTTTCAACTAATTATTATTATAAACTATGATTGTTTAAAAAGTTGAAAATAACTTATGTTTTAGACTTAAATTATGATCTTAAAAAAGATTAAAAAGCGTGAGACATTTTTATGTTTTGTTTTATTTTGTTTACTTGTTATTTTGTTATGATTTTAGTTTTTGATTTGTTTATTTTGTTATTTCTTTTTTAATTTTTACATTTAGTTCAATGTTTATGGGTATCATTAGTGAAAACCCTTACAAGACTTAAACTCATCCACTAGGAAAACCTATGGGTTTAAAGGATTGTTCTATATGCTAAATGCAACCATTTCAATCCAAGGAAGTGATTTAGGATAATTTAGTTTTTAGTTTTTATTTTTTACCACTTCTCTTGCTAAGGGACTAACAAGAAGTTGGTTGAAGGTTGTGATGAGTGCTTAAAAAACACTAAAATTACCATGATTTAATATACTTTAATTGATTAAATAGATTTATATTTGTATGATTTTATCATATTTTTATATAAATTTGTCGTTTTAGAATCACAAATATTTTTATTATTTTTCAAGTATTTTCGTTTAAAAATGATTTAAAGACTCGAAGAAAAATACTCGAGGTAATACATAACAAATATGTTGAGAAAAAAAACAAAAGTAAAAAAATGAAAAAATTGGAAACAAAATGGGTCAAAACAGTCAATAAGGTCAAAAATGTTGAGTCTAGCCTACCTTGTGTGCGTATATGCAGAGTCCAGCCTGCCCCGCGCACGCCAATGCTTGTCTGCCGCATGCGTCAACACCTTTCCCACAACAAATCTTGCCCCACACAAGATCAATTTTTGAGATATTTTCCCACTTTTTTAGTCTTTTCCTCACTAACCCTCTCTCCCATTATAAAAATCATTCCTTAAATTCTTCAAAATATCTATCTTTCTCTCTATAGAAATATTTCTTAGTTTTTTTTTTATTTTTTTAGTTTTAAAGTTCTCTTTTTAAGAAGAATTAGTTATTTTTTTTTAATTTCTAATTTTTGATTCAATAAGTGAAAATACAAATCCGTTTAGAGGTTTTCCAGAATTGAAATTAGGATCAAAGTTTGTAAGGATTCTTTTGAGATATAATTTTAAATGAATTCTTTACAGTTATTTTTATATTTTATTCTTATATGTTATATTTAATTTTTTGTGATTAAATTTAACATGATTAACTATTTGTAAATATGATATAATAATAACGTTGTTATGCTTTCGAAATATTAAATAGGTAAAACATTTCTATATAATAAATTTATTTTGTTTTTGTTCTAGAGTTTATATTAAGGATGTTAGAGAGAAATATATTATTTTTCATTATAAACTCAAATCTAAAAATTAGATTTTAAGGTTTAATTATCTGATCTGATTTAGAGTAGTGTTCTTTTATTTATTGGTACAATCGCCTGATAATTTGAGTAAATCTCTATTTCAAAATTTTTTATAAGAACTATTATTTGAAAATGTATTAACAACATATTTTTAGTAATGATTTTAAAACTTGAAAGTTAGTACTTGGATAATTAAATTCTTATGTTCAATTTAGACATTTTAAATAAAGTTTAAAATGTCTAACCCTAATAAAGGTGGCATTTAAATGGTTTATTTTCAATTTTTTAGAAAAAAATGAATTAATTAAATTAACCAAATTAATTATCGACCCCACCTATAGGTGTTAATTGATTTGTTTAATTAATAAAGAATATCTAACCTCACCAAATGTGGTATTTATATAAAAAAGAGAGAATCAATAAATATCAATTTTTATCTTTAATAACCTAAATAACATAAGCAAGCATAATTAACTTAATTATTATATCCATAAATACTCTACTGTTATAAATGATAAAAATTTGCATAATTGTTTATTGAATTCATATCTATGTTTATTTTTTATGTTATTAGATTAAGAAACACAAAAATCAAAATATCATGACAAAAATTTTAGGATTTAATTTTGTTTTTAAAAAAGTTTGAATAATAACATAAAAACCATATATATTCCTTCCTTAGATCGATATTGGGAATATATTTGTCATTTTTTTTATAAAATGATTCGTGCATTTATAAGAGTTTTATAAATATAAAACCAAAATATCTACAAATTAGTATTGCCAACCCGATACCGGTTTTGTCTCATCACATATGTCTCACCAATCCTTAACTTATTCTATTTCCATTACTAATATTGTTTTATCAGAGTCTATACTTTATGAGTGTAATATTTTGCCTTTTTTCTACCAATAACTTGAATCTCCCTATTGACACTACTTCAACTTTCATTCCTATGAACTCTCATCCTATTTTACCAAAACCAAGCCAGATATCATTAGACTTAAAGTCTTTATTATTCATAGGCTTCTAATCTTACTTAGTCTAAGTCTTGTAAGGATGCTTTGTAAATATTAGAGTGAAATATTAAAGCTATGTAAGTTGAGATTAGTACCTTGTTACAAAATGAAACTTAGGAATTGGTTAAATTGCCAAGTTGTAATTGGGTTTTTCATGTCAATCTTAAAGCGGACATAACTATGGATAAATATAAGGCTTATATAGTTGGCAAGGAGTTTCTAATGATTATTAAAGTTAATTTCGTTGAGACATTCTCCCTTGTGATCAAACACACCATTATTAGAATAATTCTTATCTTGGCCTTTTCTAATGGTCGGAAACTTAGATAAATTTACATCAATAATATATTTTTAAATGAAAACTTGAATAAGGATGTTAATATGCTATAACCCGTTGGTTTTAGACAAGGTGAAATGTTGGTTTATAAGCTCATTAAAGCATTGTATAGATTAAAACAAACCCTTAGGGTCTGGTTCTCTAAGCTTAGTAATTTTCTCCTCTCCTTGGGTTTTATTGCTTCAAAGTTAGACACTTTTATTTTCATAAAATACATTATAAAATATCACTTGGTTTTCTAGTTCATGTGGATTATATAATCTATACATGTAACTCTCCATGTTGTTAATGCAATCATTTCTAATCTTCGTTCCACCTTTGCCTTCAAAGATTTGGGAATTCTTAACTATTTTCTTATCTTCGAAGTCATTTTTGGTAGTGATGTGCTCCACTTAATCAACAAAAATATGTCTGAGAGCTTCTGGATAAGTGTGGCTATCTAGACTCTAAAGACTATAACACATTCATGACATAATTAAAGAGGTTGAGCAAAGATGATGGAGTGGCTTCGATAGATCCTAGCACATTCAAAAGTGTGGTTGGAGATTACAATGTTGCACTTTAAAGATTCTAGTTACACGTAACTAACTATTCACTTACCATATAGGATTGTTAAAGGTTGTTGTAATTAATACTCCTATAAAAAGTCTTACACTATGTACAAAAAATTATCAATTTAACAATAAAGTATTTGACGTAGATTTGAATACAATACTCTTTGTTTTTAATTATTTTTATTCTTGAAATATTAAAAATTTATTTATTTTACTATATAATTATATATATAATATTAATAAATATTTAATTTTTATTAATCACAATTACAAAATTACACTAATCATTTTTACTCACGCTTAATGAGTTACAATTATTGAAAAAAAAAATCATTATTATTATTATTTTTTTGTTAGATGACCATGATTTCAATTATCCTATCACTACCTGAAATCACATTATAATCAAACATGTATGTTGGGTTGGATTTGAGATAAAAATGTGGGTTATTTATTTCTTATATTATGATAAAAGTTGGAATTATTAATATAGGAACGAATGCACCAACCTTAAATTAATTTTCTTGGCCCTCTAACTGTACACGTAGCCAAATCTTATGTTAGAAATAAAACAAATTGTGATAATAATATTTTATGGAATATATAATTATATATGAAATAAACTCAACTTAGTCAATTGGCAATGTAATCTAGCCCAATCCTATATCAAATATCTCGTTGATGGTTGACAGTGATACAATACTGATTATTATTTTTGTGACATATTAATTGGATAAAGTAGAAGACGCCAGCTGGTTTTACGGATATAAAAAAATGGACTGACATATACATTTTGTAATGAATAAACATAGTTATTATGATTGGAAGTTAAGAATAAAATTGGAAAGAATGTGTTTTATTATTTAATATTAATTAAAAAATATATTTGTATAATATTTATAAATAATATAAAAATTATATTTTTTATATTAATATTTTAAAATTATATATTATATAAAATTTATATGTTACTGGAGTTTAAATCTATGTATGTTAACAAAAAAAAAAAGAACCTAAATGGCCAACCCATAGTCTATACATGGCATCATTTTCATATCCTAATATTCAATATTACTTGTCACTATTTAAGTTATTAAAATTTATATGAAAATATAATGAAATAATTGATAGGGAAATAACACATTAAAGAAAAAGCAAGGTGGTTGGATTCTTTTTTCTTTTTCTTAATAAATAGATAATTATCATATAGCACAATAATAAAGTATTACAAATAGCATTTTTGATTTAAAAAAAAACAGAATAATTGCATGTTTGAATTCTGTTCACTCGATAGATGTAAATTTACTTGATCATATGGTATGATGTAAGAGAATGTATGATTCTCAATAATTATTATAATTTTTTAAAATAAAATTTAAGCAGTGAGCTATCATTATTTCTGTACAATACTCCATATTAGTTAAATTATTTATTTTTATAAAATTATTACATAATCACTTGTGTTTAATTACTTCTAATAAGTTTTGTGTTTATCTCTCTCTTCGTTAATGAATTATTAGAAAATACAAGCAAGTGAAGGAAAATTATTAGATTATTGTGGATTAGGTTGATCTTTAAAAAATATAAATAATTTGTTAAATTTATTTATATTAAGTTTGAACTTTTAGAGAGTTTTGTACATAACAATTCTATATCTATATGATATATTGAATTCTTGTAAAAAATTTAAAATTAATAAAAATTCTTAAGTTTAATAAGTCTTACAAAAAGACAAAAAACTTATTATTGAAAAAAATTAAAGCAATACATCTTTACAAAAATAAAGCAACCTAGAATAGAAGACCTATATAATAAATATTTGAATAAAATACCTAATGTAATGCCCTTTGCATATAATAAAAAATTAAAATAATATGTTAAATAATTTAAATATAAAGTTTAATATATATATTAAAAATATTAAAATAATCTTAAATTTAATTATTTTTTATTATTTAAAAATATAAATAAATTATTAAATCTATCTTTCACAAACTTATATTTTTGATAAAACCAGCTACATAAAATTGATATAAACTAATTACTATAAGAAAGAGTGCAACAAGGATACCTAGAAAAGTGAAAAAAAAAAGATTACTGTACGTAAATAAAATATATGATTTATACTTACTTTTTTAAAAATGTTAATTTTAAATCCGTGCTATGAACGAGTTAACATTTAAAACATGTATTAAAGAAAAAATATTCTAATAGCATAGGTCATTAAGATTAAAAATAATATAAATTTTAGTCAATTATAGGTAGTTTTTTTCATGTTATATTTTTGTGAACATACAAACATAAAAATTAGTTTTTCGAATTTTAATATCAATCATTAAAATATTAATTTATTTAAATAAAATCATTTTTTATTTCAATTCTATATATAACAAAACTAGACGAATATTTGTATGGTTTTAATAGACCAATATTAAATTTTGAAACATCATTTAGTCAATCATATCTCTTAGTACCGAAAATACTTTTTTATATTGTATTTCTTTTTATTTTTTTTTGCTATCAAATTATTGATTATACCGTTATATACATGTTTATCAAATACACATGGAGAGACACTGTAAATCATGTTGTATTCTGTATTTGTATGTTAGTTTCCTGTGTACCAAACACTGTATTTGTTTATTTTTAGTCAATGTTATGTTTTCTTTTGTGTAAGGTTAGTTATTATGTGTCAATAATGTATACATACATAGTTAGATACATTTTGTACATGAACATGTTTACACACACAATGTGATTGATTGTCGTAATGTGTATTCTAGGTTGAGTGTTATGGTTTTCGAAGAGCAAGTCGATATTGTCACTCATGTTTTTGTTTTGTTTCATGTGAGGATATTTGTGAAAATTATTTGATAATTTTTGGAAACAAAAAATGAGATTTCTTACACCTTACCACCACCTTTACCGAGGAGGTTGGCGAGGTGGCTAGCCGAGTTATATAAATACTCCATATTTTTCTTGTTTTGTCATCCAAAAAGTATGTAGAGTAGCTCTATCAAATTGATATATCAAGTGTTGTTCAATATTAGGGATTCGTGATTGTATGAGCAAAATCGTGTTGCGAGTAGTGAGTACTCAAGGCGGTGTTTGCAAGAAGATTTTATGTGTTGAACTGTGTGTCGACTAGTAGTTACCCTCATGCAACATCTTTTTATATGAGAAGCTTGTGTGACTATGAGCAGTGTGTCGGTTGATGATTGCCTTCATGTGATGTTTTCTTATACACTTGACCCATTATTGGTTTTCATTTACTGATCACATCATTTTGGGTGGTGTTGGCTTTGGAAGAGAGCCGAGTTTATATGTCAAAATAGGTTGTTATAGAGGCAGCAAGTAAGGACAACAATGGGTAATTCGAACAGAGATCTTGGTTAAAATTGGGTTTTTATTTCTGTCAAGATTGTAACTGTTTTATTGCATAGTGGATTTATTTGTTGTCGAGTGGTTGCCATAAGAAACCCGAGGATGTTACTACATAGGCAGGGGTTCTATGTGAGTTACTTCATTATATCTAGTGTTATGCATGCTCAAATGTATAATTGGTACAATCAGAGTTTAAATAATATATGTCTCTACATATTGAAGTTTAAATTCTAATTAAAAAACTTTTAATATTTATCACCTGCTTTATGTTTACTAAATTCTATATCTATTTGTGTTTGTTTATACTACATCTGTGATTATATGTCATATGTTTATATTTTCGTTGTTTGTGAGTTTGGATTGAGTCTTTAAAGAGTATGCATCTTCTTAACCTGATTATGTATTAGGTCTTAGCTCTTTCTTTGTAGTCATGCATGATCAGATTGTGTATTAGTATAATCTTTCTTTTATCTACTTATAAGTTTGTGTGAGTTTTTAAGAAGTATGTATCTCCTTATCCTAGAAGTGTACCCGGTATTAGACTATTCATTATAGTTTGCTATGTATATTTATTTGTATGTTGTGAGAGTTCAATATCATTTATCGAATATGTTCCTACATATGAGGTCTTGAAGTGATTGAAAATTCTTTTAGCTTTTTGATATGTATACATGTATCGCATGTTGTGTGTTGATTGACGTGTATGCATGTTGCTAATTTGGATATAAATATGTGAGGCACACTGTTACTAATATGTTTACTGCATATTGTTGTTTTTGTATCTACTAAGTGTTTTAGTTGTGTATTGAATTGAGCATACTATTTTGTACTTTTACTCTGTAATTTTCTTAATCCATATTTGTGCACTTAGTTTAATAGAATTGATATAGAGCTTGCTAAATGATTACATAGGTTGGCGTTTCTATCCCTAATCTAAGTCCTAATAACCTATTTGAATTCAAAAAATAATTGATATTCGTATAATTATTCATATATATGAGAATCTTCGCACACGAAGATACTTATATGCTTGTAGTTAAAATCTTATTAAAAATAATAGTATCATGTTCTAATTGCTTGATTTATCTATATATCTTTTCTTAATCAATCCATAAATATAATTTTAGAATCCTATCTCTTTCTCATGTAAACTCATATATATATATATATATATATATATATATATATATATATATATATATATATATATATCGTCTTTATCCATAAAGAAGACTTTGGTATGATAAATACATCCTTTATTTTCAAAAAATTAAAGAGTTCATGGCAACTATAATTTTTTTTTATAATTATGGGTTCATATTTTATTCAAAGGATATAGGTAAAAGGAAAAGAATAAAAATAATTTACAAATATAGAAAAATAATAAATGAACACTTTTATTTTTAATCTTTAACGATTAATTTTCATCGCATTTAATAAATTTTTTTTATAAATTTAACCTATTATTGAGTTAATTATAAAAATATATTATTTAAAATAAAAATGTTAAAAGAAAGTAAAGAAAGTGAAAAACTAGCACAACAAATTAGATATTAACATTAATAACAAACTATCAAATAGATAAAATAAAATGCATATAATTAATAAAACTTTATGCATTTTAATTTTAGCACTAGCTTTAAAGAAATAAAAATAAAATAATTAAAAATAGCTAGATACATCCATATGCAACAAAAAATATATATATATTTTGTACCAATTATTTGTTTTAACAAAAGTAGATTTAGTAAATATCATTTGAAATTTTTTTAATATATAAAATTATCAAATAAAAAGCATTAAATAAATATGAAACCCACCGATTCTCCTCTTATAAAAATAAAATAAAAAATACACCTAAAGCAAGTTTTGAACGTGGATAAACTATGGGCCCTTAATTCATGGTATTTTTTTTTATAAATAAACATAAAAAAATGCCTTCAACTAATACTCCTCTTTCTATATAGATAGATAGACAGAGACGTGATCGAAGAAAAATTATTAGATCATTTTAGATTAAGTTGATGTAAAGGTATAAATTAATTAACACAAGGAAGAGTGCACCGAGGAGGCTAAATAGAAAAGTGAGAAAAACGAGTCCTTAATTTAGATAAATAAAATACAAAATTAATTAATATTTTTTTAAAAAAATAAATATTCAATAATTATAATTAATTTAATTGATATATTTTAAAAATAAGAAATAATTTTAATTTACACATTTTTTTATGTACCAAAAAGCTGGTACACCGAAGAACCACATATCGCACCTAAATATTAAAATCCAATATAAGTGTTGAAATTTGCTATCAAGCAACCTTTTTGATCGAATTGTTTAGGGTTATATGAATCTGCAACTAGCAAAAATGAGATACCAATTTCTTTTATTTAATTTTTAAGTAAAACAATAAAAAAAAATTGATTTAATTTTAATTAAATATTTATGGAATTTAACTCGTAGATATTAAAGACTTGGTCAACAGTAGATGACTTTAATCGTTTGAGATTAATTAGACACATGTCTAATCGTTTATAAGTTCGATAGTATATTTTTTACGAATATATTGAAAACATTAATAAAATTATAAATTGAGAGTCTAATCTATAATAAAAATAACGATAATATGAGATAATTTATTATTAGTAATTTTTATTTTAAATTAAATATTTCAACAATATTAAAGTACTATTTAATTAAGAATATGAAAAAAGCTTAAAATAATACTTTTGAAATTTATAATAATAAAAACAATATTTAATAACATTGAATCATGAGAAACAGTCTTAATTTGATAAATTGTTTTTTTATTATTATATGATTTTTAAAGGTAAAATAAGAAATTTGATCTCTCCTATTACAATAAAATTATTACAATTATATATAAATAAATAAAAATAAAACAGCTTATATACCAGTAAATTCATATATATAATTTCATTTATAGCATAAATTTATTTACTATCCAGTAATTAATAACACAAAAAAATATATATATATAATTACTATTATAATAACATTTCCATAGCTTTAATATTTTTCCCCCTCTTTTATGCCATCTCGAAGAACAATGTTAATTGATGTATTATTTTCATAAAACTTGAATACTTTTTTATATAAATTTACATTAATTTATTTTATTTTTTTAAATAAATGTTTGAACACTCATATAATATTCACGCTCATATTTGCCATTATATATATATATATATATATATACTTGAATTCAGGCACTTAATCCCATACTAGATCTAATTAATACAAGCTAGCTACCAACATTCTTTGTTTCTCTAAAACTAACAAATTAAGCGGCGTGATCTAACTACCAGACACGTTATGTTTCCTCTCTTTGAACCACAAAAGAAGATTCAGCTTGCTAGTTATATCTTGCTTCGGATACTATCCTTAATTTTGACCTCCCTAACTATAAGCCTATAACCTAGGGAATATATAGGTAGCATATATATATATATACACACACGTCTGAGACAATTAATGGACAACTTTGCTTTTTTAATATTTATTTTCAAATAAATGGTAATTTGAGAAGATAGATACTTAACGTGGAAAACTAATAATTTTGTTTTTGGGTCAAATCTAGTGTGAATTTTACCTATGCGTTCATGCATATAACCCAAAACCACCTAGAAGTTGGAGAACACCCACTGGTTTAAGAGTATATATAAGTGCTATGCAAATTCAACAGCATTCCATTTTTTTAGGATATATGTAATGTATATGGGATTTATTGACATTTTCTTCTCTGCTTCAACGTAGACTCTATAAACACAATAATTATATTTACTTTATTGATAAAGAGGGAAGACCATCTTAAGGCATTTCAACACTTTACACTGTTATGCATTAAATTTTTTATAAAAGCAAAAGTTATATTTAGATTTTTTTTCTCATATTTAACACGCAACATCACCAAATTATACATTAAACAATATATTCACTTCAAACCACTACATTAAATATCATGCTAATAATTATTTATAAAATAAAATATTCATTTTATCAATTTTTTTATCTATTATTATATTCACCCCATTAAATAATTATATTATTTTAATCTTATGTTGTGTTAGTAATTTTTTTAGTTATTTTATATCGTATATTTAATTTTAATTTATTATATATAATAAAAATATTTAATAATTTTTTTAATTTTTTTTAAAATATCACATCGTGAATAATATCATCATGATCAACAATATCGCAACAAATTTTACGCATCATTGTTTAAAGCACCAAAATTAGTTAAACAACTCTCAAATAAATTTTACACTAAATTCAATATTTTAATACAAAATTAGAGTTGATCTAAGCAATAATAAGTAAATAAACAAACCCTCTTAACAAAATTAAATAGATAATAATGATAATAAAAAATACAGCTTCAAATTGTAAATTAAGCTTACAATATATACTTTAGAATTTTCCTGAAGTTTGACAGGTAAACAAAAAAAGATTTGTGCTTAATAATTGGAGGTGCTTATAGAGGAGAGAACTAATAAAAGTTAGTTAACTTATAATAGTTTTATTAAACTAATATTAAAACTATTTATATTCAATTTTATATTTGTAGGTGGCATTTGGTTCGTGTAATAGAATCGAAATCGGAATGGAATAGAATGAAAAGGAAACAATTTTATACTAATAGGTGGCGTTTGGTTAAGGTTTAGGGTTAAAATTATTATTTTTCTAAAAATGATTTAGGGTTTTAGAATTTTGGATTTAGGGTTTAGGGTTTTAGGATTTGGAATTTAGTGTTTTGGGTTTTGGGTTTTATGTTTTAGGGTTTTGGGTTTTGGGATTTATGTTTTAAGGTTTAGGGTTTAGGGATTTAGGGATTTGGGGTTTAGGGTTTTAGGATTTAGAATTTGGAGTTTAGGGTTTAAGGTTTTGGGATTTATGTTTTAAGGTTTAGGGTTTAGGGATTTGGGGTTTTAAGGTTTAAGGTCTAAGGTTTAGGGATTTGGGATTTAGGGTTTTATGATTTGAAATTTGGGGTTTAGGGTTTAGGGTTTAGGGTTTGGGATTTATGTTTTAAGGTTTATGATTTAGGGATTAGGGATTAGGGATTTGGGGTTTAGGGATTTAGGATTTAAGGTTTATGGAATTTTGGGTTTGAGAATTTGGGATTTGAGTTTAAGGTTATATTTTAAGTGAGGGTAAAATTGAAAAAAAAAGTTTAAATGAGAATAGAATTATGATTACTAAGGTGGAAAGAAGGAATTGTGATTCCTTCTCTTTTAATAATTTGATTCTATTCTGTTCTCCATTCCGTCCAACCAAACACACAAAATGGAAGGAATCAATTCTGATTTCATTCCATTCCCTTCAATCAAACAGGGGTAGTGAGTTTGGGTGACAAACAGAATGATTCATCTTTGATATATGTATTAAATGGGTTGGTTTAGAAATTGGGGTTCAACATGTTAGGTTGTAAAGAGGTCGAAAACCATATGTTTTACAAAAGTATCAATTTATGTAATAATTTAGACCAAAAACACAATTAGTACATTTTTTTTATTTTTAAAATTAATTATTAATTCTTGTGTATTGATAAATATATTGAATTTTTTATTATTATAAATTAATAAATTAATTAAAAACAAATTTTTTATGTAGAAAAAATATATAAACTTGAGCCGAACACTCACAAAAACAAATAAATATAACACACAAATGGCAACCATCACAGGCTTACATACTAGTACAAAGAGGCTGTCAGAAACTAAGGATGAGGAAGGAAAGGATGCGAGGTTTGAGACTCAGAGCCAGCAGTAGAATGGGTCGTAAGGTAATTAAAATAGAGTTGAGCCCATAAGTGAGCCCATTTACATGTATTTAAAATGTGGGCTAACTTAGATAAAATGTGGGCTAATTAATCCCTCTTTTTCAAAATAAAATATAGGTACTATGTGTTAAAATTTTCATTACTTAAAATTTGAATCAAAATAATTTCATAAATATAAACATTAATTCAAATTTTAAGATACTAAAGATATTAAGAATACATTAATATGAGTTCATAATTGTGAAACGTAGTTTTACAAAAAAAAAAAAAAAACTCTAAAAGTGTTTAATAACTCAAAAAATTATGAAATTAGAAACAAATATTTTTCTTTTAAGATGATTAAATATATTCATTCTTGTAAAGTTTTGTTAGTAGATAATTTAATTTTTTAATTTTTTAATATTTAATATTTTTAATTATTTAATAATAATGTGTTAATTGATGATATTTTTTAATTATTTTATAGTTATTTTTTTAACCTAGTTATTTTTTTATAAGTGAATTTTAGAATTAAATAAAATTCTTATAATTAGCTTCACTTTTATGTTTTTTGGATAATTATTAAATATTAAATTAATAATGATGACTTGACAAGATAAAGTCTAACAATTATAATTTGCAAAATATGGTACGGGAACAAAACTTTTAAGCATACGTACAAGAATAATTCATGTCTATATTTGAAAATACAGTTAAATGTTCGGCATTAAATTCACATATAAATAAAATATAAATATATAAAATATGTGTATAATACTTTTTATATAAATAAAAATAATTATAAAAAATAAGGAAGTATTTACATAAATATTAACGAGATTTTATTTTACTTAAGAGTTCAATGAAGCAGGACTAAACTATTAATGATGGAGCATTTTAATATATTTCAAGCTTAAGATATAAATGGTTCAAAAATTATATATAAGGATTTGTAAGTGTGTAGCATTATTTAAAAAAAAATGATTAATAAAAATAAAAATAAAAAATTATATCTAAATCTATTAACTTAAGATTTTGATGTGTTTATTCTATTTATTAATAATATTATACCATATTATTTATAATTTATTGTAAATTTTTAATAAAAAAATTATTCATTTTTTTTAAATAGATAACATGTTACCATATCAATTACAAATACCATTATTATATATAAAAAGTATCTATCAAAATTTCGTCATCTGTAACATTATTTTTTCCATTTTATTTTTTTATTTTTAATTTCAACTTTTTTATTATTTAATTATTATTGTGTTTTTTTAGGCTACAAACTATCAAAATATTCCTATACTAATATAACATATTTTAATGCATAATAAAATTTCATAATTTTATTATATATTATCTTTATATTATTATTTTAAATAATTTAATCCCATAAACATTTTCATAATTCTCATCCTAATTTAAGTGTTACAAATCAAATCATCATAAATAGTACTTTTTGTTATTTTTTTTTACTTTTTTTGTTACTTTTTTTATATGAAAAATTATAATAAATATATTTTGATAATTTTATTATATAAAGTTACATTATTATATTTAGATAATTATTTTAATGTAAAAATTTATGTATTTTATACTTACTCATTTAATTCATTTATAAACCGATAATATTTATGTTTAATTAATATATATTATTTTTAAATATAAATGTCTTTATAATAAATACATTTTTTTATAAATAATAGTAACAAAATATCCATAAATAATATTTTAGTTATTCTCTTCTATATTTTTGTCTTGTACACCAATAAATTAAATACATTTAAGTGATAATCTATATGGTTCATACTTATTTATTTAATGAATAAATTGAATGTAGTTAATCTATTTATGAACAAATAATATTTATATTTAATTGACATACATTATTTTTAAGTATAAAATATCCATTTAGTTAATACATTTATTATAAATGATTATATCAAAATGTCCATGAACAATGTTTTTGTTATTTTTTTTAATTTTTTTTATATATCAATAAATATCAAAATAATCCAAAAATAAATATAATTTTTTTATTAATTATTTTGTTAGTTTTATTGTATATTATTTTCTTAAAATAAATAACCGAATAATGTAATTACATTATATATTGTGAACCGTGCATCCCAGACTAGTTTATTTAAAATGTGTAATAATATACTTCAAAACTACAACACCTAAAAAGAACGCCACCAATGGATTTTTGTAGTAAATATACATTTCACATTTTACAATTGGAAAATATTTACCAACAATATTAAACTATTCAATATCTTACGTATGTTATATATGTTATAATTTTTTAAAATTTAATTAAAAATCAAAATTTATGTATACGTAAATATTGCCAGTCGTGCTTAGCCTTTATAGGCTATTACTAAAATTTATTAGATTTTTTTTAAAAAGAAAAGAAATGTAGCTCATACTGTAAATAAGAGCAAAAGCAAAAGGTACGAACATCATTTATAGGCACAAAGTCACGTATTATCAACTCTGATATAATGGATAATATTAAATAATAATATATTTATTGTTAAATATTTAGATAAAATTAATTTAAATAAAAGTGTTTTTAATTTTTATATAAAGTAATTATTTACTTAGTTTTATTTTTAATACTTCTTTAAAAACCATAAATTTTTTTAATGTTATATAAAAAAATATACACTATATTTTAAAACATTAAAAATATATTTTTTATGTTATACGATAAAACATTCACATTGCGTAAATAAAATTAAAAATAAAATTTTATTTATAAAATGAATTATGTTGTATAATTAAATTAATAAAATTGTACAAAATAAAAAAAATAACACACATATATATATATATAATAATAAGATTATAATATCTTTATATAAAAAAATGACAATGTTTTGGTCGTTTTTCATGTTACATTTTTTTTATAAATGTTTTAGTATTTTTGTATATTAATAAATACCAAAATATTTTTATAATAAGTATATTTTTTATAAATTATTTTTTTTGCATTGTTGGTACAATATTACCATCGTATAACTCTTTTGATTCACAATTTGTGTAATTCATGTTTATCTATTTAATGAATAGATTATGTTTGATTAATTCGTTATAAACAAATCATATTTATGTAAATAAATTTAATGTTTTTATGTCGAGATCATATCCTATCTTTATCAATTAAAATATAGTTAACTAATATTCATTATCAATCACGTCATACCTATCATGTAAAGATTACGTTATATTATTATATTTTTAATATTATGTCATATGATTAACATTTAAATTATATATCACTGCTATAAATTATCATGCATAATTATTCTTCGTTAAAGTAACAAACTAATTAGTTAATAGTATTTTGACAAGCTTTTTTTTTAAAAAATTTGTCATCAAATTGTTATAGCAAGTGTATTCTTTTCGCTGGTGCATGAATTCTTATATCTTTTTTAAAAAACTAACAAGAATTTCAAATAATTAACAAAACATAATTCATTGTTAATTATTAGTAATTACAAAAACTCATCAATTAATTTAAAAACCGAACTAAAACAAAAAGCTAGTAGATTTAGGAAAATATTATAGGAAGGTTGTATTATATACTTGTATTACAAGATTCACTCTTAAAAAATGGATTGTCAAAAAGAGTTTTCAGACTTTGTTGCCGGAGGGCAATTGTATACCCATATTGCAAGATGAACCTCTTACTATTGACCCTTCATCCTCTTGGCCTCCTACACACCACCAAATAGATTCTTGTAGGAAAATATTATTATTAAAAATGAAGACGCAATTTCATTCACTACTTAAATATTTTATGACATATATTTAAAGATATTATAAATTTATATTTTATTATTTATAATAGATTTTTTTTAATTTTATCTTGTATTTATATTTTTTTTACAAATATACTAATACTAGTAATATATGAATTTAATATATATATATATATATATATATATATATATATTATTGATAACTGTTATTAAATATTTGTGTAAAACTTGGATAGTTTGTATTGAAACAAACATAGTATATTAATAATATATATGTTAGAAGTATACATATAAATTATTTCTAGGATGATATACAAACAAAATACACAAAATATAATAATCTTCACAATACACTCTCAATCTTCTCAATATTGCATTTAAACAAGAAACGGTAAGATTAAAAATCAAAGTAAAAAATAATCAAAATTTATTTTTCTAACTTATTTGTGTTGAAAAATTACGCAAATTTTCAATAAGTCAGATTTATGAGAAAACAAAATAGAAAAAATAACACACAAATTTGATAACGGAGTTCAATCAATCTTGCTTACGTCTCCAGACCTGCTACAGATCTTTTTACTGAAATGAGAGAAATTACGCAAAGTGTTTACAACACTCACAACTCACAACCCAATTACACCTAAGAAAATTACTCTCAATTTTCTCTCACAAAATCTTTTTTCTCAATTGGAATAAACACTTGGTTGATTAATTCATTACAATTACACATCTATTTATAGGAAAATTCATTTCTTGAATTACTCCTTAAATTAAGGGTTCCTTAAATTGCTCCTTGAATTAAGCATTAATTTACTCCTCAAATTAAGGATGACCACTCATTGATTTGTTCCTTAATTTTCTCCTTAATTTGCTCTTTGAATTAAGGAGCTTTATAAGAATCTCTCACTTGAAAACTGATTTCAATCTGTCTTCACACCTCGATCAATGCAACAGTTTTTCTAGTCTTGTTACTCTAGCAGACCAACTAAAGTTGAATAAAACTTTAATTTCATGACAAGCTCCCACTTGCTGGCATCTCAAGTCTGACAAGCTTCATCATAACATTCAGGCTCTCCTCCATCAGTCAGCAACATATAATTCATGTATTTCCTATTAGGCATATGAGGTCGAGAAGACCTTCTTAATACAGGAGTTGTAGTAGAAGGTTGTAGTGTGTCAGACTATTGCGTACTACTCTATCCAACGAGTTCCTCTGGCTGAGGACTTGCTACAATTGGTTCCTTTACGGAACTATTTGGGATATCATCTGCATCTACAAATATTGACTCATTTTGCTTTGAGTCGTTGGTGTCTGTTTTATGCATTTCCTTATACATCACTCTTTCATTGAAAATCAAATCTCTACTACGGATCACTTTCTTGTTTTCACCATTCAAAATGCGGTAGCAAAACTCATCCTTACCATAGTCGATGAAGGTGCATTTCTTAGATTTGGGATCAAGCTTATTACTACATTGATCACTAATATATACAAATGCTACACAACCAAAAACTTTTAGATGTGATAGTTTTACCTCTTTTCTGCTCCATACCTCCTTTAGTATTTTGTGCTCTAATGGAACAGATAGGCCTCGGTTGATCAAGTAAGCTGCCGTGTTGACTGCTTATGCCTAGAACTGCTTCGATAGACCTGACTATATACGAATGCTTCTAGCTCTTTCTATCAATGTTCGATTCATACGCTTAGCTACACCATTGTGTTAAGGCATGCCTGACACAGTTCTTTCCATTTTAATTCCGTGTTCATAGCAGAAATTTTTGAATCTGGTGTTTTCATATTCATCACCATTGTCGGTTCTGAGCTTTTTGATCTTCAAACCTGTCTCATTTTCAACCATAGATTTCCATATTCTAAAAGCCTCAAATACTTCAGACTTATGCTTTAGAAAATAAACCCATACCTTTCGAGAGTGATCATCAATAAAAGTAATGAAGTAGTGTTTCCCACCAATGGATGAGATGGTTGTTGGTCCCTAAACATCAGAATGGATAAGCTATAGCCTTTTTTTCTTTGAGGTTCTGCCACTTGTCTGAAAGATGACTCTCTTTTGCTTTCCATGTATGCAATCTTTGCACATGTCTATCTCCGTAGACTATAGACCTAGAAGTTTTCCCTTTGAGTGCATAATCTTCATCCCTTTCTCACTCATGTGTCCTATTCTCTAGTGCCACAGATTTGGTATTTCATTGCCTGTTGCAACTGCGATTGAACAACGTGCC
The DNA here is from genome assembly GCA_033030585.1 of Hippophae rhamnoides. Classification (NCBI taxonomy): domain Eukaryota; kingdom Viridiplantae; phylum Streptophyta; class Magnoliopsida; order Rosales; family Elaeagnaceae; genus Hippophae; species Hippophae rhamnoides. The sequence goes on along the minus strand of CM065430.1, from coordinate 38,492,389 downwards.
TCTATTGTCATGTAAAGAGTGTCGCTCTTCTTACCTTGAGCAACTTTCATTGCACCCTTGAAATCTTATAATCATCACCATGAAAGATCGTAGTGCAGCCTTCACTAGCCAACTGCCCTATTGAGATTAAGTTCCTTCTTAGGTCGAGAATATGTCAGACATCCTTCAGCTCTCAAACAAACCCGTTCAACTTAATCCTCACTACACCTTTGCCAATAATAGCACACTATTGATCATCACCAAGATATACCTTTACAAGGTTTTCGGGGACATATTTCTTGAAGAATTATTTCTGTGAAGTAGCATGGAATGATGCTCTATAGTCTAACACCTAAGATTCTTCCTTGTTTTTCCTTCGGTGCACTCTTGCACTAATTTTTGTAGTTCTCGGTTCTCCCATAATTCCAACACTCAATAGTCTTCGAGCTATGAGAATGATTAGGATTCCTAGATTTAGACCTCCTGTCCTTTGATCTACCTCGATAGTCTGTTCTACCACGTCCATTCCCTCTAATTGAATTTCTTTCTCTTGACTCTGTATGCAAAACTGAAAAGGTTAACTATTCACCCGACTCTCTACGTTGGATTTCTTCATTGAGAACCATATCATGAACATCGTCAAATTTCAACTTATTGCTTTCTGATGAGCTACTCAACAGTTGTGGCAGTAGCATTCCAGCTTTTTGGTAAAGAAGACAAAAGTATCAATGCTTATACTTCTTCATCAAATTCAATTTTAACTGAACTCAACTAGGTTATGACTGTGTTGAGTTCATTGAGATATTGAGCTATCGATGTGCCTTTTATCATCCGCAAGTTGAACAAACGCCTCATCAAATGCACTTTGTTTGAGGCTGATGGCTTCTCATACATATTGGAGAGAGCTTCCATAAGACCCATTGTGGTCTTTTCCTTTGCTATGTTGAAAGCAACATTGTGAGATAACGCCAATCAAATAACTCCGAGGGCTTGTCTGTCTAGAAGATTCCAATCTTCTTCCTTCATAGCTTCTGACTTATTCCCTGAGAAAGGTTGATATAGATAATCCTCTATCTACATTTTCCAAAATTCAAATTTGTGCCATTGAATTTCTCGAGTTTCACCTTTCCTTTATCTACGGCCATTGCTCCTATCAAATCTGACTTCCTCCGAATCGTTTCTAACTATTTATGCAAACCACTATGTATTAGAACACATCCATCAACAAAAACATATCATCAACAAAATTTCACTATTCACATAAATAGTACATTGTAAGAAGTTGACAGAAATCACCACCCAAAGCTTTGATACCGATTGTTGGAAAATTACGCAAATTCTCAATAAGCCAGATTTATGAAAAAGCAAAATAGACAAAATAACACACAAATTTGATAACAGAGTTTGATCAATCTTACTTACGTCTCCAGACCTGCTACAGATCTTTTTACTGAAATGAGAGAAAATACATAAGGTGTTTACAACACTCACAACTCACAACCTATAACCCAATTATACCCAAGAAAATTACTCTCAATTTTCTCTCACAAAAGCTTTTCTCTCAATTGGAATGAACAATTGATTGATTAATTCATTCCAATTACACATATATTTATAGGAAAATTCACTCTTGGAATTACTCCTTAAATTAAGAGTATCTTAAACTGCTTCTTGAATTAAGCATTGATTTACTCCTCAAATTAAGGATGATCACTCCTTGATTTGCTCCTTAATTTGCTCCTTAATTTGCTTCTTGTTTTGCTCTCTTTTTTCCTCCTTGAATTAAGGAGCTTTATAACAATCTCCAACAATTTGCAGATCCATTTTTTTGACCTGATAAGCCATTGTCCAAAACAAATTGCAACAATGTTGTAACTATTCAGATGATTGTAGCATTGTTTAAGATAAAGTGAGTTATTCAGAGATGGCTAGCTTATGTTGATTATATATAAAATAAATAGGTTGTTCAGAGGTGGCCACTAGCTAGTGATAAACAAAATAACAAAATCATTTTGAGTTGAGAAAGTAAAAACAAGATGAACGAAATGGCACTTCAAAAATTGTAGCTTATTTCATTGTAATGTGTTTCCTAGTGATACTCGTGTGTATAGTATTATGATGCAGTAATGTGTATGTACTTTGTGCATGTTTTGACAATTCAAACCAAAATGATTGTAGCTTTGTGCATGTATTATCGAACTTCAAAAATTGTAGCTTATTAAAGTAGTACTGATGGATGGTCTGAATGTAGTGTTGCTGGATGTTCTTCACAATACATCTATAAGTATTTCATATTGAAGTTTGTTATTCTGCTTTAGTTGTGTATTAACTGCTAAAATTTGCACAAAAAACTTACTACCCAAGATGAACATGAACCACAAAGGGCAACCCAAGATGACTTATCATCTTATTATAACATGAACCACAAAGGGAAACCCAAGATGAGCTTGATTAGCCTACCTTTGTAGAAGCCACTTAGAATAAGCATTAGTCATCCATTTAGAAAATGTAATCTAGCATATAGTATAACGAGGCATCCAACCAAGTAGGCCAACCAAAAAAATAGTCAAGTAGACTGGCCTCCCAGGTAGACTAGCCTAGTTTACCAAACATTAGCTAGCGTTGAGCTTCAACAAATCAAAAAAGCAAAGATATCAATCATAACCTAATGATTACCATCTATGCAGGCATGTGTGTTTTAAAATAGATTTACCTGGCTCGCCTTAAGGAACCATCCTAAGGTTAGATTGCAATCAGGTTAGAATAACCACATTGATGATGTCACTAATCCTAAGGTAGATTTCCATAGCTACCATTTTTAGATAGCCATCGCATCAAGAAAGTAGAGATTCCACCATGAAGAACGATTAGGCCTTAATAGGCCAGGACACACCCAAGGAAGTTATGTTGTCTAGAACATTGCCTCTTAGGTTATGCTTTCCAAATTGTCATTTCCAAGCTGTGTAGTCCAGGATGCCACTACCTAAGCCATGCCATACTTGATTGATTGCTACCTTTTAGGTGTCACTACCTAGACAACCTTCCTTATAGGTCACACCACCCAACTTACCATATTCCAAATTGTGGATCCATGCCACACTTAATGACTATGGATCTAGACCATATCAAGTGATTGTGTATTTAGGCCACATTTGATGAGACATATACACTATTTTTCGAGTAGTGTCATCCATTATCATCACTATATGATAGGACTAGGCCATTACCACCCAATCTATGCCAAACTAGAAGTAACTTTTTGTTACGACTCCAGAGATGTGAACAACATTGCATCCATAAATGAATGCACTTCCCAAGGGATCACCCATAAATTTCTCCAAGTTAAGCACTATTAACTATAAATTCCAAAGAATGATTGACCAATTCTCATATAAATCAATTGTTGATTAGAAGATAAGCAACAAGTAATTTAGCTTCATATCTCTAACATATAAAAAGAGTTCTTCATCAGTAGTGAAGATCCTAGATCCATAAATACTCATCCTACAAATATGAAAAATTATTGACTAAATAAAACATCACCTTTGTGTCCTTGGGACCTAGATTTCTAGAGAGTTAGAGTGCTACCCACTCATTCCGTTGTAGTTACCAACATGTAGGTTAGAACTTCACCCAAAAGTTCACGAGTAAAAGTGAAATCTAGAAAAGAATGCTTGCTACACAATCGATTCAAGATGTTCTTGGAATGTGGAGATATAAATCTCACCATTTTAAAAAAATTCTTTTTAGAAAAAAGTTGAAAAAGTTAAAGAGCAACATCAATTTTAGATTATCACTTTCTAAGCTACCATCTCCCATCTTTGAGGTAGGAAGCCACTTCAGTTCTAGATGAACAAAACTTATAGAAACTTCTACTTCAAGTTATATGCACTCAAAAAGTTAGTATCAACTACCTAGAGCTACCCAAGAAGAGCCAACTTAGCTAAGGTTTAATCACTAGAATTCAGTTAGGCTATTCATAAGATATCTAGAAATAATGTGAAAAGTAAAATGGTACACCATGAGTGCATTCAAAAAATTCATCTAGGTTCACACTTGGGAAACTTGGAAAAGACATATTGATTGACTAGTTTTTCATCCAAACTCAAGAAGCCAATTGTCTTCTAGGTGTGTTCCACTTAGTAAGAGCAATCAAAACAATATAGCCATCTTGGCACTTGTGCAATGACTCTACTGTTCACTTTAAAGTCTTTTATTCTTCGTCCAAAGTACCCAATATAATTTAGGAGTCAAAGAAAACCTACTCCAGGATAAAGATAAACAAAGCCATTGCCACCCAAAGTTCAAGTTTATGAAACTTTCAAGCAAGGTCAACTAAATACTCATTCAAAGAAAACCTTACTTTGCATCAAGGCATAATCGCTACCATGTTCTATTATGGCTTGGGAATGAGCACACTCCTCCCTTTAACCTAGTAGCCATACCTAACCAAAGAAATAACTTCTTGACAAACAATAACTACTTGAAAAACACTAATATTTCATGATTTTATTGTGCTTAGTTGAAATAAATAGATTTGACTATAAGATATTTACATGATTATTTATACAAACCTTTTTGTTTGAAATCACATGTATGTTTTGTTATATTTAAGGTGTTTTTAGCTTTATAATAGATAAAATTGTCAGCATAAGAAGAACAACACTTGGGGCACTTATTTTGCACCCTAAGAGCTTAAAAGACTAAGGTATGTAAGCCTTACATAAAGAACTAACCAATATGTTAGGGGCATAAGGCAAATTCAAGACAAATAATGTGTGACATGGCAAAGAATTAATTATGCTACGGCGCATACCTTTCGGAAATATTAAGAGGGAAAATTCAACATTTTTTGCTATGGTGCAATGAAAAGCATGTTATGACGCGATTTATAATTCTCTAACTTTGACCTCTATTTAGCGCTAATGCTTATAAATAGAACAATATGTTAATTAGGCTATTGAGCTTTTATTTTACACAATATAGCCATCCATAGTATTTTTTAGGGTAGATTTTAGATCAAACTCTTATAGTTGTTCAACCATATACAGATACAGAAAGAGAACCTCTTTATTGTAAAGAAGATCCAAGGATTTAGAAAGGCCAATGATACCTTATTCAAAGATATGGAATCATCTTCAATAAAAGGGATATTTTTAATTGTTGTATCTTTTATTTCTTTCTATAATATGATGTTTTTCATAGTTGAATTGATTTTTTTCAATTTAGGTACGATCGGTTAAATCTGGAATATGTGATTTTAGTCTATGCTTTCGATAATTAAAAGAAAAATTTTGTAATATAAATAAATAAGTGTTTTAGATTTATTTTTTGTTCATAATTTTTAGATCTTTAACTATAAATTCATGATGGGATAAGTCATGATTTACAATTAAAGAAAAAAAAATTAAAATTAAGCATTAGACACGTTGTCTACACTTAACTGTGCATAATGAATAAGAGTTTAATTTAATTTCATTATTTTTTATTAAATTAGATGGTTGAAAAATATCTTAAATTATAAATTAATAATGAGCCAAATCTTGATTTACAATTAAAAATATATCTACCTTAGGTTTATCAATTAATTAATTTCAAGTATGACTAAAACAATTATTAATTAATTGAGAATCTTAGTTTTAATATGTTTCTTACTTTAACAATTAATTAATTTCAACCTCGACAAAAAAATAATAATTTATTAATTGAATATTTTTGGAAACTCATTGTAATTATATGGAGTTTTCTTATTTAAAATGAAAAAAATCAGTAAATCTAGCTTATATTTAAATCACTCAATTTATTCTATCCATGAAGGTTTATGCTCACTAAAATCCTATTTTCATCCATCATTCTATACTCGACTATAGTTTAATTTACTCGCTTTGATTTATTTACTTCCAATAGATAGAAAGTAATTTTTAATTTATAGTTCTTTTTTACCAACTAACAATTATTAGTGTTTAAGAATTTTTTTTCTTAACTACATCAAAAAATAATTTAATTTTTCAAAACCACCGTAATTCCTTGAGAGACAAACCTTGAGAGACAGACCTTGAGAGTATACTTGTCTCTTATTATAAGTGATTCATATACTTACGAGCTTTATAAATATAAAATTTGTGTATCACAAAGCTAGGAACTAGACTTATCCTACATTAGATCATGGAGGCCATTGCTTTTGGAAAATCATGCATCGATGACCACCCCATGAGGTCTTAATGGACCAAGTCATGTGTAAAAAAAAAAAGGAAATAACTCCTTTAACAACTACAATGACTGCGGTCCATGACCACAACAACCTAGAATCAGAAAACCATGATCTCAATGGATCACTTCCTATGCAAAAATGGAAGCTTTCTTAACACCACTTTGACTCCCACAATGAATGTGACTTAAGATCAAGACAATGTATTTTGATCGTTGTCTTAATGGATCAAGTCTTATACGAAAAAGGAAACAAGATCATGACATTTAGTAATTAGAAAACCATTATCTCAATGGATCATTTCATGTGCACAAGTAGAAGCTAGCTCAACACCCCTTCGGTACCCACATCGAATGTGACTTAGAATCAAGACAATATCTTGTATTGCCTTAATGAATCACTTCCTACACAGAAACATAAATAGACCAAAAACCCTTTCAGTAACCATCATTACTATGATTTAAAATCAAGGCGATAACACTTCAAACCATTGTCTTAATGAACCAAGTCTTGTGCAAAAAAAGAAGCAGGACATAACCCTTTCAACACCTATAATGATTCTGATATAGGATCATGATAACTCAAAATTAAGAAACCAATATCTTAATGGACTATGTTTAATGTGAAAAATAGAGATGGGACACAATCCCTCTGGTATCCACAATGATTATGGTCTAGGATTGCAACATTGAAAAGCTCAAAATAAGGACACTAATGTCTCAATGGGCTAAGTCTTATATGGAAAATAGAGTTAGGACATAATCCTTCTTGAAAGTTTATAAAATATAGATTAAATTAACCCAGAGGGGGTTATAGATTATTTTTAATTTTTATCAATTTATAATTTAATAACCTAAAAAAAGCGGCTAGGCATGCAATCATGTGTAAAAATAAAGTATGAAAATGAAAGAATAACACACGATATTTTTAGGTGGAAACAACTTAAGTCACAACCATGACCTAAGAGAAAAATCATCGTTCCACTGGTCCACTGGACCACCTAACTTTTCACTATGAAAACCAAATTTTCAAGTAAAAACTCAATCTTATGCTACCCTCCCTATGATATTGATCCAATATACCTCACTCATAAGCCCCTACTCTGTTTTCATAGTTTTAATATTTGTGTAAGCTGTATCCAGATCAATATTCCAGTAAGATTCCCACTAATCAAATCGTTTACAAATTGATTGCAAAAGGGTTAGCGCAAAAACAAAATTACCCACATGTGTTCTAAAATAGATTTAATAATAAACAATGCTAACTAGATGATTCAAAATATATCTCACTTAAATCAAAACAACTAACAAATCCTAGAGTAAAAAGATTAAGGATAAGCTTAATAAAAATAGCTTCATTAAATTTAATGATAATCAAGTAATCATGATCGTTCATACAATTATTTAATTTAAATATGCAATATCATAATCATAGAATAAGCTATATGAATATGAAAAATATAAAACAAATAGACTAATAAATATAAAAGTTTAGAAAAATAATCATTGAATTAGTAGGACTACCTGAATATAAATAAAATGATTCCATACATTGAGTTAATAAATATATAATCATATGATTCCTATATGAATTTTCAACAATATATATATATATATATATATATATATATATCGATGATGATGAGAGCTCATTTTTTGATTTTTTTTCTTCTTTTCGGCATTGAATGAGAGATAGAGACACTAAACTTATTGAATAATAATAATAATAATAATAATAATAATAATAAGAATAATAATTCAATGGCATTGGAATTAAGTTAAAGATCTTAATATTACAATAAAGTTATTTTTAAGGCACACTCAAAAATATTGAACCACATATAAGAAATAGCTAACTCGTAATTTCATAAATTAATTAAAATTAAAATAAATATTTTAGCAATAAAAATAATTTCATATTTATGAACATGTGCTATTAGATGTATGAGTGCAATCCTATGTGTCATAATTATATCTAAAATTTTAACTTTTATTCAACTTTGCTTGATAGACTTAATAGCGAGCTTAAAAACAGGTTTACATGTAAATATTTTATCCATGAAAATAACCAACACTTATAGTCCTTAAAAACTCCCAATTTGGCATTTTTGTATGGAAATACTCTTAATCATTACATGATACTTATAGAAATAAGATAAACATACAATGACATCCTAGACCTTATAGTGAGAGTATCCAATAGTCTGGTGAATCCATATTCGTTATGACTTGACAAACTTATAAGTAATTGAAATGAAATTAAAAAAAGCATACGACAACTTGGATTGAAATCCTCATTGTACATTAGTTCAATTTATATAGAAATAAGTGAAGTGTAACGAATAATCAAGCAATACATGCTTTCATACTAATCAAGCTTAGCATAAGACAAAAATGATGCAAAAAATTCTTATCCTAAATATGTTCTTCCCTATATGCATAACAAAATAAAAAATGAAAGTGAAACACATGTTCTAACTTTTTGACATACGAGAAGGACAAAGGATTGGATAAAGCAATAAAGTTAAACTCACCCTAAGGATAAAAGAGCAATGTAAAAATAAATTAATGCATAATTGTAATGTGGTTTAAACTCCTCCTAAGTTCTATGACTCTCTAACTTAAAACCAATTAAAAAGTTAATAAATAAGAAGAAGATGTAAATGAATAAAAATATAATTTTTTTAATTTTCATAAATAGCCACATAAGGTATTAAACTCATTTACATCTTAAACGAGCACACAATCAATTGAGAACTCATCATTTTTTTCAAATCAAATTTTAATTATCCATCGTATAAATAAGCAAATAGAGTAGAAGATGAACATATGCAAAAATGCACATATAATGACATATTCACATTTACTTAAAAGAGTATATATGTTTAAGCTCTATAAATATTTCAATTAAGTCATTTATAATCAATCAAGATAGACTCAAAAGAAAAAAATATCACATATCATGTAAAATTATAATTGAGTCTTCAATCCCACAAAATAAAATATATCTACCAAAAGAGAACTTAAACTTTTTATCTTTATTTTATAAATGAGACACTTGATGTTTTTTTTATTTTTTCTCTTTAATCTCTATTGACCCTTTTATTTTTGTGATGCCAAGTACAAGTTTTATAAGCATTTTCTTTTTACCTTTTTCCATGAGCCATAAACCTAGTATAATGAATTTTCCATTTATTGTGAGGTAGTGCACTCTGATCACTGTAGTAGCTTCATACATCATAATAGGTAGCCCTCTCAATACTAGGTGCGTCCAAAAGGTAAAATTTTAGAAAGAAAGGAATAGAACTCAACACAATTCGACTGTCAAGATTAGTTGAAGTCCTAAAGTCTTTTAAGAGAATTTATAAACTTTAAGCATAGTATATATGTGTGTTCGTAAGTGTGTGAATAAGTTCATGTCAACATCGATGATCACTTGTATAAGAATATGTTTATGTATAAGTCAAAATTGTAGAATAATTTATAAAATAAATATCAAAATAAGTTAAGTTTCTAAAAATAAGGTTATATGTCTGTAAGTGTCGAATAAGTCTAATACGTTATTGGTCAGATAATGATTATACTTCTTTCTCTCTCTTTTTTTTTGAAATAAAATTTGGAATTCAATTTGAGGAAGAGATTCCCAAGGCACTCCTAAGATACTCAAATATTTGATTGTTCATAGCTTTGGTTAATATTTCAGTTAGTTGTCTCTTAGTAAGTACAAACTCAAGTTTCACTACTTTCTCTTCAACTAATTCTCGAATAAAGTGATGTCTAATGTTAATGTGCTTAGTTCTAGAATGTTGAACTGGGTTCTTAGAAATACACATAGTACTAGAGTTATCACAATATAAGGGGATCATACCTTGTGGTTGATCATAGTCCTTGAGCATGTTTTTCATTCAAAGTATTATTATGCAAGATTTTCCTACAGCAATGTATTCTACCTCGGCTGTAGAGAGTGAGATAGAGTTCTACTTTTTACTATGCCAGGATACTAAGTTATTCCTAATGTAGAATTAACCACTTGATATGCTCTTCCTATCATCCTAGTTACCTGCTTAGTCGTTATCTGTATAATATAGACCATAATTACTTGTTCCTAAAATATAACTGATGATTTGCTTTACATTCTCTAAGTGTGATTCCTTAAGGTTAGCTTGATAATGGGCACACACACAAATGCTAAAACATATTTCAAGTCTATTTATAGTGAAGTAAAGTAAATTCCCTATCATACTCCTATAAAGAGTTTAATCAACACTTTTACCTTGAGTGTCCTTTGTAATTTTTGTGCTGGTACCATAATGGCCTACTAGTTTCAAGATTAAACCTTTTAACAAGGTTATAGGAATAATTGGTTTTAGAAATAAATATATTATCATGAGTTTTTTTGATTTACGAACCAAGAAAGAAAGTCCTTTCATCTGCCATGGACATTTTAAATTCATTTGTCATAACATGCACAAAATCATTCACTAGTGTACTAGATGTGGATCCAAAAACTATGTCATCCACAAAAATTTGAGCAATGAAGATATCATCATTACTCCTTTTAATAAATATAGTCTTATCAACTCACTCTCGAATTTGGTAAGTCTCTCATACCACACTCGATGAGCTTATTTCAAACTATAAGGAGCTTTGGTGAGTTTGTAAACATGATTTGAAAATTTTGGATCAAAAAATTCTTTTGGTTATTCCACATATACCTTCTCATTCATAAATCCATTTAAAAAGGTAGACTTAACATCCATTTGATACAATTTGAATTTAATGTGACAAGCATTGGCAAGTAAAATCCTAATTGGCTCTAACCTTACTATAGGTACAAATGTTTCATCAAAGTCAACTCCTTCTACTTGCATGTAGCCTTGAGCTACCAACCTAGCCTTATTTCTAACAATAATGTCATGCTCATCATATTTATTTTTAAACACCCATTTAGTTCTAATAACATTTTTATTTATAGGCTTAGGTACTAATATCCACACATGATTTCTTTCAAATTGAACTAACTCATCCTGCATGACGTTTATCCAAAATTCATCCATAAGGGCTTCATTCACATTTTTCGATTCAACTTGAGAAATATAGCATAAATAGGTTATCTTACTTTTCTATCTTCCTCTTGTTACCATGCTTGCATTAGGATATCCAAATATATTATTAATATGATGATTTTTTGAAGTACGGGTTGGATTTATCATTGATGAGGTTGATGCTTCTTCCTTATTTTCTTCTCTTTCCTCAAGCTCTTCTTCTTTTGTTCCAATTGTGTCACTAGTCATTTTTAATTGATGTGTTGTGAAATTTACATTGTTATCAACTTATTCACTTGTAATCTATTTACCTGCATCATCTATAATGACATTTATGGATTCTATAACAACATCAGTTCTATAGTTGAAGAGTCTGTAGGCTTTAATGTTTAGGGAATAACCAAGAAATATACATTCATCATTCTTGAATCAAACTTACCCAATTATTCTCGATCCCTAATTATATAGCATTTACTTCCAAAAACGTGTTCAGATTGGGTTTTTTTACCCATCTATATCTCATATGGGGTTTGGTTTGTACTTAGGCAAAGATATACATGATTTATAATATGACATGCGGTGTTTATAGCTTCAGCCCAAAACCTTTTTAGAGACTCCCTTGGCATGTAGCATTACTCTTGCCATCTTTTAAAGTATCCTACTTTTCTTTTCAACTATTCCATTTTGTTGAGGCATGATGGGAGTAAAGAATTCATGAAAGATATCATGTTCTTTGTAGAAGTCAACATACTTGGTATTTTTAAACTATTTTCCATGGTTTGTTCTCAGTTTCTTGATGGTTACTATTTTTTTACCTGCTTCAGCCTACACTCTTTTATAATATGAGATGAAGAGCTTAAAAGCATCTAACTTTCTAACTTACCTTTAAGAAAGTCTATCCAAGTGTAGTGAGAAAAGTCATCTATTACAACTGTGATATATTTCTTACCTCCAATACTTTTTGTTCTCATAGGACCATAAATCTAATAATCTATTTATATTGATACTCTTGATCTTCTTATGAGCGATCCTAGTTGCTTACTCCAATGACATGGTCTACATACAAATTTTTCAATTTTTGGGAGAATAGGTAGACCATGCATAATCTTAGTTTTACTTAATCTAACTAGATCTTTAAAATTCATATGACCTAGCTTTTTGTGTCATAAGTTAGTTGAATCATTACTACCTAGGTTACATGTTATTGTGGGTGATGTTTCAATGCAATACCAATTTTCATGTGATGTGATTCCCTTAACCATAAATTCATCCTTTTGATATGTTACAATGCAATGATTGTTTATAAATTGCACATTGAAATTATTGTCACATTTCTGACTTATGCTAATCAAGTTTTCCTTGAATCTTTCCACATATAAAACTTCATCAAGTTTAGGAATACCCTATTTTTGAACAGAGCCTTTAATTTTAGATATTTTACCATTACCAAAGGTAACTGCCCCTTCATTGTATTCTTCAAAGGTTTTAAACAAAGAATGGTTTCCATTTGTATGTCTAGAGTATCCATATCAAAATACCACGTGGTGTTTGATTTAGCTTTAAATGCTATATGGACAATAAAGCGGTGCAACTTGGACTTCTTAACCCATCATCTTTTAGCTTTGAAAGTTTGAGCTATTGGTTTCTTAGGTTCCTCTTTTTATGTAGTTCTTGTAGTAAAACAAATTATGTTTGAATTTTTTTTGAGGTATCTTAGAAACATTTGTATTTGTAATAGAATCATAGGTATAAATAAATTTACACTTAGATCTAATACGTCCTTTCTTACCACAATGATGGCATATGAGAACAAACTAAACTTTCTCATAATGATAACATGTAGAAATTACCTTCCCTGCCAGAGCAATGGTAGGTTTTACAAATTGATTTTTGGATGATAAAGGTGTTGAATTTTCATCTATGTATCTAAGATCTCTCTTTTCTCCATGTGACTTTCCATAGTCTAGGAATTTGGCCAATTTTTCAACACCTATGGTCAAATTCCTCACCATCTCTTTACTAATATTAAGTTCTTGCCTAAGATTTTTATTTTCCTCATTGGTTTCTACAAGACTCAAATTCAGGGCATTAATGTTCAGAAAAGTTCCTTTTTATATTTATATAGGTTAGAGGAATTTGTTTTGTGAACATTGATGATATCATTTAGTTTAGTTACTTCAACAAGTAGTTTATCTCTCTTTCTTGGCACCTTACCAATCCATGAGTAATTTATCCTAATTCGATACATTGAATTTAGACAATAAAATAGAAGATTTTAATTGCTCATTTTCTTCATCTGAGTTAGAGTGAGATTCATTATGATGTGCTTTGGTAGTTGCAATGAAGGCATAATAGTTAGTGTCATCATCCTCTAAGTTACTAGCATTATCTTGCTTACTTTTTGTGTCAGTGAGTGTAGCATTAAAATATTTTCTAATTTTTTTATTGTTCACACATTCTGTAGAAATATGACCAAAGCCCTCACAAGTAAAGTATTTAGGACTAGTGGGCTTAGTTTTCTTACCATCAAGGCTAGAAGGCTTGGTTTCCCTTGACTTTCGATCCCTCAAATGACTAAATTGTCCCTTGTTAGATTGATTATTATATGACCCTTCTTTTTCGGAACTTCTTAAATTTTCGTGCTAACAAGACTATTGACTCATCATTCATATCCTCATCACTATGGGAGATGTCCTTTTGTAACTTTTGAATCTACATTCATGTTCTTCTTGGGTGGATCAAAAGTAAGTTCATAGGTTTAGATTGACTCGAAAAGTTCATCAATGTTTTGTGTGTCCATATTCTTGCTTTTCTTTATTGTTGTAACTTTCATCTTGTAGTCTATTGTTAAGGAGCTTAAGAGCTTACATACTTGTATAAGTTGTGGAATTTTCTCCCCAAGATTAGAACAAGCATTAGTGATATCACAAAAGTGATCATAGAATTGACCAAAAGTTTTAGATTTTCTCATTTTAATGGAATAAAACTGAGATGTTAGCAATCTCAATTTTGTTTGTTTCACTTGGGAAGTTCCCTTAAGAGCCAGAGCAAGTACATTCCATGCATCTTTAGCAGTCTCATAGTTGGAGATGCAATGAAACTCATCCATCAACACTGCAACAAAGGTTGAGCTTAGACCTTTTTGGTTTGCCCCACTAAAAATTTGTTCTTCAGTGGTCCAGTCTCTTCTTGGTTTTATGATTGTTACACCATATTTCGTTATAGAAGGTGGTTCCCCACCATCAAGAATAACATCCCAGATTTTTTCATCTTTTCTGAGAAAGGCTTACATGCGAGTTTTCCAGTAAGGGTAATTATACCCATTAATGAGTATGGGTCTAATAAATGACCCACCTTCTTTCATTTAGTCCATAAGTAGGAGTGTGTGTCTCTAAGAATCAAACTTACTAAGTGTGTCTAGTATTAGCTTTGATACGAATTGAAAGTTTATAAAATATAGACCTAATTAACCTAGATGGGGTGAATAGGTTATTTTTAATTTTTATTAATTTATAATTTAATAACATAAACAAAGTGGCTAGGTATGCAAATCACATGTAAAAATAAAGTGTGAAAATGAAAGGATAACACACGATATTTTTAGAGTTTCTCATTTTAATGGAATCAAACTGAGATGTTAGCAATCTCAATTTTGTTTGTTTCACTTGGGAAGTTCCCTCAAGAGCCAAAGTATGTACATTCCATGCATCTTTAGAAGTTTCATAGTTGGAGATGCGATGAAACTCATCCATCAACACTGCAACAAAGGTTGAGCTTAGACCTTTTTGGTTTGCCCCACTAAAAATGTGTTCTTCAGTGGTCCAGTCTCTTCTTGGTTTTATGATTGTTACACCATATTTCGTTATCGAAGGTGGTTCCCCACCATCAAGAATAACATCCCAGATTTTTTCATCTTTTCTGAGAAAGGCTTACATGTGAGTTTTCCAGTAAGGGTAATTATACCCATCAAAGAGTGGGGTCTAACAGATGACCCACCTTCTTTCATTTGGTCCATAAGTAGGAGTGTGTGTCTCTAAGGATCAAACTCACTAAATGTGTCTAGTGTTAGCTCTGATACTAATTGAAAGTTTATAAAATATGTACCTAATTAACTTAAAGGGGGTGAATATGTTATTTTTAATTTTTATCAATTTATAATTTAATAACCTAAACAAAGTGGCTAGGCATGCAAATCACATGTAAAAATAAAGTGTGAAAATGAAAGGATAACACACGATATTTTTAGAGTTTCTCATTTTAATGGAATCAAACTGAGATGTTAGCAATCTCAATTTTGTTTGTTTCACTTGGGAAGTTCCCTCAAGAGCCAGAGCATGTACATTCCATGCATCTTTAGCAGTTTCATAGTTGGAGATGCGATGAAACTCATCCATCAACACTGTAACAAAGGTTGAGCTTAGACCTTTTTGGTTTGCCCCACTAAAAATGTGTTCTTCAGTGGTCCAGTCTCTTCTTGGTTTTATGATTGTTACACCATATTTCGTTATTGAAGGTGGTTCCCTACCATCAAGAATAACATCCCAGATTTTTTCATCTTTTCTGAGAAAGGCTTACATGCGAGTTTTCCAGTAAGGGTAATTATACCCATTAAAGAGTATGGGTTTAATAAATGACCCACCTTCTTTCATTTAGTCCATAAGTAGGAGTGTGTGTCTCTAAGAATCAAACTTACTAAGTGTGTCTAGTGTTAGCTTTGATACCAATTGAAAGTTTATAAAATATAGACCTAATTAACCTAGATGGGGTGAATAGGTTATTTTTAATTTTTATCAATTTATAATTTAATAACATAAACAAAGTGGCTAGGTATGCAAATCACATGTAAAAATAAAGTGTGAAAATGAAAGCATAACACACGATATTTTTAGGTGAAAACAACCTAGATCATTACTATGACTTAAGAGGAAAACCACGGGTCCACCGAACCATCTAACTTTTCACTATGAAAACAAAATCTTCAAAAATAAACTCAGTCTTATGTTATCATCCCTAGGATACTATCCCAATGTACCTTTCTTATGAGCCCCTCCTCTTATTTTCATAGTTTCTAATTTAGCATGAGAGGTATCTAGTGTGTTAACACAAAAACACAAGTGCTAGTGTGTATCCTAAAGAAAATTTAATAATGAATAATCCTAACTAGATGATTCAAAACATATGTCACTTAAATAAAATCAACTAGAAAATCCTGGAGCACAAAGATTAAGCATAAATTCAATTAAAATAGCTTTTTTAAAATTTAATGATTATATCAAATTGTAATGATCGCTCATATAATTATTTAATTTAAATATGCAAGATCCTAATCATAGAATTACCTAGATGAATATAAAAAATTTGAAACAAAAAGACTAATAAATATAGAAGCTCGTTTTCATTTTTTTTCTTTTCGGCACTGAAACAACAGATACATTACTAACCCTATTCAATCTTAATATATATATATAAGAATTCCTATTGATGTCGATGGTAGTGAGAGCTCGTTTTTATGACACTTACAACATAAATCCACTAAGGATCTGGGGAGTTAATAGTATAGGTAATACTAAACAATAAGATCACATATTTAACAAACAAACATATTATATTGATAGTTTGAGAGTGTATTAGAAATTGGGGGTATGGAAATAAAGAAATAAATAAACTTAAACTTATTTAATTTTAAAATAAAAGGTTACAAAATTAAAACAAAAATATTAGAAAAGATGAGAGTTTGAGAGTGTATTAGCGATTGGGGTATGGAAGCGATCCCTCTTCCTAAAAATGTGCTTATCTTTTATAATCGAGTGATGTACTGTGGCTAGATGCTATTACTATTCAATGAATACTCTTTGTATACCACTTGATACGGTTGGGAGTTGACTACTGTGCTATGAATAGTGGTTTGTTTGCTACAAAGTACTAAAGGAGATGCCTTATTATGCTATGAACAATAGTTGTTCCAACATTCTAGACAACTTTATATTGTTTCATGAATAGTGCTTTGTCTGCATAGTTTGTTGTTTTATTGTCTTTTGTGAAAACAATAGTGATGACTTTAAAGATGATTGTTAGGCTGTTGGATGGGCCTTTATAGATAAATGGGTTGTTAACCCGTAATACAAAATATGGACTTGTTGGCCCAAAATATTAAATAAATGGACACATAGGCCCAAAATAATAAGAATGGACTCAGAGGCCCAAAATAATAAGAATGGACTCGCAGGCCCAAATAAATAAATGGACATGTAGGCCTAGTAATAATATTAGGCCTAAAGACCCTATTTATGGACGGTATTTTCCAGTCCAAAATAAAAAATCTTCATTAGTAGCTTCTAAGTTAATTAGATCGACTGATGAAGCTTTGGATGATAAAGAGACTGTTTCACCAGGTGATTGAGTCTCATCTGAATATTCTTCTTCCTTCTTAACTCCAAAAGTTTGTCCAGAAGATCCTTGTGATGATTGCTTCATAATTTCCAAGAGTTACTCCTAGGTTTTGGCTTAAGATATAAGGCATTAGTATGTGCCTTCTATGCCAAGATAAGTGAAGATGCTTGAAGTTCTTTCACTTAGGGCTCTCTATGACCATTTTTAATAAGCCATTGTTCACTGACCGGTTGTAATAGAGTTTTGGGGATCGTAACTAACCACCACCATTTAACTTGAAATGAACGGGTAATAGTGACTACCTCAGATGTAACAGGTGTTAAGATCCATTGACAAACCCAAATGAGATAAAATTTTGAACAAAAGATGCATAAAAAAGGGAATCTTGCTTTTTCTGATGTAGATTTGTAATGCTTTTGAAAGGATTCATAACTCTCTTTTATAGGAGAAATGATGATAGAATAGATATTTCCAAATAATTTTCACCAGTTAGAGAACCAAGATGGAAATCTTGATGGATTGATAAATTTTTTAACAAATAAAAATAACCAAGAATGTTGGTTATCTTTGTTCTAAATAAGGAACGTGTTGAATCATACCTGGTAATAATCGTAATAATTGTAGGTTGTACAATGTCGTAGGGAAGAGGTAATACTGACTGAGAAGGATAGATATTTTAAAATATCATTACCCTAGTCTACTGGAGATATGATTTTATGAATATTTGCAATTGAAAACTACACATACAATGATTATGGGTAGAGGAAGTGTTTAAATTCCACACTACCTGTTATTTCCAAAATACTCTGATAGTATTGTGGAGTTTTTGAATGAGCAGATGGCTGGTAAAAGAAACCTTTGCCAAATAATTTTTGAGTTGATAAAAAAGGATTATTATCATAAAAACCCTTTTCAACAATTGTAACTATATGAGTTTTTTGTATTATAAATTACTCAGAAGTTGGTTTTTGAAATAGATTTGGGAATAACTTCCCTTGTTCCATTTTGGGGAAAATAAGTAGAGGTTGTTATTCTCCTTTCAGAAATAGAAATTGTTAGATTTGATTGTTTTCAAATTATTTTTAATTTGGAAGGCGTTGCTTCCTTTGATACCTTTTCTTTACCTTTGGAGGCTAGGGCCTATGCTTCAAAAAGTAATAATAGAGCACCTAAACCTGGGATGCTATCATAAGTTGCTTGTAATGCTTCTGGATCTTTAAAATCCAATATCCATTGTTGGACTTATTGATACAGAACCTCTTCTACTGGGGATAGTTCTGGTGATAATTCTTCTAGGGATTGCTAGGAGGATGATACTGTTTCGGCAGGTTTTGTTTGGGCTGCTTGGGATCAGGTGATGATTGGTTTTGATAAGGACATGGTTTTGATATAAGGATTTAAAGGAGGTTCCTTCTTCTTCTTATCTTTTGGAGAAACTCTATGGTTAGAAAGTTTGGTAATGAATTTTTCTCTCCTCTGATAAATTTAATCTCAAAATTAAAAACACTTAATAAAGCTTTCCATCTAGCAAAAAATTGTTTTGATGCAATGTTTTTAACATCTTTTAATAAAAAATTTTGCACACTTGAAATCAATTCTTAATAAAAATCTTCGATTTAATAAATCTGATTGAAATTTTGAAATACTAAGTACTATTGCTCATACTTCTTTTTTGATAGTGTAATAATCATTTTAATAATAATTCCAATGGCCAAAGAAAAAATGAACAATAAGTTCTTTATTATCTTGGAATTGTTTTAATATCCCACCATAACCAAGTTCACTGGCATCGATTTCTACTATCTTGGGAAGTGTTGGATCTATAAGATGTAAACAGGGAATGTTTTAAACTTATGCATTTATTCTTTGCACAATTTAGGTATGTTCTTCTATCCATGGCTCAATAGTTTTCTTAAGCCTGTTATGGAGTGGATTTTTCAATCTATTAATATTAGGAAAAAAATTTATAACATAATTTAGGCTACCAAGAAATCTTTGTAGCTGAGTTTTGTCGATGATCTTATCCGAAAACTTATTAGTAAACTGAAGAGATCACTCATTTGGAATAACTGTTCCATTAGACACATTGCCTCCAAGAAACCTAATATTGGTTTTAAAAAGTGCCATTTTCTTGGCTAATAGACCTAATCCACTTTTATTGATGATATGAAAGAAGGTTTTTAGATGCTTGATATGTTGTTTGACATCTTTAGAAAAGATAAGTACATCATTAATGTACACGAGGATTTGTTACTATAGTTTGTTGAGTACTAAAATTGTATCTCTCTAATTTTCTCCAAAACAATCGTTAATTAAGAAAAGGTTTAAAAATAAAATAAGAGAACTCTAGGATTGCAATTTTTCACCAAACTAATCCACTCCAATCATATTATTTTCTTTGGATTTATATTTTTTAGTACATTTAATTTGTCAACCAAAAACTTCTTTTTTTATTCATACATCTTTTTCGAGCTCCGTATAAACACACCTCGTTAAATTAATTCACTATATCTCTATGAGAATTAAATTTAATAAGATTCATTAAGTTCTAAGTTCTCAAATGGCCACACATGAAATTAGGGTATATTCCTATCATTCATCATACATGTCATTCTATTTACGAGCAATATACACAAAAATGCCTTTCTCAAGTTTATTTTTATGCCACAAATCGTTTTGATAAAATTCGTAAATAATCAAAAAGCATTAAGCACAAAATAGAACGAACAAATCAAACGTCTTATAAATCTATAAACAAAAATAATTAAAATTAAAGCTTCATAAATTTAGATCAAATGCAACCCTAGAAAAATTAAATTACTTCATAAAATTAAAATTAAAATTACAACAGATTCAGAAAAATAAGATGAAGAATAAGGAAAATTAAAAAATCAAGAAACGAAAATATTTGTCACACGCAGAACACAACAAAAGCCAAAAAATGGCTTCTGCGTGTTCTGCAGTCCAAAACCGAACACCACAAAAATTCTAAACTAAAAAAAAAACTCTCAAACTCTATCATAACATCACCTATTTATAGCTAAAAAATACATCTAAAATATTACATTTTTATTTTATTTTTTATCAAAAACGCGTAATAATTTTTATCGAAAAACAAAAATCACGCGTATCGATTTTCGTATCGAAAAATATTATTTAATTCATGCGTGACACAGGGGTGCCGATTCTGCATTTTTTTAATTCATTGTGCGTGCCACGTGTCAAAATCTGATTCGCTGCAAGATTCCCTAAGGCCACGTGGCAGCACATCATTGGCTGAACAAACCGGCTGCACGCAGGAACGGCGCACAGGATTGGGGCGCCGAAAAAGTGAGGCAACGGCTGGAAACGGGGCGTGATCCAGCGCGGTCGCGCGCATTGTAAATAGCCACGTGTCGGACTTTGATTTGCTTAAATATTAGTGGGACACGTGGCAGATTCTTATTCTGTAAAAACTGAGGATGCACGCTGCTACCATAACCCGCGTCACACACGATTGCTACACGAACGGTTCAGTGCGCGACAGCTTGGTTCCACGCGCTTCAATCTGGACCGTTCAAGAGATCCAACGGTCAGCGATGCGCCTCGGGGGAATCTGCGCAGCCGACATGTGGGTCCCACTCTGACGCCGGCCTGCGCGACAGGTGGGGCCCACTGGCACGCCGAGCCGCGCGAAGATTTTACACGCGATTTTGCCTCGTCTGGTTGTACTCGCCAAATCTGGACCGTTGATGCTTTGATCGGACGGTGGGTGATGAACGTCGTGATTTGTGCGAGTGCGATTCTTTTCCTGCGCAGAAAATTCAAACTTTTATTAATTATATTTTGACCCACAAATTTAATCCAAATTACATTTTGCACTTTCTTAAATTACAGTTAAGCCCTTTGCTAATTTTAAATTAAATTTTTAAACTTTTAATAATTATAATTAAGCCCAAATTTAATTTAAATTATATTTTCAATTTTTATAAATTGTAATTAAGAAACTATATTATCATAAATTATATTTGTGGACAGAAATATGAAATTAAGTACATTTTCGATACAAATTATTTAATTTTATTAAAAATGTATTTTTAGCACATAAAAGGAAAATATTAATTTATTTAACAAAAATTAACTAAATATTAATAGAACATAGCAATTATCATTACTAAAATTGATGAAAATAACTATATAAAATACAGTTATCAACACCCCCAAACTTATGTTTTTGCTAGTTCTCGAGCAAAAGGAAATAAAACAAAGATAACTGAATTTAAAATAGTGATTTTCAAAATATTTCTTTTTAAACATTTCCGAATTACATAACTCAAAGAAATAAAAGAATTTTATCTAAGCATCAAAATCAATTTAAAAGTATATTACATTTTCACAATGAATTTTACGTGTGTGTGTGAAGTCTTTTCAAATTTCATCACATGCAATCCGGATCAGTTTATATAAATATAAAATCAAACAAATTATCATGAAATCACAAATCTCATAGTCTATTTTTCATTTCTCTCTCCACTAATGTAGACAAACACAAAACACAAAATCAATAGGACTTTATTAAGCTTGTAATGTATGGCTTAGGTAAAGGTAGGATAAAAGATAATATTTAGCTCAACTTTTCCCAAACATAACATTTTAGGATTGAAAAAGATAACTTCTATCATAAAAATAAACACTTCCCAATTTGGGATTTATCATCACATACCATTCTCTCTTTTTTCTTTTTTTCTTTTCTTTTCGGAATCTGTTTTTTTTTTCTTTTCTGCTCTTTTTTTCTCTTTTTTTTCTAGTAACCTCTTTTTTTTCGATATATCCTTCAACATTTACTAACAATTGTAACATGTTAGTGGAATAAGAACAATAGGTATATCTACACACACATATATATATACTTTTTAGATAGGCTTTTGTAATGAGAAATATATATATATATATAAACTTTGAAGCTCAAAAGGGGTATATTATGGATAATGCATGTAAATGTAGATAAAAAGGCTCAAACGATCCAAAGATGGCCTAAATCATTTTTTTAGTTAAATATTAACTATATTTTCGCCTCGAGAGAAAATCAAACAAATTCTAAGAATTGTGACACCACAAATATCAATCGAATTCCATACTCATATAAGCCTTCTCTAAATTATCATAGCAAATCAAAAATCAAGACTAGTGCTCATGAATATTTATTCTTGTAAAAATGAAACATACGTAAAAATTATTCATCGCTTAGACAATATTCAAATTTTTCAAGGAGATATGCATCATTTAAATCGAAGAAACAAAAATATATCACTATTCATAGCATATTATCTTCAATCAACCAAACAAACAAACAAAAAAAATTTCAAAAGCAATAACATCCAGAAAGTATTTCAACTTGGTTCAGTATATACACCACCCCAAACTTAATATACACATTGTCCTCAATGTGTGAAAATTAAAGAACATTTGAGATGGGTTTAAAGAGACTTCCTGGTTTGTTTGATTGGTTAAGCAAAAATAGATTCATTACCTCCAATTTGCACCTACGAAAAAAAAATCACATAACAAAATACAAAAACTAATACATACGATAAATAAAAAAAATAAAACACATGGGTTGCCTCCCAAGAAGCGCTTGTTTTATAGTCTTCAGCTTGACTTCTCAATTTGTTTTTTCTGTGTGTAAGTTAAGATTTGTGTGTCAAACAAAATCTTAACTTACGAGAAAATTGAAAAATAAATTAAGAAACAATAACCATAATTATTTATTATTTTTTTTATTTTCTTTTGTGAATTAAGATTTGTGTGTCAAACAAAATCTCAACCCACGAGAAAATTACAAAATAAAAAAAAACAACAAAACAATAAAAAAAACAAATTTATTTTTCTTTATGTGAGATAAGATTTGTGTGTCAAACAAAATCTCAACCCACGAGAAAATTAAAAAATAAATTAAACACGAACAATAAACAAAAAAAAGATTTATTTTTCTATTTGTCAAGTAAGATTTGTGTGTCAAAAAAAATCTCAACCCACGAGAAAATTGAAAAATAAATTAAACAAATAACAATAAATTTTTTTTGTTTTTGTTTTTTTTTTTGAATTAAAATCAAATTGATTGGTATTAATATCAACAATGAAAATAGTAAAACAAATCCCCGGCAACGGCGCCAAAAACTTGTTGTTGTGTTTTGCAACACACAGAAATCGTGCAAGTATACACTGTCACAAGTAATAAAGATTTGTAAGTAGAGTATCGTTCCCACGAGGATTTGTTACTATAGTTTGTTGAGTACTAAAATTGTATCTCTCTGATTTTCTCCAAAACAATCGTTAATTAAGAAAAGGTTTAAAAATAAAATAAGAGAACTCTAGGATTGCAATTTTTCACCAAACTAATCCACTCCAATCATATTATTTTCTTTGGATTTATATTTTTTAGTACATTTAATTTGTCAACCGAAAACTTCTTTTTTATTCATACATCTCTTCCGAGCTCCGTATAAACACACCTCGTTAAATTAATTCACTATATCTCTACGAGAATTAAATTTAATAAGATTCATTAGGTTCTAAGTTCTCAAATGGCCACACATACAATTAGGGTATATTCCTATCCTTCATCATACATGTCATTCTATTTACGAGCAATATACACAAAAATGCCTTTCTCAAGTTTATTTTTATGCCACAAATCGTTTTGATAAAATTCGTAAATAATCAAAAAGCATTAAGCACAAAACAGAACGAACAAATCGAACGTCTTATAAATCTATAAACAAAAATAATTAAAATTAAAGCTTCATAAATTTAGATCAAATGCAACCCTATAAAAATTAAATTACTTCATAAAATTAAAATTAAAATTACAACAGATTCAGAAAAATAAGATGAAGAATAAGGAAAATTAAAACATCAAGAAACAAAAATATTTGGCACACGCAGAACACAACAAAAGCCAAAAAATGGCTTCTGCGTGTTCTGCAGTCCAAAACCGAACACCACAAAAATTCTAAACTAAAAAAAACTCTCAAACTCTATCATAACATCACCTATTTATAGCTAAAAAATACATCTAAAATATTACATTTTTATTTTATTTTTTTTATCAAAAACACGTAATAATTTTTATCGAAAAACAAAAATCATGCGTACCGATTTTCATATCGAAAAATATTATTTAATTTACGCGTGACACAGGGGCGCCGATTCTGCATTTTTTAAATTCATTGTGCGTGCCACGTGTCAAAATCTGATTCGCTGCAAGATTCCCTAAGGCCACGTGGCAACCCATCATTAGCTGAACAAACCGGATGCACGCAGGAACAGCGCACAGGATTGGGGCGCCGAAAAAGTGAGGCAACGGCTGGGAACGGGGCATGATCCAGCGTGGTCACACGCATTGTAAATAGCCACGTGTCGGACTTTGATTTGCTTACATATTGGTGGGACACGTGGTAGATTTTTATTCTTAAAAAACTGAGGATTCACGCTGCTACCATAACCCGCGTCACACAGAATTGCTACACGAACGGTTTAGTGCGCGACAGCTTGGTTCCACGCGCTTCAATCTGGACCGTTCAAGAGATCCAACGGTCAACGATGCGCCTCGGGGGAATCTGCGCAGCCGACATGTGGGTCCCACTCTGACGCCGGCCTGCGCGACACGTGGGGCCCATTGGCACGCCGAGCCGCACGAAGATTTTACACGCGATTTTGGCTCTTTTGGTTGTACTCGCCAAATCTGGACCGTTGATGCTTTGATCGGACGGTGGGTGATTAACGTCGTGATTTGTGCGAGTGCGATTTTTTTCCTGCGCAGAAAATTCAAACTTTTATTAATTATATTTTGACCCACAAATTTAATCCAAATTACATTTTGCACTTTCTTAAATTACAGTTAAGCCCTTTGCTAATTTTAAATTAAAGTTTTAAACTTTTAATAATTATAATTAAGCCCAAATTTAATTTAAATTATATTTTTAATTTTTATAAATTGTAATTAAGAAACTATATTATCATAAATTGTAATTGAAGTTATTTCTCAACTGTATGAGATTGAACTCTGGATCTGAGATAAAGAAGGTCATTTTTCTCTATGGTTAATAAGAACAAAAATCTCCTTTTGATGGATGGAATTGGCTTTAATAAGGTTTGATATTCCTAGTTTTTGGTTCTTTGATGAAGTGAAAAATGAAGGTCTTCTCTTCGATTTTGAAAGAAATCTTATCACTTTTGAAGAGATATGAGGTAATAATATTCATGAATGGTGTTCCTAATATGACTGGATAGCCTATATCAGATATGATCACAAATGGTGTTTTGATAAGAAATGTTTTGTTAAGGATTTCAACTTTCATTTTACCAATGATATTCATTTTTGATTTATTGGCTAAGGTAAGTTATTCGTCCGTTGGTTGATAAAATCGTTTGGGAATGATTGATGGTTTGATACAATTGAGATCAGTTCCTGTATCAAATAAGGCTAATGTCTCAAGTTTTGATTGGTCAGGGAATACAAGGGTAATGGATATTTTGTATTTCTTGGTGGTGATTTCCTTAAGAATTTGAAGAACATTTTCAGGATTTTTTCCATGTTTTTAAGTTCTTGGGTATTTGGTTCAAGTTCATCATTTGACTCACTTGTTCTCATTGGGGTTTTTACTCCTGTTATATTAAGTAGTTTAAAATTGAGGTCATATTCTTTATGTTTTTCTTTAAGCTGGTGGAGTTCTAGCTTAATGGATTTGATTTCAGTTTTTAAGTCTTGAATTTGACTTTCTGGTTTTAATGTTTTTTGTTTTCATTCCAAAACAACAGTGAGGTTGTAATAGCCTTTACTAGTACTTGGAAGTTTAGAAGGCTTAGGTAATGGCTAGGCTTTGGCTAAGTTATTAGTCAAGTAGTCCATATATAATTTTATAATACAAGGGTCGTTTAACTTAATGATTTTATTTTGAAGTTATTCATCTTCTTCCTTAGTTAATACATTAATTTTTTTATTATTTGAAGTATCAGAGTCAGTTGATGCTAACTTATCTACGTGGGGATTTGATTCTTCTGAGTCTTCTGACCAAGGTTCAGACTCAAATGATGATGATTCATCTACCATTAGAGCATATATTTTGTTTAATGTGTCTTCTTCAAGGTTTAATTCATGAAGTTTTTTAGATAACTTGCAATTAGCGGTGTAGCCTTTCTTAACACATTTATAACATTTAAAATCTTTAAATTTTTTAAAGGGTTTATCATGTAATTTTGATTCCTTAAAATTTATTTTATAACGTTTTTTTATAAAAAATCATTCTTTTTTCAAAGAATGATTTTCTGGGTTTGTAAAATGTCTAATAAGTTTTATGAGTTTTTTATATGAGTTGTTAATAATTTTATTGCAACTGCCACCGTGGATTTTGTCAATAGAGAAGTTACTATCAAACTATTTATAGAATGATCCAATTTCTCTTTTAAGCGAAATTGATTAACTCACCATAATTTAATTGATCATAAGGAATGATATGATTCCCATATGTCTCGTGGATTTTTTTTTGTTTTCTCACCTAAGAGTAGGGGAAGTCTTACTAGGAATTTCTCCTTCCACAAAGGCCATGTAGAGTCATCTTTCAACATTACTTTGCTCATAAATATAGTTTTATAATTTTAAAAATCACTCATCTTCTTACATCTTATGATTGAAAGAAGATCAATGTTTTTATGCTTTAAATGAGATGAATCTCCCATAAAATGGTGTGATATGGTAAACAGGAATGTGGAGACTGCATATTGAATAGGAGCTCCGTGTTGATCAAGTATGGGTTCACCACACTCACCAGTCAACATTGCATTGAAGATATCTCACTGTTGTTGTTTTGAAAGATGATGATCTTATTGTTTAGTATTACCTCTACTATTAACTCCCCAGATCCTTGGTGCATTTATGGTTAGTAGATGTATATGTTGTTTAGTATGGAAAAGAAAAGAAAATAAATTGAAAGAGCTCTTACTATCATCGGCATTAGCAAGAATGCTTATATATATATATAAAATTGAAACGAGCTCTCACTATCATCGGCATCAACAAGAATGCTTATATATATATGCTATTCAATGCTGAAAAGAAAAGAAAAATTGAAGACAACCTTTCATCATCATGTCATCGTATGTATATAATAATAATAATAATAATAATAATAATAATAATAATAAT
Source organism: Hippophae rhamnoides (assembly GCA_033030585.1). Taxonomy (NCBI): domain Eukaryota; kingdom Viridiplantae; phylum Streptophyta; class Magnoliopsida; order Rosales; family Elaeagnaceae; genus Hippophae; species Hippophae rhamnoides. The sequence goes on along the minus strand of CM065430.1, from coordinate 38,464,585 downwards.
AATAATAATAATAATAACTTAATAGTATTAGGGTTAAATATTTTGGGCTTAATTATCCAAAGCTCATTAAAGGCTTTAATATTACAAAAAGTTATTTTTAAGAGACACTTTAAAAATTGAAACACATTTAAGAAATATTTAATTGGTAATTTTATAAATTGATTCAAGTTAAAATCAATATTTTAGGAACAAAAATAATTTCAGATTTATAATCATGTGTTATTAAATGCATGAGTGCAATCCTATGTGTCATAGTTATAAAAAAAATATGTCTGAAGTACGACTATCTAAAATTTTAATGTTTCATCGACTTTGTTAGATAAACTTGATAATGAGCTTAAAAACAAGTTTAAATATAAATATTTTGTTCATGAAAATAGCCAACACTTATAGTCCTTACACCTATAGTAATTGCGGTCAAGGATCATGACATTTGCTAACTCAGAATCAAGACATAAATGTTGCCCAAATCAGAATCAAAACACCAATGTTTCGATGGGCCAAGTCTTGTATAAAAAAGAAAGTTGGCATGTAACCCTTTGGCATGCACAATGATGAAAATCCAAGATCTATATGTTGGAATTGGGAAATATTCACCAAGTGATGAAGCAAGGCACAACCTCTTTCTCATTGGGTGATAACTCTATAAAAGTAGAGTTATCAATACACTTTTTACTTAATATTTTTTTGTTTTATTCAATAAATAGTATTTTTGGGGTTAAAAATATTAAAATATAAACATTTTAGTGAAAAGGGGTGAATTTTTGTTTTTTGGAATTTTTATGAATTTTTTATAAATTTTTAATGAATGACTAATCAGAAGTTGCCATGAGGATGCCTTACAAACAAAAGAGCTGACTGGGTAAGCTATACAGACACCACACCACCAGAAATTCCTAATCATAGATAGTTGTGTGTGCATTGTGATGCAACGCTACGCCACGTGTTAGCATAATGTTCAATCCGAGTTCGACACTTAGTCAACGAGTCTACCATGCATAATTACCAAAATCATTTGTTCTTTCCACACATGAAACACACTATCTGTTACCACAAATCACATTGCATCATGTGGCACTAACTCAGCATGCATCGACCAGACCAGTCTTCCCTTGCCCCATGTCGCGCTCTAATTCGTCTAGTGAATTTTGTGTGCCATATATCATGATGTTATTGGCTGACATTATTAATTTTTCTTATCACCCCCATAAACCCTATGGGGCCATAATTAGCACAGTTTTTATTAGCTTTCAAAGTTAAGAAGAGAGAAAAATACAACAAAATTCAAAAAGAAATGCAATTTTGGTGGAGATTCAAGAGGAGATTGATGTTTTAATTCAAGAGATTGATTGTATTTCTACTTCTACTCCTTTCTTTATCAAGTTCTATGTCTTTTTTTTATGAAAAATATGAACTTTATGAATAATGTTTTTACTTAATTTATTAATCTAAAGGTCTTATTAATCCAATTTTCACCATGTGTTAGTATAATATTTTATCTTAATTATTATTTCAATTTAATTATATTATTTAATCTAAATTTTATGCTATTAATTATTTAGTCAACAATTTATCTATAAAAGCAATTAAATAGATTTGAGAGAATTATTTAATTATTTGTCTTGATTAAATAGCATGCATTGATTTTAGGCAGAGATGTATGATCTTATGTATGTGATCCATAATTAATGAACTTAATAAGTAGTATGTAATTTAATTGACATGAGAGTGTGATTAGGATAATCACTATATGATATGTAGTTTACTTGAGAAAGAAATACATGCTATATTATATTCAATTGATCATGTAATTGATTGATAATTATATTGGAACATTTTATTGATTCACATGTTAGAAAATCGAGAGATTAAGTATTCTTAGATATTTTCTCGTATCTCTTCTTAGTTACTAAATCTGATTTAATTAATTATTGTTATTTATTTTTAGTTTTTTTAATTTTACTTCCTTAAAATATAAAAATACAAAAAAAAATAAATTTTATTTTTTTGTTTTAAAAATTAATTTCTAATAATTCGTGTGCCGATCATTGGGGACATTTGTTTTAGGAGTTATAAACTTGCATAGAATTTTAAAAGATGCAACACTTGTGATGAGATCACTTAGACTAATGCAATTCCCCAAGTAAAAAGGTGGAAGCCACAACTCTACAAGAATAAGATCCAGAGATTGGTTATTACTTGCTACATTCAAGAAGCTTTCCAAGTATGTAGGCTAGAAGATTAGGAGTATAGACCACCCATTATCCAAAAAATAAAAATTTCAAAAAAATTCTTAAGGCACTTGTGAAGACCATAAAACTTCTCAAGAACTTAGGAAGACTAGAAAATTCTTAAGACACTGGGAAGGTTAGAAAACTTCCTAAAAACTCAAAAAGATTAGGCATTTGGTAAGACCAAAACATTTCTGGGAACTTAAAATGATCAAACAAATTTAGAAACTAGGGAACATAGTAGAGCATAAAAAAGTGTATTTAGAAAATTTTGATTCCAAAAAAATTTGGATTAAAAAAAAGCGAATTGACATAAAAAAAATATAATTGTGAAAAAGTTGGAGTGGGTAGGAAAAAAACAAAACATCAAATTTTGGGTAAGTCACATTAGGGAAATGCCATAGCATCAACAAGATGTGATCTTTGATCATCAAACCCTACCATAAGATCTATGGCTAGCGAGAAAATGCTTGTATTAACCAATTAACTAGACAATATGGACCCACCAGCCATCCAACACTAATATTCGGTTATCCAGCTAACCACCTTTTGCATGAATTTTGAACTATTTTGGTCATATCTCACAATCCATGCACCTTATGAAAAATTTGAGACCATTTTGGCATAACTCTTTCTCTTACTATAAGGCTTCAAAATCTTACTATAAGATGTGTCATGCACTCACATGTGTTAGTGGAAGAGTGGATGCAAAATCTTCAATTCTGGACAACAAAAACCAACCCTTAAGAATAGAGCATAAATAGACCCAATTCACTACAATTTAAACCAATTATTGCAAATCTGATACTAATTTTGAGATCTTCAGACCAATGGGATTTTGACCTACCAATCTTTCAACCTACCAACTAACCGTCCAATTGACCTGAACTGTCCACCCTTTTTTGATTTGCAACGACTATTGAACCTTACAACTTTGACTACTTGTGTCTTATAATCTAGAGGTCGGATTCAGGCAAGGGACATACCATTAGAAAGCTTACAATCTCAAGCTCATTTTCATACAACTCAAACCAAGGTATCAAGTATGAAACTTTTGAAAAAATCAAAAACTACACTTGACCTCTCCGATCGTACCGTAGTCATATTGGGTAACTGGGACTGACTCTTCCTGGTCCATCTTCTAACTCGCAAAAAAATTGTAAAAGTGACTAGGTAATTTATTAGGAGTCCCAAGATCATTAAATACAGAGTGAATTCCAATGGTCAAAACGCCAATAGTATGTGTAGCATAGTGTTATCTTGATGCAATAGTATGTCAACAACAAGGTACATGCCCCGCATCCTCAAGAATGGGTTCCCCATATCAACCAAGATGTGCTTCTACAACAAAAAGGTATGTGCTTTACATAAGCCAAAATAGGTGCCTTACAACACCAAGTTTCATACTCCGAATCAACTAAGTTGTTTGCCATGCAATAACAAGACATGTTCCCTACATCGACCAATATAAGTGCCCTATATCACCAAGATTAAAGTGATCTCTCAAAGTCACAAAAATGACAAGTGTGATCTCCCAAGTTTTCCAAAATTACAAGTGTGATCTCCTAAGTTGCAAAAATAACAAGTGTAACCTCCTAAGGTTGCTCAAGTGCTAAGTGTGTATTATGAGGATTACAGAAGCACTAAGGGTACGTTTCCACTTCAAGTTCCAAAAATGAATATAATGTCAATTACAAGGGATATACACATTCCACATTTATAAACAAACCATAAATTATAAAGAAAAATGTGTGAAATTTAGAAATATCCAAAGAAAAGTGATGATGTTATTTCTTTCAAAGTTTATTGCTTCTAGAGCTACAAAGTAGAAGCCAATTCCTAACACTTTGGTAAAAAATAAAAAAAAGACTACAAAGCAAAAAGCATTGACAAATTATAGTAACCTTTAGATGAAATTATTTAAAGGTAAAAATGTTAATAAACATAAAATTTAAATTAATGAGTGATTCTTAAAATTAAAGAAAATATTTAATTATAATTAAAATTACATATATAATTAACTTATATTTATTCAAAGTAAATATCATTCGGTAAAAATATTATCTAAATCATTTGTATTAGAAACAATAGCATATATATAGTTAAAGAATTAAAATTATTATCAATATTTTAAATAATTTTATAAAGTAAATATGATGTAAACATTCTAATTTTTTAAAACATTTTATTTTTGAACATGTTAAAAAAATAAAAAATAAAACATGGTTTATAAAGAAAATAATACCTCATATATATATATATCAAATGGTTATTACCAAACCTACCCAAAATCGATAGAGCAGAGATTATAATTATTATCATAATCATTTCCATGTGTTCCCGCAGCCATCCCTACCCACAATTATTATATCATCTTAAATTCTAACTTTGTATTCAATAAATAACTAATATATAATTTATGCATATAGCAACTTGGTAATAACACGTAAAGGCTAAATATATTATTATTATTATGCCATGATTGCAATTAATTCTTTTAATCTTTTAGGTTAAATTTGTAGGATGGATTAATTAGTAAAATAATATCTAAGTTTGAATAGGAGTAGAATTAAGGATAGTTGAAAATAATTGGAAGGTATGAATTATTAAAAAATAAAATTCTAGTTAATTATAAATCAATTTATGTTTTATGGATATTAGATTTCTTAATAATTTTATGTGATGTTATTAAATAAACACACAATCCTGAATTGATGGTTGAACTCAACAATATATATGTCTCTAAAAATGAGAAAAGGGTTTTAAGAAAAGTCTCCAAAAATCTATAAGAGAATATGTTATTTATGATTAAGGGTGATAATTTGTGTTGTAGTTCGATTCATCAAATCAAATATAAATCATAGTACTCGAATCAAATTAAATTTGAGTGAATTCAGACCAGTTCAAATAACCCTAAAAAGTTTGAGTAAGGTTGGGTTGGGTTCGAGCCAACTCGTAAGCTCGAATTTGTTTTTTAAAAAAGTTATAACACATAAACATAATAACTTATACATTAGGTTAAAAACTTAAAATTAGTGAAATATGTTTTTTCTTAATTTTTAGCTGACTCAGTTTCACTCCCTTAACTCTTTGTTTCTCCCGCAACCAGTAACAATTGCTTTTTCAGTAGTAGTTCTACATTCATCACTGTTTCACTTTTTTCTAGCAACAATTGTACGTTCAATGAAGTAAGTTAAAGTATTTTTTGTGTTACCTTGAAAATATGGTTTTCTTTTTATGATTATTGTATGGTTTATTTGAATATACTAAGATAGCTTTATATATATATATGTGTGTGTGAGATCAGTTTTGGAGGAAATTTTTTATTTAGTCTTATATATTTCTTTTCTTAGTAGTTGCGAGAAATTCTATTGAGATTTGGAGCTCTTTATTCAAGTCACGAGTTTCTATGAAGACACAAAAACCTCTAAATTTTGCATGAGAAGGGTTTGATGGAGTTTATATTTAACAAATTTATTTAAAAATTGATTTCTTGTTTTAAGAATTAGCTTTCTTTAGCTTATGTTTACTAGTGTTTTTGTTTTGTAATTAACTATTTATTGTTACATAACAGGTGCAAGAGAAGAGTTGTAATATCTTTTTAGATTTTATTGTGTGTGAGTTATTCATTCAAAGTTAATTTACCATTTTTTTCCAAATATTAGTATTAGTTTTCTCATTTTTAATGTTAATGTAAATTATTTGAGCTAATAAGCTTTAATCATTAAATATATATATTTTTATTTATAAAAATATGTTCACTGTCTTAAAAAAAACATATAATTAACAATTAGTTTAGTTTGACTCAACTCATTTGGGTTTGAACTCATCTTTATTAATTTAAATTGAATTAGGGTAGAATGAATTTGGTTTAGGTTAATTCAAATTAGCTTAAACTAATTTAACTTGTAACAATTATTACTTTTATTTATAGTATACTTTATTGATACATAAAAATATTTAAAATTTTCAAAAATCTCTGGTTAAGTGAAGTTTTTTAATGTCATTGGTATTTTTAATACTTTAATATTTTTGTAAATTTTTAAAAAACAGTAATTGAATATCTATTTTTGTATAGATTTTTATAAATTTTTAAAAAATCTAAAAATGTTCTAATTAATATAACTAAAATTCAATATTTTTTTTTAAAAATATTAAATGAATACGTTTAATAGAAGGGAAAAATAAATAGGGTGACGGTCTTAGAATAATCCTGCCAATTTAAAATACTCATAAATTAAAACGAAATGTTGGATTTCCAATTTAAAACCATCATTGGGCCTAAGCTATTAAAATCAAATCCAGCTTCAAGCCAGTTGGAGAAATACAATTGTACAATATATATATATATATATTTTATTAATATTAATAGTTAATTTTATCTTTATTTTTAATAATTTTTATAAAATTAAAAAATTATAATGATTTAATTCTACCACTTATTTGTAACTCCGTTATATACAACATTCTTAACACCTTATTTAGATGAAAATTTTATGACCAAAATCATTTTAAACAATTTTACTAAATTACCCCTGACTACGTGATGCATAAGTCATAACCTGACAATATTTCACTTGTATGAGAAAGTATATTCGGAGGAGGCTATATCATTCACTAAAATGTGCAAATATAATATAACTTTTTAAGGTATAAGATTTAATTCTTAAATTTTTTTAAATTTTATATATAAATTTTAAATTTTTTTAAACCATATGTTTAATTTCTTAATTTTTTTAAATTTTAATATAGGTTTCAAAATTTTAAACCATAAAACTGTTTATTAGTTGTCAAATTATGACATCTTTTTAAAAATTTCAGAATAAAATTATTATTATTTATTTCTAAAATATTTCTTGTGTGACAAAATGTTTACAACAACAATACACGGTACAGAATACACAGTTATAACAATTAATTACTTTATAGATAAAAAAAAAGAGGGAGAAAAATAAAAACGTTTTATCTACATTAAAGATTTTTGCATAGATATCTTTTAATTTCACATTAATAAAACAAATATCACCATTTACAGTATGGTATTAGTAGAAGGAAAGACATTAAGCTATTGGTATACTCAAGGATGAACTAGGAATAAAATTTTAAGGAATCAATTAATTAAATAAAAAATTATGCTTAAATTATGTTAATTATTTTTGATAATAAAACTTATAAAGTTTAATACTCTAAACTTTAATCTAGTTTTAGAATTATAATTTTATAGGTGAAAATCAAGTCAGAATCAATTTTTTAACAAAATAAATTAGCTATTAAATTATTTATAAAATATATTAGCTAGAAACTAGAAATTAAATTAAAAATTAATTTTTAATAATCAGATAAAATAGAATTGTTTTTAAAGAGATAGTACAATAATTATATATCATTTATATAAAATCAATCTGAAAATCAATATTAATAGTTGAGATGGCCGAGTTGGTCTAAGGCGCCAGATTAAGGTTCTGGTCCGAAAGGGCGTGGGTTCAAATCCCACTCTCAACAAAATAATGTCTTTTATTTTGTTTTTTTTTTCTTTTTCGTTTTCTGAAATTCTGAAGCAGAGTTCTTCTACGTCGCACGAATCAGACCTTATCTACTGGTGGCGATTGTGTAAGGTTCTCCTTCGGTTTCACAATTTTCATATTTATGTTTCGAAGTCAAATTTCCAAAATTTAAAAATAGCAAATAATAATCAGAAAAACAATGTCCACCTTCAACTTTAACATGGTTTATGCAACGAAGCTCAGTTATGGTTACTCAAGAGTAACCACAAAGTTTTCACAACAATATCCACATCAATTCTTTAAGGTCCCTCAGAAATTGTGTTTCAAAGCTTCATCTTCTTCTGCTGCTCCTCAGGTGGATCTCAACACCCTTGAATCAGCCATTTCAAAGGTTCTTTCTTTTCCTTTCCAATTACTAGTGTTTATACACAGTTTTAATATTTGATTCTTTTTTTTTTTTTAGGCAGAAGTGTTTAAAGAATTCTTAATGGTTTAATTACTGTATAATCTTAAGTTGACAATGTCAACAGGTCATCAGTATCTTCAATTTTGCTTGTAACTGTGGAATTTTGGCACTGATAATCTATACAAATCTTTTAATCTTTTTTTCTTCTTTTAATAATAATTACACACCACGGGCACACGTATACAATGACGAGGTTATAACCACACACTCATATTGTTCAGAAGGAGCGTATATGTGTGCAAAAGTTACCTAAATTAAATCAATCTAACTCATTTTTGTCGATTTTTGAATCGATTTAGTTTTAAATTTTAAAAAACTGATCATCTATGGATTAGTTCGATTTTTGAATTTCAAAAACTAATCAAAATCGAACCAATCCGTATATGTATATATTAATTTTAATATATGCTATTTTGTGAAATCATTTATTTAACTATCCATACTTTTAAAATTCTATAAAATAAACTATAAATCATAATAGCCGTATAAAAAGCTTAAATATTGTAATTTCATTCTGCCTCGAAGATTTTGGGGGAAAATTTTCAAATTAACCAGAATTTACTGTTTTATTACCTTTTTATTTTATTTTTTACTTTTGATTTGAGTTCTCTCGTAGCAAGTTTTGAGGCGCCAAAATCAGGGTATTGAAAATTAAATGAAATTTTTCAAAAAATCGTGTCAAAGATTGTACACAAGTTATGTAAAAACATGTCAGGTAAGGTTGTAGTTGTACATGATAGAGGCGGTACATCGTCAAAACCCATCAATTTAGGCCAAAACTCACTCTCAAAGCTGCAAAATCCAGTCGATAATTGATAAACATATTTCATCAAAAAAAAAAAAAAATTGATCATGTTCCAGTGCAGAAAGATAGCAACGCCGTGAAAGAGGCACTTGATAAGCTGAGTGAAGTTGGTTGGGCCAAAAATTGGAGTTCACAACCATATGTTTCACGTCGCACGGTCAGTCTCTATTACAAGTTTAAAGTTATGGCCACTAGCTGATCAAATACTAACCAATATGAATTTATGTTACATTGCTTAACTGCTTTTTGTTATCTTCTTTTTTAAATTTTTTTTTTAATCAAGAGATAGATTGGTTTTACTGATTCAATATGTACATACCAGACATCTCTTGGGGAGCTCACATCTCTTGGAATTAAAAATGCAGAGAACCTTGCAATTCCCAGTGTCAGAAATGATGTAAGTGATGAATGTATATTGTTACAAAATGATTTAATTATAAGGCAGTGAGCATCTAATTCTACTTCTGATACATTATCAATCTTTCAAAAAAAAAAAAAAAAGATGACATAAAAGCATTGTTTTGGTTTTCAAAGTACTGTTTATATATTTGATGTCTTTCAGTAATACAGGCAGCTTTTCTTTTCACAGTGGTGGGAACAACTGGATTTTTAGGTGTTCTTGCTGGACAACTTCCTGGGGTAAATTTTATTATCACTTTCTCTTAGTTTACCTGCATACACGTAGTACCATATTAGTTGCTTAAGCATAATGTTCACGATTGGAGACTTCTAGCTTCTTCACATTTGCTTTCACATCTTATGGGTGTGAATTGAATGGGTTTTATGCTATGTTAATTTGGACTCTTAATTTTTTTAGTGAAATTACATGATATAGGTACGGGTAATTAGACACTTTAATTTGGTAAAAATCTACAAAAATATAAAAAAAGAAACAGGTGTGTTCTATACTCGAATACTTATTCAAAAAATTAAAACTTCACGTTGTCCTAAAAGAATCCACGTAATATATTTTTTTGTATCTTGAAATAAAAGCATGAATTTACTTATTCTACCTGTCTCCTTCTTCTTTTCTTCTTACCCTTTTAAACCCAACTTCCCTTGCAATTTTATTTTTTGGAGTGAGCAATGTTATATTTAGGATGTTAATTTCTTCCGTTTGTTATTATTGATTAAAAATAATATTAGGTTAGTTAGTCAAAATAGTAGGTGCTTAATTTAGAAGAAAATTCATGGAAGGTGACTTACCATATTGTCAAAGATGGAGGTGCCTAACCTTGTTTGAATAAAGAATAGGAAAATTAGGTAGCCTAATTTTGTTGGATGAAGAAATGTTTGGCATATGAAATGAGAACTTGAAGGCTATAAATATGACTTCATTTCTTCATTGATAATCATCCCAAAAATAGAGAAAAGCTTGTATGAGAAGTTCTTGAGTGAGAGAATTTTGTGTGAAAATTCTCTTGGACTTGTAATTGCTCTTGTCTTTTGGGTGTGTGAGAAAATTACTGAGAGTGTGGTTGTAACAATTTTCCACATAGTGTATTTTTCTCTGGTTGTCTTTTGACAACGAAAGTGGTTTTTCTCTAATTTGGAGTTTCCACTATAATTCTTGTGTTGTGTATTATCTATTTCTCTCTTATTTGATATTCTTCAAAGGAAGATCTTGGGAGGGAGAATTTGTGATTATTCCATTTTATCCAAATTTCCTAACAACTGGTATAAGAGCCAATTTCAAAGAAAGAAGGAGAAATGTCAGGAGTCAAGATTGACATTGAGAAATTTGATGGGAGAATCAATTTTGGCTTGTGGCAAGTACAAGTCAAAGATTTGTTGATCCAATATGGGTTACACAAGGCGTTAAAGGGAAACCCATTTCATCGGTATTGAGTCTAGTAAAACCAATATAAGTGATGAAGATTGGGAAGATCTTGATCTAAGAGTTTCCGTAAGTTCGGCTTTGTTTGGCCAAAAATATTCTTGCAAATGTGTATGGAATATCTATGGCCAAAGAACTCTGAGGAAAAGCTTGAAGAATTGTATCAGTAAAGGCGTTTCAAATCGGGTGTATTTGAAAGAGCGCTTTCATACTTTGCGTATGAATGAAGGAACTATTATGTCTCGACCATCTAAGTGTTCTCAATGGTATTGTCTCTGAAGGAAACCATTGGAGTTAAACTTGATGATGAAGATATAGCTTTAAGGCTCATCCGGTCTCTTCCATCTTCTTATGATCACATGAAACCTATCTTGATTCATGGAAAGCGAGAAAATAATTTTTTCGGAAGTTACTAGCAAGTTGTTTTCTCAAGAAAAAAAAATTTGAGTGGTGAAAAGAAATGTTTTGTTCGAAAACTCAAAGATTGGTAGGCGACAACCGCAGAAAGAAAAACAATTTCATGAAAAAGAAGATAGTGTCAAGGGTGGTATGGACAACTGCACCTCAAAAGAAATTGTCTAAGGGTGGAACTGATCCCGCAAGAAGCTCAAATACCGACGGTGACGCTTAATAGTATGTCTGTTTTCAAAGACTATAGTGATGTTCTTTGAAAAGAGCGTGTACATCCTCGTGGCATGCCGCTAGTCTCTAAATATTGCCATGAAAGAGGTGTGTTATTGGTAATGTGGGTCCACAAGTTTGCACACGGGCATTGGCTTGGTATAGATGCAAGGTGTGTGGTGGAAAGGATGTCGATGGTGATGAACTCTCGAGAAAACCAAGTGTGGGAGTTGCACCATAAATTTCAAGAAATTTTTTTTTTCCGGCATGGTAGATGTGAAATTCTTAGAATTGGTGATTAATTCTAAGTGGGTGTACTCTTTATGGTGGAGTATGATAATTATCGGTGTAGAGAATTATGACTGTTGGAATAGACAGTGTTGTAGTGGTAACCATGTTTATTTTTTAATCAAGGTGGAGATTGTTATTATTGATTAAAAATAATATTAGGTTAGTTAGTCAAAATAGGAGGTGTTTAATTTAGAAGAAAATTCATGGAAGATGACTTACCATATTGTCAAAGATGGAGGTGCCTAACCTTGTTTGAATAAAGAATAGGAAAATTAGGTAGCCTAATTTTGTTGGATGAAGAAATGTTTGGCATATGAAATGAGAACTTGAAGGCTATAAATATGGCTTCATTTCTTCATTGATAATCATCCCAAAAATAGAGAAAAGCTTGTATGAGAAGTTCTTGAGTGAGAGAATTTTGTGGGAAAATTCTCTTGGACTTGTAATTGCTCTTGTCTTTTGGGTGTGTGAGAAAATTACTGAGAGTGTGGTTGTAACAATTTTCCACATAGTGTATTTTTCTCTGGTTGTCTTTTGACAACGAAAGTGGTTTTTCTCTAATTTGGAGTTTCCACTATAATTCTTGTGTTGTGTATTATCTATTTCTCTGTTATTTGATATTCTTCAAAGGAAGATCTTGGGAGGGAAAATTTGTGATTATTCCATTTTATCCAAATTTCCTAACAGATTTCTCTAGGGTTTGTATTCAGATTGCAAACGGCATATCTATTTGAACTTGACAGTCTCAGAACATAATGAAGTAGACATATAAAAGGCATATCTATTTGAACTTTACAGTCTCAGAACATAATGAAGTAGACATATAAAAGACAACATTTCAGGCTTAAATTTTTCTATTTCACGCCCCTTTTTGCATAGATTAAATTTCTTATTTAACCCTTTGATTGAACTGTGACATCTACTAATGTCCTTAGAAGAAAACTTTGTATTCTATTAGTGTGGATACATATATTTGGGTTAATAACATCCTCGTAGGATTGGGGATTCTTTGTACCATACTTAATTGGCAGCATCTCCTTAATTGTTTTGGCTGTGGGAAGCACTTCACCAGGGTAAGATTAAGTTAAAGCTCGTGATTCATATTATGTATTAATAAGAATTGATTATGATGTTCTTTGAATCAAAACCGACGCTATCTATATGTAAATTTAGGCTTCTCCAAGCTGCCATCAATGGGTTTTCATCATTTTTTCCAGATTATCAAGATAGGATTGCTAGACATGAAGCAGCTCATTTCTTAGGTACATTTTGCACTGAAGAGTATATATCAAACATAATTGGATAAATGATCATGTAGCTACCCAAATTTTGAATAAGATGCTGACATATCAGCATTATTATGTTATAATTATAATATGTTAAAATGTAAAATGAAATAAAATGATCCGTAGAAGTGTCAAAATTTATGACTTATATGTTAAAATAGAAAGTTCAAGTAGAACCGGTCAAAGTTTGAGTAGCTATGTGATCGTTTAACCAACATAATTTTATGTGATCATTGTTGTACAACTCCATCTTGGAAACTTTTGTTCTAGAATACTAATGAATTATTATCATCTATGATATAGTTGCTTATTTGCTGGGCCTTCCCATTCTGGGGTACTCACTAGATATTGGGAAAGAGCATGTCAATCTGATTGATGAAAAACTTGAAAAGCTTATATACAGTGGACAGCTTGATGCAAAGGACCTAGACAAGTATGTACACATTTCATGAATTTGATTCCTATTTTAGCTCAAAATTTCATTCAAGACTAACATTTTTATTAAGCTGAAACAATATATCTTAACAAATTCACAGCTTAGCAAGAACAGAGCAGAAGAAGACACAAAATGCTCTTTATATTAATATGATATAAATGAAAACTTTTTAGGCTGGCAGTGGTGGCAATGGCTGGGCTTGCGGCTGAAGGGCTTAAATATGACAAAGTGATTGGTCAATCAGCTGATCTTTTCACTCTTCAGGTTCGTAACTGTAATCACTTGCTTTGAGTTGAGTGTCCCCCCACCCATTTATGAGTGAATGCGTATTAAATCTTTGTTTTCTATTTCATCCTAGAGATTTATCAACAGAAGCAAGCCACGGCTAAGCAAAGAACAACAACAGAATCTTACTAGATGGGCTGTAAGTTTTTATCAATTGAACAACCTGCATTACCTATTCATACTTTTGGAATAATTTGAGGGCTAGTAGTCTCATAGCTTTAAACAATAGAGCAATTTAATCCCATAACTTTCGATTAGAGTGCTTTAATCTCATATCTTTGGTATAAAATGTGCACTTTAGTTTTTCTTTATTCTTTTTTTGGACTAAAGTACACATATTTTTAAAATTATGAAAGTGCTATAATTGAAAATAATGAGATAAATTGGTCCTCATCCAAAGCTATGGGACCTCCGGCGCCCTTCACCCATAATCTTTTTAGGTCAAAAGTATAAGTTTACTTATGTGATCTACTTTTTGACATGATTTTGATGACTCAATTGCAGGTTTTGCTCTCTGGTTCCCTATTGAAGAATAACAAGGTACTCCATGAAGCCCTAATAACAACAATGTCGCAGAAGGCAACTGTGTTACAGTGCATCGAAGCAATTGAGAAAGCTTCTTAGTTCTACATCACTAGATCTCATACACATTGCCTTTTATATCATATTTTCAATTTAATAATTCATTATTCTTGTATTTAAATAACTTCTAGTGAAAAAAACTAGGACGACTTTGGTATACATTTTCATAATCATAGAGCGTTTTTTTCCCTACTCTCCATTAAGGAAATATAAAATTACATAAACAAGTATTATTTGTGCATCTTGATGATTCTTTTTATTTTTTAGGATGAAATATATATATAAGTTATACATAATTGAATTGATCTTAAGATAGCATGTTAATACATGTAGATTGTAATTTTTGTGTGCCAACCTAAGTCCAACTCTGTATTAAGCATGCAAATATATTTTTGCCTTTGAGTATGAGAAGGGCAATATGATAACTTCACTTTATTTCAAATATGCCTCAATTGGCCTAATTGTTTGTGATACCTACGGCCCAAATATATACACCACCCTCAAGTTGGATACAAAGCTTAGTATCTCATGTTATTATATGATATTTCAAAAGGTATTATGGTAATTGTGACTAAATGTTGTATATTCCTCTCATTCTCACATAAGGGTTGTATTGTTCATTGTTTACTCTAGTTCTCGTTTCTCTTATGTATATCCTTTTGAGTTCTTAGCGTTTCCTCTATATAAATACCTCATCTTCAAGAGGAATTTATATGTTTAGAGCCTAGAGATGTGTTATAATTATTGAGTTATTGTGTACTGTTTTGTAATGAATCTTATAATCATTTGTAACTTTGATTGATTTATTGGAGTATTATTCTCCCCTTCCCGTGAATTAGAGTTTTAGTATCTGAATCATTTCCTTGTGTTAATTCTATCATTTGCTATATGTTTTATATGTTTTAAATTTATCACGAGAGTTTTATTCTTTGAAATTATTTGTGTTTTTGATATCTTAAGAATTTTGAGTGTCACTTCCCAATAAATATGGTATTAGAGTGATTCTTTTTTGTCTCCTAATGAGTAATTGTGTTCAAGGGTCCATTTGTGTTCGTAAATTTAATTTTTAAGTTGTTTGTTTTTATCTGCTTTTTGTTTTTACATTTAGTACAACGTTTTCGCTGGGTATCATTATCAAAACCCTCACGCAGACTAAACTCGGCTCCATCAAAGCAAGGGCAACTCATCAAGTTGGTTTAAAGGTTTGTTGTGATAACAGGTTAGCAACGCAACTGCCAATTCAATCCACGGAAGTGATTTAGATAGTTTAATTTTTAGTTTTTATCGCTTTCTCTGACTAGCAAGAATTGTTCGGATGGTCGCATTGTTGCTCAAAAAGCACTAAAATAACCATGATTTTATTTTACGCATTAATCGATTAAAATATATATATTTATACGTTTTATCATATTTTTATATAAATTGGTTTTTTCGGAATCACGGTATTTTTATTGTTTTTCCAGTGAATTTTACCTAAAAACGCAATGTAAAGACTCAAAAGAATATCTCAAGCAATACATCACAAATAAATTAATAAATAAGGGAAAAAGGTCAACAAACATGGAAAATCGGGACAAATTCGGGTCAAAATGTCAAAATGTCAAAAGATGGAAAATCGCTCGCTACGCTACAGAAATTTCACCAACCAGAGTCAAGCGTACCACACACAAGGCTGCTGATACTGCTCACAGCGCAGAGCGCCGCTACCTACTAACGCTGCTTGACCCATTTTTCACGTCGCAGCAGCTCCCTTTAATGACGCCACGCCGACGCTATTGATGACCTCAAGATGTCCACTACACGCTTTATATTTTTTTAACATTTTTTTAACATTTTTTTTACACAATTTTTCACTCCATCCACGCCTATATATACCCCTCTTCCATTCACTTCAAAGCACTCCTCACAACACACTTCTCTCTTCTTTCTTTCACTCCATATCTTAGTTTTTAATTTTTTTTAGTTTTTCTTATGTTTTAGCTAGGGCTTTTTCTTATGTTTTAGCTAGTTTCTCTTTTTTTTAGAGTTCTTCCTTTAAAAAAAAGAACTAGTTATGTTTTTTGTAATATTTTAGCTTTTTTGATTCAATAAATGGAAGTGCAAATTCCGCTTGAGGTTTTCTAGCAACGGGAATACAGGTCAAGTTCCTTGTAAGGCGATTTTATTTTCTTTACGCTATTTTTATGCTTTATTCTTACATGTTATATTTAATTTGTTCTGCGGATTAAATTTAACTCCGTTGCTACTGCTTATAATCATGATATAATAATAACGTTGTTATAAGCCATGGGAAATATTAAATAAAGTAAAATTTCTAAATGAATCGATTTTATTTTTATTCAAGATTTTATATTAAGGATGTTAGAGAAATATATTATTTTTCATTACAAACTTAAATCAAGATTAGACTTTTAAGGTTTAGTTATCCTGCCTAATTTAGTAAGAAAGGTTTCTTTTATTTGCTTGGTACAATCGCCTAAGTAGTTAGAAATGCTTAAGCTCTATTTCAAAAGTTTTTATAAGAATTATTATGTGAAAATGTATCGACAACACGTTTTCCAAGAGCGGTTTTAAAACTTGAAAGTTAGTACCTCTGATAACTAAATTTCGGGTTTAATTCGACACCTTTTGAATAAAGTTTAACTGCCTAACCTCACCAAAGGCAGATTTAAATGGTTCATTTTCAATCTCTTAAAAAGGAATTAATTTAATTAATCAAATTAGTTATCAACCCCACCCATAAAAAAGGTGTTAATTGATTTGTTTAGTTAACAAAGAATATCTAACTTCACCAAAGGTGCGTATTCATACAAAAAGAGAGAATCAATAAAATATCAATTTATATCTTTAATAACCTAGATAATATGAGCAAGCATAATTAATTTTAGTTATTATATCCATAAATACTCCACTAATATAAATGATAAAATTTGCATGAATATTTATTGAATCAGATTTATATTTATATATTGAATTTGTATCTATGTTTATTTTTTTATTATATTTAATTAATCAGATATATGTTTATTTTATGTTATTAGATTAGGAACACAAAAACCAAACTATCGTGACAGGATGTTTAGGATTTAATTTCGTTTTTAAAAGTTTGAATAATAAATTAAGAACCACATACATTCCTTCCTTAGATCGACCTTGGGAGTATACTTATCATTTTCTACGAAATGATTCGTGCACTTGCGAGAGTTTTACAAATATTAAAACCAAAGTATTTGCGAGAATTGGCGATGCCGGTTTTCGCTCATCAATGGTTCCTTAGACCTTAATGACCTTTTTAATAAGGTTATGAATGGAGGAAAGAAAAAGGTGGAACAAAAAGCTTTTAATGTATTGTTTTTTGAATTTCTCAAACAAAGTACTCAGAAAAGTCTCTAAATAAACTACAATTGTTTCGATAGTCTCTAAACTTACTGAGTTGTATCTTAAAAAAAATTTATCTAGTAAAATTCATATGAAATATAATTTCTATACATTCGAGACGGATCGGTCTAAAATTCTTGAATAAAATCTTGATGATTTTAAAATATCAACTAGTGATCTTATTTCTATTGGCCACAAAGTTGAAGATGAAATTGAAACTATTATTTTACTAAACTCTTTACCTTAAAATATAAAGAAGTTAAATATTGTATAATGTATGGTAGATATGAATTCTCAATTGCTATGATCATTTCACATTTGAGGTCAAAAGATTTGGAAATCAAGGCCACTAAAATATCCACTGTTAATGATGTTTTTTATGTAAAGGGTAGGTATGGTAGAAAAGAGAAAGTGAGTTGAAATAGCTCTAGGGGTAAGTCAATGTGTAGGACTAGAAAATTAGATTGATATTATTAATATAAGAAAGATGGATACTTTAGATGTTGCTATCCTTTGTTAAAGGATAAGAGTCAAGATAATGATGGCTCTAGTAGTAATAGTGATATAAAATTAGTTTGTGAGGGATATGAAAGTTTAGAGAAGCTATTAGCTTTGAAATATCAAAGAGTGAGTGGGTTCTAGATTCAGAGTGGACTTTTCACATGAGCCCTAAAATATATTGGTTTACAAACCTAGAAAAGTGTAGTCTAGGTAAGGTCATCTTAGAGAATGATTATAAATGCCAGGTTAGAGGGATTGCGTAGGTTAAACGATATTTAGATTATGGGATTGAGATATGTTCCCTAATTGACAAGAAACTTAATATCACTAGGAATCCTGGATCCTCTGATCTATGTTGTTAAGATAGAAAAGAAAATAATGAACATTAGTAGTGGATCACTAGTAACTCTTGACATAAAGAAGGCTAATAGGATATACATTTTATTAGGAAGTGTAAGTAAAAATGATGGTTTTCTTCTATTCAAATTAAGGATTTATCTTTGTTATGGCATAACAAATTAGGGAATGTAAGTGAAAAAAGTTTGGGTATTTATTTAAAAATGATGCTCTAGAGACAAACCTTTGGATAGTGTAAGGTTTTGGAAACACCATGTCTTAGGAAAACAAATTGGAGTTGAGTTTAGTAAAAGCATTCATGCATCAAAGCATAACCTATAATATATATGTTATGAATTGTAGGACCATACTTCTGTCAAAATTGTATTTCTCTGATAATTATCAGTATATTTCAGTATTATTTCTGTTCTGGTTTTTACAAGAGTTTACAATGTATATAAGGAAAACGAAAATTAAACAATATCCATAAAACCTGCACATCCAGGTTTTATGGCTCCACTAATATTGTTGTCTGCTCCATGTTTTACTCCATTGAGCATTCAGGTTCCGCCATTGTTTTAGCACACACCAACACTCCTCCTCAAGTTGGTGCATATATGTCTCTTATGCCCAACTTGTCAAGTGAGTTGCGGTTCCTTGCATACGTATTTTGTGAGTATATCACCAATTGATCTTCCGACTTAACAAATGGAAGCTTAATAATCTTTTCTTCAAGATTCCGTTTGATGAAGGTTCCGATCCACTTCAACGTGCTTCGTAAGCGATCATGTTGAATCTGGATTGTGAGATATGGCAATGGTCGCTTTGTTATCACAAAATAAGTTCTTTCCAGAGTTAGGAGCCACACCAATCTCAGTTAGAAGTTTTTTCAACCAAACGAGCTCACATATTCCCTTGTCCATTCCTCCAAATTCAGCTTCAGCACTGGATAAGCCAACTACATTTTGCTTCTTGCTTCTCCACGAGACAAGATTGACCCCCACGAAAGTTAATTACCCAAGAAAGAGATTTCCTATCCTTCATATTCCCCGCCCATCCTGAATCAGATATCCAAGGACTTCCAATCGACCATTCTTTGAAAACATAAGTCCTTTCCTGTGGGAGGATTTTAAGTAACGAAGCATTCCGTACGACCGCATCCATATGGTCTTCACTAAGCAAGCATAAACCGACTCACGACACTCACAAAGATAAGCAATATCGTCGAGTACGAGATAAATATATTTAGTTTACCTACTAACCGTTGATATCTCTCGTTTATCCGCCGATACTTGGTCCACATATTCTCCGAGTTTATGATTTTGAACCATTGGAATATCGACAGTTTACAATCTAGTAGTCCCCGCCTCGCTAGTAGGTCCGCAGTATATTTCCTTTGGGAAAGACATATGCCTTGTTTTGATCTTGTTACCTCAATACCTAAGAAGTATTTCGAGCCCTCCTAAGTTCTTCATTTCAAACTCATTCGATGTTGTTCTTGAAGCTTAGAGATTTCTTCTTTATCATCCCCTCGTAATGATCATGTCGTCTACATAGACTATAAAGTGGCCGTTATCTTCCCTAATCTATGTTTTAGGAAAAGAGTATGATCGCAGTTGCTTTGTTGGAACCCATATTTCTTCATTGGGCCGAACTCAACCTACCAAACCACGCTCGAGGTGATTGTTTTAGTCCATACAATGCTCGTTGTAATTTACATGCAGCTTTTTTTTCTCGATGTAACAAAGATATCCCAAAGGGATATCCATGTAAATCTCTTTCTTCAAGGTCGCGAAGGAAGGCATTCTTCACGTCAAGTCGGTGCAATGGCCAATCTAAATTTGTCTGCAAGAGATAACAAAACTCTCGCGCTTTCGCTTAGCCACAGTGAGAAGGTTTCTTGATAATCTATCCCATATTTCTGTATATCCTTTTGCTACAAGCCTCGCCTTGTAACGATCAACCAACCCATCTCGCTATACTTAACGGAGAAAATCCACTTTGCACCCTACCATCTTCCTCCCTTGAGGCAACTCGCTTAACACCCACGTGTGTTATTCTTCTCGTAGTGCCTCAAATTCCTCTTTATAGCTCGAGTCCATTTTGGATCGTATAAGGCTTCTTCAATGCTACTCGGAATCGGGACACGAGGAGAGAGTTTTGTGCAAATGCCCGATAGGTCTCGATAACCTCGAAGAGATATATAATTTGCTATTGGATACTTGGGTTGTCGTTCTTCTTCCGGGGGAGTATCGATTTGGAGGTTTACCTCGATCGTGTCTCGAAAGGTAAAACATAACCACCGATGTATCTATAGCATTAGTCCGTAGGTGCGTGATAGGATAGCTTACCTCGGGAGTGTTCTCAAGCAGAGGATCACGGGGTACTGTGAGAATGGAGGGTACATCAACCACTTCATCTTCTCGGAGATTCAAGTACTACTTCGCCTTCAGCTTCGGAAGTTCAAGCCCGTTCAGATACGGCTCCTCCATATTATTGGCATGATCCGAGTATGTCGACTTCAGGTCTAATATTTCAACATCAAGCCAATTTCGTTCTTCACCATAACTCTCCTCCAAGAGTGGAATTGGATACTGATGGGAAAAAAATATTCGATTCGAGGAAAGTGACATCCACGGTAGTATAGTTTCTTTTAGTAATTGGATCATAACATCGGTACCCCTTTTTTGTACACCATACCCAAGAATACACATCGGACAAAGACATGGATCCAACTTCGTTTCGTTGATTTTTGCGAGGTGGACAAAAGCAACACATCCAAAAATTCAAGGAAGCATTAAAATAGTAGGTAAGGGAAGATGATCGATAACACCTTTAATGGAGTCTCAAATTGTAAGCGTCTTAAAGGGCATTCGATTCAAGAGATACACAGGTAACAAAGATCACTCCAAAGATTTATTAGGCATACGTGCACCCATTAGTAAGGCCCGAGTCGCTTCTAAAATATGCCTATTCTTCCTCTCCGCAAATTCCCCATTCTCAAGTGGCTCAGGAATACGAGGTTTCATGGAGTAATACCACGGTTGTCAAGTATGTCCGGAATTGATGATTAACATACTCCCTCCATTATCGACATCTAAGTATCTTAATTTTTTCTAAAAATTGGGTCCTAATCATGGTGTGAAACATGTGAAATGTAGCAAATACTTCATCTTTATGTTCGAGAAGGTAAAGCCATGTCATTCGTGGTACAATCATCAACAAAAATAACAAACCAACGATGACCGATGACGTAATAACCGGGAAGGTCCCCAAACATCGAATGTACCAAAGAAAAATGAGTCATACTTTTATTCACGCTCATAGATAAGACGCCTCTATGACTTTTGCACAGATACAAGTATCACATTTGAAATCAATGTGTGATATTTGAAAATAAACCAGGGAGCAGGTGCGCTTAAATACCCGAATGATGGATGCCCAAATCTACGATGACATAGCCAAATCTGCTGCCTCGTTACCAACAAGATGTTGAATGTGATTGGCTCTTCCCGAATCCGAGGGCATCCACATAATATAGCCCTCCTCTCCTAGTACCACGCCCAATGATCTCCTCGCGAGAATATCCCGTAGAAGGCAAAAAGTAGAATACATCAATACTACGCTTAAGGTCCAAGTGACTCGACTTACGTACATTAGCCTGCCTTGACAGCAGATGGTACAAGCAAAAGTATTAGATAATGATAATGAGGAGATATGTGTCACCGTGCGCCCCCGTAATCGGGATGTTGACCCCATTCGCATTGGCAACACTACTCCGTCTTGGCTGCCGTTGTATCGAGAGATCGTTTGGGGTCAAATGTCACGTGGATCCGTAGCTCCGCAGTCCGTAATCCAATCCTCTTTATCACTACGAGTAGACATGCAAATGCTTTACTTGAAATACCCGGATCCTCGGGGAAGATTCACTGGGAAGTAAGTGTGGATATGAGGCATTGCTGGTAGCCACACAGCTGCTCATCCAAGCCAGTGTCTCTGCTTTCTTCCGTGTCAAGATCATTCCACCATTCTGATACCCACGAGTTTGGAAGGCCACGGTGTGTTTGGAGTTTCCGCAATGGCCACATTTCATGTCAAGAGATGGATTTCCCGAGGATTTCTCACGCCCAAGGAGGTTCCCGTTTTTGCGGCATCCGATTATGGTGTCCTCGACCCCTTTAAAAGTCATAACTACTCCGGTGTCATATCTACACCGCAATCATCACGGCTCCGTCGACCTCTTCCCGACGGACGAATCCACAGCTTGTTCCACCGTAGGGAATGGGTCTCGATTCAAGCACATCACTTCGAGTTTTGTCGAGTTCTGTCATCAAGTCCATCAAGGAAGGTATACACTCGATCTCTCCGTACGATTTATGGAGTTGTATTTTTGTATGTCATTTGCACACTCCATTGGATTAGGACGACGGAAATCAATTTCTCGCCACAACCCTCAAGGTCATTGTAGTATTTTTCAATGGATCCACCACTGCTTTCATACGAGTAACTCGACGACGAAGATCATACACTCGAGACGTGTCCGTCCCATCATGTGGGGTGGTAGCGGTGCCAGTAATCCCAAACTTGTTTCTCGCTGGGAATCGAATAAAATTTGTAATCGGAGTGGGTCCATCGAATTGATCAACCATCCTTTAACAATGGCATTTTCAGTGCGCCATCTCCTGAATGAGGGGTCGGTTTCAACAGGTTGAGGAAAATCCCCATTAATATATCCCAGTTTGTCTTTGCCAGAGATATACATCTCCACCACCTGGGACCACAAGGCATAGTTGGATCCTCCCAACTTGATCTGAGCTTGTGTGAAAACTTCCGTCATTTTCGCCGTCAAATCTTCCAACATAAAATTGGTAGTTAAATCTCTAGATTCCGCCATGAAATCTAAAATTTTTTTTCTTCCGTTTTTCCTTTTTTTTTTTTTACAAAGCAGTCACTATATAAATGGAGAAAAACAGAAAACCCTAACCCTATTTTCCGTTCTCTCTCGGCCGGCGTCTTCTTCCCGCGCCCTGCTCTCTCAAACTTCACCCTAAGGAAAAAAATTTCCATTCGCGCAGCTCCGGGAGCGGAAACCTTCTTCCGCAATCGAGCGCGACTTTCTTCTACAAAGTGAGCCGGCGTCCGTCTCTACAGTGCGCGCCCGTCTTCCTCGCAGAAGCTAGCGGAAACCTTCTTCTCGCAACCGAGCGCGACTTTCTTCTTCACCCGAGCTGCGACTTTCTTTCTACCAAAAAGTGGCGCCCGTCTTCGCAAGTGAAGTGGCGCCCTTCCTCTCGCAAGCCAGCAGCGTCCAAGGTAACCTTCCACTTGATCCTCCGTTTCTGAAAAAACCCTCACTGAGTGAAGTTGATTCGTTTTTTTTTTTCAAAAATTGCAGAGAAACATATACCCAATCATAGGTCAAGAGTTGTTTCCATCTTTTCTTGGTTTCTTCTTCTTCCTTTTTTCGTGGGAAAGGCAGATTGAAGATGGTCACAATCGAACTCGGAACTTTGAAATCAGAACTCAACAAGCGGAAAACCGCAGCCTACAATCGCAGCCACACGTAAATCGAAATCGTAAATCGTAAATCGTAAAACTGCAAATTTGCAAATCAGCAATCAACATATGGTAGTTTCATCATAAATCAGCAGGTAGTTCATTAGTTAGCAATATCCTGCTCTGACACCATGTCAAAATTGTATTTCTCTGATAATTATCAGTATATTTCAGTATTATTTCTGTTCTGGTTTTTACAAGAGTTTACAATGTATATAAGGAAAACGAAAATTAAACAATATCCATAAAACCTGCACATCCAGGTTTTATGGCTCCACTAATATTGTTGTCTGCTCCATGTTTTACTCCATTGAGCATTTGTGTCTGCCATTGTTTTAGCACACACCAACAACTTCCACTTAACCCTTAGGTGGTTATAGGTATTTCCTATCTTTCGTAGATAACCATTGTAGAAAAGTATAGGTTCACTACCTTAAGTCTAAAGATGAAACCTTTAAGACTCCTAAAAACAAGAAAAACTTAGTTGAAAATTTTTTTGGAAAAGGGATTGAAGTTCTTAGAATAGATAATGGCCTATAATTTTGCAATGAACTTTTCCATTATTTTTGTAAAGAACATGACATTCTTAGGCATATAATTATAGTTAGAACCCCATAACAAAATGACTTGACTGATATCAATGGCAAAGATTATGGACAAGATTACAAGATTTATTTTACCATAATTAGTGTATTAGCTATGTATATATTATTACCTAAAATAGATACACAGAATATTGTATATTTAGGTAGTAGAATATTGTATATTCTTACCTAAAATATATAAACAGAATATTGTATATTTAGGTAATAGAATATTGTATATATTCTTATCTATAATAGATCGTACATTAATTCTTATTTAATGAAAGAATCCTCAAGAAGAGGTCATTCAGCCATTTACTCAAAATTGTTATTGTATCAGAGCCTACCTTTTGAATCTATAGCTAAATCTTCAATTTTCTTCCAATTTTGCTTTAGTTTTTTAAATTTGTGCTCTTGTTTTTTTTCCAAAGTTTTCTGACCTATCTTTGATTTCTTTTTTATTTTAGGTTGATAAATTTTTGATCAATAACTTCATTTTGAGATTCTAGGTTGACCAACTTATGGTTGAAAACTTTACGTCGAGATAATATTTTGGTAGAATGTCTACAGAAACCTTGGCTATCAAATTTATAGGAAAGAATTATGCAGCATGGGAATTCCAATTCAAAATGTTTCTAAAAGGAAAGGATCTTTGGGGTCACATTGACGAATCTTCTCATACGCTTGGAAATAGTAATGAACTTAGCCAATGGAAGGAAAAAGATGCTCGAATTATCTCTTGGATTTTAGGATTTATTAAAGTTCATATGGTGAACAATTTATGCTTCTTTGGTATGACTAAAGAGATGTGGGATTATCTGAAGCACATAGATCATCAAGATAATACTCCAAGATGATTTCAACTAGAAATCGAGATTAGTATCTTCAGCCAAGGTAATCTCTCCATTGAGCAGTATTATTTTGGATTTCTTAATCTATGGAGCAAATATTCTGGTATTATCTACATAAAGGTGCCCAAAGAGGCCTTAGCCAGCCTTCAGGTGGTTCATGAAGATAGTAGACATGATCAATTTTTGATGAAACTAAGGCCAGAATTTGAAGTTACTAGAGCTGGATTGCTGAATAGAGATCTGGTTCCTTCTTTGGATGTATATCTTGGTGAATTGTTGCGCGAGGAATAAAGAATGGCTACACAATTTGTTATATTTGCGTTTATGGAAACATTTGAAGTTGTCGATGTTGCTTATGCTACTCAAGGGCAGAGTTGAGGAAAGGGACAAATGCAGTGCTATAGTTGCAAGGAGTTCGGACATATTGCATGTAATTATGGTAAGAAATTCTGCAATTACTGTAAGTAAAATGGGCACATTATCAAGGAATGTCTTACACATCCATAAAATTGACGAGCACAAGATTTTCAAGCTACTATTACAGCTCATAACATTGTTGATCCTACATCTACAACTACTAACACAACACAGCCTATCGTTACTCCAGAAATGGTCCAACAGATGATTATCTCAGCATTTTCTACCTTTGGACTTCGGGGCCAAGGTAAGATTGTTTTTCCTCCTTAGTTTGTTGATTCTATAGCATCCAACCATATGACTAGCTCCCTTGATTTGTTACATAATCTACGAAAGTATACTGGTACATAAAATATTTAGATTGTTCTTCCAATTATAGCCATTGGTGATATTGGACCTTCTTTTTGTCATGTATTTGTCTCTCCTAGGTTATCTACTAGTTTAATTTCTATTGGTTATATGGTGGATAATAACTATGATGTACATTTATATCGTGGTGCTTGTGTTATGTAGGATCGAGTATCAAGGAAGGTGATCGTGAAGGGGCCTAAAGTGAGAAGATTATTTTTGTTACAATTTACTATTCCTTGAACTTTGTCTTTAGCTTCTATTACTATTGAAAATAAGGCTGACGCTTGGCATAGACAATTAGGCCATTCAAATAATGTGATTTTGTCTAATTTGATGAAACATGGTTTTCTTAGTAATAAAGATTAGTGTTATACTCATCGGTTACTTTTTGATTGCTATACTTGTAAACTAGGGAAAAGTAAAACTTTACCTTTCCTTACTTATGGTGGTCGTGCTGGTACATGTTTTGAGATTATACATAGTGATTTTTGGGATATTACTCCTATCATTTCACATGCGCAATATAAATATTTTGTAACATTCATTGATAACTATAGTCGTTTCACATGGATATATTTTCTGCATTCAAAATATGAGGTGTTCGCTATTTTTCAAAATTTTTTGGCTTATATTGAGACAATTTTCACCTGTATTAAGGTTTTATGATCATATAATGGTGGCAAATATATGTCGTATGAATTTCAAGTCATTTTGCAACAAAAAGGCATTGTATATCAACGATCTTGTCCCATTACACCTCAACAAAATGGGGTGGCTGAACATAAAAACCATCACTAGTTGGATATGGTTCGAATGTTACTCTTGGAGTCTTTAGTTCTGCCTAAATTTTGGGTGGAATCTTTGTCCGTTGCATTCTATCTGATTAATCGTTTGCCTTCTCAACAATTGAATTTTGATACTCCTTACTATCATCTTTTTGGTATGCATCCAGATTATTATATGCTATACACGTTTGGATGTATTTTCTTTGTTCACTTGCCTCCTCATTAGTGCCACAAGCATACAGCTCAGTCAGTATGGTGTGCTTTTATGAGTTATAACACATCTCACAAGGAATTTTTATGTTATAATGTTGTTACTAATCGTTTGCATACTTCTAGAAATGTGATTTTCTTTAAACATGAGTACCAGCAACATGTTTCCCAACCCAATGGTGTCCTTCCTATCTTTAATGATATATCTCCATCAATTGAGCGTTTTAAACCCAATATTTTCTATCAGTAACGATGACCCTAATCATCACAAATCCTTTCTGATCCTGATCTAGTGCCTACTTCAATGGCTCCTCAAAGATCTTCCTACACTATTCATCCATCCGATAGGTATGGTTTCTCTCCCACTGTAGCTAATACTACAGTTTCTACCTCCTTTTCTCAAGCAGCTAAACATGTGTGTTGGGTGAAAGCTATGCAAGAATAACTTCAGGCTCTTTAGGAGAATCATACTTGGGATATTTTTCCCTGTCCTACTAGTGTTAAGCCCATTGTTTGTAAATGGGTATATTCCATTAAGATGCAGTCTAATGGCTCACTTAACATATATAAGGCACAGTTGGTGGAACTCGGTAATCGACAGGAGTATGGGGTTGATTATGAGGAGACATTTTCCCCTATAGCAAGATGACGATGGTGCGACCTGTTCTTGTTATTGCTGCATCCAAGGGTTGGCCATTGCGACATATGGATGTAAAGAATGCCTTTTTACATGGGGAACTTAAGGAAGAAAGTTTTATGACTTCACCATTAGGGTTGTTTTCTACACCCTCTACTGATGTTTCTAAGCTAAAACGGTTACTCTATAGTTTAAAATAGGCTTCACATGCTTGGTTTGATAAGTTTCACTCTTTGCTTCCTAGCTTCTCCTTTGTTCAAATTCAGTATGATTCCTCTTTATTTCTTTGCAAGACTGCTAAGGGAATCATCTTGCTTTTGGTATATGTTGATGATATTATTGTTACATGGACTAACTCTGCATTGATTTCAACTTTAGGAACGCCTTCAGGGTTCCTTTCATATGAAGGACTTGGGTCATTTACAATATTTTTTAGGCCTTGAGGTGCACTCTACCTTAGCTGGTATTTTCTTACACTAGCATAAGTACACCTAGGAATTAATTACTTTAGTTGGCCTTCAGAATGGTCATTCTGTTAATACTCCATGAAAAGTCAATGTTAAATATCATCATGATGAGGGAGATTTTGTCTCTGATCCCTCTTTATATAGACAATTGGTGGGGAGCCTGAACTATCTGACTATCACTCAGCTTGGTATTTCCTTTGTTGTTCAACAAGTTAGTCAGTTTATGTAGGCACCTAAGCACCTCTACTTGGTTTTTGTCTGTCCCATTGTTCTCTATTTGTAAGGCATTTCCACCCATAGTCTTTTCTTCCCTATGGACTCTCCTATTCATTTGGTTGCATATAGTGATACTGATTGGGCTGGTTGTTCTGATACTTAACAGTCAATTACTGGTTGGTGCATGTTTCTTGGTACCTCTCTTGTTTCTTGGAAAAGCAAGAAGCAAGATCATGTGTCGAAGTCCTCCACCGAGTCCGAGTATCGTGCTATGTCTTCTACATATTCTGAGATTGTTTGGTTTCCGGGACTGTTGGCTGAGCTTGGGTTTCCACAACCTAAGTCTACCCCACTCCATGCGGATAATACTAGTGCTATTCAAATTGTTGCTAACCCTATATTTCATGAGTGCACCAAGCACATTGAAGTGGATTTTCACTCTATTCGTGAAGCATATAATGCTTATGTCATCTCTTTTCCTCATATTACTACCGATCTCCAGACTATTGATGTGTTTACTAAAGTTCTCTCCTAGCATCGACATCAATTTCTTGTTGACAAATTGATGCTTTTTAATCGTCTAGCAACAATTTAAGGGAGGATATCAATGGTAGAGATTATGGACAAGATTATAAGATTTACTTTACCATAATTAGTGTATTAACTGTGTATATATTATTATCTAAAATAGATCAACATAATATTGTATAATTAGGTAATAGAATATTATATATTCTTACCTAAAATATATAAACAAAATATTGTATATTTAGGTAATAGATTATTGTATATTTAGGTAATAAAATATTGTATATATTCTTACCTAAAATAGATTGTACATTAATTCTTATTTAATGAAAAGGATCCTCAAGAAGAGGTCATTAAGCCATTTACTCAAAATTATCAACTTAAAGGATGAATAAGACCATCCTAGAAAAAGTTGGATGTATGTTATCTTACTATGGTCTACCTAAAACCTTTGAAATTGATGATGTTAAAGCATTAGCCCATCTTATAAATAGATGTCCATCCTTTATATTAAAGTTTAAGACTCCTTAATATGTGTGGCACAAAAATCTAGATAATTATGGGAATTTAAAGACTTTTGGTTGTATTGCATATTGTTATACTAAAAAAGATAAATTCCATTCTAGATCCTGTGTTTTATTAGGATACCCTAAGGGATTCAAAAGTTATAACTTTGGTGTCCAAGTCTTAAGAAATGCATTATTAGTAGGTATCAATAGACTTATAAATGATGATTAAATATAGGTGGAGGTGAATGCAGCCCCACAATTTGATGTAGATATATTTGACATTAAGGTGGAGGCACTTGCCATCCTTAAACTTCAAGAAATAGATACTACTTATAATAGTGATGGTGAGGGGGTTGAAGAGTCTCCAAATGATCCTATAGATCTTTTAAACTACCAGTTGGTTAGGGATAAAAAATGAAACATATATCTCATCCTCTTAGATATGATAATTTGGACATTGTTGTATATGTTTTATCTTCTGCTATGGACATTGATGATGTAGAACCTAACTCTTATGCTAATATCAGAAACTGTTCTGATTGTGATAAATGGTATGATGTTATTTGTTAAGAAATGAATTCCATGAATAAAAATAAAACATGGATTCTTGTAAAGAAACCTAAAAATGTTAAACTAGTTGGTTTTATATGACTCTTTAGAGAAGATGATGTCCAGAGTGTTAACTTAATTAAATATAAAGTTAGATTAGTTACACAAGGGTATTCTTAAAAGAAAGGTGTTAATTAAAATGAAATGAATTTACCTGATGTTAATTTATCTCAATTAAAATATTGTTGTCCATGGTTGTTGAGTATGACATGCATTTAGAAAAAAATGGATGTTAAGATTGCTTTTTTGTATGGTGAGTTACATAAAAATATTCATATTGAAAGTTATTATGCTACAGATCTAATTAACTAGAGAAAGGTGAATAAATAATTAAAAGAATATGCCAAATTAAATTTCTCAAATGGTCAAACATATAATCATATGTAAATAAAATAATGTAGAAGTAAAGATTGACACATAAAAGTTTTAGTTAGAAACAATTTAGGCTACAACAATGACTTAAAAGGAAAATCATGGATCCAACGAACCACCTAACTATGCACTATGAAAATAGCATTCAATTACAAGGTTAGGAATTGAACTACACTTCAAGATAATGCCTCCAAATAATCTACTTACAATTCACTGCTTTCCTTTGTAGTCTCCATAAGAAAGGTGTTCAGATCAAGACCAATGTTTCAATCAGGACCAACGTTCCGATAACTTGAGTCACACAAGTAATTGAACCTGTTCAATCAATACCTCAAAAGTTATCACAACAACACAAGTGTAAAGTATATCCTAAAGCATATTTAACAATGGATAACTCTAGCTAGAATATTCAAGAGTATATAAATTAATATCAAGTTATCTAACAACCATACAATAAGCAGATTATGCACAAGTTCAATAAATATAGCTTCTTTAAAGATAAAAAATCAAATCAAATAATTATAATATTAGACATACAATTCTTTGATCCAATAATTCGAGAACAAAATAAAGAATAAGCTATATCAACTTTAGTGAAAATATCATAAACTAGTTAGGCTTATTAGCCAAAAAACATAACCATCAATGTTTGACAAATTAATTAAAGAAAGAAGCCTAAAGAAATATGATCTTGTTTTTGTAAAGTAATTTGAAAGAGAGAGATTAAGACAAAAATATTAATTCTATTGTGATTTTAGAAAACAAGAGTCATTAGATTGTTTAAATAAAGAATATTGAAATCCTAATGTTAGGTTAAAGTCTAATTACAAATATGTTCATTCAATAGTTTATAAAACATTAAATAATACAGACAATATTTTAATTGAGAAGTTTGGCTTGAGTAAATAATTAGGTTATAAGTTAAAGCCCTCATCGCTCGATGGATCAAACCAATAAGGATGATCAATCAAAACCCTTCTCGATCGATCCAGGTAATGATTAATAAAACCCGAGACCAGATAAATCAAATTCAATCTACCTTGATCGATCCAATCCTCAATTGATTGAACCCAAAACTTTGATCAATCTATCCCATATTAAAATTAATTTTGAGAGGATTTAGATCATAGTAGATCAATGCTTGATCGATCAATCTACCTCTTTGATTGGTCTATTCATTACTCAATCGATTGAGCATATATATACCAAAATTTTCTATGTGTCTAATATGAAATTTAACATACATAAGAGTATAAGTATACTTGAAATATGTTCATTTGAAGATCAATAGCTTCTTCATCTTGAACAGTGATCTT
This sequence comes from Hippophae rhamnoides, assembly GCA_033030585.1. NCBI lineage: Eukaryota > Viridiplantae > Streptophyta > Magnoliopsida > Rosales > Elaeagnaceae > Hippophae > Hippophae rhamnoides. The sequence continues at coordinate 38,432,618 of CM065430.1, read as the reverse complement.
GAAAAATACGCTTAGAAACTAAATTATATTTAAATATTTTATTTACGAATATCACTAACACTCATAAACTGTACAATATTCCCCTTTGGCATATTCATATGACAAAACCTCCATTTCACTACATTGCACTTGTAGAAAAATAAATTTTACATAGTGAAATTATTCTATAATTCGGTGAAACCATATTCGCTTAAATCTTGAAAGATCAGTGATGAGTTACAAGACCAGCATTACAAATACCGATCTTGTGAAAATCCTTTTTGTTTTATTATTTATAAAACTCTCGCAAGTAAATGAATTATTTTATAGAAAATGATAAGTATACTCCCAAGGTCTATTTAAGGAAGGAATATATGTGATTTTTAATTTATTATTCAAAATCTTAAAAACGAAATTAAATCCTAGACATCCTGTCACGGTATTTTGGTTTGTTTGTTTCCTAATCTAATAACATCAATATAAACATAAACATAGATATAAATTCAATAAACAATAATGGAAATTTTTTCATTCATAATAATGAAGTATTTAAGAATATAATAATTAAGTTAATTATGTTTCCTCGTATTATTTAGTTTATTAAATATATAAATTAATATTTGTTGATTTTCTCTTTTTGGTATGAAAGTGTCCTTCGTTGAGGCCCAAATTCTTTTTTTAATATTAACTAACTAATATCCTTAGGCATGGCCTATTAATTAATTCAATATGAAATTTTACCTTTATTTCTAAGAAAATAGAAAACCATCTAATCACAGCTTTAGAGAGAGTCAAATAATTAAACTTTATTCAATATCTCTAAATTAAACTTAAGAATTTAATTACCCAAATACTAACTTTCAAGTTTTAAAATCATTATTAAAAATATGTTGTTAATACATTTTCAAATAATAATTTTTATAAAAACTTTTGAAAAAGAGTTTCACTCTAACTACCGCGCAATTGTACCAACAAATAAAAGAGCATTACTCTAAAACAGATCAGATAATTAAACCTTAAAATCTAACTTTCAGATTTAAGTTTGTAATGAAAAATAATATATTTCTCTCTAACATTCTTAATATAAAATCTTGAATAAAAACAAGATCAATTTATTTTATACATATTTTTTACTTATTTAATATTTTGCAAGCATAACAACGTTATTATTATATCATATTTATAAACAGTCAGTCATGCTAAATTAAATCACATAAAAATTAAATATAACATATAAGAATAAAACATAAAAAGATAAATGCAAAGAATCCATTAAAATAATACCTTAAAAGAATCCTTACAATAGTTTGATGTTAATTCTGTCATTGAAAAACTTCATAGAGAGAGAAATTGTTCAAAAAATTGTGTGTTTTACAATGGAGGATGATAGTCCTTTTATAAGTGAAGAAAATTCCAAAAAAGGGGGAAAATATTTCAAAATTTGAATTTGGATGTGTTTGGACAGGTTAGCACGCGTATGGGCCGCAAAAATCTCAACAGACGGGCTGTTAGCGCGGTAGACAAGCGGTTGTCGTGCGTCAGGCATAGAGATGAATGTACGGGCATGCACACGCATCATGGTACAGATGTGTTTTAGGCGTGTACTGGTTGTGTGCATTGGTTAGGCGTGTACCGGCGTGTGTTGGCTAGGCATGTGCTGGGCATATGTCGACCACGTGTGAGCGTGTGTTGGGTGCTGCACGGGACTTAGCACTAATGAGCTGCTGCTGCGAGCAGGACTTAGCACTAATGGGCTGCTGCAAGTGCTGGTATGTGTAGGACTCGGCGCGAATGGACTGCTATAAGTGGGATTTTAGCTATTTTGACATTTTTTTACCGTTTGACCCATTTTGTCCAATTATTTTTCATTTTTTTACTTTTTCTCATTTCTTTTCTAAATATATTTGTAATGTATTACCTCCAGTATTTTTCTTTGTGTATTTAAGTTATTTTTGAAACAAAATACCTAAAACATAATAAAAATACCCGTGATTATGAAAAGACAAATTTATATAAAAATATGATAAAATCATACAAATATGAACTTGTTTAATCAATTAAAATACATTAAATCATGATAATTTTAGTGTTTTTTAAGCATTCATCACAACCCCCAACTAGTTTCTTGCTAATCCCTTAGCAAGAGAAGCGATAAAAACTTAAAATTAAACTATCCTAAATCACTTTTGTGGATTGACACAGTTGGATTTAGCGTATGCAACAAGCCTTTAAACCCCTAGGTTGCCCTAATGAACGAGTTTAAGTCTCGTGAGGGTTTTCAGTAACGATACCTACAAACATTAAAAAAAATTAATAAAATAAAATGAAAACAAAATAAAATAAGAAGTAAAAAGACTAAAATAAAATAAAGAAATGAAATACAAAAATATATCATGCTTATAATCTCTTTTAAATTTCATAATTACAATCTTAAGCATAGATTATTTCAACTTCCTAAAAATTCATGATTTATTATAATAATTAGTTGAAAATCATTTTCATATTTAATATCAAAAATGTATTAATATAATTTCACCCAAACATAGTATGCGGAATATGAATTAGTTTTGAATATATTCCTCACAAATCAATACTCTTAAAAATACTGAATCTTATGGGTTCAAATACTCATACTAATTTATATGCGAAAGAGTTGATGTGTAAAAATGAACTATTATGTTCGCTTATGTATAAAGAAAGACTTAATGTGTTATTTTAACATTGATTTCATGAAAGGAATCAAATGTAAGTATTTATAAATTATTATGCATTATTTTCATATATTAATCAAATTCATCAAATAAAAAGATCAAGTAATATGCCCTTTTAAAAAACTTAAGAAAATACAATGACTTTTTAGGGAATTACTTCCTATATTTTCTTTTGCATTAAACCATTCCTCACAACTATTTAGGCTTTTTGGATCATAGTATATAAATTATATTATTCATTTTTTTTCTCTTTTTTTATCTCTTATATTCTTCTTTTTTATAAGAGAATACATTTTTTTAAGAGTGGACACATGTACATATTATACATTTTTTATATGGTAAGGTGAGTGGTTAATATTTGACTTTTTTGTTTGTATTTGTATAGGTAACCTTGGATATATCTTTTTTTAATAGAAGTCATGCATGAATGAAGAAAGACATATACTATCAGTTTTTACTTAAATCATTTAATCTAAGCAAATGAAAAATAAATATATAACACTTCATTAAGATGTATAAATTCAGACATTTAATGCTAAGTCTTATAGAGATTATCTAATAATTTGAAGAAATAAGAAATGTGTTTGGAGTAGAAAAAATATATTTCACTCAAAATAAAGAAGATTAGGCTCAAATTATATCTCACATGGGTAGTCTCCACTATTTAATTCATAAACATTGATTTTGGGTTTAATATTATTTTCACACCTTTTCAACAAATATTAGTCATGACAAAAACTAACTAATTATCATATACTCTATGATATATTTTCAAAAATTAATCTAACAATGCAAAAGACTTAACTATTTACTTAAATTTGATTTAAAGAAATGATAAATTTTTGTGAGAGAATTTAAAAAAAACTATTGCTAACATTCTAAAAATACTAAACGAGACAGAGAAAATCAAACACAATAAAAATGAAAATGTGAATATAATTTATTTTTTTAAAATTGTTATTTTTTTTTTAAATTAAGCATGTTAACTTTTCACACCCCTAACCTAGAACTTATATTGTTCTCAATGTAACAGTTGTAAATTAAAGATAAAGACAAAAGAAAAGAAAAATTACATATTTCCTTAGAATGTGCAAGTAGTGATAGAGAAATGCAGGTGTATCCATTATGTTTATCATTAAGGTTCACACAGGAAAATAGCTGTGAACTTTTAATATCTCAACAAATATTTTTAGTTTTAACAATTCTAAAATTATCCACATGCAATTAAACTAAAATAAATTAAACAAATAAAAGAAAATTACCTAAAATGATGGGTTGTCTCCCATCCAACGCTTAGTTTAACATCTTAGCAAGACATAACTTAGGGGATTTCATTTTAAGTAAACTCAATATTCCCACATCCTTGAGTCAACCAATCAAGAGTGCTCCCAGGAAAGAATGGTGAGACAAAAACTCCTTAAAAACCATCCTTCTAGACAGAGTAACATTCTTAGAAAAAACTAATGGTACAAAGGCTTCTAAAAATTAGTCTCATAGATAGAACTCTCTTATATATTTACTTTTCCTGCTATTAAAATATAATTTAATTAAGTTAAGAAATTTAGTTAAGTTAAAATCTAAGATAATTAAGTTAATAAATTAAAATAGTAATAATCTAAGTTAATTAAGTTAAGTTAAAATCTAAGTTAATTAAGTTAATAAATTTAAGTTAAGTTAAAAATCTAAGTTTAAATAAATTAATAAATTAAGTTAATTGGTTTTTTATTTATTTATTTTTTAGAGTTCATTATTGAAATAAAAAAATTATTATTATTATTATTTTTTTTTAAATTTAAAGTTTTTTTTGTAAATGTTTTTTTTGTTTATTGTGTAATAGTTTTTTTAATCTTAAATCGTAAATTTTAATTTTAAATTTAAATATATTTTTTTGTTTTATTATTCAAGAACAAAAACATTTTTTTTATTTTAAATCTTAAATTTAAAATTTAAAATTTTTTGTTTTATTGTTCAAGAACAATTTAATTTTTTTTCTTTTGAATTTTAAATCTTAAATTTAGATTTTTTTTAAAAAAATTGTACTCACGATAGTAATAGTATTTTTTATGAATTTGAAATATGAATTTTTTTTAATTTTAAATTTCAAATTTTCAAAATTGTACTGTTCATTCGTTAATAGTTTTTTAATTTAATTTTAATATAAAATTAATTTTTTTGTTGTACTGTTCAAGAACAGTTTAATTTTTTTTATAATTTTTTTGTTTTACTGTTAAAGAACTGTTTAAATTTTTATTTTTTTTTGTATTTTAAATTTGAAATTTGAAATTTTTTTAATTTAAAATATATTAAAAAATCGTAATTATTTAAATCATACAAAATTTTAAAAATTTTGATAAATAATTTAAAAACGTTATTCCAACCCCAACTAAGGCGCCAAAAACTTGATAAGTCACAAGACCGATATTACAAATAACGATCTTACGAAAATCTTTTTTGTTTTATTATTTGTAAAACTTTCGTAATTGCACGAATTGTTTTATAACAAATGATAAGTATACTCTCAAGGTCGATCTAAGTAAGGAATATACGTGGTTTTTAATTTATTATTCAAAATCTTAAAAATGAAATTAAATCATAAACATCATGTCACAATATTTTGGTTTGCTTGTTTCCTAATCTAATAACATAAAAATAAACACAAATATAGATATAGATTCAATAAACAATAATTCAAATTTTATCATTCATAATAGTGGAGTATTTAAGGATATAATAATTAAGTTAATTATACTTGTTCATATTATTTAGGTTATTAAAGATATAAATTAATATTCGTTGATTTTCTCTTTTTGGTAAAAAAATGTCCTTAGGTGAGGCCCAAATTCTTTTCTTTAATATTAACTAACTAATATCTTTAGTCAATACCTATTAATTAATTAAATATTAACTTTTAGCTTTATTTCTAAAAAAATAGTAAACCACCTAATCACAACTTTAAACGGGGTCAAATAATTAGTTTTTATCCAAGGTGTCTAAATTAAACCTAAGAATTTAATTACTCAAATACTAACTTTCAAGTTTTAAAACCATTACTACAAATATGTTGTCAATACATTTTCGAATAATAATTCTTACAAAAACTTTTGAAATAGAGTTTCACTCTAACTACTAGGAGATTGTACCAACAAATAAAATAGCACTATTCTAAAATAGACCGGATAATTAAACCTTAAAATCTAACTTTCAGATTTAAGTTTGTAATGAAAAATAATATATTTCTCTCTAACATTCTTAATATAAAATCTTGAATAAAAACAAGATCAATTTGTTTTATAAAAATTCTTTACTTATTTAATATTTTGCAAGCATAACAATGTTATTATTATATCATATTTACAAACATTCAGTCATACTAAATTAAATCACAGAAAAATTAAATATAAATATAAGAATAAGACATAAAAAGATAATTGTAAAAAATTCATTAAAATAATACCTTAAAAGAATCCTTACAATAGTTTGATGTTTATTATGTCACTGAAAAACCTCCAAATAGATTTGCATCTTCGCTTATTGAAACAAAAACTAAAAATTTATAAAAACATAGCTAGTTCTTCTCAAAAAGAGAATAACTTAAAAACTAAAAACTAAAAACTAAAAAAATGAAAACTTCATTGGGAGACAATGCTGTGAAAATTGTGTATTTTATAATGGGGGAAGAGGGTATTTTTATAGGTGAAGAAAAACCAAAAAAAAGGGGAAAAATATTTCAAAATTTGAATTTGGATGCGTTTGGACACGTTGGCACATATATGAGTACAAGAAACAATGATGAGTGTGCTTACGCATGCGCAACTAGGTGCGAACGTATGCTGGCGCGTGCTGAAGTCAGTGCAATGTGTGTCGAGCTTGTGCCGACAGCGTTCGGGCATGTGCCAACCATGTGCACTTGTGAGAGTTTTATAAATATAAAACCATAGTATTGGTAGGATCAACGATGCCGGTTTTGCTCATCAGTTGCGTCCGAGACTCAGGCGGATGGGCTACTGCACGGGGGACTAGGTAGGATGAGGTAGTTACGCTGGGGACTCGGTAGGAATGGGAAGTTGCGCGGGGGACTCGATGCGATGGGCGTTTGTCCTCACTGGTGTGATATTTTTGACCGTTTTGACCCATTCTGTCCAATTATTTTTCCATCTTTTTGGCTTTTCCTCATTTCTTTTCTCAATATATTTGTAATATATTGCCGTCAGTATTTTTTTTCTCTGTGTCTTTCAGTTATTTTTGAATGAAAATACTTATAAAATAATAAAAATACATATGATTCCGAAAATAAAAATTTATATAAAAATATGATAAAATTATACAAATATAAATTTGTTTAATCAATTAAATTACATTAAATCATGGTAATTTTAGTGCTTTTTAAGCACTCATCACTTACATGTTCACTAAAAAATGAAAACACAAATACGCACACAACTTGTCTTAACAAGCACATTGTTTTTTAGTTCAATATATATAATTATAGAAAAGCAAAGAAATAGACATAATAATAAGAGTCAATGTGTTCTCCCCCTAATTGTAATATCTCTCAAAGAAATATTTTAATTAATAACTCTTCTCATTTATATATTTTTAATTAACACTCAATAACTATATTCCCCTATTTGTCATATGAATAAGTAATATAATCATGATACAATGACAAACATAAAATAAAATAAAAAAATTTGAGAGCTAAGAACAATATGTTTTTCAAAAAACAATGAACTCTCCCTAAGTTCTATTACTCCTTTAAGTAAACTAGAATAACACAAAAGTTTATAAAAATTTATATATAAATATATATACACACTCTTTTTAAAAACAAATGAGGGTAGTGGGCTTATTTAAATATGCCTAAAACATAACACTCAATTGAGAAATTAATCTTGTTTAAATTTGACTATATATTGAAAGCATAATTATATGGACAAGATAGGTAAACATAATAACACATATGGTAATATATCTTCAATCACCCGAAGTAAGGTACATGTTTGAACTGTAATAATATGTCAATTTATTTATTTATGTCAGTCATAAAAGGTTCAAAGGAAAGAGTATTACCTATCATGGTAAAATGCAATTGAGCCATTACTTGCATAATATACAATATTCCATCAAGAGAGAGCTTAATTTTTTTATTATTCCCCTTTTTCACACCTGAGTGATTGGTTATTTTTTTCCTTTTTCTTGTATAATCACTTTTGGCTCTTTCTTTTTGTGCAGCAATTGCTTTTGTATGTTAAACTTTCCATTATTATTATTTTGTTAAAAAAACATACACGAGCTAGAAACCTAGTATGATGACTTTCATGCTAGTTATGAGGTAGCCCTCTCCGCTCATTGTAGTAGCTTCACACATCATAGTAGTTAGTCCTTTCAAAACTAGGGTTCTCTCTGCAGTAGAATTTTAGAAAGAGAAAATCAAAGCTTAAACATAATTTTACAATCAAGGTTAGCTTAAGAACTAGAATCTTACAAAATCAATTTTAAATTTCAGGCATGATATACATATGTGTTCAATGTGTGTGAGTAGGTTCTTATCAACATTAATCACCAGAAGTGAAAAAACATGTAAATGCATAAGTCAAAATACTCAATTAAGCAATATAAAGTCAAAAGAAGCGAAATAGTATGAAAATAATATATGAAGTTTATGTCAATGTTAAAATAGGTCTACTCCTATTTTTTATTTTTTATTGAAACTAAATAAACATCAATAAAAATAAAAGGAAATAGATAAACAAACTAAAGATGCTCACCTATGGTTAAATAATCACTCAAATAAAAGTACCTAAGTGCACATTTAGGGACAGTTAAGAAACCCAAAAAGACAATCTTTTCTAGCCTATAGTTTCTTGAATTTTGGTTACTTTATATCTTTGGGTTGGAAATCAAATCCCTTAGTTGTCATGTGTATTTTCTTAGACTTACCTTTAGATTTCACATTCATCCTAAATGAAGATGCAACATGCATAGTAAGATGATGATAATTAATCTTAGAATTAAAAGTTTTGAAATTCACTTGCCTCTTTAGACCTATAATTCCATGCTTTCTTATAGAGTTATTGGACATACTATGCATAGATGGATGATAATAATGAGTCCGATAACTTGAAGCATGGAAGGAATTATTAAATTTAGGAGCATTCATCAAAAACCTATATTATGATCTTATATGACTTTTTCTACCACAATGATGATAGATAAGCACAAACTTTATGGTTTTTTATATTATAGGATCAATAGTTCTTTACACATAATCAATAATAGTAGGAGTAGAGTTAGAATCCCCTACAAGTTTGGTCTTTGATGTTGGAGGTGATTGTGTAGCATATGAATAAAGGTCATAGGGTTTTGCAAACTTAGTTGTATTTGAAGATAATGGAGTATAGTGCTCATCTATATAGCTTATCCCTCTCTTATCTTCAAAAGGTTTTCCCTAATTTAGGACTTTGTTTAGCCTTTCAAATCCAAGATCAATCTCTTCACAACTTCTTTTGATTCTCCAACCTCTTGCACAAGATTCTTATTTTCCAATTTGAGATCTACAAGACTTAAATTCAAAACGTTAAAACAATTCAATTTTCTTTTTTTTTATAATTAAGGAATTTATTTAAAATGATTTAACTTTGTCATTAAGTTTAGCTACTTTTATAAGAAACTTATCATTTTATCTCTTACTGTCAATTAAGTCTATAAACAATTTGTCAAGATTATTTGCATTAAATATATTGAGTAGGAATTTAAAATCACTTTCCTCATAGTTTGAATGAATGTTAGACTTACTATCCACCAACAATTGCAGTAAATGACAAGTAATTAGTACCACAATTTTTTGAGTCATTAGGATTGTAACTGTCACTTTTTGAGTCGGTAAGGGTAGCATTGAAAGCCCTTCCAGTTCTCTTCTTTTTGTTAACACATTCAGTTGTAATATGACCAAACCTATTGAATTTAAAACATTTAGGCCTAATAGGTTTAGTTTTCTTACCTTATGAGATCATAGGTTTGAGTTCTTTTGGATTCTGATCCCTTGAATGGTTTGGTTGCAGTTACTCTGTGAATTGTTCTGGTTGAAAAGTTTCTTAAGACTTTTGGTTGAAAGTTTCAATTATTCATCATCCTCATCATTTGATTTCTCACCATCATCAATCATGATGGTTTTGAAAGCAATACCTTTTGTTCTTTTTAGGTGTTCAAAAGCTCATCTCAAAGGTTTGAAGTGAGCCAACGAGTTCCTCAATTTTGATGGTGTTAACATCCTTGATTTCATCAATGAAAATGACCTTTGTATGGAAGCAATCTAGTAATGAGTAAATAATCTTCTAAATTATTCTAAAATAATCAATTTTCTCTCCAAGATTTAAATATGTGTTAGTAATATCACATAGTTTAACATAGAATTTAAAAAAGGCATCATCTTCTTCTATCCTAAGGTTTTCAAATTGAGTACCAAGCATGAAAAGTGTGATTCTTTTAACTTGGGTGGTCCTCTCATGGGCAACCTCTAAAATATCCCAAGCATGTTTAGTAGTATCAACATTAGAGATATGACGAAACTCTTCAACAGACACAATACTAAAGATAGTATTAATACCTTTTTTATTCCAATTACTACCAATTTTATTTCAGTGGTTTATTAATTCCTAGGTTTTAAGAGTGACAATATTATCTTTGGAAACCATAATGGTTACCAATCATAAATAATAGAGTTTCAGGCACTCTCATCTATAGGACATAAAAATTATCTTATATGAGCCTTCAAATATGGGTTGTTAGACCTTTAAAAGAAAGGAACACTAGTTATAGATGAACCCTCTGTCAAGTGATCCATAACAAGGTCCTAGGCACACACTAAGTATATATAGTGACCCATTCTGAAACCAAGTGAAAGTTGTTATATTACGAATCTAATTAACTAGAGGAGATGAATAAATAATTAACATAAATATGTCAAATTACAATTCACAAGTGACTAGATATGTAATCACGTGTAAATAAAATAATATGAAAGTAAAGGTTGACACATGTGAATTTTATATGGAAACAACCTTGGTCACAACAATGACTTAAGAGGAAAATCATCAGTCCACTAGACCACCTAACTATCCATTATGAAAATAAGGTTCAATTATAAGGCCAGGACTTAAGCTACCCTCCAAGATAATGCCCCCAAGTAATCTACTTACAAGATGTTGCTTTGATTCATAGTCTTCACAAGAAACGTGTTTAGATTCGGACCAATGTTCCAATAGCTTGATTCACATAAGCAATCAAACATGTTCAACCAATACTTGAAAAGTTAGCACAACAAGATAGGTGCAAAGTATGTCTTAGAGTAGATTCAACAATGAATAACCCTAACTACAAGCAAGAATATAAAAGTTAATATTAAATCATCAAGCAAACCTAGAACAAGTAAATTAAACGCAAGTTCAATAAAGATATATTCTTTATAGATGAATAGTCAAACCAAATAATTATGATATTACATACAATTATTTGATCTAATAATTCAAGAACAAAATAAAGAAGAATTTGTATGAACATTTAATCAAAATATCATAAACTAATTAGGTTTATTAATAATAAAACACTACCAACAATATTTGACAGATTAATTATAGAAAGAAATTTAAAGAAAGAAGTTTAAATAAAGGTGATCTCGTTTTTTCAAATTAATTTGAAAGAGAGAACTTAAGATGAAAAGATTGATGATCTAGTGGTTTTAGAAAATAAGAGGCATTATAGGTTTTTTAAATAAAAAATATTGAAATCCTAATGTTAGGTTAAAGTCCAATTACACTTATGTCCATTAAATAATTCAAAGAACAGTCAATAATAGGGATAATATTGTAATTAACAAGTTTGATTAGAGTAAATAATTAGGTTATAAATTGAAACCCTTGTCACTCGAACGATAGAGATCAAGCTTGATTGATTGAACCAGTAAGGTCGATCATCAAAATCCTTTTCAATCTTTCAATCGATCTAGGAAATGATTAATAAAACATGAGACCATGTAAATAGAATTCAATCATACCTCGATTGATCAAACTCAAAAATTTTATTGATCTATTCCATATTAAAATTAATTTTAAGAGGACTTAGATCGTAGCAAATCGATGCTCAATCGATCTACCTCCTTAATTGATCTAGTCATTATTTGATTGATCTACATCCTTGATTGATCTAGTGATTACTCGATCGATCTACCTCATCAATCGATCTATCTCCTTGATAGATCTAGTCATTAGTCCATCGATCGAGCATATATGTACCACAAGTTTCTATATGTCTAATATTAAATCTAACGTGCATAAAAAAAGAACTATATGATCGGTACAAAACTGCAAGTGCACAGTATCGTAGTTTTAAAATAAAGTGATAAGAAAAGTATCGTTCTCAAGGATTGGTAACTTAATTTTGACAAATACCAAAATTATACTAATCTCAATTTTATCTAGAAAAATCACTAAGGTTGTTGAAATTAAAATTTAAAATAAAATTAATTTAAAGCAAATATGCAAAAGAAAATAAAGATGTGGTTTGAGAATCAAATCAATAGGAAGAAAACATCTATAGGAAATCGATTTCATCTAATCCATCACTATGCTTTACTCTTCTAGCTAATAGAATTTAATTCTCTTTGTTTGTTAGCAATCTCCAAACAAATATTCAAAAGCCTCTTTCGATAGTCAATTGGAAACATTTGTGTTCATCAAATTTACAAAAGATTATGCAATTTAATAAAGCAAGAAAGCATTAAGACCAATGATTTTAATACTACAAAGGTTCATATAAGTCTTTCGATCTCTATATTTACCTATGCCGAAATATTCCAGATCTATCCTATAATTTCCTCTTTCGATAGTAAATCACAAAACTAAAATCATCTAATTAATGGCCAATTCATTATAAGCATTAAACTCAGAATAAATCAAACAAACATGAAGAGAAATAATTTAAATTAACATAGAAAATTAAGCATAGTTCAGAATTAAATTATATATTTTTCCAAGAATAAAGATAAATTAGTTCATGCTAAAAATTAAATTAAACATAAATGAATTCACCATAATTTTCTAAGAATAATCGAAAGAAAATTGAATCACAAAAAGAATCTTATTTCGCGTTAATTTGCTGCACGTTTTTTTCTAGTGTATGAAAATGGATGGGTTTATACCTTTTATGTCAAAGATAGTCCATCCCAAGGCTTTTCTATGCTCCCTTAACATATGCACCAACTTTTCCTCTTCTTTGGATGTAAGTGATGCCACAACAATAACTAAAAAGGTGTAACTATCACTTAAGAACGCATAGAAAAGATGCTTAGGTAATTGCTTCAACTTTGGGGTTGTAATTTGATGCACTTTTCTGTAGAGATTATAGAGTTGGTCTTTGCTACTATTAGCTCCAACCTCTTCACTTCTTTTCCAAATGATGTAACCTACTACAATGCTTCCATGGCATATACATAGTGGATAAATTCTTTACAACAAAAGGTAAACCAGATTCACAAACAACAGTGTTATTAAAATCATAAGCATGAGATGAAGTGGTGATACACCGTTCTAGTTGATCGATTGGAAAATATTCTTGAAAGGCTTCTATTTCACATTGTTCAATGATATATACTTGAAACTAAGTACTTAGATCTTCTAGAAATCTCATGGCTTCATAGATGTTGAACATAAATTCTTCCTTGTTCACTCTCATTATTAAATCACCCTTTTGAACATCCATTAAAGCTCTTCCCGTAGCCAAGAATGGTCGACCAAGAATGAATGGGACATCTTGGTCTTCATCCATATCTAACACCACAAATTAGTAGGAAAAATAAATTTATCCACATTTACCAATACATCTTCTATGATTCCACATGGATACTTGATAAATTGGCCTGCTAGTTGGAAAGAAATTGTTATTTATTTCATCTCCCCAAGTCCTAATTTCCTATAAACAGATTGTGGTATAAGATCACATAAAACTTTATCAAAAAATGAATTTCCAATAGTGTAAGGCAAAGAGAAACTCCCTAGATCTTTTAATTTTTGAGGTAATTTCTTTTGAAGAATGACACTACATTTTTTAGAAAATTTCACTGTTTCGAACTCCTCTAACCTTCTCTTCTTAGAAATGATGTCCTTTAGAAATTTGGCATCTGTTCCAAGGCATCTACAAAAGGAATATTTATGTGAATTTTCTAAAAGATATCCAAAAACTTAAAAAATTCTTATTTAATTTTCGTTTTTGAAAACGTTGAGGGTAAGGAAGTGGAGTAAATAGAATAGGATGATTTTCAGAAAATGAAATTGATGGAAGCATGTCAGCCTTTCTTAGTGTATCATCAAAAATCTCTTCTTCTTCTACTTTATTATTGCTTTGGCCATTGTTTGGAGTTGTAGGGGTGGACTCGGTTTCCTTTAATGGTGACCTCTCAAGTTCTTTTCCACTCCTAAGTGTAATGAAATTGCATTGTTCCTTTGGATTCACTTTTGTATTGCTAGGAAAAGTTCCTCTTTGTTGGGCATTAATGATTATGGCTAGTTTCCTAATATGCACTTCAAGATTTTTCATAGTGGCTCCCATATTGTTAAAATGAGTTTTAATGTTATCCATCTATGAATCATTCTTTTTAAACCTTACTTTAGTCTCCTCAACAAAGGAAACCATGGCATCCTCAAGTGACATCTCCTTCTCGCTTGGTTGACTATCAAACCCTCGTGGAGGTTGCAACACATTTATTTTGTTTCCATAAGAAAATTCTCATGATTTCGAAGCCCTGGATGGTAGTAATTTTGCAAAGGATTACCATAATATTTGTAGTTTTGATTGTTGATGTATTGAACCTATTCTTGATTTGCTTCATTCATCAGAACTACCATACTCGAGTCTACAATATATTCTACATTTTGTGCATTCTTTGGGTTGTCAAGGCTGAAATTGGATGAGATAGAGAAGCTACTTGAGTTGAAAGGGCAACAAACGACTCCAATTCATGAATCCTAGCAACTTTCTTCGTCATAGATCTTTCAGTTGGCCATTGATAGTTTTTTGAGGCTATTTCTTCCAAAATAAAAGTAGAACCTTCAGTTTTCTTTGACATCAAAGTTCCACCAGAAGCAATATCAACTATAGTTCTAGTTTCCCATTTAACCCATTATAGAACATCTGAACTTGCAACCAATCTGGAAATCCATGTTGAGGGAAACGCCGAATCATATCTTTATATCTTTCCCATGCTTCATAGAGTGTCTCAAAATCATTTTTCTTGAATTGACCAATCTCACTCTTGAGTTTGACTATTTTTATAGGTGGAAAGAATTTAGCAAGAAACTTTTCTACCATGTCCTACCAACTAGTGATGCTTCCCAGTTGTAGAGATTGTAGCCAACCTCTGGCCTTGTCCCTCAATGAAAAAGGAAACAATCTCAATCTAATGGTGTCTTTAGTAACACCATTCATCTTTACAGTGTCACAAATCTCCAAGAACATCACCAAATGAATATTGGGATCATCAAGTGGCGATCTGCTAAATTGGGCTTGTTGCACCATGTTGATCAATGCAGGTTTGAGCTCAAAATTATTGGCATTAATGGTCTGGCATCTTACACCTGAGTAATTATCATTCACAACTGGTCTTACTCCAGATCAAAAGAAATAATATTTCTAGTTCTAACACGGCGCATCCAACATCAAAAACATACCTAGAAAAAAATAAAAATAAAAATAAAATATAATTCTAAATTAAAACCAAGACTACTTTATATCGATATTGCAAAAAATAAGAAAAAACAATAGCCCCAAAAACTTGATCAGTGCAAAACTACAAGTGCACAGTATCATAGTTTTATAATAAAGTGGTAAGAAGAGTATCGTTCTCAAGGATTGGTAACTTATTTTTGACAAATATCAAAATTATACTAATATCAATTTTATCTAGGAAAATCACTAAGGTTGTTGTAAATAAAATTTAAAATGAAATCAATTTAAAGAAAATATGCAAAATAAAATAAATATATTGTTTGATAATCAAATCAATAGGAAGAAAACATTTAGGAAATCGATTTAATCTAATCTCTCACTATATTTTACTCATCTGGCTAATAAAATTTAATTCTCTCTGTCAAGTTAATTTGTTGGGCGCTTTTCTTTCTCCATTTTTTCTTCGCTCTATGATGACTATTTTCTTTTTCTTTTGGTCATTGTTCTTGCACTCTCATATATATATATATATATATATATATATATATATATATCCTTTCTTTTTGGCCAGCTCACTTCTTTATTTATGTATATATATAACTTTTTTTTTATTTTTCTCCTCCCTACTCTCTCATCTATATATATATATATATATATATATCAAACCATTCCTGCACTCCCTTATTACTTTTTATTATATATATATATAAATCTTAATTTAAATTTGAGAGTTCTTAAATAATATGCTTATAAAATTGGATCTTCATTATCTTCAAATATGTAATAAAATTTAAATAATAATAATGAAGTCTAAATTCAATAAAAAATAAATAAAATTATACTAATGTTAAAGTTAAGAAATGATAAATTATGCCAAATTATACAAGTCATCAATATACCTAAAATATGTTCATTTGAAGCTCCGTATAGTTTCTTCGAATTGAATAGTGATCTTGAAAAAAATGTCTAAAAACTAAATTACTTTTAAATATTTTATTCATGAATATCGTCAATACTCATAAACCTTACATGTATCAAAAACCTGAAGGTTTTATTGAAATTGGCAAAAAGAATCTTGTTGACAATGGAACATGAGATTTGATACTTTCATGCTAGACATTGATTTTAACATATGTGATTATGATAATTATGTGTATTTTAAAGTGCATGATATTAGTGAACTAGTTTATCTTTTATTATATATGTTAATAGTTAGTAAAAGTAAGACTGAAATATATTCTCTTAAAAATAAAATTGAGCTCTAAGTTTAAAATAAAAGATTTATGAAATGCTAGTAAGATAGTAGGCATGAATATAAGTAAAAATATCAAATTTGGTATACTTTGTGTTTCTCAAAGACCTCATTTAGAAAATGTATTAAAAAAAATTTCTATGCATGATGTAAAACATGTTCAAAGTCCATTAGATGCATATCGTAATATATCTTTGCATGACTATCCCAATATTAGTGAAGAAATTGAATATATATCTAGAGTTTCATATTCTAGTATCGTGGGTTTTGTTATGTTTGCCATGGTTTGCATGTGGCTTGATTTGGCATGTAAGTGTTTTTAAGTAGATACATGTCCAATCCTAGTAAACCTCAATGGTTGGGAGCTAAATGGATTTTGATATATATTAAAGGCATTCTAGGTATTGGTTTAGTGTATAAAAAATGAGTAATGAGTTCTCAAGTTATGGAGAACTATACAGTTTCCAATATTCAAGTGATAATGATAAGAAGAGGTTCGATACATATCCAATAGTGGTGTAAAATGGGCCAACCTGACCCATTCTGACATAATCATAAGAGGCCTACTATGCAAGTTTGGGATTGATATAGGTGTTATTTACAGTCAAATGTAAAATGAACAAAATTAGGGGGTCAGGAATTAAAACATATTTAAAACAAGAAAAAAATATCGAATTATCAATAATATCTCTTTATTGGTCGCTAAACTAGGGTAGGCATTTATTTCAAAAAACCGATCAGCAACTCGAGTCCAAGTCCAAACTGAACTTATATTTGTTTTGGAGGATAGTTGGTTCAAATAGATCCAAAAAATATCAAAACCGACCTTATATGGTCAATTGGAGGTTTGAAAATTAAAAAACTTCCAAAGTCGAACCAAGCCTCTACTTTTAATACATATAATTCTTTAAATATATTTTTAATTATTCTTATATATAAAATGTACTCCTTTTTAAACCTAAGTCTCACTCTAATCTCTCAAACTCTTATTAGAATATCAATGATGTCTCACTCATTATCAGTATGTGTTTCGAATGAAAGAAAAATCATAAAATAATATTAGTATATATTGTAACTTTGTATGCAACTAGAAATTAATAATTTAATCATAATATACTTATCTTTATATGTAGTGGATATAGCTATTGTAATACTCTAACGAGAATGATTTAACGATTTTGTCTTAATTACTAGGTAATTGAGATGCTTTCTCTTAAATCATTCAAGAATGGAAAAATCCTATTGGTAAGGACTAATAAGTGGCAATATAGAAACTAAGTTTTTACCTTTTATTTGTTCTTCACTTAGTGAATATATACAATGAGATATTAATTTTGGCAAAGTATAAGTTTCATTTTACCATTGAGTATTAAATTGAATTCATACTCAATTGGGTCTCATGTTGTGATTATAAGTTCAAAACTGTCAATCAACTTCTTTCAAATTGATCTTATAGTTGGGTTTAAAGGTTGATTTTTTGGGAATAATAAGTCGACTAAAGTTTCAGGGTTTTTCAAAACTATCGAGATAAAATCAACTTATAAATTAACTCAAAAACCAATCAACCAACATACACCCACCCTACACAATAAATCTTAAATACTAAAGGCTAAATCCTAAATCTTAAATTATAAATCTTAAATACTAAATTATAAATGAATTAAATTTAAGGTTATTTTAAACTTTTTAATATAAATATAAATATATACATGTATATATATAAAAAGAGTATTTTTTTAATTATATATTTTAATTATTAAACATAGTAGTTTTATTACTTAATATTATTAAGTGTAAATAACCACTCTATTTAACCTTTTATTTCTTTTCGTGCTAGTGTGCCGAGCTAAATCTATCATGTTTAAGATATGAAATAGATCAGTTCAACCTATTTTAAATGTGGGCCAGATCATTAGTTTTTTTTTCTGTTTTCATAGACTATTTTTATTATTCGATGGAAACAATGCAGAGAGAAGAATCTATATTTTTGTTTCCCAAATCTTACTAGTTACCAGATTTTCCTTGAAAACTTTTCTAGAATGCTTATATAAATAAGTAAACTAATATTTTGGTGAATGAAGACGTTATAAAAAATTATTAATAAACCATAAAAATATAATGTGATATTAATAAAATAAATCAAACTTAAATTTTTTTAAAAGTAATTAACTACAAAAATAGCAAACAAGTTAATAAGGATTTATTCATTGAACCGGTAAATGACAGTCTTATAACACAAGTGAAATATGTGTAAATTGTTTGTTTCAAACTTAAAATCTCTAAACCAAAATCCTAATTCAAGGATATTAAAATACTATTTTAATCAAAAACAAATCTTCTTAGAAGAAGCTATGTTTGGATATTATCTTTTCGAAGAATATAGGTACATTATTTGTACAGAAACATGTAGTTGTATAAATTTACAATTACAAAATCAAGTTTATTTAAGGCATGAACAGACTTATTTAGAACATGTAACAAAGTGCAATCTCTTAAAAGAAGATAAGATTGGCTAAAATTATTCCATAGAACCAATCGGCGATCAAAACTAATCGAAACCCACAAATTGGTATTAGAGTCATAGAAATATTAACATAATATGGATGGAAAAATTAATACTATTAAACTTAGGGACATCAAAGGTATTAATCATAAACTTTAAGGGTATTCTAACATTTTCTGCAAACCTCAAGGACATATGTAAAAATATGCTAAACCCTAGGGACATTTTAGATAATTGTCTTATATAAGACTTAAATGTCATTTTTATAATAAGTAAACAACCTTAAAAAAAATTTCTATATTATGTTAGAAAAATATAAACACGTATATTTTATTTGTTGAATATGTGTATATAACATGGAAAAATAATATATGTTTCTTTGAACAAGTATCTTGGACATAATTATTTTTGCACAAAATATTTCTTTTAATATATATTCATTTTGTTATGATATAGAAAAAAGTTCATATTAGTCCCGAACTTATACAAAAAGTGTTATTTAGTTCACTAATTTTAAAAATATGACATGTAATCCATTCACTTATAAAAATGGTACCAAGAAAAGACATTTATTAATTTTGAATTTATTCTTTAAAAATTAAATTACCATGGATATTTTAGTCACTTAACTATTTAATTTAGGAAATGACCAAAATACCCCCCTCCCCCCACACTCCTTCCCTATGTAAACCCCCACTCCTAATAAGCAAAAATCTCACCTCTCTATGTAATACGATCGAGTACTAACCCAGTCGCCACCAGAACTCGCCACCTAGCCATCCTTTTCTGGTCATCCTCAATGTTATACCCACGAACATCAACCCTAATATAGATAGTATCAATTAGTCCTAATGATCACCACATAAATTATGTGTGCAATGAATACGCAAGTATACATATTACAACAAGTAATATAATGATAAGAAAATATTGTTCCCATAGAGATTATTTTATTATAAACTAACTTTTAAAACTAAGAAGATATATAAGAAAATATCTAAGAATACTTAATCCCCCCAAGTTTCTAAACATATGAATCACTAAAATTCCCCCAATATAATTATCAATTTATTATATAATCAATTGTATCTAAACTAGCAGGTATTCCTCTCTCAAGTAAACTACACACCATATAGTAATTAATTTAATCACACTCTCATGCCAATTAAATTGCATACTAGTCATTAAGTTCATTAATTATGGATCACATACATAAAAATCATACATCTCTGCCTAGAAACTATGCATGTTATTTAATCAAGACAAACAATTAAATAATTCTCTCAAATATATTTAATTGTCTATATAGATAAATTGTTGGCCAAACAAATAATAACATAAAAATTAGATTAAATAATATAATTAAATTGAAATCATAATTAGGGTAAAATAGTAGATCATCACATGGTAAAATTTGGGTTCATAAGATCCCTAGAGTAATAAACTAAGCACACATAATTGTGTCCATAAGGCTCATATTTTTCATAAAGAAAGGCATAAAAATTGATAAAGAAAATAGTAGAAAAAGAAATACAATCAATCTCTTAAATTATAGTGCTAATTTTCTCTTGAATCTCCACCAAAATTGTATCTCATTTTGAATTTTTCTGTATTTTTATCTCTTTTTAGCTCCAAAAATTGATCAAAATTATGCTAATGGTAGCTCATTAGAATTTATAAGATGATTAGGGGCTTAAATATAGCTCAGGTGCAATCTGGACCGTCATATTAGCTTCAAATAAAGGGTTGAGATCAAAACAAGAAAAATTAATAGTGCCAGTCAATCACAATGCAACACATGGCACATAGAATTTACTGGGTGAATCAAAGTGCGACACGTGGCAAGGGAGACCGATATGAGTCAATGCATGTTGATTCAAAGCCACATGGCGCGTTGTGATTCGCGTGATAACATGTGTTATTATTGTTTGATCGTGCTCTGAACTTGGATTGAACGTCATGCTGACATATGTTATACGCTATGTTCCTCCTCACACGCGACAACTTATGATTCGTTGTCCCAACTTGTGTGGCATCCACGTGGCTTACACATTCAGCTTCTCTACTTGCATGGCAGCTTTTGATTGGTTATGCATTAAAAATTCATAAAAATTCTAAAAAAAATTCAAAAATTATATTTTTACCCCTTTTTCACTAAAAAGTTTGTATTTTAATATTTTTAGCCCCAAAAATACTATTTATTGAATAAAACAAGTAAATATTAAGTAAAAAAATGCATTAATGACTCAACTTTCATAGAGTCATCACCTAACCCATACCCATCATGTTGCAATGGAAGGAAACATTAATAATATAACCTCTTATTGCTATTGTGGGATTGAGGCTAAAGGCTCAACATCATGGACTCCAAAAAATCCAAGAAGGAGATTTATGGTTGCTAATTAGTATATCATCCATTTGTTTAGTGATATTTTGAAACATTTTTAGTTTTACTAAAATGATCCTTTATTACATTTCCATCAGCCATTTTTCTTGATTTATTGAAATGATTCACTTGCTTGAATGATTTCTTGAATATGTTATGTGATAAGAAACAACCCTTATATTAGGTCCATAACTTAAGTTTGACAAAATTCAATTTAAGTGATGTGAAATAGCCCCTGTGTTATAAATCGTGATAAATTTTTTTTTTTTTTTTTGACAAAACTCCCATTGAAAAATTGCTTGAATGATTTTTAGTAAGCTGGACAAAGTTTGAAAAAGTTGCTTGAATGATTGTTACTTTGTAAATGTGCATTTTTGAAAATGGTTGTAGTATGAAGTTAACAATGTCTATAATTAATGATTGTGAACTCTGATGAAACATATCACGTATACACCATGCATATACCCTTACACAATCTGCACACATCACTCACACACCATACAGGTACCCTACACGTACTCTTATACAACTTGCATAGACTAGTGCATACCATGCACACACTCTCACACAACCTACATATACCAATGGAAACCATGTATACACAGGCACACACCAGTGCAAACATATGCACATACAACCTCACACTAGTGCACACACACATACATATACCCTTACATAACTTGCATAAACTAGTGCATGCCTTGTACATAGGCTCACACCAGTGCAAACATATGCACACATACATGAACATAACTTGTACATACTCTAAACACTACACATATACACACCCTAATGTTATCACATATACACATTCTAAACATTGGATACAAATGCACACGCCTTAAACACACCTCACACATACATCCTAAACAAACCTTACACATGTTATTCATGCCTATATGTTGCACGTAAATGCATCTATCTCAACCAGATGAAACACACAATGTATACACACACTCTGTGATAAACATACACACCTTATGATGCATATACACATGCACGACACATATTGTGATTCACATACACACCTTATGCTACACACATATACATGCATGACACACTTATACGCCATGATGCACACATATACACACACCCTAATCCATACACTCACACACTTACAATAATGCTACATATGCATACATACCCTTTCAAAAGCATACACTATTTAAACACACCATAGATGCATACTTCATTTCATGCCTCATAATTTAATTAATTTTTACTGTCATCAATAGTGTACTTTTATGGATAATAAATTATTTGTTTGGTATTTTCAGTGAAAATTTTGAAGGAGTATTAATCATAGAAATCATTACTGCTTTTATTTTATGGATTGATCTAACTATTGACTGTAGACATGGTGAATTGATTTCAAGACTTCTAATAGAACTAGCACAAGAAGTGAAGATTGTACAACTAAGAAAAAGCTAAAGATTATGATTTATTTTTGATTGTTTTTAATCTTATTATTATATGTAGTGATTTAGTGAATATGTTGTATGGTTGAGAAATGATGTGTATTTATCTTGTTGTAAATTGATGATATAGTGAAGATGTTTTACATCCCCTATTTTGTAAACTGATGTAGTAAATTCCTTTACAATATATGTTTTGTAATGAAATTTATTGCAATCAAATTATCATTTCTTTTGTTAATGCTCTTGTTTTTACATTTGAAGTTTTGTATTCATTTCCAAACATGACATTAATATTCATCACCAAAGATGACATTAATATTCATTGCCAAACTAACATTAATATTTCAGATTCAATTTACATGTAATTGCACAAAATGGTAAATTTCTATTATAGTTACAAAATAAACACCAATTAGCATCCTACTCCAATTTTCATTTGCATTTGACATATTATTTTGTCCTTTATTGCTTTCTAGGGCTTACAACACTTTTCACACCATAAATAATCCTTCTTGCTTTACGTTACTTCCTTTTATCAATGGATGATGGAATCAACACTTGATCTTGAACATCCTGCAATTAAATAACATCATAGTATGTCAAATCCCAACACACAAATAATTTGATTCAAACACATAAATTATCCATTAAATAAGATCACCTGTTCAAAATAAATATTCATAGCACTTTTAGTACCCAAAGGAAAATCATGTACTATAAACCGTTCATATTTCAGACGATTATTAGAGTAATCCATAAAAAGTCATAAAAAATGAGAGAATCAATGTATGTAAATTTTACTATAACTTAAGGCATTAAAAGTGACACTTGATCAAATTGGATATTCATAGAAATTTGAGTATTCAATGGTATGTATTCAATTGCAACGTGTTAATATTTCATACTAATATAAAATTAATGCATAAATTTAAAATTTTAAGATAAAAAAATGATTGTTAAATTTTTGGTTTAGTACCTCTGTCTCTATTTGAGCATTTGCATCCATATTAAGGTTGGTTTCTGATTGTCTTATTGAACCCATATTGATGTTGGTTTCTTGTTGTATATTTGAATCTATATTCATTTTGGCTTCTTCTTGTACATTTGAATTTGTCTTCTTCTTCTTGCATCCCATTTGATTATGTACAACTTCTTTACAGTACTCATATGTCATTCTCAATAATTTCCTTAATCTTAAAGGCTTTTATAATATACCAATTTTGACATTTGAAGGTGTAGTTTTTTTCTTAATCAACTTTCTAAAAGATGACTTATTTCTAGTATTCTTAGATCTCCCACTTCGTCTCTTTTACACAAGTGGATTCAAAATTTTAGATTCAATTGAGGTAGGCCAATAATTCCAACTTGGTACAAGATTTATAATGGGGCTTTAAAAAACAAATACCAAACACATAATTAATATTCACCATAATACATAAAAAACTTTAAATATAATTTAAATCTGCATAGTTAAGTGTCTCTTATAAACTGAATCAACATAATCCACTAGATCCTCTTAGCTAGTATGGATACTTCTCATTACATGTATACATGATATGCCAGTAAGGTCCCATTCCTTACAAGTGCACTTCCAATTCAAAAGGTTTACACTTACTTTCTTGCTAATTAAAGTCAAATTGATATCCACCATTGTGCCTAGTAACACAAGTAGTATACTTGTTAATGTTCTTTGTGACTATGTCCATGATTTTCTTTGAAATTGGGTACATCCATCTTGATAACTCAACCCTTTTAGCATTGAATCTATCACTTATAATCTTATTGTCTCAACCATATTTAAAATTGTTTGCTCTTTTGCTATCAATAACTATGAGTTAAAAAACTCACACAAGTTATTTAGTTGATTGCCACAAATTCATGTAATCTTGTAATGAGACTTTGTCTATGACTCAAGCGATTTTACAGACAACAAATTGTGAGATTTCGCTAATTTCACTTCTAATTGTTGCATCCATTGCTCAAATTTAGTATTGTTGTAGCTTTTGCAGCTCCCCAAAAGTAAGAACTTAAACTGCCTTCTTTAACTTGCTTCTTATAGTTTTTATGCAAATGTCATATGCATATTCCATGTTCTAAATTAGGTACCATTGACTTCACTACTAATATGATTCCCTTAATTTAATCACTCATGATAGTATAAAAGTGTTCTTCATTATTTTCCAAGACTTTAAAGAAAAACGATTTCCATGTTTTTTTTACTCAATTTCAACAGCAACACAGCCAGAGGGTATATTCCATTTTCTACATCAACACCCACAGCACATAGAAATCTGCCTACATTATGTTCATTCAAATGACATCCATCTAATCATATACAAATTTGACAACCTCTTTTCCATCATTCCTTAATAGGACCTAAACAGACATAAAATCTCTTAAACCATAAAACACCTTTTTTATCCTTTCCTTTTTTTTAACACTATTGTAATTACAGAGTTGGTTATCTTAATATATGAAAAAATTTAAGATATTGGCCTTTTTATTTTTGATGTATTATTTCCTTGGCCTTAGTTTTAGCCATTTTCACAACATGTTTACTAATTTCAAGATTAAGTTTTTCTCTAACAACATTGTGAACACTTTGATATTTTGCCTTAGGTTTGTTCACAAAGAATTCTAACATGTTCTCAACTATAAACTTGTTACTAATAAAAATTTTCAACCCATGATTCCTTCTACATATATGAATCTACTTACTGACTTTTGTAAATAATAAACACCAAAATTCCAAATTACTTCCTAGCAAACATCTCTCACTTACAATTCTCATTATTACAAAATACCTCAATTCTAACTTTGTTATTCTTCTTAAATTTAATATCTCTAACATGTCTCAATGCATATAGTTTTATGGAAGATCTCATAGTTTCGACATCTTCATAAACTATCCCAATACTCAGTTCAATTGTATCCTTATTTAGTTCACTCTTTTAAAAAATATAAAAATTATGTCTATTATCTCCATCATCCTATCCAACACCTCCTAACAATTTAATATCTTCATTTACGTTAACTTCAACATCTTCATCTATATTAACCACCAAGTTAATGTTCATTGGATCTAAAAAATTGTTAAAATAGATATTATTATACTAAAGCCCTAGTTATTGTACCGCATCACACCTCAAATAAAAACAACAATAATATAAAATTATGCTTTGTAAGAAGGAAAATTTTTCTTTAAAAAAATTAAAATTTAAAAAACAAATATCTTTTTTTAGCATCATTTTTATAAGTAAATGGATTAAATGTTACCTTTTCAAAATTAAGAAACTAAATGACCCATTTTGTATAAGTTAGAGGATTAATACGACCTTTCACCCTTGTAAGAAATAAGCATAACATATAATTATGTTTTGTTAGAAGTAAGAATACTTTTATAAGTTTTTAGAGTTTCAAACAAATATTTTTAATAAAACAATTCTTCATTCCACCGTAAAACATGGGTGTTTTTACAATTTTGTAAAAGAATGATCACTTAAATTTAAAAAAGTAATTAAAATAACACCCTTAAATGTCAATCCAATAACATTACAGAAAAAATTTCAAAAAACATACAAACATTTCAGGAACATGTATTATCATATCAAAAAACATTTAAGAAACTAACAAACAAACCAATCAATGCATTACCATGACATTTATTTTTCATCTTGTAGCCCTAGCATGTTAGAATGACACATGGTACTTATAACTACTAATAACAATCGATCAATATGAAGTGCAACAATACCCTAAAATATAGTATTCATAATAATATGACATATAAGAAACAATCTTACCATCTTCTATCATCTTTTAAGGTTTGGATTTTCATTTTTCTATCATCACATGTCCTTTTTTTCATTCTTCTATCATACAAGCTCCAACAAAATGGTGTAAAACTCACTTTCTCCAGTCGATTTCACTTTTTGCACAACTCATATAACCTCACAACACCTCACCATAGCCTTTTCGTGTTTCATTCTGATCGAGTATAGGTTTCATATGAGTTTGTTCATCAAACAAAGCATACGAGAGAGAGTAGGGTAGCTATTACATTGGGTGAGGGGAAGATACAAGAATACTCTCCCCAGATCATTCTCAAATTGCTTAGTTTTGATAGGGTAAAGGTAAATGATGAAAATACCCTCACCCATATATGTTTTTTTCTTTCAATAAATGTTTTTTTCTAGTACATTTTTTGTAATTTAAAGAACTAATTAACACATTTTTATAAGTTAAAGGAATAACTGACACTTTTTCAAAGTTAGAGGACTAAATAATACTTATACTCAAAGAAAAGGGACCCATGACATTTTTTCTATTAAATATCATATTATGATAATTAAGATTTAATTCTTTGAGAAAGATGGAACCTTCAATAGTGGGGGATTTATTTCACTCTTTAAAATTGACTGAATGAGAAAGCAATGTAATGGAGGGGATGAGAAGATCCAGTAATGATCCCAATCTTAGTTTATCAGCAAAAGTTATCACATCTAAGGGTGAAAACTATAAAGGTCTTTGGGCTTGATTATTGTCTTCATGAGGATAAAACATGATATGAATTCAAGTTGTTGAAATTGCTTTCAATCTTTTTCAGATCAAGTTTCAAAATGAGAAAGAATTACATTTGTTAGGTCAAATGGTCCTTCGTTATTTGATGAACGGTTAATGGTGTTTACCCATTGTCCAATGAGTAGTCAGCCTAAAAATATTTTATTTGATAAAGTCTTGTTCTGGGTGTAACTATAGGTTCTACCATATGGAGGGTGGAAGCTTAATATTTCAAAAATGCTGGTAGAAAAGATTGGTCACTTCATTTGTCATTATGATGACTCTTTTGAAAAAAGAGATTCATAAGGTCGGTTCATGTGTGTCTAAGTAGAGATGGAGATTACCAAACCAATCCCTCATGGATCTATGATTAGAGTGGATGGCTTCGAAGATGGGTGAATTACAAATACAAGCACCTCTCAATTTTTTTCCATCTTTGTGGAATGATTGGACATGAGGTGAGGTTTTGTCCTAACAATTTCATGGAAATTTTCTGTATGGTAGGTGGTTGAGGACTCAATTTTTTTCTCTAAGCAAGTCCAATGGAGATTTAAAGGTGGTAGTGGCGGTGGAAAATTCAACCAATCATTTGAGAAAAAGTTTGATGAGAATGGATGATGTAAAAGGAAAGTAAGAGCTTATGGAGAAAATCAAGAGATTGTCTTGCAAAATAAAAAAAAAGGTAATTAATGGAGATCAAATTATTTTGCTTGATTTTAACAACTCCTAATCTTGAAAAAGTCACACGTTGGATGGCTTTAGGTAAATAGGGCAGAGTATAAAAAGAGGAAATGTTAGGACTAGATAGAGATGGGCTTGGAATGGGCCAAGGGATTCACATTTGGATCCATCTGGAGTTTTTAATTATTTTCACTAATCCTCTTCCTGAAATAAAGGGAAATTTGACTTTAGGCCTTTCTACTTCACACGAGTCAAGCCCAAGCCCAGTTGTGTTCTTAGCTAGTTACCTTGGAAATGGTAGAGGTTTCAAACATGGGACTGAATGGGCACTCTGATTATTGTGGGACCTTGTAGTTAGGAGACATAGATTGTTGTGTTGTGGTGTCTTTTTTTGGTACACTAGGGGCTCCTTGAAATGGAGCTTTGGGCGGTATGGCTCAGACCAAGGTTGCCTCTTTCTCAGTTAGGTACAACAATTCTGTCACATTTTAATTGTCGTCTGGTGAGAAGGTGAGTCCTATTATTAATGTGTCTCTCAACCATAATAATTTAGTTGGACATTCATGATATTTATGATGAAGTTACTATGTCTGATCGGGTGGAGGAAGCTAGCCCTGAACAGCTCTATAACTCATAATAATAATAGTTTGGAATTGTCACGTAGTTGGAAACTCTGATAATTTGACAACTTAAGGAATATGTACAATTTCATTCCCTAATAATTATGGTGTTGCTAGAAACATAACATAGTTTACATATGTCTGTTGGTATTAGAGAATGTGACTTTAAGAGGGAAAAACAATTTACTTTTGAGAGAATGTGGGTGAAGTTTAGGAAATGATTAAGAAAGCTTGTGACCTCTCTATTTCTAGTTTTATCGGGTTTCACTTAAAATGACATGTAGCATGGTACAAACAAGCCCTAGTTGAATAAAAACTGATGTCTAAATTCAACACACAAAAACATTGTCAAGATCTATGTGACCAACTCTAAAGGTTGGTGGAAAAAAATTTGTTTAACACTAATCAGTATTGGGGCAGTTTACTCTAACTTAAAACAGGTTTATATAAGGAAAAATATTTGAAAGATAAATCTTGAGTGGCTTGGCTCAAGTCAGGGGATCAAAATAGAACTTTTCCATGCTAAAACTACTTAGAGAATACACAATTCAACCATGTTAAGGTTGGAGAATGTATACTACCTTGGTTACTGACAAGAAGGGTATGGAGGAGATTGGATGTTATTACTTTGAAAACTTGTTCCACTCTTGAAACCCACCTGAAGTTGACTCTTTTTTATCTAATGTTGATGTAAAAACTACGGAAGCATAGAAACTTTGTCTAACTCGGCTAATTTTAATGGAAGAAATCAAAAGTATATTATTTTAAATAAATCCATCAAAGTTGCTTGGTCCTGACAGTATACCCTCTCTCTTTTACAAAAAATATTGGCATATTATAATGTGACACAATTGAGGCCTATCAGCTTGTGTAATGTGGTTTATAAAGTCATTGCAAAGATTCTTGCTAATTGCTTAAGGAAGTTATTTCTAGTGTAATTAGTATTTATCAAAGTGCTTTTTTCCCCATTGTCTAATCTCTGATAATATTTAGCTTGGTAGCTTATGTGTTACTCCATATTCTTAAGTGTATATGACAAGGTAAACAATAACACTTGGCTCTAAAGCTTAATGTGAACAAAGCTTATAATCGATTAAAAAGGAGTTTTTGGAAGTTGTGATGAGAAAAATGGATTTTGTGAGTAGTGGATACAATAGATTATGATTTGTATCTCCACTGTTACTTACTCTTTTGTGATAAATGTGGAACTAGTTAGGTTTTTCAAACCAAGTAGAAGGATTAACCAAGGTGATCCATTTTCACCCTTTTGGTTTCTTATTTGTGCTGAAGGTTTGTCATGTCTTTTGCACCGTGAATTATAACGAGGTACTATTAGTTGCTTAAGAGCTAATAAAAATGCTTCAGTAATTTTCCACCTTTTATTTACTGATTAACGATTCTTTGGTTTTCTATCAGAGTGCTTTACAAGATGTTTAGCACCTATAATGTATATTGAGGATGAATATGTGTCAAGGTAGGTTGTTAACTACCAAAAGTCAAGTGTTTACTTCAGTTCAAACAAAGATCCTATTATTCGAGAGGTTATTCAACATTATCTTGGTATTCCTTACATTTTTGGCTTTCATAAATATTTGGGTCTTCTTGCATTGTTTGGTAGATTAAAGACAGTATAAATTAATTACATATTGGATCGTGTTATGTAAAAATACAACATTGTTCGTATAAGTTTATATCTTTAGCTTGTAAAGAAGTCTTTTTAAAGTTAGTAGCTTATGTTATGCCCAATATTTCTATATAGTTCTTTGTCTTACTTGTAGGCTTATGTGATGATTTAGAAAATGCAATGCAAAAGTATTGGTGGGGTATAAATGAGAATACTAGAAAGATTCACTGGTTCGCTTGGCATAAATTATACACCTTAAAGGAAGATGAAGCCTTGGGGTTTAAAGATCTTAGGGCCCTTAACTTGGCTATGATCATGAAGCAATGTTGATATCTAGTTAAGAATCTTAAATCTTTATTCGCGTAAGTTTTCAAGCACTGTTATTTTAGAGTTGGATATTTTCACTACTAGTGTTGATTCTTCTTCTTTGTATGTATGGTGAGGTTTTTTTGAAAGCTCATTCTATTTTATTGGTTGGTACTCAATGGTCAATGAATCAGGGACAAGTTATTGAGATATGGGAAGACTTTTGGCTATTTTATCCACTTACTTCCAAACCTACCTCTCCATAAGTTAATAGTATGCATTGAGTATCCCAACTTATTAATAGGAAGTGAGGGGTTTCAAAGGGACACTCTTGTGAATTATCTTTTTACTCTGACTAAGGCTAATAACATCTTAGGGATTAAGATTGCTCCCTATGTAGGGGATGAGCTTACTTGGCCTTTTAATTTACATGGTGATTTTTTAATGAGCTCGACTTACTCTATTATTGTGACGTACTTGGGAGGAATATCCATACGTAAAACAATGTGAAACCTCATTTGGAAATCAATTTGGAAGATTTAAATTCTTCTGAAGGTACGCTTTATATGCTGGTGTTTACATGGTGCATTGGTAATGAAATAATCTCTTATTGAGAGAATATGTAGGGTATATGATGCCTCCTACTCTTTTTGCGGGGGAGCAGTTGAAACCTTGGTATATTTGTTAGTAGGTTGTAGTATAGTTAACTATATCATAACTATTCTATGAATATCTTTTTATCTCCCATCAATTTTTCAATGGCTCTTTTTGAGATTTTTTTTAGGTTTAATTTTATAGATAGTTTAGAAAGGATGGTACTAAGATTCTAGCCATTGTTTGTATGGGTTTTTGGTAGGTATAGTCCAGTCATAATCACTTGGTTTTTAAGTTGAAGTTGTTTGATTCTAGTGGAGTAGTGTGTATGGTTAGATATGATTGTCATACATTTATCGTAACTTTTAGCTAACATTGTTGGTTTCTCACTAGCTTTGTTAGTAGTTATGGATATCGTTTTATATACTTGTGATTTTTGTGGAATATATTTCCTCTTGTATTGATATACACTCAGTATTTTTGAGTGATATTAAATAAAATCAATATCCTATCATAGAAAATATAATATCATGCATAAAGTTGTCAAATTATTACCTTAGTTTTTTGGGTATTTTTTATGCTATAAGTTATTAAACAATCATAAGTGATGTGATGAGAGCATAAAAAGCACTAAAATTATCACGATTTAATGTATTTTAATTGATTAAATAGATTTATATTTATATGATTTTATCATATTTTTATATAAATTTGTTTTCTCTGAATCAATGATATTTTTATTATTTTTCAAGTATTTTTGTTCAAAAAATAACTTAAATACTCGAAGAAAAATACTGTAGGCAATACATCACAAATATGTTGAGAAAAAAATAAGAAAAAGTCAAAAAGATGGAAAAATTGGACAAAATGGGTCAAAACTATCAAAAATGCCATAATTTTGTGCATAACTGCCCATTCAAGCTGAAGTTTCGCACGCGTCAGCACACACTCGCGCCTAGTCTCGCACGCACCAACACATGTTGTGCCGAGTCATGCACGTGCCAACATATGTCGTGCCGAGTCCCTCGCGTGCCAACACAAGCTTGTGCTTGTCCCGCACTCATCAAACGCCCTCTACCACAAATCTTGCCTCACACACGCATGCTAGTCTGTCCAAACACGTCCAAAATCAATTTATGAAATATTTTCCCACCTTTTTTTGCCTTTTTCTTACCTATAAAATGACCATTTCCCTATTGTAAAAAACACACAATTTTCTGAACTCTTTTCTCTCTAGCTTTCTCTCTCTAGAAAGCTTTCTTTTTTTAGTTTTAAAGTTCTTCTCTTTTTGAGAAGAACTAATTATGCTTTTATAGATTTCTAATTTTTTATTCAATAAACAGAACTACAAATCCGTTTGGAGGTTTTCCAACAACAGAATTAGCATCAAAGTTTGTAAGATTCTTTTAAGATATAAATTTAAAATAATTTTTTTACAGTTCTTTTTTATATTTTATTCTTATATGTTATGTTTAATTTATCTATGATTAAATTGAACATGCCTGGCTGTTTGTAAATATGATATAATAATAATGTTGTTATGCTTGCGAAATATTTAATTGGTAAAAAAAAATTTATAAAATAAGTTGATTTTGTATTTATTCAAGATTTTATAGTAATGGTGTTAGAAAGAAATATAGTATTTTTCATTACAAACTTAAATATGAAAATTAGATTCTAAGGTTTAATTATCTAATCTGATTTAAAGTACTACTCTTTTATTTGTTGGTACAATTTCCTTGTAGTTAGAGTAAAACTCTATTTCAAAATTTTTTATAAGAACTATTATTCGAAAATGTGTTGAAAATATATTTTGAGTAATGGTTTTAAAACTTGAAAATTAGTATTCGGATAATTAAATTATTATGTTTAATTTAGACACCTTAAATAAAGTTTAAAATGTTTAATCCCACCAAAGGTGGCATTTAAATTGTTCATTTTCAATCTCTTAGAAAAAAAGAATTAATTTAATTAACTAAATTAATTATCAATCCTACCTATAGATGTTAATTGATTTGTTTAAGTAACAAAAAATATCTAGCCCCACAAAATGTAGTATTCATATAAAAAAGAGAAAATCAATAAATATCAATTTATATCTTTAATAACCTAAATAATATGAGTAAGCACAATTTATTTAATTATTAAATATATAAATATTCCACTGTTATGATAAAAATTTGTATAATTGTTTATTTAATCATATCTATTTTATTTTATTTGTTGTTATTAGATTGGGAAACATAAAAATCAAAATATCGTGATAGGATATTTAGGATTTAATTTTATTTTTAAAAGTTTGAATAATAAATTAAAAACCACATATATTTATTCCTTAGATTGACCTTGGGAGTATACTTGTCATCTTCTATATAATGATTTGTGCACTTGCAAGAGTTTTACAAATATAAACCAAAGTATTTGTAAAATCGGCAATACCAATTTTATTCATCAAATTTTTGACACCGTTGCTGAGAAAGGAATAACGTTTTTAAATTATTTATCAAAATTTTGAAAACATTTTGTGTTATGATGCATTAGTTATTTGACTTGCACCTAGAAGTGTGTTATCTAAAACCCACAACCATGTCCCTAGTTTTAAGTAAATAAAATTTTGAAAATTCATAGGACATGACTTAAAAAGTATTGGTAGACAAACTTGTCATATCTATTGGTTTGATTGACTCAATGATGTGGAGACATTAAGTTTATTTAAAATGAAATTCCCCCATTTATGTCTTACTAAGACTTTAAACTAAGCGATGGATGTGAGGCAACCCATCATTTTAGGTAATTTTCTTTTATTTCTTTTATTTATTTAATTTTTTTGTTTATTTTAGTTTAATTGCATGTGAATAGTTTTAGAATTGTTAAAACTAAAAATATTTGTTGAGATATTAGAAGTTCACAGCGATTTGCCTGTGTGAACATTAATAATAAACATGATAGATGCACCTACATTTCTCCATAACTACATACACATTTTCAGAAAATAAGTAATGTTTCTTCTCTTTTCTCTTTATCTTTAATTTATAATTGTTACATGAACTAAATGAGCTCGGTGATGAAAAGTTGCTATATTTAATTTCAAAAAATTTAACAATTTAAAATTTTTTATATTCACATTTTCATTTTCATTGTGTTTGATTTTATTTT
Organism: Hippophae rhamnoides; assembly: GCA_033030585.1. Taxonomy (NCBI): domain Eukaryota; kingdom Viridiplantae; phylum Streptophyta; class Magnoliopsida; order Rosales; family Elaeagnaceae; genus Hippophae; species Hippophae rhamnoides. The sequence continues at coordinate 38,398,111 of CM065430.1, read as the reverse complement.
CTTTGTGTGGTTCATTAATTTTTAGAATGTTAGGATTGATTTTTAAAATTTTCTCACAAAATTTATCATTTCTTTAAATCAAATTGAAGTAAATAGTTAAGTCTTTTGCATTGTTAGATTAATTTTTGAAAAGATATCATGGAGTATATGATAATTAGTTAGTTTTTGTCATAACTAGTATTTCTTGATAAGGTGTGAAAATTATATTAAACTCAAAATCAGTGTTTAGGAATCAAATAGTATATACTACTCTTGTGAGATATAATTTGAATTTAATTTTCTTTATTCTGATGGAAATATTTTTTTTCTACTCCAAACACATTTCTTATTTCTTCAAATTCTTAGATGATCTCTATAGGTATTAGCATTAAATGTATAAATTTTCTCATCTTAATATAGTGTCGTATCTTTATTTTTTATTTGTTTAGATTAAATAATTTAAGTAGAAATTGATAGTATGTGCATTTATCTTATTCATGCATGACTTTTATAAAAAAAAGACATATATGTGGTTATTTAAACCAAAATCAAACATAAAAGTCACAAAATTAACCATTTAGCAAAATCCTACAAAAATGTACAATCTGTACATGGGTTTACTCTCTAAAAAAATATATTGAAAAAATCTCTTAAAAAAATAAAGATAAAGAATATATAGTATAATCTACATACTATAACTCACATAGCCTACAAAGTTGTGAGAAAATGCTAACTACAAAATAAAGTTATAGGAAATAATTCCTTTATGAGTCATTGTATTTAATTTTCCTATATTTCTAAAAGGCATATATCTTGAAATTTTTGCTTAATGAGTTTGATTGATGCATGAAAATAATGAATATGATATCTTTATAATTTATACATTCGATTTCTTTCATGAGATCGAAGTTATGCACTATTTTGAGTATTTGTTTTTTATAAATATGCGAACTTATTAGTTTATTTCTAAGCATAAACTCTATTCGCATATGTTTTAGTACGAATGTTTAAACCCATAAGATTCAGTATTTTTGAAAGTATTAACTTGTGAGAAATATAGTCAAAGCGAATTCGGATTCCTGACATTGAGTTTAGGTGAAATTAAATTGATACATTTTTTATATAAAATATGAAAATGATTTTCAACTAATTATCACAATAAATCATGAATGTTTATGAAATTGAAATAATATATGCTTAAAATTTTAATTATAAAATTTAAAAGAGATTATAGGTATGGGATATTTTTGTATTTCATTTCTTTATTTTATTTTAGTCTTTTTATTTTATTTTAAATTTTAGTTAACTTATTATTTTATTTTAAATTTTAGTTAACTTATTATTTTATTTTTTTCATTTTTTTGTTAATGTTTATGGGTATCATTTTTGAAAACTTTTACAAGACTTAAACTCGTCCACTATTACAATCTAGGGATTTAACAGCTTGTTGCATATGCTAAATACAACCGTTTCAATCTACAGAAGTGATTTAGGATAATTTAATTTTTAGTTTTTATTTTAATTTTTACTGCTTCTCTTGCAAAGGGATTAATAAGAAGTCGGTTAATGGTTGTGATATGTGCTTAAAAATAATTAAAATTATCATGATTTAATATATTTTAATTGATTAAATAGATTTATTTTTGTATGATTTTATCATATTTTTATATAAATTTGTCTTTTTAGAAACAAAAGTATTTTTATTGTTTTTCAGGTATTTTCGTTCAAAAAATAGCTAGAGGTAATACATCACAAATATGTTGAGAAAAAAATAAAAAAAAGTCAAAAAATTAGAAATATTGAACACAATAGGTCAAACAGTCAAAAACGTCAAAATTTTACGCACAGTCGTCCATTCACGCTAAAATCTCGCGCGAGTCAACACACGCCCCATCGAGTCACACATGTACTTGCGAGAGTTTTACAAATATAAAAACAAAATATTTGAAAAATCGACATTCATAATAATTTGGTTCATCATGACTACGTAATAAAAAATTATTAATTAAAATAATAAATCTATTTTATTTAGTTTATAATTAAGTTTTTGCACGTGATAAATAGTTTTCTTTTTTAAATGATCTACGCGCGTTAACTGACGCGTGGTTATTGCATTTGAAAACGTCATTCGATTTCAGCTAAGCGTCTCTAATAATTGGTCGGTACCGTCCAAACCATCTTCCAAATTTTCACCTACTCTATCCCTTTTCTCTCTCAAACATTTTTCTTGGAAATAAATTTATTCAAATAGGAAAAAAAAATGTATGATTTGGGGGATGAACTAACAATAGAAAGCTTGAGAATCCCATGGTTGATATGGATCCAAGTCGTGGTTTTATTTCTCCTAATTTTTCTTATCTACTGCTTAACCAATCTCTCAGACCATAACAGCTCCTCTATATCTTCTTCTTCTTCTAGTCAGCTGGTTCCAAACGAAACCCAGAAAGATAAGCCACTTCCCAACCACAATTTCACTACCAGAGCTGTTACTAACCTCTCTCAGAATCATCGGGTACGAATTTTTTACTGCCTTATTGTCTTTCTGTTCCTTTTGGTAGCCATTTTTAAATTATTAAAGGGCTCGACTTTATTAAGTAGAGTTTCTGATTGATTTGTTTATAATTAACTCAAGTTTCGGAGAAGGATAAGGATGATCTTATTTCTTCTGGTTCGCTTCATTAGTTTTTGGGTTTGATTGAAAGAGTTAATGAACCAGGTAGATGATGGATCAATTTTTTTTTTTAGAATTTTTAATGTAACATGAACTAAACGAGCTCGGTCTTGTTTCTTAGAACTTTAGAAGTAATGTTCGTTAGATTTGACCCATTTGAAAATGTTCAAGAGCTTTGCCTTTCTTCTTCTTCTTTTTAAATCCTATTGTTTTCCACCTTGAAGAGAAACTAAGAAAAAAAGAAGATAGACCTTTTTTTCTGTACCTAGGGATAAGCATTTTATATGTGGTTAATGGAAACCGTGGTTATCTGCAAAATTCTAACGATTTTTATCAGAAAATAACCGTAACTAATTAGGCATGAGTTGGGAGTAGTTATTATAATTCCTAAACCGTGATTAATCAAAACCGAATATGCATTATTATTATATATTTTATATAGATATAATCATGATTAAAGAGACATTTTTATAATAAGACATACTAATATTTGAATAATTAGATTGAATTATACTTAAAAAATGTTACTAGATAGTTATAGAATAAAAAATAATGTCAATATTTTAAATAAATTAGTAGAGTAAATATTATATTGATTTTTTAATTTTTTAAAATTAAGTATATTTTTGAATAGATATTACAGAATAAGAACTGTGGTTAGACCGTAGAGACATTGATACCAATTCATAACCAATATTCCTTAAACTAGTGCGGGCGGTTATAGTTATTAGTATAACCGTCTTCACCCGTCTTCGCCTCCATCCCTAAATATACCTATGAGAGTTTCATTAGACCTTCCAAAAGGAGAACATAAACCAACGAAGTAAAAAGGGAAACATTAGATATTCGGAAGATTTACATAGGTGACCAAAGGGATAAGTTTGAGGTTACATCAAATGATTAACGTTTAGATGGATTACTGCAAGTCCTTATTAATCCATAAAGCAATCAAGTCTAATTGATGCGGGACTTTATTCTCAAATATCCAACAAAATTAAAGTTGTATATTGTTTTCTAAAGATTGGCTTATGTGGTGAATATGGTTTGAAGTTATTCTAACTCCACATATTGTTTGGATAATGGATTTTGGTGGTCGTGGACACTCATCACTATCCGAATTATAAGAGACATCATGTCTTTCAAACTCTACAAGTGAAAAATTAGAAGTTAAAGTTGAAAGGGATGGGAAGAAAACTCTCCCCTGCCTTTTTATTTTTTTCTGATTTTTTTATCCCTTCAATGAAATTTCATTTGGCCTTTGGCTATGTACATGTGGAAATTTTCTAATTAATTTTTTTTTGTTCCCTTTCCATTGACTACTAGAATTTATCAGCACCACTTATCTTGAATTCTAGTATGACTTGTAGAGAACGGTTAATATTCAACATGTAGGAGTTCATATTAAGATCTTTCCCATTTTCTTTTCTAAGAAATTAACAATACTAGCTAACTCTTAGACTGTTATTGCTCTGATCATTCAACTAGTTGCTAATTGAGAAAAGTGATATAGTTGGTCAAGGATTGTGAGCATATGCTATGTGACTAAGGTCTAACCCTATGCATGTGTAGCAATCAATTTGTTTTATTTATAAAACACAAATTGCACGGATTTTTCAAAGATCCTGTAAGGATAATTTGATCCTATACTATAAATATGGACAAGTTGTCATCAAATATAAAAAAGGATGGTGTTGCAATCTATCTCATTTGTCTAGATACGATATTTAGTTACAATTTTTGTTCAGTTGTAAAACAGCCCACGATCTGATAAACGATAATGTTAAGGAGATACAAACTCTTAAAAGACTCGTCCTTAACTCGTAAGGAATAGAACAATATAACACTTATACAGTTCACACAGAAGCATAAATAGTATAATATCAAAAGCAGAAAACTTTAATAACAGATATATGTTAAACAGAAACTAGGTAAATAACAAATGTTTCTAATCAAAGTTTAAGTTAATATTATGTTGAAACATACACAACTTAAATTTAGATTGTACTGACACAAACTCATATTATGCATAACACTCGATATAACGAAGTAAATCCATATAGTGACGGTATGTATATGTTAACATCGTCGGATTACTTAAGGCAACCACTCGATAACAAATAATTCACTAGACAGTAAACAGGTTATAACACTAATAGACAATAAAAACCACTATTATCTTCATCAATTACGACCTTTGTCCAAGCCAACTATTATCTTCATTAACTGTTTAGTTCAACACTCAAACCCGATCATTCTCCACAACCAACACCACCCAATGTGATGTGATTGGAAACCAATGATCAGTAACTATAAGTGTATCAATTAACAATTTCACTGGACATAGTTTACTACTAATAACAAATCATGTATGAGAGGTACATAGTCAAACAACTTACTCACACAGATTACTATTTGATTACTAAACACACAAAATGACTCGCTCTTAAATATAAGCTCTCCAAAATAGTTTCAAAATCAAATATAAATCTCAATGTGTATTTTTGTAGAATTTTAGTATTTGACAAGAGGTAAAGAAGAGAGGAATGAGTGGGGTATTTATAAGGTTCAGTTTTGCTACCTTGTCGGCCACCTCATCAACCACGTCGTCAAGGGTGGTGACGAGCTTAGGTGGCGAGGTGTTAAAAAGTTACATTTTTTTTTTCCAAAAATGTCGAGTATTATCCATAAATGCCTGCACCCAAAACATGCTAAAAATCACAAGTAAAAACATGTGTGTAAACCAACATTCTACCTAGCATGCACACTGTGAAAACCAACACTTTACTTAGCATGCACACTACAAAAACTAACCTCATGGTGTGTGTAAACATGTTTGCATATAAAGTGTACCTAACTATGTATGTGTGTAAATTATTGATCCATAGGAACCAATCTTACTCAAAAGAAGATAAAAACACCAAGTAAAATAACAAACACCATATTTTGTACACAGGAAGTCAACATACAAACATAAGTACAATGACTTACAAGTTGTTTCTTTTTTTGCTAGTGTTTTTAGTAAAGTGCATGGATTTTAATGATAATTTTAAAGATAAAGCGAAAAGTCACAATTAGGATGCATATTTATAGTGACATGATCAATTGGCTCCAATAACAATGCAAGTGCCAATTATTTTATGTCAAGTCTTTAGTGAAATGTTGGGATTTCTACTCAAAAAACACTTGTAAATCAAATTTACTTACTTTTCAAGAAACATTTTGTTCAAAGATCTCAAAATAAAACGTTTGAACATACACAAATTAAAAGTAACAAGAGCATTTACAATATAAACACAAGGATTTTAATGTGGTTCAGATAACCTATATCCAAAGGAAGGACTTATAGGGTCATCCAATATTTACATGTCTAAGAGATTTATAGAGTTTATCACAAACCCTAGATCTAGACCAAATCATTCATTTTAAGAGTCTCCCTCTAATAAACCTTATATTAGGTTGTCAATGGAGTTGTTCCTACACCATTAGAATATAGAACCCTTTTCATATATTCTTTTTCATTTTCAATTGCAGGACATTCAGTGCAAGACAATTTAATGCGAGAACCCAAAGGTAAACTAACAATTTTAGTATGAAACATTGAAAATCTTTTCAAAACCTTTTCTAAGTATAGTTGTTGTGAAACAAATAGTTTATTAGAAGTTCTAAAGATATCTATACCCAGAATTCTTTTAACATACCCCAAATCTTTCATCTTAAACTTATTACTAAGTTTAGGTTTTAAATTATTAACTTCAAATTTACTTTGCAATCAATAAGCATATCATCAATATATAAAAGTAAATAACTTGAGCTTAAAACATTATTTAACTTAAAATAAACACAGTTATCATAATCACATTTTTCAAATCCAATTTTATCATAAAGAAGTCAAATCTTTTATATCATTGCTTAGGAGCTTCTTTGAGACCATGAGGAGATTTCTTTGACAGGCATACAAGATTTTCATATCATTTTTTAATAAAACTTTCAAGTTTCATATATATTTTCTCATTTAAGTCATCATGTAAGAAAACAATTTTAACATCCATTTATTCAAGTAAAAGATTAAATTGAACTACTACAAATAACAATATTAGGTGAACTTCACAATAGGTAAGAATTTCACTAAAATCAATGCATTTTTTTTAGCAAATCTTTATGCCACTTATCTAGCTTTATATATAGTAGATTCAACACCCTTTATACCATTCTTCCTTTTAAAGAGCCATTTAGATCCTAACACCTTAAGGTTTTTAGTTCTTTCAACTAAAGTAAGTTTTATTTTTATTTAGTGAATTTAATTCCTCATACATAGCATCAATTCATTTAAAAGAATCAAGAGATATAGCATCAGCCAACACTTAGGTTCAAAATCATCTATTTCAAAAGCAATTGATAATGCATAAGAAATCATATCAACTTGACCAATAATAGATGAGGAGGGTAGAGATTCAAGGTACCTTTTGGGTAACTATCTTCTGGTACTGTCGTTAGCCTATTGGTAATTGTTTAGTTCAGTGGAACTACAATGGGGATTTAATTATCCTCAATAATTCCTTATCATCATTAACATCTATCTTATTAGTATTTATATCAGTCGATTAAGGGACTGACAATACCTCCACCTCATCTTATCCTCTGTATTAAGTACCTGAGGAGAAGGGGTTGCACTAACCTCTACCTTAATCTCAGTATGCTTAGAAGAATTTAAAGTAGTCACATTATATAAATCTTTGTAAAACACAGATTCATTAAAGATAACATTTATATTTATTATGTTTTTCTTAAGGAAGGGGTTACTAGAGTATATATCCTTTTACACCAAGGGATAACCGATAAAAAAAACACTTAAGTAATTTATCTTGCAACTTTCCTTGGCTAATGTGACTACAAGCTACACAACCAAAAGTTCTTAGGACATTATAATCAACAGATAAACTAGACCAAGACTCTTTAGGTGTTTTAAAGTTTATAGTTATGGAGGGATATCTATTTATGAGGTAGATGGTAGAGCTAACAGTCTCTGCCCAAAAACTTTGGGCAAACCTGATTGGGGCAACATACATCTAACCCTTTCTAGTAAGGTTTTATCCATTTTTTCAATTAGACCATTCTGTTAAGGAGTTCCTACAACTGTCTTATGTCTCCCAATACTTTGGTTCTTACAATAATTGTCAAAGAGCTGATCTTTAGACTTTAAAGAGAAAGTCTATACTTTTCATTGTTTAAAGGTGTCAAAGGTTTCATCTTTAGACTTTAAAGAGAAGGTCCATACTTTCCTAGTGAAGCCATCTACTAAAGAGAGAAAGTATTTATTACCACTAAGGATTGAATAGGGACAGGATCCCAAAGGTCAAAGTGAATGTAATTTAATGCATGCAAGGTAGTGAGACTTCCCTTAAAGAACTTAACCCTAGTTTGTTTACCAAAAATGCAATATTCACAAAACTTAATCTCCCCAAGAGTCTTAGTGCCTAAGACACCATGTTTGGCTAGCACATTTAACCCCTTTTCACTTATATGTCTTAACCTCCTATGCCACAACATTGCACTATTTAGGGAATAAGCCACATTGACTATACAATCACTACTTAAAGCATGCCTTCAAGAAAATAAAGACCATTGACTCTAATAACCTTAAACATGACTTATGAACCCTTCATTACTCTCATTACTCTATTAACTATCTTAATTAGGAATCCAAATGCATCCAGTAAACCTAGTCAAATTAAATTTCTTCTTAGTTTAGGAACAAACTTAACATCATTAAGATTTCTAACTGACTACTTAAGACCACTAAACAAATGCCTAAAAGGTGACATATGAAAGGATCATTTTGAATCTAAGACTCACTCAATTTCTGACCTTTTAGAACTTACAGCTAGGACTTTAAAACTTTCATAACCCTAAGAAACCAAATTAAAATCATAATCAGTACTAGAATCATGCTTGTTAGATCTTTTACTCTTCCTAAATGGACACTCATTTTTATAATGATCTTGGTTTTTACAAAAGTAACATGTAACATGCTTCTTTGATGTAGACTTAGACCTACTCTTGGGCTTTTTCTTAGACTTATAACCCTTTTAGCAATCCTTCCTCTAATCATCAAGTTATTATTAATTGTACCCTTATCAAAGACTTTAATTTCTAAATCTTTGGACGTAAGACTAGAGACAACAAAATTAAAAGTGCCTTGCAATACATAATATTAGATTTTGCATCTTTATACTTATCAGGCAAAGAGTTTAATAAAATGATGGTTTGAGTCTCATCCTCAATTTTATGATATATATAATCTAAGTCAGAGTTGAAATCATCAAGATTTTGTTCAAGATATTTGGATGAGTCCATTTTGAAAGAGTAAAAATAATGTTTCAAATAGATTTTTCTTAATAAAGATTTCTATAAATATAAATAGTCAAGTTTAAAGAATACCTTTTTCAGGAGTAATTTTTTTTTAAACTTCCTTGAGAATTTTATTAGAGAGATTCAATAGTATAGATACAAATGCCTTTTTCTCAATTCTTTCGTATCATCCTCGGTGGCTTTTTCAGACATATCATCTAAATCTATGGCACTATGCACCTTTGTTGAACCAATTGGGCTTTCATTTTACATTTTCACAAAACATAATCATATGTGCCATCAAACATAGTTATCTTATATTGAGTAGACATGAAGAGATAATATATATTAAACGATGAAGAATCCAAAGGTCAAAATCTCAATAGGACTTAGGAAACCCTAGTTTCTGAATCACTAGAGAAATCAACTCAGAGAGTATAAAAGTGGATCTTTTGAGAGTTCATACAATTTAGATGAACACATGAAGACCAAACAACACAAAACCACGCTCTGATACCACTTTTGTTGGGATTTAACCTTACGACAACCTCATCAAGCCACTAGAAATAACTATTTAACAAACCATTGAGCGTAACAAAATCCAAGAATCAAAATAAATGATAAAGAAGAACAAGAGCGCAAGGTTTAAGTGGTTTAGCCTCTATAACTGAATGGCCTAATCCACTGGCAAGGAAACAATTTATATCCACTATAAAAAACCAAGGTACAAGATCACAAGAACTGGGTTATAGAGGGAACCCTAATAAATAAAACTAGTTCAAGCTTTTTTAGAGAAATCAAAGAAAGAACAGAGACTAGGAGAGAGAAAACGCCTCAGTGATGCAAAAAGAAAAGCAAATGAACGAGCTACAATTAAAAACCCTAAGAGGGTGTATATACATAAAACGTGAAATGACCATTCTGCCCATGTCTTTAGCAACCAACAATATTTCAGCCCATAGATCCACACATTAAATGGGCTCAGTAATTGTTTAGATCATTAGGTCCAATGATCTGATACACATTTCAACAACACAAATAAATAATATATCAAGTCAAATAATAAGTGTAAATACATTATGTATGTTACAATGACAAATGTTTATATTCTCTAAATCTCCTAAATACTCCTATACAAATAGTAGTATACTAATTTAATATACATAAATCCCTTTTAACTTGTTGAGGCGGCTTTTCATTTAGATTTGATGTGTATCGTCATCCAGTCTGTTAATTCAACAAGTTAGGCTTCTCCCAAATATCAAATTTTAACTCAACAATTGAACGTTTTGGTTTCATTCAATCTCACATGTTAAACTGATTGAAGTCTTCCATGTCTCTGAGCGGATGAGTGCAGCAGTGCTATAATGTGATATAAGTTAAATATTAAGACATATCATGTTAACATATCTCCTGTATGTTCAAATTTTCAAGAAAAAGTAGCTACATTTCGATTTATAAGTTCGTGATATGGAGTGAATTATCCAAAAAAACAAAAGTTGATGATATGGAGTGTTAAAATGCAATGCCAAGTTAGAATGGTTACTCTGTAGATGGTATAACTTGCCTTCATTTGCTACAGGGAAAGAAATTGTACTGTGAGCACAAGTGGGTTTTGACTTTATGTTATTTTCATGTCTCTGAAACTCAAGTATGTATTAGATACTAGGGAGAGGAGCCTTACTCGTCTCTCACATTTTGAAGTTCGTTTCATTAGTTCCCAAATTATAAAATATGTTTTTTAGTCCCCATTGATAAAATAGGTCAATTAATGATAAGTAATATTATTTTAATGATTTTTTATCAAAGTATTGAAACACGAGTCATTAATAAGAGTAAAAGTGAAATTATTTAAAAATAAATAAATAATAATAATATTCTCACAGAAAATTATTTTTTCATAAATCAATAAGAGTGACAATCTAAAAATATTAAAATAAATATGTTGTGCAAATATTTCATTTTATCTATCACTTTATCATTGTTTAAGACTCGAGTTTTATTCGCATTTTAATCGATTGTTATGAAAAATAATATTTTAATAAAAAATCATTAAAATATTATCATTCTTGTTTAAATAGCTCATTTTCTTTTAGAACTAAAAAACATCTTTCATGGGAACCAAGGGCACACAAACTAAAACTTAATTTGAGGATACTTTTTTTCTAAATACTAATGCTAGTAGGACCTTTACATTGACTTTTGAACTCCTCCGTATGGGCATAGAATTGGGAGGATGTGTGACAAACTTAAAAATGTTGGCAGGCAGCAGAAAGCCGGAGTATAAAAGGGGAGATAGATGCAGGCACGAGCAGAAGAATAGATAGAGGGGAAGAAGAGTTGGCAGACAATGAGGACTCCTTAGGAGCCAATGCATATCTTCAACCTTGTCATTATTTTAGGTTGGCAAGGCTTGCATTTCTCAAATGTTTGGGACTGGATTCTACCACCGAGAATTCAACTTCACGACGAAGAAAGAGAAAAGAACAATGATATAGTCATTATTCATAGTAACTAGTGAGAAAGCCTCCTCCTTTCTACATGCAAAGGGTGATTATGAATAGCCTGAAAGCAAAAGTCTCTGTCACTTAAAAGGCTGCCTCAGGAAAAGCCGATAGCAATCATGGGATTGTAAATAGGTAAATGCAGCAAAAAAAGTTAAAAGCAATTCAAGTGGTAGAAGAGATCCTGAATTTCTTTTAGCACATGATCAAGATTGAATCACATATTAGTTTTAGTGTCAATAGCTGCAATTCATTCATTCATTCATTTGATAAAAGGCACCAAATTTGTGGCAAAAAATTAACGTGCCCATATAAGTATACATATCAACAATCATTTCAGCTTTGGAATTTTATAAAGCTTAAAGCCACGTTATTGTATTACTGAGATGCAGCTATCAATAAACTAATGGAGATTATATTGAGCTTTTCTATGATTATATCTCTCTCTCTAATATTCACACTGTAATCTTATTATATTCGCTTTTATTTCTACCTGGTAATATTTATTTAATAGGCCTGAGATATTGAGTTTCGCAATCTAGAATATGTTTAGGGCATTTGACAATGTATGTTTGTAGAAATTCTTAAATATAATTTGTTGTATGTCACATATTATTCGCTTTGGATTTTGTCTTATTTTTCTCTCTTATCAGTTAAATTACACACTTGGTAAAGTAGGTAGCTATGTTTCACTTACATTTTCTCTTTTACTTTTCTGTTTATACCAAGTGTTGTTATTTCAACTGGTAAAACAGAGTTTTAAGTAGGGGAAATAAAACAAATAATCCTAAGCACATATTATTAATAGTCATTGATTTTGTCACGCTTCTTTTTTAGATTGACATGAACCGTCCCGTCACGTGTTTATACCTCTAATCTTTCTTATGTTTGGATACTGTTTTGGTCAGAATTGGAAGGTTAGGTGGCAAAATAGTTAATTCTTTGCTGATGTGGCAATTATTTTTCTCTCTCAACCTTCCCATTTCTCTGTTTCTCTCTCTTCAATCAAACCATGGCCGGCTAGTCGCCACTGTTAAAATTTTGACAAATTAAATCCTCCAGAGACCAGCCAACACAAAGTGTAAGACGGTTTCTTAGTCTTTCATTTCATTTTTCGTTTTTATTCGAGTTAGCTGGTGAAGATTTATTCTATTCACATATTATTTTTTTATTCTAAAAAATAAACAAAACAACTCTAATTGGTGTTACTTTATAAATAATATTTTTGAGTGATAATTATTTAAAAAAATGATAATTTTAATATTATTTATGTTGATGGAGAAAATAAAAATTAAATAATATTATTTAAATTTTATTATAAATGAAAATATTAAGATAATATATAATATTTTTTATTATATTCTAATTATAATTATAAACTAAACACTGTTATATCAATTTCTTTAATTATAATAATCAAACTAAACATTATAATAATAATATTGTTATTTTTATATTTAATTTCATTACCATTATCATTTTCATTCATTTTCAATTTTACTAACCAAACTCTTTTTTCATTTTACGAAACAAACTGTGACTTAATATTAAGAGTTAATGGGTGAAACAATGGTGGCAGATCAAGTTTTTGACTTGGATGGTGTTTCTCGGCACTTGCATTGTTTAAGCTTCATCTAGATTCGATTTTAATTGAATAAAGTCGATGTTATCTAGATATAACCAATTCATCCTCAATTTGAACCCAGGGACTCCCTGCATCTCTCAAATGGGGAATGTGTGGATTCACTTTATATATATTATCTATTAATCTACAGCCAATTAATATTCGGATAAAAATTCTTTCTTTCCAACATCATCTCGTTCTTGTATAATCAAATATAAAAAACCTATTAACGTTTCATGAATTTAGAATAAAATTAGTGACATAAAGGTTTCTTATTGAAACATCTAAAATCAAAAATTTCTTTTTGATTTTTTATGAAAATAGAATTATAACGAAATTGAAAAATATCCATTAAACATAGTCTAAAAAAATAGATCAAACTCTTATATTCATTAGTGATTTAATCTGATAAAAAAAAATATCAAGAGTACTATTTTCACAAACATGAATAGATATCTTAGTTTATTGTTTAACATTTTTTTTAACGAAAAACTTTCATGGAATCGAATTGAGATACTCTAGATCTAATGTCTCATGGTAACAATAACATGAAACTCAGAATCATGGACTCCCATATAAAAAAGGATATTAGTGTAGATTCAATAACAGAATTCCTCGACCAAGTCACCGAGTTCAAATTGCCGAGGATTGTACTCTTCATTTCCTCGTTCATTCTTCAACATTTTTTTCCCTGTAACCTATGAAATATGAATTATTGAAATTAATCCCTAACGATTTCAAAAAGAGAGGGAGAGTGGATTTTACTTTTCCATTTACATCTCAATTCTCAATGAGCCCATATTTACACTTTACAATAACTTAAACATCCCCTACAAAAATTTCAAACCACCAACAATCCCTTCACCTTGACCTGAAAGCCTCATTTACAGTGTGACAAATTTTAGCTTAAACTACAACTCTAATTACATAAAAAATTTACTTCTATTTTCACTTTTCTCTATTTGTCTGGGGTGCCCTTTACTCGACGTATCAAAGGCACCTTGGATGGTAAACCTGCTGAGCAAAATCACCTTGGAAGTTTTGCAGGCAGTGAATAGCATAACTTGGAGCATTAAGAGAGACATAAATGCAGTGAACAATCTTCTCAGCCATCCTGGACTACTTCCACAACTGTTCCATTGCAGAAGAAGCATCTGTTGCAATTCAAAAGATGCCTGGTTATACAGCCATAGCAAGACCTGTGCGAACAAGGCACAAATCTTGCATCCGTTTCACTTGTGTAACAGATGCAACACAAGCCATCATCTGGCACGCTTCCTGTCCAATCAATTGCTTTGGACTCGCTCCTGCTGACAAGGATGCTCAAAAACCTTGCTATCTGCTCTAGTTTTGTAGCATAGGCATCTACACTGAAGGATCCGGCCTGAAAATTGTCAAAGTTGTAAAAGAAACAGAAAGGAGGAGGATTTTTGCTAGTAAAAATCGAGGTAGAGCCCTCAGCTGTTCCTAATTCAAGAGCATACATGGCCTCATCAATATACATGCAATAATACCATTCAAATTATTGGAGTCATTTACAATTGCTTCACAGGAGAGAAGAGGAGGGGAGAAAGGAGGAGAGGAAAAGGGTCTAAGAGAATTGAAAAGATCACACAAACTAGGCCGATAGCAAGTTCGACGAGATTTTACTTTTTTTGCTTTAATGAGTAAAAGCCAAATAATATCAATGTCCACTGTCAATTACCAAACAATGGATCCCAGAACATTAGATTCCTTCCAACCATCGAAATTTTATACGAGCACAGAATCATCATAAATGTACAATATAAGCTCCTTTATATGAACTTCCCTTTTTCCTTCATTTTGTCTCTCCCCACACATGCATGTATAGAAAGATAAAAGTATGAAAGAACTAACCCAGTTATAGTCCAAGAGGTACTGGAAGCCACAATGAACCATGTCAGGGCAGTCCATGCTTGCAAAGATGCCTACAACATCATTATGCTCCCTGCACTCCATATCTTCAGTTGCATGCAACAAATTTAGTATGATCCCAACAAGAGGTGCCAATATCATTCCTCGGTTTACTACTTTCTCCAGGGATTGACCATGTCGTCTAACTGACCTGCAAAAATCAAATGTCTTAAAATGAGATGAATTAGACGTATCTATGTTCTAACCAGAGAAGATTGAATTTATTTATACTTGAAGTTAGAAAGCTCAGATCTGATGTATATAACTCCCAGCAAGAGAGAGCAGATACAAATACAATCATGACAGATGTGCTTTCCTTACAGACAAACAGAATAGGTCATTTTCAGATAATCATGACCAATCGCTGGAAGAGCAGAAATGATGGAAAATAGGAGAGAAAGAAGGAGGGAAAAATCAGAAGACAAAAAGTAAATGATAGAAAGAGAGAATGTATTCCCTAAAACAGAAACTTACAAGTCAAAAAACTCAGCATCTGCAGCTGAACTTATATGATTTAGGATGAAGACAATCAACTCAGTCAACCTTCGAAGGTTTGTATCACTTCCTGACAAGAATGCTTGAGGGACCTCAAGCGTACAGAACTCCAGAACCCTTGCGAGGTTGCAAGAGAGATCAAATATGACACTGCATTTCTTTTGTTGAAACTCTAATACCTACAAAAGTGATAACTGTTTAATTTATCTCAACCATCATCACAAGAGAAAATGGATCCAACAAAAGTGGAATATAGGAACCAGTATAAAACCATATTCAGATCAAGAGATAATGGTCCCTCTAAATATTCAAGTATTATACCAGAGAGACAGCTAAGCATACAATTGAAAAGAATCAATCAGGATATGGAGTATATATGTTATAACTTGTAATGTTAATTTCCATCCACTTATTCTTATAATATAAAAAATTAGCATCTACTAATAACCCAAGACCGAGTATTTCACAGCATTTGCCTCTGTTGAATCTATTATCATTAACAGCAAGTATTTCCCTAATTTAACAAGATTTTTGTACTAACCACAACTAAATGAATTATGCCAAACTTAAAGGTTGGACCCCTGCTAATTTGCGATCTTTAGGATATTTTCCAATTATATCAACTCTGAACTCACAATATTATATCCCCTGCTTGTTGTCCCTTTATAATAAGCCATGACATACTAATATCTATGCATGATGCATGCCAGAGATCATTCATACTCTAAAATGGAGAGGGGGAAAAACATTAATTAAAAAACTGAACAAGGGAAAGGCTACACACAACCTGAGTCTTGAAAACCTACTGTAAGTTTTGAAACTACAATCACACCTGGTATTTCTCTTGCATTTCTCGTACAGAAACTGAGAATTCAGTCATCGTCCAGCTGAGAGTATTAAACAACCGATTGAGAAAAGCTGAGAACAACCCTTCTTCATTGGCGCATGCTTCCCCTAATAATCTCTTTATGAAACACAGAGCCAACGAAGAGAGAAAATGATATGGTATTTAGAAGCTATTTCACCAGAATCAACAAAGCAGCAACAACAAAGGAGTTATCAGTCACCTGGAAAACTACTGATGAAGATGATGATTCACCATGCTTGGAAGAACCAAATCCAGATCCCTTGGATAAGCGCAAAAGAATGTTTGTTACCGGGATCCAGGATCTATTATCAAATGCTGAAAGCAATGCCTTCGGCATTCTCTGAGTGGCCACTTCATTGCACTCAAAAGCAGCCAAATATTCCTTGTATTGTACGAGGACTGAGATTGATTGGAGAAGAAGATCTCTAAGGTCTGCACTTGTGATCCTAGTGTCGTTGAAGTGTGTGACAACAAACGTGACCTGGAGTACAAGAGACCATTATATTGTTTACCACTCTTGGTTCTTAAATTTCAATATACATATCTTTTTAGCTGATCATACAAACCTGAACTTTTCAATATAATTCTACTGCGACCATAAGAAGTAATGATGACATTTCCAAAATGCATTCAAATTTATATAATAGCTCAATTTTCTCATGATAGCTAAAAGTGCAAAGTCATGCTAATTGCCTAAGATTTAAGAAACTATATAACCTGTTGCCAAAAGAACATAAAGTATAGTATGAATTTTATAATATGGATATATTACTTTAAAAAATTAACAATTCCTTCTAAAGTAATAAATTAATAATGTATTGTTAAGGAAAACTACAAATGAACTGCATGAAATGACCCACTGACCCAGTAAAAACCATCTCCTTAACTCAGATGCACCATATTACACATTTCTATTAGGTAGAGAATATCTAAACTCAACAAACTACTTCAGACTCCTTGGAGCATGCATTCATGTTTTTCATGACACAACTCACGAGAAAGAATATGCTGAATATAAAGAACAAAAGGAAAAATGTAAAAAGAGACGTACAAATGAAGCAAGTCCTTGCTTGATGAATATCGTTGAAGGGACAAACAGAGGATTACTCTTACGCAGCACATGAAAGCAGTCAACCTGTAATAATAACAGAAGCAATAAAAAATTATCAATTTGATGCAAAAAAAATTAATAATAAACAATTATCAATAAAGAAATCCAAAATGATATGAGACACCATATAATAATTCACCGAAAACACGTGAAAATTAAGATTAGCCATAGATGTTAACTGCATGTAGATATTGGCATGTGCCTTGACAAGGTATCATATTATGAGAACATGCAGGTGAACCTTAAAGAAAAGGCTGGAAGTGTGAATGGGTACTATAACATGCAGATTAGCAATTCAGTCACAAATTCCATAATCAAGAAATTCAATATGATTCTGGCAAAAGATTATGAAAATCTTCTGATGAAATTATTGTTGCAGTAGAAAAAAAAGAACGGACTAATAAAATAAAACAGTTTATAACAAACAAAAAAACTGATGTTGATCGAGAAAGAAATAGAATTGGGGAAAGAGAGAGAAGTAATTAGGGTTAGGGATTGATGAATTTGAAAATTAGGGAGAAAAGAGAGAATTTGGGGAGAGATATAAATGAGGGAAAAAAAATCAATTCATAACTCAAGTCTAAAATAAATGCACAATCATAGGTCCTATTTATAGGAATTTTCTGATAACAAATTAAATCCTAATCACTAATTCAAAATAAAATTTCAAAATCCAATATATAATAATAAATATATAAAAGGGTAAACCTACAAATATACTATTGAACTATTGTGTTTAGACCACCAAACTAAATTTCATCTCATTTCTACCATCCAACTATAAAAATGTTTCATTTATACCAATCCATTAATTTTCCATCCATTGGGCAGTTAAAAAATCAAAAAATTTATAAAAGTCACTGTTCATCGTCTTCTTCACTAGTTCTTGAACAAATAACCCACCATAGATAGAATATTAAAATCTCTAGGTAGGTAAGAAATTGGGAGGACTTGGCAATTAGCTGAACCCAATTGGGGTTCTCTGGGCTCTGCTGAGCAGCAAGAACTTCAATTATTGAAGTTTGTTATTTAAATTTTTGAAAGAAAAATTATTCATGAGGGTTAGTGATATATGGTTTATACTAATAATTAGACGGGAATTGATGAGAGCTAATTTATGAAAAAGCATAAAACCAATAGAGAAAGGATAAGCAAAATGGGTGCTGCCTCTGAATGAGGAATCTACCATAAACCCAGAACAGAGAATTTCACTGAGGACTGAAGACATAAACCTCAAACATCAAGAACAAGATATTCAGCACCCAGATTCAGAGAGATTTTTGTGCTCTTTTCTCTCTCTAAAATTTAGATCTATTTTTTTATTTTTTAAAAAATTTTCCCTTTCTTTGCTTCGGTGAGTATCTCCACTTTTCCCCAAGAAAATAACATTATTTTCCCCAAGATACAAATATGCCGAACACCTTGATATATTTTTGTTATCATAAGCTACAGGTAAATAATAGTCAACAAATAGAGCTTGATCTGTGCCCAGAAAATCTCTATTGGGTTCAGGTGATTGTTAAGCCTCTAGTTTATGACCTACCTAGAGATTTTAATTTTCTGTCTATGGAGGGATATTTGTTTAAGAATTGGTGAGGAAGGCGATGAACAATGACTTTCATAAATGTTTTGATTTTGTTTTTAATTTTTAACGGGCAAATTGACGTATATTTGATGGAATGGAATGAATGAAACATTTATATAGTTCGATGATATAAATAAGACGAAATTTATTTCAATGGTACAAATAATAGAAACGCAATAGTTTGGTGATATATCTGTAGGTTTACCCTTAAGAAAAACTCGACTCCTAACGAGTGGTAGAGCCATAAAGCAACAAGTGAAATATCAATAACTTCAATCTTCATGGTTGCATGAGGAACAACAAACATTGTGATACATAGCTCATCCAGCAAAATATTCAGGAATAATAAATAAGGCACAAGCATACCCCAATTAGGAATCAAAACAATCCATTTGAAACGTGAATGCACAGTTCTATAAGTAGAAAATTATAGTAAATATGCATTAGATTTAACAAATGGGTTAGTAAAAGGCTTAACAATATAGAGCATAGGATTCAGGGGAAGATATGGAAGAGCCTCTGATAAGATTCTCAAGGGTGATAACAAGTCGGGGTTTATATGGTGGTTTTGGTTCAATTAAGACACAATTATTTGGGATGGATGGGCGGGAGGTGTCTTTCTTGATGGTTTAGTTCAGAAGGGCCAAGAATACCTAGGCACAGGTGAGGTTAGACACCCCTAAAATACCCTTTAGAGCATAAACCAAAGGTAACTCACTTCTAAGATTGGGTTCCAACTTTAGTGGGTTGACTTTCTTCAAAAAGTGTTCAGAATTTTTATTCAATTTTCTTACTCTTTAGAATAATTAGACAAGTCTTTCCCTTTGTACAAAACAATTTCTTTGAGTCTTATGGTTAAGACCATTAGAAAAGTCTATAAATGACACATATATGGGTTGAACTGGTTTAGGCTTGGAAGGACAATACCACAATTTGCCAATTTTATCTCAATGTGAAAAAGTTTAAGAACGAGATTTAACATCGAACTTCACATTAATAGAAGAAACTAAGGTTTACCTAAGAAAATAAATCCCCTTGAACTAGGAACGATGTCACACTCAATCTTATGAAAGCAATTACCCCAATATATATATATATATATAGAGAGAGAGAGAGAGAAAAAAAAACATCTTGTGCTCACTCGAGTTTATCTTTGGGTGTTGGGGACAAAAACCATGAAGGGGCACCAATGACATTGAACATTAATGTCAAGATCCCGCACAAATGACTGAGACTATATTAATGGGATAATGCTCATTAATAATAAGTTTGCAGGATCTATCTTCATAGTTTACAGTTGTACTGATATTTAAAAAAGAAGGCATTTCGACCACAAGGCAACCATAATAGTAAGGATTGTTGGGTTACAGTTGAAGGTGGTGGTTAAGAGCATACTTGAGCATCAACTTTTCTTTCATTTTTGGCCAAAGTATAGGTAGTGGTTTACGATGATATTGACCTATTGAGTAGCAAATCACCTCATATTGTTAATCAACAATGATTTGAAAATATTCTAGAGCACTATGCTTCAATATGGTCTTAGCAAAATTCGCACAAAGTTATCGGACCACTGTTTCCACTTAAACAACTATAATTTTTGTATCGACTCTAAAAATTGGGTATTATATGTTCCCCATCAAATTCAAGAGACTCATAGTAAATGTCTTGTGAAAAATGGTGTTTCTTTCAACAAGACTACAAGTAGGATTCATAAGAATCTCTAAATTGGGTATCCCTACAGTCTCGTTCATTAGTGGGATAAGGGTTCATTGTTTGAGGACGGCTAAAAGAAATATGGTATCACTTTTTTTATTTTATTTTATAATAATTGGCTAAAATGAAGAAAAAAAATCAAAATACTAATGCAAATTTATAAAATTTATACTAAATATAACTAAACAAACACAAATTTAAATGAAAGGTGTAGAAACCAAACCAGACAGCCTTTTTAGTGTCCGAATCGAGAAGAACCAAGTTCTTGAACCTGAAACGAACTATTGAAATTTCTGTAGAGTTGGACCTGATTCATTAAGATGAACTGGGAAGCTAAATTACTGGACCTGTTCACAGATCCAAGAGATCGAGGGCAACTATCATTCAAGATGATTTGAGGTGTGTGAGCATCGTCCGACGGAAAAACATATGGTTGGTGATAGCCTAGTTGACAGCGACGTGATGGTAGTGTTTTCTAGTATTTTATTCACCACATCAATAATTCCACAAATAACTTTTGCAGTAGTTGCCTTAGGAATCAAGTTGAAGAAAGGCCTTAATTGGCTTAGAAGGTAACAAAGATCCTCTACCTGACTCCCTTGAGTGAGGAGATTAGTTAGATTTGTGATTGCCTATTCCTTTATCCTTAGAGCTTCAGAAGAAGATGAAGGGTCTTCAAGGACACAATAGAGAGTTAAGATGGCTTTAGATTGATTTTTGGCTTCTAAAGCCTGAGCAACGATGATGGTTTCTAATTTTTTTTTTTTTTTACTACAGTTGCAGGATTATTTTGTCTAGGAAAACTAAATTATCTGGCTTTGATGCCAAATTGATGTGGATAGAGTAAGAAATAGAATTAGGGAGAGAGAGAGAGAGTGTGTGTGTGTGTGAATAAATTAGTGTTAGGGGTTGAAGAATTGAGAAATTAGGAAGGAAATATATCAATCCATAACTCAAGTCTGAAATAAATTTAAAATCATAAGTTCTATTTATAAGACTTTTCCAACAACAAATTAAATCCTAATCACTAATTCAAAGTAGAATTTCAAAATAAAATATGTATTAATAAAAAAATAAAATCCTTAAAAATAAATATCTAATCTAAACTTTTAAAATTCTAACTTATTCCTAACAATATCTAAACAATAATAATTATCTTAATTTATTTATTCTTGATTCCCATCAAAAATGCTTTAGAAAAAATACTTTTTCTAATCATAAGAAAACAATGCAATTTTTGAAAAATTACATGATAAGATCTCACTCCTACTTAACACTTAAGACTGACAGATTAATTTTACACTATTTCGTCCCCCCCCCCCCAAAAAAAAAAAAAAAAGACCATAATACATTAGTTGAATTTACCAGGGCTTCCAGATAATATTCAGGGATGTAAATGAACACCGGGTCCATTGTGCTAAGGACCAGCAGCAATTGGACAGTCCACAAGCATGCTGCATACATTCCTCGTTGCTTCCACCGTGAAAAAAGGGATATCCGATACCTGTGAGGTAATACAACCAACCAAAAAGGCATAATGCTGTTAAGATTGATACACAGTAAATTTCTATTTTGGTCTAATGAGAAATATATCTATTTCACCAAAGAAACTATTCAATAGTCAACAAATGTACCACATGTAGAAGAAGATCACAAATTTCATAAATGATTAGATACCAAAAAAGAAGAAAGAAAGAAGAGCCAATTGAAAAGGAAATGAAAGAGATGCAGATAAACTAAAAAATATATTTTAGAAAACATATCTTTCAAAACTACAATGCTTTCATGTATTATCCGTTCCAACTTTAAAAATTTAGTATAGAGCATCAAATGAGAAATAATATCAGACTAAAAGTGGAGAACATAACAATTAAAAGCCCACAAAGAATGCCTTTCAAAACCAGTTTTATTAATGAAGCTATGTAAAGAGATGAAATCTCTAAAGCCATATAGCTCACTACAATTACAGTTGTCATCCCAGAAGATCACATGGATCCCAATAAAAGGACCAAAATAATCTAGGAAGAAGCACTATCTGCTGCACTGAATAAATTTGGGGGGGGGGGGGGGGAATTCAAATAATTGTCAAAAAGAGAAAAATCAGATCCTATTACTAAAGCATGGAAAACTAAATCATACACTTCAAAAGGCCAAATATACACATCTATGAGTAACTAGATAAAAATCTGAATAGCTGTGTTACCATGCACAATGTCTGACACAATCAACAACTTCTTCTCTATAACCATTACGAGCTTCTTTCAAATGCTTCAATTGCTCAGTGCAGGCACGTTCTCTTATTTGTTTATCAGCTTCTTCCAGGAGGGAAATTGATTGTGACTGATGAGACATGTAATATGATGCCTACAACAAGATCATTTAATAGATTCAAATACATGGTACACTCAACATAATACAACATCATAATTTATACTATTGAGATAAAATGAAATGAAGATTGTTTGCAGGAGAAAAATAACATATTAGATATCCTTTATTTCAATTTTTGGTCATTTTACATTTCTTATTCAATCTAATTTGAGTACACAGCTGTCAGGAAACCTAGCTATTCCAAGCGGAAAACTAACATGGCACTGTCCAAGACAAAATATCAGCGTCAAATGGAACATGCAAAATATTGTAGCAAGAGTGATGGAAAATATTTTATTTCTCTTTAGTCTTGAATTTTAAACCATTGTATTTTGAGAAAAGTTAAAAAACTATTTAAGGTAATGTAATAGCTTAAAACATATTTAGCATAGCCAAAAGCAGTTTTGAACTTCTAATTACAAAAATTACTGAAACCTCACTCTAAAACTCTACATAGCATATATTATGCTTATTAGTTTATCAAACATTTAAAATTTGTTAAAAAATCCAGATAGATAATTCTTGTAACTAACTGAAATAGCTAAGGGCTGTACGCAAAATCATGATTCACCACCCAATCAGGATAATAACTATGCATTATATACATATATATATGGGAAAAATACCACCGGTCCCTTTTCTTTGAGTAAAAGTGTTGTTTAGTCCTCAAACTTTAAAAAGTTGCTCACTAATCCTTTTACTTATAAAAAAAGTACTCATTAGTCCTTTTACTCATAATAAAGGTATTCATTAGTCATTTTACTTACATAAAAGGAACCACAAAGACTTGTATTGATAAAAAAAATTAAACAGTTATTTGTGTTGATATTTTCGCCATTTACCCCCACGCTATCAATCAAAAAAAATTACATACATAACTGGTGAGAGTATTACTGTCTTTTACCCCCCACTCTATGATTGGAATACCCTTTATAATTTTATTTAAAAAATAAATAAATTCAAAATTACAACATGTCTCTTTTTGCACCATTTTTATAAGCAAAGGAACACCTTCTCAAAAGTAGGGGACTAAATGACACCTTTTGTATAAAGAAAAAGATTAATGTCGCCATCCATCTATAAGAGAATATTGATCTACCAAGCACCTTATGTTGGGCGAGTACTAAGCAACACCTTGGTCTGAATTTGATCGCAATGTAAAAACATCTTAAATCTAATACCGCTTTTTGACACCTGATTTCTGCAATTTTTTTAAACTCTCATACATACTGTTTTTGGAGCCAAATTTTGGCTCTTTCTAATATTCTGTCTTTTTTTCAAATCATTTAATTTATTTATTTCTCTCAAAATCATTCAACTTATTAATATGAAAAATATTTTTTCACAATTTAATACAAACATCAGTTTACATGTCACAATATAATTGACCTTGTTAGCAAGTGATCCCACAATTAATAAAACATCTCACATTCACAATTTAATATCTAATCCAATAATGGCACATCCCTTTATGCATATAACTCTATTACTATATACAGTCCATTCAAAACCATAAGGACAAAAAAAGCCTTCAAAGGGAAGTGACTTAAAAGGTGATTGAAAAAGGTCCTGAAGCAATGATAGAAGTGCAGAAAGCAAAAAATTGATTGACATGATAGGCCCCACGTGGTTTTACCATAGCTAAGAAAGAGTAAGATTTTTGGATTTTTAAATTATTTTTGCTGAATGGTTTTGATTTTTCGGCAGTATTAGAATGAATATATGGTTTTTATTTTACGCTCAAATAACGACATGTGGTGTCCCTTACTAGTCATCCAACATAAGGCACTCAGTAGATTAATACTTGCATATATAATATAATTTTTCTATATGATCCTCTTACCTGCTTAAAGTTTGGTGCAACTCCTGTGTGATATAACAACAGTAGGGCATCTAGGAGCTCCTCTTCTCTTAGAATAGCTGAAGAAATATTACTCTCCTTTGGTACAATCTTCATATGCTGCAAAGGACGATAACCAAACCCGGATTCAGACTGGTCACTGGTACTAGGTTTATCTGATATCTCATCATTCAAACTTCCAGTACTGCATTCAGAAACAACATGAGCAGATCTCTCAGGAATGGGGCCGCCATGGGTACGAGAACCTTTTGCACTGTATCTTATTGGGTCCTTCAAGTTTCTAGAGAAATCAGCATCGTAATTAGAGCAACAGCATGGTTTTTGTTCACTTAAATGAGTAACTCTTGTTTCATCATCATCCATGCAGCCCTCTTCCCACTGAACTTCTTCTATTTCCTGATCACTCACGGGATGCAATTTGGATAAATGACTGAATGAACCTCCAAGCCTAGAAATGTCAGTCCGATGAGGGTCACTTTTTAAGAATAGGCCTGTCGGGAAACTTCGCTGACCACCCCTATGAAGAAACCCAGCATCAGGACCATTCTCACATTTCTTCAACCAGCCACAGATCTCCCCCGTGCCAAATCCCTCGGACAAAAAATGGAGTATTACTGTGAACAAGGAAACAAGAACTGAATTGCTAATAACTCCAGGAAGCATGATATTGCGATCTGCTCCTCTATTCTTCAACAAGATGTTCTGTAAAAATGTCCTAAAAACTGAACCAGGCAACTGAGGGGGTATTACAGGAGGCATAAATCGTATGACCAGACAGCACAGATCCCTGTGTTTTTCCTCAATCTGTACAGAAAAGAGTCAATATCAGTGCTGATAATGATGAGAAACTCCATGTGACTTACTCCTTAACTTTATAAGTTGTTATAACTGAATTGAGTATTTAATTAATCTGCACAGAAGCTAATAAAAAAATACCATCACAAGCAACAAGAGTGCATAACCTAAATGATATAGATGAACGTTCAGAAAGAACATATATATCTTCAGTGGTTTATGGGTTCTTAAAGAGAATAAATTATAACAGATAAGTTTTAAGTTAAAGGAGTACGTGTAACTGAATTGTTACCTTGCTAACTGCTTCAGATAAAGCAGCAGTTGTCAACATCATGCTGTTTTCGTAGGAGACATCCTCACATAGGCCAGGCCACCAAACAGAAGGAATCAAGGACTCAAGATCCTGCTTATTTTGACACTTCTGTGAAAGGAAACCTTCAAACAGGAACTCAAAGTCAGCTGACTTCCACCAAAGAACCATGACCTCTTGCCGTCTAAGGATATGACAGCCCAGTGCAAGATAGGGATATGGCCCCGAACACGGACACTCAGTTAAAACAAATTTAGCCGTTCTGCAGTTACATGAAAGGGCGCTTATCATGTGCTCAAACAACAAATGCGATCTTCTAAACTCTAAAAATACATCTAGAATTCTGTCCAAACTCGAAAAATTGTGTGGCATTTGTGCTCTAAACACTTCCATCATGAATGACAAGAAAGGACCCCATCCAATGTATCCTATGCTCTGGATATCTGCTTCAAGTACAGAAAATAGTTCCTCACATATCCCATGAGAAACAGGAACAAAAAGTTCTTCAAGAGAGACAAACCTCTTCAGCCTTAGTTTATCAACAGAAGAGTGCTCAGCCCGCTCCGCCTGGTGCATATCCAATAGCTTTGACAAGCAACCCAACAAGTGAGTAGCATAGGAACATACAGATGGAGGTGCTTGTAACGGGAGGTAACCTTCAATTGGATATTTAAATGGGCGAGCTCCAAAATTTAATTCACATCGTTCACCTTGGGAAAGAGAGATTGCAGGATAATATCCAAATCCAGGTCCCATGTTGCGAATGCCACGAAATGCCACCCCAAGAGAGACACCATTCCTGTAGAATGATATTTCATTATGATCCAAATCTATGCAGCACCCAATAACATCACCAACAACCCATGACTGCCCATATGTCCCAGCTTCTTTGTTCCATTTTCTAACCCTCCTCCCATCTAATGCATATGAATCATCAGCATCGCCTACACCCTTATGATCAGTGAAAGGGCAAGAAATTGTTGCCCATCCTAGCTTTTGAATACCTGCAGTCTCCAAAACAACTTCGTACATCCATTTTCCCTTCCATACGTAAGCATTAGCCCTCACACTGCTGAACATTGCTAAGCTCTCAACAAGCAATGTCGATCTGATGATTCTAATGTCACCACAAATACTGAATTCCGCCAGACCAACTACATTGGGTCCACAACCATTATCAATAATACAAACTCCTTCTTTATCTCTAACAAGGGAGCCACCAAAATTTACCAGAGATTCTGACAATTCATTTTTTAGGATGGAACGGACCAGTTCCTTATTTAATGGACGAGCTAATGCACCAACCGATTTGTTGGGAAGGCCAAATATATATTCAAGAGTTCGTTCCACTGATTGGTGGCCAAAATCATCACAATAGGAAACAAGGTGAGATTTAGACGAAGTCTCCCTACTCTCCTTGTCATTTAATATCACCGCCAAACCAGAAGAAAGCCCACCAATCCGTAGGCTGTCTTCTGCCATTCTTAGGGATGAGAATCAATGTATCTTCACTAGTTACGTGGATCACCCGGCCCAAAATTCTCAAGTTTACATATGGTCATATGCCTCCAAATACAGCCAATTTTTCTCTCACTGATTGTGATCAACCACAAAAAAGACTCTGGAATACCAAGACGTTACAATAATCCTGACCTCAAAATTCCAAGTTGTAACAAAGACAACTTGGCCTGAAAATCGTAAGAAAAAAACCTGCTGGATTTCCAATAAAAAACAACAAGAAAGAGAAAATAAAACTACAACTTAACAATTTCCATTGCTTTGGTATGCTCTAATGAAACATACAATAAACTAAACTTTTCTTTAGCCCAATTAGTTATTTAAGCTAACCAAAGCAAATAAATATAATAGTATCCGACAAACTTTATTACCTATTAGTAAATTTTAGCATTTCCCCTTTTCATTTTTTCTCCAAAGTTTCCTTAGTAACCAAACAGGATGGAATAAGAAACGTATAGAATGGAAATTTGAAATCTAAGGGAAAAAAAAGGCCTCAATCTACAAATTCCTCAGAATATAATTAAAGGCATCAATTATAATCAAATTGACCTAAAAATATCCAAAACTTTAAAAAACCTACATGTCCGATTGATGTTTCTCGGTACTTGAATATTCAATGGCGGCTAGGGTTTTACAGAAGCCATTAATTCGTCTAGAAACACAGCTTCAGAGAGAGAGAGGGAAATGAATGCGAGGGTAGATACGTAATGTCAAAAGCCGCCCAAAAGTCACGGAGAGAAAGAAGATGAGGAAGCTGCTTCAAACCACGCACGCTGACTCGGAACCCTAAAAACGTTATTTACCGGCACGTGTCCATAACATTTGCCAATTACTGCCTGGTGACGTGGTGGCCACACGTCCATGATAAGGACCTACAGTCACCGGGAACCGATTTGAATTTTGCGTGGCCATTATTAGCTCTAAGTCTGCGACACTGTGTGTTCCGTCAATGATATGCTCTTCGAGGTCAAGAGAGGAACCTCGATGTGGTTACTCAGATAGGAAAAATTGGTGTCTTATTCCTACGTGGCGACAGCATAATGGCGTACATTATTTTAGAAAGAAAAAAAAACTATTTCCAGAATTTTACCTTTTTCCTTCTTTTTTTTTCCTAATATACTATTTCCAGATTGAAATGGCTAACATCGTGTTTGAAAATTATTTTTAGGCACTTCTATTTTATGACTTTTATGAAACATATTTCTTATTATTTATAAATTGTAAGTTTTTAATATTTATGATGTAAAATGTTCTAAGATTTGATTTATTTTATAAAGATTATCCTGTAAAAATCAAAAAAATTAAAAATATGATTGAAAATATTCCTTTTTGAATATTTTGTGAATATCTTTTGATAATAATTTCTTAAAAATTTGATAATTAAAATCAAAAATCATT
This sequence comes from Hippophae rhamnoides, assembly GCA_033030585.1. Taxonomy (NCBI): domain Eukaryota; kingdom Viridiplantae; phylum Streptophyta; class Magnoliopsida; order Rosales; family Elaeagnaceae; genus Hippophae; species Hippophae rhamnoides. Next base: position 38,369,026 of record CM065430.1, on the reverse strand, counting down.
TTTAAAACTATTTGATTAAAAAATTATTTAAAAAAAATCAAAATCGTTGTTAAACACATCATAAGTTTATAACAATTAAAATGAAATAAAATAAATATAATATTCTTAAAATTTATAATAATAACAATAACATCTCTAATGTTAACTTATATTACTCTCGAATTCTCGAATTAAGTAAATGATATTTTTGTATTATTATGAGTTTTTTATATATTATTTTAAATAATTTTTCAAAAATTTTGATTTACTTCGAAACACTAAATTAAATGAGTGAAAGTATGATCAAAATGGAGGAAAAAATAATAATGCTAATTCTTTCTCGCACATTAATTATATTATAACATATGTTATAATTATTTATGTTTTGTTCGATAAAATTCTATAAAAAATGATTTATCTTTTAAATAATACTAAAACTTAACAAGTTATAAGATGTGTAGGTATTAATTTTATGTGTTTATATTATTCCTAGAAAAAAATTGATATGTTAAATATTTTGAAATAATAATAATATAATTGAATAAGCTTATATCAGTATTTTAATAAATTCTTAGAAAAAAATTAATAAAATAATTTATATTTAAAATAATGTATAATTTATTTACCTATTAAATTAGTTTAATAAAAAAATTATTTAAATTGGTATTTAATTTATTTTTTAACTATACAACTAAATAAATATAATAAGACAATAAAGAAAGCAAACTAAATGAGTAATTATTATTATTATTGTGTTAATAATACATTATTAAAGTTCTTATTTATAATGTTGTCAAAATAATCCAAGATATGATTAAGATTAAATCTTATTTCAATATAAATTTATAATATAAAAAAGATTAAATCTTTCTTTCAAACTTCAATATGATTTAAATACGAAAAAGATAATATCATATTTAATATTTGACATCAAAATCATAACACTCTCATTAGGTGTCAACCACATAACAAACATATTTCATTAAAAACTTGCTAAAAATCTAGTGAAACAAAACCTAACAAAAGGGAAAAATAGTACATTATTCTCATGTATATGAAAGATCTATCTTATTTAAACAATATCAAAAAAATCTAGTGGGATAAAACTTAGGCAAAGGAAAAATAGTATAATGATGAGCAAGTGACTCCCCTGACAATGATAGTTGATAATTATGAAATATCTTTAAGTTTACACATTTCAATCTTTTGTACTAAGTTCTCAAAATTTGTTGTATAAGGGATTTGGTAAACAAGATTATTGTGTTATCGTTTGATTAGATTTTTTGGACATTTATGTCATCATTTTTCTTGAGCTCATGAGTGTAGAAAAACTTTGACAAAATATATTTGTTCCTATCATTTTTTATACAACCTATTTTAATCTGTACAATATAAGCATCATTATCATTATACAATATTATGGTTTTTCCCTTAATTGAGGATAATTTACATGTATCTTGAATATGATGATTATAGATTTGAACCATATATGCATTCACAACTTGCTTCATACAATGTAAATATTTTAGAGTGATTTGGTTATCTATCATAATTTATTTTGTAGATTGCTATGATATAGTAGAATTTTTATATTGAAAATATATTCAATTTGTGATATTGCATTATATGGATTAAATAGATAGTCATTATTTACATATTCATGTAATTATGTTTTTAATCATTTTGAGTAAAACAAGCCCATATTAGTTGTTTCATGAAGGTAATGTAGTATGTATTTAATCTCATTTCAATGTCTTTTTGTTGGTATTGAACTATATCTTTAAAATAAATTTAGTAAATAGATAGAATGTTTTAGTGACTCCTAACTTGCTGTGAAACAAATGCTAGGCGAGTTCCAAGTTGGAGGACCAAACCTACAAGAATATCAAGATTTAACTTCAATGTTATTGGGTACAATGGCGTGATGGATCCTAAGTCACATTCCATGAGAAGAAAACACTTAAGATGATGCTCTTTTTGTCTATCCTCCGCCAAAGATGAAGATCTAGATCAAATAGTCCCCATCCACTTCCTTACAGAGCCTAGTATCAAAGCCTAACATATACAAATGTTTCCCATTAGATCAATTTCTACTTGGATGAGCCCGATTAGAAGCTTTCTCACAAACAAAACCTTACTCACTAACAAAAAGAGAGGCAAGGAAAAGTGATAATAAGATCTACTCATTTTTGCAAAGAAAATGGAATTTTGTATTGTTATGAGTATCATGACCCATACCTTAGATGCTTGAGATGAGATGAGGCCAACTATGTCCTTGTTGAGATTCATGAAAGGCTATATAGTAACCACTATGGTGCAAGAAGTTTAGCCTTGAAAGCATCTAGACAATGATACTACTAACTCACTATGCTTAAAGATGTAATTAATTAGGTCAAAAAATGTGACGAATGCCAACGATACTCACTTATGCTCAAGCAACCCGCCAAATAGTTAATATGTCTATAAAAGCCCTAGCCATTCGCAAAATAGGAGCAAGACCTTAATAGCCCATTGCTAGTGATGAGTGCTCAAAAAGTACTAAAATAACCATGATTTTATGCACATTAATTGATTAAAAATATATATATTTATATGTTTTATCATATATTTATATAAATTTGTCTTTTTCGGAATCACGGGTATTTTTATTGTTTTTCAGGTATTTTGGCTTTCTCATAGGCTTCATTCCTAATTTCTTCCAACTCATGAAGCTGGAGTAATCGTTTTTCACCTGCTTTATCTAAATCCATGTTTAACTCTTTAATTGCCCAATAAGCTTTGTATTCAAGTTCAACTGGAAGGTGGCACGCTTTCCCAAAGATTAACCAGAGTGGCTCATCCCAATAGGTGTTTTGTAGCGGTGCGGATGCCCATAAGGCATCATTTAGCTTAAATGCCCAATCCTTTCCTTGACGGACGCACATGCTCCAAGATTCCCTTAATTTGCCTATTGCTCACTTCCACTTAAACCGGAAGTTTGAGGATGATATGGAGAGTTACACTATGTGTGATGTTGTACTTGTTTAGTACTTCATCAAAAAGTTAGTTGTAAAAATGGCTATCTCCATCACTTATTTTTGCTCTAGGTGTCATGATCCTCCTAATTATTTAACCTTTAAAAATTTCACAACAACATTAGCATTATTAGTTTTAGTAGGTATAGCTTTTACCCACATAGACACATAATCAACAAAGAACCAAAATGTATTGAAACCATTAGGGATGGGGGGAAAAGGGCCCACGGTTAATCCCCATACATCAAAGAAGTTCAACAACTAAATTAGATGTCAAAGGCATTTCATCTCTTTTGCTTATGTTTCTGCTCTTTGACATCTATCACATCGTGTACAAAACATATGAGCATCTTTAAAAAGAGTGGGCCAAAATAATCCAGATCAGAATATCTTACGTCAGTTTTTTCACCTCCAAAATGACCCACAATGAAGTTCATGACAAAAGTCGAATGCTCTTATGTTTCTTCTTCTGGTACACATCTCCTGGATGACTTGATCTTGACCAATCTTGTATAAATAAGGGTCATCCCGTAAATAGTCCTTAATATTTTTAAAAACCTTTTCTTGTCCTCGATATGAAGTTGTTAGGTCGCAAAACACCAAAGGGCAAGATAGTTTACAATATCAAGATACCACTGGGTTTGGACCTATGAAAAATAATTGTTCATCGTGAAAGGTTTCAACTATATCGTCATTACTCTCATCTTTAAGAGAATTGAAGTCGAAATCAACCTAGACAAATGGTCACTACTAAGTTTTCACCTACTTTCTTATCCTTGATTTCTAGGTCAAATTCTTGTAAAGAGTAAGACCCACCTGATTAATCTTGGCTTGGCATTTGGTTTACTTAATAGGTATCTTAAAGCAAACATGATCGAATGCACAATCACTTTAGATCCTACTAAATAAAGACCGAAATTTGTCTAAAGAGAATACTATAGCCAAGAATTCCTTTTCACGGGTAATTCATTCGGGCATCGTTGAGTGTTGCTAGCATAAGTAGATGACATGTAAACGCTTATCCAATCTTTGTCCCAGATTTGCCCTATTGCATAATCAAAAGCGCCACACATTATCTCAAAAGGTAAAGCATCATTGGTGCCATTATACGAGGGTAGATGTTAGTTTCTCTTTCAAGGTATTAAAGGAAATAAGGCTTATCATTGTTGAAGTCAAATTCAAAGATTCGATAGTAAGTTACATAAGGACGACTTATTTTAGAGAAATCTTTAATAAATCGTTCGTAAAATCCCACATGTCCCAAGAAGCTTCTTATCCCCCTTCACGATGTGTGAGTAGTTTGGATATCAATTCAACTTTTGCCTTATCAACTTCAATACCCTTGTTTGAAATTATATGTCCCTAAAACTATCCCTCGTTGAACCATAAAATGACTTTTCTCCCAACTAAGGGTTAGATTGCATTCAATGCATCTTTCTAAAACCAAAGTCAATTTATGTAAGCAATCATCAAATGAGTTCCCAAAGATGAGAAATGGCTCCATGAAAATTTCAATGAATTTCTCCACCATGTCCAGAAAATAGATATCACGCATCTCTGGAAAGTGGCATGGGCGTGCATAACCCAAAATGGCATTCGCGAAAAGCAAATGTCCCAAAAGGACATGTAAATGTGGTCTTTTCCTGATCTTCTTACATGGGTACTTGATAATATCCAGACAATTCCATCCAAAAACAAGAAAATTAGTGCTAGCCTAATCTTTCCAACATTTGATCAACGAATGGAAGAGGAAAGTGATCCTTTTCGTATATAAATTTAGTTTCCTAAAATCTATACACATTCTCCATCCGAAGTGATTATTCTAGTGGGCACTAATTCACTTTTATCATTTTTAACAACCGTTATCCCGCATTTTCTTTGGTACCACATGCACCGGACTAACCCACTTACTATCCACAGATAGGATAGATAATCCCTTCTTCTAATAATTTAAGGATTTCCTTTTTAACTACTGTTGCATGTTTGGGTTTAGTCTTCTTTGGGCCTCTCGCATGTGTTTAGCACCATCCTCCAAGCTTGATCTTGTGCATACACATTGTTGGACTAATGCCTCTTATATCCCTATACTCCAACCTATAGATTTCTTAAACTGCTTAAGCACTTTGATGAGTTCTTTTTCTTGTGGTTTGGTCAAGGTTGCCAAGAAATTATCCTTGATATGTTTCTCCTTCTCCCAAAAACACATATTTTAAGTGCTCGGTAAGTCTTTGAGTTCAAGTTCGGTGGATTGGCCTCTTTAATGAGATGAAGAACTGGGTAGATTTAAAAGTGTACTAGATTTTGTCATCACTTCATTATTGTCTAGTTGTCAAGGTATCCCTTAATTTCTTCATCTAAATCTTCTTCAACCTTTTCAAGTGTAAGAACGGTTTCAAGCTTGTTCTATTCTCAGTTTGGAAAAAGGTGTTTTGGACAAGATTATCCAAAGGATCAACTTCGAATATTTCATCGATGTCTAAATAGAAGGGAAAGGTGAAGAATCAAAACTTTGAAATGAGCAAATTTCTCCTAAGACTGCCATTGTCAAATTTCTATCTGACATCAATAATAGTTTTAGGTAGTCGCCATAAATGGTCTACCAAGCAATATTGTATGCTCTCATCGTCCAATGCCGGATTTTCTTGCATATCCGTAACCACAAAGTCAACAGGTATTATCGAGCTTTGTCAATCCAGACCAAAACATCCTCAACTATTCTCCGGATATTTAAGAGATCTATGCGCAAGTTGCGGGGACATAGTTGTGGGTTTTAAATCCCCTAGATCGAGGTGTGAGAATATAGATGTATAGGCATCAAATTTATACTAGCACCTAAATCAAGCATTGCTAGCAACCTTCCTATCCCCATAGTTATGTTTATAATAAAACTTCCAGGTCTTTCAACCAGTGGGGTAGTCAGGTCCAAGACAATCTGCTAGAAATTTCGATACTACTACTCGTTCTCATTCAAGCCTATACCTTTTTCTTAGTGTTCAACTCTTTTGAAAACTTGCATGAGTGGGCACATTCATGATCACTTCTAATAATGGTAAATTGATATTTACTTTAGAGAGCATATTAAAAGATCATTGAATTGCTTATCTTGTTTGGATTCTTTCAACCGGGGGAAAAGGTACTGGTATCCGGTGTGGTTCTGTTGTCTTTTGAATTTTGGGGTGTTCATGACCCCCAATGAGTTTTTCTAAGGCTTGTTAAGTTTAACACTTGTTTCTCCTTTTTGCGAGATTAGAATATCGCCTTCTTTGTTACATGAACTACAAGGTAGTTTAGAGATTTCGTGTAAACCGGTATTGACTACCTTACCACTTCGAAGAAGTTCTAACATCTTTTGCTTGTTGACTGGAAACTTTCCTGGTTCTTTCTTTTGCATTTGTTCGGCCGAGTTGCCAAACTTTAGATTCAATTTTTTAACCTAAGCCTCCATGGTGTTCAACCTTTGATTAGTCATCAGTTGGTTGTCACGACTAATCAATAAAAAGCATTCAAGCTATCTTCTAAGGTTGGTTTAAAAGATTGGCTTGGTGGGTAAAGGTGGTTGTAGGTTGGGTGATTATAGGTGTTTGGATGATACTTTTGAAAAGATTGGACTTCCTATGGCATCGACACTAGAATCACAAGTATTTGAACACCATTAGTGAAAATTACGCCCAATCAACAACACACTCCACATACCTCTTGATTTAAAATTTGGTGAGACGTGAGGAATTTCACTTGTTTAGTTAATTCAGCAAGTTGCAAGGTTATCTCATTATCAAAGCCGACTTCATTGACCTTTGCTTTCCTTCTACCACCTCTTTGTTGGGAATTAGAACCCAATAGCTCATAGAGATTATACGTTTCTGAAGTCGCCAAGCCAAAATACCTGAAAAAAACAATAAAAATACCCGTGATTCCGAAAAAGACAAATTTATATAAATATATGATAAAACATATAAATATATATATTTTTAATCAATTAATGTGCATAAAATCATGGTTATTTTAGTGCTTTTTGAGCACTCATCACAACCCCAATGTTTCATAGTCCCTTAGCAAGAGGCGATAAAAACTAAAAATTAAACTATCCTAAATCACTGGATTGACACGGTTGCATTTAGCCTACGCAACAAGCCTTTAAACCCTAGGTCATTCTAGTGGACGAGTTTGAGTCTCGTGAGGTTTTCAAGATGCCCCCAAACATTGAACTAAATGTAAAAACAAAAGAAACAATAAAAACAATAAAAACAAACAACTTAAAAATTAAATTTACAACAAAATCACAAATTAACAACATCTCACAAAAGTGTCTCATACTATTTAATCTCCTTTAAGATCATAATTAAAATCTCAAGCATAAGTTATCTTAATCTCTTTAAACAATCATGATTTATTATAATAATTAGTCGAAAATCATTTTCATATTTCATATCAAAAATGTATCAATTTAATTTCACCCAATTTCTGTCATGAATCGTAATTCGCTTCGACTTATTCCTCACAAGTCAATCCTCTCAAAACACTAAATCCTATGGGTTCAAACACTCATACTAATTTATATGCGAAAGAGTTGATGTATAGAAATGAACTAATATGTTCGCATATGTATAAAGAATAAAGGCTCAAAGTGTTATTTTAACATTGATCTCATGAAAGGAATCAAATGTATAAATTATAAAGATATCATATATATAAAAATTATTTTCATGCATAAATCAAACTCATTAAGAAAGAATTTCAAGATATATGCCTTTTACAAATGAAGAAATTGCAATGACTTTTTAGGGAATTACTTCTTATATCTTTCTTTTGTAATTAGCCTTTACTCACAACTTTGTAGGCAATGCGGGTTATAGTATGTAGATGATACTATTTTTATCTCTCTTTTTTTTATTACACGCAAACTAAAACAAAGGAAAATACAATAATGGGTGATCTCCCATGTAGGACTAAAATTTATCGTCTTCTAGTAAGACGTTGTTTGAGATTGAGAGAGTATGAAAAACTCAATGTCTCTCTTCATTGAATTCATTTAAGTTTCAAATTAGTCTTTGCCTTTTTTGCAAATGTTCAACTAAGCGCATTCAACTTGAACTTCCACCTTTTTGATGGAAGCTTCACGAGTATTCAACCGTTGATTGGTTTTAGATTGATTATCCTACAAACTTGAATAAAAGAATTCAAGTCATGTCTCCGGGTTGGTTTATTTGGAATGCTTCTGAATAGGTGGCGGGAATCTTTGCCTGGTTTGAAGCCTGAAGCCAGGAAAGGAGGGTTGTTTTGCCTTCCAAGAGAAATTTGGATGATTTCTCCACCCGGGATTATAGGTATTTGAATTGGGATCAAACCTTGGTCTCTGTTGATATGCCTCCCAACACATTAACCCTTTGTCAGTCCAGCCAGTATCTCCTTGATACGGACAAGTTCGATCACGTCCCGTTGTCACAAAACCATATTGTTCATTATCGTGTTGGTTTCAGGTAATGGTAGCGGCAACTTGCTTGGGGAGTTGAACAAGTGTTGTTGAACTTCATTACCGGAGTCGATTTCACGAACACCACTTTTCTCACTCTAGCTTTTCCGGTGGGAATTAAGCACCCAACATCTCAAAGAGGTTATACGTTTTCGATGCGTCTTTTCTCCTATCAAGCTCCTCCCGCAGGCGTTGTCGACAATGAGCGACACATTGTCAGTGTAAGTCCATCGTAAAAGAATTGGTTTCGCAACCGTAGGGGGAAAGCATGATGGGGACATTGAGTGAGAAACATTTTGAACCTATCCCAAGCTTCGTGGAATGGTTCTCCTTCCATCCGAGAGAAAGTAGCAATCTTTCCTCTCAACTCGATGTTTTTGATGGGAATAGAATTTTCCATGAATTTGTGTAAATGTTACCCCATGTCATCGTAGTAACCTGGGGGAAGTGACATCAACCAAGCTTTGGCCTTATCCTTTAAGGTGTGGGAAAACATCTCATTCTAAGTTGATCCTCGTTTAGAATACCGGCGGGGAATGTTTGGGACCGTAGCATAGAAATCTCTCATAAAGGAAAGAGAATCTTCATAGGTAGCCCATAAAAGGGAAGGAAGCATAGAAAAATGAATATTTTTAAGGTCATAATTCCGAGCACCACCCAATTTGGATAGCGCCGCCAGGCCAATCACCTGCCTTGCAAACTCCTTCATCGTGGTTTCCCTAACATGTTGGTTTTCCTCCATTTCTTTGGTTCTAGTAAAGGATTAAGACTTGGTTCTATGTTTGGCTCCAAAATCGGTTGATGGGTAGGATCCAAAATGTTGTTTGACACTGCTTAAATTTATGAATATTATTTACATATATAGTGTTGGGGGTTTCCTAAGGATCTCCTACTATGACATAGACTATTTTTAAACGTAAATTTAAACTCCACAACAAAAATAAAAAAATTAGAGAAAAATTTAGTGGCATTTAATACAAACACTAGACAAAACTAGTTAAATTTTTTTTTTTTTTAAATAACATAATCGATTAACCAAGAAGTGTTCCCAAGAAAGAATTGGTGCAATGGCTCCTTAAAACCATTCTCCTACAATAATGCTCGAAAGACTAAGACAAAGCGCCTGTTAAAGAACTGGTCTCACAGATAACTCCCTTAGATTTTTACTTTTCATGCCTTTTAGTTTTTTTTTTACGAACGGTAATTTTATTTTACTATTCACGCTATCTTATTTCTTATTAACTTAAATTTTTTTTTAAAATTTTTAATTAATTTTTTTTTTACGAACGGTAATTTTATTTTACTATTCACGCTATCTTATTTCTTATTAACTTAAATTTTTTTTTTAATTTAAATTTTTTTTTAATTTACTATTCATGAACGGTGATTTTATTTTACTATTCACGCTATCTTATTTCTTATTAACTAAAATTTTTTTTTTTAAATTTACTATTCATGAACGGTAAAAACTTTTTACTTCAAATTTCAAATTTCTAAATTTTACTATTTATGCTATAGTTAAAATTTTTTTATATTTTTTTTATATTTTTTTTTATTATTTCTTATGAAATTTGAAATTTGATTAAATTATTTATTTATTTATTTTTTATTTATTTTTTTTTTTTTAAAATATCACAATTATTTACAACACAAAAAATATTTTTAAAATTTTGATAAATAAATTAAAAACGCTATTCCTTCACTTAATTCAACGGCCAAAAACTGATGAACAAACGTATGGAATTCGTAAATACTTTGGTTTTAATATTTGTAAAACTTCAATGACGACCATTTCGTAAAAACGATAAGATACTCCTACGCCGATCTAAGGAAGGAATGTATGGTTTTAATTTATTATTCAAACTTTAAAAACGAATTAAATCCTAAACATCCCGTCCACGATAGTTTGGTTTTGTGTTCATAATCTAATAACGATAAAATAAATATATATACATTTAATTAAATATAATAAAAAAAATAAACATAGATACAAATTCAATAAATAAAAAATAAATATAAATACGATTCAATAAATATTCATGCAAATTTTATCATTTATATTAGTGGAGTATTATGGATATAATAACTAAATTAATTACGCCGCTTTCATATTATTCAAAAGTTATTAAAGATATAAATCGATATTTTATGATTCTCTTCTTTTTGTATGAATACCACGCTTATGGTGGGTTAGATATTCTTTGTTAACTAAACAAATCAATTAACACCTATTGGGTTGATAACTAATTTGTTAATTAAATTAATTCCTTTTTCGAAGAGATTGAAAATGAACCATTTAAATGCCACATTTGGTGGGGTTAGACAGTTTAAACTTTATTCAAGGTGTCCAAATTAAACCTAAGAATTTAGTTATCCGAGTACTAACTTTCAAGTTTTAAAACTACTACTAATCTTTTTGAGAGGAACTTGTAATGTTTTTGTAATAATTTAGATTTTTGATTCAATAAATGGAAGTGCAAATTCCGCTTGGAGGTTTTCTAGCAACGGAATAGAATAAGCTCAGTATGATTTTATTTTCTTTCTGAGTTATTTTTATGTTTTATTCTTACATGTTATATTTAATTTGTCTCAGATTAAATTTAACTTGCTAGCTGCTTATAATCATGATATAATAATAACGTTGTTATGCTTGTCATAATATTAAATAGGTGAAAATTTCTAAAATGAATTGATTTTATTTTTATTCAAGATTTTATATTAAGGATGTTAGAGAAATATATTATTTTTCATTACAAACCAAATCCGAAAATTAGATTTTAAGGTTTAGTTATCCCATTCGATTTAGTAGTAGTCTTTTATTTGATTATACATAATCGCCCAGAGTAGTTAAGCTCTTATTTCAAATGTTTTTATAAGAATTATTATCCTAAAAATGCATTGACAACATGTTTTCAAAGTAGTAGTTTTAAAACTTGAAAGTTAAGACCGGATAACTAAATTCTTAGGTTTAATTTGGGACACCTTGAATAAAGTTTAAACTGCCTAACCCCACCAAATGTGGCATTTAAATGGTTCATTTTCAATCTCTTAAAAAAAGAATTAATTTAATTAACCAAATTAGTTATCAACCCCACCCGTGTTAATTGATTTGTTTAGTTAACAAAAGAATATCTAACCCCACCAAAGCGTGGTATTCAAATAAAAGAGAGAATCAATAAAATATCAATTTATATCTTTAATAACCTAGATAGATACGAAAGCATAATTAATTTAGTTATTATATCCATAAATACTCCACTAATATATAAATGATAAAATTTGCATGAATATTTATTGAATCTGTATTTATATTTATTTTTATTTATTGAATTTGTATCTATGTTTATTTTTTTTATTATATTTAATTAATCAGATATATGTTTATTTTATGTTATTAGATTATGAACACAAAACCAAACTATCGCGACAGTGACGTTAGGATTTAATTTCGTTTTTTAAAAGTTTGAATAATAAATTAAAAACCACATACATTCCTTCCTGATCGATTCGAGATATACTTATCATTTTTCTACTAAAATGATTCGTGACTCTTGATAGAGTTTTACAAATATTAAACCAAAGTAGCATAGAATCTGACGCAGTTTTCGTTCATCAGCTAGCAGTAAAAGGAATTAAGTAAGGAATTATTGCCATAGACCACTACACCAAATAGGTGGAAGTTGGTCTACCCTTGCAAATCTCAAAGAACAAGGTCATCGATTTCATCCGGTACAAAATTATGTATAGATTTGGAGTTCCTCGTACTCTAATGTTAGATAAAAGAACCCAATTCATAGGTCAAAATTTTAGAAATTTATGTGAACAATATTATCACATTTAACATGTTTTCTCTACAATCGAGCACCATTAGGCCTTAAGCTAATGGCCAGGTGGAGGCTGTCAATAAAGTAATCAAACTAAACTTGAAGAGAAAACTCAAAACACGCAAGAAAATATGGGTTGAAAAACTATTATAAGTCTTATGCGCCTACAAAACCACATCAAGAATACCTATAGAGGATACACCATTGTCTCTCACCTATGGCATAAAGGTTGTCATACCAGTTGAAATTGGGTTACCAAGCTATATAACTAGTGTTGAAAACCTGGAAGGAAAGGATGAGGGCTTAGCCTTAAACCTTGACTTACTCAAACAAAAAAAGGAATAGAGCAAGACCAAATTTGCTGTTTACCAACAAAGTATAGTCAATCCTCGACACTTCCAATCAAATGACTTAGTACTAAAGTGAAAAACATAATTGATTATGGAAAAAGGAGCATGAACCCTTGGTCTTAATCGGGAAGGACCATATAAAACAAAGTGTGTCCTTGGAAATGGTGCATATTACATGGAAACTTTGGGAGTTCCTAAGGTCCCAAACACGTAGAATACGTAGCACCTCAAAAAATGTTATCAATAGCCAACACTCTTGGAACAAAAAATAAAATCCCAAGGAGTAAAACAAAAAAATGCACCTTACTAGCCTTGTTCTAATTTTCCCTTATTTTAATTGTTACCTTTTAAATTCATAGATTTAGGTTTCACTTTAGTTTGTAATTTGAAATCATAAATAAAGGTGACACTTCAATATTAAATGGCTAAAAAGAACTATACTTCATCTACCCTCGTGGAATTTTACAAGGACGATGGAAGTCCAAATGACAAAGGGACTGAGATGTGTGGACTATAAAAGTTCACATGCCAGTATCCACATATTCACTTCTCTGATAAATCAAGGATCATAGTAACACTATAAGCACAGTCCACATCCTTGATATGAGAGTCCATTATCTATAGAAGCTGGCACCTATAATTAAAGGTATGATCCATCCTAAGTACATGCTCTACAATCCATTCTAAAACCAACACGACGAGCAGCTTAACAAGCACTCTATCTCCTATGATGATAGATCCTAACACCAGGCCATGACTGATCTATGAATATGTAGCAATTATGCCCTAGGTTCTGGATTTTCCATAACTTTTGCACCCCATCACGATAAGTTCTAACTGACCTATGGATAGGAAGCAACTATGCCTTAGGTTCAAGAGTTGCTACAACTTATCATCCTATCCATTCAAACTTGGATTTTCTCACTTTGGGGACATCGAGTCTCCAACCTTGTCATTGATAAAAACCGTTAGGAATGAATAGAATGCAATAACACTCACGATAAGATGGAATAATCCACCAAGGTTCTAAGTCTCAAGACAAAATGCATAGATGACTTGATAAACTCAAGGACACTAAGTAAGGGATGGTATACCAAGAACACCCTGGTTCAAAAAATTCACCCTTATACAAAATGAAGAAAAATCACACTAAAACGACAAAGCCTATGCACAATCCTAATGGGTACACGGTCAAACTAAAAATGACCAAACCAGCTAATGGATACATGACAAATTAGACCTATATGACACATGTGGCCCGATGCGGTACATGGGGTCGGACATGGCATATATGGCCAGACATTCCACTTAAGGCCAAACATGGCATCCACGGTACTAATGGGCACACATGGTCAAACACAACACTTGTGGTCGAATATGGTGTATTAATGAAACAAAATCAAGTCTCTGACAACGGTATCAAAAACTTGACGAGACAAGACTGGCATCGGGTTAGCAATATCGATATTACAAATACTTTGTTTTTATATTTGTAAAACTATCGTAAGTGCATGAATTATTTTATAAAAAGTTACAAATATACTGCAAAAGTCGATCTAAGGAAGGAATATATGTGATTTTTAATTTATTATTCAAACTTTTAAAAATGAAATTAAATCCTAAATATCCTGTCAAAATATTTTGATTTTTGTGTTTCCTAATCTAATAACATAAAAAATAAACATAGATTTGGATTCAATAAACAATTATATAAATTTTTATCATTTATAATAGTAGAGTATTCATGGATATAATAATTAAGCTAATTACATTTGCTTATATTATTTAAGTTACTAAATATATAAATTAATATTTATTGATTTTTTCCTTTTTGGTATGAAAGTGTCTTCAGGTAGGGTCTAATTTTTTTTATTTAATATTAATTAACTAATATCTTTACGTGGGACCTATTAATTATCGAAGTATTAAATTTTTGCTTTATTTCTAAGAAAATTGCAAATATCTCAGATTTAGGCGGAGTTAGTTAATTAAACTTTATTCAAGATGTCTAAATTAAACCTAAGAATTTAATTATCAAAGTATCAATTTTCAAGTTTTAAAACTATTATTGAAAATATATTGTAAATACATTTTCGAATAATAGTTCTTATAAAAACTTTTGAAATAGAGTTTTATTATAACTATCGGGCGATTGTACCAATAAATAAAATAACACTACTCTAAATCAGACTGGATAATTAAAACTTAAAATCTAATTTTCAGAATTAAGTTTATAATGAAAAATAATATATTTCTCTCTAATATCCTTAATATAAAATCTTGAATAAAAACAAAATTAATTTATTTTATAGAAATGTTTTACTTATTTAATATTTCGCAAGCATAATAATGTTATTATTATATCATATTTATAAAAATTAGTCATGTTAAATTTAATCACAAATTATATATAACATATAAAGATAAAACATAAAAATAACTATAAAGAATTCATTTTAAAATTATACATCAAAAGAATCCTTAGCAAACTTTGATGTTAATTTTGTTTATGGAAAACCTCCAAATAGATTTGCATTTCCATTTATTGAATAAAAAAAACTAGAAATCTACAAAAGCATAGCTAATTCTTATCAAAAAGTGAAGAACTTTAAAACTAAAAAAAACTAAAAAAGCTTTTCTAGAGAGAGAAAGATAGAGATTTTCATCGATGATTTTTACAATGGGGGAGATGGTCCTTTTATAGGTAAAGAAAAGGTTAAAAAAAGTGGGAAAAATCTCAAAAATTGATCTTGGACATGTTGACACGTGTGTGGGGCAAGATTTACAGTGGGACGAGCGCTAATGTGTGAGAGATTTGTGAAAAATAGGCCTTGGCGCACGCGAGATAGGCACGAGGATGTGCTGATACGTATGGGAATCGACGCGGGCATGTGCTGGCTATACACGGGACACGTGAGACTTAGCATTTTTGACCCATTTTGTCCAATTTTTCCATATTTTTGACTTCTCCTCATTTTTTGTCAATATGTTTATGATGTATTGATTCTAGTATTTTTCTTTGAGTCTTTAAATTATTTTTTGAATGAAAATACCTGAAAAATAATAAAAATGTCTGTTATTTCGAAAAGACAAATTTATATAAAAATATGCTAAAATTATACAAATATAAATTTATGTAATCAATTAAAGTACATTAAACCATAGTAAATTAATTCCTTTTAAGCACTCATGACGTATTAGAGTAGATAAGGCACAAATGCCAAACACAACACATATGACAAAACATAATGTATGTGGTGAATTGGGGCACATGTACGTGGACCCACAGTTATCCGAATCACTCTAAACCCACTTCCCAACAAGTACACACTATAGCTTACGAATACGGTAGATCACATATCCCAATAATTGATATGCTCAAAGATCACCCTTGTCTCAAAACAGATAAGATCATTGATGTACCTTGCCAAAGGGTCAATACTAAAATTTAAAAGTAAAGTGTGGAACTCAAAAGTATAAACATGATAAAAATGATGTATGAGCTTATTAGGCTACATGAGCTACGCCCTAAACTTTTACTAACTCCTGCTCCATCTCATGATGGGCATTCTATGCGATATCTTGAGCCTCAATTGTCCTACAGTGCTCCTCCTCTACGACCGCCAAGCAACCCTCCAAATCAATATGAACCTTAATAGTATAGTTTAGATCTAAGGCAAGTGTTAGGGGCCTAGAAACTATGTTGTGCAAGTCTAAACCCCTAACTTTTGTAAATTTTGGAAAGCCTAAAATAGTGTAGGGTGTAGGCGAGGTTGCAAAAGGAACATCCAAGTCAACAGATCATGAACTTATACCACTTACAATCGACATTGGTGGAATATCAACGGGTGTTGATGAAGATCTCATCCTTCCAAGAGATGCTCCAAATATAGTCACTCTAGAAGTGGAAGATCTCTTCCTTTTTGGAACCTCGAGCTACGAACCACTTTGTTCTATATAGGAGCCTTCCCTTGACTGTACTCCTTAAGAAACCTAGAAGTCATCGTACTCTTGTTTTTCTTACTAACTAAAAGATTAGAAGTTATACCAATAAAAAAGATCATACTTATTAATTAAGTGTTCAAGAGAAAATACTAAAGTAAAGAAAAAATGCCAGTACTCACTATTAGGATCTAGAGGATCATTATTCTCTAGCTCAACTACTGTAGGGTCTAAACCCCAATAAGCGATTCGCTTGGGAGGTCTGAGTCTATCACTATGTCACTTCTCTAAAGGTGTGATGAGTTTTATTACTTTGTTGCTTCTAAAGATGTGTCGTAAAAATAAGTGATAAAATCCAATTGCTTTTTAGAAGGACAACCCTACAAACAAAAAATATGACATGTGGGAAATAAATAAAGCCTACCACAGGGAGGTCGAGTCTCAAAATGTGCTAGCATTCCTCTCATATTGGGTGGACATGGAAGATACCCCCAGTAGATTTTTAACAAAATATTCCTTCACCATGAAAAGTGAGTCCTATCACCCCTTACAAGTAACCATAAACATTATACTAACATTCTTCTCTCTATCTTTTCTCCCTTAAAATGCTATTATATATTAATTCTAAATATTGATTTGTGATAGTAACCATAAACATTACACTAACATTCATTTTCTTAATTTATGTTCTCTATGTATAGGTTGGATCATCTTTCTCACCTTCTGATTAAATTGGGGTCAAGTTAGTTCAGAGAGAGGATGAAATAATTCCATGAAGCATATGAAAATGGATGGGTTCCTTATATTCCATTAGAGAATAGGTAAGATCATGACATTGTTGTAAGAGATGTTTCTCTTTCGATGTTATTATATCTCTTTAGCCAATTTTTGACATTATTGTGTTTTCTTAATTTCTCACAAAGACAGACAATGTGAAAAATTGAAATCTCAAATATACATCTGAGCTGCACTCATAGAAGGTAGTCTTCCTTCCTCCGTGTATTTTCTTACATTACTTACTAGTGGTGATATATATTAGGAAATAAGCTTCTAATATTAGATAATTAATGTTGTTATATTTAAAAAGTAGTTATAGTATTTAGATATTCCATTATCTTGTATATCAGTTTTCTTTGATACTAGCATATGTTGTTATGCTTGTATATCAGTTCCTATAATTCTACCTCCTATATCATCAAGATCTTTATTGAACCCCATTAAAAATTTGAAAACCTGCTTCTTTTCAACAATCTATTTGTACAAGATTTTGTCTACTAGACACTTCCATTCGTTAATCTCAAAGAGGTCTAACTACTGCCAATATCGAGTGAGAGAATTAAAGTATTGGTTAATTGATGATTCTCCTTGACGAATATCATGGAGGATGCTTTCGATCTCAAATAGTTCGGACATATTATCAAAATTGGAAAGAGTATCTCTAAAGGCGTCCCATATTCCTTTGTCAGTATCGTAGAGAAAAAAGTTCTCTCCAATCTCGTTCGTCATGGGATTTATCAACCAGGACATCACTATATTGTTCTCGGATTTTCATGTTCTGTATTTCAGATCATCCTTGTTTGGGGCTACTGAAGGTAATTGTGCTCATTTAATTTGTAACTTGTGATGGGAAAAATATTGTTCTCAGTGGAACCGATCATGACAGGTTTTCTTGTGGACATTGATGCTCGAACTGTCGTGAAACTGGTGTTATTTCAATTTAGGCTTATTTGATATGTGGGCCTATTAGTTATTGGGCTGATTAGACAATTTGGTTATTTTTGGGCCTATTAGTTCTGAGCTGATTTGTAATAATGTATTTGGATTGTGGGATGGTGGCAGTTGACTCAAAGATGAATGTTGGATGATTGGAGGACAATAGCAAAGTGAAATATGAGGTGCCAAAGTGGAGGACAATGACAACTGAGTAAACAAGAAGCGCTGAAGTGGAAGACGATGGCGACTAGGTGCTTGCAGAATGGGAAATGGGCTTGCGATGGTTAGGTTGACGTTTGGATGTTGTGATTGTTCAAAAATAGAAAATGTCCATAAAGAACTGTGTTGTTAGTGGGAGATGAACCATGTGGTGCCTAGGTTATGAATAGTGGCATAAGTCGTTCACGACTATGATTAAAGTTGCGCGAGACTTGATGATTGAGGTCTCATGAAATTGATGGTTGAGATCACGCGAGATGATGGCCATAGAAGTAATTGCGCGAGATGAGGTTGACAGAAATGACACAGGATGAGATTTCTCGATTATGTGGAGATGAGGTCGACGGAGATGATAGAGGTAGCATTGAAAGAGAATGGGTCGAGTCGCCAGATACCTCAAGAATGGTCACTATTCCCTAGATCTAGTAGCCTCGTTTACCTCTCTACAGTTCTTGAATATCTTTCTGTTGAGGTTTGGAGTTGGCTAGGAATGTAGAATCTAATTCCAAAGAAGGCTGGTAAAGGCAAGGAAGAGATTGGATTTCAAAAATGCTCTAATACCATGAAGAAAAATTTTCGAGAGATGATGGAGAAAAACTGAAAAATTATTTTTATTTCTCTTATTTATTTCAACTGTATGTATAACAATATAAATAAGATTAGGAGTTAGATAAATAGACCACTATTACAGTCTATACACAACCACTTACAGCCTGTACATAATTACTATTACAGCCTAATTAATATCTTTGAAATTCTTCATTGTGAAAATCTTGTTTTCCATTCTAGAATGAAGCATATTACTCTTGGTTATCACTTTGTCCAGGACAAGGTTTGTAATGGCTCCATATAGTTATGTCGTATATTTTCACACAATTAACTTACTGATGTTCTAATGATAACTCTATTAAAGTAGAGTCATCAATACACTTTTTTGTTTAATATTTTTTATTTTATTCATTAAGTAGTACTTTTAGTATTAAAAATATTAAAATATTAGCTTTCTAGTGAAAGGGGATGAAATAATATTTTATGGAAATTTTTATGGAATTTTTAATGGAGGAGCAATCGGAACAAGACACGAGAATTCCACGAAAGTGAAGGCAAGCCAATTGGAGTGACCGTGTGTACATACTGACCAATCGTTGCCACGTGTACTAGGTGACGCGAGCCTTGCCATGTGTCCCCATGGCATTCACTTAGAGTTTTGCCACACAGTTAACGAGCGTGCCACGCATCGTCACATGATTAGTTCATTCGTTCCACAAAGGTGCCACACAATTAGGATCAACGAATCGTAGTGCGTCACGTGTTGCTGACTCAGTATGCGTTAACCATCACCAGTCTACCCCACCATGCGTCATGAGATGATTCGTCCTGTGTTTCTCCCTTGCCACATGTCTTAATCCCATTGACCAATGTTTAATTTTTCTTTTTTTATCTCATCCTTTGATCTGAAGCTTATCTGACGATCTACATTTCATCTGACTCCTAATTGCACCAAAAACCCTACATGATTGAATTTTATAAATTTTTTATCAGTTTTTAGTACTATAAAGTTTGAGAGAAGATACAATGTTAGTGGAGATTCAATATAAGATTGGTGCTACAATTCAAGAGATTGATTGTATTTATTCTTCTTCTCCTTTCTTTATTAATTTGTATGTTTTTTTTTGTTGAAAAATATGAGATATATGAACACAATCATGTCTAACTAATTTATTAATCTAAGGGTCTTATGAATCTAATTTTCTACATGTGATGATCTAATATTTTGCTTCAATTATGATTTCAATTTAATTATATTATTTAATCTGATTTTATGCTATTAATTGTTTAACGACAATTAATCTATAGAGGAAACTAAATAGATTTGAGAGAATTATTTAATTGTTTGTCTTGATTAAATAATATGTGTAGTTTCTAGGTAGAGATGTATGATTCTTATGTATATGATTTATAATTGATGAACTTAATGAGTAATATGCAATTTAATTGACACGAGAGTGTGATTAGGTTAATTACTATATGGTATATGGTCTGTAGTTTACTTGAGAGAAGAATACATGTTAAGTTAGATTCAATTGATCATGTAATTGATTGGTAGTTATATTGGAGTTATTTTAATGATTCACATGCTTAGAAAATTAGGAGACTATGTATTCCTAAATATTTTTTCATATATTTTCTTAGTTATTAATTTTGAGTTAATTAATTACTGTTATTAATTTTTAATTCTTTTAATTTCATTTTCTCAAAACATATAAAATTGATATTTACTTTTCAGTTTTAAAATTAGTTTATAATAATATAATTTCCGTAGGAATGATATTTTCTTATTATTATATTATTTGTTTGTGATATGTATACTTGCGTACTCATTGTATATAATTCGTATAGATCATCTAATCCGTTCAAAAATCATTTTTATGAACCCAAATCATTTTTATATTTAAAAAGTAGTTATAGTATTTAGATATTCCATTATCTTGTATACCGGGTTTCCTTGATACTAGATATGTTGTTATGTTGGTATTTAAAGCGACAACAATCAGTTACATTTTGTGCTCTTGACAATCACAATTTTGTTCTCTCATTTGCCAACTCTTTCAATATATTATGTTTTGAAATATTAATTCAGTTTTCATTTATCCGGTTTGGGGTTTTATAATTACAGATGTGATGTCAATATATTTTCTGCTTTTAACGATAGTGTTTTCCTATCATCAGAAATCTTTTATACATAAGTCACTGACGTTAGACATTCACTGTTGTGAAAATTGTCAAAATATTGTATTTCTCTAATAATTATCATGTATATTTCATATTATTTCTGTTCTAATATTTTCTGTACAAATGTATTCTATTTATATACAAAAAGAAACGAAAAGTAAACAAATTATAACAATATTAATTTCCATTATTATTCTTGTCTGCTGATTATCTGCCATAATTCCTGGATTGATGTTTCCTTGTTTTCTGCCATATTACTCACATGCCAACACTCCTCCTCAAGTTGGTGCATATATGTCTCTTATGCCCAACTTGTCCAAGTGAGTTGTAAGTTTCGCAGACACAGATTTTGTGAGTATATCACCAATTGATCTTACGATTTAACAAATGGAAGCTTAATAATCTTTTCTTCAAGATTCTGTTTGATGAGTTAGATCCACTTCAACGTCTTCGTGCGATCATGTTGAACTGGATTGTGAGAGATGGCAATGGCCGCTTTGTTATCACAAAATAAGTTCATTTCGGACTTAGAGCAACACCAATCTCGGTTAGAAGTTTTTCAACCAAAGGAGCTCACGTATTCTTGACCATTCCTCGAAATTCGGCTTCAAGACTGGATAAGGCAACTACATTTTGCTTCTTGCTTCCTCCATGTAACAAGGTTGCATTTCACAAAAGTAAAGTACCTGAAGAGATTTCCTATCCTTCATATTCCCCTCTGAATCTGTATATCCAAGGACTTCCAATTGACCATTCTTTGAAAACATAAGTCCTTTCCCAGAGAAGGATTTTAAGTAACGAAGTATACGCATGACCGCATCCATATGGTCTTCACTTGGGTAGTGCATGAATTGACTCACGACACTCACCGCATAAGCAATATTAGGTCTAGTATGAGATAAATATATGAGTTTACCTACTAACCGTTGATATCTCTGTTTATCTGCTGGTACTTGGTCCACATATTCTCCGAGTTTATGATTTTGAACCATTGGAATATCGACAGGTTGACAATCTAGTAATCCTGCCTCAGCTAGTAGGTCCAGAGTATATTTCCTTTGGGAAATACATATGCCTTGTTTTGATCTTGTTACCTCAATACCTAAGAAGTATTTGAGCCCTCCCAAGTTCTTCATTTCAAACTCATTTGACAATTGTTCTTGAAGCTTAGAGATTTCTTCTTTATCATCCCCTATAATGATCATGTCGTCTACATAGACTATAAGGGTTGTTATCTTCCCTGATCGATGTTTTAGGAAAAGAGTATGATCAGAGTTGCTTTGTTAGAACCCATATTTCTTCATTGCTGAACTCAACCTACCAAACCACGCTCGAGGTGATTGTTTTAGTCCTTACAATGCTCGTTGTAAGATACATGCAGTTTCTTTTCCTGATGTAACAGTATATCCTGGTGGGATATCCATGTAAATCTCTTCTTCAAGGTCACCATGAAGGAAGGCATTCTTCACGTCAAGTTGGTGCAATGGCCAATCTAAATTTGGTGCAAGAGATAACAAAACTCTCACAGTTTTTAGTTTAGCCACAGGTGAGAAGGTTTCTTGATAATCCCCATCCGTGTTTACGTGTATATCCTTTTGCTACAAGCCTCGCCCTGTATCGATCAACTAACCCATATGCTTTATACTTAATGGAGAAAATCCACTTGCATCCTACCATCTTCCTCCCTTGAGGCAACTCGCTTAACACCCATGTGTTATTCTTCTGTAATGCCTCAAATTCCTCTTTTATAGCTTGAGCTTATTTTGGATCAGATAAGGCTTCTTCAATGCTACTCGGAATTTGACACGAGGAGAGTGTTTGTACAAATGCCCTGATAGGTTCTGATAACCTTTGAGTAGATACATAATTTGCTATTGGATACTTGGGTTGTCGTTCTTCTCTTCTCGAGTATCGATTTGGGAGGTTTACCTCGATCATGTCGAAAGGTAAAACATAACCAACCGGATGTATCTATAGCATTAGTTTGTAAAGGTGTGATAGGATAGCTTACCTCGGGAGTGTTCTCGGCAGGAGGATCATTGGGTACTAGAGAATGGAGGGTACATCAACCACTTCATCTTCGGGAGATTCAATTACTACTTGGCTTGAGTTCTTGGAAGTTCAAGACTCGGGTCCCAGATATCGCTCCACATTATTGACACGATCCGAGAGTATGTTGGACTAGTGTCTAATATTTCAACATCAAGCCAATTTCGTTCTTCACCATAACTCTCCTCCGAAGGTGTAATTGAATCTGCAAGGATGGGAAAAACCATTCGATTCGAGGAACGTGACATCCATGGTAGTATAGATTCTTTTAGTAATTGGATCATAACATCGGTAACCCTTTTTTGTACACCATACCCCAAAGAATACACACGTCGGACAGCACGTGGATCCAACTTAGTTTGTTGATTTTATGGAGGTGGACAAAGCAACACATCCAAAAATTCGGGCGTAAGCATCAAAATAGTAGGCAAGGGAAGATGATCGAGATAACACCTTTAATGGAGTTTGAAATTGCTTAAGGTTTTGTGCATGTACGATTCGATAGATACAATTGTAGTAATAGCATCACTCAGTATTTATTAGGTATATGTGCACCGATTAGTAAGGCAAATAACCGTTTCTAAAATATGCCGATTCTTCCTCTCCTTACTTCTCCGTTACATTTGTGGGGTTTTTGAACACGAGGTTTCATGGAGAATACCATTGTGGTTGTCCAAGAAATATGTCCAGGAATTGTTGATTAACATACTCCCCTCCATTTATGGAACCTAAGTATCTTAATTTTTTAGAAAAATTGTGTCAATCGTGGTGTGAAACAAGTGAAATGTAGCAAATACTTCATCTTTATGTTTGAGAAGGTAAAGCCATGTCATTCGGTGGTACAATCATCAACAAAAATAACAAACCAACGATGACCCAGTAGCGAATGGCCGGGAAGGTCCCCAAACATCGAGAATGTACCAAAGCAAAGGAGTCATACTTTTATTCATGCTCATAGGATAAGATGCCCATGACTTTTTGCTAGGATACACATATCACATTTGAAATCCGAATGTGTGATATTTGAAAATAAAGCCCGAAAGTAGGTCTTTAAATACCCGAATGATGGATGCCTAAATCTACGATGACATAGCCAACTGTTCCTTGTTACCACCAACGGTATGTTGTATGTGATTAGCTCTTCCCGAACCGAGGTCATCCATAATATAGCCCTCCTCTCTACTACCACGCCCAATGATCTCCTTGGCGAGAATATCCTTGTAGAAGGCAAAAGTATAATACATCAATACTACACAGTTAAGGTGCGAAGTGACGACTTATTAATCGGTTTGTCGACAGAGAGTACAAGCAAAGTATTAGATAATGATAATGAAGGAGATAAGGTCACCGTTCCAGCCTCCTGTGGCGGATAAGTGACCCCATTTGCATTGGCAACACGGCTCGTCTCGTCGGGTTGTATTGGAGAGATCGTTTGGGTCAAATGTTATGTGATCGGTAGCTCAGAGTCCGTAATCAATCCTCTTTATCACTACGAGAGTAGATGTGAAATGCTTACTTGAAATACACGGATCACAGGGAAGATTCGGCACGAAGTAAGGGATAGTGAGGCATTATTGGTAGCCCTGCTTCGGCCGGTGGTGTCCGTTTCTTAGTGCTTGAAGATCATTCCACCATTCTCGGATACCCGTGGAGTTTGACGAGTTTTCATGGGTGTGTTTGACGAGTTTCCGCAATTGGCCACATTTCATGTCGAGAGATGGTGGATTTCCCGAGGATTTCTTGCTACCCAAAGAGGTTCCTATTTTGGTGGCATCGGATTATGGTGTCCCTCGACCCTTTAGAAGCCATGCTTGCTTTCCGGGTGTTGTATCTATACCAGTGATCATCAGATGCCGAACTTCTTCCCTACGTATGAATCCCAGAGCTTGTTCCAATCGCAGGGAATGGTTTGATTCAAAGACATCAACGAGTTTTGTCGAGCCGCCATCGTGAGTCAGTCAAGGAAGGTATACACTCGATCTTCACGTACGATGGAGTTGTATTTTGTATGTCATTTGCACACCTCCATTGGATTGTGACGACGGAAATCAATTTCTCGCCACAACCTGAAGGTCATTGTAGTATTTTTCAATGGATCCACTTCGCCTGGCCGTACGAGTAACTCGACAAATAAGATCATACACTTGAGACGTGTACGTCCCATCGTAGAAGGTGGTAGCGGATCCCAAAACTTATTTCGCATTGGGAATCGAATAAAATTTGCAATCAAGGAGGGGTCCATCGAATTGATCAACCATCCTTTAACAATGGCATTTTCGGTGCGCCATCTCTGAATGCAGGGTCGGTTTCGCAGGTTGAGGAAAATCCCCATTAATATATCCCGGTTTGTCTTTGCCGAGATATACATCTCCACCACCTGGGACCACAAGGTATGGCTGGATCCTCCCAACTTGATACTAATGGGGGCAGTCGACGCTTCAGTTAGCGGAGGTTGTGAGACGGTCTGAGCTCTGGTTAGAACTTTTGTCATTTTCGTCGTTAAATCTTCCAATATGAAATTGGTGGTTAAATCTCTAGATTCTGCCATGAAATCTAAAATTTTTTTTCTTCCGTTTTTCCTTTTTTTTTACACTAGTACACTGTATATATAGAAAAATTTCGTAACACAAACCTCCTTTTTTCATATTCGCCTCTTCTCCTGCAACCCTAAAAACTTTTTTTTTTTTCAAAAATCGCGCGACTTCTTCTTCCTCGGCGCAGCCTCTTCTTCTTCCTCCTCGCGGCTTCTTCTCTGCGTTCCTCAACGGCTTCTTCTCTTGTGTTCCTCAGCGAGCTTAACGCCTGCTGCGTTCGCCAGCGCAGCTTCTACTAGCGTTCCTCAACGCAGCCTTCTTGCGTTCCTAACGCAGCTCTTCTTCTTGCGTTCCTCAAGGCCTCTCGTAGGGTTCCTTCTTGTTCCACACGGTATGGTTACCCAATGCACGAGACAAAACCACAAAATATAGGTTGATGCGTAGAAAGCTGCGATAATTTCACGCTGACGAAATCGTGCTGTTATCGTTGTGTTCGTTTCTTTTCCAGACAAGAACCGATGGTGGAACCGCCACACCGTGAGGCACGACCGGCGTTGGAGCAACCAATTAGGCCATGCATTTCAATGAGTAAGTCGAGCGACCACATAAGTCGAACAGTGTCGAGAAAACGCAAACCAAAATGGCCACCCAATCGATCTGTGAGGTGTTGTAAACCAAAATCGCCACTGGAAAGCAAATCGTGAAAACAATCTGCAGCCATGAGAAAACAAAATCGTATAAAAGAGAAATTGGCACTGTGAAAACCGAAATCTCACAGCCTACTGATCAAGCCAGTAGTTCCATTAGTCAGCAATAACTTGCTCTGATACCATGTCAAAATATTGTATTTCTTTAATAATTATCATGTATATTTCATATTATTTCTGTTCTAATATTTTCTGTACAAATGTATTCTATTTATATACAAAAAGAAACGAAAAGTAAACAAATTATAACAATATTAATTTCTATTATTATTCTTGTCTGTTGATTATCTGACATAATTCTTGGATTGATGTCTCCTTGTTTTCTACCATATTACTCACATGCCAACAAAAATGTAGTATTTAGTTTAATTTTCTTAGCTTCTTGGGTTTTCATATCTTTGTATTGTTTATTTTCATTGGCAGTTGGTATAAGTGAAAGCATTTAAAATTTCCAATAAAAACATTGGCAATGCAGGATTTTACGTAACTGTTTTTTGGAAATGCTTTTTTGTCTGAATTGTTTTGTTGATCTGAACATAAACTACTCATGTGCTTCAAATAAATTTTAACGCAGGACTGCTTTGAAACACTTGAAGATGGAACGTGTTAAAAAATATGAGTACTGCTTGCCTTGTGAGTTCCTTTTACCAAGGGCGATCAAGTTATTTTCGTTGGGATTACATCTTTTATTTTATCATATATAGATATTATTTTTCCTTCAATTCTTTATCTTTTTTTACACCAGATTTCTACCACCCTCTCAAAGAAGACGAGGTCGAGCAAAGTACTGTAGTAGAAATTATGTTTCCTTCGGAACCACCAGTAAGGATCCATCTGCAATGGAGAAGTTTTACAATTAAACGTTTTAAGGGGCCTATCAGGGTAGTTAACCGAACTCCACCAAAATGAAAGGGAAAAGAAAAGGAAAATAAAAAAGGGAATGAAAAGAGTAAGAAAAATAACATTTAATAATATAACGTTATGGATTCAAAAAGTTATCTTGGATGGTATGTTAATATTTTCTTGAAGTATATTATGTTTCTTTTTTAATGCCCGATGATCTCTGTCTTTCGTATGTGTACTAGCTATACTTTTTAGCATAATGTACAGTGATCATGGACAGAGGGGACTTGGAGATCATAAACTCCAAATCGATAAAAGATGTGATACTTTTGGCTTGTAAAATAATAAAAGTTATTTAAATTCACCCTCCTTTTGTTCTCTGCAGGTTGTCTGTGATTTTGATTGGGAGATGGATGAAATAGAGGTACACAACCAATTCTTACTGTTTCAGCCCTGTGTTTGTTTTGGGTTGTTTCAGACTTTCGGTTGTAAAAATAATAGTGGTGATTGACCTGATCATTACTACACAGTCATTTTATAAATAATTTTTAGTAGAGGACTGTTCATATCAATACCTAATTAAGCTAGGTTGGGATTTTCCTTTCTCCTCGTATATATATACTCCCTGTTCCCTTGGATGAGTTAGAAATTTTTAGATATTAATTTATCATAAATATAATGTATCATCGAGAAAAATATATAGCATTAAGAGAATCTGGCTATGCTTTTCAATAAGTAGGATTTCATTTAGTTAATTCTTCCGAGGATTTATCCTGGGTAAGTCATTTTTGGATATTAATCATTAATTTAAGGAATAAAACAAGGACCTTAATCAAAGAATAAAATAAAAAATCTTTAATTCAATAAGTAAAATAAAAAATCTTTAATATAAGGAGTAAATCAAAGAATAATTCAAGTAATTGAAGAAGTAAAATCTTCTTATATATAGCTATATAATTGTAATAAAAACATGAAGAAAATAATACAAATTAGAGAGCTTTTTTACGTAGAGTTATTCTTTGTGTAGAATTATTTATTGTTTTTTAACATGTATCAAAGTAGGAAAATTAACTTGTTCTGCTTTATTATTATCTTCTTCGAAATGGCTGAAGACAAACCGCTAGGATCAGAAGTTAAAAGTTTATCGATGCTTTCCTTCATGAATATACATGAGGTGGATGTCAACCCAAATCAAAGATTAAGCTCAGTCTTGTTGAAGAGTTTAATTACTTGCCTTGGTCAAGAGTAATGTCTCTAGCTCTAGGTGGAAGGTCCAAGTTGGGGTTCATAAATGGAAGCATCGAAGTACATGATGTTTCCTCACCAACCTATGAATCCTGGCTTAGTAAGGATCAGCTGGTTATGTCATAGCTCCTAAATTCCATGAAACGTAAATTAGTTAAAATATACAGTTACTCTGAATCCGCATACCAACTATGAGAGGCGGTCAATGAAATGTATGGCAGTCAAAATAATGTTGCATGAGTTTTCCAATTAAAGAAGGACATCTCAAATCTGCAATAAGATGACAAGCCTTTTGTACAATTCTTAGGAAGTATGAAAAGCATGTGGAATGAGTTGGAAATATATCATCCTCATACAACCGATGTAACTCTGCTACAAAAAAAAAGCGGAATAAGATAAGATATTTCAACTTTTATCCAGTCTCGATTCAACTTATGAAGATATACGATGCCACATACTTATGAATACTGAACTTCCTTCCTTCACCAGTGTATGTGCGACAATTCAACGTGAATAAGTAAGGAGGAAAATCATGAACAAGGGTACAATGATTAGTGCACCTGAGACAAGAGCCTATCTAACCAACGAGAGGAAGTACAAAGGGAAGCATCCAAACTTGAAGTGTCAATACTGCAACTATACAGGCCATGAAGTACACATGCTGGATTCTACATCCAGAATTAAAGCCTGATTTTATAAAGGACAATGGTTTACAAAAAGTGAATCGTACTGCACACCGTGCAAATTATGCTTTTGACTCTACCTCTAATGGGTCTGATCCATTCAAGAACTTCACAGCAAATCCAACTGAACTTATGAATGAGTTTATGTTGTATCTTCAAAGCAAGACAAGAAGAGATAGAATTGATTGTGTGGATAGCATAGAAGAAGGAAACCCGACAGCATTACTAAGAAAGTTTGTGGGTTTCTTGGCAGATACAAAACTCATGCCACAAGAGGATATGCAAGGTATCATAAAAGCCTTTAAAACTACTCTTAAAATAAATATGTTGCATGATTTTTGGGTTGTAAATTCAGGTGCCACAAATCATATGACCAACCATGTGTCAAAGTCTCATAGGTTTGAAAAATTAGCAAATCCTTCTCAAGTTTCAATTGCAAATGGTAAGAATGTAAAGGTTTTAGGAAATGAAAAAATAAAATTAATGTCAGATGAAATCGAGTCAACAGTTTTATATGTACCTTCCTTTCCCTTCTAACTTCTATCTGAAGGAAAAATCACAAATACCTTGGTGAAGGGTTTTACTTAAATGGTTTCTATTACATATCTAAGAGCAATCCCAGAGGTTTCAAGCCAAGTTTAACCTCATCCAAGATAATCAATTGTGGCATCAATGTTTAGCTCATCCTTCTCCACCAATTTTGTCAACTTTATTTCCAAACTTATGAAATGATGCAATTGCATGTGAAACTTGCCACTTGTCTAAGGCCACTAGATTGTCTTTTAATTCTTCCTTGCCTAGGGCTAGTAAGTGTTTTGAACTAGTTCATTCATATGTATAGGGA
Organism: Hippophae rhamnoides; assembly: GCA_033030585.1. Classification (NCBI taxonomy): domain Eukaryota; kingdom Viridiplantae; phylum Streptophyta; class Magnoliopsida; order Rosales; family Elaeagnaceae; genus Hippophae; species Hippophae rhamnoides. Next base: position 38,338,877 of record CM065430.1, on the reverse strand, counting down.
TCAACTAATGAATCTTTTAATGGTTATAAGTATTTTGTGATTTTTGTTGATGATTTCTCTAAGTCATATGGTTGCATCTTTTAAAGTCTAAGAATGAAGTTATGGAAGTATTTAAGGATTTTCACAACCATGTTAAAAATCACTTCTCTTCTAAAATTCAAATCTTAAGGTTTGACAATGACACCGAATACATGTCCCATATTATGAAACAATATTTGAGCATTTATGACATTATGCATCAAACAAGTTGTGTTGGCACACCTCAACAAGATGGTGTAACTGAACTCAAAAATCGGGACTTACTTGACAAAACTAGAGCATTAATGCTACAAATGAATGTACCAAAGAGATTCTGGTCCCAAGGGGTTATGGCAGCTGCTTTCATCATCAATAGATTATCCAACCGAGTTTTGGATTTCAAGTCTCCCTTAGAGGTCATGAAAGGAAGGAAAATTAACCTCTCATACCTTAGAGTCTTTGGCTACATCTGTTTTGTACATATTCAATCTCATCATCGAGATAAATTGGATCCTAGAGCTGTTAAATATATTTTTCTTGGTTATTCATCTACACAAAGGGATATAAATGTTATGATCTCTAACTTAGGAGATTAATTATGTCTAAAGATGTTCGATTTTATAAAACTAACCATTTTTTCAACAAGTCACGTGAAATCACAAGGGAATAGCATCTTGGATGTGTTTCCATTACCAAGAATCGAACTTGAGGCTCCACAACAACAAGATCCCAACCATGTCAACATTGATGCATCTCTCACTGAAAGTAACAATGAAGGGTCTCATCTTGATGGTACACTGTATGAAGATGGTGACAATCAAGATGATCATTAATATATGGTACAAGATGTGAACAAATGTGAGATAACTCCTCCTGCTCCATGACGTAAACCAATGCGTGTTAGGAAACCTCCCACAAGATTTCAAGACTTTGTCACCTACAAACCCACACATCCCATCTCAAATTATGTGTCACATAAGAGAGTGACACCAGCCCATGCCGCATTCCTTAGCACTATATCGAGTTACAATGAGCCTCAAAACTTTCATGAGGCCAACAACCAAGAGGTATGGAAGGAAGCCATGGAAAAAGAACTTAAAGCCCTAGATCAACATAACACATGGAGCATCACCAAACTTCCAAAAGGCAAGAAATTCATGGGTTGTAAATGGATCTATAAGCTCAAATTCAAGTCAGATGGATCAATTTAGAGGTATAAAGTAAGATTAGTAGCTCGGGGATTCACTCAAACATTCGAGGTGGATTATAAAGAAACATTTGCACCTGTTTTAAAAATGAACATAGTAAGAGTGCTACTGTCCGTGGCTGTAAACAAGGGGTGGTCCATGTACCAAATGAATGTGAAGAATGCATTCTTGCATAGTGATCTCAAAGAAGAAGTCTATATGAAATTGCCACCCGGGCATCCTCAAAGCAATGAATTGGATTTAGTGTGAACATTGTACAAATCCATTTATGGTCTGAAACAATCCCCACGAGCTTGGTATGCCAAGCTAAGCTCAGTTCTCACTAGTGTTGGTTTCAAAAGCAGCAATACTGATTCCTACCTATTTGTTCGCACAGGAGCTATGAGCAAATTGGTTGTGTTGATTTATGTAGATGATCTGATAATTATAGGTGATAATGTTGACGAGATTTTCAACCTCAAACAGTCCCTTAGACAAAGGTTTGCAATTAAAGACCTTGGAATATTGAAGTACTTTCTTGGTATAGAAATGACAACCTTGCATAAGGGACTCTTTTTTAACCAAATGAAATATGTCCTAGATTTGCTCAAGGAAGCTAACATGAGTGATGCTAAACCAGTCATTACCCCTCTTGAAAGAAAGCTCAAACCTAGCTTGAAGGGCACGCCACTCATGGATATAAGTTATTACCAACCACTAGTTGCTAAGTTGATCTACCTAACAATCACCAAACCTGACATCACATATTTTGTAAGTATTGTGAGCCAATTCATGCACTCCCTGACACTTGACCCTTGTTAAAATAATCTTACGCTACTTAAAAGGATCAATGAGTCGTGGTATCATCATGAAGAAGAATGACAACACAAAAATCATGGGGTATTATGATGCTAATTGGGTAGGGAATGCAATTAATTGTAAGTCCATCATTGGCTACTGCACATTTGTTAGTGGAAACTTGGTCACATGGAAGAGTAAGAAGAAAACTATCATCGCCAGATCAAGTGCCGAAGCTGATTATCGTGCAATGGTTTCAACTGCGTGTGAGTTGATATGGCTTAAAGGGCTTCTGTGTGATTTAGGTGTTCCTACAACTCTTCCTATGTCCTTATTTTGTGACAATCAAGCAGTCATGCATATAGCATCAAACTCAGTGTTTCACGAAAGGAAGAAACACATTGAAGTTGATTGTTATTACGTTTGTGAACAAGTTCAATCACAGGTGATTCAGACACATTATACGAGAAGTTTCGACCAACTGGATGACATCTTCACCAAGTCCTTAGCTTCTCATCAGTTTCAACAACTTCTGTCCAAGCTTGGATCCAGCTTAAGGGGGAGTATTGGATATTAGTCCTTAATTCAAGGAATAGAACAAGGACCTTAATTCAATGAATAAAACAAGGAATCCTTAATTCAAGAAGTAAAACAAGGAATCCTTAATTCAAGAAGTAAAACAAGGAATCCTTAATTCAAGGAATCCTTAATTCAAAGAGTAATACAATTGTAATAAAAACATGAAGAAAATAATACAAATTAGAGAGCTCTTTTATATAGAGTTATTCTTTGTGTAGAGTTATTTCTTGTTTTTCAACGATCATATAGAGATTTCGGTTTAGCAAGGTTTGTTGGTCAATGTCTTTATTCATGTAATGATGATCTTTTCTAAATTACGGATAATCATCTTTTTGGCTCAAGCTGATACCCTTCTGCTTAAAGTGTTTTTAATCATTGAAGTACTTGTCATGTTTCCAGAATTATGAAAAGAAAAATTACAACCAACGACTAACAAGAACAATGAAGAAGCTTGGACTAACTCAATTTTGTTTACCAATGTTTGGGAGTTCACAGATAAAATGATAAAAGAGGAGCAATTATCTCAAGATGGATGCCTTCAAGGTAATATTTAAGGGAATACCAGGTGGTTATCTTGACTTTTCCCATTTTTCTCTCCTTGTGACATCAATGGAGTACGTTCATTTTTGCCTTTTTAGGATTTTGTCAAGGGGGAAGTTCGAGAAGCAAAGAAGGCTAACCGAGAGTTACTCTTGGAGATATTGGTGTTTGTAACAAATTGTTTTATAAACCCATAGCTAAATATTTGATATTTTCTGGTTCTGTGATCTTTACTTGCACCTTGGTGCCTTGTTATGTGACTTTTTTTTTACTTATCAAGGTTAAGATTTATTTTCTTCCAGGCAAGGGAAGCCCGAAGAAAAGCCATTGAAGAAATGAGTGAGTCAACGAAAGCTGCTTTTGAGAACATGAAGTTTTATAAGTTCTACCCAGTACAAACACCAGATACTCCAAACATATCAAACGTTAAGGTAGAATTATGAACTATGCTTTTGATTTCACACACACATATATATTTGTCTTTTCAAAAGTCAAAACATTGTGTGCTAATGTCATGATCATGGGGTATGTTTTGTAGCAAGTTCAGCTTTTATTCAAATGATGCTATATATATATATATATATATATATATATATATATATATTTGTCTTGTCAAAAGTCAAAACATTGTGTGCTAATGTCATGATCTTGGGATGTGCTTTGTAGCAAGTTCAGCTTTCATCAAAATGATGCTTCCTGTTTGGCTTGGTGTAATTAATGTTACAGTCATCTCCTCCTCTCGTGGATGCAGTCCGGATTTACATAATCAAAATAGATCCAAATAACATATTTTAACATGTATACGTAGATGCAACTAACGATACACAATACATAAATAATGTATAATATGTACATTATGTACAATCTATACATGTTATTTTGAGTCTCATATCGTCGTGGATATGATCATATTGAGGAAACTATTACTTTTCTTACAAGAATGCACTATGGGCTTTAAAATGTTTATCAATTTTTTTACATTCTATTTATCAATACTGGCGTCTTATCATGATATGTATATATGTTCTCACTCATTTGTGTTGAGGTCATATCTTACGTGAAAAAAATATTATATCTAATTTATTCTTGTAGAGTTATTCAGTCAGTATCCTTTTCACCCATTTTTCACCCCTTAATTAAAGAATAGAACATGCACATTCTCTTATGCAAATGTGTCAATCTTAACTGCTATTTTGTTTTCTTTTCTTCTTGTTCCAAATATTCTGTAGTTGAATTGAAAGAGTACATTTCTTTATTTCTGTAAACCGCAACTTTCACGTACTAAACTCCATTTTACAATTTATTTTCCTCATCCTAAGAGCATTTGTATCATAAACTTAGTTCTTTCTTGCTTTAATGAAGATGTTGTATCGCACTCTCTACTCTTTAATTGAGCTGTTATACTGGTGCTGCAAACTAAATAGAATAATGTTCGTAAAAGTTCCTACAAAAAATTACTCAAGTTTGGAGTTAATATTTGATTTGATTTTCACTTTTCAGGTACCTTTCATTAACCAATAAAATGGGAAGGCGCACAAGGTACTGTGAATCTGTGATCAAGCACTAACGTGAAACATGTTGCCTTAGCTCCATTTAATTGTAAACTTGTAGCATTAGGATTTTTAGAAGAAATCTTCTTTATGATACCGTACAGAATTTTGTACGAGGCTTTTCAATTTTCTACTGCTTGTGTAGCTTGAAGAGGATTGAGAGTTTTTCCCGTGTCTCATTGTGTAGGTGTAATTTTTTTTCTTTTCTTCTATTTTAATCTGATTGAGTTGGGTTAGTTTTTGTTACGAATTAGCCACTTGTGTAAACGAAGATCGGGTTCAATTTTAGTTGCACAAATTAATAATAATGGGTAACAATAAAATAATCAACAGTAAGAAAATAAATGGCAGACAATGATTTAAGTAGTTTAACTTTTCAACGTAAAAAGTCTACTCCACTGACGACGGTACATCGAGGAAAAATTCACTAATAACCAAATGGAGATACAAACACCAATTTCCAGAGAGCTTCACAAATTATACCAAAATACATAATCAACTCACAAAATATCACCTCTAATTTACTGGTAATATATAGCAAGATAAATTAACAAACTTGCTATTAAATCAAATATTACCGTACAAATGAGATGAAAATAATTAGCAGCAGTGGCGACACGAAACTGTGTAAGAAAAAAAAGCTTCTTCTTTTTCTTCCAATTGTCGCAGCTGCTATATTCCTTCTCTGCAGTTTTCTTTTTTATGCTCTCTGTTGTGTTTTGTCGGCAGCTGCTCAACCAATATTCTACAGTTTTCTTTTTTCTGCAACGGCTCATCGCAGGAAAGGAAATATATATATAAGCTAGGATACAAGCTGGTAAATAATAGATGAATTTATGGGCTTGATGTTTTGGGCCAACAATAAATAATAGTTTTGTATGTACATTTTTAAGATTTATAAAATGTATATTTTTATTATTCTAACTGATTATTATTTATAAATATTATAATTTAAATGAATATAACAAAATATTATTATCATAGATATAATATTAAAAGAAATTAAATTAGATATTAAAGTAAAAAAAATAAAAATATCATAAATTTAATAAAATTTAGTATAAATTTTACATATGTCCTCGAAGATCGTTAAAGATTTTCAATATCTTCAAATTGGATAAATTTTAAAATAATAACTAATTAATTACCTTAAAAAAAATTACAAATTTTAAGATGGTTGTAAAATTAAAAACTTTATTTATATCCCAAAATATAATACTTATTATGGTTTTTAATAAGTTTTTAAATTACTCACTAAGTAGTAATACAATAGAAAATAAATTATTTTATTATGGATACTTTAATCCATTTCTGTAACCAAATTTCAACGAGACATTGGCAAGACAAACAGTGCATAAAGATCGAATGAAGATTAGCTAATAAAAGACAAACTCGTTTGAAATAGAATGGCTAATACTTCTAGCATAACAAAGGTGTGATCGATTTACTTTATTTTTTTAAAATATGTATAAAAATTTTGAATTTGATAACTAAATTAATTTAATTATATTTATCAATAATATTAAGTTATATTATTTATGATAATTAATTTTTTTCTTGAATTAACCATGAGATGTAAATCACTAGTCTTACCCCTGATGTTTTTTAACAGTAAAATTCGTACATAGGAGTCATACGATACAGGTAATGCACCCTCTATTGTGCACTTCACATAATTGATATATCTGTGCAACAAAATTAGACCCGAACTTCGCTTCTAACTTATAGAAAGTGGTATAAGAGCGTTAGGTTATTATGTTATTTATTAGAACTCATCAAATTTACTCTTTTGGATTTATATTGAACTTCTAGTTATTTCATTAGTTTCATATTTTTTGGGTTATGCTTTTGTTTATTTAATATTGACTTTTCTATCATTGCGTCAAAATACAAAATTGAGAAATTCAATATTATGAATGATTTTAGTTTCTGACGAATGAAGATGCGAGCAATATTAATTAAATAATGACTCGTTAAGACACTTGAAGGCAATGGTAAATTTTCAGAAAAATTGACTGATGTAGAAAAAGATGCATTGATGGAAAATACTCTTAGTTCAATTTAGTTATCCTTGTCTAATGAGATACTATGTAAGATTGGTGATGAGAAATCTCCTGTTTGATTATGGATTAGATTGGAGAGTGTGTATATGACTAAGTATTTGACAAGTTGGTTATATTTAAAGCAACATTTGTATACATTCAGAATATCAGAAAGTACATCATTACACGATCACCTTGATGAATTTACTAAAATTATTTGTACACGATCACCTTGATGAATTTACTAAAATTATTTGTTATCTAAAAAATGGTGGTGTTAAAATTGATGATAAGGACCAGGATTTAGTTCTATTATGTTATTTACCTTATTTATTTGAACATTTTGTTGATACCATGTTATATGGGCAATACACTATTTCTTTAGAGGATGTCAAAACAGCTTTGAATTCCAGAGAGTTGAAGAAAAATGTATCTATTAGCAACAATGATAATAACAATGTTTTATTTTTCAAAGGTAGAAATCAAGAAAAAGGCTCAAGAAATAATAAAGACAAATCTAGATCCAAATATAGAAAATGAAAAAGATAAATACAACTATGGTCATTAGGAAGGGCACTAGAAAGTAAATTATCTGAAACTCAAAAGCATAGGAAAATCTTTCACAACGTCTTCTGGTACTAATGATGTTGCTGGTGTTGCAAATAGTTCTGATTCCAATGGTAAGAATGTTCTATCAGTATCTACTAATTCTCTTAGAGATGTTTGGATTCTTGATTTGAGTTACACTTAGCATATCACTCTATTGATATGAGCGTTTTAGGATAACACTGTTATTGGCAATGTTTTAGTTTCGTCCTCGTCAGATCAAGATTCATATAATAAATGATCACCCTTTCGAATTTTAGACGAAAATTATTTAATAATCTGAGAAATTTCACATTTAAAGAACTTGTTTTTATTTTAAGCCAAAGTAGAGATTTGTTAAATGTGTTCTAAAACTTCTGGCCGAAAACCCTCAACTAATAAACCCCCCCTGCCTTTATTTTTATATATGATGTTCTAATCTTAGTTCATCGTCAGAGCCTCTGTTTCACAAAACCGTAAAATCCTTAAAGGCTAAAAATTTAATTCCTGTCCTTCCATCTTTAAACTCCATCGCCCACTTATAAACTCACTTCCTTTGTATCACTCAGGCTGCCTAAGAGCTTCCGCCTTTTGTAAGACTTGAGAGCTTTTGCTATGTCATATCTTTCCTCGGATATCTGAGGCATTATTCATAGGCAAGACTTTTAAGAATAGATCAGGAGAGAGTTCATATTTAATAATGATAATATTTAATTAAATAGTAAATTTATTAATTTATCTTGTTGTATATTAACAACAAATTAAAGAGAGATATTCTCTACATATATTTTGTTTAACTTTCTGAATATTGATGTTTGTATCTCTAATTTAATATTAGTAAATTTTTATCAATATGCTTGACCAATGGAGTAAATTTTTCACATTAAAAAATTAAACTATTTAAATCATTATATACCAATTATTTTTCTTACTAATTATTTTCCTATTACCCATAATTATATATTTGTATAATCAAATTAGATACGAACTTTGCTTATGCTGTTACTAACTTATAACAAATACATTTGTCTTGTTCATCAACTCGATATACAGTTATACACCATCAAAGAGATCATAGCTCTAGTTTAATCGGCCACTTAGCCACATGATGATTAAACTCAATTTACATAAGTAAAAGAGAAGGGGGGGAAAACCACATTAATATCTACATTAGCAATCTTGGATCTTTGAGCTTTTAGCAGCCATTTTCAAAGGGAAACATTAATCTCACGGTCTTTGCCTATATATACAACAATGGCATTGCTCAACATATTATGAATTATGAAGATAAAATTACTCAGAATTACAGAACCTAACATAAAAGTTACACACAGCTTTACATGTGGTGGTAAGATACAAATTCATGATATGTATTCGAAAGAGCGGCCTCGGTTCAAAACATTATGCTTGAATCAGCATTGTGGAACATGGCTTCAAAAATCAGAAGTAGAATCAGTTAACAGCAACAGGAAGTGATCTTTCCATTCACCGAATGTTGCAAAAGGCAGAAGACCACAAAACAATGGTGGAAAAAGCAGCAGACTAGCAAAAAACATGCATTGGCGGATCCAATAAGGAACTACTGCTTTTACTCTCACTGATTGAGACACAGTGACCGGTCCATATAGGAAGCAGAACAGAGTAGATGTGAAGACATTACTGAAGAAGTGTACAAGGCACAAAATCTCCCAGTACAGAAGCCAATGAGATCCACTCCCTCCCAATGTCTCTATGCAAAGCTTTCCAGCAATACCACAGACAAACCCTAGAAGCAGAAGTATGAAAGTAATTGGCATTGTCTGCTTTGCAGTTGCTGAACGCTGTACAAGCAAATAAGCAATTGTAACAATCATGAAGACCCCAAACAGCATCCTGCTCACAACTCGAACCTGACAACTGATAATGTGAAATACTGAATTTAATGATGCCATTGGCTTTGGGATCCACCAAGAACTCGACTCCTGAGGCAAATGATGCATCAGAAAATTTCCATGAATGATTCTCAGCATAATGTAGAAAAGACGTTACTCAAGAAACATCATCAATCTATTATTATCTTCTTGCATCTTGACTAAGAATTCAAGTTGCGTTTACTAATCCATAATAGGAGAATGAATATGAATTAGATGAGAGAGAAAAGAAAGTATCAAACTTATTTCATTTCTTTGTATTTACTATAAAAACAGATAAATCAGAATAATAATATTAATTAATTTAAATGTCCTTTTAAAATAATTATAACTAATATAAAATAAAAGAAAATATTAAAATTATGGATAACTTGGTAATTGCATCTTGTGAATTTGGGAAAGATAATTAGTGTCAAGGAGGAATATGGAAACAATCAATAGGAATGACTCTTAAATTTGTGGGGCCTTTATTCCCTTTCCATCATGTTTCTTTTGAAGTAAACACAGAATCATAATGATCTTATTTCCTTGTTAGTAGACACACCCTATAATAGACCTCATTCGAAGTTGGTAATGATTTCAAAGTAGTAGCACATAAGTGCCCACAACCCTGCAAAACTGAACCTATGTACCCTATATTGAGAAAGGGGAAACCCTTGTAGTAGGCATAAAATACCATTATCCATCATGGGTACTCATGAATAATAATTATTAATATTAGTCGAGAGAAATAAGAAGTAATATAGAACAGTTAAAGCCAGATAAAAGACATGGGGTACTTGCCTTTTCTGAAGGCGTACACGATGCAGTGGCTTCGCTAAGTCTTTCATATGAATAGACATAAGCACCATATAGAAGGAATGCTACCATGACAATCAGACCACCAACAAGGAAGTCTATGCACTTTCTATGAAGCTCAGCATGTCTTGTGTCTTCTAGTTGGGTTTTGAATTTTTCAGCTTTGAAAGATGCCTTAGATATTCCCATAGCCAACTTTGATCTCTCAAGATGATTTGAATCCAAATGGAGACCCAATTTTGTCTCTTTCAACAGTAAATTTTTCATTGTAAGACCAATCTCCAATGTCTTAAGGTCATTATTACGGGCTTGCTCCATGACTGACCTCTCGATAGTGCTCATCATGGACTGGTTGTTAAAAGATCCAAATGGTGTTCGAGACACAGTAGCTACTTGGTTTGTTTGCCCAAGCAGGGAAAGCTCCAAATTTGTGAAATCTGTTAAGTCAGTCTGTTTTGTTGTTTCACCATTACTTAACTGATTATGAGCCTCAATTCTGTGGAGAATTGCTTCGGAGTTACAATCTTCAATACCAGAAGAGCTAGTGCAGCTTCCTCTGATGGTATGATCTCCTCTCTCACTACCCATATCTGAAGTAGAACTTTCCACCTTTAGATAACTCGTTTCATTTTTTCCATTTCTAACAGACGAGTTCTTGATCAATTTAAGAGTCCTCAGTGTACTCCCAAATGATGTTTCAAAGTTCTTGACAAAACTATCAAATGCATCCCCAAAATCCTGTTGCCACATAAGTAATCAGAAAATAGCAATAAGATGACCAACTTAGAACCTCAGATTTGTTATCGCTCAAATAAACTACTAAAGAAAACTTGAATAACCACAATGGATGGATAGGTCTGCAGTTAAAACTTGCTTACATTAGCTAAAGATTCTTTGACAGCTGAAGCACAGATCTGCAAGCAAAGCATAATGAATATATGTTAAGGTATCTTCCATATTCAATTCCAACAAATTTATGAAGAAAGTATAGACAAGATATCAAACAAAGGTAGTGATTCATGTCTCTATAGGCATTGCCCCTTAAGGTGGACAGTTCAATGACATGAACTTTATAGTCATCTTAATAAGAGTAGGTTAGCAAGAACCTATTATTTATGATGGTCTCATATTAGAAAGAAAATAAGTTTTAGTAAGAGAGAAGACGACAGCAGAGACCATTTGTGCAAAACAAGGGTTATAATATTTATTTTTCGATTTCCAATATAGCAAGAAAAATACCATTGCGAGATGATCAGCAGTTAATGTTTCGCCATGGATGTCTTCTCTTTCCAGAATCTGTACTAAAAAACATCACGACAATAACATAAATGAAAAATAATAGCAAGAATACAACTAAACAAGTGAAAATAAAACAGGAAGACATGTACATACATGAGCCATCTTCTTAAATTAAAATGGTTCTAACTCAGTCTGCCTTGAACAAGTAATGCCCACTGATTGAATACCAGATACTCATCTTCAGCAAGTTCATTTATGTGACACACTAAATTAGCATTACTTCGCATTACTAAAACTAATTACATGCACACTACAATGACAATTAAGTCCTATAAGATCACCACTGGTGTTTCCAATTATAGTTAAAAACAATTTTAGAATTCAATGTTTGAACCATCTCAGCATACTCTTGCTATATCTCATTGAAAAAAAATTAAAATTGGGATAACAAATTATTATTATTCCCAATCGGTTTAACAGTTCTAGCTCAAAACAAAGAAAACTAATAAAAACTCCATCTCCGAACCAGAATTCCATAAAAAAAGTTTAAAATTCATAACTTTTCCACTTTTAAAGCATGAATTTTTAACAACAAACAAATCTAACCATCAAAAATCCTATCTTTAAGTCGGAACAACACCGAAAACCAAACAACTCGGGGGGAAAAGATAAGAAAAATCCAACCTGAGCAACAAAAGCTGCAATTGACATTCCAAGACGAAATGCAATCGAATCAGCAATAGGGTTCCGTGGGGTCGACCCGATTACGACGCGAGGGATCCGTCGCTTGCAAGCCACGCGGGTACCACGTTGGGAGGAACCAAGTAACGGATAGCAGGAAGATGATGAAGAAGAAGAGTTTACAGATGCATCCTTAAAAATCCTCTTTTTGGCCTTAATCTTTTTTCTGTTTTCTGAAGAAGAAGAGTTTACAGATGCATCCTTAAAAATCCTCTTTTTGGCCTTCATCTTTTTTCTGTTTTCTGGGTTTTCTTCGGTGGGTCCTGAACATGAAAGAGGGTTTGAGACCGCCGGATGTGGGCGGTAAGGGGCAGAATCGACGGTGGAGGCTGTGCACACGTACTCGGCATTATTCATTTCGTCGTTCGGGTGGCAATTACTGGATTCTAGTGGTTGCGTAGATAGTAGATTAGAAGGCGGAGGAGGAGGCGCGTCCACGGAAGAAAGCAAGATGGGAAGACGGCAAATTTTAAAATTGTTTTGTTGCCTAGTTTTTCCTTTTCACTTGGCAATATAAATTAATAATGGATTATTATAATATTTTCTTGTTTTTATTCTAATAATATATATTTTTAAATTACTAAACCTTAATCCAAAATACGTACTTTTATACCTATAAATACTATAATATTATTATATAAATTTAATAAAATAAAAATAAAATTAAATCACATAATATCTCCAATAACTTACCAAAATTCCTATAAACAACCAAAACAAGTAATTACATTTTTATATAATTTAAATTATCTTTAATATTATTTTTATGTAAATAATATATTTTTAAAATTAATAAAATTTTATTCCAAAACTCTAAACTTTATAAATATAAATATTAAAATATTATTACTATATAAATTCAATAAAATAAAAATAAATTAGATCACATAATATATTTGATAATCTTTCAAAATTTTATTACTTTTATAAAAATAATGATATAAATAAAATTTTAAAAAAACTATTAGACATGCTTCCTGTGTCTAGTTATGTGTCTCGTGTCTAGTTAAGAATGGTGACGCGTGATACGTGTCTTGTATATATTTTATAAGTTTTATTGAAAATGAAATTTTACTCATTCCTAAATGTCGTTTGGTACCGTTTACTTCTACATCATTCTTGTAATTGTCACTTGTAATTTTCATAGGTGTGTCTGCACCCCCCAAAGTGGACGAGAAAGAAATGATTTCTCGAAACAAGCCCTCAAGTTCCACACTCAAGAGTCAACTCTTTCGTATGAACATTCAGTACATGTATTAGACCATGTTCAATTAGGTGAAATTTTTGAATTAAATTATGAAATTGTTTTTTTAAATGAAATTTTGTTACGTTTTTTATAAAGATAATGAATTTGTACTCTTCACCAAATAAATATAAATCTAAAATAAATTTTTATTAAAAATAACGAAATTGATATATATATATAATGCTAACTATAAACTATCACATTCTATTATCTAATTATATTCCATTCAAGTTAAAAGTATAAGTATTTATATTTATTTAATATTAAATTTTGTCTAATTTAATTTTATTAAAAATTAATAAATATTAATTTTATAATTATAAATTTTAAATATATATATATATTATTTTCCATAAATTAAAAGGAAATGTTTCCTTAACATTAAAGTATTCATTAAAACGAACCATGTTTTAATGCTCATCTTGCTAATAAAAATAGAAAAAAAAATATATTACCTTTTACAATGGAAGGTTAATTTAGTTTATTTTAGGGATGAATAAAAAATCTGATCAAATCCGAAAAAAATTGAGTGGTTTCGATCCGAAGTCGGATCAGATTTGGATTGAAAATATTCAAAATCTAAATAATCCAATCCGATACATTTATATATTATTTTAAAATATATATATAATAATTAATAAAACTAAGTATTTAACCTAACTTATTAAATCTAATATAGCCGTTAGCCATCTCTTAGCACAAAACCTTTTTTTTTCAACTACCTCCATTGTTGGTTTCAAGTTCTGCTGCTCGCCGCTCTGCTGTTTTCATTCTACTGTTACACCTCTACTGTTGTCGCTCTACTGTCGCCAATCGCAGATCACCAGTTGCTGCTCGTCGGTCGCTGCTTGCGAGTCTTTTCTCTACCGTCGATGCTTGTTGTTCGGTGTTCGCCTGTAATTTGTCCTTGTTCGTTGTTTGCTCCTGTCGATGTTCGATGTTCTTCATCATCCTGCACAGAAGGTTATATTTGTTTGAACTTTTTTCTTTTTCTGAATTTTGATTTCAGATCTAAAATTCAAATGCTCTGTTTTGGTTGTTATTGATAGCTATTACTTTTGTTTCAAATGGATGTGTGAAGCAAGAAGCTATCTAAAACATATTGTGTGATTTACTATTTTCTTATAGTAATTTTCAAGAACTATGAGATGAAATTACGAGTTTGAGTGGAAATGTGATGGTATTGTAGAACAAAAATTGGGTGACATTATAAGAAAACTTTGAATGGTCATAACTTTGTGTTGGGAGGTCTATTTTGGATGAATTTGTTTTTGATTCCATGTAACTTTTCGATATCTAGGCACAAAAAATTTCCAAAGGCAATTTGTCCAGAATATTTCCCCAAAAAATGTTGTTTTTCATGCTTTAATTGAGTTACAAAAAAATTTAAGCTACTTTTAAAATATTGAGATCTATTAATAGTGAACAATGAAGCACCAAAACTCGGATCTTTTATGTTCATTTCAAAGATATGTTATGAGGCAATATTTGACCCAAAACAATTAGATAAAAATGCAATATATTTAACCTTCCTTTTCTGGTTAATTAAAAGAACTTGATGTTTATGACATAAATCTTTCGTGGCTTGGTGGAACAAATGTCATCATTGTAGTACATTATGGTTATTTACATAATTATAAAAACCAATATCATAAAAATTGTTTTATAGATAGTGTATGTTAATTGAACATTTCATTCATATTATTAAATTTTTAGTTATATTATATATAAATGTTTAATACATATTTTAAATCATATGAAAACAATTATGTCCAACATCACCCTACATCAATGTGCACATTTTTACAATTATTTATTGCAAATGTCTAATATTTTTTCTATAACTATACAGATGGCTTTAGATAAAGATAAGGATACAATTTATATGATTGAGGAAGTAAATAAAGATGAAAGTGCAACACAACTAACTCAAGAAGAAGATTATGTAAGTACTCCAATTCCTGACCTTTGCATTGATTCTAATAAAGAAGGTCAAAAAGTTTCTTCTAGATCTAGTAGTAAAGCATGAACTCATTTTACCATAGAAGGTAGGGTAATATCGCAAAGCAATATGCAAATATTGTAAGAAACAATATAAGTATATGTCAAGCAAATCTGGCACATCAAATTTGCTTGTACACATTCCCATTGGATGTGATAAATTTCCCGGTAGAGTTTTTAAGAAACAAAAAACTTTAGCTTTTCATAAGTAAGAAAGTCTTGTACCTCACAGTTTTAATGTTGAAAGATGTAGAGAAAAATTGGTAAGGATGATAATAAAAGATAAATTGATATTTATTATCGTAGAAGGTGAAGGATTTAAAGAGTTTATTGAAAAACTACAACCTTTGTTTAAAATCCCTTCTCGGTGGACTATTTGCAAGAGATTGCTTGAATTTGTACGTTACTGAAAGAGTAAAATTGAAAGAGTTTTTGAATAAAACTAGTAAAAGAATATGTCTTACCATTGATACATGGACATCTTATCGGAATTTATGTTATATGTGTTTAACTATTCATTTTGTTGATAATGGTTGGAATTTATAAAAGATAATCTTGAACTTTTGTCAAGTTTCAAATCATGAAAGTGATATATTTGGTATAGCTATTGAAGTATGTTTGGTAGATTGGGGTATCGATAGGATAATATATATTATAATTGATAATATAAGTTTTAATGATAATGTAAGTATTTATTTGAAAAAATGTGTTAATGATTGGGGTAATGTAAAAAAATAAACTTTATTTAGTTTTAAAAAAATATAAAAAAATATTTTATAATTTTAAAATTATTTTATTAAAAAAGTTTATTAATTTTTTTTAAATATTCACATTTCTTTTCTCTTGGTATAAAAAGTGGCTTGAAATCGTAGGCTCGTAGCTACAACTTTTTTTTTTTTTTTTGCTTTTTTGCTTTTTTTGCTTTTTAACCTTTTTACCTGTTTTTTGGTTTTTTGGTTTTTTCTTTTCTTTTTTCTTTTGCTTGTATTACTTTACCACTTCCCACGTAGTTTTAAAACTTACTAACAATATATATTATGCTGCTGGATGATCGATAAATATTTTTATATTATAAATATAATAAATTATGCATCTATTAATTTTTAATTATTTTATATTGATAACTCTCTATGCATCAATAGATTAATACGTGAAAAGATATATGACACAATAATAATTAAAATTATACATATAACAATAATAAAAATAAGAATAAGAATAAAAATAAATAAATAAAATCTAAAATTATGTCCATGTTTAAGTATTATTAGTCATGTATGTAACAACATATAATAAGTGAGAAATATAGATTTGGTCTATAATCTCTTATTTTTTAAAGGTAAATAGAAAACTAAAATAAAAGTGTAGAGATCATTTATCCTAATATATATCATTTCATTTTTAGTGTATATATCATTGAATAATAAAACTTTCATTTATTTTAATGTTTATTAATTTATATATTTTTCATTTAGAAAAATATTTAATATTAAATTCATAAAAATAAAAATAAAAATATTAATTTATATAGAATAAGAATGAGAATTAAATAAAAATAATTATCAAATTAACATGAAAAACAATCAAATAATAATTATTATGAAATTATAAGTAAAAAATAATAAATTAAAATCAAAAGATAAAAAATAAAAATAAAAATAAAAATTATTAAGTTATATTTGATATTGTATTCCTTTACTTATACTACATTTATACTTCACTTATATTATACTTGTTACAACCTTATAAATATGATTCTTTATGTACATTCTAAGACACAACATTACAACATTAAACCATTCTTTCTTTTTGTTTCTCTATACACTTAACATGGTATTAGAGTCTCTCATGTCTCTAGAATTTCTATCAAAATTTTGCCTCTTTTTATCACAATAAACTACTATCACCTATACTAATCCAATCAAAGCCAAAATACCACCATCAGAATCGTCTTATCTAGAAGATTCTAGAGCCACCAAAATCAACCCAAAATAACCCTTGACGGCTCACACGGCACCTAAATAATATGTTCTCAAAACCCACACGCCAACCCACTCTCAAGCCCAACCCATTCCGAATCTGCTTCGTATCGTAACCTACGCCTGATCCGTGCTCCAACAGCATCCGACCCGCGCTCCAGCTGAACTCTAAACCAGTTCAAAATATATTTTTTCTCTCTTCACAACTCTGGTTCAGCACCTTCCCAGCTGGTTCTTCATTGGTTCGGACCGGTTCTAGGCTTGTTTTTGACTCCTATTTCTATTTTAAGGTTATTTTTGACCTATATAAACTTCTTTATATTTCCTCTATTATTCCTTTAAAATGGACCGAAATGATGTCCCCAAACTAATATCTACCACCCTTGATGATACTAACTACCTAACCTGGGCATAAGTAATGAAGAGTTTCTTGAAAGGACGTAAGCTATGACATTTCATAACTGGTGATATCTCTATGCCTATAAAGAAAACCACTGAAATCGACTCCTTATTTGCTTACCGTCTTAAGACTGGGAGAGTAAATATTATTAAATTATTACCTAGTTCCGCAACACTCCTATACCTTCCATCCATGGTGAATTTGGGAATTTTGACACTGCCAAGGAAGTTTGGGAATTTCTTGAGGCTCACTTCACTACCATAGATTTGGCTAATTAATATCAATTTCTGACAAATCTTCATACCAAACGTCAAATGTCTTATTAAACGATTAACCGATTTCTCTCTAAGATGCATGATATTTGGGATAAACTCGCTCTCTCTGAACCTACTTGATCAAACAAAATTGATGTTCAGATGTTTGCAATTTATCGTAATCATCAGCGTCTTATTATTTTTCTCATGGCTCTCCATGATAGGTTTGAACCTGTTCGGGCTTCCTTACTTCATTGTAGTCATTTTCCATCCTTAGATATTGTTGTGATTGAGCTTCACTCTAAAGAAACTCGGATGAGGGTTTTCAAAGTTCATCCTACAAATTCTATTCTTGCCACTCCCTCTTATCGCCCTAAATGAGGTTCTAAAGAGAGCTTCAAACAGCAAGGCTATGCCTATTTCTACAACCCCAATCGTGAGCTTCTCACATGTCCTATTCGAGTATGTATATATTGTCACAAGAAGGGTCCAAGACACCCTCAAACAGATTGCTTTTTGAATCCTTCTTGGCATCTCTCTCGGAATCCTTCTCAACATGCTTTAGGTAAAGCTAATAACTCATCTATCATTGTTACTGTTTCTGAGGATAATCATGAAAAATTTACCTTCTCTACTCAAGAACTCGAAGTTCTTCTTAAACATGTCCTCTCAAAATCTAGTAATCCTCATCCTCATGCCTTATCTCTCACATATGGTATATCTTTATGGTATTTTGATCTTGCTTGTTGTAACCATATGACTCATGATACTCACATCTTCTCTCCCACACAATCTTCCATCTCCAAACCTTTAATTCAAACTGTTAATGGTTCACATATGCATATTAATGCTATAGGTCAAGTTTCTACATCTTCTATATCACTTTCTAACACATTTCATATTCCCAACCTTACTCTAAATCTTATCTTTATTGGTCAATTATGTGAACATGGTCTTACTATTACTTTTTCCTCTTTTGGTTGTCATATGTAGATCCACAGACAGGATAGATCCATGAACCCCAAAACTATTGAGAAGCTAGTTTTAACCCTTATTGGCAACAAGCTATGACAGATGCATTACAAGCGTTAACAAAAGCACATACATGGGATCTTGTTGATCTTCCATCTAATAAATCTTTGATTGGTTGTAAGTGGATTTTCAAAATCAAAACTTATTCAGATGGGTCTATGGAACGATATAAAGCTCGTCTAATTGCAAAGGGTTTTACACAGGATTATGACATCAACTATGAAGAAACATTTACACATGTAGTTCGCCTCACCTTTGTTCGCGATATCATTATTGTTGTTGCTGCCCGAAACTAGAACATGTTTCAAATAGATGTCAAAAATGTTTTTCTCAATGGAGACACAACCAAGGAAGTTTATATGAAACCTCCTTCTGGATACACTCATTCACCTCATCAAGAATGCAGACTTTGTTGTGCTCTCTATGTCCTCAAACAAGATCTTCGAGCTTGGTTTTCCATGTTCAGCTTTACACTTACTGACTTTGGCTTCACTTCCAATTCTCATGACTCTAGCCTTTTTATTTGAAAGACCCTCACTGGTGTTACACTTCTACTCCTTTATGTAGATGATATGATCATAACAGGGAATGACTCTACTGGTATTATTGATCTCAAGTAGTTTCTGAGCTATCAATTTGAAATGAAAGACCTTGGTCGTTTCCACTACTTCTTGGGCTTGGAAATCTCATATGATTCTCAAGGATACTATCTCTATCAAGCAAAGTACTCTTCTGATATTCTTAATCGAGCTGGCCTTACTAATTGCAAGACTACATCAACACCTCTAGAAATCAATCTCAAACTTATTCCATTAGATGGTATTATTCTCTCAGATGTCGTATTATACAGAAAACTAATTGGTAGTCTTTTTTATCTTACAGTCACTCGTCCTAAAATCCCCCACGTTGTTCATCTGGTTAGTCAATTCATGTCTGCTCCACGGTCTACCCATTATACTGATGTTCTTTGCATTCACCACTACATCAAAGGCACCATGTTTCATGGTCTTCACTTCTCCAACAAGTCTAATCTTCTTCTTTCCACCTACTCTGATTCTGATCGGGTATATGACCCTACTGATCGTCGCTCTACCATTGGATACTATTTCTTTCTTGGAAACTCTCTCATATCTTGGGGAAGCAAGAAAAAATCTCTCACTTCCTAATCCAGCACTCAAGATTAATATCGCGCTCTTGTTGACACCACTCAAGAACTTCTTTGGCTCCGTTGGCAACTTGCTGATATGAGTGTTATCCAATCAACTGCAACTATCCTATATTGTGACAATCAGATTGCTCACAATAATGTATTTCATGAATGAACAAAACATATCAAGATTGATTGTCATTTTGTTCGTCAACATGTTCTTCAAGACATTGTTTGTCTCAAATCAATATCCTCCACAGATCAAATAACTGATATCTTTACCAAATCTCATCCACCTAGCAGATTTTAAGACTTAGTTTTCAAACTCAAGTTGATTGTTTCTCTTCCTTTTTGAGTTTGAGGAAAAATGTTAAGTTATATTTGATATTGTATTACTTCATTAGTACTACATTTATACTTTACTTGTACTACACTTATACTATTTCACTTGTACTACACTTGTTATAACCCTATAAATATTGTTCTCTATGTACATTCTAAGACACAACATCACAACATTACAACATTAAATCATTTTTTTTTCTTATCTCTCTATACTCTTAACAAAAATATAAGTAATAATTCAATAATAAACCAGTTTTTTATATATGTAATATATATTATGGGTTAAATTCAAAATAAATTTTATTTTCTTTATAAATATTAGAACATTTCACATATATGAAAAATTTATATGGTTATATAAACATCTGTCTTGCAGTTCCTCAAATGTAAGAGTGCAACTTCCATTATAGAGACAAATAATCTAAGAGTGCAACTTCCATTATAGCATTTTATGCGATCCAGGCAGGAGGACGAGACCAAGCTGACGGGATATACACCATAGGAGAAGGATAATGAGAATACATAAAAGTAATTTTCATATTTGAAGGGATGAGTTTGCTAAATTCTGAAAATGAAATTTATATATGACTTAACATTGAGTGATGTGATATCTCCTCATAAATAATATCATTTATGGATCTCTAAATTTGATCAAATGTAAGAGTAACCAGAGAGAACAAGAACAGTTAATAACTTGTGAGATAAGGTCATGTGTTGAAAATAAAGTAACATTTGTGAAAATAGACTGTTTTATTTTCTCCGTATTGCCTGAATAAGTCTCCAAAAGTGAATAGATGGTCCAGAGTCTCAGGTCCAATATCATATAAGGCACATTTTATTGATTCAATTGAAATTTTAAGATTAACGTTGCTTCTTTTTGTCATAGAGTTTGTAAGAATTCTCCATAGTTAAATTTTGAGTCTTTCCTAAGATTTAGAAAACCACAAGTTTTTTTCCAAAGATGTGTAGGTTCCATGTGTAGTCTTGACTGAATAACTGTTTGATAAGCTGATTTGAAATATTACAAATTCAAGTTTTTAAGTCAATTATTAATCGATTTAAAATGAGGACACTTAAAAACGATGATGAAAGATTGCATCACCTTATCGTAAACACCAGGATGGCTTAATAGAGCCAAAAAGACAATCATTCAATAGGACATAATAAGAAACTATTTTTAGATATACTTCAATGAATTTGTAAAAAATACGTGAGAGAAACCTAAATATCTCATTATTGAAATAAGAAAACCCCAATCCATTCAATTATAAGCTTTTTGTATATATATTTTTATACCTAAAAAGCTTTCAAGAACCTTTTTTTCTTGATTGTATGAACAAATTTATGAGCAATAAAAACATTTTCATATATCCATTTGTCTTAGTGAATGTTGATCGATAAGGAGATATAAAATTTCAAAAATGTACTTTTAATCTGTTTGCAAGCAATTTAGAGCTCACCTTATATTGTCAATAATTTTGTACATCCCACATGACAATCAAAGAGTAATTCTAATAAGCAAATAGTCTTATAGGTTGAGCCCAAAAATGTCTAACTATCATACAAGTGTGAAAGCAATATAATTATCCTAAGGAGATATGAGACCAACAATTATCCTTTAGTTTTCTTAAAGAGGTAAAGACCGAAAGAGTATCCTTTTATATTTTAAATGTTAATCTAGTAGATAATTAATGATAGATGTTTATAAATAATAGATTTCTATATCAGATAGTTGTTTGCAATTGATAACTATCTATAACAGATATTTGTCTATAATACTGACACGATTGAAAACATGCAAGTATATGCGATCAAATTGTACAAGTGATAATTAATTGTAAGAACAAGGGTTGTCGTATCCACGAGAATTGGTAATAATATATACTCCTAGTTATTACTTTGTTAGTAAGTTAAATTAAAATTAGTAAATGAGGAGTTTTGATTTTATAAACTAAAAATTAAATCTAACAACTAAAAATTAATAAAGATAAATCAAAATATAAAGATTATGATAAATATTTCAATAAATGAATGATCGTAGGATCATTCTCCACCACTAGTATGCATTGCAAACAAAAGCATATCTTAACCTCCTATTCTTTTGATTATACCAACTTAAAGAAATTCACAAATGCGAAAATCTTCGCATCTTCTTAACTATTCATTGAATTAAATAAGCTCTTAATCCAAACTTTTTCTAATAGATAACCTAGAATAAGCTATCTAAATTTAATCTATCAAAAGCAATCAATTTTAAGAAGCAAATTGGATCAAGGTTATATGCATAAGCTCAGTTTAATTATCTTGAGTATTAATTCTCATTTTATTACTAATTATTTAAATTAATCAAGAGATTATGTACCCAATCAACTAAATTGATTAACGATGAATTAATTTGATTATTTAATTGTACACTTAAATAATCAAGAAAATTTATACAAAGATTAAAACTAAGAATTAATACATAATCAAGAAGAATAATTGAAAATAATAGTGTTGATTTTATTAAACATTGCAATCCATGTTTAAGGTTTTAAAATCACTCACAATCAATTATAAAATTAGCTACTCATAAAAAACAATAAATTAAGAATATTATTCATGAAAATAATCAAAGAAAGGAGAAAAAAAATCTTAGGATTGATGTTCTTGAATTTGATTATCAACTCTTTTAATTGCCTCTTAAATCTTATTCTTAATTCTTACCTCTAGCTTAATTCTATATTTTGATATTCTTTCTCTTATTTTATACGATGTTATTTTGTATTTATATGAGATAAAAATTAAATCTAGATGTAATTAAGATTCTTGGTATTCTGATGGAGATAGGATTATAGTGCACCACATGTCAAAAGGATAGGATAAGTTGCTATGGTTAAAAGGACATGATAAACTAGGAAATATATTCATTTCCTTTCTAAGTTAATCCACTTATCAAATAAAATTCATAAAAAAAAATTAAAAAAATCCCAAAAATCAATATTCTCTCTATAAATATGAAATAAATAATTTTAGCTTATTATAATAATAGAATATATAAATGTAAAGAAATTGATATAAAAATGTGTATAAAATAACAATTATCAAATACTACAACAACTTAATCATAATCAGACAAGGATAAACTATCGGGTTTAATATTTTTCTTATATATAGTTATATATGCATAACATAATATCAAATATAATATCATAATATCTCATAACAGGGGATCATAGCTAAACACTTTCTTTCCATATAATTACTAAAGCGAGACTAAGATTTCCTTTGCCCTTCATCTTAGAGTTACTGACCTAATGATCATAGGGTCGAAGATCACCCCATAAGGTGGTCTAAGGTCCTAATAGTTTGTTCATCTTGTAGATTCTATAAACAACAATCATACCTAGTGTTGATGAAAATTGGTATTAACATTTGGCGTCGTCTATGGGAAAGAAATGCATTCTATTTGACTGAAAAAATTTGAAATTGTAGGACTCTCAAAAAATTTCTCAAAGTTCTTGATCTATTGAGAAAGAAATAAAAAAAATACAGACTATGGACCTTAGCAAAAGTGTTTTCTAAAAAGAGAACATCAAAATATTCTAATATATTATTTTCATCTTTTTTGGACTTGTAAAAAGATTCATGGATCAAATAGCTAGCTCCAACTCCTAGACCACGACAACTAGTCAAGAGGTCCATCTTAACCAGTAGATCATCCTTCCAATTCTACTATAGCCTACTAAAAATATGAGTGTTACACCTGAACCTACCCATCCACAACTAGCCATGCAGGCCAAAAAGGTAAGGTGAGCTCAAACTCAAGCTCGTCAGGAGATGGTGGAAAATGCACTCCAGGCCATCCTGGAGTGCCTACTAGAGCTACTAGCTCTTGAACCAATCATCGTCTTAAATAACGTCTCTATGGAATCTTCCAATGCTCAAAGTGCATAAGGCCAAATCTATAGCCTTTTAGGGCTTGGCTGGAAAAAGGACTATTTGAGATAGGACCCAAGTCTTAAGCCCAGTATTGTCGGCTAAGACATGGTCAACCAGGAAATACTACCCAAGGAGAGTGTTACTGCCCAACATTTGGTCGACTAGTATTTTATCACTTAGGATTTTTTCATCTAGGATTTGGTCGGTTAGACATTATTAATTAGAGAGAATCTTTTAAGATAGATGCCATCGATCAAAGTGTGATTTGTTTGGAACCACCTACTAGGTCAACTTTTATGGTATGGCCTTCACGTATAGACTATCACTTGGGTATATGAGGTGGATCTGAGTTACTTGTGTTCCATAATGTGCCATTTTCCATTATGATTGACTAAGAACTTAACCCCTGCCAGAGGCATATTCCTACATCTGAATTAGTAGAACAGATAAGTAACTTAGTCATGTTTGAGAATGAGCCTCATAAGACCGTCCATATGAGAACATCATTGCCATCAGACAAACAAGAAACTTTAGATGAGTTCCTAAGAATAAATAAAGATTTATGCATATTGTACCATGAGGATATGCCTAGCATAGATCTAGAAAACATAGTGGATCGCCTCAATGTAAATTTAAACCTATCAATTGAGGGAGAAGATCATATAATCACGAAAGAGATTCTACCATGAAAGTAGAATTTGAAAAACTCTTGAAAGCTAGATGTATAACAGAAGTGTACTATTTTGATTAGATAGATAATGTTATCTTGGTCAAAAAAGCCAATGGGAAATAGAGAATATGTGTATATTTCACTGACTTGAATAAGGCCTGTCCAAAAAACGTTTTCCATTGCCATATATAGACCAACTTGTGGATTCTACCATAGGATATGTTGTCTTCTCCCTCATGGATGCTTACTTAGGGTATAATCAAATCTTGATGTACAACATTGATCAGGAAAAGACAAGGGTCATGACCAATTAGGGGCTATTTTGCTACAAAGCTATGCCTTTTTGCTTGAAAAATGATGGTACCAATATCAAAGA
This sequence comes from Hippophae rhamnoides, assembly GCA_033030585.1. Lineage (NCBI taxonomy): Eukaryota > Viridiplantae > Streptophyta > Magnoliopsida > Rosales > Elaeagnaceae > Hippophae > Hippophae rhamnoides. The sequence continues at coordinate 38,313,519 of CM065430.1, read as the reverse complement.
AAATATAAAATGAAGCTAAACTCAAACAAGTGTATGGTTGGAGTAGATTCATGAAAGTTCTTGGGGTTCATGGTCAATTAAAGAGGAATTAAGGCCAACCTTAAGAAAATAAAAGCATTGATATATATACAACCTCTTAAAACTATTAAGGAAGTCCAGAGATTGATAGGAAGAGTAGCTGCTCTTAACCATTTCATCTAATTGGTAACTGACAAGTGTGCACCTTTCTTCAAATTAGTACCTAGATAATCTAATTTTTTCGAGGACTAGAATTGTGAGAAAATATTTGAAGAGTTAAAGGAATATTTGAGCTATCCATAATTGTTGGTTAGTCCACAACTAGGTGATGTCCTCACTCTATACCTGGAAGTCTCAAAAATAGCTGTCAGTGTAGTCTTAGTATAGAGTGTCTAAATCAAGGCCAATGACATATATATATATCTAGAATATAAATGTAAGAGATAAAGTCTACAAATTTATGTAAGAGTATCATCCCATAAATTGGATTTTAACCTGCTAGAAGGTACCAACCAAAACATATTCTCTAAGGGTGTACACCCTCTAAGAAATATTTCCAAAAGAGGTAGATGAGTGTACTCTAGAGATCTACCCAAGTCTCTATTAAAGTACTTGAGTAGGAAAGATACATCAAGTCCATAACATGTTTTGATCCCTTTCTGACATTGAGATTCATAAAATGCCCAAAAGACATACACCTAAGAGGTGAATGTGGGCTAAGAAGGCCTCGTAACAAAAGTTCAGAAAGGTAATTTATATATATGGCTTTAACCCCTATATATATGGACTTAGAGAGTCCTGAGCCCTTAGTGCATCACAAGTGAGTACTGCTCCTTGAGGTTTAGACTATCAAAAAATCAATGAAAGCTGAATGATAGTAACCTTAAATGATGAACCCTAATCATAGGTAGTTCCGTCTAGGTCAAAACTAATGCAAAAAAGCATCCTAGCCTATGGGTTATACGCCCTAATGCCTAGACTATCACATGATGTAATTGAGTGTAATAAAAGCCTCAGTATCCAGCCAGGGCATACACCTCTACTAAGGTAGTGTATAAGAGGTATCCAAACATGTGAGCTTTACCCTTCCAAGGCCAGATAACAAATTATTTTTAGAAGATAAACATGTTATCCATAGGGTTTCAGCCATGCTAGCATTAATAATGACCTATCAATTTCTAATCACCCTAGAGCTAGCCATAAACCCTGAAAAATAGCCATGGCTTATAAGCCATACCACCTCAGGTCCAGGAGCTATATTTAAATTCTTTCATTATACATAGGCCTACAAGGTTTGAATGAGTGAGATGATAAACAAGTTGAACTATTCCAAGCATGGGGTTTGATAGATCAAAAGGATTAACAAGTTATCCTTAACTTATAAAAATTTCAAACAAACCTAATAAGGCCCGAATAAAAATGTATGACGACGGGAACAAGTTAGATGTCACCCAAACTTCAAAGCCACTAGTCTCCCAATGGAGCTAAAAAATGGTTCAAGGATTAAACCACCTTTCGACCATATAGGTCAAAACCAAGAGGTATGACCAACAAGGAGAGTGATTAGCTAGAGGTATGATCGAACAAAACTATGATCAACTAGGGGTGTGACCGGCTAGGAAGTGGTCCACCAAAAGTGTCACCATCGGCTAAGAAATGGTTGATTGACCAGGGTATGGCCAAATAGGAGAAGGTTTCACATTCATTGGTCTCACAATAATGGGTCGAGCTATGGTCAAGAAATCTTTCCCCATCTCCGTGCATCTCGGGTCTAGGATAAGCATTTCATTTTACATCAGTTCATCCACTTTCGCATGTTAACTCAAAGGTCCAAGGCCTTCTAAATATATGAGATGACGATTAGGTCCTAAAATAAATGTTACATATACAAGTCAAAGATTAAATGTATAAAGTAATACAAGGCTAAGGCCATAGATCCTTGACCACTTCCTTTTCTAACCGTACCACAATATGTGTCCTCCTAGGGAGTATACACCCTTTGAGATGCATCTCAGTGCATCCTTCTTTATCAGGCACCTTATTAAAGGTTCAAATACTTTTCTACACTCTAGAAAAAGTCCAGGCACAAGACAAGGGTATAAGTTATTAAAATATACCAGGATACTAGTTCTACTCGAGCTTGAGGTGGTCAAGATATGATCTCTACCTCACGAACTTCCTAAAGGTGCCTATACTTTTATATCTCCTTGTAACTTCATTCCAATGAGAATGAGAGTACATGAGTTAAAAAAAGGGTTATGAAAAAAAGTCCAAGTGTTAGAAGATGTGGCTTTCCACACTTATACAAATCCTCCTAGAAGGAAGGAAGTTGTCTCATTCATAGATCCTACCTGGATCCTATTATTGCCTTTATAAACATAGTAAAAAAAGATTGCATTGATTGGAAGGACCAAATCCATCAATTAATCTAGACCTTCTGACTGGAATGTCACCAGTTAGATGAAGTCGGCTAGGGAAGGGCCAACCAAAATGTCATCACCCAAGGTGTCACCAGTCAAGATGTTACTCGCCAGCACATCGCCAACCAAGACTAAGTTGGTCAGGAATTGGTTGGCTAGAACTTCATTGGTGATGAGAAAAATTGTCATTGCCGATTCTACAAATACTTTGGTTTTATATTTGAAAAATTCTCGCAAGTGCACGAATCATTTTATAGAAAATGATAAGTATACTCCCAAGGTCGATCTAAGGAAGAAATATATGTGGTTTTTAATTTATTATTCAAACTTTTAAAAACAAAATTAAATCCTGGATATAATAACTCACGATATTTTGGGTTTTGTGTTTTTCTAATCTAATAACATAAAAATAAACATAGATATGTGTTCAATAAATATTTATGCAAATATTTATCATTCATACTAGTGGAGTATTTATAGATATAATAACTAAGTTAATTATGCTTGCTCATTTTATTTAGGTTATTAAAGATATAAAGTGATATTTATTGATTCTCTCTCTTTTATATGAATGTCACATTTGGTGGGGTTAGATATTCTTTGTTAATTAAACACATCAATTAACACCTATGGGTGAAGTCAATAACTAATTTGGTTAATTAAATTAATTCTTTTTTTTCATAAGTGATTGAAAATAAACCATTGAAATGCCACCTTTGGTGGGGTTAGACAGTTTAAACTTTATTAAAGATGTCCAAATTAAATCTAAGAATTTAATTATCCGAGTACTAACTTTTAAGTTTTAAACCCATTATTGAAAATATGTCATTAATACATTTTCGAATAATAGTTCTTATAAAAACTTTTGAGATAGAGCTTCACTCTAACTACTCGGGAATTGTATCAACAAATAAAAGAGCATTACTCTAAATTGGACCGGATAACTAAACCTTAAAATCTAATTTTTAGATTTAAGTTTGTAATGAAAAATAATATATTTTTCTCTAACATCCTTAATTTAATCTTGAATAAAAACAAAATCAATTCATTTTATAGAGATTTTTATCTATTTAATATTCTGCAAGAATAACAACATTTTTATTATATCATGTTTACAAAAAATTCAGCCATGTTAAATTTAATCATAGACAAATTAAGTATAACATAAAAGAATATAACATAAAAATAACCGTAAAGAATAAGAATCCTTACAGAACCTTGATTCTAATTCTGTTGTTGGAAAACCTCGAAACGGATTTGTATTTTCATTTATTGAATCAGAAAGCTAAAGATTTATAAAAACATAGCTAGTTCTCAAAAAGAGAAGAACTTTAAAACTAAAAACTAAAAAACTAAGAAAACTTTCTAGATAGAGAAATCTAAAGAGAGAAAGAGCTAAGAAACTTATTTCTTGAGGTGATGGGGGAGATGGGGTATTTTTAGGTGAAGAAAAGGGTAAAAAAGTGGAAAAAATGATTAAAAAAATGGGTAAAAATGCTTAATAGATGAACGTTGACATAAGCAGTGATGCGCACGAATTCGACATGCAGAGTGCAGATGTGCGTAGATGGACGCAGATGCACTCATGAGTTCAGCGTTGTACAAGAGGATGCATGCAGACTTTGCGTGAACTATGCGTGTTGCCTGGCGTGGATGTGGGTTGTGTGGCACGGATGTGCGTTTATGCCCATGATTTTGGCCTTTTTGACATTTTTGACCGTTTTTTTCTATTTTTTCTATTTTTTCATCTTTTTGACTTTTTCTCATTTATTTTCTCAATATATTTGTGATGTATTACCTCTAGTATTTTTTTTGAGTCTTTAAGTTATTTTTTTGAAGCAAAAATACCTGAAAAAACAAAAAAATACCCATGATTCCAAAAAGATAAATTTATATAAAAATATGATAAAATCATATAAATATAAATTTTTTTAATCAATTAAAGTATATTAAATCATGGTAATTTTAGTGCTTTTTAAGCATTCATCAATTGGCTAGTAATTATTTGACCAAAACTTCATTGTCTAAAATTTAGTTGGCCGAAACTTCGATGGCTAAGACTTGGTTTGCCAGAACGTTGTTGGCTACAATTTTGTTGGCCAAGATCTTGTTACCCATAAATATTTTTGGCTAGAATTGTGTTGGCCACCATTTCATTTATCAAACCTTTATTGGATACAACTTCATCTGCCAAGACTACACTACCTATGAGGTTACTTTCCAAGGATTTGTTTCCCAAAAGACTGCCAGCTAGGGGGCTATCACCTTGAAGACTACAAGCTAAGGTAGCTATCATCTTGAAGATCGCCATCCAATGAAGGTTAGTTTAGGATGCCATTGGCTAGGGCACTGCCAGTTAGGACACCGTCGGCTATGGATGGACCAATTAGGTTGGCACTAGTCAGGGATGGACTGATAATGCCTTCTCTTGACCTCTATTAGTCTACCAATTCCAATCATCAACTACATTGGAATGCATCCATGGTAGCCAAACATAATCCTTTACATTCATAGATATGGTATCCATCACATCATATGTAGGAAAGTGTGGTATGAGAGTCCTGGGGTTCAAAATGTTTGGGTGATGAAGAATAATTATCCTACACTACATGATGAAAAATAAGTGACCATGATCACTTAACTAATCCTACAAGGATTAGACTTAGCATTTGAATTTTTGGCTTTCCATAAAAATAAAAGAAGGTTTGACTTTTTTAATAAAAATGTTAATTTCAATGTAACTTTCTAATGGGAAGTTCAATTAAAAATATGAAGATATCACTAGCATTTGAATGTCGTCATGCACATTTCAAATGGCCAGACATGGTTTTAATTTTCCTACTTAGGTGGGTAAAAAATAATCAAGTGTAAGTTTAGAATCGTCAATAAAATTGGAAGAAATATTTAATACAAGTATTGACAGCAATTACAGTAAGATCTTCTAGTACAAGGGATAGAAATTTTGGGGGGTTGATGTTGGGGGTAATTTTGTACTTTTCATGTGAAAATCAAATAGTAGTCCTAATCAACAAATAACCTTATGGGCCAAGCTGATAAGTGTCTAATCATCATAAAAGTGTGAAAGCAATATAATTATCCTAAAGGGATAAGATTCCAATAATTATCTTTTAGTTATCTTAAAGAGATAAAGACCAAAAGTTTATACCTATCTATTTTAAAGGATAATTTAATAGATAATTAATGATAGATGTTTATAGCTGATGTCTACAATATTATTATAGCTTAATCTTAATCAAACAAGGGTAATCTACCATGTTTATCTTTTCCTTATATATAGTTATATATGCATAACATAATATCATAATATCATACATCTCATAACAAATAATTACAATTAAACACATTCTTTTCATATAATTACCAAGTTAGATTAAGATTTACTCTACTCTTCATCTTAAAGTTATTAACTTAAGGATCATAGACTGAAGACCACTCTCCACAAGATGATCTAAAGTCCTAACAGTTTGTTAATTTTATAGATTCTATAGAGAATATTCCTATTTGGAGTCGACAAAAATCAATATAAACACCTTATAAATAACATTACATAAACTAATAGTATGGAATTGATGTAGTTGAACATGATTGTCCACTTTTGTAGTAAGGTAATAATTTTTTTAGTTAGCTCAGGATGAAGAAAGTTGGTTTGGAAGAATTGTTGCACCACTTGAATTACACTGGAGCATATAGTATCCAGATAGTTCTTATAAACAAAGGTTTGCAATCCATTAGAATCTGATGCTCTCAAAGCTCCAAGAGATAATAAAAAAAATTATTTCTTCAAACTTTAACACTTTACACATGGCTAATTTTCTAAACCCTAGTGAAGACTTAAAGACAAAGTTTCTTAGAGAAATGATTAATAAATAAATTACCAATTTGAGTTCTATCAAAAATCCATCTACCCTGATCATTTTGCAATAAGATGTATTTCTTCTTCTTCTTCTAATCATTGTAGAAGTGTTAAAGAATTTTGTATTCCGATCATCAAATGAAAGCCAATTTTCTCGAGATTTATGTTTCCAAATTAATTCATCTATTACATGATATTCCTCTAAATCTTTGAGTAATGCATTCTCATTGACTCCATCTTTATCTGGGATGGCATCATTTTGAATTTGAGGAAGGTCTAATTCAATTCTTCTGATTTTGTCTTCACAATATCTAAAATTATATTTATTCCTTTTTAAATTTTGTGCCATTTTATTTGTGTAATTGAAGAATTAGACATTGGAATTAACACTAATAGAAGGTGACCAAGGCCAAGATTTTTGAATGACATTCTTACAAACAACATCTCTACACCAAGCATAAATAAACCTAAAAAGTCTTTGTAGTTTTGAATTGTATACATCTAGATCCAAAAGCAGTAGAGCATGATATGAAGCTCTGATATGCATATTTAGAACACATGACCTTGGAAAGGTATGAAACAAATTAGGGAAGGAAGCACTCTTCCCAATCCTTGTATGATGTTATGTCTACTTTTCTCCTATTTGTCCATGTGAATTTTAAACCTGTGTAGCCAAGATCTTCAGCTAGTTATTGTGTCCATAAATTCTCTCAATCTATTTGGCCATTGAATAACACGTTGACCTCTTTTTTTAGATTGAAACAATGTTTCCATAATATTTCTGAAACAAACCCTACTATCATTTGAAGGACAGATAAGAGCAGCAAGATATGACCAAAAAATTTCCTTAGTATTACAAAACATACACATGGCCTTAGTTAAATAACTAAGGCCATAGGACATGTCTATGACCTCGGTCTTTCAATAACCAAAGCTATATGGTATGCATAAATAAAAAAAAATAAAATTATTAATTACAATATTAAAAATCAATATACATTACAATAAATTTATTAATTATAATATTAAAAATTATATTATATTAAAATTAAAAATATAATTATATTTGAGAGTTTATTATACACTAAAACATAATAAAACCTTACTATTACAAACTAACTTTTTTTCTATTAATTACAAGCATTTATAAGTGTACTTCAAATCAAAAAAATCAAGTCCATAAAGACTTCAAAAGAAATGTAAAGAAAATGAAAATACCATAGGTGCTGCTATGCTGGGCTGGTGCGCTGGTGCTAGTACGCAAGGGTGGTGTGTTGGTGGCGGTGCGTTGGGGTGGTGCACTAGTGTTGGGGCTGGTGTGCTAGTGTCCTGGTACTGGTGCTCCTGGTACATTGGTGCTCTTGGTGCGCTGGTGCTCCTAATGCTTGGTGCGCTTGGTGTGCTAGTGCGTTGGTGTGCCTAGTGTGCTAGTGCACTAATGCGCCTGATGCCTACTATGAAAAAGAAAACAACAAAAAAACTAGAATATCATATGTGCATAGATAGCAATCGTCCTTTAACATGCCACTTGCTATTAGCATCAATGATTAATTATGCTAACTCAAAATTGAACCAAATAGATGATTATGTTTTGCTTCTTGCTTGAAACCCCATATCCACATATATAGACAGCATAAGTAATTTCACAAAATGAATAAAAAGTTCAACTTCTGAAACAACTTTTTCATTTATAAAATATTGATATAACCCATCACAGGTTAATATCATAAACCTATTTATTGGGAGTAATCTGGTGTGGTGAAGAAATGGAAAGCAATTGATGTATGGTAAGGTTCCTATGTAGTCAATACTGAACTTCTTTAAGAAAGCATCATTCCATTTAGGCTGTAGAGATACCAAATATAAATTACAAATAGTTTTGCGATAACACACTCTTGAATATTCAATTATCACAAAAACTTGTGATCCCATCTTTCACATCTCAAAATTTTATATAAAAAAAGCAAAGTTTTCAATTTTTATATACATTATCATTGCAATCTAACAAAAGAACCCATTTTATATTCATAGATGAATAAATCAAAGTAGCTAAAAATCTAAAAGGGTTTGCATTAATATCATAAACTAATTAAATACCAACAAGAGATAAAGAATAGTTACCTGTTTGAGAAAACCAATGGTGAAATTGGGTTCTGGAATATCATCCATGAAACTAGAATTACTGTTACGACCTACATAAAGTATATGTTCCTAAACATATACACTAATTTTTTTTTCCAAAAATATGGTTTATCTTTAAAGAGCCCACCCTAACGTTTTCATTACTACTAGCAGCATTGACCTCTTTACCCTAAGGTTGCTGTTACTGCTCACTGCATTGAGGAAGTGGGGTTAATGGAGTTTCTGGAGCAGCTGGTATAGGTTTCATCATTATTGGAAGGTAAACTTGTTAGGAAATACAGATTACGTTTAAGCAAACAAACTACTAACAAAAATAAAGGCAATCAAATTCTCAAGAGGGTAAGTTCTTGACAGTTAGAATACAACATAAAACAAACAGTATATCCAAGAATCCTAAATGTAATACTACAAAGTTAGGTTAGATAATGCACCTATCAAGTGTTTCAGCCTTCTTTCTCACATCAATGGACAAGAGTATAGGTGTAACATGTTTAGGAAGTGAATATTCCAACCTCTGGATCTAGGTTGATATTTACTCCAAGCTATTCTAATACATCAACACTTCCACATACTGAAGAACTTGAATGGTTTCCTTGCTGAAAAAATAGACACTAGCTTAACCATTCTTTCATTTATTATCAATACTTTAAGGCAACAGATCTATAGTCATAAATTCAATAGATATGGATGTTACCTTCGCAACTTTGGCTCCACAAGCTGCAGCAAGTATAGAAGCCCATGTTGATATGTTAACTGTGTTTGCACCATCACCACTTGTTCCAACTATATCTACTACATCACGCAAGCCTTCTATTTTCATGATGTGCTTTATCATCGCTCTTACCAAGCCAACAATCTGCTCAGTTACAAAATTTCACAAATGATCTCTTTCAGTAAGTCTGAACATCTTTTTGCATAATACTGACCACAATGCATATTAATCTCTTAATAAGGCTTACTTAATGTGAGGATAATAACAATAAAAATAAATATAAATATATCATGAAAAAAATAGAAAAAAATCACTCACTTCCTCGCAAGTCTCTCCTTTGGCTCTCAACAACACAAGAAAAGCATTGATTAATGCCTCATCAACATCGTTCAACAAAAAATTCAACGACGCTTCGACCTTTGACTCCGTTAAATCCACACGATTGATCAAAGATTCAATTAGTTTCCAAAGAGGTGTTAACCTAATGTGGAACACTTGAACTGTAATAGGTATCTAGTTGAACTGAACTTAGAGTAGGCCACTTGTTTGAGGATCACTTGAAGAGTTAAATTTTTTTGTTTTCCTCAAACTAGGTTTAACATCTATATTCTCTCTCTCTCTCTCTCGTTTCAAGGATAAGCCCTGGCACTTTCTTTTAGGAACTTCTCTTTGGAATACTTCGAGTAAATGGTTCAGGCATGGTGGGAATTGGTGAAGCAACGTTGTAAAGAGTGACAACTTGGTATTTGTAAAAGTGAAGTTTGTACCATTCATATTTAATCCAAAGCTTATTTGAATAATTGTGTGTTGTAAACTATCATATAAGATTAAATTTGTTTTTAAAAGTGATCTTCGAAGCTTTAAGTAATTTGAGATTTAATGTATTTAATAAGATATATGTCTTTAATGTATAAAGATCTAAGAATAATATCTATTTTAATGATAGATTAAAATAGATATATAGTTGTTAACGGTTATGGTCTTTAGATCACACGTACTTTATTCTTTTTATTTGATATCCTATAATTAGAAAGAACATAGAAAAAAGTAAAGAGTTCTTTAAGAAGTACGTGTAAATTTCAAAAAATAACTACTTAATTACGAAATTAATTAATAGTTATAAATTTAAGTACTCTTCGGTATATCTATATTTGATTTTTGGTGATATAACATTAATATTTTTAAGATATTTTTAGGTCATATCTTAGATCATGGTTTTCACCAAATGTTATTTTATTCTAACAAGTGGTTTAAAATTTCTTTATGTTAAATTATTAAAAATCAAATTTATTTTTAATCTATTATATTTTTGATATTTTTAAATATGATAATTTGATTTTAGTATTACAATATTTGAAAATAATTGTAGTTGCTTTTCAAAATTATGAATTTAATTAAAAAATATTTTATAATTATAATTATTTAATTTTAAATTTGATAAAGGTAATTGATACGTGATTTTCTTTGCTATTAAGAATACTTTAAGAAAAATAGATTTGATAAAGATTTTACTTATTTTTACTGTTTATTGTGATAAAAAAGGGGACCGCAGCGGCATGATTCACGCTATCTATATATATATATTATTTTCTTGCTTCTTCAGATGTGAAAATAGTATATTATGAGTAGAAAGTCAAATGCTTTTGGACAATATGGATTCTGAATATTCATCTTTCATGTGGCGGCAGAGTTGGTATATATATATTATTTTAGGGTTTTCTTTTGATACGGGTATTGTAATTAAGGTTTCTTTTTAATATTATAATTAAGATTTTTTTTATACTGTAATTAGAGTTTTAATTATTACATAATTAAAAAATCTATAAATATAAATATTATTTTTAAACCTCATATATATTTTCAATAATTAATAAATTATAGTTAAGGTTTTTTATTTTTATATAATATATTAAATTGAAGCCCAAAAATAATTATTTTTTTAAAGTCTACAAAATTATTTTTTTAAACCCACAAATATTTTATAGGTTTAAAGATATAGATTTGAGTTAATAAATTAAAATATTAGTATGGGTTTTATTTAACAGAATTGCATATACATCTATGATAATGAATGCATGATGATTATTTGATTTTTACATATGAATAATAATTTGGTCTAAAGTAAGAGTTATTGTTTGATATGTTTTTATTGTCTACGTTTGATTATTACACCAATATATCACATACCAGTTAATATTATTGTCAAAAGATAAAATATTAATGGAGTGCTCGATATATTGAGATGAGATTTACTTTTTTTGGAATTTATTATTTTGGTTTTTGAATGTGAGCTTTTTTTTGTTTGTTGTTTTCTCGATTCAGCTATGAATAATACTACTAACATTAACTCTATTCTTATGCTAAATGACACCAATTTCAAGTCATGTCATGAGAATCTATTGATAGTTCTCGGAGTCATGGATTTGAGCCTTGTATTAAGGGTTGATTCTCCTACACTCTTTATAGATAAGAGTACTTTTGATGAAAAGAAGGAAAAAGAAAGGTGAGAGAGATCAAATCGCATGTGTATGATGATCATGAAGAATATCATTTAAATGCATTCAGGGGCACAATGTTCGAAAAGATAATTAATGCTAAGGATTTCCTTGCGGATATTAACAAGAGATTTGTCAAGAATGAAAAGGCTTAAATAGGTACGCTCTTGATAAGTCTACTTTCAATGAGGTATATGAATAAAGGAAATATTAAGGAATATATCATGGAATGTCTCATCTTGCTTCTAAATTGAGAGTACTTAAGCTAGAACTCTCTGAGGATTTTCTTGTGCATCTGGTTTTGATATCTCTTCCTACATAGTTTTGCCAATTTATGGTGAGCAACAACTATTAGAAAGAGATTTAGTCTTTGAATGAGTTCAGCTTACACTATTTTTAGAAAGAAGAAAGATTGAAGCAAGATAAAACATAAAGTTCTCACATGTCCTTAACCTTTAAGTACAAGGACAATGGAAGAAAAATAAAGAAGGATAAGGAAGTTGTAGATACGGCACCTCAAAAGAAACAAGAAAAGAAACCGGATAAGTTGGTAGGTATTGGTTATTTCTTCTATAGAGCTAAAGGGCATAGGAAGAAGCATTACACCACCTATTATACATGGCATACTAAGAAAGGTATGCTTCTTAATTTGGTTTGTTCAGAGGTTAATTTAATTTAGATACCTAGACACACATGATGGATAGATTTTAGTGCAACAACTCACATCAGTGTGTCTATGTAGGGTTATCTATGTTGTCGAGAGCAAAGCGATGGTGAAAGATACATCTATGTGGGCGACGTAAAGACGATTTAAGTTGAGGTAATAGAAAAATTTAGGTAATTATTAAATACTGGATTTTATTTGGATCTTAATGAGACATTTATTGTACCATCATTTAGATAAAATTTGATTTCTATTTCTACTTTGGAAAAATTTGGTTATCCTTGTTCATTTGGAAATGAAAAGTTTAGTTTATTTCATGATTCAAAATTGGTAGGTTCTGATTCTTTGTTAGGTTATGACAATCTTTATTTAATTGATACAATTGTCTCATTTAAGGAATCTCTTTAATTAAGTACCTAAGGTATAACAAGAAAATTGGGCTATGTTATGGTACATGAAATTAAGTCATATCTCTAGACGAAGAATAGAATGACTTATGTCTGCCAAAATTTTAGACCCTTTAGATTCCACAGATTTTGATGTTTTTGTTAATTGTATAAAGGGGAAATAAACCAATAAAAGGATATTTGAAGCTAACAAGACTTTTGAAGTCTTAGAACTTATACATACATATATTGTGGGTCATTCCCTACAGTTGCATGTAAAGGTCAATAATATTTTATAACATTTATAGAAAAAATTTCTAGATATGGCTATTTTTTTATTCATTCATGAAAATTCATAGTTATTAGATGTGTTTAAAAATTATAAAGCTAAAATTGAGAACCAACTCAACAAAATGATCAAAAGTGTCAGATCTAATCGTAGTGGTAAGTACTACAACAGATATGAAGATTCAAGTGAACAACGTATATGACCATTTTCTAAGTTCCTAGAAGAATATGGTATCATACCCATGTACACTATGCTGGGTTCATCCACTATGAATGGTGTTATTGAAAGACGAAACATGGCGCTTAAGAACATGGTAAGGAGTATGATTTGTCAACATAATGCTTAAGAATATGGTAAGTAGTATGATTTTCCATTCTATCATACCATAATCATTCTAGGAGAAACACTTAAGACTACAACATATATCATTAATAGGGTTCAAGCTAACACAACAATCAAAACTCCTTATGAACTTTAGATGAGTAAGAAGCCTAGTTTAAAGAACTTGTATATTAGGGGATGTCTAGTTGAGGCAAAGCCTTATAGGCCTAATGAAAAGAAACTAGACTCAAGGATGGTGAGTTGTTATTTTATTAGATATTTTAAAAAAATTCAAGGGTTACAAGTTTATGATTCCACATCTAGGTTGATTTTTGAGTTAAGAAATGTTTGATTATTTAAGGATGTCGAGTTTGCATAGGGAGATACAATTAGAGATTTTGTCTTTGGAGAGGAATATGTTGATATTACTATAAGTGCTATTGACATTGATCAGGATCAAATTCTTGACTTTGATCAAGACACAACAATTCGAGACAATATCGAAGAACCTCTCATTGAAGAAATTGTTTTAGAAAAACAAACTCTAACATCTTAATAGCTCATGCCATTGAGGAGATCCACTAGGAAAAGGAGAAGTGAAATGCTAGATGACTACATTGTATTTCTCCAAGAACTTGAGTTTGATATTGGAGTGATGGAGGCAGATCTAATCAACTTCCATTAGCCATAGAAAGTACCAACTCTCAAAAGTGGATTGATGACATGAATGAGAAGATTAAGTCTATGAAGAATAATGACGTATGGGATCTTGTTCCATTGACAAAAGGTGTGAAACCCATTAGTTTTAGATGAATATTTAAAACCAAGATGGATTTGAAAGGCAATGTGAAGAAACACAGTGCTTGTCTCATTGCATAGGGCTTTACACATAAATAGGGTATCAATTATAAAGAGACTTTCTCTCTAGTTTTTTTTTGAAAGACTCTTTCAGGATTATAATTTCATTAGTAACACATTTCAATTTTGAATCACAACAGGTGGATGTAAAGGCCATGTTTCTCAATGGTGACATTGATGAGACAATATATATGATGCAACCAAAAAACTTTGTGTTGTAAGATCCAAAGAATATGGTTTTCAAACTTAAGAAATATATTTATGGGCTTAAGTAAGCATCTTGACAATGGTATTTCAAGTTTCATCAAGTGATAATCTCATTTGATTTTGATATGAATTTGGTCAATGATTGTATATACTGTAAGTTATATGGGAGCAGATATTTTTTTCTAGTTTTATATGTCAATGACATTTTTCTTACCAGCAACGATATAGGCTTGTTGCTTGAAAATGATAGATTTTTTTGCTAAATATTTTGAGATGAAAGATCTTGGTCACACCTATTTTATATTAGGTATACAAATATTCTGAGATTTCTCTCAAAGTATTTTAGGAATATCACAAAAGAGCTATATCAAAAGGTTCTCAATAGATATGGCATGTAGGATTGTAAACCAAGTGATACCTATGTTGATAAGGGTGACAAACTTAATCTCAATGAGTGCCCTAAGAATGATTTTGAGGAAAAACAAATGCACAAAATTCCTTATGTGTTAGTAGTAGGGAGTCTGATGTATGCTCAGATATATAGGCATTTAGTTATTGCTTACATTATTGGGATGTTGTGTAGATATTTTAGAAATATAGGATTAGACCATTGGAAGGTAGCAACACGAGTCTTATGGTACTTACAGAGAACAAAAGACTACATGTTCACTTATCTGAGGTTAGATCAGCTTGAAATCGTTGGGTATACCGACTTCGATTTTATTGGATGCTAAAATAGTATGAGATCTACATTAGGCTATGTCTACCTGCTAGCTAGTGGTGCTATCTCCTTGAAGAGTGCCAAACAGTCTCTTATTAGATGCTCTTTTACCATAGTGGTAGAATTCATAGCATGTTATAAGACATCCAATCACAAAACATGGATGCAAACTTTTATCACAAGGCTACGCATAATAGATGAAATTGAAAGACTACTTAAGTTATTTTGTGACAATAAATCAACATTGCTATATGCCACTAACAACAGAAGCTTTATGAAGTTAAAGCATTTAGAGATGAAGTTTCTTATTATTAAGGAAAAAGTTCAAAGTGTAGAGATGTCTATAGAAAAAATCAATACAAACTCCATAATTGCAGATCCACTTACTAAAGGATTGCCACCCAAATGTTTCATGAGCACACTGCTCTTATGGGTGGTCATGTCATTTTAAGATATTCAATTTTAGTGGGATTTTGTAATTTTAAATATTTCTTTGATATAGATACACATTTAGTTATTTTAGTATGGATGATTTGAGGTTATTTTGTGCAAAAATAATGTTTTTTGATTTATTTACACTTTGATTTTGGTATGGTTTAATCTCAATAAGGTTTAAGGTTGTATCAGTTGGAAATAGGTATGTTAAGATCACATTACATGAAATTTCCATGCTACACATCCATGTCATTTAGTTGTATCGGTATATGTGATCATTGATGGGTCGAGTTACGAAAAATGTAATGAAGGCCATTTTGATCCTATGTTGATATAATTGATGGATCAAATTGATTACAGATACATTTCGATAATGAAATAAAAGTTGAGTTCATACAGTTAGTTTTTACAATGCATAATTATAAGGTTACACATATAGCTTAAGCATGAGATTTTTAGATTCTTAATCTAGTGTTAGGGTTATATGTGAATAATTATGTGTTTCAGACTGTTATATAAAATTAAGCTCATTTAAAAAGTGTCATGTTAAGGTTTAAGTAATTTGAACGCTAATGTATCTAATAGGGTGTGTACCTTTAATGTATAGAGATATAAGGATAATGTATATTTTAATGATGGACTAAAATAGATATATATTTATTAACTATATATATATATATATATATATAATGATTATGATCCTTAAATCACATGTATTTTATTCTTTTTATTTGATATCCTATCGTAAAAAAAATAAAGAGAAAACTAAAGGATTTTCTAAAAAATTCGTGTAGATCTGAAAAAGTAACTACTCAGCTACGAAATTAAGTAATAGTTATAGATTTAGATACGCTTTTATATATTTATCTTTAGTTTTTGGTGATATAATGTGAATTTTTTTGGTGATTTTTAGATGATGACTTTTACGAAAGATTATCTTATTCTAACACTTGACATTGGCAAACCAATTGTATCATCACCATTTTCCCTACAATTAGATTTAAAATTTAAATGCCATTAGTGCCATAACTTGTTCCAGTTACATTCCCTTATGCATGTGCTACCAAAAAACTCAGTTCATCGTCACCAAAAAAAGTAGGAAGATATTGTTCGAAGTCTGTTTTTACGAAATGAACTTATAATAGCATCAGTTGTGATATTGTTGAAGGAAGGTAACATTGATTCTTGTGAGCTAGGACATAAAGGCTGAGAGATTTGACTTATTGTAACAGTACTGGCAAGTTTAGAACGGTGAGGATTTTCATGACGGGTGAGTGAGATTTGGATTTGATATCCACTGAAATTCAATGGATGAGCAAATCTGAAATTCAGGTGAGATGAAAGGAGACATTTGAGTATTACTGTTCAAAGAAAGTGTTGTTTTTCCATTGAAACGAGCCACTAAATGTAACAAAGAATTAGATTTCTTTTTAAGGAATGATTGCGGATGGCTTCAGTATAATGAGGTTAGGCTCTATGATATCCTTGGGGAAAACAGAACAACACTTTCTTTTGTATGAACCATTGAGTTACAAGCGCTTCCTTATTCAAAATAGCTTTCAACCAGTTACCTAGCACATGAACAACTTTATTATTCTCAAAAATAATTTTTTTAAGGCAGTGGAAAAAAATTCTTTGTGAGCAAGGGAACCACACTTTAACAAATATCAGGCAATCTTTCATATCTAAACTGAACAAAATTTAGAGTGTTATCATCCCTTGTATCAAATCTACAAGAGAAAGTTTTACTCCAAAATTTAAGTTTGCAGCCATGTCAACAGAAGTTTTAACTGTAAATAGATTCACCTCCTTATTACATAAAACTTTGACAAGTAGAGTTAAAGATGTCACCATGAAAGCTTTATTCCAAGTTGTTGAAATATCAGCCTCTTCAAGAGCTCCATAAAGTCTTTGAGTTTTGTTAATGAAAGCTATAACATTTCTTCTTGGGATTGAGAGTTGTGTTCGGCCTGAGTTGCATGTGATGGATTGATGGCTTCCATTCTAAGAAAGTTGCATTTATTATTCATAAAAATGGGAATAAATTAGTGTTTTTAATACATGCATGCATGTTTTCCTAAACACATAACTGTTGTTTATTAAATACACTGAGTACAAATGCTTGTTTGATTTTTGGACTGTTATTACCGCAGTTAATAAGATAATTAAGAAGATGTATGTCATCCATGATGTTGTGAAAATTTTGATATAATAGTATTTTCCGGACGTGTAGAACAAGGGATGAAACACACAACCACATTGGCTCTTTTATTAAAAGCACGTTTGATTAAGGCAAATTATAGAAGGGAAAAAAATATGGGGCTATACTATCACAGTTTAAATTGTTGATGATTCTATAAAAGTAGAGTCATTATAATATTTTTTCTATTTAATATTTACTTGTTTTATTCAATAAATAGTATTTTTGGGGCCAAAAGTATTAAAATATATTTTTTTAATAAAAATTGGTGAAAATATAATTTTTGAAATTTTTTGTGAATTTTTAACGCATGGCCAATCATGAGCTTCCACGTGGCATGCCACGCAAGCAAAATAGCTGACTGGGCAAGCCATGCGAATGTCATGCAAGTAGGGATAACGAATTGTAGATCGCCTCACGGTCAAACATTACAACCACGTGTCCCTACACGATTGCTCCCCGCGTTCCACTTATGTGCTATGCCATCCGTTTTTTCAAATCACGTTGTGCCGCGTGACACTGACTCAACATGCGTTGACACGGACCGGTCTCCCCTGCCACATATCGCTCTCTGATTCACCTAATGAATTCCTTATGTCACATGTCACACTGTGATTGACTGGTGTTGTCAGTTTTTTTTGTTTTGATCTCAATCCTTGATCTGAATCTAATATGACGGTCCAGATTACACCTGAGCTATATTTAAGCCCCAAATCACATCATAAACCCTAAAAGGCCATCATTAAGATAAATTTGGTTAGTTTTTGGAGCTAAAAAGAGAGAAAAATAAAAACAATTCAAGAGAGAAAAATAAAAACAATTCAAGAGGGAATACAGTTTTGTTGGAGATTCAATAAGAGATTAACACTACAATTTAAAAGATTGATTGTATTTCTTCTTCTACTATTTTCTTTATCAATTTTTATGTCTTTCTTTATGAAAAATATTAGCTTTATGAATATAATTATATGTAGTTAATTTATTAATCTAGGGATCTTATGAACCCAATTTTCACTATGTGATGATCTAATATTTTACCCCAATTATAATTATAATTTAATTATTTTATTTAATCTGATTTTTATGCTATTAAATGTTTGGCCAACAATTTATCTATAGAGGCAATTAAATAGATTTGAGAGAATTATTTAATTTTTGTCTTGATTAAATAACATGCATAGTTTCTAGGTAGAGATGTATGATTCTTATATATTTGATCCATAATTGATGAACTTAATGAGTAGTATGTAATTTAATTGGCATGAGGGTGTGATTAAATTAATTACTATATGGTGTGTAATTTACTTGAGAGAGGAATACATGTTAGGTTAGATTCAATTGATCATGTAATTAATTAATAATTATATTGGTGATTTTAACCATTTGTATGTTTAGAAAATTGGGTGATTAAGTATTTTTAGATATTTTCTCATATATATTCTTAGTTACCAAATCTGATTTAATTAATTATTGCTATTTACTTTTAGTTATTTTAATTTTAATTCCTTAAAATATAAAAAACACAAAAAAATTGATTTTTATTTTTTTAGTTTTAAAAATTAATTTCTAATAAAATAATATCCGTGAGAACGATATTTTTTTATCATTATATTACTTGTGATGATACGTATACTTGCATATTCATTACACACATAATTTGTGTGGCGATCAATTATTATTGTTAAAATAATAATTTTTAATGAAAAATTTATTCGATAATAGTTGTACTAATATATAATTAATAATAGAGATAAAATGAATATTTCATACATTTTTATTAGAATAATAACAAAAATAATTGTTAGAATATCACTACTAAAAAATATTTATAAGAGGTAGGATTGTCAAATTGTCTTTTCTATCATTATATTACTTGTGATGATATGTATACTTGCGTATTCATTACATACACAATTTGTGTGGCGATCAATTATTATTGGTAAAATAATAATTTTTAATGAAAAATGTATTGGTAATAGTTGTACTAATATATAATTAATAATAGAGATAAAATGAATATTTCATACATTTTTATTATAATAATAACAAAAATAATTGTTACAATATCACTATTGAAAAATATTTATAAGAGATAAGATTGTCAATTTTACATGATGGGTGTTAGAAAATCGAGTATATTTTTCCTATTCTAAGTAGTTATATTCACTTATTATTTAAATGAATATAACTCAAACTAGCTAGACAAAATAATAACATTGGAAATATAATGCTAAAAAAACTAAAGTAGATATTAAAGCAAATAAAATAAAAACATGAGAAATTTAACGAGGTTCGGTGCAAATGTTATCATTATCCTCGGGCATCGTTGACCACTTCCACTTTCTCCAAATAGATGAACTCTAAAATTACAATTAATTGAGCAAATTAAGCTAATCAATTATCCTTACAAAAGAGAAGAAGATTTACAAATTTTAGGATGTTTTATAATTGGAGTGGGTTTTATTTATAGCCTAAAATACAACATCTACTTTCATTCCTAATCAATGTGACACTTTATCAATTTGCTCACTAAAAAGATATACAAAAAAATTTCATCTTAGCGACTTAGTGATTTTTAAATGATTTTTTTAATCTTTAGATAAGTGACACCATTGCCGATTCAAATTTGCAAGATGTTCATCATATCTGTAGGATTCTCTGTAGTATTGATCTTCTGAACTAATACTTCACATTCTTTAATAATCTCTCACACGAAATGGTAATGAACGTCAAAGTGCTTTGTACGTGCATGGTAGACTTGGTTCTTTAATAAATGAATAACACTTTGACTAGCATAAAACACCTTAATGTGTTTTTGACTAACTCCCAGGTATTCAAGAAAACCTCGTAACCAAATACCTTCCTTCACAACCTCTATAACTTCCATATACTATGCCTTTATAGTAGAAAAAGTAACTGTGGACTCAAAGGTAGACTTCCAACTGACTGGTGCTCTAGCAAGAGTAAATGCATAACTAGTAGTTTACCAACGGTTATCTAAATCTCCTGCATAATCATAATCACAATATCTGACTACACACTGACCAACAATATTATCCTGCTGAAATACTAAACCAACATCTACAATATTTAAAATATATTGTAGAATCCATTTCACATCCAACCAATGTCCTTTACCATGATCATGCATGTACCTCATTACAACACAAATTGCATGTGAAATGTTAAGTCTCGTACACACCATTACATACATCAAGCTACCAACTGCATTTACATATGGTACATTTGCCATGTATTCTCGTTCTGCATCATTCTTAGGAGATAATTGAGAACTAAGCTTGAATTAAGGAACAAGTGGAGTACTTACAGGTTTTTTTGTTCATTCATACCGAAACGTTCACCCATGCCAAGAATCTTCTTGGCTTCTCCCAGATCTTTCATCTCAAACTCCTGACTTAGTTTAGCCTTCAACTTCTCAATTTTTGCTTGGCTCTTCGATGAAATCAACATATCATTGACGTACAATAGGATATAGATGAAAGACTCATCTTGTAGCTTGTAAAAATACACACAATGATCATGTGTACTTCTATTGCAACATAAACTGATTAAATCATTTGTACCACTACGTTAGAGATTGCTTCAATCTATACAACGATTTGTTCAACTTGCAAAACCAATTCTCTTTAATAGCAATATTAAACCCTTATACCTGAGACATATAGATTTCGTCTTCCAAGTCACCGTGTAGAAACACATTTTTCACATCAAGTTGAACTAGTTTCAAATCCAAATGTGCTACCAAGGCCAACAAAATTCTAATGATGGAATTTTTTTACAACTGGAGAAAATACCTCGTTATAATTGATTCCCTTCTTCTGAACGTATCCCTTAGCCATCAACCTTTCCTTGTAGCGAACACCATCTTTTTTAGGAAACCCTTCTTTCTTTGCATACACTCATTGCAACCAATTTCCTTCTTGCCCTTAGGTAGTTGTGTCGACTTCTATGTCTTATTCTTCTGAAGGGACATAGGTCCTTCATCCATGACTTCCTTCCATATTTCAACTTTAGGGCTTCAAATTACTTCTTTATATACGGAAGGAACATCATCATGCACAACTGAAAGTGCACAAAGCATTGTATTCTTAAATTGAGAAGATAGATCTTCTATATATTTGTATCGAACAAGAACCTTGAAAATTTGTGGTCATGGCATATCAATTGCAGTTTCTTCTTGTTGCTGTGGAGGTTCTTGGGTTAAAACCTCTTCTTCATCCTATTCATCTTTTGGCAATGGAGGATTAGCTTCTGTCTTATCTCCACCAACTGGATTAACAATTCTATTTTCAAAATCCACCTACTACAAAGTGTCATTAATCTTCTCAGTTACCTTTCTCAACAAGGTAGATTCATTAAAGGCAACATCTCTATTGAAGATTATCTTTTTCATTTCAAGGCACCACAATCGATATCCTTTAGAACCAGAGGAAATCCCCCAAAAAATAGCTTTCTTGGATCTTGGATCCAACTTTGATTCTGTTACATGGTAGTATGCAATATACCAAACACATGTAAGAAATAGTAATCTCTAACAAGTTTTCTAGACCATACATCTATAGGAATTTTGCCTTCAAGAGTAGACGATGGTAGCCGGTTGACAACATGATATGCATACGTCACAAACTCAGCCCAATACTGCTTGCCTAACCCAACATTTGACAACATACACCAAACCTTCTCCAGTAAAGTCCAGTTCATATGTTCTGTAACTCCGTTCTGTTGTGGTGTTTTTTGAATAGTGAAGTGTCGTACTATCCCTTATTTTTCACAAACTTTCATAAATGGATCGTTTGTGTACTCAGTGCCATTATCAAACCTCAAAAGCTTGATCTTTCTACCAATCTGAGTCTCGATCATCTTCTTATACTTGAGAAAACTTCCCAGCACTTCATCATTATTCTTCATGAGATACACCCAAACTCTTCTAGAGAAGTCATCAACGAAAGTGACAGAATAATGTTTGCCACTCATGGATGGAGTTCTTATTGGCCCCTATACATCAGTATGGATGTAATCCAAAATTCCTTTTGTATTATGGAGTGCAGTGCCAAAGCTTACTCTTTTCTGCTTCCCAAATACATAATGCTTATAGAATTCCACCTTGCCAGTTCTTGTGCCTTTCAACAAACCTTGCTTTACCATAATTTGTAAAGCTTTTTCACCAGTATATCCCAAATGCTATGCCATAACTTGATAGTTTCTAAATATTTTTCTTCCTCTGAAACTACTGCTGATGTTGTCCCAATAACCTTACTACCAAGATAGTAGTACATGTTATTCATTTGAACAACTTTCATTGCCACAAGTGCTCCAAACTTAACCTTCAATGCCCCATTGTGCATTGTCATAGTGTAGTCTTTTGATTCTAAGACTCCCACAGCAATGAGATTCTTCTTCATATATGGGACATAATGAACATATTTCAAGACTCTGGTTGAACCATCTTGATTCTTCAAATGAATTATACCGATCCCCAAAAATTTGCATGGATAATCATTACTCATGAAAAGAACTCCACTATCTAGTTCTTCAAAGTTAAAGAACCACTCCTTATTAGGAGACATATGGAAGGTACACGCTAAATCAAAAATCCAATCACCAAGATGGGATGCTATTGACAAACCAACCAATGCAAAATCTGAATCTGAATTTCTTTCAGCTACATACGCATCAAACGACACAACTTTTCCTTTCTTCTGCAGCTTCAAATATTTTTTCTTCCAAGGGCCTTTTCATGAAAAAAAAGCACATTCATCTTTACCAAGCCTTCTTTTTGAATGAGATCTGTCTCTCTTTCCTTTCGGTTGAGTTTGCAAATGTCTTCTTACAGATAGTGCCTCTGCTACTTCATTTCTGCTTTCTTTTTTATTTTTCTAATTTCATAACTATACAAAGTAGTGCAAACTTCCTCAAAAGAAACTTTATCCTTCCCAATGAGTAAGCTTGTAATAAGGTGATCAAACTCATTAGGAAGGGAGGCTAAATCTTCATCTTTAAAAGTTTCATCCATATTTAACAAATCTGCTACTAATCGATTAAAAGCAATATTATGGTATCTGGAAGATATTCAATATGGAATAACTTCTTCTTCAAATAAAGCTGATTATGACTGCTATACTTCATGAATTTGTTCTCCAATGTCTCTCATAACTTACTTGAGAATGTCTCTTTCATGAATGTGTACTTTTATTCTCTTAAGAGACACGAACGAATTGTACTACATGCCAATCGATTAATATTTTTCCACTCAACTTCATCTGCTCCATCTAGTTTTTCTTCTTCAATGGCGATGTCTAGACCTTATTGAAATAGAGGATCTAGAACTTCACCTTGCCACATGTCGAAATGACCAATTCCATCAAACTTCTCCACCTCGAATCTTGCATTCATCACCATTGTTCTACCTCACATGGATGGTTGGCCTTGGTTTGATTGAGACTTTTCTTCCATCATTTCTTCAAATTACAAAAAATAGCAAATAAATGGAATACAAACAAATTCCTAGGTAGAAACTTTCAACTTTGATGTCAACTGTTAGAAAAATTGGGTATATTTTTTCTATTATAAGTAGTTACTATTCACTTATTATTTAAATGAATAGAACTCAAACTAGTGCGACAAAATAATGTTATTGGAAATATAATATTAAAAGAAACTAAAGCAAATATTAAAGCAGAAAAATAAAAATATCATAAATTTAACGAGGTTCGGTATAAATGTTACCTATGTCATCGGACGTCGTTGACCACTTCCATTATTTGCAAATGGATGAACTCCAAAATTATAACTAATTGGACAAAATTAAGCTAATCAATTACCCTTATAAAAAAATAGGAAGATTTACAAATTTTGATATGTTTTAGAAGTAGAGGAAGAGGCTTTATTTATAACCTAAAATAAAACATTTACTTTCATTTCTAATTAATGTGAGATTTTTTCAATTTGCTCATTAAGGATCAATACAATAATGAAAAAATCCATGTGGTATTCTGTTAAAGAAAATGATGAGAACAAAAAATAAGAAATAAGAAATGGGAGCAAGATACATAGTTTTATAATAAGATGTGGAACACGAATGACGATTATATTCTTTTCTAACTATATATTTCATTTTAATAACTATACGAAATAATTTGTCGTTTTTAATAACTTTTTATAAATTTAGTTACGTTAAAACTCAAACTAATCTAATAATTTATACTTGTATTCTTTTAAACATTTACAACTTTTATTTCAAAAAAATTGTTTATCATTTATTTAAAATTCAAATCATGTAATTATTTTATAATTTTTTCGTATAATTTTGAATTAATTTATAACGAGATTTTATTAAAGTTATTTAATATAAAAAGATTATATAACATTGTTACATATAATTTATTTTTCTCTTTTTTAGTACGAATATTATTTATTTTTTCATTCTTTATTAGGTCAAAAATTTTCATTATTCTTATCATAAAATATTTTTCATTAAATTAGATTTTTTATTACTTTTTCCTTTATAATAAAAAATAAATTACTAAAATATATCTTAATTTTGGTTCCCTAATTGGGATACAATTCTCCGTTAAAAATCCTTCATATATTTCACAAATATTATGAGTAGAGATGTAAGTCAAATTCTAATTTAAAAAGGTGGTAACAAAGAGGTACCCGATCCCATTTCTTCCATTGCCGACCCTAAAAAAAGGAACCATGTATGTGAACTACCACTACAATAAAAAAAAAACAATATAAGATGACCATTGACCATTTTAAAAGATATATTTAATTCTCTGTGGATGTTACATAATCAAGGATCTTAAAGGTATTAAATGAATCAGATGGTTAGTGACCGGTGTATATAAAAACAAAAGGGTGACTAAGAAAAAACTGTTACTAACCATCTTATAAACTCAATATACAAGACATTTTCAAATATATATAAGAGAACTTACAACTATCTTATCTTATATGTGTGTCTATTTATTTTATAATTTTAGATATTAAGTATTTCTTGTATCATTAATACTTATATAAATAAAAACTCATGCTACAAAAGTCTAAAATTAAGTATCATACAAGTTCTAAATTATTATATATTTTCAAGAGATGAAGGCAATTAACCACTTAAATTGTTCCGATAGATCTTTTGATTATAGTATATCATAATATTGGAGATAAAATTAAGGAGTAAATTAAGGAGTGCTAACTTATTAATTTAAGGAGTAAATCAAGAATCTTAATTCAAGGAATAAATTAAGGAGTAAATTAAGAAGTTATCATCCTTAATTTAAGGATTAATTTAAGGAGAAAAATAAGGAATCCTTAATTCAAGGAGTAAAACAAGGAATCCTTAATTCAATGAGTAAAATAAGGAATCCTTAATTCAAGGAGTAAAACAAGGAATATTTAATTCAAATAGTAATTCAAGGAGTAAATCTCCTTATATATAGCTATAGAATTGTAATGAAAATATGAAAGAAATAATACAACTTTGAGAGAGCTTGTTTTATTTAGAAAGGCCTTTAGGCCTTGGCCTTTGGCCTTGACGTTTCCAACACTAATTTTTCAACATGGTATCAGAGCAAGTCAATCTTCTTAAAAAAATTGTTATTCCTTTGCTCAAAGTGCGTTTGAAACTCTATCAGAGCGATTTCTTATTCTTTTTGTTTTTTCAAACCAAATTTCTTGGCGATGATGGATTAAATCTCTCCTACAGCTTCTACCGACTTGATGTGGAGGAGGAGTATTGTGGTAAAAGAAAAGGTCCTACATTGAAACCAAGCTCTTGACGATGATTGATTAAATCTCTCCTGTAGCTTCTACCTACCTGATGTGGAGGAGGAGTATTATGGTAAAAGGAAAGGTCTCACATTGAAACTAAGCTCTTGGCGATGATGGATTAAATCTCTCATGCAGCTCCTACCTGCTCGATGTGGAGGGGAAGTATTGTGGTAAAAGGAAAGGTCACATATCAACAACAATAATATATATATTTTTTTGCTATCGTAATCAGCATTTTTTTTGTTAGTTTTACATTTGTTGCCTTGGCTTCTCATCAGTTTCAACGACTTCTATGCAAGCTTAGATCCATAAACCTTATGGATCCAGCTTGAGGGGGAGTATTGGAGATAAAATTAAGGAGTAATTTAAGGAGTAAATTAAGGAGTGCTAACTTCTTAATTTAAGGAGTAAATCAATAACCTTAATTCAAGGAGTAAATTAAGGAGTAAATCAAGTAGTTATCATCTTTAATTTAAGGATTAATTTAAGGAGAAAAATAAGTAATCCTTAATTCAAGGAGTAAAATAAGGAATCCTTAATTCAATGAGTAAAACAAGGAATCCTTAATTCAAGGAGTAAAACAAAGAATATTTAATTCAAATAGTAATTCAAGGAGTAAATCTCCTTATATATAGCTATAGAATTGTAATGAAAATATGAAAGAAACAATACAACTTTGAGAGAGCTTGTTTTATTTAGAAAGGCCTTTAGGCCTTGGCCTTTAACCTTACGTTCCCAACACTAATTTTTCAACACATAAATTCATCTTATTCAAAATTTTAAAAGCAAGTCAATGCAAAAGCTCTCTCTTTTTATTTATTTATTTAATGGTACTTAGTGTAGTAATTCTTATTGTCATACTACTAAATAAATTACATAGAAAATAAAAGAAAAATAAGCTGTCTTAATACACCAATATTGCTTGCAAGTTCACTAAGATGATAAGCTGTTGAAAGGCATCTGGTATCAAACCACTAAGATGGCTATGATTTAATGACCTGCAGACCAGAAAAGTTAGATTACAAATATATATATATATATATATATATATATATATATTAGTACTGACAAGCCCAACAATTGAGTTAACGAGAATTGTGCATCAATATTCTTTCAGTAAGCATATTGGAAGAAAGTGATGAAAAATTGATAAACTTAAAAAGAATTATTTATTTATAATTAAATAATTAGTTTGATAACTTATGATTATGTTTGGTAATAATTTTTACTAAATAATTTAAAAAAAATCAAAAATTATTTGTAAGTTGTTCGGTAATGCTTTATGTATTTTTAAATTTTAAATTTTTAAATGTTTTCTTCGAATACTTATAAATACGAAAGTTAAAAGACTTGATTTATTTTTTTAAAAAAATATGTTTAATGAAAATAAAAAAAATCAAAAATAAGGAATCTAATTTAAAATCTTATTTTTAAACATTTATAAATCATCTCTTATTTTAGTAATGATTTCTTAAAAAATGAAAATCAAAATAAAAAATCGTTACTAAACATATTTAATTGAAAAATGACTTAAAAAAATCAAAAATCAAAAATTAAAATCTTTATCTAACAAGTAATTAATAAACCCACACAAAATTCCATGCTAAAAGAAAAACATATAAAAGAAGTTTGGTACGAAGACCGATAAATCATGCATGAAAACAATGAATAGGACTCAACATACATGTTTGTAATTCTTGGTGGCAAGACGGATGGAATGCTCCCTCCAATATGATTGTTGATAAAGCCTTTGCTCCATAAATCAGCACAAAACTTCCTGAAGTCAGGAACGATATTTAAAGAACATAAAGTAACGATTAATATAACAAACTTCAAATCAGTAAAGAACTCGATATATTTTCAAATGTATTTAAACAAGTAAATCAATTTAGGAGCAAGAATTCAAAATAAAATTCAGGATTTGAATATAGGGACATACCAAATAAATTTAGAGCAAAAAATTAAACTGATGCAACCACTTATATGAAAATATCTACTATTATTTCAGGATATTTAAGTAATTATACTCATGTTTGAATAGCAAGAAAACTTAATCGTGATAGGAGAACAAATATAATATTTAAATAAATATACTTGTGATTAAAGAGTATGTAGAATTATTTGTGCTTAGAAAAAAATTAAAGTTACTTTTATTTTAATTTAGGATAAGTTAATAAATATACGTCATTATAAAAAATACATATTACCTTGATTTTTAATCATGATCGTAGGTTTATGATCATGGTTATAAGAATCGAGACCTAAGTGAGAGATACTATATATTGTTATCTATGACCTCGGTTTTTCAAAAACCGAGGTCATAGAATATACATAAATTAAAAAAAAAATACAATTATTAATTACAATATTAAAAATCGATATAAATTATAATAAATTTATTAATTACAATATTAAAAATCATATTATATTAAAATTAAAAGTATATAATTACATTTGAGAGTTTATTATACACTAAAACACAATAAAACCTTACTATTAAAATTGACATTTTACTATTAATTACAAGCATGCGATCATCCATAGACCTAATAGCACGAGTTTCTACCTCTCCACCGTCATAATAATCCATACCTAATTTGTTGACATGAACTGTATCCAAAGCTTCAGTTGGATTAGAGAGAAATCCAATTGGACCTAGTACATCTCCTAATATAAAATTGAGCCCTTTGTGGCAATGTGACTGAACCTCTAAAGCGGTCAGCTGCACTAAGAGTTTCACTAGCCATTTTTAAAAGCATTGTCAAGTGTACTACAACTGGGGCATACCTATCGGCCAATCCCTTGAAAACATATAAAGAAGGCCCCTTTAAGAATATCTATATCAATCAAAACATTCACTTTGAATATTAAGCCATAAACGTGAAGCTATAATAGATGGTAGTGCATAAGCAAGTTGATAGCAACTCAAAGTGAATTATCAGCATTCAACTTTAATGACATTTTTTTTGGTTGAATAAAAACAAACACGAAGTTTTTTCTCTAGAAAAACAATTCCATCACACCTACTATTTTCTTTAAGATGCAATTTTCAAACACTTGATATGCATAAAAAGCATATCAAGAGTTTGTAAGTCATATTTATCAAGAAAGACTTGAACTATGCATTCCATCAAATAAAATTCGACAAGTTCATCTTTACAGGTTGCATGTCAAGGAAAATTGAAGTGTTGTTTAAACCAAAAGTATCAAATCCATCAATTAATTAAACTAATATTGTTTGATATTCATCTAAACATATACGAGAACTAAACGACAAATAACAATCAAACCAATCATTTTAGCATAAAAAGGAAAAAAATATAATTAAAAATAAAACAATAGTAATAAAAACAAACTAGTTAGGCCTCCCTTTCATTCTCATCTGAAGTGTTATAAATATGATGAGGGAGTGTTCTTATTGAAAGTTGAAAACCATATAAATTGGCATTTGTTCCACTGATTAGCAAGAAGCTGCCACAGATTTATAGAAGATGAAATGTCAATACTTACAATTTCAAAACAACTTTGCTAAAAAACCTGAGACAGATAGTTGGGAGAAGATAATATGCCTAGTAGTCCTCTCTAGAATCTGTAGTTCCCCATCCAATTAGCTTGACTGCATGACCTCCCATTTCATCTCCAGTAATGTGCTTATAAAAACTTGATTTATAGTGAGCCAAATCCTACACAATCATAAGAATAAAAAAATGGTCCCTCAAAATTCAATTACAATTAAATTCTCTAGAAATGAAACAAATTACGGAGACCAAAATGTTTTCTGAAAACACACACAAAAGTTATACCCTTCTCTAGTCAAAAGTAATCAATATTTTCATAAGGGTAACTACAACTATCAAGTTTTTGTGTTAATGGTATAAAAAGCAAACCATATTATGACAAAGTCCAATACTACATTTTAGCTGAGACTAAAAACAACTACAGTATTATATTTACCTGCCTCTTTAAAAGAAAGGTGATCCCAAATGCCAAATCTCTAATGGGACACTTGCCCAAAGTCTCAGAGTAAGTAAACCTTAAAATCTCTGACAAGGTGGAAATGGTCTTAACCACGTTGTCATTAGCTCATCCTTAATAAATAATTCAAAATCAACACCTTAATAAAGAAATGATAGTGATCAAATTCCAAAACTACTTTCCTTAAACTTTTCATTCGACATTGAATTTCCACCATCAACGTATCTTTAAAAAATTTCAACTTCAATTCAATCATTCTAAAACCTAGAAAATATAACTTCTATATTAATAAATGAAATGGTTTATTTCAATAGAAGGACTTACTCTATTTCCAACCAATTAAATTATTAAAAAAAATCAAAAATTGTTTTTGTCTCTTATATTTTTTCTGCAACAAAAAAAAACCAGTCAAAGATTTCACCAGAAAAATGAAAAACTGGTTAAAAAATTTATGAAAGCGAAATATATCAATAGTCCCATATTCAATGGATATGGATGTTACCTTTGCAACTTTTGCTCCACAAGCTGCAGCAAGTATATACTACTACAAAATGTGGTATTTAAGCTACAACATGTTGCCATTAGAAGCCCTTGTTGATATGTTAACTGTGTTTGCACCACCACTTGTTCCAACTATATCTACTACATCATACAAGCCTTCTGCCTTCACGATGTGATAATCATCGCTCTTGCCAAGCCAACAATCTGCTTTGTTACAAAATTTCACAAATGATCTCTTGTACTAAGTCTAAAAATCTCTTTGCATAATAATGACCATAATGGATATTAATCTTTGAATGGGGCTTACTTAATGTGAGGATAATAACAACAAAAATAAATATAAGTATATCATGAACAAATAGAAAAAATAACTCACTTCCTCGCAAGTTTCTCCTTTGGCTCTTAACATCACAAGAAAAGAATTGATTAATGCCTCATTAGTATCATTCAGCAAGAATTCAAGGATGCTTTGGCCTCTCACTCCGTTAAATCCACACTATTGACCAAAGATTCAATCAGCTACCAAAACCCGCCATAGAAAAATAACAAATACATATTAAATTTCCCAGGAAACCAAATATTCAAAACGGGTAAAGGATAAACTCAAACATCATTGACAGATGTCACAGGTGGGATTGATTTTTCACCGGCAGTAGGCAAAGCACTAACAAAAGAGCTAGTCTTAAAAACAAACCAAAGACTAAAGCTTTACTCAGATCTAACTTCTGGGTTTGTTCTTAAAGGATGATACAAAAACAAACCAGAACTGAACCAAAGACTAAAGCTTTACACAGATCTAACTTCTGGGTTTGTTCTTAAAGGATGATACAACAAGAACAGAGCGCAAAACATAGACAAAATCTAACCTGATAGTGAGGATGGCAACGGTGAGACACAAAGCAGTAGAGAGGGTCAATTACTCCCATATCCGAAAAGCATTTATATATATGCTAGCTGCACGTACGAAAACACTAATATATCAGCACGAGGAGGGTCGAGGAGAAAGGAAAGGGGGGGGGGGGGAAAGGGAGAAGGAAAAAGGAAAAAAATGATAATTTTTTTTATGTTAATTTAGTGTAAAAAAGAGAAAATTAATAGTAAAAAAAATTTCAAATTTCAAATTTTGAGTGAAAAAAATAAGTGTACAGTTCTTGAATAGTAAACAAATTTCAAATTTCAAATTTAATATTCGTAAATAAAAAAAATAAAAAATTGTACAATTCGTTTATAGTAAAAAACATTTCAATTTCTAATTTCAATTTAAAAAAAATATGTACAGTTCGTGAATATTAAATAAATATAAAAAAAATTGTTTTTAATAAAATTTAATATAAATTTAAAAAACAATTTAAAAATAATAATAATTATATAAATAAATAATTAAAATTAATTAATTAAAATTAAAATTAAAAACATTTACGAAAAATAATATAATAATAATAAAAATTTAACTCTATTTTATTTAATTATTTTCTTTAAAAAAAATTCAATTCAATTAAAATAAAAAATATTAAAACTTTATTTTATTTAATTATTTTCTTCTCAAAAAATAAATAAATAAATAAATTTAATTATTAATTATTAATTTTCATTTAATTTTTAATTTTATTTTCTTTTAATTTTTTAATTTACCTTTTAATTTATTATATATATATATTAATTCTTAATTTTAATTTATGAAAAAAAATCTAATAATAAAAAAATTTAAACTTTATTTTATTTAATTATTTTCATTGAAAAAAAATTAAAAAAATAAAAAAAATATAATTTATTTACTCTATTGACTTATATTTTTATTAACTTAATTAACATAAAATTTTACTCAACCTAATTTATTTACCTAATTAACTTAAATTTTAAGTTAACTTAATTTATTAATTTGATTAACTTAAATATTAATAGGATGAAAAATAAAGATTTAAAGGAGTTTGGTTTAGAAAATTAGTTCTTGAAAGTCTTTATATCACTAGTATTTCTTGAGAATGTTGTTCTCTCTAAGATGATGGTTTTTAAGTAGTCTTTGTCCTACTATTCTTTTGTGTGAGTACTCTTAGTTAATACTGATTATGTTATTTAATTTAAAAATTAAAAAAAAATTGAAACCATCTCCAAAATTTCATTGTTTTAATTACAATATGTGATAAATGAGGTAGTTGCTTTGTTAGATCTAGGTACAAATTTTTACCGTTTTAATTACAATCTATGATAAAAGAGGTAGTTGTTTTGTTAGATTTAGGCACAACTGTATTTTGATGCCTTAATTATTTGACTTGCACCTAGACATGAGTTATCTAAAACCCATAATCATGTCCCTAGTTTTAAGTAGAGAAAATTTTGAAAATCCATAGGACATAATTGAAAAAGTATAGGTAGACAACCTTGTCTTATGTATAGGTTTGATTGACTCAATGATGTGTGGACAATGAGTTTACTTAAAATGAAATCCCCCAAGTTACGTCTTGTTAAGACGTTAAACTAAGTGTTGGATGGGAGACAACCCATCATTTTATGTAATTTTCTTTTATTTCTTTTATTTATTTATTTAATTTTTATTGCTTATTTTAGTTTAATTGCATGTGAATAATTTTGGAATTGTTAAAACTAAAAATATTTGTTGAGATGTTAGAAGTTCACAACGATCTGTCTGTGTGAACTTTAATGATGAACATGATGGATACACCTGGATTTCTTCATCACTACTTGCACATTCTCAGGAAATAGGTAAATTTTTTTCTCTTTTCTCTTTAACTTTAATTTACAATTGTTACATTAAAGACAATGTAAGTTCTAGGTTGGGATAGTGAAAAGTTACTATGCTTAAATTCAAAAATTTAATTTTTTTTTATTTTATTTTCTTTGTGTGGTTTAATAATTTTTTTAAATTCTTTAAATCAAATTTAAGTAAATAGTTAAGTCTTTTACAATGTTAGATTAATGTTTTAAAAAATATCATGGAGTATTTTTTGGTATGAATTGTATGAATTTTTTTCTCATCTTAATAAAGTGTCATATATTTATTTATTTATTTTAGATTAAATAATTTAAGTAGAAATTGATAATATATGTTTTTATCTCATTCATGTATGATTTCTACCAAAACAAAAGAGACATATTTGGGATTACCTAAACCAAAATCAAACATAAAAATCACAAAATTAACCACTCACCAAAAACCTACAAAAATGTACAATCTGTACATGGGTTCACTCTCTAAAAACAATATACATTGAAAAATCTCTTCAAACAAAATAGAAAGATAAAGAATATATAGTATAATCTACATACTATGACCCATATTGCCTATAAAGTTGTGAGTAAATGCTAATTACAAAAGAAAGTTATAGGAAGTAAATCCCCAAAGTCATTGCATTTATTTTTTCTACACTTCTAAAAGGCATATATCTTGAAATTTTTGCTTAATGAGTTTAATTGATGCATGAAAATAATTTTTATATATGATATCTTTATAATTTATACATTCGATTCCTTTCATGAGATCAATGTTAAAATAACACTTTGAGCCTTTATTCTTTATACATATGCGAACATATTAGTTCATTTCTATACATCAACTCTTTCACATATAAATTAGTATCAATTTTTGAGAGTATTGACTTGTGAGGAATATAGTCGAAGTGAATTCAGATTCTTGACACTAAGTTTGGGTGAAATTAAATTGATACATTTTTTATATAAAATATGAAAATGATTTTTAACTAATTATTATAATAAATCATGATTGTTTAAGAAAATTAAAATAACTAATGTTTTAGATTTTAATTATGATCCTAAAAAAGATTAAAAAGTATGAGACATTTTTTGTGTTATGTTTCATTTTGTTTTGTTTTATTCTTAAGTTAATTTTTGATTTTGTTGTAATTTTAGTTTTTGAGTTGTTATTTTTTTAATTTTAGTTCAATGTTTGTGGGTATCATTAATGAAAATACTCACGAGACTTAAACTCGCCCACTAGGACAACCTAGGGGTTTAAAGGCTTGTTGCATATGCTAAATGCAACTATTTCAATCCATGGAAGTGATTTAGGATAGCTTAATTTTTAGTTTTATTGCTTCTCCTGCTAAGGGACTAGCAAGAAGCTGGTTGGAGGTTGTGATGAGTGCTTAAAAGTACTAAAATTATCATAATTTTATGTACTTTAATTGATTAAAAAGATTTATATTTATATGATTTTATCATATTTTTATATAAATTTCTCTTTACAGAATCATGAGTATTTTTATTATTTTTCAGGTATTTTTGCTTCAAGAAAACAACTTAAAGACTCAAACAAAAATACTGGAGGCAATACATCACAAATATATTGAGAAAATAAATGAGAAATAGTCAAAAAGATGGAAAAATTAGACAAAATGGATCAAAAAAGCCAAAATTGCTTACGCAGTGCGCCCAATCGCGCCAATAAATGCACGTAGCATGCCAAACCACGCTGAGCATTTGACCCATTTGAGCACAATGTCCGAACAACGTCGAACTTGTGCATGCATCTGTGCACATCCATCCAAACCCGTGCACGCCATTACGCCCAATTGCGCTCCACATGCCAAATTTGCGCACGCCATTGCCTGCGTCAGCACTTACATAAGCGCCTGTCCATTCTGCATCACCATCCACCTATTACACGTTTTTCCCTTTTTTTATCATTACTTTACCACTTTTTTGCCATTTTCCTCACCTATAAATACCCTCATATCCTCAATTACACAAAACACCAAAAACACACTTCAAATACATTTTCTTAGCTTTTTCTTTCTCTAGTTTTCTTAGTTTTTAATTTTAAATTTCTTCTCTTTTTGAGAAGAACTAATTAAGTTTTTGTAAATTTTTAGCTTTTTTATTCAATAAATGGAAATGAAAATCCGTTTGGAGGTTTTGCAGCAACATAATTAGCATCAAAGTATTGTAAGAATCCTATTTTCTTTACAATTATTTTTTATGTTTTATTCTTATATTTTATTTTTAATTTTTCTGTGATTAAATTTAACATGACTAGCTGTTTGTAAATCTAATATAATAATAACGTTGTTATGCTTGCGAAATATTAAATAGGTAAAAATCTCTAAAATGAATTGATTTTGTTTTTATTCAAGATTTTATATTAAGAATGTTAGAGATAAATATATTATTTTTCATTACAAACTTAAATCTGACAATTAGATTTTAAGGTTTAGTTATCCGATCTAATTTAGAGTAGTGATATTTTATTTGTTGATATAATCGTCCGGTAGTTAGAGTGAAGCTCTATTTCAAAGTTTTTATAAGAACTATTATTTGAAAATGTATTGGTAACATATTTTGAGTAATGGTTTTAAAACTTGAAAGTTAGTACTTAAATAATTAAATTTTTAGGTTTAATTTGGGCACCTTGAATCAAGTTTAAAGTATCTAACCCAAACAAAGGTGGCATTTACATGGTTCATTTTCAATCTTTTAGAAAAAAAGGAATTAATTTAATTAACAAAATTAGTTATCGACCTCACCCATAAGTGTTAATTGATTTGTTTAATTAACAAAGAATATCTAACCCCACCAAGGTGGTATTCATATAAAAAAGAGAGAATCAATAAATATCAATTTATATATTTAATAACCTAAATAATATGAGCAAACATAATTAATTTAATTATTAGATCCATAAATACTCTACTATTATAAATGATAAAATTTGCATAAATGTTTATTAAATCCATGTCTATATTTATTTTTATGTTATTAGATTAGAAAACACACAAAATCCAAACTATCGTGACAAGATGTTTAGGATTTAATTTCATTTTTAAAAGTTTGAATAATAAATTAAAACCATATATATTCCTTCCTTAGATCGACCTTGGGAGTATACTTATTATTTTCTATGAAATGATTCGTGCACTTGCGAGAGTTTTATAAATATAAAACCAAAGTATTGGCAGGATCGACAATACCGGTTCTGCTCATCACTAAGCTACAACAAAGGAAAGATATATAGCAAAAGAGTAGTTGATGCTGTCAACAAAAAAATATAAAATTTGGAATCAATATTCAAAATTAATTTTCAAGTTTTAGACGCAATTTTGACTCAACATATGGCAAATCAAATATCAATAATTAACTTCCAATTCATAGACCAATTAAAGTCAGCCTAATATGAAACATGATAATTTTTGAGGTAATATTGATACCCTAAAAATAACATTTTTCTAGACCAAGATTTGAGCCATTTCGATGAGATCCTAGTGCCATTAGAAGATAACCAGATTGTAGCAAAATGATTATCGCATGAAGATAGAAATATTGTATTTGATGGTTTGTTTGTTATTGAAGAATTTCTTGATTGGATAGCTAAAATGGAAAAGTTTTTTTAACTATTGGGGAACTGAGGAATACATGAAGATTAAATTAGTGGCCTATCGACTCAAAGGAGGTGTATTAGTTTAGTGGGGCAAATTGTAGATAACATACATTTTAAAGAATAAAGACAAAGTT
Organism: Hippophae rhamnoides; assembly: GCA_033030585.1. Taxonomy (NCBI): domain Eukaryota; kingdom Viridiplantae; phylum Streptophyta; class Magnoliopsida; order Rosales; family Elaeagnaceae; genus Hippophae; species Hippophae rhamnoides. The sequence continues at coordinate 38,276,028 of CM065430.1, read as the reverse complement.
CAAAGTTGGAAATGAATGAAAAAGTTCATGATTCAAAATTTTATACCTCTATATTAAAAGTAGACATTTTTCAACCATTATCAACATTGCTAACAAGGATACCACATAATGCAAGATTATGATACCTAATTTTACAAGCTTACAGCTCGAGTTGATATCATTGAATCTAAAAATCAAAGAATTTCAAGAGTCATTGATGATTTGCATGCCAACAAACATTATAAAGTCAACAAGTAGTCATATTGCATACTTACTAGTGTTATTCAACCTGCTATAAAAGTAAAGGCACAATTCAACAAAAGGGTGACCCATAGTCCGATATCTTGGAAATCTTCTGCATTGGCACTATGATCTTACCAAACAAGGGGCAAGTAGTAGAAATATCAAGTGATGATGAACCATGGCCAAGACCACCCAATGGTCAACTAGATACACGTCCGTAATGAGAATCAACTAAGAACCAAGCTTCTTCTAGAAACCCTTATGTGGTACCTAGGGGAAACAAATGATATCAATGTGGAAAAACATGGCATAACTCTAATAAATATCATTAAAATAGACTAGTCAACTTAGTTATTCATAATGATGATTTTGAGGAAGACAAAGATAACCTTAAAGAAGATGACTTTATAGCATAATAAAAACCATAAGGCATTATTCATGAGGACAAATGAGTGTCTTTAGTAGTAAAAAGATTAATGTATACCCTAAGGAAGGATGAAGACCCATAATGACATAACATCTTCAAAACAAGGTGCATAGTTAGTCAACGAGTATGCAATCTCATCATTGATAGTGGTTCCAAAACCATGGTTGACAAGTTGTAGTTTAAGACATATAAACATCCTTCTCCATACTGTATTGGATGGATTAAGATGTTAGAGAAACCAGAGTAGCAAAATAATATCTAATTCCTTTTACTATTGAAAATATAAAGATGAAGTCTTATGTGATGTTGTTGACATGGACGCTTGTCACATGCTACTCAAAAGACCATGGCAGTTTGACTGAAAAACAATTCATGTTGGTAGGAAGACCTATTACACTTTTTATAAAGATTAAGTGAAGTTCGTCTTAGCACCATTAAAACAACAAACTCAAGGGACAAACTTGGACATAAAAACTCTCATGTCAGTTCCAAAAGAAAAAGTTATTCCACAACATATGTATAACTAGATCCAACACCTTTTATTTGAATTTAGAATATTGTCCTAAAAGAATTACCCATATACATACCACCACTTCGAGACATTCATCATCATATGGACCTTGTTTTAGACCTCATTGTCATATAAGTCTTAAGGACTATAAGATGTTATAGTCTCATGTTGATGACCTTTTTTAGAAAGGCATGCTTTATGAAAGCATGAGGCCATATGTTGTATCAACTCACCTACAACAAAGAAAGATGGAAATTGTAGAATGTGTATGGATAGTCGAGTAATCAAAAAAATTACATTATGATATGGATTTTTGATTTCTCATTTAGACAATATGCTTGATACGATGACATAATCAAATGTGCTCTCTAAGATTGATCTTCGAAGTGGATACCATCAAATTTGTATCAGACCTGTGATGAATGAAAAACATCTTTCAAGACCCATGAAGGACTTTATGAATTGTTAGTCATGCTTTTTAGAATATCCAATGCCCCAGGTACTTTCACATGATTAATGAAACACATATTCCACCATTTCATTGAAACTTTTGTCATTTATTTTGATCACATCATCATTTATATTCAAAGTGAGGAAAACAAATTTGCAACACCTTTATGAAATTTTCAAAGTACTCAGAGTGAACAAGTTGTATACAAACCTAAAGAAATATAGCTTTATGTCTAACTTTTTCATTTTCATAGGCTTTGTTGTAAGCTTCGAGGGAACACAAGTTGATCAAGAAAAGTGAAAGCCATTCAAGAATGATCTACACCAAAGACAATGGTAAAAGTTTGAAGCTTTCATGACTTAGCAACATTTTACAAGCTATTTGTAAAGAGCTTCAGTACTATTGCTACACCTATCACTGATCGGTTGAAGCAAAAATAACTTATTTGGATCGATCAAGCAGAGTAAAGTTTTACAACTCTAAAAGAAAAATTGACAAATATACCATTTTTGGCCCTTCTTGACTTTGACAATATGTTTGAGAATGATTATTATAAGGACTATAAGTGTTAGTTATTTTTGTGGACAAAATGTTTGCCGGTAAATATGTTTCTAGGATTGTTATCAAGTATATCAAGAAAAGTCGAAAAAGCATTAGAGTTAAAGGTAGTTATACTTTAGATATATCATTTATAACTATCATACATAAGATTACACTTTGAGAATTTTATACGTAGGTACAATTACATAGAAGTCAATTGTTCTTCCGAACCAAATAGACAATTGGGACATATATGAGGGGTGAAAATGCCAACCTATTGAATCTTTTCATGAGCTATATTCCAACTTACCCAAGTTGACCTCACAATATGAATTAAGTAAATAATACATAGAAAGTATAAATCAACATGCTCAATTCAACATACAACAAAATGCAATCATACATAACACAATAAACTAATAGAAAGAGTCTTGCACTTGGTACAAATCTAGGATAAATAGATACTAACTCCTTAGAAACTTATACCAAACTCACATGCATATAAAACAGAAGCAATAATTGAGAGCAATCATAAAAAAACATAGAAAACTGATAAAAAGAGTCCAACACGCGGTATACAATTAGAATAAGGAGACTGATCCCTTAAAGAGTCATACCAAACTCGCATGCAGATAAAAAGTAGAAGTAGTATAAATTAATTATGAAGCATGCATATTAATTTAATTTTGCAAAGGTAATAAACATAAAGTTATAGGCATGCTATACAGAAAGGAAAGAAAGCACGTGACAACAGATAACAAATAAACTTTCTAATCAGAGTCTAAATCTAGTATGTTAGTACATACTCGATAGAAACTCAAATTATAGTAACACACAATCATATCATGCAAAATAATAGATTTAATAAGGTAAACCCACATAGAACCTCTTCCTATATGGTAGCCACTCGACAGCAAAAAAATCTACTAAGTAATAAAATAGATACAAATTTGATAGAAATAAAATCACAAATACCTTTATCAGTCAAGATCACTGTCTAAACTACCTATTACTACCTCATCAAACGACTTGGTCTAACTCACGAACCTAGCTTTCCTCCAAAGCCAACACTACTCAATGTAGTATGATTAGTAACCAAAAATTAGGAAAGTGAACAAAAAGTAAACCACCAATCATGGGAATTGCACTCAACCACGAACCACCAACAATTAAGATGAGAAACACATTCAACCACATACACCCACAACCTTCAATCGAACACACAACTTACCACCACATAGGCTCCTCACCTATGAAAATGTTGCATCCGAACAACTACTAGTTGACACATGGCTCATCACCATATAAGCTCCACACTTAAGAAAAATTTATGTCCCAGCACTCACCATTCAAGAGCACAATTTTGTTCACTTAGTCACAAATCACTAATACCAAAAAACAATCAAATTAATAGTGATTCGAACATAGAAACATGAGGTGTCAACTTGACAAAGCTCTATAACATTTTTCTGGATAAGAAATAAGAAGAGATAAGGTATTTATATAACTCACCCGAGCTCACGGCCAACATCTTTGGGGCCTTATAGAAGGTCCTCATCGACCACCTGATGAACGAAAACCAGCATCGCCAATTCTCGCAAATACTTTGGTTTTAATATTTGTAAAACTCTCACAAGTGCACGAATCATTTCGTAGAAAATGATAAGTATACTCCCAAGGTCGATCTAAGGAAAGAATGTATGTGGTTTTTAATTTATTATTCAAACTTTTAAAACCGAAATTAAATCCTAAACATCCTGTCACGATAGTTTGGTTTTTGTGTTCCTAATCTAATAACATAAAATAAACATATATACAGATTAATTAAATATAATCTAAAATAAAAATAAAAATAAACATAGATACAAATTCAATAAATATTTATCTAAAAATAAATATAAATACAGATTCAATAAATATTCATGCAAATTTTATCATTTATATTAAGTGAGTATTTACGGATATAATAACTAAATTAATTACGCTTGCTCATATTATCTAGGTTATTAAAGATATAAATTGATATTTTATTGATTCTCTCTTTTGTATGAATACCACCTTTGGGCGGGGTTAGATATTCTTTGTTAACTAAACAAATCAATTAACACCTACGTGGGTAGGTTGATAACTAATTTGGTTAATTAAATTAATTTCTTTTTCTAAGAGATTGGAAATGAACCATTTAAATGCCATCTTTGAAGGGTTAGACAGCTTAAACTTTATTCAAGGTGTCCAAATTAAACCTAATAATTTAGTTATCCGAGTACTAACTTTCAAGTTTTAAAACCACTATTGAAAACATGTTGTCAATACATTTTCACATAATAATTTTATAAAAACTTTTGAAATAGAGTTTCACTCTAACTACCGGGCGATTGTACCAACAAATAAAAGAGCACTACTCTAAATCAGACTAGAAAACAAAACCTTAAAATCAAAATTTAATATTTAAGTTTGGAATGAAAAATAATATATTTCTCTCTAACATCCTTAATATAAAATCTTGAATAAAAATAAAATCAATTCATTTTAGAAATTTTCACCTATTTAATATTTCAAGTAAGCATAACAACGTTATTATTATATCATGATTATAAATTAAATAAAGTACGCTTAAATTTAATCACGTAAAAATTAAATATAACATGTAAGAATAAAGCATAAAAATAACTGTAAAGAAAATAAAATCCTTACGTAACTTCGACGCTATTCCCGCTGTTAGAAAACCTCCAAGCCGAATTTGCACTTCCATTTATTGAATCAAAAAATCTAAATTATTACAAAACATTACAAGTTCCTCTCAAAAGATAAGAACTCTAAACCTAAGAGAATTGAACTAAAAACTAAGAGAAAAACTAAGAAAAGCTTAGAAACTAAGAAAGAAACTAAGAAAAACTCAAAAACTAAGAAACGAGAGAAAGAAAGAGTTAATATAATTATGGTTTTTGAGGCGTGATTTGAAGTGAATGGAAGGGGGTATTTATAAAAGAGGACGGAGAGAAAAAATGAGTAAAAAATGTTAAAAAAAATATTAAAAAATTAAAAACTGTAATGGACATGATGAGAATATCAATGACGCCAAGATGACGCCAAAGTGGCCGCCAGACGTGAAAAACGGGTGAAAACGCATTGGCGCGCTAAGCGGGCTGGCCGGCTGGGCCGATACAAGGGCTGCTGCCGCTTATTGCGCTGGAAGCAGGGTGTCAACGCTGCTGCTAGCGCTAAGGCGCTGGCCGGGCACGCCATTGGTCACATACAGAGCTGTTTCCGCTTCTTTTTGACATTTTTGACCTTTTCGACCCATTTTGTCCAATTTTTCCATGTTCATGGACCTTTTCCCACTTATTTATTAATATATTTGTGATGTATTGCTTCAAGTATTCTTCTTTGAGTCTTTAAATTGCGTTTTTAAGTCAAAATAATTAAAAACAATAAAAATACCCGTGATTCGAAAAAGACAAATTTATATAAATATATGATAAAACATATAAATATATATATTTTAATCAATTAACGTGCATAAAATCATGGTTATTTTAGTGCTTTTGGAAGCACTCATCACAACCCCCAATCCGCCTTCTCGCTAGTCCTCAGCAAGATAAGCGATAAAAACTAAAAATTAAACTATCCTAAATCACTTTCGGGATTGGAAACGGTTGCATTTAGCCTATGCAACAAGCCTTTAAACCCTAGGTCAGCTCTAGTGGACGAAGTTTGAGTCTCGTGAGGGTTTTCAAGAATGATACCCACAAACATTGTACTAAATGTAAAAACAAAAGAAACAATAAAAACAAAACAACTTAAAAATTAAATTTACAACAAAATCACAAATTAACAACATATCACAAAAAATGTCTCATACTATTTAATCTCCTTTAAGATCATAATTAAAATCTCAAGCATAAATTTTTTTAATCTCTTTTAACAATCATGATTTATTATAATAATTAGTCGAAAATCATTTTCATATTTCATATCAAAAATGTATCAATTTAATTTCACCCTATTTCAAGAGTTTTGAATCGTAATTCGCCGACTCTATTCCTCACAAGTCAATACTCTCAAAACACCGAATACTACGGGTTCAAACACTCATACTAATTTATATGCGAAAGAGTTGATGTATAGAAATGAACTAATATGTCTTCGCATATGTATAAAGAATAAAGGCTCAAAGTGTTATTTTAACATTGATCTCATGAAAGGAATCAAATGTATAAATTATAAAGATATCATATATAAAAATTATTTTCATGCATAAATCAAACTCATTAAGAAAGAATTTCAAGATATATGCCTTTTTACAAATGAAGAGAGGCAATGACTTTTTAGTGAATTATTTCCTATATCCTTCTTTGTAATTAGCCTTTACTCACAACTTTGTAGGCAATGCCAGGGTTATAAGATGTAGATTATACTATATATTCTTTATCTCTATTTTTTTTTTCTCAAGATATTTCTCAATATATGTATTTGTAGAAGTCAACCCACGCATTAGATTGCATATTTTGGATTTTAAGAAAGGGTTAATTTTGTGGCTTTTTCTGCTTGATCTTGGTTTAGGTAACCCCAGATATCCTTTTTGTTTTTGCAAGAGTCATGCATAAATGAGATATAAGCATATACTATCAACTTCTACTCAAATCATTTAATCTAAGCAAAAATAATAATAAAAAATATAAGATACTCTATTAAAATGAGAAAAAAATTCATACATTCAATGCTAATACCTATAGAGATCATCTAAAAATTTGAAGAAATAAGAAATGTGTTTGGAGTAGAAAAAATATATATTTCACTCTGAATAAAGGAAATTAGGCTCAAATTATATCTCACAAAGGTAGTCTCTACTAAAAAAAACTCATAAACACCGAATTTGGGTTTAATATAATTTCTAAATCTTATCAAGAAATACTAATTATGACAAAAACTAACTAATTATCAAAAATAACTACAAAATATTTCATGATATGTTTTCAAAAAAATTAATCTAACAGTACAAAAGACTTAACTATTTACTTAAATTTGAATTAAAGAAATGATAAATTTTTGTGAGAAATTTTTTTTTTCTTTTGAATTTTTTTTTTTTTATTTATTTTTAAATTGTCAATTTTTTTTTTAATTAAGTATGGTAACTTTTCACCACCCCCAACCTAGAACTTACATTGTCCTCAATGTAACAACTGTAAACTAAGATAAAGAGAGAAGAGAAGAAAGATTACCTATTTCCCGAGAATGTGCAAGTAGTAATGGAAAATGCAGGTCCATCCATCATATTCATCATTAAATTGTATACGTATTTATCGGGCCAGAACTTAACATCTCAACAAATATTTTTATTTTTAACAATTTAAAAATTATTCACATGTAATTAAAATGAAATAAACAATAAAATTAGGTAAATAAAACAAATAGCAAACAATTTTTTTTTGTTTTTTTTTTACCTAAAATGACGGGTTGCCTCCCATCCAAATAGCTTAGTTTAACGCCTTAGCAAGACGTGATCTTTTGGTGCTATGGTTACCTCACCTAAATGCAATCCATTTCAAGAATGTTGTTTGGGTTCTTTTAAATAAGGCTTGACACGATGGCCATTGACTTTGAACGCCAGGTCTTCGAGTCCAATAGTTCCACTACTCCATGTTCAAATACTTGAACTATTTTGAATGGTCCATCCCATCTGATCTCAAATTTTCCTCGGAAACAATCTCAAACGAGTTAAATAAAAGAACTTTCATTCCAGGGTGAAGAGTCTTAGGAACTAGCCTCTTGTCATGATAGCGCTTTAGTACGCTTCCTTGTATAATTTGGCATTCTCATAGGCTTCATTCCTAATTTCTTCCAACCTACGTGTCGAGTAATGCTTTTCACCGCTTTATCTAAATCCATGTTTAACTCTTTAATTGCCCAATAAGCTTTGTGTTCAAGTTCAACCGGAAGCGTGGCACGCTTTCCCAAAGATTAACCTAGGCGGCTCATCCCAATAGTGTTTTCAGAGCGCGGTGCATGCCCATAAGGCATCATTTAGCTTTGTTCGAGTGTAAAGAGAATACTATAGCCAAGAATTCCTTTTCAGCCGCGGTGTGTAATTCATTTCTGGGCATCATTGAGTGTTTTGCTAGCATAAGAGATGACATGTAAACGCTTATCCACTCTTCGTCCCAGACTGCTCCTATTGCATAATCGAAGCCACACATTATCTCAAAAGGTAAAGACCATTGGGTGCCATTATAAACAGTGGGTAGATGTTAGTTTTCTTTCAAGGTATTAAAGGAAATAAGGCAAATTTGCTTACAAGTCAAATTCAAGATCTTGATAGTAAGTTACATGCGGACGACTTATTTTAGAGAAATCTTTAATAAATCGTCTGTAAAATCCTCGCATGTCCCAAGAAGTTCTTATCCCCTTCTGCCGTATGCAGGGGAGTGTAGTTTGATATCAATTCAACTTTTGCCTTACCAACTTCAATACCCTTTGTTTGAAATTATATGTCCTAAAACTATCCCTTGTTGAACCATAAAATGACTTTTCTCCCAACTATGCGGTTAGATTGCATTCAATGCATCTTTCTAAAACCAAAGTCAATTTATGTAAGCAATCATCAAACGAGTTCCCAAAGACAGAGAAATCGTCCATGAAAATTTCAATGAATTTCTCCACCATGTCCGAGAAAATAGATATCATGCATCTCTGAAAGGGAAGGGCATTGCATAACCCAAATGGCATTCTCGCGAAAAGCAAATGTCCCAAAAAGGACATGTAAACGTGGTCTTTTCCTCGATCTTCTCACGGGTATTTGATAATATCCAGACAAGACATCCAAAAAACAAGAAAATTGGTGTCGCTAATCTTTCCAACATTTCATCAATGAATTCAAGAGGAAAGTGATCCTTTTTCGTATATAAATTTAGTTTCATAAAATCTATACACATTCTCCATCTAAGGATTATTCTAAATGGGCACTAATTCACTTTTATCATTTTTAACAATCAAGTATCCTGCATTTCTTTGGTACCACATGCACCGGACTAACCCACTTACTATCCGCAATAGGATAGATAATCCCTTCTTCTAATAATTTAAGGATTTCCTTTTAACTACATCTGCATGTTTGGGTTTAAGCTTCTTTGGGCCTCTCGCATGGTTTAGCACCATCCTCCAAGTTGATCTTCAGGCATACACATTGTTGGACTAATGCCTCTTATATCCCCTATACTCCAACCTATAGATTTCTTAAACCGCTTAAGCACTTTGATGAGTTCTTTTTCGTGGGTTTGGTCAAGGTCAAGAAATTATCACCGGATATGTTTCTCCTTCTCCCAAAAACACATATTTTAAGCTCAGTGTAAGTTCAAGTTCGTGTGGATTGGCCTCTTTAACAGATGAAGAACTGGGTAGATTTAAAAGTACTAGATTTTGTCATCACTTCATTATTGTCTAGTCTTGTTCACAAGGTACCCCTTAATTTCTTCATCTAAATCTTCTTCAAACTTTTCAAGTGTAAGAACGGTTTTCAAGCTTGTCTTCTATTCCGTTTGGAAAAAGGTGTTTTGGACAAGATTATCCAAAGGATCAACTTCAATATTTCATCGATGGCGTAAATAGAAGTGGAAAAGGTGAAGAATCAAAACTTTGAAATGAACAAATTTCTCCTAAGACTGCCATTGTCAAATTTCCATCTCGACATCAATAATAGTTTTAGTAGTTGCCATAAATGGTCTACCAAGCAATATTGTATGCTTCTTCGTCCAATGCCGGATTTTCTTGCATATCCAGAATCACAAAGTCACAGTGTATTATCGCTTGTTCAATTGCATTAAAAACATCCTCAACTATTCCCTGGATATTTAAGAGATCTATCCGCAAGTTACAGTGGACATATGGGTTTTAAATCCCCTAGATCGAAACAGAGAATATGTAGCAGGCATCAAATTTATACTAGCACCTAAATCAAGCATTGCTTTAGCAACCTTCCTATCCCACATAGTTATGTTTATAATAAAACTTCAGGGTCTTTCAACTTGTAGGTGGTAGCTCAGGGTCAAGTACGGCTTAGAAATTTCTCGATACTACTACTCGTTCATTCACTCATACCTCCTTTTCTAGTGTTCAACTCTTGAAAAACTTGGCATACGAAATGGCACATTCATAATCACTTCTAATAATGGTAAATTGATATTTACTTTAGAGAGCATATTAAAAAGATCATTGAATTGCTTATCTTGTTTGGATTCTTTCAACCTAGCTGGGGAAAAGGTACTTGCATCCGTGGTTCTCGTTGTCTTTTGAATTTCGAGTTGTTGGGACGACCCCCAATGAGTTTTTCTAAGGCTTGTTAAGTTTAACACTTGTTTCTCCTCATGCGAGATTAGAATATCGCCTTCTTTGTTACATTTAACTACAAGGTAGTTTGTTAGAGATTTCGTGTAAACCGGTATTGACTACCTTACCACTTCGGCGGTTCTAACATCTTTTGCTTGTTCCCGTTGACTGGCAACTTTCCTCGGTTCTTTCTTTTGCATTTGTTCACCAGCTTGCCCAACTTTAGATTCAATTCTTTTTAACCGAGCCTCCACGGTGTTCAACCTTTGATTAGTCATCGCTTGGTTGTCACGACTAACTTGAATAAGCATTCAAGCTATCTTTTAAGGTTGGTTTAAAAGATTGGCTCATGGTATGGTCATAGGTTGGGTGATTATAGGTGTTTGGATGATACTTTTGAAAAGATTGACTTCCTCTATGGCATCGACACTAGAATCACAAGTATTTGAACAATTACAGTACCATGCCCAATTGAACAACACACTCCACATACCTCTTGATTTGAAATTTGAAGTAGACGGAGGAATTTCACTTGTTTAGTCAATTCAAGAAGTTGCAAGGTTATCTCATTATCAAAGCCGACTTCAATTTACTGACCTTTGCTTTCCTTCTACCACCTCTTTGTCAGGGGAATTAGAACCCAATTTTCATAGAGATTATAGGTTTCTCTCGCTGTCTTTTCTCCTACAAAGACCTCCAAGAGCATTATCAACCATGTATTGACTCGTAGAAGGTCAATCCATCGTAAAAGAATTGGTTTTGTAGTCAGTAATGGAAAGCTACGTATTTTGACATTGAATGAAAAGGGAGTTTGAATCGCTCCCAAGCTTCATGAAAGGGCTCTTCATTCATTTGAGAAAATGTTGCTATCTTTGTTCTTAGATCAACAGCCTTTTCACGGGAATAGAACCTACCCATAAAAATTTCATAAATCCGCCTCCCAAGTTTTAAGAGAACCTCGACCGTAGAGTAATGAACCACGACCAAGCTTTATCTGGTGAGTTGTAAGGAAAACACCTCATCCTAATTCTGATCTTCATTAATTGTACGTAGTGGGAAAAGTTTGGACAATAGCATAGAATTCTCGAATGAAATGCAAAGGGTCTTCATTGGATACCGAAAGGAAGGTAACAAAGAATAATGAATCTTTTTCAATTCATAATTATGTCTCAGAATTGACGCCGAGAGTTACATTGCCAATGATTGGCATTGTATAGTCTTTCATCTTTTTCCACCTATCTTCAAAGATCTCCCATGGTTGTTTTGTAGTTGAAAATGATCCTCCTCCTATCAGAATCAACATTTTGCTTCTTAAAAACAATAGTAGATATCTCTAAAAAGGGTGCAAGTGAACCTAAATTTTTTTTTTAATTTAAACGAAGTCTACAATTTTTGAAACAAACGAATTTATTTCATTTGAAATTTTGTTTTTTTTATTACACGCAAACTAAAACAAAGGAAAATACAATAACGTGGGTGACCTCTCATGTAGGACTAAAATTTATCGCCTTCTAGTAAGACGTTGTTTGAGATTGCGTAATGAAAACTCAATGTCTCCTCTTCATTGAATTCATTTAAGTTTCAAATTAGTCTTTGCCTTTTGCAAATGTTCAACTAACTGCTCAACTTGAACTTCCACCTTTTGATGTAAGCTTCCACGTAGTCCAACCGCTGATCGGTTTTAGATTGATTATTCTACAAACTTGAATAAAAGAATTCAAGTCATTCCTCCAGGGTTGGTTTATCGGGGAATGCTTCGAATACGTGTGGAATTGCCGGCCTGGCCCGGTTCGAGCTTTGAAGGAGCGAGGTTGTTTCCAAGAGAAATTGGATGACTTCTCCACCCAGGATTATAGTGTATTTGAATTGGGATCAAACCTTGGTCTCTCGCTGATACGCTCCCAACACATTAACTGCTCGTGTCCATTGTATCTCCTTGATACGGACAGTTTTCAAGCACATGTCCACGTTGCCGTACAAACCATATTGTTCATTATCGTGCTAATTGCTCAGGTACGGTAAGCGGCAACTCGCTTAGTCGCTGAACAAGTTGTTGTTGAACTTCATTACCGGGAGTCGATTTCTACGAACACCTTTTCTCACGGGGGAGCTTTTTCGTCGGGAATTAAGACCCAACATCTCAAAGAGGTTATACGCTTCGAGGCGCTTTTCTCCTATCGCTTTCTCCCGGCAATAGTTGCTTCCGATTAAACGAACCGACATTGTCAGGTAAGTCCATCGTAAAGAATTGGTTCTCGCAACCGCAGGAAAGCTACATGATGGACATCGAGCGAGAAACATTTTGAACCTATCCCAAGCTTCAATGGAATGGTTCTCCTTCCATCCGAGAGAAAGTAGCAATCTTTCCTCTCAACTCGATGTTTTTTGACGGGAATAGAATTTTCCCATGAATTTATTGTAGAATGTTACCCCATGTCATCGTAGAGACCCTGGGAAGTGACATCAACCAAGCTTTGGCCTTATCCTTTAAGGTGTGGAAAACATCTCATTCTAGTTGATCCTCGTTTAGAATACCGGCGGGAATGTTTCGGGACCGTAGCATAGAAATCTCTCATAAAGGAAAGAGAATCTTCATTAGGTAGCCCATAAAAGGAAGGAAGCATAGAAAATGAATATTTTTAAGATCATAATTCCGAGCAACTCGCCTAACCGGATAATGGGCAGCTTGCTACGCCAATCACCTGGCCTCGCAAACTCCTTCATCGTGGTTTCCTAACACGTTGGTTTTCCTCCATTTCTTTGGTTCTAGTAAAGGATTAAGACTTGGGTTCTATTGCCGCCTCAAAATCGTGTTGATGGGTAGGATCCGGTTGCACACACTTGCTTTAAATTTATGAATATTATTTACATTGCAAAGTGGTTTCCTAAGCGATCTCCTACCACGCATGACTATTTTTAAACGTAAATTTAAAACTCCGTCAACAAAAATAAAAAAAAATTAGAGAAAATTTCCATGGCATTTAATACAAAACACTAGACAAAACTAGTTAAATTTTTTAAATAACATAATCAAGATTAACCAAGAAGGTTCCCAGAAAGAATTCACACAAGAATGACTTTAAAAACCATTCTCCTAAATGTAACAACGCTCCCAGTGAAAGACTACTACGACAAAGCGCTTCAAAGAATCAGTCTCCTGCATTTAACTCCCTTAGATTTTTACTTTTCATGCCTTTTAGTTTTTTTAGTTTTTTTTTACGAACGGTAATTTTATTTTACTATTCACGCTATCTTATTTCTTATTAACTTTTTTTCTAATTTTTTTTAATTTTTTTTTTACTAACGGTAATTTTATTTTACTATTCACGCTATCTTATTTCTTATTAACTTAATTTTTTTTTTAATTTTTTTTTTACGAACGGTAATTTTATTTTACTATTCACGCTATCTTATTTCTTATTAACTTAATGTTTTTTTTTACTATTCATGAACGGTAATTTTTAAATTCCTAAATTATTTTATTATTCACGGTACAATTTTTATTTAAAAACTTTTTACTTCAAATTTATTATTCACGGTAATGTTTTTTTACTATTCATTAACGGTAAAAACTTTTTACTTCAAATTTTAAATTTCTAAATTATTTTACTATTTATGCTATAATTAATTTTTTTTTTAATTTTTTTTATGTTTTTTATGTTTTTTATTTTTATTTTTATTTCTTATGAAATTTGAAATTTGATTAATTTTTTTTTTATTTTTTTTTATTTTTTTTTTTAAAATCATAATTATTTACAACACAAAAATATTTTTAAAATTTTGATAAATAAATTAAAAACGCTATTCTTCCAAGAACTACGCCAAAAACTGATTTAACGAAAACCTAAGATCGCCAATTCTCGCAAATACTTTGGTTTTAATATTTCAGAAATTCTCAGTGCACGAATCATTTCGTAAAATGATAAGATATACTCCCAAGGCCGATCTACGAAAGAATGTACGTATTTTTTAATTTATTATTCAAACTTTTAAAAACTAAATTAAATCCTAAACATCACGTCACGATAGCTTGGTTTTTGTTCCTAATCTAATAACATAAAATAAACATATATACAGATTAATTAAATATAATCTAAAATAAAAATAAAAATAAACATAGATACAAATTCAATAAATATTTATCTAAAAATAAATATAAATACAGATTCAATAAATATTCATGCAAATTTTATCATTTATATTAATGGAAAGATTTACGATATAATAACTAAATTAATTACGTCAAGCCTCATATTATCTATTAAAGATATATAAATCGATATTTTATCGATTCTCTTTTTGTATTTAATACCACCTTTGATGCATAGATATTCTTCGTTAACTAAACAAATCAATTAACACCTACGGCAGGCTGATAACTAATTTGCTAATTAAATTAATTTCTTTTTCTACAGATTGAAAACGAACCATTTAAATGCCATCTTCAGTTAGCTAGATTTTTAAACTTTATTCAAGCGCCATTCTAAATTAAACCTAATAATTTAGCTTATCCGAGTACTAACTTTCAAGTTTTAAAAACCACTATCAAAAACATATCATTAATACATTTTCACATAATAATTTTTATAAAAACTTTCAAATGTAGGGTTTCACTCTAACTACCCAAATATCAGACTTCAACAAATAAAAAGAAAGACTACTCTAAATTGGGGATCGATAAATAAACCTTAAAATCTAATTTTCATATTTAAGTTTGTAATGAAAAATAATATATTTCTTCTAACATCCTTAATATAAAATCTTGAATAAAAATAAAATCAATTCATTTTAGAAATTTTCACCTATTTAATATTTCGCAAGCATAACAACGTTATTATTATATCATGATTATAAATTTAGCACAGCTAAATTTAATCACGTAAAAATTAAATATAACATGTAAGAATAAAGATAAAAATAATCAGAAGAAAATAAAATCCTTAGTAACTTCGACGCTATTCCCGTTAAAACCTCCAAGTCGAATTCTCAGACTTCCATTTATTGAATCAAAAAATCTAAATTATTACAAAACATTACAAGTTCCTCTCAAAAAGAGTAAGAACTCTAAACCTAAGAGAATTGAACTAAAAACTAAGAGAAAACTAAGAAAAGCTTAGAAACTAAGAAAGAAACTAAGAAAACTCAAAAACTAAGAAACGAGAGAAAGAAAGAAGAGTAGGTGTATGGTTTTGAGGTGTGATTTGAAGCTGAATGGAATGGGTATTTATAAAGAGGATGGAGAGAAAAAATGAGTAAAAAAAATGTTAAAAAAATATTAAAAATTAAAAACGTAACGGATGACATGCCGAGAATATCAATGACGCCAAGATGACGCCGAAGTGGCTGCCGCACGCGGAAAATGGGGTGAAAACGCATCAGCGCCATGCGGCACAGCGGCGCTGGCCGCTAAGGCTGCCGAAAGCGTCGCCGCGTTACAATGGCATTGCGGAATAGTGCCCCGGCTGGCGTAAGACGCTGGCCAGCAGGTGTCAACGCTGCTGGCTGGCACAGACGGGCCCGCGACGGCAAGGGCCGTCGGGTCAAGGCGGGGCCGGCCGCGCGCGTGTTTCCATCTTTTGACATTTTTGACCTTTTTCGACCCATTTTGTCCAATTTTTCCATGTTTGTTGACCTTTTCCCACTTATTTATTAATATATTTGCGATGTATTGCTTCAAGTATTCTTCTTTGAGTCTTTAAATTGCTTAAGCCAAAATAATGGAAAAACAATAAAATACCCGTGATTCCGAAAAAGACAAATTTATATAAATATATGATAAAACATATAAATATATATATTTTTAATCAATTAATGTGCATAAAATCATGGTTATTTTAGTGCTTTTTGAGCACTCATCACCACCTCACTGAGTGTCCAACAAGGGTTTCATCGAGGTTCCAAAAATTTCAAATTTATGTTTCCAAAATTATAGAGTAATTTTCATAAATATTTGCACCCAAAATGAAACAAAAACACGAGTGACAACACCAATATTATGGTATGTATAAACATGCTCATATATAAAATGTACCTTGCTATGTGCATGTGTGTATTACTAATCATCAGTAACCAACCTTACATAGAGGAAGGTAGATACACTAAGTAAAATGAATAGACTCTATGTTTTGCATATGGGAATCCAACAAAGTCACAAAGGACTATAGGACTTACACACTCATTCATTCACTTGCACATATTCACAACATGAATCAAGATAACATGAATCAAGATAACATATATTGCATTATAATCACAATGCTCAAATGGCTCATATTTAGATAATGTTACATACATATTTAAGTGCCTTTAATATAGGATTTTGGTTTAATCAATTCTTATATTGTATAATTGAGTTATAAGTCATTTTAGATAGAGGAATCGATCCTACTCTTGCTCAATATCTAAATGATCCTTAATTGATAGTGTCAAACAACATAATTTAAAAAAAATGAGGTATGGAAAGAGGGATCGATTCCTACCTTAGACGAATTGATCCCCAATTACGTTGGCTTAACTTTTTTTAGAGGAATCTATACCCCTCATAGAGATATAGATCCCCTTTGACAAAAATTTGCCAAATTTTTATGCATTTTTTATTTTAGAGGAATCTATACCCCTCGTAGAGATATAGATCCCCTTTGACAAAAAATTTCCAAATTTTTATGCAATTTTTAATCCTAGTCAACTACCAACTTTATATTATATTTTGTCACATCATATGTTGACATTTTATTATCTAAGTTTTTCTTAAATATATCATTTGATAATATCTCTACTCTTTTTCTCTTTTTTATTTTAGGTTGAACTTTATTATCTCGTCTAATATATTCATATGATTATGTCAACGTAGATTTGAGCCTATTTATTTCATATTTTTTATATTTATATAGCTTCTTCGTAATAAGAGTCTTGCATGTTTAGATCA
This sequence comes from Hippophae rhamnoides, assembly GCA_033030585.1. Lineage (NCBI taxonomy): Eukaryota > Viridiplantae > Streptophyta > Magnoliopsida > Rosales > Elaeagnaceae > Hippophae > Hippophae rhamnoides. The sequence continues at coordinate 38,258,630 of CM065430.1, read as the reverse complement.
AATAAATTTATGTGTGACCATAATTATTTGATTTAATTATTAAATTTTAAATAATTTATTTTTATTGTACTTATGCTTAATATTCTTGATTTAAGATTTATTAGTTGTTTTAATTTAATTGATATATATTTTGAATTATCTAGTTAGTATTATTTATTATTAAATATATTTTAGAACACACATATGTACTTGTATTTTTTGTGCTAATCCTAGTTACAAATTGACCCATAAAGTTGTTTGATTGGGGATGAGCTAATTAGAATATTAGTCTCGATACCTCTCATGCTAATCTTGAAAACTATGAAAATAGAGAAAGGGTTCATAAGTTAGCTACATTAGGGTAGTATCCTAGAGAGGGTAGCATAAGATTAAGTTTTTACTTAAATGTTTATTCTTCATAATGAAAAGTTCATTGGTCTGGTTTACCGATGATTTTTTTTCTTAGATCATAGTTGTGATCTAGGTAGTTTCAACTTAAAAATATTGTATTATTTTTAATTTTCGCACTTTACTATTTACACACAATTAATTGTCTGAATGCTTTGTTTAGGTTACTATATTATAAATTTATAAAATTTAAAAATAATCTATTTAACCCATCTAGGCGTATTACGTTCATATTAAAATTTTCAATTGTGATGCCTTTGGAGTAGGAATTACAGCTCTTTTATCTCAAGAAATAAAGCCTATGGATTTTTTTAGTGAGAAGCTTAGTGAACCAAAACAAAAATGGTTCATCTAGGAAAAAGAGTTGTATGCACTTGTTCAAACATTACAACAATAGGAGCCGTACTTAGTACAAAAGGGTTCATCCTTAATATAGATCAACAACCTCTCAAGTACCTTAAAAACTCTTTGAAATGGAATCATATTCATCTTGATGGATTGCCTACATTTAGAAGTTTGTATTTTATCTTGTACACAAGTTGGACCAATTAAATCAAATTGTTGATGCATTAAGTTTTTGAGTTATCTTGCTAATTGTTGTTAATGCATCAATAATCAACCTTTGGAAAAAATATTTTGATGTTTGGTTCCATAAATTCCAAGACAATGGTAGAATGTCTTACCTCAAGTAGAGTTTTCCTACAACAATGTACCAAATCCATCTAGCGTCAAATCTCTTTTTGAGATTGTATAGATATGACCTCTATTACATACTTTAGATTTGGTTCCTTTTGCCTATACTTTCAAGTATGGACATAAGATGATAGAATAAGTAACCAATATTTATAGTGATGTCAAGAGGAAATTGGAAGTCTTTTGAAAAATACAAACTTGATGCCGACAAGCATAGACAATTCAAGTCATTTGATTGAGGTGATCTTGTGATAATGTGATGGTTCACTTGGGCAAAGAATGAAATTCAATTGGAGAGCATAACAAACTCAAACAAAATAAGATCAAATCATTTTGCATCATTCAAAAGATTAATGATAATTCTTATGTGATTGACTTTCCTAATACTTTTACAATTTCCAAGACCTACGTGAGTATTATGAACCTGAGCCATTATCATAAACAATCCACATATGAGTTTTTTTTTAAAAAGAGAATTGATGCAGCCATTTCTATAAAAAAATATCTAAAATTATTTTTATAATATTCAAATAACTATACTTGTCTTTGAAGGACAAGTAAAATTATTTGTGCTTCGAGAACAAATAATTTTTTTAAATAAATATACTTTTACTGAAATAGCAAGTAAAGTTACTTGTGTTTGGAGAACAAGCAAAGTCACTTTTCTTTTCTTTTTATTTGCCTATATTTGCCTATAAATAGTTGTAAGCTAAAGGTCTAAGCATTCAACGTTTTAATCAATTTTAATATCTTTTTAATAGTTCTTTTTGAGAATTCTATTTTTTCTTTTTTGAGACATCAATAAAAATAAAATCTAGCAACTCGTTGCATCATAAAGTGACATTATTGAGGATGATACTATCATACAAAGTTGATTTAGGCAACATACAGCACACGATGGCTAGTGGTGAGGCTACACGGACAACGCATGAAGGATGACAAGATACACATGTGGTTGGATGGAAACGAACTGGCTAGTTGGACTATGTAGATCTCTACTCCTTGAAACGACAATGATGGACTGTGAGAGAAAACTGTAAGAGAGAATTTTCTAAATGTGAATTAAAAAGGAACATGAAGCCCTAAGTAGTTATAAAAAAGTTTATAACATGACTATCCTAAATGAAAAGTTTTTTTTAACAAATAGGATGATTAATAACCATCTTAAAAGAAAATATTTTTAAAATGATCAGTAATCGTCTTATTTGATAATATATAGAATTGTCAATAGTTGCCTTAGATGAAATTTTATTAAGATTCTTAAAATTTAATCTATAAAGTCTTGTAAATTATTTTCTATAGTAGGTGTCCTATGTAACATATAACAAAAAGAACATTTACTTAGAACCGTTTATTTGTTTCTTACTTTATAATAGAGATGGTAATTTATTGTTTGTATTATTCTAGTATGGTAAATGGACATTAAAGAAAGCATAATGACATATGATAATGATTGACATATGAAACATAATTTGATAATTGATAAGTCAAGAGTTGGAGGGAAACAACAGAGGGAGCCATTAATATAGGACGTCCTTGACAACTATATTATAACTAACAACAAACGGTTAGGAAACCAATGTGATCAAAGCAAGATGAATTTTGCAGCTTAGGTGAAAATATTTATGAATGTTGGTAAATTAGCACACGTTTCATTTAAAGTTAACACACTTATAATTCCCTAAATATTTATAACGTGAAGTTAATTAATAAAAATGTGGGTTGGTTTAAAAACGCTCGTATACTATAGTTTTTATTAAAACTATGGCTACAACTACTTTCTACAAGAAATTTACATATTTAATAAATTAACAAAATTTAATAAATTAATAATATTTAGACATTTAAATTATGATGTTGAACTCGAGATGTCCAACATTTTTGTTTCTAATTAGATGTTTGTTTTAAGGTAGAAAAGCACATTCAAATACAGGATTAACAAATAATGCCCAACAGAACAGGACGGCAAATGAACAAATAAACAAGAAACTACTACCATCTATTGTTCATTTTGACTTTCAAGTGTTTCTAAGGCTAAAACTTCAACTTATAAGTCATAAGCTATTCTTTTAAGTCTTAAACAATTAAAAGGGTTTCAAACTATATTTTTTATCAATTATATTTTTTTTTGTCTAGTAAATATTATGTATTTGTTATTTTATAATATTAATGTATATATTATATAATCTAATACTCTAAGAATACTAAATAAATTCTATCAACCAAAGCCTGCAACCCTAATTATCTACCAAAAGCAATATTCACTCCCACCATCTTCGCTGCCTGAAAGAAAAAAATCTACTCTTTAATAAGACCCAAAAAAAAAATGTAGGGTGTTGATTCCGTTTCTTGTCTTCTTAAGCAGAATGAATACAAATTTATTAACAGTGTTTCCTTTTTCTTTTTCTTTTTTTATAAAACTAAAAATATACTTTTTTGAAATTTATATACGGTAATAAATAGGAATCATGAACATGAAAACAATGAGTACCAAATATTTAATGGGTCGAAGATACTCATGGTCATGATGCTTTTGGCGAAGAAGCACAAAATTTTATATTTTTTTAAGTGATTTGGATAAGTTTTGTAATTTTTTAAAAAATAACATATGGTCTTATGATGCATATTGATCACACTTATTGGCAAAAATCAACAGGTAACCAAATTTTCTAGGGCAATTTAGCTTGAAAGTTGTGGTTTTTATTTGCATATTATATGAACATCAATATTTGGGTTTTAGGAGGTGTTACATGCTGATTTTCAGTCAAAATGCAGTATCTATCTATATGTTATATTTTTAAAAGTTACAGTACATAACTAGATTACTTCAAATTTATAAGACTTTTATACCCTTTTGTCAAAAGCAAGAGTACCATGACTATCCTTTATTTATACTTAAATTATGTTATAAAGAGTTGTAGTATTTAAAAATTCTAAATTTGAGTTTCACTCATGGGTTTAAATAATGTAATTATTTAAAAAAAAATCAAAAATGTTATCTTTCACAAATATTCTCTACTTTTATTTACAACACACACTTGTTACAGTGAACTTAATCAAGATTAAGGAGCTACATTTGTCTGCATATAACAAACCAACTCCAAAGTTCACTATAATCCTGTTGTATAGTAGATGCAGTATTTTTCACCTTAACAAAGTTTTCAATGAAATAAATTTTACTTTTATAAAAAATTATTAAACTGTTATATAGTCTATATTTCACAACTCCAAAATTTATACTAATACAAATAATATTTTAATAATATTAAACGAAATTAAATTAAACGAAGTTTAATATTAAACAGATCTAAATAATCTGAAAATGATGATACTTTTGTGCAAATATATGGTTTGCTAATTAAACAAAAATACAGAAAACATCAAACACATACAAAACACTAAGGAACTTATTAATTTTGACTAATTAATCATAAAATATATCTACCACCCAATTGATCCATGATGAAAATTAGTACTAGTCATAGCTCTGTTTGTATGCCCATCACCATTAATCTCCTGAAGCCTATTCATATTATAAGTTCCATTACTAGTCAGAAAGTTATGATCTCCAAAGTCAAGAACTCTTCCACTCTCTTCATGATCATAAACTTTTGAACTTACTTGACCAGTACCAACAGTGTAATTAAAACCTGGATTGAAACTTTGAAAGTCAACCTTAGTAGATATAGAATTGTTGACTTCATGAACTACATGATTAATATTAGAAATTTTTTCTCCTTCAGTTTCTCTATACTTGTTGAGATAAAACTTCAAAGGTCTAACATAATTTTCAAAACCAAGAGTAGTCATAGCCCATAAAAGATCATCACCATTAATTGTTTTTCTCTTTTCTCTTTGACACTTATCTGATGCTTCACCTGTTATGAAACTAATGAATTCAGAAACACATTCTTGAACAGTCTCTTTAGCTTCTTTTGAAATTTTTGCATTTGATGGAAGAGATTTTTTCATTAATCTACTAACATTGGCTATTGGAAGCAATTTGTCATGATCTTTAGATGAGTTATCTGAGATGTTATCGGATAATGGACTCCCAATTGGGCTTGTTTGGTTTCTTTTTCCATTCATTGGATTAGTTGGGATATTTTCTTTGAAAAGTTATTGGGAGAAGATCAAAAGAGAAACGAAGAATATGAATTGGAAATTTATGAAGGAGAATTGGAAATTTATGAAGGAGAATTGGGTTTTTAAGCAAGTAGTAGTGGGGGGGAAAGAAAGTGGAAAATGAGAGGCAATTTAAAAATAATAATAAAAAAAGAGTGGAGAGGCGGTTTGATGTGGACAGAAAATAAAAAGTGAAAAAGACAAAAAAAAAAACAATTTTATCTCTGATTTTTTTTTATCAAACAATAAGTGTGATTAAAATGGTAACTTAAAACAGTAATGAATAAATTTTATTTGTGAATCACACTTTTATCTTATTATTAGATTAGAAATGACTGTACACCTGGGTATTTTTTTTTTTTTGATAAATTTGTTTTTCAAATAATATTATACAAACTTACTCTTTTTTGCATATTTAATTACATCATCTTATAATTATAATAAATTAAATTTTTAATATATCTCGTATCTTTATTCTTATAATTTTTAATATAAACTTGTTTATTAATTTACAAAATATACTACTATAATTTTTTTTATAAAGATAATCACTTAATAGATGGTAAGAGACTTAACCATTCTTTAGTACTTAATTTTTAACTATAATAATTATAATTTATATTATAATAATATTTTAACTCTAAAACTTATTAATAGGATGATATAATTAAAAAAATAACTAAGTTTTATAACTTTAATTAAAATATATTTTCATCTTTTACTTATTAAGTAAGTCCTATAAATAAATTATCTTTATAAAAATAATCACATAAGTCTATTTTATAAAATAATAGACTTATAATAAAAAGGTATAAATTCATTACTTTAAAAAATGAATTCATGTGATTATGTTTATAAATATAAATTACTTTATTATCTTAATAAATAATAATACTTTTGTTAACTATAAGAGAATTTAACCACGATTCTAAAAGGTAATTAGTTATTAGGTATCATAAAATGTCCTAATACCAGATCAAGACTTAATGATTATATTTTATAACAAGTGGAATACGTAGAATCTAATTGAGAAAAAGGAAAACTAAAGGTGGTCCATATATTGAAATAAAAGTAAAAACAATTGTAGTGATAATTTTGTTTTTATGAAAGGTGATAGTCTTCTAATTTAAAAAATTTTACTTTTAGTTTTTTTTGGTGTAAAAATATATTTTTACGTTTATTTACTTATAAAAAATATGTTAAATAATAATAAAATTAATTTTTTATTTGTTATTACCTAATATTTTTTTTATAAATGAATGAATTTTAAAATATATTTTATAAACTAGAAAACTAAATCACACATATTATCTTAATAAATGGACGAACAGTTGGACTCTCCACTAAAAAAAAATATTTATTTGTTTAGCTAAAAATAAATATATAATGAAAACTGACGTGGTTATGACCCTTTGTGATATGGAATTTCCATGGGACCAAATTGGAGTAGACAAAGTCATCCAGGGCATAATATAATAGGGCAACCCTATTACAAAACCAAAAATAAAAAAAAATGATTTCCTTTTATGTTTTATATCTTGAAGTGCTATTTTCTTCGAGTTTTATATTCACAACTTACTCATTAAGGTCTTTCACGTTCTTGTTTGTATGTCATTGTTTGAATCTAATAAATATTCATTAGTTTGATTTTTATTTTATTTTTAAAATACACCATTAGCAATTGCAGCAATCAAAAGATTCAAGAATAGTATAAGTTTTAAGGTATTTTTTTCTTAAGTTAAATTATTTCATTAGTTCTAATTTTTCATCAATTTAAAACATAAATTTTTAAAATGTTCAAATTTTTTAAAACTTCGTACATAAATCTATAAATATTTAAATCATATTAAATTTTTAAAACTTTACACATATATCTTAACTTATCTACTAAAATATATATTTGTGATTTAAATTTTTTGAAATAAATAAATTAATAATACGATTAAAAATTTAAGAAACATATTTATAATATTTTAAAAATGTGAAATGTAATTATATATTTTAAAAGTTTAAAAATTTATATACGAATTTAAAAAATAATTTTTGTTAAAAATTAATTTAAAGTTAAAAAAAATGTTTAAAAGTAAATTTCTTCCTATTTATTCCCCAAATATTTAATTTCGTAATTTATCTATATTAATATTATATTAATGAATTAATGTTTCAAATTAATTCTTAGAATTTTTCAAAATAAATTATAAATAAATAATAGATTTCAAATTAATTCAGTGATTTGATAATGAAAATCTTATAGGAGATTTTCAAAAGATAAGTAGATTGGACGTTCATGGTAGTCATAGGAAGGTGCTTGTGCTCTTGTCTTAAGGTGGATGATCAAAGTCTTAGTCTAGTGAAGTTCGATATGGTTTTGATGATCAATATCATCTTAAACCTAAATTGTGTCAATAAAGATGGTATATTTTGTTTTGAATAAGATTTTAAAAAAGGGATAAGAAAAAGGGAAAAAGCAATATCATATATGCTCCACTTTGCTCTTTTTTGTGAGCTTTTTCTTTATGATCGAGTTTCTTTCTTCCAGCTTAGCTACATATATTCTTCATCACGTTCACATCCATATTTGTAAAGAATATCTATCTTCCACGTGTCACTCTCCTAAGAGATATGAGTTGTTTCCAATTTTTGTGTTAAATACTTTTTTGTTTTTTTTTATTATCATTATATATATATATATCTCAAAATCACACACGATAATCTCAAATCTTAGAATCTTAGTTTGTGTGTTATAAATCGTTAAATCTTATATTATCATTAAATATATCTATTTAATGTAAAATATTGTTCAATTGAATCACGTTTAATGTTATTGTGATATTATTTTTGATATTATAAATTTTAGAGTGTTTTTTTTAATTTCTCAAAATAATTTAATTTAATTTTTAAAATATAAAAATGAATTAAATATTAATTTAAATAATTTTTTATAATGAAATTATTTTGATAAGTAAAAAAATTACATAAAATAAATTAAATATTATTTTATTAAAATAACTTTTTTTTTAATTTTATCCGATTAAATTATATAAATTATCGTAAAATATTGTACAAAATAATTAAAATAAAATTCATTTCAATACTATATTTAAACTATATAATACCATTCCTCTTCTTGTTAATATAAAAAACAAAAGCAATTTTATTAAAGAATATTTATTAATAAAATTTGATTAACTAATAACCTATCAACTTAGCTTAAGGCTATGCTAATTAAATGAAGTAATTGAAAACCTCAATTTTGCCAATAAATTTATCTAGTATGAGATAGCTAGAGAGACATGTTTGAAGAAATCTCCAGATTCTCCCTGCTCATTTTTGAGGGGGGAATATTTTCTCTCTCTCTCTCTCTAAAGCGTCAACTTCGCACATCTTTACCTTTTTTATTTATTCTGCCCTGCTTTCATATTCACAGTTTTAATGATTTTAACTGTAATAACGTTTATTAAGTTCGCTGACCTCCTTCCACCAAGTACGCAATTTACATAATCTTTAAATATTGTCTAAGCTTACGCTACCCAGAAACTTAATTGAAAGAACTTTGAGGCTTTAAACAGTCGCCAAGTGGATTCATTTTAGCAACTCGTTTGACTTAATTATTCCACCGTTTTATGTTTTTTTAAATAATAAAATAATATAAATTCATATATTTTTATTATTTAAAAAAAATTTATACGTTATTTCACATTAAATATTATTTAATATTTAATTAAATAATATTTATTTTAATTCATTCATAAATATTAAATACCGTAAATTAAATCTCATTTAATATTATTATATTATTATTATAATAAATTTTAAAAATATTATTTTTATTTTTTATATGACTTATTTTGTATTTATCTCTTGTATCAACTAACTAGTAAGTTTGTTGTTTTTTTTAATATAAATATATAATTTATTTTTATTATTTTATTATATAACTCAAATTCACATATTCTCCATTGAAATTTAAAATCTAAATATTCAACATATTTATGTTAAATTCATAATATATGTTAACGTTAAATTCATATTATTAAATCACATATGGATGACAATTAAACTTAAAAGCTTGAAGCTAGAGTTTGGTAATTATATTTTGTTAGAAATGAATTTCAATAAAAATAAATGATGAAAATAAAGTGTTAAATTTTATTCTTTTAAAATTTTGTCCCACGTTATTAATTTATATATCTTATAAGAAATGTTTAACTAGAGAAATATTTGTAATTGGGATTAGACCAAGAGTCACTCACTTGTGTGGAATGGGAGAATACCTAGAAAATTGTAATTCCACACATGCACACGTAACTACCATGGGTGTTGAGTTGAGCCAATCTTGACTGTATGTGTGTGAGGTGATACTTTATTTTTTGAAAAATATTTATTATTAAAACGATTCTTTTCAACAGATATTATCGTTATTATCCACCCAAATATATCCATTATTTATCTATCCAAATATGTACGTTATTTTTCAACCCAACAGACATGACCATTATTTTATTACCATTATGTATCCACCCAAAAATGTGACAATTATTTTTTCACCTAATAGACATGATCGTTATTTTATGACCGTCATGTATCCACTTAGAAATGTGACCGTTATTTTTATAATTGTGTGAACTTTGCACATCTTTTTTCAGCTATAAATAGAGGGTAATAACTCTCATTTTTTGAGAGACAATTTAACAACTCACTACGGTTCTTCGTAGCAAAACCAAAGAAAACAAAATTCAAAATTGTTTTTTTAGTTTTCCAAGTAACATAAATATTTTGGAGGTGTAGTATTCCAGACTTTATCAGTATAGTGAAGCTTTAAGATAGGAAAAAGAATTTTGGACTATTTTATCTTGAGAATAACGAGGTTGTGTTTGCTTGCACAAATTTTGGCAGAATCGCGAAACGTCTTAAAAAGATAAACCTAGTCTGTGACTCAACCCATGTAGTATATTGCAACATATCAGTAACATTGTTCTTACATTAAACTCTGGTGCTAATTCTCATTGGTGGGGAGAAATTTTATTAACTGTTTGCTATATGCTATATAAAGTGCCTAAATCTACTAGTAAAATTTCACCATATGATATTTTGAAAAATAAGAAATTTTATTAACTTATTTTAAAACTTGGGATTATTTAGTCTATGCTAGGATCCCTGATCTTAAAAAAAAAATAAACTTGTTAGTATAGCATATGAATGTGTGTTCATAGGATATGTTGTGAATAGTAAAGCTTATAAATTCTACGACTTAAATGATCATGTAATTACAGAATCAAATGATGCTGATTTCTATGAACATAGGTTTCTTTTTAATTGAAGAATAGTTGGGGCTCATCTTCTATTAGTTTACCCATAAGTACAACTAGTGAATAAAACAAGGAATTAGACACGAAAATTTGGATAAGTAAATAAGCTCGAACCTCTAATGATTTTGGGTCTGATTTTTATGTTTATACCTTAGAGGAAGATCCCCAAACTTTCCAAGAAGCCTTATCTTCTTTAGATGCAAACTTATGGAAAGAAGCCATAAATGATGAAATGTACTCTTTTAAGTGTAATAGAACTTGGCATTTAGTTCACTTACCTCCTCGTTGCAAAACCCTAGGATGTAAATGGATACTATTTGGTATTAAATAAATAACGGGTATGCAACCTAACAAATGAAGGTACCCTGCTAGGGGTTAGTGAGGTCACAGAGATGATTTAACAATGGCCTGGGCCCAATGAGCTTAATAAAATATGCAACTCAGTCAACTAAAGTACTCCGTTATCGAACAGTGAGATTCTAGATGTCAAGACTTGGCAAAGTTGTAAGATCCTGATTCGATCTCGGCCTATCCCTCTACATTAGCAACCTAAATATGGTGACCTATCTTGATTCATATATAGCAACCTAACAATGTAAAGCTTATGACAACCAACTTTATGCTTAATTAGTTCGCATGTGACTTTATCAAGACATGTAATTTTGTATCTAGGTCGCATAGCTTATAACATGTCATGTACATAAGATGTTATATATATATCCCTTCAATAAGGAGAATACATGATCCAATTCAGTCATCTAATTTTCTACTTCTCACAACAAATCACTAAAATCCTGAACACTTGAAATTCTCTCCAAACAATTGGCGTCGTGTGTGGGAACTCAAATCTTTCTAGTCCATAGTTAGCCTTTGAGACCTAATCATATATTAAAAGAATTAACTTAAGTTTTTGATTTACATGTTGTCAAATGGATTGTCCACCTATAATCAATGAATGGATAGACAACCTCGTCCCATTGGCTCAAGAATTTTACCTTAACGATAAGATGCCTCCTTCCTTGCCCTTTAGGTCATTGACAAATCATGATTTAGTAACTACTTTAGCTAGCGAAAATCGGGTTTCGGCTCTTTGTGATGTGGATGGGCCTACACAAACCACACGACCTTCAAGCACTTCTCCAAATTATAGTTCGGACAGCGCTCCATTCGAAAGAGATGCGATGATAAAAGGACTTCAAAAACAAATAACAGAACTGCAACAATCCTTCATAGAATCCCAAAGGGAGAACAACAAGTTAAGATTCTGGTTAGAAAAAAACATGTGCTCAGACACAGGGAGTTCATTTTACACACCCAATAGTCCCCAGATAGTACATCAACCCTCTAGAACAGAATGTATAGCTCGTGTCCATGATTCTCGTCAACACATAGATGTTGGTCAACATCCCCAAATAATTTCAGATCCTCATTTCGTTGTGGGGACCTCCCAAGCGAATCCTCTCACTTACAAACGTACTATTCAACCAATTCAACCTTATAACTCAAGCAATGAATTGGACAAAAAATTAAAGGAGATGGAAGAAAACATGTGGGCGAATAGGCTTAAAGGTTAAGAAAAGTCAAAGCCAAGGGGTGACATCGAAAACGTTTGTAATCAATCATCGATGTCACCTTTCTCAAATGTCATTGAGTTAGCGTTGTTGATAACTATATTTTATATAGTTATTTTGGTCTATTTTATTAATTATAATTGCTATGTTCTTGATATTTTTAGTTAATTTTGATGGAATAAATTAATATTTACTGTTAATTTCTTAAGGAATATATTTTGAAGAAAATTAAAGAATTTGAATTGAAAAAGGACTTAATTGCAAATAAAATGTCTGAAAATATAATTTAAATTAAGAGTGTTCAAATTGTAATTAACAAAAGTGTAAAAGTTAATTTAAATTAAATAAAGGGTTTAATTGCAATTAACGAAAGTTTAAAAGTTTATTTCAATTAAATTGGAGGGCTAAAATGAAATTAAGAAAAGTTTATTTTTCTACGCAGGAAAGAAGTTAACGCGTAGCTATTATCTACGTGCTACGTGCACAGTTAGATCAGACTATCAACGGTGATGATCAGCACGTGTAATACAAACATAACAAAAAGCGATTGGATGCGAGTTTTCTAGTTACACGTTGCTCGGTGCGCCATATGGGGCCCTCATACCGCACAAGTCGATGTGCAAGGTGGGACCCACGTTTCTGCCCAAAGAAATTGTCCCATGCTACGCGGTCCAGATGGATATCGTGTAGCCAGATATGATAACTAATCAGGAATTGCCACATGTCTCGAATATTATTTCAACAAATCAGGATCTGACATATGGCATGTGTTGGTTAAAATAGAAACACCATAACCTCGCACGTTTTCAACAGCTTCTGCGCACCCCACGTGTCTACGAAGGTACTTCTCCCCTACGACGCATTCCTCGTGCTCCCTTTCTATATAGCAAATGAAAGGATGCTAAGTGTCTCGTTATTTCTTGCAGTGAATGAGGCGCTGACACGCGACATGCGTAAATTGAAATGAAAAATCTAGAAACGCCCATGCTTGTCTCCCATGCAAATTTAAATATTATTTTTGATGTACCGTTTTGCCTAGCACGTGGGTTTTTTATTATTATTTTCGATACAAAATGTCTCCCGCGTGTCTAAAAAATGTATTTTATTATGTGTTTTTTTAGAGTGTTGGAGCTATAAATAGGGGATATTTGTGATAAATTAGAGTGTTCGTTTTGGGGGGTCGGTTGGAGACTTGGACTGTGGAACACACAGAAGCCATTTTTTGCTTCTGTTGTGTTCTACGTGTGCCAAAAATTTAAGTGTAGAGAGCATAAATGTTTAATTTTCTTTGTGTGGTTATTCAATGAATATTCCTTAATTCTGCAATTTAATTTTTATTATGAACTAATTTAATTTTTCTAGGGTTTCATTTTATCTATATTTATGAAGCTTGGATTTAATTATTTTTGAATGTTTATTAGATTTTTAATTTGTTTATTCTATTTGTGCTTAATGCTTTTGATTATTTGAAAATTTAACAATTGATCTGTGGCACTTAAATAAACTTAGAAGAGGCATTTTGGTGTATATTGCTCATGGATAGAATAACATGTATATATGAAGGATATGAATATACCTTTATCGTACGTGTTGTCATTTTAGAACTTAAAGCGTAATGAATCTTGGTGAATTTAATTCTCATAGGAATATAATGAATTAATTTAGCGAGATGTGTCTATACGGAGCTCGGAAGAGATATATGGATAAAATTAGAAGTTCTTGGTTGACAAATAAAATTTACTAAAAAGTAAATCAAGACGGAATAATATGATTCAAGTGGAATAATTTAGTGAGAACTGCAATCCTAGAATTTTTTTTATTTTGTTATAAAAAATTTTAGTTAGTTAAATCATCTTCAAACTTTCGATCGTTTGGATAAAATCAGAGTGAAACAATTTTAGTACTCCACAAACTGTAGTAGCAAATATCCGTAGGAACGACAATTTACTTATCAATTTTTATTACTTGTGATCGTGTATACTTGCACGATTTTATATTCTCCTAAAAGAGACAACAGTTGCCTTCCTCGAAGTTCAATGCTCCCAAATGTCCCACTTATAAAGGAACCAAAGATCCAATAGTGTACGTTCTTCAATTCAAAATGGTTATGGCCATAGTGAGCCTATCCGAAGATAAGTAGGAATAAATGTACTGTAAACTATTTCCAACCACCTTCCAAGACTTGGCGCAACAATGGTTCATGGAGTTGCCCCCAAAGAGTATTTCTAGCTTTGACGCTCTAGTCAAAGTATTCATCACCAATTATGCTTGCAATAAACCAATCAAGAAAGAGTCTCACCGCTTGTTCCCAATAACCCAAAAAGATGATGAGATAATCGAAGCTTATATGAGGAGGTTCAAAATGGAGAAAATGGAGATTAATCAATGTCTTAATTACATAGCCATCGAAGCCTTTCGAAAAGGAATCAATCGTGATAATGGCCTCCTTATAGAATTGACAAAAACTATACCATGCTTATTTAATGCCTTTTACGAGGAAACTCAAAATTTTGTTAATGTGGAAAGGGAAATGAAATGAGGCAAAAGGTTGGTCAACAAAAACCCGAGTAGGCCTACCCCTATTATGAGAGAAGAGAACAAAAGGCATATCGGGGATAAACGTCCCAATTTTCTCCATTTCAAACCCACCCTAAGGCCGAGAGGCAGCTCAGAGACTTGGGGTCGTGCCTTGTCCCCCTTTCTAGGACCGCCCCTATGTGTCACATTGGTAGAAGTAGTGCACCGAATGGAACACCTCAACAACATCAATTGGCCACCTGGCATGAAAGCTCTGCTTAGAAACCCCAATAAGTATTGCACATTGCATAGAGACACGGGACACTGGACCCAAGATTTTTGTCACCTTAAGTTAGAGATTGAGCACCTCCTTTCAGAAGAGTACCTAAGAGACATTATTGACAAAACCAGAAGTTCTCAAAAAGAAGGTCAAAGGGACAACTCCTACCAAAGGATCAAAGTGCCAACCGACCTAAATTTTAGGGAACCAAATAAGGCACATCCTTCCATACCAAGGGATGTGTGAATAATACGTACCATTCATGGCATACCTATCGTGGTCGACCATACCAGTAACTTCAGGATAAGATATGCTCAAGAGGCTTGAGATATAAGATGTTTGGTTTGTAGTGTGAGACGATAGGGCCCTATTTACCCAATCACCTTTGAAGGTTGAGAGTGCCTACCCCCTATGACGACCCCTTAGTGATCATTGTGAAAATTGCCCATTGCGAAGTACGTCAAATATTAGCCAACAATGGTAGCTTATCCGACCTCTTATACCTATCTGCTTTGCTTAACATGGGCATAGATCCTAAGGAAATCACTCAACAACAATTGTTACCGGTTGGATTTAATGGCAATGTAATGATGTTAGTAGGGACCATACGTCTACCATTGTTAGTAAAAGGCACTATAATTTTGAAAAATTTCGTCATTTTGAACACCCCACATCTTATAATGAAATTTTAAGCCACCCATGGATACATAAGATGAAAGTAGTGCCTTCAAAATACCATCAAATTATTAAGTACCCAATTTTCGATGGGTAAGAGAAATTGATAGGGAACAAGATAGGGCACGGAGTTGTCACAATGCCACTATGAAGAATGTGTTACCCCAACCTTCGAAATAGCAATTAAAGAACAAATCTAATTCCAACGAGACTAAGAAACTGCATGTAAGTGAACATATTACAATGGAAGTCAACGATAAATATGACATAGTTCATATAGGGGAAATGGAGAACGACCAAACTATAAAAATCAATTATGAACTACCTTTTCCATTAAAGGCATCTCTCTTTGATTTCTTGAAGAATAATGTGGCTTTTTTTTGTTTCGAAACCTGAGGAAATGCTCGGCATAGACCCAAGTATCATCTCCCATGAGTTATGCCTGGATCATACCAAAAAACCGGTCCAACAGAGAAAGTAGAGATTTGCTAGAGACAAAAATGAGATTATCAAAAGAAAGATCAAGTCCTTGAAAAGTGTGGGTTGGGTTCACGAGGTCATGTACTCGACCTGGCTGTCAAATATGGTATTAGTGAACAAAGCGAGATGTTAGCACAGAATGTGCATGGATTTCAGCGATTTGAATAGGGAGACTCCAAAAGATTGCTTCCATTTGCCTAATATTGACCATTGGTAGATGCCACTTTTGGGTTTGAATCAATGAGCTTTATGGATGCTTATTCAAGCTACCATAAAATCCGAATGCATCCTAGAGATGAAGAAAAAATGGCATTTATCATGCAATATAGGACGTTTTGCTACATTAAGATGCCATTAGGTTTGAAAACTGTCAGTGCTACCTATCAAAGAATGATGAACAAGATGTTCCAAAACCAAATCGGACTAAACATGGAGGTGTATGCCGATGACATGATGGTAAAAACCAAATGTGCTAAAGATCATATCTCTGACCTTAAAGAGGTGTTCGCCATAATTTGGAATTACAAAATGTGTCTCAACCCAAAAAAATGTATATTTGAAGTAGCCTTGGGGAAATTCTTGGGGTACTTGGTGACATCCAAAGGCATAGAAGCCAATCAAGATAAAATCTCAACTTCGGTCAACATGAAATCCCTTTACTTCCTCAAAGAGGGTCAATAGTTGAACGGACGTATAACAGCTTTAAGTCGCTTCATCTCTAAATGCACCGAAAAATGTCTACTGTTTTTTCAATTATTGAAAAAGAACATGAAATACCTCTAGGATAGTGAATACGAACGAGCCTTTCAATCTATTAAAAATTACTTGGTGAAAGCACCTCTTTTGGCTAATCATATGGAAGGAGAAGATTTGTATATGTATATATCCTTCACAAAAAAAGCTGGCAGTGCCATATTGATGGTCAAAATAGAGGGAATCCAATACCCAGTGTACTACGTGAGTCATTCACTGACAGGGTGTAACAATGATATCCTTATCTAGACAAGGCAACCTTCCTTGTAAGAATGGCGACATACAAACTCAGGCATTACTTTGGTGCACACAAGGTAGTGTTCCTCACCCCATAACCCTTGAAAAACATTTTAGGTAAACTAAATCTATATGGGAATATTTCTCAAATAGCCATTGAGTTGAGCAAATTTGAAATACACTATAAGCCTCTAGTAGCTATCAAGGGACAAGCCCTCGTAGATTTTTTCGTGGAATGGACACAAGAGAATACCCAGGAGTGTACTCCCTTACATGCGGTAAAAGCAACCTTCATGGGAGAAGCACCTCCCTTTGAGTCATAGTTATAGAAGGTGTACGTAGATGAAGTAAGAAATTCACGATGAGCATGAGTGGGAATTATGGTATTCACATCAATGGGAGGCTTAATATAACAATGCCTTCAAATCACTTTCCAAGCAACCAACAACATCGCTGAGTAGGTATTAATCCATAGCAATTCACACCTAGTGGTAAACCAAGTTAACGACAATTTTGAAGCTAAGGAGGAAAGAATGAAAATTTATGTACATGAGGTGAAAAAAGCAAAAGCAGTATTCAAAACTTTCAAGATTAACCAAATTCCTCGAGGAGGAAACACCCATGCTGATTCCTTGGCTACGATGGTGTCTGCGGTGAATTTAGATTTGAAGATAGTCATCTTGGTATCCTGTTTGTTAAGACCTAGCATTGGCACAAATGAAGTAAAATATCGAGCTTAGTCGAACTTCATGTCTATGACTCATGTTTCATGGTTGGAACCATATACAGAATACCTTGTCAACGATATTCTCCCAAAAGACAAACACTTAGCTCGCAAGCTCATAACGAAAGCAAAAAACTATGCCGTTATCCAGGGAGTCCTATATCGAAATAATTATGGTGGCCTATGGTTGAAATGCTTACCCATGACCGAGGCTCAGATGGTCTTGAGCGAATTACATAATGGTTAATATGGAGCTCATTTTGGAGGAAGAATTCTTTCGCAAAGGATTATCCGACAATGTTATTATTTGCCTACCTTTTTCAAAGATTACATCTCTTAAGTCAAAAGGTGTCATAGGTGTCAAAGGCACGCCAATGTGCCACATCGATCAGGTGCTGACCTAAAATCTATTATTAGCCTATGGCCATTTTAGAAATGGGTTATGGATATTGTGTGACCATTTCCTATCGCCTCAGGCCAAAGAAAGTTTCTCATTATGGCAATTGATTATTTTACTAAATGCATAGAGGTAGAACCTTTAGCACGAATCCAAGAAATGGATGTGGAGATATTTATATGGCACAACATCATATGCAGATATGGATTACCTCGCGAACTAGTTGCCGATAATGGTAGACAGTTCACCGGACAAAAAACTAGTATATTTTTACAATGAGAAGGGTATCAAATTATCTCATTCCACTCCTTATCAACCATAAGCAAATGGCCAAGATGAATAGTCTAAAAAGACACTCATATAGAAACTTTTAGAATAAGCCAAAGGAAAATGGGTTGATTAACTACCTAGTATTCGTTGGGCCATAAGGACTACCCCTAGAATGTCAACATGAGAAACTCCTTTCTCCCTCATCTATGGCACTTAAGCGGTCATACCCTTTGAGATATAAGAACCTAATCTCAGATCCAATATCACGCAAGATGATAATGATCACTTAAGATGGAAGGACCTTATGTTAGCTAAAGATAAATGAGAAGAAGCCTTGATAAGACTTGAGTTGCAAAAGAGAACATTTCAAAAGACATATAAAAAGTTTGTTAAGCACAAGAGCTTCGAGATTGGGGAGTGGGTTTTGCTAAGAGTGTTGGGCAACAAAGTTGAAATTAGTAAAAAGAAGTTCGTTGCAACGTGGAAAGGTCCATATCGAATGTACGATATCACCCCTGCAGGCTCTTACTTGATAAAATGTGATGGTATAAAGAAGGCGCTGAGTTGGAATGGAGAATTCCTTAAAAAATATTATGTGTAAAGTTATGTTTTATATATGACAAGTACAATGTCTTTTGATCTATCTTTGAGTTGCTAAATTTATTTAATGAAACCTCGAGTTAAAAGTAGTGCACATGTGGGTGGTGGATGTAGTTTATATTGATTTTCTAAGTGTATCCATGTTCTTTTTTATGTTACTCCATATGTTAAATAAAAATAATAAAAATTCAAAACAAATTCAAAAAATCTTAAAATTTCATAGTTTCTCGATAAATATAAAATAAGTAATTTTAATTTATTATAATAATAAAATATATATAAATAAAAAAGAATTATTATCTAAAAATATGTATAAAATTATACTTATTAAACTCCCATGCACCTACTATTTGCTAGTCCTCGAGCAAAGTCAAAAATCATAATTAAGAGAATAATTTTTTTGGTATTTTATCTCAAGGATTTAATAATATTACGATATTAAATTCTAATAAATGTTGCATTAGCCATCTCTTTGCTACAACTATTGTACAATAATCATGTTCAAATTGTATGTGTGATATAGTATTAATTAGCAATAGTCAAATCATCTAACATAAATAAGTTGAAACATTGTTTCTTCCTATAAATTATAACTCTTAAATCTTATTCTAACATTTTCATAGAAGTTATTCTCTTTTTGTACATCTCCACTTATTCTTGAACTATAGAGTATGGCTAACGTATTTGGTTCAAAAGGTAAGAAATATGTACAAATAATTGACTCAAATAGGCTCAAATTGGTTCTCTGCAAAGGTTGTTTTTGAAAGAACAACAATATTAAAGGTCGGAAAATTTATCCAAAGAAGGTAATCTTATTACCTTAATCATTTTTCAAGAAATATATTTAACATTTTTCGTGATAAATTTAAAGGAAAGTTTTAGCATCTTATTCTTATTCATTAAAAGTATAGTAAAGTTACAAGGGATTCACAACATCTTTTACAAATTCATGCATATAAATTCTTCTATCACCAATTTAGCTATTGTTCATGTAAGTTTTGAGTAAAATGATCATAAATGTACTTCACTTAGGAACTAGGTCAAGACTCTATCAACAGTCATTATCCTTTTTGACCTAACATTATTTAGTTAATTTTGTCACATATGTCAAAAAATAAATGGAGAACATATGATTAATTCTAAACTCGTCTATTAATCCTAATTATCCTAAAAAAATTACTAAATAAATACAAAAAAGGGAAAAACTTTTATGCTACGTATAGCATACTAATCCTAAAGCATGCATATTAAAACATGATAAATTAATAAAGAAAAAAATATTTTAACATTCCCACACCTAATTCTTACATGTTCTTATTATAAGAACATGCATATATGTAATGTAAAAAAATATAAGAAAAAAGAGAGTAGAAACCAAATCTGGTGGGTTACCTCCCACAAAGCGTTTGATTTAACGTCGCTAGCACGACGATTCCCCATATGTTTCTTTAATCGTCCAATTATGTTGTTTCGTGTAGAGTGATCTCTTCCATATTGATTGGTGTAAAAGGTTCATAGTATGATTTCAATCTATGTCTATTAACTTTGAATTCTTTATCGGTACTTGAGCTTTATATTTCAACTACATCATGAGAAACAAACATTAGTAATAATAAATTGAACGACCTAATGAGAATGTAATTTACCTGAAAATAGTTTAAGGTGTGAATGAAATAAGAAGACTTTATTGTTAATGGTGAATTCTTTCCTTGATACCATACTATTATGAAACAACTTTGTTTTATCTTTATAAAATTTTAAGCTTTTATAGGCATCATTTCTGATTACTTCTAGGTCATTTATTTGTAATTTTTGTTGTCTTATGGCTTTGTCTAATTCCATGTTACATTGTTTTATCCCCCAAAATGCTTAATGCTCTAACTCAACTGGTAGATGAAAATGTTTACCATACACCAATCGTAATGGAGACATCTTAATTGATATTTCATATGTAGTTCTATATACCCATAATGTATCATCCAATTTCAAGCTCCAATCCTTTCTATTGAGTTTGATTGTCTTTTCAATGATGAATATGATCTCTTTATTGGACACTTTAGCTTCTTTACTCGTCTGTGGGTGATAAGGGATAGCGACTCTGTGATTAACATTGTACTTTTTAAGTTGCAAAAAATGTAGTCCATTATTGTTGATGATCATTCTTGGTGTTCCAAACCAAGCAAAGATTTTAAACTTAACCAAATCTATAACAAATTTAGAGTCGTTATTTATAGTGGCTTTAGCTTTCAACCATTTAGACACGTAATCCACAGTAAGTAAAATATATATATATATATCGTAAAAAGATGAAAAGGGTCCTATGAAATCAATATCTCAAACATCAAAGATTCCAACAATATGAATTGGAGTTTGTGACATTTGATTCTTAAGGCCCAAGTTACTTGTTTGTTGACAATGATCACATGCTTTGCAAAAGGTAGAGGCATCTTTGAATAATGTTAGCCAATAAAATTCACTCTTTTAGACTTTGAGAGCGGTTCATTTTAATCCAAAATTTTCCTTACATGCATAAGAATGACCAAAAATGTCAGGTACACACTTTCTTATCAATTGGTTTGGGTAATGTTTCAAAAGATAGGGTCCACTCCACACATATTGTTTAGCAACCTTCTTGAGTTTGAATTTTCTAGCTTGTGATAGGTCTTGTGGAAACTTTTTAGTGACCAAGTAATTGACTATATCTGCATACTAAGGAGTAAACAATGTGGTTTCAAGTAATAGCTCATCTGGAAAGTCATCTCTTATTACAAGTGATTCCTCTTCTTGAATTAATCTATTGAGGTGATCTGCTACTATATTTTTACTTTCATTTTTTGTCTTTGATTTTGAGGTCAAATTTTTGTAGAAGGAGAATCCATCTTATTAATTTTGGCTTGACATATTTTGTTCTTGAGTAAGTAACTAAGAGTTACATGATCAGAAAAAATAGTTACTTTAGTTCCAATTATTTATGATCAAAATTTTCCTAAACCAAAAATCATAGCTAAAAGCTCTTTCTTTGTTGTGGAGTAATTGAGTTGGGCATAGTTTAAAGTCTGTAATGCATAATATATGGCATTCTTGCCAAACCTTTGTCCTAAAACAACTCCAAATGCATAGTCACATGCATCACATATCAACTTAAATGGTAGACTCCAGTCAGGTCGTTTAATGGTAGATGTTATAGTTCAAAATTCTTTCAATCTATTAAATGCTTTCAAACATTCTTCATTGAACATAAATACAAGTGAGAGGTGGTAAGGAATGAATAAGATTTATCTTATATTTGTCAACCTCTATTCCATTAGATGATAATACATGCCTTAGAACTATACCTTTATCTACCATAAAATGACACTTTTTTCAATTAAATATAAGGTTAGTTTCTACACATCTCTCGAAAATTAATGTAAATTTATCAAGGAAATTATCAAATGAATCCTCATATATAGTAAAATCATCCATAAACACTTCTATAATTCTCCTTATAAATTCGAAAAATATATTTATCATACACCTCTGGAAAGTGATAGGGCATTACAAAGGACAAATGTCATGCATTTATAAGCAAAGGCTCCAAAGGAACAAGTGAGTATTGTCTTCTATTGGCCTTCTGGTGCAATGAAAATTTGATAATAACCTAAAAACCCATCAAGAAAACAATAGTGAATATGGCCTACTAAAACACTCTATTATTTGATCAATAAAATGTAAAGGAAAATTATCTTTGCGAATCATAGAGTTGAGCTTTCAAAAATCAGTACAAATTTAACATTCGGTTTGGAGTTAGGTAGGAATCAAATCATTATTCTTATACTCTCATTCTTTACCATTGTAACTCTAAACTTCTTTGGAACCATTTGAACTAGACTAACCCACTTTCTATTTGAAATTGAAAATATTAAACCCACTTCCAATAGCTTGATAACTTCTTTCTTAACCACTTCCATTATTAACGAATTCAATCGCCTTTGTGGTTCTCTTGTTGGTTTGGCTTCAACTTCAAGTGATATTCTATGATTGCACTCAGAGGAATTGATTCCCTTAATGTCAGCAATTATCCACCAAATTGCTGATTTGTATTCCCTCAAAGGATTAAGCTCTCATTTTAATAGCTAAAAGCTTAGATGCTATAATCATGGGAAGTGTGTCTCCATATCCTAAGTATACATATTTGAGATGCTCTAGGAGAGGTTTGAGCTCCATGATAGGTGTATGCACAATGGAAGGCAAAGGTTTCTCATTAGACATAGGAAGGGAAATATAGGAAAGATTATACCTCGAGTTTATCTTTGGAGAAAAGTCAAGAGAAGTGACAATGTCCTTCAATTTTCCTACTCTATCAATATCTCCTTTTTCATCACTTAAATATTTTGTTTTCATGATGCCTCTTATGGCAACCTCTAATAGGCCTGTACTTTCAACATCAATCATTTGTTGCAATAAAGAGTGAGGTATATCAATAGAAAAACAAGAATTATAATCACTAAAGTACTTCATTGCTTCAAAGATATTGAAACGAATAACCTCTCCGTCAAACTCCATAGTTAGTGTTCCAATATGCTTTTTTCGGGCGGTTCTCATGAATGGTCTACCCAAAAACAAGGGTGTGTACTTAATAATGGAGTCATCTCTCATATCAAGCACATGAAAATCGACCGAAAAGATAAGCTCATTAACCTACATTAAAACATCTTCCAAAACTTCCTTTAGATAAGCATAAGATCGATCGGCGAGTTGGATAACTACATCAGTTTCTTTAAGGAGGACAAGATATAGCATATCCCTTTCAAATTTAATGTGGAAGTTTTCATTGTAAATTGCAAGACTACCAACACATTCTCTTACACATGTTCAATACTTCATTACCTTTAAGCTTCCTCTTATTAGTGCAAAATTCCTTTATAAATTCAACAAAGTGTGACACATACTTAATGGTATCCAACAGTGAAATATTAACCTGTACTTTTCGAATAAAATTTAAAACTTTTTTCTCATGTACCTTTTTCTTGGATTTTATAAACCTGTTAGGAAAAGGAATATGGGGTTCATAAGTAGAAATTGAGACTTTAGATTGCCTTAGGTGGTTTTTTTGCTTCCTTGTTATTGGTTTCCTTATTATTCACTTTGTTAGAATTGTATGTTTATTCTTGAATTGACTTATCCTTAGTCTCATTATTTTTGGTTTGTTCCTCATGAGCTTCTTCAAGATGTTATTGCTTCTCAATGACATAGCATTGGCCTTTTCCCAATGATTGACCATTGGTTGAAAGGGAAGTTTATTAGATTTGTGTGCTTCTAGTCGGTAGTAGCTATATAACTGAATCCATTTTCAAGGTTCTTGATAAAAAAAATTGTATCTTGTTGAAACTTGAGTTAATCTTATGTGAACTTGATAGTGTCTTATTAGAATTGAGTAGTGCTAGATACTATCATATTTATCAAATCCTCTAAAGATTTACCTTGAGGTGGAGGAAGATTTTGTGGTCTCACTTGATATGGTTTTTGGCCTCTTAGAGAAGGAAAACCTGGTAGATTACTAGGGGTAACTACTTGATTGCCTCTAAAAGAGTTAAAGTTAAGATGATTCTTCCTACCAGGATTGTAAGTGTTAGAGTAGGGATCATACTTTTGCCATTATTGCCTTTTGTATCCTCCAATAGTATTTTAGAATCTTGAATAATAGGACATATTTCTATTGGGTGTCCAAGTTCGTACAAACTCCACATGCTTGAACTTATCAGATTGTTAATTGTTACATAATTGAAATAAGGGTGCTCAGTTGTTGTTCAATATCATTGACCTGTTGTGACGAGTTAGAACAAATGCCAAATTGTTGAGCATTTACAACCATGGTGACAACTAATTTTCTTGTAGTTTTAGGATTCTTATTAACCAAAGATTCACCACTTGATGCATCTGTTATGCTTTTGTCCATAGGTACTAATCCCTTATAAAAGTATTGAACTAAAAGGTGCTCACTTATTTGATAATAAGGGCAATTTGTACATAATATCTTGAACTGCTCTCAATACTCATGTAAATTCTACCCATTCTACTAATAAACACTACAAATTTATTTTTTTATTAGAGAGGCCTTAGATGGTAAATAGTATAACCACTCTTTAGTTATATTTACTAAAGAGAATAATAATGCACTAAGTTTTACTTATTCTACTATAGTGCCATTAAGTTTTATGCTAGAATAGACCATATGACATTTCTTTATATGTTTGTTTGGTCCTCACCAACTAGACCTCAAAAAGTAGGTAAGAGATTAATCATGCCAAACTTCAATTCAAGAGCATCACCATTGTCATCATATTAAATGCATAGTGGTTGTTGATCTAAAGCTAATGTTGCCATCTCCCTAAATGTTTGATTGAAATTATTCATCGTCATTTCTACTGAATGGAATGATCCAAATCGTGAGATAAGTTGCTTAAACTTGAAGATCTGTCTAAATTGCTTGCTCAATAAATTATGAATTTGATCTTAGATTGTAGTGTCGGTTTATTCATTATGACTCTAAAAAAACAAATAAAGATTAGAAAAAAATTAAATAAAAGCAAAACAAACATAAATATAAATAAACCAAAATAAAACTAAAATTTAAAAAAAATATTTTTTTAATAAAATTTTCTATTTTTTTATTTTTTTAAATATAAAATACTTAAAAATAAATAAGAGTTAATTTAACAAAAATCTTTGACGATACGACGCCAAAAATTGATGCGATATAGTTGAACAGTCAATTTAAATTTTACTTTAAATTACTTAAAATGTAATAAATTAATATGTAGCAAGTAATGGTCTTTCCCACTAATGATTTTGAAAACTAACTCTTCTTTATTAAAAAAAAAGTTTTAATTTTATAAATTGTAAATTAAATCTTACAATTAAAGATTAATAAAGATAAAAACAAATAAAATTATGATAAAGATTTAAATAAAAGAATAATCATAAGATCATTCTTAAACACTAACATATATTGTAAATTAACAAAAGCATATCATATTATCATATTTTTTTATTATGTCAACTTAGAAAAATTCAAACGTAAAAATCTCCACTTCTTTTTATAGATTCATTGAATTAAACAAGTTTTTAATCTAATTGTTTTTAATAGATAACCTAGAATAACCTTTTTAAATTTAATCTATCAGAAATATTAATTTTTAAATAAACAAATTGGATTAAGACTAAAGACATAAGTTCAGTTTGATTATCTTAAGTAATATTTTTTATTGTAAGTAATTTATCATTAATTATTTAAATTAATTAAGCGATTACATACTCAATTAATTAAATTAATTAACGATAAATTAATTTAATTATTCAATTGTATACTTGAATATTCAAAAAAAATTATACAAAAATTAAAACTAACAATTCATACATAATCAAAAAGCATAGAATAATACAATATTATATATCTTATTAAATATTACAATCCCTAGGATTTTGAAATAACACATAATCAATTATAAAAATTAGCTATATAGAAAACAAAAAAATAAGAATATTATTTATGAAAATATGATATTTAACTCTTTTAATTGCTTGTTTAATCTTCTTCTTTTTAATTATTGATTTCAATTTAATTCTATAATTTTGTATTTTTATATATTTGTATTAATTTTCATATAATTTTGATAATGATTTTATTTCATGGATGTTATTTTATATTTATATTGAAAAAACAGATACAATTTTAAATTATATTAGAATTGATGAACGCAATTCATGCGATCAAGAAAATGACGTTGATGAACAAAAAAAGGTGCCACTTATCAGCTTGTGAGATTATGAGGTGAACAGTGTTCGCGTAGGGTTGATGTAATTTATATTGGTTTGACACGCTATTTTCTAACTTAATCAAACTATTAAAAAAATTGCATAAAAATCCCAAACAAATTCTAATTTTTTATATTTTTCAATAAATGATTTTATATCATTATAATATATATAAATGAAAAAAAATTAATATATAAAAATATGTATAAAATAATACTTATCAATTATGATAATATAATCTTGTTAATTTAAGGCACAAATATTACAATAATAGGTTTTAGTATATTTTTACAATAATTTAATCTATTAATTTTTAAAAAAATAACAATACAAGCCACTTAGTTTGTTTTTTATGATAAAAAAATATTTTTTCAAATACGTTTGAAAAAGAACGTTTCAACATGCCAAATAATTTTTTAAAATACAAATTTAAAAAATAAAAAAAAATCATAAATAGTAAACTAGAGGAATTCTGTTATCACTTTAAAAAAAAAATTAATGAACATAAGGAATCTATTTCCAAAATATAATGGAAATCTACAACTACTCGCATTTAATTTAATTTAACTTTTTGCCATGATGGAGTCCATTATCAGCCACTTTATGACAATTGCAGCTCATATATGATTAATATGATTTTTTTAAATCTAAATAGCAAGCTTGTGAACAACAACGCACAACATTAGTTTAACATAAAACACCATAAAGATAAAATTAACCTAACTTACTAAATACATACTAAACATATATAAAATAATTATTAGGATCATATATGACTAGAGGTGCAGTAATTGCTGGCAATTACATATCCACGCTTCAACAATCACTTTTTGCGACAATAACATAGTCCGATGATTTCGTTGGAGCTCATCAACCATATTTAAAGCATAAGTAAGACCTACATTTATTTTGTTAGAAAACATGTGTAAAATTTTACATGCATTGGAACTCCTGTTATCTTTAAGAATATAATAACTTTAGGAATATATTATTATAGGTGAATGTAATATAATACGTATAAAAATATAGATAAATATAATATATTATGTATAAAAATAAATATACATATAACATATTACATATAACGATATATTTAAATGTAACAAATTATATATAAAGATAAACATCCATGTAATATGTTATATATAAAAATAAATATCGATATAATATATTATATACACAAACAAAAATCTCAAAAACTCTAATAGTTTGTATGGATTAACTTCTCCTTTGTACTTTGCAAGTACACAACTAAGTAACAAGCATATTGATACAGAAAATTTGCAGAGAAGAAGATAAAGGAAGAAGAAGAGCCAAAAGAGGAGCTGAATTTTGTGTAAGATTCTCTATATCTCTTCTGATTTCTAAGTGGCTTTATATACAGCCTTATATGAACAAAATGGACGAACAAATCGTAGCTGATTTTTGACATTTTTAATAGAATTCTTAGCCCTAATTTATTCGGTGGTCCCTTTCAGTTTTTTTAACCGAATTCACGCCTCGTACCTTCTTCTGCGCTTAACCTCCACGCGTGATGCTTTTCTGATGAGGATGAACAAAATGAGCCCGTATCATTCCTCCCGCCCTAGGAGAATCCTTGTCCTCAAGGATGAAGTTTGGGTATGATTTCAAAAATTGCCACTCATTTTCCCAAGTAGCTTCTTCGGTTGGAATGTCCTTCCATTTGACCAAAATTTCTGTCTTGGGTCGATATTTCCCTTTATGGGTCACACGACGGTTGAGAATGGTTTCAGGCTGAGGAAGAATTGTTGCTTGTTCAGAGGTTGGAGAAAGTTGGTTTAAGCTTTATGGAATTTCCCCTTCGTGTGTTTATTAGCATGCTTACATGAAATACATAATGTATTTGTGAAGCGAGAGGCAGTGCCAGCTTGTAAGCCACAGGTCCTATTCGAGCGAAGATTCTGTATGGCCCAAAAAAATGAGGAGCTAATTTTCTTGATGAGCAAAAGGCTACTGATGATTGTCTATAGGGTTGGAGCCTCAGGTATACATAATCTCCTTCCTTGAAGATGACCTCTCGCCGATGTTTATCAACTTGGCATTTCATCCGGTTCTGAGCTTGTAACAGGTTATGCCTTAATTCTCATAGCAGGTGATCTCTGGTACGTAGGTGTTCATCCACAGTTGGTACTTGGGAAGTTTTGGGGACATATGTTAATATGGGAGGTGGTGGAATGTCGTAAACTGCTTCAAAGGGAGTCATCTGTGTTGTGGAATGGATGGAAATGTTGTAGCTGTACTCAGTCCAAGGAATCCACTCAAATCCATTTGCGTGGTTGATCCCCAGTGAAGCAGCGCAAATATTGTTCCAGTGTGCGGTTGGTTACCTCAATCTGTCCATATGTCTAAAGGTGGTAGTTGGAGCTCATGCACAATTGGGTTCCTTGTAAACGAAACAACTCTTGCCAGAAGGAACTAATAAACACCTTATCATGATCACTGACGATAGAAGTAGGCATACCATGCAGTCGAAATATGTTGGACACAAATATCTTAGCCACAGTGGAGGTTGAAAATGGGTGCTTCATAGGAATGAAATGAGCATATTTACTCAAGCGATCCACAATCACCATTATAATTGTATGTCCTTTTGAAGTTGGTAGTCCTTCCACAAAATCTATTGAGATATCATCCCAAATCTTCTCAGGTATGGAAAGAGGTTGAAGCAACCCTATTGATCTCATAGTTTCTGTTTTGAACCTTTGGCAAGTTTCACATTCCCTGAGAAATTTCTTCAACATTTGGCGCAGTTTGGGCCAAGTGAAGCTATTTTTTATGCGAGATAGGGTTTTGAGGAACCCAAAGTGTCCCCCCATTGAGGAGTGACAATCAGCTATAATCTGAGATATAAGGGAGGATTTAGGGCTCAAATATACCTTATTGTTTTTAAACCAGACCCCATCTCGTTGTAACAATTTATGAGTCATTGTAGGAGTAGATTTGGCTATTAGGTATCTGTAGAAGGGATCCTACTGAACTTCCTCCTATAGTTGTGGCCACCAGTCCACTTGTGGCTGAGATATACTTAAAAAGAAGAATTCCACTACTCGTGAAAGAGAATCAGCTCCTTGGTTTTCCTTTCCACGTTTGTACTCAATCTTATAATCATATCCAAGTAACTTAGGCAACCATTGTGTCTATACTGGTGGGGTGGTAATGCGCTGCTCCAGCAGATATTTGAGGTTCCTCTGATCAGTAAGGATGGTGAATGGTTTACCTAATAAGTATGGGTGCCACACCCGTATAGCTTTAATAATAGCTAACATTTCTTTCTCATATATTGATAAAGCCAATGTTGAACCTTGAGAGCTTGACTGAAGTAAGTTATTGGTCCGCTTGCTTGAGTTATGTAACAATCAAATGTATGACACATACAATAAAACCTTATAGTGCATTAGCTACCAATCAAATGTATGACACTCATAGAGTTAAATCTTACATATATATTTTTAGAAGAAAATATGATGCTTACATACATTGGTGAAAAAAAAGTTATGAAAACAATTAAATAAATATTTTAAACGACTCTTAATGTAACGATAATTTCCATAAAATAAAGCATAAAGATCCGATTATAGAAACTAGAAGAGATAAAACACAAGTGAAATAAAAAAAGAAAAGAAAAGAAGGGGCAGATAACTTTGAGGTCCATGGTTATCAAGACTACAAAAACAACATTCACTAGTGTTACCTTAATATACCAGTCATATTGAGGTCTCCAAGATTAAGGTGTTATACTTTAATATAATACATCAAAAATTTAAAAATTAAAATTAAAATAATTTATTGTATTAAATTAATTAAATCATAATTTAAAATTTAAAATTACTTACTATTATAATTAATATTTAATTAAACATGAAATTATAAAATACAAAAAATAATTAAATAATTCATGGTAAAGAAAATAATTAAATAATTCATGGTAAAGAAAAAAAATGTAGAAAAAAGAATATGATTTTTTAAAATTATTGGAACCAAATGAGCAAAAAAAAAATATTAATATTTAACTTCTTTACTTCTTCTCCGATCTCCTTTCAAAGATATTATAATATTGTACTAAATCTAAATTTTCTCTAATTTGCTCTTAATTTTCTATGTAATTTTAATTTGTGTTTTATCGAAGAAAAGTTGGGTTTTTAGGATTAGCTCAGAAAGCTCCAAAGTAATAAGGAAAATATAGTAAATATTATAAGAAGGTAACACATGGCAGGCCCCTACTAATTACATCTATATCCTATTTAAGTTAATCCACTTGTTTTAAAAAGATTAAAATATATTATTAATTCTTAAATTTTAATTAAATTTTTAAATTTCTAAAACATATAATTTAATCTGTAAATTTTTAAAATTTTACGTATAAATTTTTAAAAATTTTAATCTTATAATTTAAAATAAAAATATAACCCGACTCCATGTTTCAAAAACAAAGAAAATAACTTTGACGAGAATCACATTTTCATAAGGAAGTAGGGGGGTACAAATAAGATAATGAAATCAGGAACAATAATCATTCAATCTAATTTAACCCCTAGAAGAGGTGTAATTAAGAAAAAAGAGAACTTGCTGTGAATATAAAAGTTTTGTTCAGAGAGCTCCATCATTTATCAATATCATGTACGTAATTAAGAATAAATTTTCAATAAAAAAAGTAACAAACATGAAACTTATAATTGGTCATCTTCAAGTGCATCGTCATGACCCACACCTCGACTCTGGTGTTACGATTCTCGGCAAAAATTATATGAAACCTACCTGGGCCCAGGTCAGACATTCAACTCTACACGACAAAAGAATACATATTAACATTTATCATCTTATTTTTATAAATTAATACATTCATCAATTTTTTTTAAAAAATAAATAATGCATACATTTTAATAATTTTTTTCTTTTACAGATACTGTATCTATTTCTTATCGACTTTAGTTTTTTAATCATTTTTTTCTTTCAAAAAACTTAAATTAAATTAAATTAAATCTTATAAACAAAAAAAAATATTTGAGTAGAAAAAAAAATTAAAAATATATATTATAAAATAAAAATAACTAAAAGTGTAGACAAATCTAACATGAAGATAATTAACATGTAAAATTATCAAAACTAGACTAAGATGATTAGACTAAGATGATTATAAATGTTAAAATGTTAAAATTTTAAGTGGGTTCTAATAATCTTAAGAAATAATCAAATGGGTTCGATTTTGGTAGTAAATTTTAATTTAATTTGTAAATTTTTTTATTCTCTTATTTAATTTTTTTTTATTTTG
The DNA here is from genome assembly GCA_033030585.1 of Hippophae rhamnoides. Lineage (NCBI taxonomy): Eukaryota > Viridiplantae > Streptophyta > Magnoliopsida > Rosales > Elaeagnaceae > Hippophae > Hippophae rhamnoides. The sequence continues at coordinate 38,226,525 of CM065430.1, read as the reverse complement.
AGTGTAAGATAATTTGACCCCAATAGTTAAAATTATAAATTTATATTTGATTGAATATTATATTTTTATAAACGTAAAGATAAAAACACTAATAATTTAATATTTATAAAAGAAAAAATCAAATACATTTACTATAAATAACATATTTTTATTTTTAGTTTGTAAACATTTTTCAAAAAATAAAATAAAATTCATGTCTTTGAATAATTTTAAACTAAAAAGATATTGAAATTTAATTTCTAAAGCTCCATATAAGTAACCGTTATTCGATGGTAATTCTCATATTTATATACACTGGTTTTGATTTTGAGTAAAACACTATATGATCTCGTTTCACTTGGTCGACATTTTAAAGATGACTAAAATATACAAATTTAAAATAAAATAATCAACATGTTCAATTTATGAAGATAAAATTACAATGCATACACATCTTTTAAAAGTAAAGTTATTAGTAACTAAAAAGTATTATAACAACTATCTACAAATATATTAACAAATCTCTTCTACTTTAACTCGAAGGATGAAAATGTGATGAGATTTTCAATAATGTCATGATAATCTCTTTTTTATACATTTCGATAATAAAATTTGATATCTATATTTAGTCAAATTGTCACAAAATTATCAAAAATATTAAAATGTCGCTTAAATATTGTTATAGTTTAAATATCTTTTTTTTTACTAAAATATCCTAAATATTATCACTAAAATGTTGAAAAAAATATCAATTATTGATTTATTTCTTCTTTCTAATTAATGATTTCAATTTTTTTTTCAATTTTATATAAGATAATATATTCTATTTTTTTTTTGTTTATAACATGTTTGTTATACATATAGAATGAACACATAAAAATACCAACTATTATAGCTAGTTGCAAATTAGATTTAAAACCTATACAAACTAATTAGCATAGAATAAACAATGTCACCAATCATGAAACTGTACATAATGGTCAAGATATGCATGATCATCGTGTCTTCATAGATAACAATACTTCATATCCGATCATTGAATATCTAACAGAGTTTTTGGTAGTAGTGAGTTTGATGTTTAGTAATTGTTTTTTGTTTTAGTATGTTTGATATTTAGTAATTGTTTTTTGTTTTTAATATTTAGTAATTATTGTTGTCGATGCATGTATGTTTTATTTTTTATTATTTTTTATTAATATTATAACATATAAATTACATTTAAGAATAAAAATCATTATGTCCTAGTAATTATGAGTACTTTAAAAAAATAATCAATCAAATTTATTTTCATACTATCGTGATTTATCTATTTACAATAATTAATACAATTAGATAGTCTATTTAATTATTTCAATTTTTTTTAACTACTTATTCTACAATATTTAACAATATATATATATATATATATATATATATATATATATATATATATATATATATATATATATATATATATATATATATATATATATATATATATATATATATATTATACATTTTTTTAATTAATTGATGAAGTTATTAATTAATATATATATTTTTTATATTTAAAAATAAATGTATTAAATAAAAAATTAATTTAAAATATAAATAATCGATTGTTTTGATATTTTATAAAAAAAATCCATATTTTTAGTAAAAATTTCTTAATTTTCTTAATTTTTTTTAAAATATTCATCACAATAATAATATGTCACACATTTTCCTAAAAGGAATACCTAACATTGTCAATATTATGTTCTATAATGATTTAACTTCATTGTTGTAAGACAATCAAGCTGAACAAACATGGTCGCATCAGGATGGATGCCTTTTAATCTTGGGTTGTGTTATAATGTACCAATAAAGTAATAGATTTCATATGGTAGGTTGATAGATGAATTAAAAATCCCCTCAAATTAATATATATATATATATATATGACTTATTTACATGTAAAATTTTCATTGTGGTATAAATAATATTATTTTTAATAATATTAAGATACACTAACCTCATATAAATATGTTTCCCAAGTAAACTACATTGAACAGTATTGCACTGATTTTGTACAGTGTTTGGTGAGTATTCAAATTTCAAGTCTAATATTAATAAGGGATCTCTATGAATTGTTTCTCTAAATTATAGTTGCATATCAGTGTTCAACATTAAGCCATTTATATAGCTGCAATGCAAAAGTGAGCTTTGATCTAATGGAAGAAGAAAAAAATTAAAAGGACATCCACTATCCCACTATCTCTATTTCACTAGCCTTCAAGTCCTCCTGCAGATCTGATTGTAAGGCAGAATTTGCAGTCTACAAATGAAATCAACAATCTGATTTTAGATTCAGGGATAATGTAATGCTACAGATAGTAACATTCTCTTCAACCAAAAAATAGTAATATGTTTTATCTTTCCTCATTCTAAGGATCCCATTATCATCTCAAAAGTCAATGACCCATAAAATTTTAAAGCCAAATTTCAGGCAATGTTGTAAGAGATAACATGGTTTCGACTTACAGATGAGGCGATTCACTCCATAAGCCCATTTCTAATAACTTTTGATTGTTTTAAACTACAGTAATCATATATAAAAATATTCATATGAAAACTACAACAAAATAGAGTTATTGGATACACCTCCCTGCAATCAAACACTACATGCACCTCCCTGCAATCAAACACTACATACTCCTCCATGCAATCAAAACAATTTATAACCAATTCAATCACCCCTCATAGTTCAAAACACAATGTTTAGTTAAACTTTAACCTTTTTTAAGATTCAACAACTTCAACAATTAACAATACCTCTAAGATGACAGGATAACAATTTAAATCTCTGCATAAACACTTATCAATACGGATTGTGGCACTAGCCACTTGTTCCACTTCAACTTTTCGTCAACCCCATTTCCCATTTTATTAAGCATGAAAGGAACTCTTCAGATACCGAGCAGACAAACTAAAGAATAAGCAAAAATTAGGATAAGAGAAGAAGCTCACAACATGAAGGAGTTGAATATACTGAAATATATTTTTACAAATTGAAATACAATGAATGATAATACAAGTATATATACAAGAATTGAGAATCTGTTTTTTAAGAAAAGTATATTAGTTGCATACAATTAATATACAGTTGATAAAGTATATCAGTTGCATACAACTAATATACCACTAATGATGATTTATTAACACTTTCCCTCAAGTTGGCGCATAGATATCGATCATGCCCAACTTGCTTAGTGAGTCGTATAATGCCTTCTTGGAAACTCCTTTGGTAAGTATATCTACAAGTTGCTTTTCAGTGGGAACAAAAGGAAAGTTAATAAGTTTAACATCTAGCTTATCTTTTATAACCTGACAATCAACCTTACATGCTTAGTGCGATCATGTTGTACTGGATTTTGTGATATATCAATGACTGCCTGATTGTCGCAATACAACTGCATAGTATTTTTGAGTTCGAAACCTAAATCAAATAACAAAGTTCTTATCCACAGTAATTCACAAACCCCATGAGCCAAACCTCTATACTCAACCTCAGCACTAGATCGCGCCACCATTTTCTGCTTCTTACTTTTCCATGTAACCAAATTACCTCCCACAAAGGTGAAATAACGTGATGTTGACTTTTTATCTGTAATACTTCCTGCCCAATTTGCATCTGTGAAGCCACAGACTTCAAGAGGATTGTTGTGTTTAGAGAACATTACTCCTCTTCCTAGAGCCGATTTCAAATACCTTAAAATTCTCAAAACAGTATTCATGTGGTTCTCACTTGGATTATGCATGAACTGACTCACCACACTTTCTGCATATGCAATATCTGGTCTAATATGAGCCAAGTAAATCAAACGCCCAACCAATCTCTAATAGCGAGCTCAATCAGTTGGTATTTGATCTAGATACTCTACTAAACAATGGTTTTGCTCAATAGGAGTATCAATAGGTTTGCAATCCGACATACCTGTCTCTGTTAACAGATCAATAATGTATTTCCTCTGACATAGATATATTCCTTCTCTTCCCCTAGCTACCTCAATTCCTAAGAAGTACTTTAGTTCACCTAAGCCCTTCATCTCGAATTCAGAGGCTAGTTGTCTTTGTAATTTATCCATATCAACAGTATCATCACCAATGATTACCATATCATCAACATAAATGATTAGGGTTGTTACCTTCCCTCGTTGATGTTTGAGAAATAGAGTGCGGTCTGAATTACTCTGTTTGTAACCAACCTTCTGTATAAATTGTGAAAACCTTCCAAACCAAGTTCGAGGGGATTGCTTGAGACCGTATAAAGACTTCCTTAATTTGCATAAAAATTACCAGGAGAATCAACTACATACCCAGGTGGAAGACTCATGTACACCTCTTCGGCTAATTCTCCGTAAAGAAACACATTCTTGACATCACACTGCCGAAGTGGCCAGTTTAGGTTAGCGGCAAGTGAGAGTAAAATCCGAATAGTATTCATTTTGGCAACATGAGCAAAAGTATCATCGTAGTCTACACCATACATTTGAGTGAACCCTTTTGCTACAAGACGAGCTTTATATCGATTTATAGATCCATCACCATTATGTTTTATAGTAAACACCCATCGATAACCAACTTCCTTTTTTCCTTGTGGTGGTGGCACAAATTTCAAAGTATCATTCTTTTGTAACGCCTCCATCTCTTCAGCCATTTCCTTTCTCTATATTGGATCTCCCAACCCATCCTGCACTTTGTTAGGTACTGATACACCAGATATTTGATTCACAAATGATTTATATGACTTGGATAATCTTTTAGTGGACATGTAATTAGATACTGGGTATTTTGATTTTGCATGAATATTTGGTTCATACCTTTTGGCTGGTTGACCTCGAGTAGACCTATTTGGTAACACATACTATCCAACATTAGACGCAATGCTATTAGTATCAATGGGTGTACATACCTCAGAAGAGTGACCTTCAGTACCCGGGAGTTATTGATCAAGGGTAGGAGTAATTCATGAGGGAATAGTTGTGTCTTCAACTTCATTTGCTGTAAGCAAATTTAGTGCTTGAATACTTGGAGCATCTGCTTCTTCGATGACTGGATTCAATGGATTAGGAATCTCATCTGGTCCCATTGAAACATCAACTGGTGATTCTTCTAATTCCTCCTCCTCACCATGATACAGTTCTTCGAAATATGCATTCTCCCCTTGACGAGCAGTATCAGGTGAGGAAAAATAACTCATGTCCTCAAAGAAGGTAACATCCATAGTGACATAATACTTTCTAGTCTGTGGATGGAAGCACTTGTACCCTTTTTGATAACCTTCATAACCAATAAACACACATTTAATTGCCCGAGCATCTAATTTAGACCTTTGATTTTTAGGAACATGTACAAAAGCAACACAACCAAATATACGGGCATGAAGATTATAGGAGGATGACAAGGAGACGTAAGATGCGAGAATCTGAAATGAGATTTTTCCGTTAAGGACACTAGACATGAGACGATTGATGAGATGGGCGGAAGCTTGTACATCATCACCCCAAAGATATTTTGGCATATAAGCACTAAATAGGAGTGCATGAGCCATATCAAGTAAATGACAATTTTTTCTTTTAGATATTCCATTTTTTTTGTGTTTGCGGACAAGTAGTTTGGTGAATAATCCCATGTGTTTTGAAAAAATCTTGAAAAACATGCTTAACATATTCTCCCCCATTGTCAGAACGGAGGATCCGAATGATGCTGGTATTGTGTTTGAACGAAGGTATGAAAAGTTTGAAAAACTGAAAAAACTTCATTTTTTGTTCTAAGAAGAGAAATCCATGATAATCTTGTACAATCATCGATAAACGAAACAAAATATCTCATACTCGATATAGTGGGCTCTTTAGATGGTCCCCAAAAATTAGAATGAATTAATTCAAAAGGATTAGTAATTTTATTAGAAATACTTGGAGAATAAGTAATACGATGGCTCTTGGCCAAAACACAAGCCTCACAATGTAAAATAGTCTCACTAATACCAATAAATAAAATAGACATGGATTTTTTCATAAGAATAAAAGACGGATGCCCTAAGCGGTGAAGCCACAACCAAATTTCACTTAGCTTATCAGAACTAGAAGTCAATGCAGTGCGTGCTTGTGCTCCTGGTTTCTCCCTTGCGTAGTTCTGATCCAAACGGAACAATCTGCCCCTCAGATACCCTCTACCAATTATTTCCCTGGTAAGAAGATCTTGAAAAATCACATACATAGGATAAAAGGTTACAGAACATTTAGACTCAATATTCAACTATGGGACAGATATTAAGTGATGATATAAGTCAGGTACATATAAAACATTATGGAGCTGTAAAGATGGAGTGATATGAACTGACCCCTTTCCTAAGACAGGAAAGGCCTCATCATTAGCGTTCGTAACATAAGACACTAGTGGGGAAGATAACTCATTAAAATAAGATTTATCATAAGTTATATGATCAGATGCACCAGAATCAATAATCCAAGTATTAGACCCAACAGAGTGAGAAACGTTTAAGGTCATACCAATCTTACCACGATCAGCTATTAAAGTTGTAGGGATACCTCCACATTCCATAGGATGATCATGTCCAGTTGATCCATAGTAGTCTGCTTTTGATTGCAAGTGGGGATACAGTTTCCAACAAGTCTCACAAAGATGCCCCCGTTCATTGCAATAAGAGCAATGAGAATGAGAGTGATTTGTAAAGCTTGGTGGAGGTCCTTGCTGATGAAGTGGAATTGAATTTTTCTACTGGAGGAAAGGTGCCTTTGATTTGGCTTGAATGGCTAGGCTTGATACCTCAACTTGTGCCTGATGAAGACTTTCCTACTGAGATTCGTCTTTATGGATGTATGTAAAGGTGGTAGTCAAGCTCGGAGGGTTTGACATTCAAAGCAATTCGCCTTTAGCACTATTATGTTTTGTATCAAGGCCTCTCAAAAATGCATGTACTCGTTCAAGCTCCTTCTCCTTCTTATACCATAAAAGGTTTTCTTGATTTTTAATTTTGCATGGGCTTTTCTGGTCAATTTTAGCCCATACATTCTTCAGCTTAGTGAAAAACATAGATATTGGTTGCCCATTTTACTGCATACCAGCAGCTTTGCACATGAGTTCATGAACTTGAATAAAGTCAGACTCATTTGTATAAAGATCACTTAAGGTATTCCATATGGCCTCAGCAGTTTCACATTCCTCCACCATTTGTAATATATCATTAGTGATGGCTCTAAATAGAATTGACATTACAAAACCATCATCATCTTCCCACCTAGTATAGGCTTCTACATCATCTTGACTAGGAGCCCTGATTGATCCAGATACATGTCCCATCTTGTGCATCCCACGAAGATAAATAGACATCATTTTTTTCCATGTTCGAAAATTGGTACCATTGAGTTTAGTACTCCCGAAAGAACAAATTTCTGAACTCTTAACAGAGACTTCAAATTTTGGAACTTCATTAATTCTGGAAACCTGATGTTGTCTTGAATCCTCCATTGAAATAAAAAAATATTGTGCAGCGGAATAAAAAATTTGGATTTTTTTTATCGGACTGGACTATGGATTGGGCTGGTAAGTGGGCTCTCTAATTATTGAATGGGCTGATTAGTGGGTGGGTTGATGGGTTGATGGGCTTAGACTTAGGGCAGAGCTGAGTGAATATTATTGAAAACCTGAAAGCTAAAAAACTGAAAAACACACTATAATGAAAGTTGAGTAAATATTACTCACAAAAGAACACAAAGTATGTTGGGAGCTGGTGTGTAGACGGCACAGATGGCTAGTGTGCGTGGCTAGATAGGCAGACGGTTAGTGCACGGGCTGGACAGGCAGACGATTGGTACGCAGGTTAGACGACGCAGGCTGGACAACGCGGACTGGATGGCACAAGCTAGACGACAGATCTGCAATGGAGGTGCGAACTAGAAAGTACGAGAAGATTAACGGCATTGCATAAAAATACCGATGGCGGCGCTACTGTTGATGGTAATGCTACTACTGACGGCAACGCTACTGCTAATGGCGGCGCTGCTGCCAGAGGACTGGTAAAATTTTTTTTTTCCTTTCCCGCTTTGATACCTAGTTGAATATACTGAAATATATTTTTACAAATTGAAATACAATGAATGATAATACAAGTATATATACAAGAAATGAGAATCAACTTTTTAGGAAAAATGCTTTTAGGAAAGTATATTAGTTGCAAACAACTAATATACAGCTGATAAAGTATATTAGTTGCATACAACTAATATACCACTAATGATGATTTATTAACAGAAGATTCTTGGAACAAGCCAAGAAACCATAGTTATCGGCCATGGCTTTGGTACAAACCAATCCGTTTGGAGACACCTCGTTCTTCATCTTGTTGACGATTACGAGTCATTTTGTACGACAACATAGGTGCTGAAACCACCGTATTATCGTAATCATGAGACCATGTTATCATAACATATACATAAATATTTTAAAAAAAACATATACATAACATATTATTAGTGTTAAGTTATATTTGATATTGTACATCACTTATTCTACAATTACACTTCACTTATACTACACTTGTACTACACTTATATTATACTTGTACTACACTTTGTTACAACCCTATAAATAGGGTTCTCTATGTACATTCTTAGACACATAAATTACAACATTAAATCATTATTTCTTCTTATCTCTCTATACTTTTAATATGGTATCAAAGCCTCTCATATATCTCTAGAATTTCTATCAAAATTTTGCCTCTCTTCATCACAGTAAACCATTATCACTTATACTAATCCAATCAAAGCCATAATACTATCATTAGACTCGTCTTATCCAGAAAATTTCAGAGCCACCAAAATAAACCCAAAATAACGCCCCACGCACCACCCAAAGAATCTATTCCCAAAACCCACGAGTTAACCCAACCCTCGCCTAATATACGCTTCTCACCCAACCCGATTCAACAGATTTTATTTTCCTTCACAACTCCAGTTCAGACCTGTTCGAGGCTTGTTTTTGACATCTCTTCCATTTTTAAGGTTATATTTTTACCTATGTAAACTACTTTATACTATTCCTTTATATTTCCTCTATTATTCCTTTAAAATGGATCGAAATAATGTCCTCAAACCAATCTCTAACACCTTTGATGATACTAACTACTTAGCCTGGGCACAAGCAATTAGGAGTTTCTTGAAAGGATGCAAGCTATGATGTTTCATAATTGGTGATATCTATATAGCCATAAAAGAAACCATTGAAATCGACTTCTTATTTGCTGACTGTCTTGAAGACTAGGAGAGTAAACATCACCAAATTATTACCTGGTTTTGCAACACCACTCTACCATCAATTCGTGGTGAATTTGGGCATTTTGACACTGCCAAGGAAGTTTGGAAATTTCTTGAGGCTCGCTTCACTACTATAGATTTAGCCAATCAATATCAACTTCTGACAGATTTTCATACCAAACGTAAAAGGTTTGATCAAACAATTAACTAATTTCTCTCTGAGATGCATGATATTTGGGATCAACTCACTCTTTCTGAACCAACTTTGACAAACAAAATTTTTGCTGAGATGTTTGCAACTTACCATAATCACTAGCGTCTTGTTATTTTTCTTATGGCTCTCCATAATAGGTTTGAACCTATTCGGGCTTCCTTACTTCATCGCAGTCCTTTTTTGTCCTTAGATGCTACTGTAATTGAGCTTCGCTTTGAAGAAACTCGAATGGGGATTTTCAAAGTTCATCTTATAGATTCTTTTCTTGCCACTCCCTTTTATCGCCCTAAATGAGGTTCTTAAGAGGACTTCAAACAACAAGGTTGTTCCTACTACCACAACCCCAACCCCAACCCTAACCCCAACCATGAGCTTCCCACATGTCCCATTCAGGTATGTATATATTGTCACAGGAAGGGTATAGGACACCTTCAAATAGACTACTTTCAGAATCCCTCTCTAAATCCCTCTCAACATGCTTTAGGTAAAACTAATAATTCATCTATCACTGGTGATGTTTTTGAGGATAATGATGAAAAATTTATCTTCTCCACTCAAGAACTCGAAGGTCTTCTTAAACATCTCCTCTCAAAATCTAATAATCCTCCTCCGATTGCCTTGTCTTTCACATAAGGTAAATCTTTCTGGTATTTTCATTTTGCTTATTGTAACCATATAACTCATGATACTCACATGTTCTATCCCACATAATCTTCCATCTCTAAACCTTTAATTCAAACTATTAATGGTTCACATATGCATGTTGATGCTATAGGTGAAGGGTCTACATCTTCTATATCACTTTATGACACCTTTCATATTCCCAACCTTACTCTAAATTTTATCTCTATTGGTCAATTATATGAACTTGGTTTTACTATTACTTTTTTCTCTTCTGGTTGTCATGTGCAGGATCCATAGACAAGACAGATCTTTGGGATAGGCCGTAAGGTTAGATGACTATTTGAACTTATCAATCTTCGTCTACCCAATTCTCCTCTTTCTTTTGTTGCTGTTTCTACTACTCCTATCAACCTATGGCATGCTCATCTAGGCTATACGTCTGTAGGAAGTCTTCATCCCTTAGCATCTTCTGATAAATTAGGATCTATTTCTACTTCTGATAATGTAAATTGTTTGCCTTATCAATTGGCAAAACAACCTGCTTTATGTTTTAATAAAAGTGATTCTACTTTTGTCTCCCCTTTTTACTTAATTCATTCTGATGTTTGGGGTTCATCCCTACATCCTATTATAAGAGGATGTGTTTACTTTTTCATCTTTATTGATGATTATTCAAAATTCACATGGATTTTTCTTATGAAACATAGATATGAATTACCCGAAATTTATTATGATTTTTCCCGAAATGGTTAAAACCCAATTTTCTCAAACTATCAAAGTTCTTAAGGCTGATAATGCTATGGAATATAATGAAACAAATTTTTTAAATTTTCTTCAACAAAATGACACTTTTTCTCAATATTCTTGTCCTAGTACATCTCAGCAAAATGGAAGAGCTAAGCGAAAACACATACATATTTTTAATACTATTTGCACTCTCCTCATTTCTAGTTCTTGTAACGAATGCTTTTGGGGTGAAGTAACTCTTACGGCTGTTTATACCATCAATTGTGTTCCTATGCATGTTATTCACAATCAATCCCCTTATGAGCATCTCTATAATACTTCTCCATCTTATGAACTGCTCAAAGTGTTTGGTTGTGCCTATTTTGTTCTTCTTCACCCTCATGAACGCAATAAATTGGAACCTCGTGCTCGTCTTTGTTGTTTCTTAGGGTATAGAATAGAACACAAAGGCTATCATTGTTGGGACCCTCTCTCTCAACGATTACGCATCTCTCGTCATGTCATATTTTGGGAACATAAAAGGTTTTCCTCTATTTCCCCATTTCATGTTTCATATTCTACCTCGCTCTTTCTTTTTTTAATGACCTAACTATTGATCTATTTCCTCCTAGCATTTCTCCATTACCCTCACCACTATCTACTACGGCTTTTCCTGATGTGTTTGCTCCTTCTACTGATCCTACCATTACAACATCCTTTGAAGATGAACCACTTGCTTGTGTAGAGTCATCACTTCGTCGTTCTACTAGTGTAAGTAATCTTCCTTCTCATCTTCATGATTACCAATGTTTCTCTACTATTTGTCTCATCATGAACCCTAAAACTATTGAGAAGCTAGTTCTAACCCTCATTGGCAGCAAGCTATGATAGATGAATTACATGTATTAACAAAAGCACATACATAGGATCTTGTTGATCTTTCATCTAATAAATCTCTGATCGGTTATAAGTGGATTTTCAAAATCAAAACTCAATCATATGGGTCTATGGAATGATATAAAGCTCGTTTGGTTGCAAAGGGTTTTACACAGGAATATGGCATCAAATATGAAGAAAGTTTTGCACTTGTAGCTCACCTCACCTCTGTTCGCAGTATCATTGTTGTTGCTACTGCCCAAAACTGGAACATGTTTCAAATCAATGTCAAAAATGCTTTTCTCAATGGAAACATAACTGAGGAAGTTTATATGAAACCTCCTACTGGATACACTCATTCACCTCATCAAGTATGTAGACTTCGTTGTGCTCTCTAGGGCCTCAAACAAGCTCATCAGGCTTGGTTTGCCAAGTTTAGCTTTACACTTACTGACTTTGGTTTCACTTCCAGTTCTTATGACTCCGGCCTTTTTATTCGGAAGACCCTTACTAGTGTTACACTTATACTCCTTTATGTAGATGATATGATTATAACAAGGAATGATGCTACTGACATTATTGATCTTAAGTAGTTTTTGAGCCTTCAATTTGAAATGAAAGACCTTGGTAAACTCTACTACTTCTTGGCCTCGAAATCTCATATGATTTTCAAGGATATTATCTCTCTTAAGGAAAGTACTCTTTAGATATTCTTAATCGTGCTAGCCTTATTTATTACAAGACTGCATCAACACCTCTAGAAACCAATGTCAAACTTACTACATTATATTGTACTATTCTCTCAGATGCCACATTATATAGACAACTAGTTGGCATTCTTGTTTATCTGACAATCACTCATCTTGACATTGCCTATGTTGTTCATTTGGTTAGTCAATTCATATCTGCTCCACGGTCTACCAATTTTACTACAGTTCTTCACATTCTCTACTATATCAAAGGCATCATGTTTCACGATCTTCACTTCTCCAACAAGTCTAATCTTCTTATTTTCACCTACTTTGATGATAACTGGGAAAGTGACCCTATTGATTTTCACTCTACCACTGGATACTGTTTCTTTCTTGGAAACTCTCTCATATCTTGGCAAAGCAAGAAACAATCTCTCACTTCCCGATCCAACATTGAAGCTGAATATCGCGCTCTTGTTGACACCACTTAAGAATTCCTTTGGCTCCATTGGCTACTTACTGATATGGGTGTTCTCCAGTCAACCACATCTATCCTATATTGTGACCCTATTGCTCATAATAATGTATTTCATGAACAAACAAAACATATCGATATTGATTGTCATTTTGTTCATCAACATGTTCTTCGAGACATTTTTTGTCTCAAATCAATATCCTCTACAGATCAAACAGTTGACATCTTCACCAAATCTCATCCACCAGGCAAATTTCAGGACTTAGTTTCCAAACTCAAGTTGATTGTTTCTCTTCCTCCTTGAGTTTGAGAGGGGATGTTAAGTTATATTTGATATTGTTCTTCACTTGTACTACACTTGTTACAAACCTATAAATAAGGTTCTCTATGTACATTCTAAGACACACCAATTACAACATTAAATCATTCTTTTTTTATCTCTCTATACTATTAACAATCAAAATCAAAGACCATACCTGGTGGCAGAAGAAGGTGATGGTTGATGGTGGCGAGGAAGGCAGTAGACGGTGGAGGAAAGATGGTCGGTGGGAACGTTGGCTGGAGAAAAGCAGTAGAAATCATGATGCACACGATGGTTGGGAAGGACTGGAACTCGATGGCGACGATTAGGAAGGGTGACTGCTAAACTGGAACTCGACATCACTCAAGGTAGTAGTGATTCGAAATTAGAAAAATGAAAAATTAATTTGACAGAGCTCTGTTACATTTCTTTTAACTTAAAAACAAGAAAAGATGGGGTATTTATAGAAAATTTTGGGCTGTCTAGGGGTACCTCACCGACCAACCGTCGAGAGGTCCGATGAGGCATCCAAATGTTCACCAAAAATATGATTTTTCGTTTTAAAAATTACCAAGTAATTTTTCACAAATACCTACAAACAAAACGAAACAAAAACCACAACACTTAACTTAGCATACACTCTACGAAAACTAACCCCATGATGTGTGTAAACATGCTCATATATAAAGTGTACCTAACTATAAGCTTGTGTGCATTATTGATCGTCAATAACCGACCTTACACAGATGAAGACAAATACACTAAGTAAAATAAATAGACTTTGTATTTTGCACACGGGAACGCCAACAAAGACTCAAAGTATTATATTACTTAGATTCCCCCTTTTGACTTTCCGTGGCAAAACACTACACAACTAAGTATAGACCCACACCAAACATAAGATGATCATGAAGATGACCCAAGGATGTTTATTCCTATGAAAAAAATGGATGCACATCCAACACCTAAACCCACTTACTCCTAGTGCATCCATCTTATACACTCCATCCATATTCTAAGATCAACTCATCTGCACACAGTTAGTCTTAAACATAACGGTCTCAACTCATTTACTCTCTACAAGGGTGAAACTCGATGGTCTTAATCTACACATGTAGCTTGCATACACAAAACAAACACATACCTCATAAACGTATCTTAATGAAACCATGTGTAGTTTATATAAGTATTATCATATTATCCATATATAGGTACATATCAATAGGTTAAGTATGGTTAGACATGCAGTAGATACAAACACAATCTACATGCAACACAAATGTCGACTTCCCTTAAACATATGCAACACTCCCTTAGGTATATCAAGCAACTCAAACATAGTGCAAACTATACTCACCATCCCATGTAGTAAACATCATATTAACAAACAAACATAATGCACAAACAAATACAAGTTATGCACACTTCTCCCTCTTTTTGACATAGAAAGTCAAACTAAGTACATACGCAATATACATCATACCACACTTCTATATGTAGGAGAAAAGTTAAATAGAAATGCATGCAATACTAACAGTTATGCAAAATGATGAGTGCTCAAAAAGCACTAAAATAACCATGATTTTATGCACATTAATTGATTAAATATATATATATTTATATGTTTTATCATATATTTATATAAATTTATCTTTTTCGGAATCACGGGTATTTTTATTGTTTTTCAAATATTTTGGCTTAAAAACGCAATTTAAAGACTCAAAGAGGAATACTTGAAGCAATACATCACAAAAATATCAATAAATAAATGGGGAAAAGTCAACAAATATGGAAAAACTGGACAAAATAGGTCGAAAAGGTCAAAAATGTCAAAAAGGAGAAAACGCGTCATTTGGCCACAATTACGGCTGCTAAAGACTAAATTACCTAAATCAAGGCATGGTACCGTTTAATGTATACAGAAGATCATACATGTTATCAGCACAAGGCAGCCGCCACTCGCCTTCTCCGCCTAACGCGTTTTCACCCCATTTTTCACGCAGTGCCCTGTGACGTCATGCTGACGTCATTGATGACCTCAGCATTTCCATTACACGTTTTTTAATTTTTTAATATTTTTTTTAACATTTTTTTACTCATTTTTTCTCTTCATCCTCACCTATAAATACCCCCCTTCCATACACCTTCAAAACACCTCAAAACCTCCAAATACATTCTTTTTCTCTTTTCTTTCTATTTTCTTAGATTTTTAGTTTTTCTTGTGTTTTCTTAGTTTTTAGCTTTTCTTAGTTAATTTCTCTTAGTTATAGAGTTCTTCCCTTTTTAAGGAAGAACTAGTTATGTTTTTATTTTAGCTTTTTGATTCAATAAACGGGAGTTGCAAATTCCGCTGAGTTTTTCCAAAGAACGGAATAGCGTCAAGTTCCGTGAAGGGATTTTATTTTCTTTACGCTTATTTTTATGCTTTATTCTTACATGTTATATTTAATTTGTCTCGTTAAATTTAATCAGGCTGCCGTGCTTAGTAAACATGATGTAATAATGACGTTGTTATGCATACAAATATTAAATAGGTAAAAATCTCTAAAAATGAATTGATTTTATTTTTTATTCATGATTTTATATTAAGAATGTTAGAGAGAAATATATTATTATTTCATTACAAACTTAAACCCGAAAATTAGATTTTAAGGTTTAGTTATCCTGCCTAATTTAGAGTAAGGTTCTTTTATTTGTTGGTACAATCGCCTCTAGAGTTGTAGCTAAGCTCTATTTCAAAAGTTTTTATAAGAATTATTATCCGAAAATGTATCGACGACATGTTTTCTAGAGGTTTTAAAACTTGAAAGTTAGTACTTGGATAACTAAATTCTTAGGTTTAATTGCGACACCTCAATAAAGTTTAAACTGCCTAACCCCACCAAAGGTGGCATTTAAATGGTTCATTTTCAATCTCTTAGAAAAAGGAATTAATTTAATTAACCAAATTAGTTATCAACCCCACCCATAGCGTGTAATTGATTTGTTTACTAACAAAGAATATCTAACCCCACCAAAGCGTGGTATTCATACAAAAAGCGGAGAATCAATAAATATCAATTCATATCTTTAATAACCTAAATAATACGAAAGCAAGCATAATTAACTTAGTTATTATATCCATAAATACTCCACTATTTATAAAAGATAAAATTTGTATGAACGTTTATTGAATCTACGTTTAATTTTCTCGTAATTAGATTAAAAACAAAAAACCCAAAATATCGCGTGATGCGATGTTTAGGATTTAATTTCTCGCTTTTTAAAAGTTTGAATAATAAATTAAAAACCACATACATTCATTCCTTAGATCGACCTTCGAGTATACTTATCATTTTCTATGAAATGATTCGTGGAACTCATGGTAGAGTTTTATAAATATAAAACCAAAGTATTGGCGACGCATGACGCTTGCCATCAAGTTTTCGCTCATCAAAGTATTTCGCGATCACGACTCGCTTCATCAAGTTTTTGGCGCACAAGGTTTGCAGGAATAGCGTTTTTAATTTATTTATCAAAATTTTAAAAATATTTTTGTGTTGTAAATAATTGTGATTTTTTTTACAAAAAAAAAAACTTAATCAAATTTCAAATTTCATAAGAAATAATAAAAAATAAATAAATAAATAAATAAATAAATAAAATAAATAAATAAATAAATAAAAATTAATTATAGCATAAATAGTAAAATAATTTAGAAATTTGAAATTTGAAGTAAAAAGTTTTTACCGTTAATAAATAGTAAAAAAAATTAACAAAATAAAAAAGAAGAAAATTTTTAAATAAAAATTGTAACGTGAATAATAAAATAATTTAGAAATTTAAAATTTGAAGAAAAAAAAATTACCATTCATGAATAGTAAAAAAAAAACATTTCAAAAATTTTAAGTTAAAAAATAAAACAAATAAATAAATAAATAAATAAATAATAAAAAAATTAAAAAAAATTAAAAATTAAAAAAAATAAAAACAAATAAAAAAAAACCAAAATTTTAATTTTTTGAGTTTAATTTTTACTATTTTTTTATTTATTTTAAATTATAATTTTATTTTTTTATTTTCTTTTACCTTTTTCAATTTTTTTTTATTATATTATTTTTTATTTTTCTTTCTTTAACTATTTTTTTTTTCTTCTTGATTTTTAGTTAACTTACTTAACTTAGTTTTTTTTACTAACTTAATTAACTTAGATTGTTTTTAACATTAACTTAGGTTTTTACTTAAATTTTTATTAACTTAATTAACTTTTTTTTTTACTTCACTTAACTTAATTAACTTTTTTTTTACTTCACTTAACTTAATTAACTTTTTTTTCACTTAACTTATTTAACTTAGATTTTTTTTACTTCACTTAACTTAACTAACTTTTTTTTTCACTTAACTTAATTAACTTAGATTTTCATTAACTTAATTAATTTTTTTTACTTAATTAACTTAGATTTTTTACTTAACTTAGTTTAATTAATTTTTTTTACTAACTTAATTAACTTAGATTTTTTTAACTTAACTTAATTAACTTAGATTTTTTTTTACTTCAATTAACTTAATTAACTTAGCTTTATAATTAACTTAGATTTTCATTAACTTAATTAACTTAAATTTTTATTTAACTTAACTTAATAACATGAAAAGTAAAGATCTAAGGGAGATTTGTCTGTGAGACTAGTTCTCAAGCCTCTCAGGCCACTAGTCTTTCCTGGGAACGTTGTTCCGCCATTTTAACAGATGGTTTTTTGGAGCCTTTGCAGACCACCATTCTTTCCTGGGAAAGACTTGTTAATAATACCGATTATGTTATTTTATCTTAAAAAACAAAAAAAAACATAAATTCTCAAACTATCTCCAAAATTTTAAAGTTTTAATTATAATCTAAGCTGAGTTAGTTGCTTTGTTTAATCTAGGTACAATTGTGTTTTTATGCCTTAATTATTTGATTTGTACCTAGACGCTGGGTTATTTAAAACTCAAAGTATGCCCTAGTTTTAAGTACGTAAAGAAATTTGAAAATCAATAGACATGACTGAAAAAGTATAGGTAGACAATCTTGTCTTACCCGTAGGTTTGATTGACCAACGATGAGGGACATCGAGTTTACTTAAATGCAATCCCTGTTACGCTCATGCTAAGACGCAAACTAAGCTGGATGGGAGGCAACCCATCATTTTAGGTAATTTTCTTTTATTTCTTTTATTTACTTAATTTTATTGTTTATTTCATTTTAATTACATGTGAATAATTTTTAAATTGTTAAAACTAAAAATATTTGTTGAGATGTTAGAAGTTCACAAATGTATATTCCGTCACACCGTATACACTTTTAATGATTTAATATGATGGATGCACTCGCATTTTCCATTACTACTTGCACATTCTCAGGAAATAGGTAATATTTCTTCTCTATTTTCTTTATCTTTAATTTACAGTTGTTACATTGAGGACAATGTAAGTTCTAGGTTGGGGGTGGTGAAAAGTTACCATGCTTAATTAAAAAAAAAGTTTTAACAATTTAAAAATAAAAAAATAAAAAATAAAAAAAAATATATACTTTTTTCATTTTTTGTGTGTTTAGTTTTATTTCTATTTTGTGTGATTTAGTAATTTTTGGAATTAAAAAAAAACTTTTCTCACAAAAAATTTATCATTTCTTTAAATCAAATTTAAGTAAATAGTTAAGTCTTTTGTACTGTTAGATTAATTTTTGAAAACATATCATGAAATATTTTGTAATTATTTTTGATAATTAGTTAGTTTTTGTCATAATTAGTATTTTCGATAAGATGTAGAAATTATATTAAACCCAAAATCTGTTTATGATTTTTTTAATGGAGACTACCTTGTGAGATATAATTTGAGCCTAATTTCCTTTATTCGAGTGAAATATATATTTTTTCTACTCCAAACACATTTCTTATTTCTTCAAATTTTTAGATGATTTCTATAGGTATTAGCATTGAATGTATGAATTTTTTCTCATCTTAATAAGTATCATATATTTTTGATTATTATTTTTTGCTTAGATTAAATGATTTCCGTAGAAATTGATAGTATATGCTTATATCTCATTTATGCATGACTACTACAAAAACAAAAGACATATCCTGGGGTTACCTAAACCAAGATCAAACAAAAGCCACAAAATTAACCACTCACCAAAATCCAAAAAATGTACAATCAGACATGGGTTGATTTCTAAAAAATACACATATTGAAAAATATCTACGGAAAAAAAATAGAGAGATAAAAATAGTATCATCTATATACTATGACTCCACGCGTTGCCTACAAAGTTTGGAGTACAAAGTTATTTACAAAAGAAAGATATAGAAGTAATTCTCAAAAGTCATTGCAATTTCTTCATTTGTAAAAAGCATATATCTTGAAATTCTTTCTTAATGAGTTTGATTTATGCATGAAAATAATTTTTATATATGATATCTTTATAATTTATACATTTGATTCCTTTCATGAGATCAATGTTAAAATAACACTTTGAGTCTTTATTCTTTATACATATGCGAACATATTAGTTCATTTCTATACATCCACTCTTTCACATATAAATTAGTATGATTGTTTGATCCCATAGATTCAAAGGTGATTGAGAGTATTGATCTTGTAGGAATAGAGTCAAGCGACTCGAATTCGACATTTCAAAATTGGGTGAAATTAAATTGATACATTTTTGACATGAAATATGAAAATGATTTTTCACTAATTATTATATAATAAATCATGATTGTTTGAAGAGATTAAAATAACTTATGCTTGAGATTTTAATTATGATCTTAAAGGAGATTAAAAAGTATAAGACATTTTTGTGATATGTTGTTTTCTCTTATTCAAAAAAAATATTAATTTTTGATTTTGTTGTAATTTTAGTTTTTGATTTCATTGTTTTTATTGTTTTTTTATTTATTTTTTATTTATTTTTTATTTTTTTTTACATTTAGTTCAATGTTTGTGGGTATCATTACTGAAAACCCTCACGAGACTCAAACTCGTCCACTAGGCAACCTGTGGCTTGCTTGCGTACAGGCTAAATGCAACCGTGTCAATCCACTAGTTGATTTAGGATAGTTTAATTTTTAGTTTTTATCGCTTCTCTGCTAAGGGACTAGCAAGAAGTCGTGGGGTTGTGATGAGTTGCTCAAAAGCACTAAAATAACCATGATTTTATGCACATTAATTGATTAAAAATATATATATTTATATGTTTTATCATATATTTATATAAATTTGTCTTTTTCGGAATCACGGGTATTTTTATTGTTTTTCAGGTATTTTGGCTTAAAAACGCACTTTAAAGACTCAAAGAGGAATACTTGAAGCAATACATCACAAAAATATCAATAAACAAATGGGAAAAGTCAACAAATATGGAAAAAGCTCGACAAAATAGGTTTAAAATGTCAAAAATGTCAAAGGAGAAAACGCGCGCTCGCTCTCCCAAGACTCGCCCGCTTCCAAATCAAGACGGGTATTGTTTCATGCACAAGAAGATCGCTACGCTGTTGCACGCTACAGTACGCTGCCCGCCCCTCCGCACGCCCAACGTTTCACCCCATTTTTTCACGCCAAGAGTTCGTGACGTACGCGACGTCATTGATGACCTCAGCATTTCCATTACACGTTTTTTAATTTTTTAATGTTTTTTTTTAACATTTTTTTACTCATTTTTTCTCTTCATCCTCACCTATAAATACGCCCCTTCCATACACCTTCAAAACACCTTCAAAACCTCCAAATACATTCTTTTCTCTCTTCTTTCTCTATTTTCTTAGATTTTTAGTTTTTCTTATGTTTTCTTAGTTTTTAGCTTTTCTTAGTTAATTTCTCTTATTTTTAGAGTTCTTCCTTTTTTAAGGAAGAACTAGTTATGTTTTTATTTTAGCTTTTTGATTCAATAAACGGGAGTGCAAATTCCTTTGAGTTTTTCCAAAGAATCTGAATAGCGTCAAGTTCCGTAAGGATTTTATTTTTCTTTACGCTATTTTTTTATGCTTTATTCTTACATGCTATATTTAATTTGTCTGCGTGGTTAAATTTAACGCGTGCTGCTGTTTAGTAAACATGATGTAATAATGACGTTGTTATGCCACAAATATTAAATAGGTAAAAATCTCTAAAATGAATTGATTTTATTTTTTATTCATGATTTTATATTAAGAATGTTAGAGAGAAATATATTATTTTTCATTACAAACTTAAACCCGAAAATTAGATTTTAAGGTTTAGTTATCCTGCCTAATTTAGAGTAGGTTTTTTATTTGTTGGTACAATCCGCCTCTAGTTAGAGTGAAGCTTCTATTTCAAAAGTTTTTATAAGAATTATTATCCTCAAAATGTATCGACGACATGCTTTCGTAGTGGTTTTAAAACTTGAAAGTTAAGACTTGGATAACTAAATTCTTAGGTTTAATTTGGACACCTTGAATAAAGTTTAAACTGTCTAACCCCACCAAAGGTGGCATTTAAATGGTTCATTTTCAATCTCTTAGAAAAAGGAATTAATTTAATTAACCAAATTAGTTATCAACCCCACCCATAGATGTTAATTGATTTGTTTAGTTAACAAGAATATCTAACCCCACCAAAGGTGGTATTCATACAAAAAATGGAGAATCAATAAATATCAATTCATATCTTTAATAACCTAAATAATACGAGCAAGCATAATTAACTTAGTTATTATATCCATAAATACTCCACTATTTATAAAAGATAAAATTTGCATGAATGTTTATTGAATCTATGTTTAATTTTCTCGTAATTAGATTAAAAACACAAAACCCAAAATATCGTGATGTGATGTTTATGATTTAATTTCGTTTTTAAAAGTTTGAATAATAAATTAAAAACCACATACATTCCTTCCTTAGATCGACCTTGGGAGTATACTTATCATTTTCTACGAAATGATTCGTGCACTTGCGAGAGTTTTATAAATATAAAACCAAAGTATTTGCAGGATCGGCGATGCCGGTTTTCGCTCATCAAGTTTTCGTTCATCAAAGTATTTGGCGATCACGATTCTGCTCATCACAAAACAAACACAGAATAACACTGAGGCAACCCATGACAAAAGTATGCAACAAACAAAAAACTGAATGCATAGATAAACCAAGAAAAGTGCAAATAGAAAACATATCTTTAATACTATACAAAGCATGAATTCTAGCATCTTTATATGTTGTAGTAGGGTATAAGGGACTTCGCAACATGCTTACAATGCATCGACATCATGGAAAATCAAACAACAATGCCACATAAATGTGCCAGTGAATCTGTAGAACTTGACTAGGAGTCCAACTATCTTCTAACTTGACACATAGCTCAATTATCTTCCCCTAAAGACACTTGGGTAGATTCAATCATGAAATTTTACCTCATACTATGCACACACAAGGAAAGACATCCCAGTATACCAAAGGAAATATGTGTCATGCATCCAAACAACAAATATCAAGCAAACAACTACATGTAAGAAACATGCAATAAAGCACCTCAAGGAAGAATGCTGGTAAACACATAAGATGAAATGTGAAATAAGAGAATCCATACAATGTATGCAACATGTCATACTAATAGTCCTATCTGTGCATGGTTCATACAAAGTGATGTCAAGAAGAGAAAAGCATTACATAACATAAAAGCATAACAATAACTAATAAATAGAAATAACACCAAGGATGCAAAACAAATACAATACTCCCCTAACATTATACATTTGACAGAAACTTCTCTAATTAAATGTATGCATATTCGACAATAAAAATGTTATGCATCCTATACTCTCAAAGCTCCCTCATGTTAAGAAAAGCTCACAAAGGAAAAACAAGCTAGTAATAGAGTATGACAGTCAATTCTTATGAAACATGACAACAACAAACATATGTGCAAAGGAAATCAAAGGCTAAAAAGACAAGAATATGCCTCAAGAGAAATCATTAGTATAGATTGCACACTGTTACCTCAAAAGAGATCATTAGCAACACTCATATCATCACTAGTCAAAAGAAGGAAAGAAATTGAATAACTAGGGAGCAACAAGCAACACCTCCAAGATAGAGAAGAAACAATGAATGCTACTAAAACATCTAAGCATGTGAGAAATTCTCAGATTCCAACATAGAAACAAGAGACATGATTAGACAAGGTGAACACAACAAATACCAAAAATGCCAACTAAACACACTAGCTTAGTCATAACAATACATGTAAGTTAATAGTCTTAAGGACAAGTAAATAATCCATATGACATACAAATACACATGGAAAACTCGAACAAGCATAGGACAAAGAAACACTCATGTACACAAGTTTGTAACACACCAATTTTTTTCCAAAAAGACATCTAAAACACAAGAAAAAGAAAAAATTAAAAAGAAGAAGAATGAACAATAGGAGACAAATATAGAACCAACACTCAACATATTATGTACAAGAAAGAACAACCTAGTAAAATATATGAGATATAGTCTATATGACATGACAATATCGTAGGAAGAAAAATCTTAATACTTTGATATTACATGATGAAATCATGGATATGATGCTTATGCAAAAATTCACAGAAGAAGAAGCATGCTATTAGCAAAGCAAACATACATAAATAGCATGTTAAAGCAACTAGCAGAGGAGAATATTAATAAATGATCAAACAAGCATAATAACAAATAAGATAAATAACATACTATGCAAGACAAAAAAGAAGTGAGAAAGAGATATGTAAGAATAAGAAAGCAAGAAACATACAAACAATAAAAAGTTCACAGAGATAAACAACCTCATAAAACAACAACAACCCACATACTAGAGACAAAGAGCATAAATATACAATGTGTGTATAAGTATAGATAGAGCTCTATAATCGAGTAATCAGATGGTTAAGCCTAAATATGGGTGACCTCTCTTTGATACTAAATGAGATTTTTATACATAGGAACAATTGTACAAATATCAATTGTTCTTCCGACCTAAATAGGCTTTCAGAACCTATATGAGGGGTGAAAATACCAACACATAGAATAATTATGTAAGCTCTATTCCAACTCGGCCAAGTAGATCTCATAACATGAAATAAGTAGATAACACAATAGGAAAAAATATTTAATACAATACATAACTAAAACAACTAGCATATAAGAAACAACAAACTGTGGTAAACACACTAGTGACGGTATGCCTCACAGGCTCCTATCCAGACTTGCAATATGTAAAAACAATTCAAGCATCACACAACATTAGAGACATGCATACATACCGGAAAAGTTATAAAGGGTTTCCAATCATTTTAAAACCTCATATATGGGTAAATATTTGGTAAATAATGAATTAATTCTTATAACATGCTATTATACATAACATAACATACCAATGAAAGAGTTTGACACCTGGTACACAATCATGGTAATGAGATATTGACTCCTTAGAAACTCACATTCAATAATGTTAATTTGAATTAGGAAAAATAATAATAATAAAGCTATAGGTATGCTATAAGGAAAGGAAATGAAGCATGCAACTATATTAATCAAATAGGTTTTCTAATCAGAGTCTAGATTTAGTATTTTTGTACATAAACAAGAGAAACTCAAATTATACTAGCATAATAGCTAATCATGCAAAATAATAGATATAAATAAGGTAAACCATATAGAACCATTGCATATTTAGTAATATCATCGAATTGTTTATGGTAACCACTCGGTAGCAAACAATTTACTAAATACAATAAACATATACAAGTTGATAAAAACATAAACATTAATATCTTTATGAGTCGAGACCACCTTTCCCTAATTATCTATTGTTGCCTTTGCAACAACTTGATCCTACACTCAGATCTGACTCTTCTTTAAAGCCAACACCACATATAGTAGCGTAATCAGCAACCAACAATTAGCAATATATACAACAATGTGGGAGCCCCATCAACCATAACTACTAGCAATCATTGTTTTGGGGGTACTCACAGATATAACTTAACTTAGTCCAATTCCAATAGCACAATATTGCATACTTCACTAGTAAAATAGTCTTAAGTACTTACAACTTAATAACATTATTTTACTCTCACATGAACTTAACAAAAATCCTAAAATATATCTAAGATGATTTGTGAAACGAAAACAGATATTCACCTCACCCAAAACCCACTAACAAATACCACATTAGGTACGCACTACTAAATAGCATAGTTTTACTCACACAGTCACGAATCATTAATATTGAAAAAACAGTCAAGGTAATGATAATTCGAAATCAAAAAAATAAGATATTAATTTGACAAAACTCTACTATATTTTTTTTAACTCAAAACAATAAAAGAGGTGGGTATTTATATAAAATTTTGGGTTGTCTAGGGGTACCTCATCAAGATCTCGCTAACCACTCAACGAGGAGTCCGATGAGGCACCCACAAGTTCACCAAAAAATGTGATTTGTTGTTTTAAAAATTCACGAGTAATTTTTTACAAATACCCGTAAACATAACTAAACAAAAACCACAATATTCAACTTAGCATGTATACTACGAAAATCAACCCTATAATGTGTATAAACACGCTCACATATAAAGTGTATTTAACTATGTGTGTGTATGCAATATTGATCATTAGTAATCAACCTTACACAGAAGAAAACAAATACATTAAGTAAAATAAACTAAGTCCATGTTTTGCACATAAAAATACCAACAAAGATTCAAAAAAGATTCAAAAAACTACGAGACTTACGATGACTATTTACTTATAACCGTCTTATTTATTTCTCACTCTAACATAACAACTCTCATATATATCTTATATTATTATAATATTTGCATTATCAACTAAAATTGAAGTAACCTTGACAAATAAAAAGCTTGAATTAAATTAAGCTTACCATCAAATTCTCTAGCATTGCCACTTCTAGCCCATCATTCATAGTTAACGACTCCACGAGATTTGTATTGAAAGACAAAATGTTGGTTTTTTTAAATAATATTCTTATAACAATAAAAATAATATTTTAATTATATTAAATGATGTTTAATTAGATAACATTTAACATTAAACAAGTCTATATGAATATAATTTAATATAAACGATATCTAATTGAATGGCATTCAAAATTAAGTGAATGTTAGACTTTTTTATAATAGTAAAAATATATTAGATAGATATAAGAGTTTTTATTTTTATATTACAAATTTTAAAGATAATATTTTGTCTTTTTTCTCAAAATATTTTTTATTATGTATTGGTTCATGTATAAATTTACATAATAAATTTAATTACCAACATGTTATTAAGTAATTACACATATGCATAGAACGAATTAGTGTGTATATATATATATATATATATATATATTACTTATTGTAAGATCATTATCAGTTAAGTGACTTGGTTGGAAAAAACCGCGAGTATCAATCAAATGGAGTGGATCAAAGTAAGCATATCTTAAAAACTAATGAACGCTTCTCTCTCTCTCCTGTTCAATACTAATGCTAATGCATGCTGTTCTATGAATTTATGTATTTTATTTTCCAACCACGAACTAATACAAAAGATAAAATTTGACAATTTCTTTTAAAATATTATGGTTAAAACTATCCATTCTAATATACTTTGATCAACAAAATCACTAATCTTTTTACATGTTAAAGTAATCTTAAAAAACTAATCATTTATTAATTTTTCAAAATAAATTTGCGACATATCATAACATAATTAATTTAAATACAAAATATCTATAAATTTATATAATTTTTTAATATAATATAATTCTTACATCCATAGTTAAAATTCAAATATCAAATTTTAAATATATGTATAAAGGTATTTATTCAAAATCATATCTGTAGGTGCAAATTTGTATTTACTTGCGTTCCTCGACAGCATATGGCATTACCCAATTTCAGTGCAAACAAAAGTAATTTAAGAAATTATAAAAAAAATCAATCCTAAGACTTATAACATTAAAACTAATATTATAATAATATTAAAAGAGATCCAATTGTATATAATATTAAACAAATATAAATAATTATAATATAATTTAAACAGTAATTAATTAGAAAATATTCAATATGAAATTATATCTCAAATTTTTTTAATAGTTAAAATATATAAATTAATTAAGAAGTGATATTTTTATTATTACAAGTTTTAAAAGTATATTTTTATTTTTCTACTTAAGATTATAAAAAAATAACACCCTTAAAACTTGTGACAACAAAAATAGTATCTCAATAACATTTAATGAGTTCCAATCAAATAGTGTTCAACGTTGAATAAATCTAAATGACCATAATTTAATTTGAATATCATTCAATGTGAAATAATGCGATAATATTTTTTTAGAAAAACAACAAAAACAATACCCTTAAAGCTTATAACTACAAAGATAATATTACTTATATTTAATTCATATATTTTAACTATTAAAAAAGTATGTCACGTTTTAAAAAGTATTTCCTTCGTTGGACGCAAATTGAACTATTAACCTTTAAAACTATTAAATGTTGAACGCCATTCAATTGGATCTCAATACTATTAAAGTATTATTTTTTTAAAATTTTAAGTATATTATTTTTATAATTTTTTAATTTGTTAAATAATGAATATACGAGGTGGTATTAAGGTGTATTATTTTTATGATTATAAGTTTTAAGCGTGTTAATAGTACTCTTAAAACTTATAATATAAAAAATAAACCAATAATAATGAACAAGATTCAATTGGAGTTATTTTTTATGATTATAAGTTTTAAAATTGTTATTTTTGTTTTTTTTTCTTCATATTTTAAGAATTATAAAAAATAATGTAATTACAACTTATAATAATAAAAATAATATCTATTAATATTAAATGAAATCTAATTAAATGAATTTAATTACAATTTATAATAATAAAAATAATATCTATTAATATTAAGTAATATCTAATTAAATAAATTTAAATAACTATAAAATTACGTGCAATATATATTAACATTAATATTATATGATATATTTTGAATAATATATATTTTTTTTTATTTTTATTTTATCCATGGACAACCATTAGACTGTCTCACCCAATGAGAGGCCACCATTATCACGACACTCATCTCAACTATGCCACGTGTCTTTTTAACGGCCACCCCTTTCCCTCCTATTTCATACATTTCGCACCGTCTTCTCTTTTGGCTCCTTCTTCTCCTTCTCCATTTCGCTCTAACCCCATTACCGTCAACAAACACACTCTCTCTATCACTATCGGACTATGAAAATTAGGGTTGCGGATTGATCAAGATCATCATCCTTTATGTTAATGGCTTCTTCTTTACCCATTCCGGAGCTTACCTTTTTCTCCTCCCAAATTACACTCAAACGACGCGTCTCTGTTTCTAGAAATTCGCTCTCTAGATTTTCTCCGTCTAGAAATTTTCGCCGCAATCTTGTTGCTCTGCGAACGCGGATTAGGGCGGTGAAAGAAGAAGGTGTGTTAGTTGAAGAGGAGGATAGAGAGTTCATCAATGAAGTAAATGGAGTGGGATTGAGTGGTAATGGAGTTGCTAGCACTAGTGGAGATGGTTATATCTACAATGGGTCGGTGAAGAGGTATACGAATGGTGGAGTTATAGAGATTGTCAATGATTCGAGTAATGGAAGTTTGGTCAATTATGCCAGTGGGAATGGAGTGGCGGCTGAAGTTGTAGATGAAATTAAGGGTTCGGAGTTGAAAGAGGAAAATAGAAAGAAGCGGGTAGAAGAAATTGGCAAAGAAGAGGCTTGGTTTAAAAGTGGCAGAGAACAAGTTGAGGTATTATTTTCTGATGTGAATGGTTTTTGTATGAATTGCTTTTTTTTCCTTTCGAATTTTGGTTTCATGGAATTGGTATATTCTTTTACTGCTGTGTCCGACATTTATCATGTCTTTCTGAAATTTTAACTCAATTCATCAAAATATCTTGCATGTGATGCGAACTTTCAGTTTTCTACTTCCTGCTAGAAATGCGGCTTCAATTTGTCATTCTATTTCAGATATGAGGAAAATGTTTTTATTGTTTTTTATAAGTGAAATCATTCATTTGCCTGTACTTCTAATTAAAAAAAAATCAAGAACTTCCTCTAATGTATCATTTTGTATGAGGAATCATTAGCTGGAATTTAATTTTTCACTTCCAGTTATCTTCTTCTACTACAACACATAATTTACCTATACATTATCATCATGAATGGCTTCTGATTATAGAAATGAAGCTTCAAGAGTATGCTAAGTCATGACTAATGATTACAGTTTGAGCAGGTCATGGTGGCAAGGCATCTGAAATTATGTACTCGATGTATGTTTAGACTATTTAACAACCACTATCATTTCCCCTTTTTCCATTAATATCTCATTGTGCCTGTTAAAATTGTATGGGTATAGGTTAAGAAGATAGAAAGATTAGAATTTGGTTTATTAGCTCCACCCAGTACATATACAAAAATCCTTTGTTCAGTAGAGTGTAATGGGGTGGAAACTGGAAAGGTCTCCCTTTACTTGAAGAGTTAAATAATGATAAGAGAACGTGGATACTGAAGAGGCTGTACCTACTGTTGCAAAACGTATTGGGGATATTTCACAGTCCTGGAATAGATTATTCGCCTTTTATAATCTTATTTTCACTTTTTTTATGACCAATGTCTACTTTCACCTTGTACAAACTATATTGTGGAGTCAGATTTACCATAAAACCTATAGGAGATATGTATCAGTTTGACTTGATGTAATAACTTTGTAATTTTATAGTTTAAATTTACTTTAAGCACTCTTTCCTGTAGCATGTCATGTGTGCTTGTTTTGAGATAACATTTTATGGTTGCAATAACTGGGTTTTGCAGGTTTCTGTGCAGCCTGGTGGCCGCTGGAGTAGATTTAAAACTTACTCAACAATTCAAAGGACGTTAGAAATATGGGGATTTGTTCTAAAATTCATTGTTAAGGCTTGGTTGGATAATCAGAAGTTCACCTATAGAGGTAATTAATGGTTCAAAGGACGATTACTTGAAATTGTAAAGTTTAAACTTCTTGGTTCAAGCGGTTCTTGACCTTATACCAATAATTCATTGTTGTTGCTGTTTTTTGTATCTCCCTTTGTTGTTCTCTTGCTAAATTTTAGTTATTGGATTGTGTCTTCCATTTTTCTCTTCTTTTTCTGTTATGCATCTTATAATAATAATAT
Source organism: Hippophae rhamnoides (assembly GCA_033030585.1). Classification (NCBI taxonomy): domain Eukaryota; kingdom Viridiplantae; phylum Streptophyta; class Magnoliopsida; order Rosales; family Elaeagnaceae; genus Hippophae; species Hippophae rhamnoides. The sequence continues at coordinate 38,196,143 of CM065430.1, read as the reverse complement.
AAATTATGCAGGTGGGATGACGGAGGAGAAGAAAGTTCTGAGGCGGAAGGCACTTGCTAAATGGCTAAAGGAAAATATTTTAAGATTAGGACCAACATTCATCAAAATTGGTCAGCAGTTCTCCACGAGGGTGGATATTCTTCCGCAGGAGTATGTTGATCAGTTATCTGAACTTCAGGTTATTCTATTCGTTATTCTGAACTATGGCATCAAATTTTGCTTACCGAAGTGGTCATCAATATTTTGAACTATGACATCTGCAGCAATGATGATTAGCATTGTATTCAATAGTTTTTTTTTGGGTTTTTTAATTTAATAGTTACAGTTCCTTCAGTCCTTTCTTTAAATATATCATGCACTAATAACGTTGCTGTTTTATGTTCAGGATCAAGTTCCACCTTTCCCATCAGAGACAGCTGTATCTATAGTTGAAGAAGAGCTTGGAGCTCCTTTGGGTGACATCTTCGATCGGTTCGACTATGAACCAATTGCTGCTGCTAGTCTTGGTAATTCGGAATTTATTCTATTTATTTATGTACATTAGGATGCTCTCTGACAATAAAATTTAGCCTACAAAATCCCTTTTTTCATTCGCATGTAAAAAGAAAATAAATCTATTTGTCCATCTTAATTTAGTTTAGTGGTCAAAGCAAAAAATTACGCCAGATTATTGTGCTTTTCTTCATATACAGGTCAAGTCCACCGTGCGAGATTGAAGGGACAGGAAGTTGTTATTAAAGTGCAGAGGCCAGGTCTGAAGGGTCTTTTTGATATTGATCTTAAGAATCTGAGGGTTAGTACCATACTACTATATACGCTTAAATTATATAGTACATACTTTGGTGCTTGATATGATGAAAAGATAATCATAGCTCAATCTCTCACTTCACTTTTCCTGCAGTCTCAGCTTTAATTAGAGTAGAAATATAAAATAGGTAAAAGAAAAAATACAGAAGCTAAAATATTGAGGAGTCGAAATAGGTTGAGAGGACAACTAGAAAATAATAAAAAAGACATTCTAATTTTCATTCATAACAATATTAGAGATTACATGTATCTTTATAGGAATAATAAAATTGAAACCCTAATCTTAATAGGACTCATGATACGATTCCTAAAATAATAAAGAAAATAACAATTATCTAATATTCTAATTCTTCCCCTCAACTGCAAAATATATGAAATAGAAATAAGCAAAAACTAGAATAGATCAAGTTGAATCTAAAAGTTGCTTACATTAGGTAGATTTGCCAATAGTGTAAAAGTAGTAACTAAATCAACCAAAAATAACCGGAAGTAATGGATTATGCCACTATGTTGAGGACAATAATCTCGATTGAAGTCGTAGGCCACGTATAATAGAAAGACTCTAAGAGTGTAAGATAACACCGAAAAATCTTCAAGACACAAAAAGCAACGAAGGATGTGGTGGCATAGGCTAAACAACAAAACCGTGCAGAAAAGGCAAATGTTGGTATAGGTTGATAAAAGGGTGCACAACCACATTGAAAATAGCTTTATGAAAACTAGGATAATCAGCGACACATGCGACTGAGGGGTAGTAATGTAGATAGCAATGACACTATGCAGACCAAGGTTAGCAGAAGTTGCTATCAATATAGGTAAAAAAAAGACATACTCTAATTTTCTCTCTCTAGTTGAAGCATAAATATCAAATATGGTGAGGTATGAAAATCTTCCGATAACAAAGAAGCTTCTTATAGGACATTAGTAGTAGAACTCGAATTTTATTGAGTTCAGAATGATAACCTTTTATTAAGACATATAGAAACATATAATTAAATAATCTTCAATCAACTAAATAGTAACCTTAACTAATGCATATAACTCGAATATATTAGATCATGTAGTAGCAATAGAGACAAGACAAGAAATTCAATAACCAACCCATAGAAACAACCACACCATGAAAGAAACCAAGGGCCATGTGCTCAATACTAGATGGTGACATGAAAAACTCTCCCTTTTGTGTGCAATTGGTGTCGGCTACAAAAGACAACCAACACATATTATAGAAAACAAACTCGTGACAATAAGAGAACGATACTGGTTTAAAGTGAATGGTATGTGCCGACAACCAAAAGTCTAGACAATAAGATAACCAACCAAATATTTCATCATAAAATAGCCATATAAAACCACCCAAATAACCAATGTCGAAAACAACCTCCGTACTTTGTCGAGGAAAATCACAAATTAATAATTGGAATAGTAGTAACAAAATATAATTGACAGTTGATAACTCTTGAATCAAAACATACAAATAAAATTGAGACCCACATAATCATTGAGTAGTACGGTTTTTTTTATGGGTTAAGACTTAAGAGGCAAAGTCGAACCCATGAAAAATCCAGATAGTATGAACTCAAAAGCCAAAATTTGGGTTCAATCAGAATAAAATGAAGTGACCGTTTTAACTCTAATTTTAATAAAAATTTCCTCAATAGTAAGACAATGTCATTGATAAAAAATCAGGATAATTAATCAGTCGAAAAAGATTAAGCTAACTAAAAATTAAACTTAGCCAAATAAGCTCAAAAACTTGAAACATATCAAATCAGGGTAGAAATAAATTTGCCTCACAAGTTTTCATCAGCCAAGAAAAAACTTAAGACCCACAATCGAAGAAAGGCACAGGGTAATAACTGGTGATGGATACAAGCTGCAATGGTGGCATAAGGCTACACGGAGGTTGGGCTGACAATTGGCAATTGTTGTAAGTAAAGTGATAGTGATGTGGAGACTAGCGACAGATGGTATCAAAATTACCTGGGTTTGATGGCAATGATAGGTTGCAGGTATAGTTGTTGTATATAGTTGTTGTTGGGGTGTGCATATCATTGGTTGGTTTGAATTTGTATTAAAATTGGAACCAAACCACTAAAATCGATTCTTAATAATTACGAACCAATCTTATCCCATGAAGGCTATAAAGCCAATTCAAATCGAACCCTTTGGATTATTTTGGATTTAGTTGGGTAGATTGGTTTGTATTTTTTTTTCATGTTAAAATTTTAATTTTAATAACTAAATAACTATTCCTTTATATTTTATGCTTAAGATATTGATTAAGTTTAGAACCTAAAGGACTTAATTTTTTCAAATAGTAAATTAATAAAGACTATGTAATGCAATTCTATACTTTAAATAGCAAAAAAACTAAAATAAGATTTTACATGCAATGCATAGATCACATCATAAATAAGTGTTTAATTTAAATAGTAGTCATGTGATTAAATAAATATTAGTATGATTTACATATCTTTACATGTTATTTCCTAGTCAAATCCAATGAGACTCATTGATTGAAATAAAATAACATTGTCAAACAAATATCAAGACTTCAAATTTTTTATATTTTTTTAATAAAATTATAATTCAAAAATAAAAATAAAATGATGGTACTAGTGGTTTGGCTTGCTTATTATAGAATTTTCAATATCAAGAATCGATCAAAGCCATCTTGATTCAATTTTGGGATTTCTGGAGCCACTCCAACCCAATAAAGGGGGAAAACTAAACAATGTGGGTTGGCTTAATTCAAATCAAATGGGTTGGTTTGATTATGGTAAATTTTGAACACCTATAATGGTGGTAGGTGTTGGCAAAAGAACACTTGCAATTAGTGTTACAGAACACTTACAAAATCGACGGAAGTCGATGTAGGATGGTTGTGAAGGGTTGTCAATTTTTTCTAGATGAGAAAATCTCTACGGGGATTCCTTAGTTAGAGGTAAAAATAGGAACAACAAAAGGGATTGGGATTGGGGACAGAGAACCCTATTTTAAAGACATGGGGTAAGGTAAGGATAGGGATTGCATTCTCCGTCCCATTCTCCGAAGTTTTATACCTCTTTATCATAATTTAAAAAATATATTTATACTATAAGAAAAGTCAAAATATGTAGTTATTGAGACTTAATCATCAAATATAGCATACTATAAATTCACCTCTAATTATATTATGTTCTTTATTATTTTAAAAATAATTTTCCTTATGCTGAAATTATTTAAACTAATTATTAAAAAATAATAATGTAATACAAGCTTTTTTTTTGTAACTTATTAATAATGATGGTTTAAAATTTTCATTTACAATTATATATTTTCAAGGGAATTGAGGCTTTCAGGTCCTGTAATTATATATTTTGTACACTTTGTGATTATTATGACAATCTCATTTAGTCTTATAATTTAAAAATATTATCAATTAAATTAAAATTTCAAAAATGGGTTTATATATTTTATTAATAAGAAACATTAAAAACAAAACAGTAGCTCTCCCTCCCCCCTCATGCTTTTTCTCTCTCTTTTTCCCTCCATCTCGTTCTTGCCCTCTTTTCCCCTCTTTCTCTCTCTCTTGATTTTTTTTCTTTTTTTAATTAAAATATTGAAGAGAGAGGGGGAAGGAGAGAGAGGGAGAATAAGAAGAGAGAAAAGAGGGACTGAAGTTGACCTTTTTTTCAATTTTTTTATTAAAAAAGTATAAAACCTCATTTTATCTTTGAAAAAAATCACAATTTTTGAAAATTTTGACTTAATTGATCATACTTTTAAATTTTAGGACTAAATGAACTCGCTCCAATAATCATAAGATGAAAGTCTATGAAAACTATAGTTATAGGATTCAAATGACTCAAGATCCTATTCGTTAATGACTTAATTTTATTGTCATTTCTTACTTTAATATTAAAATTAGAATTAATTAAACTTTTTTAAAAATAATCTCAAAATATTATATGGATCTTCGTTCCCCTTCTAAGGATCCCCATTCCATGTCTGAGTATCCTCATTCCTTTTTTGAGGATTCCCGTTATGTCTTCATAAGTATTTTAAGTGCTGATGGAGGAAATATTTATACTTCTCAAGATCCTATTAGTTAATGACAACCCTAATTGCGGGAAGGTTGTTAATCAGATCTGCATTCTTAGTGTTGTATGGTGATGCGAATCATCGAGGACGGTGGTTCACGATATGGGAACGTCTAGGCTTGGGTCAAACAGAGACTGTTGAATGGTTTGTCTGAGGCATTGGGCTGGGAAGAACCTTCCTTCCTTTGAAAAACTGATATGATTTTTTTTAATAAAGACCAAAACAAAAGGGAGAGAGAATAAAAGTAGGGTTTAGAAAATAGATTCATAGTGTTCAAGATTAAATATGGCTCTAATACCAAGTATAAATATAAAATAGGTTAAAGAAGGAATTCGGAAGTTAAAATATTGATGAATTGAAATAGAATGAAAGGAGAACCATAAGATAAGACATTCTAATTCTCATTCATAGTGATGATAGAAACTACGTGTATATTTATAAGAATAATGAAACTAAAACCCTAATCTAGGACTCATATACGACTCTTAAACTTATAAAATATTTAATAATATTTATCTAAAATTCTAAATGGTGGTATGCCAAAATAAAATATTTCCAATTTGACGTACTTCCTTGCTGAATTTCATTGTCATGCTGCCTTTGAACCAGGTTATTGCAGAATATCTTCAAAAGGTTGACCCAAAATCCGATGGTGCAAAGAGGGATTGGGTGGCTATATATGATGAGTGTGCCTTTGTCTTATATCAGGTAGTGACTTGCCTAAATTTACTCGGAGCTCCTATCATTATGATTATGCAAAATGTCGTCCACATTTAAGTCTGTTTTGAACTTAAATTTTTCAAAAGAGAAGCATGGTTTGATAAAGTTATGGTCACCTTTTTAGGCTTTTCTGCTTGTAAGTACCATACATTATTAAATAACATCTGGGCCTTATTCCATTCAGTTCAATAACTTTGTTTTTTGTTTTTTTCCCTCTTTTTTCCACTTTACTTCCCCTAATCAGACGATTCTCTTTCTTAGCTACTTCCATTTAAAATTTCCCTGATCGTAATAATTATTTTCAGGAGATTGATTACACCAAGGAAGCTGCCAATGCTGCACTATTCGCAAGTAACTTTAAGAACATGGATTATGTTAAAGTACCTGAAATTTTATTGGATTACACTACTCCACAGGTTTTAGCACATCTGTTTGTACACTTTCAACTCTTTTCTCCAAATTGAAGTACTGCTAATGTAACTATTTTTCCACCATAGGTTCTGACTATGGAATATGTCCCGGGGATTAAGATAAATAAGATACAAGCTTTAGATCAGTTGGGCGTTGACAGGAAGAGGTGAGTATAGTTGTCATTAATTTATGCTTGTAACAATCAGACTCATATGAGATACTCAACTCCTACTTTAGTGGTTTTTCTAAATGAAGCATTTTCATAATTCATTGTTCTGCAGATTGGGTCGATATGCTGTTGAATCTTACTTGGAGCAAATTCTTTCTCATGGTTTTTTCCATGCTGATCCTGTGAGTTCTCATTAATTTTAGTCCATGGATGTATTTTTAGAATGGTCATGTCTGTTAGTCTATGTTAGTTTGGTTTCATTACCGGAAGTAATCTTATGGAACTAACATGCCAGTATGATTAACCTTATTTTATTAGCATGTTATTGGTGGCTATAGCTGTTAAATTGCTACTATCACAAACATGTCTAGAGTCATACTATTACAGCAAGTGGAATTTTTTGACTTGCAGTGTCGTTCTCTGGTTTTTAGCTTTAATATGGTAGTTAGTTATCGGCTTGAGTTTCCTACTAATATGAACTTTGTGACCATAATAGATATCTATGGAGGAGGAAACTATAGATTATTGTGGTAAAATTTATATCTCCCTTTTAAGTTATTCCTAATGGCTGTTGAAATGGAGCACTTCCTGAATATTTTTGGTTTATTTTATTTTTCTGCCCTTTAACTCTGATTAAACATAACCAGCCGTACTAGTTCAGTTGTTAGGAGGGAAAACCCATTAATGGTTTTCTTCTTACAGCCTTCCTTAAATTTGTAACATCCATGTTTCATGCTATAGGTAATTCTGTCATTTTGTTGCTTATTCAACCATTGCAGGAGTCCTTATGGTTGTTTTGCCCCTTCAATTGAAACTGGTTTTTTCTTTAATTCTTTATGCAGCATCCTGGAAATATTGCTGTCGATGATTTTAATGGTGGAAGATTGATCTTTTATGATTTTGGAATGATGGGAAGGTATCTAGTGCCTTTATGCTGGCAGTCTATGTAGTACAATAATGAGTAATATCTAAAGTGCTTCCCTTTGAAATGTGTATTTTCTTAAACTACTTTGCAGTATCAGTCCAAACATTAGAGAGGGTTTACTGGAAACATTTTATGGAGTTTACGAGAAGGATCCTGATAAGGTAATGGTTTCTTTAAACAATAGTAAAATGTCATATGGTAGGTCTTTTGAAGTACAGTTTGCTTAAATTAAGTGGTGTGTTACCTGTGAGGTGATTATACACATAAAGGAATATCTTTTCTCAAGTGCAGGTGCTACAAGCAATGATTCAAATGGGTGTTCTTGTGCCCACGGGAGATTTGACAGCTGTAAGACGAACGGCGCAGTTCTTTCTTAATAGGTGTGAATTCTTTTTAATTCTGGGTTCCTAATTTTACATTTTTGTGTTAGTTAATTTCTAATTGCAACAGAGGCCAACAAATGTCTTTCTGAGAATCCTACTGGACAAAAGTTGTTAACCTTATCTGATTTTGTAATTTAAATCTATTTGCTGTCCTAGTTTCCATTGGTCATGAAATGTACTCTGACATTTAATCTTCTCAATTATGCATGTAGTAGGATCTGATCTTTGTGGTATATGACTAGTTAGAATCAGATACTGCTGTGTACTCCAACTTAATGAATAAGAATGAGTTAAAATCAATGCTTAAATTCTTTATTATTTACGTTAAAATTTATCAACTGACTTTTGCAGTTTCGAAGAGCGTCTTTCGGCTCAGCGAAAGGAGCAAGAAATGGCATCCGAAGAACTAGGATTTAAGAAACCATTGAGTAAAGAGGATAAGATAATGAAAAAGAAGCAACGTCTGGCTGCAATCGGTAAGTTTCACATGTAACTTAGCAAATAATTGTATTGAAATATTTGGTTAGTCTTTGTGTTGTATAAGGTGGATTGTGGACATGCTTATCTGGTGTGCTTGAAGTTGTGAATAAATTTAGGCATTAGAATTTTGGATTGCTTTTGAATAGCATTACTTATATGGGAAAAATGTCACGGGGATCCCTTTTCTTTGAGTAAAAGTATTATTTAGTCCTCTAATTTTAAAAAGGTATTCATTAATTCTTTTACTTATAAAAAATGTGTTTATTAGTGCTTATGTTTATAAAATGGTTCTCATTAATCCTTTTACTTATAAAACATGTGTTTATTAGTACTTATGTTTATAAAATGGTTCTCATTAATCCTTTTACTAATAAAAAAGCCACCAAAAAACTTTTATTGATAATTGTTTTTTAAAAAGATATTAGTAAAGGGTATTTTTGTTGTTTAACTGCACCCTATTAAAAAAAATTCCAAACATAGATGGGGAGTGTATTATCGTCTTTTATCCTCACTTTATAACTGATATATTCTTGATAATTTTTATTTTTTTAAATAAACTCAAATTATTAAATGTTTCTTTTTGTCACAATTTTTATAAGTAAAGGACCATGTGTCACCTTCTTAAAGTTAGTGGAGACACATTTTATATAAGTAAAAGGATTAAAGTGGCCTTCCACCCTTATATATGTGTCAAGATTTTTATTTAGATCCTTATACACAAAGCTATCACGTTCTCTTTAGCTGAGCAATTTTCCAAAACTTCTCGAATTTCTTAATACCTTTTCTCCCTCTTTTCTATAAGACATTTTATGAAAGATGTTGGCCTGGTTTTCTAGATGTGTGAAATGAGACTGGATTTTAAGTTCTAAAGAGCTGGGCCACTCTCACCAAATCATTAAAGAAACCAAACAATTTTATGCTCTAGGATGTACTGGGTTCTTTTACCTGTTTGTGTAATTAATGTAAGTAAAAGTATAGAATATGTAGCCAAAATTGCCTAATGGGACCTGTAGCATTCTTGCATGATGCCAAGGGTTGAGTTTTATGGTTTCAAACCTAAGCAATCGCTGGCTGTATTTTTTATTAATTCTTATCTTTTTAGATTAGCTGGTTGGGGATTATTGTAGGGAAGGGCTAGGGTTATCTATGAATGGACTTCAACCCATAAATTTTAACGCTATATGCTACAATATAAGGCTTGGGTTTGAAGTCCAACAAATTATGATTAGCTCTATTGTACATCTGAACCTGAAGATCATTTCAATTGCTGGGGCAAAGTTTCTGCAATAGATAACTGGATTTATCTTTAGGTTATTCCCATGGTTTTTTACAATTATAAGAAGCTTCCCACTCTCAACTGTTGAATTCTCATTACAGGGGAAGATTTGTTAGCCATTGCGGCGGATCAACCTTTTCGTTTTCCAGCAACATTCACTTTTGTTGTTAGAGCATTTTCAGGTAACATAACAAGAATAAGATGGTGTTATTGAAACATATACTTCACATTTAGACATTAACTTTAAGATGAATGCTAAGGATACACAAATTTGCACCCACATTATGTATATTATGAGACGTGTCAATATTATCTAGAAAAATGAATCACATCTCTAATTTCTAAAATAATTGCTACGCATGGTACGATATAAGATGTATGAGTGCAAAAATGTGATTTAGCATTTCTTGTAACCTCAAAATGGAATTCCCCATGTGCAGTATTAGATGGCATCGGAAAGGGCCTTGATCCTCGATTTGATATTACCGATATTGCCAAACCGTGAGTGTGGCCTTTACTTCAAAATATTTGTGTGATTTTTTTTTTGGCATATTAATCTGATATTCAAGATGTGATACCATATGACTGACGAGTCATGAATGTGTTTTCTTCTAGCTATGCACTTGAGTTGCTTCGGTTTCGTGAAATTGGAGTTGAAGTTATACTCAAGGTAAACTCTTTCAGTCTTCTTCTTTTTTTTAAATAAATGTTATCTCCTATAATTCCAAGATAAAGTTTCTTACCTTCATCTTGTAAATGTTTTAGGATTTCAGAAAGAGATGGGACAGACAATCTCAAGCATTTTATAACTTATTTAGACAAGCTGACAGAGTTGAAAAGCTTGCTGAAATAATCCAAAGATTGGTATTGATAATAGATTCTTTGCTATTTTGACAATGAAAAGTCTGTTTGGAGCTTTCCTTAATGTGCCAACTGTAAGAGCGTTTCTTTTGTTAATTGTTCAATTCAAGAATAACGTCCTTCTGCATTTTTCATACCTATAGGAGCAAGGTGATCTGAAGCTTAGAGTTCGGACTTTGGAATCTGAGAGGGCCTTCCAGCGTGTTGCAGTTGTACAGAAGACCATAGGAAGTGTGAGTTTAGCTGGATCTATAGTCTAATAGAATTACACATCACATCATCTCTAAGGAATATTTTTCGGTATATGATAATATTTCTTAGGATATTATGCTATATCTGGGGAAAGAATTTGCTGATCTAAGAGAGTATTGGAAACCGACAAAAAAATAAAAATAAAAAACAGATATGTCAAATGGATGTATGTAGAATGTCTTGGCTGCCTCTTTGGATATTAAAATATTTTAGTTACTGCTTCTTCAAGTGTATGTATAGCTTGCTTGTTCATCATGAATGCTGTGAAATATTAAGTAATGAATCTTATTGAAATAGGAAAGAGTCTACGACCCGGTACACAACTAGGATAAGGAGATATAGACTCCTAAAGAACTCGACCTTAACTTGCAGGATACAAAATTGTAAACACTTACGCAGTCTACACAGCAGAAACACAAATAATATAAATATCATAAAAGCAAACAACTTATAACAGTAGATATTATATATCAAAATAGAAAGCAAGTAAACAAAGCTTCCTAATCAGTTTATGTTTTAGTACGTAGTAACATACATACATACAACTCAGGTTATACTAGCTTAATAACTGATCATGCATAACAAGCGATATAATGAGATAAATCCTTATAGAGATCGTATTTATGTAGTAACATCCTTAGGTTATTTAAGGCAATCACACAGTAGCAAATAATTCTAAACAATAAAATAGTTACAATTCTGATAGACAATAAAACCACTATTACCTTTATTAGTCGGAATCTCTGTCCAAACTGTCTACTACTATTCTTACTTAATGCTTCCGCAACTACTTGGTTTAACACTCGAACTAGGCTTTCCTTCACAACCAACACCATCCAATGCGGTGTGATTGGTAAACCCAGATCAGTAACAAGAAATGGAATCATTAAAAACTTTGAAGGGCTCACAATCCACTACAAATATTAAATCGTGTATGGGATACACAGAGTCATACCACGTACCCGCATAGTTGACGATTTAATAATTAAGCTCAATAAACGACCCATGCTTAAATGTAAGTTCTCTAAAATAATTTAAGAAATAAATATAACTCTTAGTACAAATTTTGGTAGATTTTTGGTACTAGAATATAGGGGTATAGAGTTGAGAGAAATGAGGTATTTATAGAACTCGGATGCCCACCTTGCCAGCCATCTTGCCAACCACCTCGTCAAAGGCAGTGGCGAGAATGATGGCAAGCTTGTTGGCGAGGTTCTAAAAAGAGATTTTTTTATTTCAAAAAATGTCGAGTAATATCTATAAATAATCGCACCCGAAACGAACCAAAAACTCGAGCGACAATGTTGGCAAGCGAGCGCTCTACTTGGTATGCACACTATGAAAACTAATCCCGTAGTGTGTATAAACATACTCGCATACAAAGTGTACCTAATTATGTGCGTATAAATTATTGATCTGTAGTAACCAATCTTATACAAAACAAGATAGATACACTAAATAAAATAAGCAGACATTGTGTTTTGTACACGGAAGTCAACACACAAACACAAAAATACAACAGGACTTACAAAATAAAAAGTAAGGAATTTGTTATCCTTTTTTCTATGTAATCCAATTGGGGCAATAGTTTATCAAATATGATGCATATGCTCTGAGCAATTTTGAACGTCTTTAAAGACAATTTTGTAAATTGTTTTCTGTGAGAGAGAGAGAGAGAGAGAGAGAGAGAGAGAAACACTAAATCCTTTATTTTTCTCTTTTGTATTTAACAGGCGGTCGCAGCAGGAAGTCTAGTAAATCTTGCAACAATTTTATACATCAATTCCATTCGAGTAAGCTATTTTCTATATATTATTTTTCTTTGAAATTTAAAATGTTCCATTTTATCATAATTGTTTTTCCTCCCCAAGGTCCCTGCTATTACAGCGTATACAGTTTGTGCATTTTTCGCTTTCCAAGTTCTCTTTGGCATTATAAAGGTCAAAAAACTAGATGAGCGGGAAAGGTTAATAACAGGGACAGCTTAAGCATTGGTGAGTAAGCACTGTTTATTTTAGTTACTGCTAATCTTATTTCCTGAGTTAGTTTCCCTTTTTTAAATTAGTGAAGTATACTACTACATTCTGTTCTGCACTAATTAGAGGCTATTACGTATTCCATATTTATGAAATTTACTAATATTTAATCTCAATGCATATGCATCTTTGTTTTATGTCTCTGGAAGCACCCATATACGCACTTATTTAGTTTTTCTTCTCATGTAATTCAATATGCTTGAATCTGTCATAGATGCTTTACTTGTTATGTTATATTGACCGTTCAACTCTGACAATAAACTTTTCAAGTACAGTTGATAAGAGCTAATTGTGTGATAAACTATTAGTTGGTGGTTTTCTACTTCTGAAATATATATTCGTTGATTGAAGCTATTTGCAGCCAGAACATTATCGAGGGCATAGAATTTAGATTATCGTACTCAAAAATTGGTGGTTTAACTAGAAATAATAAAAATAATTACTCATAAGTTAGGGAACTGAAAGCATTGCATCCCATGGTCTAACCAGAAGATGCTAATCTGCTGTAAGATTATTTTTCATTCATTAACTCCTTCGTCTTGTTTTTGTAAATTTTTATGTGTTGCAGATTACCAGTGGATAACTTTTGCTTCCAAACCAACTTTTGATCGTGCAATGAAAGTATAACAATGAAAATGGTCCTAAACAGTAAATTAAGTTTAAATTATGACTCAATTATGAGGCGAAGCCTGCAAATCACCAATTTGGTGATGAACACTTGCAAGGTTGATCGAATGGATACTTTGGGACTTAACCTTGTCATTATGGTTAGGTTAGGTAAGTGTAGCCACTGCCTATTTGTTGTAATTCTCCCCGTTATAGTTGTTTATATGAGATGCATCTATTTTTCTGGTTGATTCATTGTAAGGTATCATATGCTCCATCCTTGTATATGGTAGTGTAACAAATACGAAATCCTTTCCAAGAGAACATTTAAAATAATTGCACTTTCTTTATTCATTTAAATAGAATTAGTTCTTATTATGGTTTAGTCCTTCTGCTCAGTGAATTATTGGATCCTCTCTCTCTCTCTCTCTGTGTGTGTGTGTTTGTGTGGGTGTATTGCCGGCGTATCATTAATATCTTGTCAAGAAGTGAGCATATATATGATTGTAAAGGGCTGTATAAAATATTGAACAAGCGAGGAAATGGAATTCAAAAGCATGTCTCTGTTGGAGATAATTCAAGTAATTTTTCCTTTTCCTTTTTGTTTCTTTGTTTCTTTCATTTGTTTTTTTTATGTCAAGAGAGAATCCAAGTATTGTAGCTGATGGTTGATTTATACTCTTCATAAGCGTGATCAATACCAAAATATTAATCCAATGATCGGAGAGGTTTATGATTGTTATAAATTTTACCATAGTAATAATTTTTATTCTTAGACTTTCATCTATAGTATTCTCTCAAAGTGTGCATGGACTTTGACTTAGTTTTAAAATGTTAGTCCAATGATTAGAGAGGTTTATGATTGTTATAAATTTTATTATAGTATAATTTTTTATTAATATGAGACTTTCATCGCTAACATTTTCTGGATTTTGATACGATTTTTATGGATTTTAACTTGATTATAACTTCTGTTGATTAATGGTAAAAAAATAAAATAGAAAAGACAAGGAATCTAATAGAGTAGAATATAAATAAAATAGTTTAAAAATATAAAGCGGTAGTATTTGTAAAAGCAAAAGACAATATAGGTAATGCAAGAACAATAGTAGTATATACTATCTTGGAGGGAGAAGGACAAAAGATTGAGAATCCAATAGAAGCTCGAAAATTGAGAAAACCCAACACTAGAGGTGAATAAGATGCATTTGAGTCAATCTCTCTCGTACGATGTATCTATCATCTTTGTACTATGGTAATATTGAAAAAAATATATACAAGGTAATATCCTATATTGTTAATACATACTATACATAGGTATTAAGTGGGTTATATAATTACATCTCATGTTTTATTAAGAGTTCTTAATAGACTTATGATTCAAAATTGTCCCATCATATTTAAATATTATCGTATTTTATCTCATCTTATCTAAATTTTAGTTTTAATATGTCCCACGTTATACATAATGTTAAAACAACAAAACTATACATAATGTATTATGAGTATTGGTAATTTTTATGGACAAAATATTTTTTTGTAAATTAGTTTATAGGCTCGTTATTAAGTCTTTCAAGTAAAATCGAAGAAACACCCATGTTTCAAACAATCATACTTCAAGTAAAATCTCTATAGTATCGCTCTTAAAATTACATTCATGCATTCATTAGCACAATGTATAACACAATTATTTGTATTGCTCAAATTATTGTTGCTTGATTAATTGAATAGGTGTCTCGATCAATTGAGAGGCTAGATCGATTAGGGATCGATTGCGATCAATCTACATGTTCTTGAGTTGTAAATTTAGGTATTTGATTGATCGAGTAATTGGTAGATAGATCGAGTTCCCTCAAGTTGAAATTTCCAATCTAGTTTATCTTTAATACTTGCTAGATCAATCGAGAAGGGTCTCAATTGATTGAGTGCATGACTAGATTGATCGAGTAGGATCTCGATTAATCGTGCTCGTGTTTTTTTATTTAAAATATTTATTCTAACTTTTACAAATGGGTAAAAATACTACATACTCATCTTAAATGAGTATTTCTAATTCTATTTGGAGTATGATTTTATTTTCACAATATCTTGATTTAGGGTTTAAATCTTTCCTATAAATACAAATATATGGCTTATTGTTTTATGTACCACACAATATACACAACTTAAAGCACACAAAAAACTACATGCCACAAATTTCTAAAATTTTATTCATTATTTTTTATGATCATATAGCTTATTCTTTCTAAGATTATTCATGTTTGCATCAATTATCTATGTATGATCAAGATTTATTGAACTAATTATCACAAATTCTTACTTCCACGGATACTTATGTTTCTATGCCAGCCCTCTTGCAAGTTGTTTCATAAACATATCTAATTAATAATGAGCTAATTAAATGTTGGTCAGGATCCATATATGCTAATCTTGGAGGTTTTGAAAATAGAGCATGGACTTGTAAGTGAAATATATTAAGGTATTATCCATATAAGAATAGTACAAGATCTATTTTTGCCACACTCCAAAAAGACACATCAAAAGTTCAGCTTTATTTTTATTAAAAGAATGTTGATAGTAATATAGCTCAAGTAAGGGTTGAACCTGTAAATGATTGGTAGCAATTTTACTTTTTAATTATTAGTTTGTTAGTAAGTTAATTAAAGTTAACAAAATGGAGTTTTTCATTGATTGTAAAGAAAATGAAAATACTATAAAATAATAAAAATAAATTGCACAAGAATGATAAAAGATATATGATTAAATGACTATTATCATTACTAGCCTACAATTCAAAATGAATGAAAATTAATTTATTAAGTTCTAAATCACTTCTATTATTTAAAACCCTTCTTGAATTCTTAACTTTACCTTTATAAATCTAAGTCCACTTAATGCTTTATACCTTTTCTTATTGTGTAATTGATTATAATATAATTATCAATCAACTTAAATTTTGAACAATCTAGAGGTAAATTTACTAGATTTAATTGATTCATTACATTAAAATCTAAAAAGGTAGTAACTATACTATGTAAAATTAAAACTATTGATAATCTTTAACCTAAGCATTCAACCTTACTTGTAATAGAAGCCACATGGTGCTACTTCAAATAAAAACATTAACAATTATAAACTAATACCATAAACTAGCAATAAAAACCTTCATGCAATAAATAAGTTGATCATTCTAATTTATAATATGTATAGTTTTGACATTCAAACATAAAAACGAACATATCAAAAATCAAGATTTGAAACTAATTTTTTTTATGATATTAAATTAATTAAAACATAGTCTAGGGATTGAAATTGTCCACAATAACATTTTTAAATTAGTTAGAAATAGATTTTACAAGAATCAACATTATTTCCATAGAAAACTATAAAAAAAAGGATTAAAAAAAGCTAATGAAAAGTAGAAGATGAAGCTAATGGAACCCTAATCTTCTATTTAAAATCTTCTTCAAAAGTTATCTTGTGTGTGCCCTTTAATCTCACTTGTTTCTTGTATCAATTTTTTTGATGTCCCATTAGGTTAAATACATAGTGTAATTCCTGAGCATAAGTTGAGTTGGATTAGACTTTGCTTAATTCAATGCCTAGTATTAAAAGCTTATGCTAAAAATTATAAGATTAGTGTGTTGGTTGGATATCTCGTTCAATCTAACCTTATCGTTTGCAATCCAATAGCTCTTGATCGATCCTTAATTGAAGCTTAACCGATCGAGTGGGTTCTTGGTTGATTGAGTCCTTTTTTAATCGATTTAGCAACGATAATACATGTTTTGATCGATCTTCATGTGGCTCGATTGATTAAGTTTGTTGATTTATATTTTTCATTCGAGGATCCAAGATCGATCAAATTTCCTATTTTTTCTCTATGCACACGTTTTTGCCTCTTTTTTGCTTATTTCACCTCTTAACATCTGTATAACAAAACATAAACATATAAAATGTATAGAAAATAATAATTCATTGTAAATATTGAGAATTGATGTACAAATATGTGTATAAAATGATACCTTGTTCTTAAACATTTAATTTTCATAGTGGATATATTAAGGGATTCGGTATACTAGTGATTTTTCTCTTAAGTCATTGATATGTCGTAATTTGTTTCCACTTAAAAATATATTGAGATTATTTTAATTTCTACACTCACTGTTTATTCACTATTGCATTTTTGGTCGCTGTATTTAGGTATCAAATTTAAAATTTTTAATTTTTAAAAATCACATATTCAACCTCCTCTAAGCTTATTTGGTCTTATTGTGAACTTTAAATTGGTATGAGAACCTACAGTAAACATACATAGTTTGTTTATTAGAAGGCTTGCATGAAAGCTTATTTTAGACAAGTTGAAAAACTCTGGTAAGCTATTCATAATGGTTAGGAATCATCTTTAATAACAAAATATGGTGTAATAACGATAAAGAAAAGAAAAGAATGGACTATTGAAGAAAAGATCCTTAGTGGTGCAAATAAAAAAGGTTTAAGCTCAATATTTGTTGTAGTGTCGATGGATGAATTATGTCGCATCTTTGACTTTGTGTCTGCAAAAAGTGCCTGGGATTCTCTAGCCGTTGTACATGAGGGTACTTCTTAAGTAATGCAAACAAAACTAAGACTTCTCATGTCTCAGGTTGAGTGCTTTAAAATGAGTGAATTTGAGACATTTAATGAATTTTATGCTAGATTTCGTGATATTGCTAATACTTGTTTGGATCTTGAAGAAACAATAGGACAACCCAACTTAGTCCACAAACTGCTCACCTTTTTTACTGTAGCTTTTAAGATGAAGGTCATTGTTGTAGACGATAGCAAAAATATTAATGATCATGTTGGATCTATATAAACTTATAAACCCATACTTGAGACTCTCAAGAAAAACAAGACTTTAGTCTTTAAAAGTACTAAGAAAGAGATATATGATAGTGATGAGAACATAGATGATGAATCAATGCTCTTACAAGCATGCAGGTTCATTAAGTTTCTAATGAAAAAGAATCTAAATGATGAAAAACTAGTCAAGTGAAATAAATAAAAACAAAGGAATTCAATCTCTCAAGCTTAAATAGTAAGACATCTAAACTTACTAACCCTTAATGTTTTACTTATAGTGGTTTTAGCCATATTTTTATAGAATATGTAAACAACAATAACAAAGTTGAAAGAAAATTCAATATTACACTTAATGATATAAATAAAGAGTAATAAAATGCAAGTGAATTAGAAGATAGTAAAACCAATTATTGTGTCTTCATTGCAATTGTAGATGCACACTTTAATGAAACCGACTCAAGATCAGATGAAGAAGATGAGGAAGTAAACTCTTATTTTTATCTAAATTTAATGCATCAAGATTTGATGAGTTATCCATGGATCTACTAGGTGATAATAAAAGAAAGAAATAGAATTTTTATTGACGTAACTAAGCTAAATGATGTGATTAGTGTCCATAAATCAATCCATCTATTTTAGACAAAGAAAAGAAAGAGCAATATGAACAAAACAATAAGTTGAATTCTAGTCTTGTAGGTTTGAAAGAAGATAATAGTAAGCTTGCTACAAAGAATTAAAAATTTGTACAAGAGCACACAAATCATGTGAAGTAGTGGAGAGACTTACCATTAAAGCTTAATGTTTGCAAAACTATTTTGAGAATTGGTAAGTTACATAGTAATACATGTGGCCTTGATTATATGGATGAGAGTTCTACATATTTAATATCAAAGACTACATTTTTAAGGCCTTTTAACCCTATTCATATTGCTAGTTATTGTGTGCAAACACTCACTACACTTATAGTTACTAAACTTGTTAAATTTGTGCCCGTATGTCATCATTGTAGTAGGAAATAACATATAAGAACAAATTGTAGGTTTGTGATGGATGTTCATCAATTTAATAATTCTTTACATGTTGAAAATAATAGAATTCATAATTATCATTCATTTATATATGTTGCACCATCTTTTAAGATGAATGAAAACTACAATAATTTGTTCAAAAATTCTATTAGGAAGTATGAAGTTTTATTCTCAAAAAGACAAGTAAGATTTGAGGCATCTATACATAAGACTTATTATCATAATGCTTATATGCATATTGTATCTTTATTTAGGATGAATGTAAAAAAGTAAATCTAAGCTTAAGAACATACCTATGAAACTCATGGTAGTTCAACCCCAATCCAAAGACATAGAGAAATCAAAATTTTAAAAAGTTTTGATTAAGAAAGATTGTATTTTTTGGTCAAGCGACCATCTTTTTTTGTTTGCCTAGGAATTTTTTATTGTGTGTTGTTCCTTAGTAAGCAATTTCATATTTTATTTATTTCTTTTATTTTAGATTTTCCTTTTATTGTTAAAATTTTTATTTATAAAATAAAAAAAAAATTGAGTCCATTATTCCAAGCAAGGTAATGAATCTAGTAGCACGGACACTTACAAAACATTATTTTTTAAATACATTACTCATTTTGATTATTTATTTGATGAATCTTAAAAAAAACATACTATGTAAACACTTGGAATAAATTTCATGTATTGATCAATGTGAACATGAACATGAACTTCTTCACACACTCATTGAAAACACATATATGTTATGTATGAAATTTATGATTATCCTTAAAAGATACTAGGATTTGAGGAAACCTTAATTGTGAAATTATGTTCGTCCTATTCTTTACACTTTGAAAACTTTTCTCGTAAGGAGGCACATAGTTTTTAGAAACCTACCTATTGTGTTTTGTGAAATTATCATAGTGAACAAAGAGAACTATCCCATTACTAATGTGAAAGCTATCATATTAGGTGCATGACTTGTGAAAGTAAAAAAAATAACAACATAAAAAACTATAATAATTTATAAGCAATTATGCTTATAAGAAAAATATATGTTGTTAGCATACACCAAAAGAAAGAGCTAAAGAGGTTAAAAATTTGTGCCTCCTTGAAATTGTTCTCTCTTGGTCAAAATTATTTCTTAATATAAGATTAAAGGCTCAATTTCAATTTTGTAACATATGTGATACTCATTTGATTGGATTTTTTTTGGTTTGTCATAAATGAATAATTTGATATGCTCATTTGTTTCACCCTATATACTATCTCAAGTGAGTGTCAATATTGGTTAATTCCATGTGTTTGTCTACTTGTATGCCCTATTTAAGTTTGATGGTTTGGTTGTACAATTTATAATCAAAATTTGAGCTAAAGATTACTATTTTACTTGATTGTGTGAATGTCTTATGCCCTTCTTAATTATTTAATTATTTTTTAATATGTCAAAAGTGGGAGATGCAACTCACATATAACCATAACACACATTTACATATTTCATGTGGTTATGCCTATAGGAGACAACGTACATAGAAGGAGAATGTTTTACATCATTATGCCTTATTGTTCTGTTTTATGCTAAGCTGATTGATGTGAATGCATGAACTTTACATAACCTTTTTTAATATTAACTAAACTAATAAACATTAAGGATAACAAATAAAGTTGTCATGTTTTGTATATGTGAGCTCAATTACATATAAGCTTGTTAAGATTAAGTAAAGATGGATTTATTGGATCATATGATACTCTCACTATAAAATTTAGGCTTTCAATGTAAAATTTTTATTCCTATAAGTATAATGTATTGAGAGAGTGACTTTTTCACATGAAAATGCCAAAAGGGAGAGTTTGTTAGGATTTATGAGTGTTGGAAATTTTCATGTACAAAGCATATATCAGTAAACTGGTTTTTAGGCTTGTTATCACGCCATCTAAGTAAAATCAAAGAAACACCCGTGTTATGAATAATCATACTTTAGGTAAAATCTCTATAATATCACATTTAGAATTTCATTCATGCATTAACCAACACATTATATAACACTTAGAATTATTTGTATTGTTCAAATTATTATTTCATGATCAATTGAGTAAGTGTCTCAATTGAATCTAGATGTTCTTGCGTTGCAAGTTTAGAGACTCAATCGATTGAGTATTGGATATATTGATCAAACTTTGATCGATCAAACTTCGATCGAGTTCCCTCATGTTGAAATTTTCAATTTGGCTTATCGTTGCTAGATTAATTAAGAATGGTCTTGATCGATCGAGCTCGTGGCTAGGTCGATTAAGCTTGTGTTTTTTGTTTTAAAATATTTATTTTAATTTAAATTAATAAGTAAAAGTACTACACACTCATTTCTTAAATGAGTATTATTAATCTTATTTGATGTATAATTATCTTTCCATAATGATATAAATTTAGTTATTTTCTATAAATATAAACCTATGGCTCATTGGTTCATACACCACACAATACACAACCCAGAAGCATCCAAAAATTGCAAGTTTTCATTGCCTACAAATTTCACAATTTTTATTCATTATTTTCTATGATCATATAGTTTCTTCTTTCTAAGATTCTTTCATACTATATCAATTCATCGTACATATGATTAATATTTATTGAATTAATTATCAATAATTAAAGTAGTTATTGTTATTGATATTGACCTAGATCATTTGTTCTATAATTATTAGTTTCATTGTTATTGATATCTTTAGAACTATAGTTAGGACATGTTTATTATTAAAATTTATCTAAATCACATATGGGCATATATGTTTCTAACCCTTTTGTAAGTTGTTTCATGAATGTCTTTGATCGGAGAAGAGCTAATTGAAATATTGTTAGGATCTATATATGCTAATCTTAGAGGTTGTGAAAATAGAGCAAGAGAGCTCAGAAGTAAAGTATATTGGGGCATTATCCACGTAAAGGTAGTATAAGATCAAGTTCATACTTGAACATTAAATTTTTATAATTGATAGATTGGGTGGTTTAATGGATCGATGTTTTTTAGGTCATTATTGTGACATAGGTTATTTACACTTGAAAATATATTGTTTTGATTTTAATTTCCATACTTGTTATTTATTTTCTATTGCATGTCCGACTGTTGTGCTTAAATATCAAATTTAAAATTGTTGTTTTTTAAAATAATTTATTCATCCCCGTTGGCTTATTTGGTATGATTTTGAACTTTCAACATCTTATGGTTTGTCAAAATCTACAATTTAATTTTTTAGTATGATAAATATATCATTAACCTTTTCTCAAGGTTACAAAAGGAACATTTTCATCATTTAGGTAATGGAAAGTAACATTTTTTTATCATGTAGACCACACATGACCAATTTAAATGGTAGATTTAGATAAATAATAAAAGTTTAGTGAATAGTTTTATTTGTCACATTAAATGTTAATTTTCATTACCTAAATGATAGGGGTGATGCTTTTGTAACACTTATGAGAAGATTAATGGTATATTTGTCACACCCAAAAATTAAGTAGTAGATTTCAACAAATAATAAAAATTCAATGATAATTTTGTTAGTTTATCTTATATGTATGAACAATATTATATATCATAATCATAATTGATACGGTAATTTCTTATTAGATACAATTATATAAGCTCGATTGTAGTAATCAATAATATTCTCGTTGGATACAATTTGAGATATATAGATTTTTTTTTATAAATTATTATATTTCACAT
This sequence comes from Hippophae rhamnoides, assembly GCA_033030585.1. Taxonomy (NCBI): domain Eukaryota; kingdom Viridiplantae; phylum Streptophyta; class Magnoliopsida; order Rosales; family Elaeagnaceae; genus Hippophae; species Hippophae rhamnoides. The sequence goes on along the minus strand of CM065430.1, from coordinate 38,173,557 downwards.
TTTTTATTGTTTTGTATTTTTACTTTTAACATTTAAATCATTTGAAATATATGAGAAATCCTAACTCGTATGATCTCATCCTATGAAAAATTAAGCGTCATAATAATAATACATGTTTTTAAAATTAATAGATTGTACTATATTTTAGATACATTTTATTATAATATACACCTCTAATACTATTTAAAGTTTATAAGAATCTAAGATTTGGCGGCCAGTCGTTCTTACTTCTTATATATTTGACCTTAATTAGAAGGCTATAATTCAATGATCTTAAATTATCTGCAACATATACATAGCTAACTTTTTTTTCTTCCATCTTTTCATTTTCTTGCTCGTTCAATATTTTGCACAACCCTAGACGTTAATTATAAATTGGTGTATGTACTTAATCAGTGTAGATCTGTAGTAACATCAATGGAAAGACTTTTTAGACCAAAAACATTAAATACCAGACTCATAAATAATAAGAAGGGAAGTCATGTTTCCTAAAAGATAAGAAACATAAATATCATAAATACGTATCATCCTTTATTTTATTTTTCTATTAAGCAAAACAATTATCATATCTTGCTTCATCTGTTTCTTAACTCTCTTTATGCATTGATTGATGCTTTTTTATTTTTTTTTATTTTGCGGAGAAAGTACCAAATAGATTAAATTTGATATTACAAATGAATTGTATTTTTAATCCAATCCAACCCTTTTTAAGTTTTACTCAAAACTAGTTCTCAAATGGAAAAAAGGGTACCGGTGATCTTGGAGAGTGTAGCCTTAGGCAAAAGAGGACATTATTCTCCAAACTTTTAATTTTAATATTTTAGTTCTATAGCGTTAAAATGTAAGCTTTAATCTTAAAAAAAAATATTTAATTTTTATAACTTTAAATTTTTAAGATTAAAATACTTTTTTTTAAAATTATAAAACTAAAATAATCCATTTGAAAGTAAGGAGACTAAAATATATTTTTTTTTTTTTGTAAAAACAACGTGATCTTTTATGCCCATCATACTTCTCAAATTTAATCACATGAGAAGCACCTACCTAACTTCCTCTACGTGATTCTAAGAATTTATTAATTAATTGATTGATATTATATATAACAAGTTGTTTAAGGTGTTAATATTAAATTGCATGTAAAGTTGAAATTGTGTAATATTAAAATAACTATGTAATCGATTATTAATAATTTCTAATTAAATTATTCTTCAAAATAACATTACATAACTCATACAATGCTTTCAAATCATAACTTCTAATTTGTGAGCTTTATAAAGAAACTATCGTGCTACTTCACTACAACATCACATACTAATTAATTTACTGCAGGGAAATTATTGTATGTTTTAATTGATAAAAAAAATGTTGAAGAAAATAAAGTTGTAAAAAAAATTATTTTCTTTGTATTTCATGATTTGACTTTAGATTGAAATAAAGAAAAAAAAGGGTAGAATGGTCGTTGGGTTCAACCTATACTAATTTTGAGAGATAAAATTACATTTTTAACTATTTATATTTTTATTAATAAAAAAAAATATTCAGAACTTGAATTAAAAAATATTATTTTTATGATTATAAATTTTAAATATATCATTTTTATTATTTTTATTTTTACTTTTATGAATACTATAAAATCCATGTAAAACTCACCAATCAAAAATTTAACATACTAATGATTTAGTGATCATATACACACTATATATATATATATATATATATATATATATATTAACTTAGTAAGGTAAACACTCGCAAACGCCCTTAGTCAAAAACAATATTAATAATCATACATATACACAAAAGATTATATATGGCTGCAAAAGGAGGAGCTTTCGATGTGATTATAAAGAAAGAAGAGGTGGTGGCTAGTACGGTGCCATTGCAAGAGCACAAGATTCCAATGTCAAACCTTGATCTGCTTCTGCCTCCACTAGACGTAAGTGTCTTCATTTGTTACAACAACCCCATTGTAGACAGCTCTGGAGAAAAGCTCAGATTTGGGACAATGATTGGGATTCTAAAGAAAGCCCTAGTCCAAGTTCTTGTCCCTTTTTATGTCTTTACAGGTGAAGTGGTGCAAAACACAGTTAATGGGCCTGAAATTCTTTGCAACAATAATGGTGTAGATTTCATTGAAGCTTTTGCTGATGTTGAGCTTACACAACTCAACTTGTATAATCCTGATGAATGCGTCCATGGAAAACTAGTTCCTACCAAGAAGCATGGTGTCTTGTCCGTCCAGGTTTGTATAATATCAATCCTACTCAGTTATATAAGTTACATAATTGAATTTGTAAGAAAATATCATTTGTTCATTTTTTAAAGATATATTAGGTACATAGAATATATAATTTACATTCATATATATATATATATATACCTTTTTGGCAAAATTTCCAATGACTACTGGACAGGGGACTAGAACGAGGCCTAAATGTAGTAATTAGGCCCATCGATCTAATTTATATATAATAAAAATGTTAAAGGATATAAATTTGTAGATATTTTTTTTATAGTTAAAGCCTAGCTTCATTTTTGTTAAAATAATTAATTTTTTTTAATTAATATACATCTTAAAATTTATAATTTTATACCAAATTATATTATAAAAAGACCCTTATCATTTTTTTATAACTTCAATAAAATGACATTATAAGATTACACTCTATACATCTCTTGTAGCTAACATAGGCTCTAATGATCTCATTAGTGCTTCGACAATCACTATTGGCGATTCTATCAAAATTTCGATAGATGTAACATATTATAAACAAATATATAAGTGAATATAGCATATTACATCTGGTAGGTTACTAGAACTCTGAGGATATAACATGTTATATATAAAGATACATGTGAATATAAAATATTACAATTGATGAGTTGTTTAAATTACGATAGATTTAACAGATTATATACAAAAATATATATTGATATAATATGGATTGATGATAATAGTTGTCATAACTTTGTCAGATATATTATGAGATCTAATCTTATTTTTATTTTATTGAATAATATTGTAAGTGTATTTTGATATTTATGTGTATAAAACTATTAGTTTTAGGCTATATTTTTATTAGTTTAAAAAAATCAAAAAATGGCTTTATATTATATGAAAAGCATTTGTTTATGTTAATATTGATAGGATAAATAATTATTAATTAAAATAATAATTTTTTTAAATCATATAAATATCTAACATTTTATTTTATAAATAAAATTATATATTTTTTAATATTTAAATTTTAAATTTTTTGTTTTATTTTTAGAAGAATAAATAAATCAACTCATTAATCCAACGTTTAAAAATAAGTTGAGATAAATTTAATAGTCATAAATTTAGATGAATTAAATTAAGTTATATTTAATTTAAGTTGAATTTAACCTAACTAAATTGAGTTAAATTGACTCATTTAACACCTCTAATAAAATTTGATATTTGGTTATAATTTTCAAAAAAGATTTAAGGTAAATAGAAATATAACTCGTTCAAATTTGATATTTTGACACCCAAAATGTTAATTCTTGGTTCTGGTTATGGATTTGCCCAATAAGAAAATGTTTGGTAACAAGATTATTTTTTCAAGTCTTATTGTGTCACGACTCATGGATATGATAAAGTTGTAGTACAAAACATAACTCTAAAATCATAGGGTAGCCATAGACTCATATTTTATAACATTGTTTTGATTTATATCTTCTTGAATGTAAGTTTCAATCCCTCTTTTATCATTCATTAGTAAAAAAATTCATATTCATCGTTATTAAATAGCTTATACTAAACTAATCTTTTATATTTTAGCTTTTGATTATTTCAGCCTTAAATCTTTTAAATTTGATGATTTAATTCATAAACTACAAGTTTAATCATTATATTAAAAAAAATTTAACTTGATCATCTACTATTAATATTTTTAAAATTTGAAATATATTTTATTAATTTAATATAATTTGAACATATAACTTGAAATCAGAATTAAGAGTACTGTTATTAACTTATAACGACTATATTAATCAAAATTTATAAAATTATGTAATAAATTAGTTAAATTAAAAGATTTGAATTAAATTGTTACATAAAAATGAAAGGTTGAAGGAGCTAGCAAATTACTATATTTAGGCAATTAATCTAATACATTACTAATTTAGCGGAATTAATTATGTACAGGTAACTCAGCTAAAATGTGGTGGGGTAGTAGTAGCATGCACATTCAATCATCGCATAGCCGATGCATATTCAGCCAACATGTTTCTAGTCTCATGGGCAAACATGGCTCACTCCAAACCACTTACATATATTCCAAATTTCAAAAGGTCCTTGTTAAGCCCTCGTTGTCCCGTTATAATTCCTCCGTCCCTCAACCGCATGTACGTACCAATCAAAGCTTTGCCTCCCAGCAAAAACCTACAACCAACGACAGACGATCATAACCATCTCATTAGCCGCATTTACTACGTCCAAGCCTCCACGCTCGATCAGCTTCAGACTCTGGCTAGTTCCGGTGGCTACAATAGGGCTACTAAACTTGAGTCCTTCAGTGCTTTCTTGTGGAAATTGATTGCCAAATGTGAACGTAAAAACAACAACAATAATAATCATATCAAAGAGTTATGCAGAATGGGCATTGTTGTTGATGGACGCAAGAGATTATTAGATAATAATGATGAAAAACTTATGACTTGCTATTTTGGGAATGTGCTTAGCATTGCACATAGTGAGAAGCAAATAGATGAGCTAATTGAGAAGCCATTGTGTTGTGTAGCTAAAGAAGTTGATGAGTTTTTGAAAGAGGCAAAGACAAAAGAACATTTTTTGGGATTGATAGATTGGGTAGAGGCTCACCGTCCAGTGCTTGGTATAGCTAAAATATATGCCGATGGGAGTGAAGATGGACCGGCTTTTGTCGTGTCATCCGGGCAGTATTTTCCGATTTCTGAGGTTGATTTTGGGTGGGGGAAGCCGGTATTTGGATCATACCACTTCCCTTGGGGTGGAGACACAGGGTATGTGATGCCAATGCCTAGTGCAAGTGGTAATATTGGAGACTGGGTTGTTTATATGCATCTATTTAAAGGGCAATTGGAGTTTATAGAGAAGGAGGCTTCTCATGTTTTTAGGCCTTTTCACTTCTGAATGCCTTTACTGATTCATCGTTATGGCCATATTTACTATCTTTGTACTTGAACAAGTTATGTAAGTGTGTAAAGTGCAAGCGGGGAGCATATTATAACACTAAATATATAACTATATATATCCGGAGAGAGATGTAAAAGAAATAATATAATCGTTTGGATATTATTAGGTAATGAATAATTTTTTATTTTGAAAAGTTATGGATTATGTCATCTTTTTTTGGTTCCAAAAGCATCACATTATTAATAAATCTCATGCAAATTTTATAAATTGTCATTCAATTAATTATTCTAATATTCGCTTGAAAAAAGTAAAATTCTAAAATTCTTTAAGTATTGATAGACCCTTTTGCCCTTGAAGTAAAGCTTATACTTTGTCCACTTCAACTGTGGGGTGATACGAGCAACTCCTGCTTGTATGGCTTAGCGCAGCACCGGGCACGCGCGAGTGTAAGGCCGTGCACAATAGCAGGCGCACAAGGGCACAGATGGGGGACCACCAAATCAGGTAGTACAAGAAGAATTTGGATTTAGTTAAGAATGTTAGAAATTAGTTAGAATATTATCCTTTGATTCCATCTATGTAAGGGTATGTATAAAGCCTTTTGAATTCAGGAAATAGATATCAGAAATTATAGCTAAATAGTTCCTTCTTATCTTTGTTCGTCTCCTTTTTTCTTCTTCCCTAACCCCTCTAAAATTATATATGTAACATTGGTATCAGAGCAATTCCGACCATGGATACTCGTGGGAAATCGAATGCTGACTTTCATAATGATGTCATGGAATCTCTAGCCCGACATGAAACAAGCTGCTACGCCACCTTGCAAGCTGTGCTCATTGAGTTGTAAGCTCTACGCACAACTCGTACCAACCCAAAGATTAACCCATTCGCATGAGAGGAAACTCTGCGTCTACACACCCATACTTCACGATCAAACACAGACAACACTCAACCCAACTTGAAACTATGATTTCCCAAATTTTCGGGTGATGATCCCACCGGTTGGATCTATAAGGCTGAACAATATTTTGTGTTCACCAACATTACCCCAGACTAGCAAGTCCAACTCACTTCCTTCCATCTGGAAGGCATTGCATTACAATGGCATAAGTGGCTAACAAAGTTTCATAGGCCACTCACGTGAGCAAAATTCACCAATGTTGCTCAACTCAGATTTGGGCCAACAAACTACGAAGACCCCTCATAAGCCTTAACTCGCTTGAGGCATACCACTAGTGTAGCAACATACCAGGAATCGTTTGAGAAATTTTCCCACATAATGGATGACCTACCAGAAGAATTCCTAATAGGATGCTTCATAGCTAGATTGAGAGATGAAATTGACCTCGATGTTAAGATCAAACATCCAAAAACATTGGTTGATGCCATTGGTGTAGCTAGGCTTATTGAAGAAAGGAATCTATTGTAGAAGAAGTCTGCTCAAAATCCATGTTATTAGTCTTATACAAACCCTTCCAAGCCAACAACTAACACCAATGTTGGTGTGCTTAGACCCCCACCTCAACAGCGTTCCACTCCAACCCAACAATTAGCCTTTAGATGAATAACTAATCAAGAAGCATGAGAACAAAGAGATAAAGGCTTATGTTACTACTGTGATGAGAAGTTTGTAGTAGACCACCACTATGCGCGACCTCAATTGTTTATGATTAAGGAATTACCTCCAAAACCCATAAAAGTTCAAGAAGAGGAACTTCCTGAACAAGAGCCTCAAAAGTTGGTGCTAGAAATCTCATTTCATACAATAGTAGGTACCAGTCATCCACAAACACTCTGAGTTATGGGAAATTTAAGAAATTAGAAGGTGCTAGTTTTGATAGATGGGGGTAGCACGCATAATTTCATTGATCAAACCGCGATTTCCCAATTTGGCTTAACGATCACTAAGGGTAAGAGATTGGAAGTTATGATAGCCAATCGTGAAAAGATAGAATGTGTGGGGCAATGCAGCCACCTTACTCTTTCTATTCAAGGGTATCTGGTATTAGTAGATTACTATGTGCTACTAGTAGCTACCTGTCAGGTACTGCTCGGGGTTCAATGGCTTGAAACCTTTGGACCAATCGAGATGGACTATAGGAGGCTTACCCTTAAATTCAATGAATGAGGGGTCAAACATACGTTCCAAGGGTTACACCAAACCCACAGTGTAACCTTAACTGACAAGGAATGTAGTGAGTTGTAGAATATAGGATTGTTTCACCAAATTTTATCCATAAGTGCTTATGACAGACAGAAATACAGCCCCACATTCCCTAAGAAGAGACAAGTACAAGCAGTGTTCTCACATATATTTGATATTCCTTTGGGACTTCTACCGAGGCATCATCAAGATCATCATATACCCTTAAAACCTGGTGCATGATCAGTTAATGTCAGACCATACCGTTATCCCTATTACAAGAAGGCGGAAACTGAAAAGATGGCTAAGAAGCTCCTTCAATCAAGGTTAATTAGACATAACAACAACTCATTTTCTTCACTAGTTTTGTTGGTTAAGAAGGCTGATGGTAGCTAAAGATTCTATGTAGACTATCGAGCTTTGAATGATAGAATAGTAAAAGATAAGTATCCCATTCCTGTGATTGATGAGCTGCTAGATAAGCTCTATGGAGCTCGTATTTTTTCCAAATTAGATTTACGATCAAGGTATCATTAGATAAGAGTCCATGAATAAGATATCCCTAAAACATCCTTTAGAACCCATGAAGGCCACTATGAATTTTTAGTAGTGCCCTCTGGCCTTACTAATGTCCCAGCTACCTTCCAAGGTCTTATGAATGACCTTTTTGACCTCACCTTCAAAAATTCATTCTGGTATTCTTTGATGAAATCCTAATATACTCATAATCAAGGAATGACCACCTAGTACATTTGAGAGTGGTTCTCCAGCTCTTGGCTACTAACCGCTTGTATGCCAAAGAAACCAAATGTAAGTTTGGAGTAACACAAATAGAATAACTGGGACATGTGGTCTCAGATCAAGGTGTCTCAGTAGACCCTTCAAAGAGCCAAGTTGTGAGGGAATGGCCAACCCCAACCACATCTAAAGGAGTCAGAGGGTTCCTAGGGTTAGCTAGTTATTATAGGAAATTCATACGCCATTTTGGTAGCATAGCAGCTCCTTTAACTCATTTGTTGGGAAATGAAGGGTTTCATTGGGATGAGGCCACTAAAAACTCCTTTAAATAGCTAAAGGTAGCTCTAACATCCCCACTAGACTTGAGCCTTACAATTTTTTCTCAAAAGTTTGTAATTGAATGTGATGCCAGTGGCGTTGCGTTAGGAGCTATTCTGACCCAAGTAAACAAACCTATATCTTACTTTAGTCAGGCCCAAAAAGGGTCAACTTTGGCTTTATCAACATATGAAAAGGAAATGTTGGCTATCATCAAAGCCATCAAGGTATGACGCCCTTACTTAATAGGAAATCCCTTCACCATCCACACCGATCAGAGAAGCCTTAAGTATCTATTAGAACAACGCATTACCACTCCAGCATAAACATGATGGCTGCCTAAACTCCTTGGTTATAATTATCACATTGAATACAAACATGGGCAAGAAAACCAGGGAGCTTACTCACTTTCATGAGTAGTGGAGTTTCACTTCTTAAGCATATCTCAACCACAGGTAGATTGGTGGCCATAGCTTCAGAGGGAAGTACAAAAAGAACCTTTCTACACATATCTGATAGCCAAATCCACTCCTGCAACTGCTTACAAACTGCTTCAACTAGATGGAGTCTAGTTTAATAATAACAAGGTATATCTGAGTTCAAACTCTTCCCTTATACCCAAGATAATAGCATAATGCCATTCCTCACCAATGGGAGGACATTTTGGGTTCCACCAAACCCTCTTTCGCATCAAACATAGCTTTGTGTGGCCCAAAATGTGCCAAATTTTGAAGAAATTCATTAGGCAATATGAGTCATTGATCGCCACACAAATTGTGTGTGCAATGAACATGAAAGTATACGTATAATAACAAGTAACATAATGATAAGAAAAGATCGTTCCCACGGAGATTATTTTATTAGAAATTAATTTTTAAAACTAAAAATAATAAAAATCAATTTTTTTAGTGGTTTTATATTTTAATGAAGCAAAATTAAAATAGCTAAAATTAAATAAAAATAATTAATTAAATCAAATTTGGTAACAAAAAAGATATATGAGAAAATATCTAGGAATGCTTAATTCCACAATTTTCTAAACATGCGAATCACTAAAATTCCCCCAATATAATTATCAATTAATTACATGATTAATTGAATCTAATCTAGCATGTATTCCTTTCTCAAGTAAACTACACACCATATAGTAATTAATTTAATCACACTCTCATGCCAATTAAATTAGATACTACTCATTAAGTTCATCAATTATGGATCACATACATAAGAATCATACATCTCTGCCTAGAAACTATGCATGTTATTTAATCAAGACAAACAATTAAATAATTCTCTCAAATCTATTTAATTGCCTTTATAGATAAATTGTTGGCCAAACAATCAACAACATAAAAATAAGATTAAATAATATAATTAAATTAATATTATAATTGAAAAAAATATTAGATCATCACATGGTGAAAATTGGGTTTATAAGATCCCTAGATTAATAAATTAATTACACATAATTGTGTTCATAAAGCTCATATTTTTCATAAAGAAAAACATAAAATTGAAAAAAAAGAGTAGAAAAAGAAATACAATCAATATCTTGAATTGTAGTATTAATCTTTTCATAATTGTAGTATTAATCTTTTCATGAATCTATACCAAAATTGTGTCGTCTCTTGAAATTTTTCTCTTTTTAGCTCCAAAATACAACAAAAATTACGCTAATGGAGGCTGATTAGGGTTTATGGAGTGATTGAGGGCTTAAATAAAGCTGAGGTGCAATCTGGATCATCCGATTAGCTTTAGATCAAGGGCTATGATCAAAACAAGAAAAATTGAAAGTTTCAACCAATCACAACGTGACATGTGGCATCAAAAATTCATTGGACGAATCAGGGAGTGACGTATGGCAGGGAGACCAGTCAGAGTCAATGCTCGCCAAGTAAACAACACGTGGCGTGATGTGATTCACGGGAACAGATGGTGTGGTGCACGAGTGGAATGCATAGAGCAATGGCGTGGTGACACATGGCATGAAGCATTGACCAATTTTTGAACTCGAATTGAATGCCATGTTGACACGTGGCACGTGTTTCATCCTCCTCACACGTGGCACGATGTGATTCGCTCTTCGTGCATGCATGGCATCTACCTGGCTTGCCCAGTCATCTCCTATGCTTATGTAGCGTGCCATGTGGCAACTTCTTATTGATCATGCGTTAAAAATTCATAAAAAATCCATAAAAATTCCAAGAAAATTCCAAAAAATATATTTACACCCCTTTTCACTAAAAAGTTTATATTTTAATTTTTTTTGGCCATAAAACAGTATTTATTAAATAACACAAGTAAATATTAAGTAAAAAAGTGTGCTAATGACTCTATTTTCAAAGAGTCACCAGTTGTGCCAAAGGTTCAAAACAGAAAGCATGAAACCAACAGGTTTACTCCAACTTCTTCTTATAACTAATAAAATTTAGGATGACATCTCAATGGATTTCATTGAAGGGTTACCATCTTCAAAAGTGCATAAAATCATAATGGTGATTGTGGACCCTTTACAGCCACCATCATTGTCAAGGATTTGTGGCCAACATATTGCGCCTACATAGAATGCCTGCCACCATTGTCAGTGACCATGATAAGGTGTTTATTAGCTCATTCTGGCAAGAGTTATTTCACTTACAAGTAACTAAATTATGTATAAGCTTCAACTATCACCCCTAATTAGATGGATAAACAGAGGCAACCAATTACATACTTAAGTAGTATTTACGCTGCTTCACTAGAGACTAGCCACGTAAGTTGATTGAATGGATTCCCTAGGCTAAGTATAGTTACAATACTTATGTCCACTTCTCCACATAGATGACACTCTTTGAAGCAGTCTATGGAATTCCACCACACTTATTGACGTATGTCCCAAAAACTGCCTAGGTTCCAGCAGTAGATGAACATCTACATACCAGAGACACTCTTTTATGTGAGTTGAGGAACAACCTACTACAAGCTCAAAACCATATAAAGTGCTAGGTTGACAAGGAAGTTAGCCTCATAATTCTTTAGGCCATACAGAGTCATCGCACGAGTAGAACCAGTAGCATACATATTGGCTCCTCCCCTGCCTCTCAAATACATAATATATTTCATGTCAACATACTGAAGAAACACGAGGGGTAGTTACACCAAGCTCGATACAACTCCCTCCAATCTCAAATCATGCAACAATCATGCCTCAGTCTGAAGCCATTTTAGATCGTTGTGTGATTCAGAAGGGAAAATATTGACCCAAACCCAAAAATTTGATCAAGTGGAAAGGCGTTCTAACCAAATAAGCTACCTGGGAAAATGAGTGGTGTTTTTTGATATCATACCCTAACTTTATCCTTGAGGACAAGGATTATCAAAAGGAGGGAGGAATGATAAGAAACTCCTACTCGTATGGCTTAGCATAGCACCTGGCAACGAGAGTGTAGGGCCACGCGCAACAGTAGGTATACGAAGGTGCAGATGGGGGACCACCAAATCAGGCAACACAAGAAGAATTTGGATTCAGTTAGGAATGTCAAAAATTAGTTAGAATATTGTCCTTTGATTCCATCTATGTAGGGCTATATATAAAGCCTCTTGAATTCAGGAAATGGATATTAGAAATTATAGTTAAACAACTCCTTCTTACCTCTCTTCATCTCCTTCTTCTTCCCCAACCCCTTTTAAACTTGGTCATAGTCATAAACTTTTATTATAGTCAAACTGTTAATCATAGTCATAAATTTTTATTATCAAAATTGAAACTTGGTCACTTTTTATTAACACTAATTTTATTTATATTATGTTCCTATTTCAATAAAAATGATAATTTTTTAATAAAAATAAATTAGCATTTAAGCCAACATTTTATTATTGAAGTGTACCATTTACCGAAAAAGGGATTTAAATATATTTCTTATTTAAAAAGACGACTCAATTTTAATAAAGATGTGAATTAAGTATACATTTTTTCTTTTCAAAATAACTACACTCCTAGCTTAACAATTGAGATTTGAAACTCATCACTCTTGCAGTTTTGCTATTAAAAAACATCCTACTAGATTACACATGCTCGATCAAGTTCACATTTTTGTTAAAAAATGAAACTCAGGTGTGTTCAAACCTAAGGAGAGACTATAATCAATCCATTGTTTATTCTCTAATTTCATTTTTAATCTGTTTTTCTTTAATGAATCATTTAGTGTGGTCCATACATTTTGGTCATTGAAGAGCCATAATTCATTTGTTCAACGACTAGTGGTTAGTAATGTTGTCGAAGCTTTTATGGGAAGCACAAATATAAAATGGTTGTTATGGTCCCTAAGCTTAATGATTGCCTCATAAATTATGTGTGCAATGAATACACAAGTATACATATCACAATAAATAATATAATGATAAGAAAAGATCATTCCTATAGAGATTATTTTATTATAAATTAATTTCTAAAACCAAAAAAAATAAAAATCAATGTTTTTTGTGTTTTAATATTTTAAGGAGGCAAAATTAAAATAACTAAAAATAAATAGTAATAATTAATTAAATCAGATTTAGTAACTAAGAATATATGAGAGAAAATATTTAAGAATACTTAATCTCTCAATTTTCTAAATATGTGAATTGCTAAAACCACCAAACATAATTATCAATTAATTAAATGATCAATTAATCTCTTAATTATACTCTCATGGCAATTAAATTGTATACTCATTAAGTTCATCAATTATGGATCACATACATAAGAATTATACATCTCTACCTAGAAACTATGCATGTACTTTAATAAAGACAAAAAAATTAAATAATTTTCACAAATTTATTTAATTACATCTATAGATTAATTGTTGGCTAAACAATTAATAACATAAAAATTAGATTAAATAATATAATTAAATTAAATTTATAATTAGGATAAAATATTAGATCACCACATAGTAAAAATTGAGTTGAGAAAATTCCTAGATTAATAAATTAACTACACATAATTGTGTTCATAAAGCTGATATTGTTTATAAAGGAAGACATAAAAATTAATAAAGAAAAGAGTAGAAGAAGAAATATAATCATTCTATTGAATTGTAGTGTTAATTTTCTCTTGAATCTCCACCAAAATTATATTGCCTCTTGAATTTTTCTATATTTTTCTCTCTTTTTAGCTCCAAAAACTTACCAAAATTATGCTAATGATGGCCCTTTAGGTTTTATGGGTTGATTAAGGGCTTAAATATAACTTAGGTTCGATATAGACCGTCAGATCAAGTGTTGAGATCAAAACAAGTAAAAGTGATAGTCATAGTCAATCACAGGGCGACATATGGCACACGAAATTCAATGAGTGAATTAAAGCGTGACGCATGGCAATGGAGACTATTTCGAGTCAATTCCATATAGAACAACGTGATTCTTGGTAAAAGATGGCATGGTGCATAGGTTAAACACAGGGAGCAATAGGGTGGTGACATGTGGTAGTGTAGTTTGACCAATCTCTGAACTTAGATTGAACGTCATCTTGACACTTGACAAGTGGTTCATTCTCCTCACATATGGCATAACGTGATTTGCTATCCCTACTTATGTGGTGTTCGCGTGGCTTGCCCAGGAAGCTCCTATGCTTGCGTGGTATGCCAGGTGGTAGCTCTTGATTGGCCCTGCGTTAAAAATCCATAAAAATTCCAAAATTTATATTTTCACCCATTTTTACAAAAAGTTTATATTTTAATATTTTGGACCCTAAAAATATTATTTATTGAATAAAACAAGTAAATATAAGTAAAACAGTATACTAATGACTCTACTTTGAGCATAAAAAAGTTTATTATTTTGCATCTTAAAGAACAATTTCAATGGTTAGAGGTAAGATCTATGGCTTTACAACTTTTGATCCTTTTAGTTTGTTTATTCTTCCTTTTGATCGTAAATTATGCTTACATTTGGTATCACTGCTTCATATTACCTATGCCTTGATAAGTTTATATCCATCTTTGTTTTGCTTTGTTTCACCGTAGCACTGTGAAATTGAGTTTTTTATTTGGCTCGATTTTGATGTGTATGGAAGTTATAAATTATTTTAGTATTGTTATTCGAATAATTTTGTGAATTAAAATATGAAAAACCATGAAGAACATCATTCTAATTCGATGTTCACGTTCATTGGAATTTTCAAATTAATATTTTTTTTTATTTTGAAGTTTTTAATTCAAATTGAGACCATGAATCACTAAGAAATCCAATTTTGAGAATTTTGATAAAAGATTGCCGGTTTTGGTCGTCAAAATTGCAAGAAATGGCCGAGGCTTCATTCGTGTTGAAATTGGGTCGCGTGACTCAGTTGGAGGTTGAAGACAAGGCAAATGACTTGTCTTTTCTGGCTATGAAGAGGAAACGAATTGTCGTTTCAAGAAGAAAAAAGATGAAAATTAAATTTTTTGGCTAATTTTAATGTTGAATTAAATTATAATTTTAATATGGTTAATTATTTAACTTAGGTTTGTTATATGTAGAATATTGTTATTTATTATACATGTGACATTTGTTTAAATAATTTTTGGCACATTAAAATTTATTTATGATTAATTTTTTAAATTCATTATGCTTAAATTATTTGTTTTGTTATTTGTATGTATAAATTTCGTAATTGATTATACATATAAAATTTGGTTAAATAATTTATGCATAATGGAATTAATTGTTAATAGTTTTTTATGAATTTAATTTGTGTTTATGTTATTTATTTTTCTTGTATAATTCATTATCATTTCCTTATACATGCAATTATAAGTTAGATAATATTTGTACATTTGGAATTAAATTAATATTGATTATAGTTTTATGAAATAATTGAGCTTAAGAATTTAGTTAATGTTTAATTGATTCATAAAGTTTAATTAATTAATGAGTAGCCACAACATCTTTAATTAATTAAAACTATAATAATGTTTATTTAGGATCACATTTAGAAAATAAATATTAATTATGATTGATCATATATAATATAATAAATCTTTTCCCATAAGAATTTTTATTATATTTTGTGTGATTAATTAGGATAGAATATCAAATTATATTTTCTAATTTACCCATAGGGATTAGAAAAAGGAAAATAATTTGATAATTTTATCGTAAAATTAAAATTAATCTAATTAAATTAGAACTTTAGCCCACTGAAAAGTTTTATGTCACTATATTCATATTTTTCCATGACTTTTATTTAGCTTTCAAATTTTAATGAACATATAATCTTTAATTGTAGCTTCGCAATCTATGAATTTCTCTTATATTCATTGTGACATTCCTGAATTGAAAGAGGATAATTATAAAGTATGGAATGAAATAATTCTCCTTCATCTAGGGTGGATAGATATTGACTATGCTATTAGGAAAAATGAACTACTTGAAATTATTGAAACTAGCACTCCAACGAATATCACACATTATGAACAATGAGAGTGATTTAATCGCCTTAGTGTGATGTTCATTAAGACTAAGATCTCTGCTGATATTCATGATTATGTTGATCAACATAACAATGTTTGGGACCTGCTAAAAGCCATTGATGATCAGTTCGTCACTTTAGATAAGGCTTTGGTAAGCACTCTTATTTTGAAGTTCTTCTCCATAAGACTCATCATTGCGAAAGGTATGCGTGAGCACATTATGAAAATGAGGGACATTATGGCTCAACATAAGAATTTAGAGGTTGAGATGTCAGAATCCTTCCTGGTGCACTATATCATGAATACTCTCCTACAATAGTACAGGTCATTCAAAATCTTGAACAACATACATAAGGATAAATAGTCAATCAATGAACTAATGACCATGTGTGTTCAATAGGAATGGAGGATTGTTATGGAGTTTGGTGAAAGTGCAATGTTGGCTACAACGAGTGGGAAATGCAAATCTAAAAACAAAATAGAAAGGGAAAGGGAAAGGGAAAGTTCCACCTCAGATTGATATTAAGAAAGAAGCCAAGAATTTTTTCTATAAAAAGAAAGGACACATGAAAAGGGAATGTATCAAATTCCAAAAATGGTTTGAGAATAAAGATAATCCAACCTATTTTGTTAGTTATGAATCTAATATGGTTAATGTTAATATTAACACCTATTGGATTGATTCTGGATTTACAATCCATGTTGCAAACTCCTTGTAAGGTATGTGAATCCTAAGGAAGCTACTGGGAAGTAAGCAATACATCTTATCCAACAATAAGATGGGTTCGCACGTGGAGGTTGTAGGGACATGCATTTTAATTTTAAGTAATGGTTTTGTTTTAGAATTAGAAAATACTTTTGGTTATTCCTTCTGGTTATTTCTTTACACATTTTAATTTCAAGTTTCTCTAGAAACTTGATTTCTATTTCAAGACTCCTTCTGGTTATTCCTTTCACTTTTCAGAAACATGTTTTAGTTTATTTTATAAATCGAATTGTGTTGGGAATGATATTTTGTTTGATGGTCTTTATTGCATTAATTTATGAAATAATGCCACTCATAATGCTATGCATGTTTAAACTGGCACTAAAAGATGTATTATTAACGAGGAATCTTCTACATTATGGCATAGGATATTAGGACATATCTCCATAGAAAGAATTAAAAGATTAGTGAAAGATTGGGTACTTAGTACTCTATATTTTACTAATTTTAAGATATGTGTGGATTACATCAAGGAAAAGCAGACTAATAAGTAAAAGAAAAGTGCCAATATGAGTTCAAGCATATTATAAATCATACATACTAATATATGTTGTTCAGACATGGACATACAAGGTCAAAATTATTTTATCACCTTTATTGATGATTTTTCTCAATATATGTATCTCTACATGGTTCATAATACGAGCAAAGCATTAGATACCTTCAAGATCTTTAAGGCTGAAGTAGAGAAACAATGTGTAAAGAAAATAAAGCTCCTGAGATCAGATAGAGGTGGTGAATATTATGGTAGATATACTGAGAATGGACAAGCGTGTGGTCTATTTGATAAGTTTCCTTAAGAGCATAGGATAGTTGCTTAATACACCATGCCTAGTTCACTAGATCATAATGGTGTGGTAGAAAGGAGAAACCAAACATCATTAGACATTGTACGGAGTATGCTTAGATACTCCAATCTTCCAAAATCCTTGTACATTGAAGCTTTAAAAATGGTTGTGTATATATTAAACCAAGTTCCAACCAATGTTGTCTCAAAGATGCCATTGGAATTATGGAAAGGTTGGAAACTGAGTTTGGGGCATATACGTGTTTAGGGATGTCCATCTAAAATGAGGATTTATAATCTATAAGAGAAGAAGCTAGACCCAAGGACCATTAGTGGGCATTTTGTTGGATATGTCAAACAGTCTAAGGGCTATATATTTTACTGTCCATTTTACAACAATAAGTTTGTGGAATCAAGACATGCAAAGTTTGTGGAATCAAGAAATGCAAAGTTTCTTGAGTATGATCTGATTAGTGAGAGCGATCAAATCAAGACCATAGTTTCTGATATTGATCATTTAGGGTCTCAACCTT
Source organism: Hippophae rhamnoides (assembly GCA_033030585.1). Lineage (NCBI taxonomy): Eukaryota > Viridiplantae > Streptophyta > Magnoliopsida > Rosales > Elaeagnaceae > Hippophae > Hippophae rhamnoides. The sequence continues at coordinate 38,155,717 of CM065430.1, read as the reverse complement.
TCACTTTAGGAGATAGATTGATTGATTGTTGTTCACAACACCCCTCAAGTACAAGCTTGCGTTGAACAACCAATCATTGAAATTCCATAAGTTATTGACAACATTCCAATGGATCAAATTGTTCAAGAGATTCCTTAAACTTCTGAACAATAAGTTGAACCTCATACTTCCTAAGAAGATGATGGTGTGACATTAAAAAGATCTATAAAAACTAAAAGATCGACAATTTCTAATGATTATGTTGTGTATCTATAAGAATCTGACTGTAACATTAGAGTTGAGAATGATCCTGAATCCATTTCACAAGCCATAAGTGGCAAAGAGTCTGAATTATGGTACGATGCTATGAAGGATGAATTTCATAAAGAGTAATAGATTCTAGAACCTTGTTAAGTTGCCTAATGGTGAAAAAGCCATTGGATGTAAATGGATCTTTAAGACAAAAAAAAGATTCATTGGACAACATTGAGAAATAAAAGGCTAGATTAGTTGCTAAGGGATTGATTATACATAGACTTTCTCCCCTGTATCTAAGAAATATTCCTTTCACATTATATTGGCATTAGTAGCTCATTTTGATCTTGATGCAACAAATGAATGTGAAAATAGCATTTCTCAATGGAGATATAGAAGAAGAGGTTTATATGAAACAAACTAAAGGATTTATCTCTAGTGATGGTGAGCATTTGGTTTGTAAACTTAATAAGTCAATATACGGACTAAAGAAAGCTTCCCGTCAATGGTATTTTAAATTTTACAGAATAATTTCTTCATTCAAATTTGTTGAAATTTCATAGGTCAATGTACATACCATAAGGGCTGTATTGGAGAAGTAGAAATAAGTTCCTAGGAAGCTACAATAGTATTAAGACTTGATACAATAGGACTGACCAAAAACTTGATGAGCAGAATCGTGATCGCCAAATACTTTGATGAACGAAAACCGGCATCGCCGATCCTGCCAATACTTTGGTTTTAATATTTGTAAAACTCTCGCAAGTGCACGAATCATTTCGTAGAAAATGATAAGTATACTCACGTCGATCTAAGGAAGGAATAATGTGGTTTTTAATTTATTATTCAAACTTTTAAAAACGAAATTAAATCCTAAACATCTTGTCACGATAGTTTGGTTTTTGTGTTCCTAATCTAATAACATAAAATAAACATATATACAGATTAATTAAATATAATCTAAAAAAAACATAAAAATAAACATAGATACAAATTCAATAAATAAAAAATAAATATAAATACAGATTCAATAAATATTCATGCAAATTTTATCATTTATATTAGTGGAGTATTTATGGATATAATAACTAAATTAATTATGCTTGCTCATATTAACTAGGTTATTAAAGATATAAATTGATATTTTATTGATTGTCTCTTTTTTTGTATTTAATACCACTTTGGTGGTGTTAGATATTCTTTGTTAACTAAACAAATCAATTAACACATATGGATGAGGTTAATAACTAATTTGGTTAATTAAATTAATTCCTTTTCTAAGAGATTGAAAATGAACCATTTAAATGTCACTTTTGGTGGGGTTAGACAGTTTAAACTTAATTCAAGGTGTCCAAATTAAATCTAAGAATTTAGTTATCGAGTACTAACTTTCAAGTTTTAAAACCACTTATTGAAAACATGTTGTCAATACATTTTCACATAATAATTCTTATAAAAAATTTTGAAATAGAGTTTCACTCTAACTACCGGGCGATTGTACCAACAAATAAAAGAGCACTACTCTAAATTAGACCGGATAACTAAACCTTAAAATCTAATTTTCAGATTTAAGTTTGTAATGAAAAATAATATATCTCTCTAACATCCTTAATATAAAATCTTGAATAAAAATAAAATCAATTCATTTTAGAAATTTTCACCTATTTAATATCTTGCAAGCATAACCACGTTATTATTATATCATGATTATAAGCCTAGCACGCTTAAATTTAATCACAAAAATTAAATATAACATGTAAGAATAAAGCATAAAAAATAACTGTAAAGAAAATAAAATCCTTACGTAACTTCGACGCTATTCCTTGCTAGAAAACCTGCCGAATTTGCACTTCCATTTATTGAATCAAAAATCTAAATTATTACAAAACATTACAAGTTCCTCTCAAAAGAGAAGAACTCTAAAACTAAGAGAATTCAACTAAAAACTAAGAGAAAAACTAAGAAAAGCTAAGAAACTAAGAAAGAAACTAAGAAAAACTAAGAAATGAGAGAAAGAAAGAAGAGAGAAGTGTGGTTTTGAGGTGTGATTTGAAGTGAAGTGAAGGGGGGTATTTATAGGTGAGGAAGGAGAGAAAAAATGAGTAAAAACATGGTAAAAAAATATTAAAAAATTAAAAACGTGGTAATGGAAATGCCGAGGTCATCAACACGTCGATGATATCACAGGGCTACGACGTGGAAAATGGGGCAAAAACGCTGTTAAGGCAAGGAGGGCTTTACTAAGCCGTTGCCAAATACTTTGATGAACGAAAACTTGATGAACGAAAACCGGCATCGCCGATCCCGCAATACTTTGGTTTTAATATTTATAAAACTCCCGCAATTACCTAATCATTTCGTAGAAAATGATAAGTATACTCCCAAGGTCGATCTAAGGAAGGAATGTATGTGGTTTTTAATTTATTATTCAAACTTTTAAAAACGAAATTAAATCCTAAACATCCTGTCACGATATTTTGGGGTTTTGTGTTTTTAATCTACTTACATAAAAATAAACATAGATTCAATAAATATTTATGCAAATTTTATCATTTATAATAGTGGAGTATTTATGGATATAATAACTAAGTTAATTATGCTTGCTCGTATTATTTAGGTTATTAAAGATATGAATTGATATTTATTGATTCTTCCTTTTTTGTATGAATACCACCTTTGGTGGGGTTAGATATTATTTGTTAACTAAACAAATTAATTAACACCTATGGGTGGAGTTGATAACTAATTTGGTTAATTAAACTAATTCCTTTTTCTAAGAGATTGAAAATGAACCATTTAAATGCCACCTTTGGTGGGGTTAGACAGTTTAAACTTTATTCAAGGTGTCCAAATTAAACCTAAGAATTTAGTTATCCGAGTACTAACTTTCAAGTTTTAAAACCACTACCGAAAACATGTTTTCAATACATTTTCAGATAATAATTCTTATAAAAACTTTTGAAATAGAGCTTCACTCTAACTACCGGGCGATTGTACCAACAAATAAAAGAGCACTACTCTAAATCGAAAATGTCGATAACTAAACCTTAAAATCTAATTTTCAGATTTAAGTTTGTAATGAAAAATAATATATTTCTCTCTAACATTCTTAATATAAAATCTTGAATAAAAATAAAATCAATTCATTTTAAAGATTTTTACCTATTTAATATTTCGCAAGCATAACAACGTTATTATTATATCATGTTTACAAATAGCTAGCACAGTTAAATTTAATCACAGACAAATTAAATATAACATGTAAGAATAAAGCATAAAAAATAACCCTATGAAAGAAAATAAAATCTACAAGATTGATGCTATTCCCGCTAAGTTATAGAAAACCTCCAAGCGGAATTTGCACTCCCATTTATTGAATCAAAAAGCAAATAAATTACAAAAAAAACATAACTAGTTCTTCCCAAAAAGGGAAGAACTTTAAAACTAAGAGAAACTAGCTAAAACATAAGAAAAACTAGCTAAAACATAAGAAAAACTAAAAAAAACTAAAAACTAAGAAATGGAGAGAAAGAAAGAAGAGAGAAGTGTGTTTTGAAGTTGGGATTTGAAGTGAAGGGAAGGGGGGTATTTATAGGTGTGCATAAAATCATGGTTATTTTAGTGTTTTTTGAGCACTCATCACTGAATAATGTCAAAATTGATATACTAATGCTAAGGGAAATAATATTAAGAGATATAATAGGTAAACTAATTGGTTTCTAAGTAACAAGGACAAGCAACACAGTTCTGAATGAGGAAGCTGTTGACTAAGAAGTGTCAAACGAGTTGGACATAGATGCAAAAGGAAACTTGGTCTTATCAAACACTACATCCCTAATAATGTATAGTTTTTTGTAAGTATATGAATGAAAAAACATGGCTTTACTTAGTTCAACCACATGTCTATGTTTATGTTTAGCATGCCTATGTTGTTATGGTGTGTGAGGATATGATGTGTGATGAATGATACCAGAAGTAGTTAAAACAAAAGTTAGCCCCTAAAATTCACCCCAATCAAATTACAACACTTTAATTTGTGTGAAGTTTGTAACTCAACTTGAGTTTTAAAATCCAAAAAAGCTTGATATGCACAAGCCTTAGTCTTAAGAAAATATACCCATGTAAATTTAAAATATATATATATATATCAATGAAATTGATGTAATAGTTGTAATCATTTGCATATTACAAAGGGGAGTACAATAGATCAAAATGAATGAATTCCAAAGGTGTATTAGCAAATGTAGATAACATATTAAAAAGCAAAGAATGACTTTTACTAAGTTGTCATGTATTACGCAAAATAATTACATCATTATTATTAAAAATGGTATTCGATATTGATTCAAGGAATTTTTAACAATTTTCATTTAAACATGACCTAATCTATATATAAAACTAAGTATTTAAATCTTAACAAAAATTAAACTAACAAAAGCAATATTCCAAAACAAATGATAAATGCTATCAACATTGATAAGAGAAATGAAACATTACTGGATTGAATAGAACTTAGTGTTGAGTAGGACTTTAACTAGAGATCAAATGCATAGAGGCCATTAGTAAGTTTTCCTTGAGGAAAAATATCCCTCGTTTGGTGGTCCTTGATATAACAATAAAATGAAAAATTCAAAAACTATTAATTATCTTTTGAAAACTGAGTAATACTCAAAAAGATTCTTAGCTATTTTAGAAACAATCATTATTCATTAAAAAAGATTTATTATAATTATTTGAAAGATGAAAATACCTTGACCCCAAATGAGAAATAGAGAGGCACTTACCATCTCTAATCATAAGATGATCATTTCTTGTGTAAGTTTGAATTGCATCAAGACTACTAGAATATGAGGTTACAGGATGAGTTGCACTAGAATGAATGTACCAATAAGGTTCTAAAGCTACATCTGGAGCAAAATCCATTAAAGCTATTGGAGAAGGTGAAATTTGAGAACCCTATTGGAACATTTGACCATTAGAATAAGAAAAATAACAAAAAAGAGTTATTCTGAGATAAATTATTAGACACAAATGGATTTGGATTAGTATAAGTAGTAGGAAGCATAGCTGGTGCACTTAATTGATTAGAAGACCGAGTTGATGAAGAAGACAAGGAATATTGCATTTATTGAGGAAGAACTACTGCACTGTGAGATTGATTGTTTGGATTTAGGGGGTCTATATGTAGTTTCAAACCTATACAACCCCTTTGTGACCAAATTCCCAATTTACCATAGATTTGACATTTTTGTATGTTATTATTATTGAAAAGAAACCTCCCTCGATGGCCATTTTCATTTCTTACTCTATTGTACATAGAATTGAATTGAGCTTGCCAAGCACTACTATTCAAGGCATTGTTTTGAAAAGATCCTTGCACATGACCATACCTAATACCAGAGAAGCCAACAATGTGCTGGTTATAAGTCTAGGCAGTCCCTTTCTTGATAAGCGCATTTTGAGTGAAACATTGGGTTGTCTAGCTTTCAATTTGGTATCAGAGCTGATCCTGGGGGTCCCGATGTGCCCGCTCCCCAGGCTATCGGCGGAGGTGAGCGCGGCTCTCCCGTCCGATGTGAGGGGGAGTGTTGGAGTCCCAAATTGGCCAGAGAAGCCAGAAATATGCTGGTTATAAGTCTGGGCAGCCCCTTTCCTGATAAACGCGTTTTGAGGGAAACATTGGGTTGCCTAGCTTTCAATTTTTCCATCGCTTGCAATCAATCAATTCTTGAAACTTACTTGAGCCTCTACTCTAATACCATGATAGATTGCAACAAGAAATCAGAATTAATCAAGAATAAGAGTTGTGATGAACACTTATGCGTCAAGAATTATAAACTTGTAGATTCATGTAAAAGCTCTCAAATGTAATATTGCATTATTTTAAGTGTAAATGAAAACACACAAACTATCTTATATTTATAACAAACTTACATTCTCTTCTAACTAGTTGATTACATGGCTAACAACATTTATAAAAGTCATGCACTATATGCACGTCTAGCCTAGCAACCTTGAATCATTGTACAAGCAAGACTTCCTTAAGACATGTTATCATCCTTAGTACAACTAAGCTACCTAGAAAAGCACACACATGATCAAGTCTCCACAATTCCCTTATCCTTGTCATCATTATTGCTATTAGCTACACCAATATACATAACTAGTAAAATAAAAGAGAAAGAGGGAAATAATCTCATTTGGTAGGTGAAGTATGTGAAATTACAAAAGTGGTGTATGTTTATTATTTATTACAAATCTAGTGGTTTTGTATTTGACTCGATAAATAGTAAAGTAAAGTTGACCTAATAAAATTAACCATAGTTAACTGGTTATTCAGCATAAAGAAAAAGAATTTTACTTTCCTTCCCATTTATTTCTCCCTCTCATTTCTTTGCACCAAATATCATTTCCTTCTCTTTTATATCAGTTCATTCTTCTCTTTTCTAAGGTTTGAGCTAGAAAATTACCATCTAGATAATTTCTTTATGAGCTACAACATCATTATCTTTTATAATTGATTTGTCTCCGAGGTTTATTACAGTTCAAAGGTAGGTTTTCTCCCATCCTTCTCTCTTTTCCAAACCTGATATTGTGTTTATAATGTTGAAGTATAAAGAAACTCCACTGATATAGTTTCACATTGTTGAAGACAAAAACATCATTACTATATTTTCATATTATTTAAATCTAAAATATTATTTTTAAATTTAATGAAATGAATTATGGGCAGATTATAAATGTATATAAATTGCTATAAATGTAATGGGTTTCCTAGAATTTGCATTTATTATTTTAGGAATATGTAAGATTTTTCATGTTTATTACTTCAAAACAAATTCTGGGTGAGATATTCCTTGAAGTAAAAGATACAAAGGTTTACAATTAGGTTATGACTTTGCAATTTGATCGTAGAAATGTAATGGGATGTTGTTTTCTTAAACTAAATTAATACTAAAAATGATAAATAATATTTCAATAAATATTTATTTTTATCGATTTATATTTAAAATTAACAAAATATGAGTTTTTTGAAAAAGTTGTACCTTTGAAATAAACACATGCAAATGTTTGTATTTAATAGTAAGTTATGCAGTTGTAACTAGAAATGCGAAGAATATATTTTTTTGTAAATTACACACATGATAATTATTCCATAATTCTTAACAAAATAATAATTTTTTCAATGACATTATCTAATAGATACATACATGGTACTTGTTTGTCATGGTGGACAATGAATAACTAAGGGAGAACAAACATTGTATAAGAGTGATGATTCCATTGTATTCCCAATGCTTAGTAGTTTTGAATACTAGAACATGTTGGAAATGGTTTGTAAAATCTTAAAGATCGACATTTCAAATAATGATTTTATTACGAAGTATCTTTACAATGAAAGTACTATACATCCTATTACTACAATTAAAAACAATTGTGATGCGAAGAAATTCATTAATTTTCATGCTAATGATTCAAGTAATCCCCATGTATTATATGTCTTTGGCCTCTTTAACATAATACCAAGCTTCCTTAACATAAACATTAAATTCATTTTCTATGAAAGAAATTATGGCTATTACTACCATTGTCTTAAGTATTTCTTTTATTTTGTTATTAAAAACATCACCGTTCCTTAATTTTATGTGATAGTGATCCATTAGCTTCTTAATTTCTTTCATAATGCCAGCAATCCTTCTTCCACAATTCTCAAAGTACTCCATTTCAATCTTCATTTGTGGGTAATATAGATTTTTCATATTATAATATATACTTACAAAGTCACATATCTTGTAAGCTGCTTCACCACTTTTGTGGCCACATTGCATTATTATTTTATGGGCCATCAATAACTTATATACACTCCACATTGCAATATTGCTTTATGTGCCATCAATAACTTATATACATGAAACCTTTGTCCATTATCTGATCAAAAGTTAGGCTAATGGCATATATAAGAAAAAATTTCATAGACCAAAAAGTCTATGTTGGGTTGTTTAATGGAATAACATGAAGATATTTGTTGTATTCCATTACAAAAATCCACAACAAAAATGGTTGAATATCATCAACTCTAGGTCTCTATTTGTATAGATCACCATCCTATAATAATTATGGAAAAAAAACATAAGTATATTCATTACATTTTTAAATTTTCTTATACAAAATTAATCTTGCAACTACAGTAGTATACAAGATTTAGTAACATTACCTTTTTGTAATCCATATTGAACATCAAATGTAATTTCTGAAATATATTTTTTGAGTTGAAAGTAAGAGTATTGAATCCATTAAATCGTACTTCTTTTATAGGTATTATGTGGTTAAAGTTTGACTAATTTTGTATGTGTGATCCACATGTAAAGAAAGTAAAGTCACTTTCAATTGTAATCTAACTTTCTTTTTTTATTTCTTTAGCATAGTACATATAGATTATTGTTGTGATGGTTTGATTTATAGAGAGAGAAACTAGAGAAAAGTTAGAGAATTTTACAGAATGTATCGATCTCTTATAAGATCCATTTTACATAATGTGTGGATCTCTTATGAGTTCCATGTATATATAGAGCATTACACTTCACGTATCGATTACATGAGGGTACATATCACAACATGTCATAGGGGTACAAGAGTAAAAGACAATACATCTTAAGCTTGAGGTCGACTACTATATGGCTCGAGCTAGTGGTCGACCTTCTAATACCTAAAGCTACTATACGTAGGTAGGCTCATCATATAAGTATCATTGTGGGCATGCACAAAAATTGTTCTTCCTAGGTTGACTCATGTGATGGCTCAAACTGTGAGTTGGATCGGGCTTCTGGTCCCTAGTCTTTCACATCAATTCTTCAGAAAGGGTGGAAGTGTAGCAACCGGGTAGCAAATTTGAAATGCTTGAATCACCTTAATAAATGTTTTTCAATCAATTAGAGAGAGAAAGTATGCACTTTATATAAAAAAGGAGCCATGGTGTCTCTTTATTTCATCATTTCCTACATATCAAACAAAAATTGGAACAAAAATGTTCTGTCATCTCGGCTCGCACCATACAAGTTCTCAGCTTAATGGTAAGCAAATCAGTATGGCACGTAGTTCATTATTGTTCAGGATTTTAAGGAAACCTTTTCTAGTCTAAAAGATTTTTTATTTCTTTTTAGGTCGATCTCTAAATCCACTTCCCTTTTTACTTTGAAAACTTGACCTTAGGTAACCTCTATTTCCTCATACCTTAACATTTTGTGTTTTGTAATATTTTGTAGAGACCATGCATAAGAGTTATCATCATGACCTATCGACTATATGGTCCTAGCTTCTAAAGCCATGTAAAGATTGATACACCGGGGTCCATTAACGAGATGAACAGCTCAAATGAAGAGGAGATATCTGAGCCTTCTCCTTCCAATTCTATGTCTCATCCAAAGGGAACATTAATTAGGTTGAATAAGCCTCATAATCAGATATTGGTCTTGTGGTCATAGAGGAAGAAAACCAGGAAGAAGAGCACTAGTGAACCCACATGCCGTAGCAAATGGTGGATGGCCAAGGTCAAACCTAGTAGGTTATCTCATTAGGAAAAGGAGAGGCTAAGAAAGATATATGACATTCCTTCCTCTGTTCAGATTACGATCCCCAAGCTAGGTGTTTTTGATAACAATCCACCTCCAAATGGATGGATAGCCTTTCATGAGAAAGACTTGTGGCTAGAGTCAGATTTCCACTGTACCTCTTCATAAGGAAGTTCTTAGCCATAACTTAGCTCGTATCGGGCCATCTAATGTTGAATGGGTAGAGGTGCCATCTCTGTATCACCTTGATATGTAGAGAGCTCGAGGTTGAGTTAGAGAGGCCCAAGTTCAATGAGGCATGTTTTGAAGCAAAATCCCACATAAATATGAGGGTATACATATCAATCAAACAGGATCAGAGCATAAATGTGATCCTCCTTAAGAATGAGTAGAACTAGAAGGAGTACCTCTTCTATGTATCTAGTTAGTAGGAAACGTCGGACATTGATTGAAGGTTGATAAGAAGCACCTAAGGTGATACCAAGCTTGTGATAAGGAATATAGGTTCCATTATCATGACCTTGAGCCTCAAGGCCAATCAATGATTAGCTGATATCCAGAACTATCTACCCGAGAAGACAATGGAGGCATGTGCTAAACACCCCACGCTTTTTTGCGTGTGGAATATAAAGGCAAGGTTGAGTGGAGCTACCCCACAAGATAATTCAAAAACATTGGGCACTCTTAAGGCGTAGGACACCTCCCACAGACTTTGTGGGAAGGTTTGAAGTGCTCACTGACGATGGTGAACTAGCCCTGAGCCTTAAAAATAACATGTTGTTTATTTAGCCTGAGCCTTTGAAATCTACATCTTTTCCTTATCTTTGTAGATATCATGGAATTCAATGCCAATGACTTATTGACACAACTTCAAAGTAAGGTTGCTAAATTGGGGACAAGCCATTAAAAAGGCACAACTCTCTCTCAAGGTACACGCTTCTCCAAAGGAAATAAGATGAGCAAGTCCTTTAGGTAGAAGACCGCACCCACACTATACAAAAATAAGAAAAAAATTTACCATTTATAACCCCGTACTCATGCCTACACCTTTGAACATCGTCGGGTCTACACCATCATCCTTAGGTTAATACACTCACACACCTGTCGCCTCAGGGAAAAAACACCTACCCCTTGTGAAGGACTCGTGGAAGAGGAAAGGTGTTATTGACAACCTTACTACATAAATGGAGGGGGTGGCCCTGTACAAGGGTATGGTACCAAATAGGGTGGACCACTACGTGGATAACCTCGCTTACATGTTACATGAGAAATGACTCGATGCCTTGTGTAAGGATGTCAATTTTGGGGTCATTCTCAGTAAATCTTGTACTAGGCAAGTGTTATTCCAAGCTTATACTTGTTGAGCCTCGGACTGCTATATTTTCCTAACCTTGCATTGTTTTTCTTATTTTTAGACCCAGTTCCTTCCTGAGTTTAGTAGAGTTTGGGGTGTGAAGTAGTTGAAGCATGACCTTATAATGGAAAAGGAGAGCTAAAGATCAACTCAGGTAAATAATTTTATTTTTTTGGTCAAGGCCAAAAAGTGGAAGGATGAGGCCATTGACAATAAGGAGAAGTTGGCCAAGGCCATACAAGAGCTGAATAATAACTCAAGGCACTTCGAGATGCTCAAGGAAGTCCAAAAAAGCTCTAGGTTGAGGTAGAAGCTTATAAGCGTAAGCTTGATAATACCAAAGACACGTATGCCCGTGAACAAGAAAAAACAAGCACAAGCTTAACAGCATAATCAACCAGCTCTACTCAAGAATCAATATTGGGTATAACCTCACCATGGACTTCTTTAAGAAAGAGTCCAAAAAGAAAGGCCTTAGGAAATCCTACTATCAAACCTCAATATCCTAACTACCCCTCCATACTGGCCCAGTTTAACTTAGGACAAGGATAAGAAACATGGCTCAGACTTTAGAATGAGTGATGATGAACTTGGGATGGGATATGAGACTTGATTCTTATATGAGCTTGAGCCTTTTTATTATGTATAGCTTTTTTTAAAAAGCTCGATGCCTCTTCCATTCTGTATGGTCGTGAGCTTGTCCTTTTGTAATCTAGCTTTATTAATGAAACTAACTTTGGGAAAAACTTACATTGTACTTGTGCATTTATAGTATTTATTTACGATGTTGACCTATCTCCTTATATGTCATCATAGTTGTCCCAATATCATTTCTTATAAAAGGGGGTTAGTGATACTATAATTTAGACATCTAATTATTTTTAAGCAACTAACAATTTTCCTTCTATATTTCTTTTTCCAACCTTATGGATTATGAATGGGAAAATAGACACTTAACTCGAGCTTTAAACCTAGACAATGGTAGGCTCAAAACTGAGGTAGAGATATTAAAGGTTGAGCTATCTTGCCATAAGGATAAGCTCTATCTTTATGAAGAGACCAAGTGTGAGCTCACTTCTTTTAAAGAATAGCAATCACAAACTCGAGCTCATGGGAGAATAACCATGACTAAAATAACCACTCTGGTTGACATGGAGCCTTATTTGGCAAACTTTTACATGAAGCAATTTGAAGGAGTATTCCTCTATGTGATGGGTGTTACTGAGGAAAATGAAAATTCCATACCTAACTCGACCTTAGCCCATACCAAAATAAAGGCCCATATTTGTAAGAAATTGGTTAAGATTTAGGCCAAGTTATTTCCCTTAGTGGAGGACACAAACGACCCAAATATTGGTCATGCATCCAAACGTTTAATTTTTTTTTAATATTTTGGTAGGATGAGCTCTCCATTAATGAATTTGAAAATATTTATAATAAACGTTTATTTTTAATAGGATGAACTTTTGAATCTCAATCAATGCATTTTATTTTTTATAGGATGAACTTGTGAAGCTTGATCAATAAAATAGACATGTAGCCTGACCCCTGTAACTATTAGAGTGTAGTTTACTCAGTCTATGGATAAAGTAATCAGCTTGCTTTAGTGTCAAAGTTCTCTACTTGGTTCTTCACCGAGATGATCATCTCGTGACATGTATTTTTAAGAGAGAGTTCTCTACCCTGTTTATAACCAAGGTGATCAAATCTCTTAAATGTCAGAGTGCTTTACCTAGTTCTTGACCATGGTGATAAGCTCATAACATGTACTTTTAGGGGAGCGTGCTCTACTTAGTCTATAACCAAGATGATCAACTCTCTTTATTGTTAGAGTTTTCTACTTGGTTCTTGACCAAGGTGATGAGCTCTTGACATGTACCTTTAAGGAAGAGTTCTCTACCTGGTCTATAACCAAGGTGAGAAAATCTTTTTATTGTTAAAGAACTTTACTTGGTTCCTAACTGAGGTAATCAACTCATGACATGTACTTTTAGGGGAAAATGTTCCACCTAGTCTATAACCAAGGTGATCAACTCTCTTTAATGTCAGAGCACTCTACCTGGTTCTTGACTGAGGCTCGTGATATATACTTTTAGAGGAGAGTGTTATACTTGGTCTATGACTAAGGTTATCAATTCTCTTCAATGTTAGAATGCTTTACTTGTTTCTTGATCAAGGTGATCAACTTGTGACATGTAATTTTAGGAGAGAGTGCTCTACTTAGTCTATAACCAAGGTGATCAACTCTATTTAGTGTCAAAGTGCTCTACCCAGTTCCTAACCAAGGTGATTAGCTCATGACATGTGATTTTAAATGAGAGTGTTGTTTCTTACCAATAGTTACTTCACACACACACACACACACACACACACACACGCACACACACGCACGCACGCACACACACACACACGCATATATATATATATATATATATATATATATATATATATATATATATTTAAGGGTAGTACATGAAAGACTATATATCAAAGTACATTAGAAGTGATACTTTTTCAAGTGTTGAGTGTACCAACTTGTGCTATCCTTAGCTCCTCTGATTTTTTTCAATAATTAGGTCCCTCTTAATTTCACCTTGATTATTTGGTATGGACCTTCCCAATTTGCACCTAGCTTGCCAACCATCCACTCCTTCTTGTTAGGGAAGAATATTTTGAGAATCCAATCACCTATGCTAAAAGTATTAAAATGTACCACTCTGTTGTAATAATCCATTACCCTCATTTTCTACTCGACCATCCTTCTTAAGGCTTCATCTTTTTTTCTTCTGCGAGGGTCAACTCATTTTCTCTACTTATGGTGTTCTATTTCTCGGTTATGGTTGATAACACAATGAGCGCTATGATCTTAGTTGGTATCATAACCTCAATCCCAAATACTAACAAGAAATGTGTCTCATTAGTGCACCTTTGGGGACTACTGATGCGTGCTTAAAAGGCATTAAAATTACCATGATTTAATATACTTTAATTAATTAAGTAGATTTATATTTGTATGATTTTATCATATTTTTATATAAATTTATCTTTTTGGAATCATGGATATTTTTATTGTTTTTTAGGTATTTTCGTTTAATAATAACTTAAAGATTCGAAGAAAAATATTAGTCATAAAACATCACAAATATGTTGAGAAAAAAAATGAGAAAAAGTCAAAAAAAATGAAAAAATTGGACAAAATGGATCAAAAAAGTCAAAAAGGCCAAGTCCTACACAAACGCCACGCTCCCAACACATGCTCATTAAGTCCTACGTGCGCCATCACACACCTGCGTTGAGTCCCGCGTGCACCAGCACACACCCACGCCTGTCCCATGGATGCCAGCCTTTCCAAACACATCCAAAATCAATTTTTGAGATTGGAGGTTTTCCAACAACATAATTAGCATCAAAGTCCTATAAGGATTATTTTAAGGTATAATTTTAAAATAAATTCTTTATAATTGTTTTTTATGTTTTATTCTTATATGTTATGTTTAATTTATCTGTGATTAAATTTAATATGGCTGAATATTTGTCAATATGATATAATAATAATGTTGTTATGCTTACAAAATATTAAATAGATAAAACATCTCTATAAAATAAATTGATTTTATTTTTATTCAAGATTTTATATTTAGGATATTGGAGAGAAATATATTATTTTTCATTATAAACTTAAATATAAAAGTTAGATTTTAAGGTTTAATTATCTTGTCTGATGTAGAGTAGTGATCTTGTATTTGTTGGCACAATCGTACGGTAGTTAGAGTTAAGCTCTATTTCAAAAGTTTTTATAAGAACTATTATTCGAAAATGTATTGACAACATATTTTCTGTAATAGTTTTAAAACTTGAAAGTTAGTACTCGGATAATTAAATTCTTAGGTTTAATTTGAACATTTTGAATAAAGTTTAAAATGTCTACCCTACCCATAAGTGTTAATTAATTAATTTAATTAAAAAAGAATATTAACTTAATTATTATATCCATAAATACTCCACTTTTATGAATGATAATTTTCATAATTGTTTATTGAATCGTATCTATGTTTTTTTTTTTGTTATTAGGTTAGGAAACAAAAAAAATCAAAATATCGGGACAAGATGTTTATGATTTCATTTTGTTTTTAAAAGTTTGAACAATAAATTAAAAACCTCGTATATTCCTTCCTTATATCGACCTTAGGAGTATACTTTTCATTTTCTATAAAATGATTCATGCACTTGCGAGAGTTTTACAAATATAAAACCAAAGTATATACAAGATCAGTATTGCTAACCCGATGTCGGTGTTAATTTTCATCAACTATTTCTCATAGCCCACAATGCTTTAGGTATCTATTTAACCCATCTTTATTTATCACCCTCTAACTATTTCTTTAGTAGGTTGATTACCAACTCTTTAGAAGACTTTACTTAATCGTTGGCTTGTGGATAGTATGTGTTGAATGGCACATCTTGATGTTGTACTTAATGGAAAATTATATGATATTACAGCTCATAAACTATCTTCTATTATCGGTAACAAGCTCCTTAAGTAGGATGAAATGACAAACTATTGACTTCTAGTAAAAAAAATTCTTTTGGCCCCTTGCTTGGGATAAGGATCCTACAATATCCAACCCCTATTTATAAAAGGGCTATGGGCTAACTATCCCTATCATTATGGTTGGTGGCGCATGTGATAACGGGGTGAACCTTTGACATTTATTACACACCTGGGTGTACCTCATGCTATTTTCCAATGTAGTGGGTCAGAAGTAACCCTACCTCATATTTCATTGGCATAGTCTTCTTTCACCTGAATTCAAGCCACACTCTCTCTCGTGGGCTTCAAAAATAATTCTTTTGGACCATCCCTAGCTATGCACAAGATCCCAGGTCGAAGTGTAGTTTTTTCTATTCAATTTATTATTTTCTATCATATATTGACCTGTCTTAGCCTTGATTTCTTTTATGAGCTTCCAGTCTTACGGTAGGCCTCCCTTTTTCATGAAGTTAAAGATTGGAGTAAACCATGGGCTGGTGGTAGCGTCAATGCTTCTAACTATTTTTTCTACCTCTTTCAAACTATCTTCTGTCATATTTGTTACAGGAACCACCTTAGTACAATTGGCCTCACACATAGCAGCTAGTGTGGCTAAAGCATCAGCATGACCATTCTTATTCCTAGATATTTTCTTGATCTTAAAGCCGGTAGATTTCAAGCACTCCTTTCTTAATCTCTCCAAATATTTCCTTATCTTGTTGTCTTTAGCCTCAAACGCGACCAAGTATTGATTAACCACCAATCGTGAGTCACTATATATGATGATGCTATCAATTCCAAGATTTTTTCCATCATGGCACCAAATATAGCTATTTCATACTCTATGATGTTATTGGTTTCTTGGAAATCCATTATAATAGCATACTCAAAACAACTTTCATCATGATCAACTATGACCACCCCTAACTCGGTGCCATTGAAGTTATATGTGCCGTCAATGAATACATGTCAGAGTGGCATCTTTTTTATCTATGCCATATACTTCCACTTTTACTTTATCATTGGTGACCTCTAGTGACTCACTGAACTCAACAACAAACTTGGCCACCAATTTCCCTTTAATGGAGGTTCTAAATATATACTTGATATCATACTTTCCCAACTCTATGATAATATGTGCTAGTCTCCCTACAACTTCTGTCCTTATTAATATGCTCTTAAGTGGCTGCAAGTTGAATACTACCATGATATGTGAGTCAAAGTAATGTTTGAGTTTTCGTGTTGTCACTTTTAGGGCAAAGGCCAACTTATCAATCATTGGGTACCTACTTTGGGTGTTTGTCAGGATCTGGATGATGTACCAGATAGGGTTTTGGACCTTGTTTCATTCAGTAAGGAGAGCGTCACTACAATTTTGGGGAGTAATGGCCAAATACAAATAAAGATTTTCTCCTAAGAAAGGACTGACTAGGACTAGAGGCTTGCTCAAGTACTATTTAATTCCTTGAAAGCCTTTTTCATAATCCTCATTCTAGAAAATCAATTTGTTCTTACTCAGTATTTTGTAGAATGGATTTTTTTGGTTTGTCATAAATGAATAATTTGATATGCTCATTTGTTTCACCCTATATACTATCTCAAGTGAGTGTCAATATTGGTTAATTCCATGTGTTTGTCTACTTGTATGCCCTATTTAAGTTTGATGGTTTGGTTGTACAATTTATAATCAAAATTTGAGCTAAAGATTACTATTTTACTTGATTGTGTGAATGTCTTATGCCCTTCTTAGTTATTTAATTATTTTTTAATATGTCAAAAGTGGGAGATGCAACTCACGTATAACCATAACACACATTTACATTTTTCATGTGGTTATGCCTATAGGGAGACAACGTACATAGAAGGAGAATGTTTTACATCATTATGCCTTATTGTTCTGTTTTATGCTAAGCTGATTGATGTGAATGCATGAACTTTATATAACCTTTTTTAATATTAACTAAACTAATAAACATTAAGGATAACAAAGAAAGTTGTCATGTTTTGTATATGTGAGCTCAATTACATATAAGCTTGTTAAGATTAAGTAAAGATGGATTTATTGGATCATATGATACTCTCACTATAAAATTTAGGCTTTCAATGTAAAATTTTTATTTCTATAAGTATAATGTATTGAGATAGTGACTTTTTCACATGAAAATGCCAAAAGGGAGAGTTTGTTAGGAATTATTAGTGTTGGAAATTTTCATGTACAAAGCATATATCTGTAAACTGGTTTTTAGGCTTGTTATCACGCCATCTAAGTAAAATCAAAGAAACACCCGTGTTGCAAGTTTAGGTAAAATCTCTATAATATCACATTTAGATAAAATCACATACTTTAGGTAAAATCTCTATAATATCACATTTAGAATTTCATTCATGCATTAACCAACACATTACATAAAACTTAGAATTATTTGTATTGTTCAAATTATTATTTCATGATCAATTGAGAAAGTGTCTCAATTGAATCTAGATGTTCTTGCGTTGCAAGTTTAGAGACTCAATCGATTGAGTATTGGATATATCGATCAAACTTCGATCGAGTTCCCTCATGTTGAAATTTTCAATTTGGCTTATCGTTGCTAGATTAATTGAGAATGGTCTTGATCGATCAAGCTCGTGGCTAGGTCGATTAAGCTTGTGTTTTTTGTTTTAAAATATTTATTTTAATTTGAATTAATAAGTAAAAGTACTACACACTCATTTCTTAAATGAGTATTATTAATCTTATTTGATGTATAATTATCTTTCCATAATGATATAAATTTAGTTATTTTCTATAAATATAAACCTATGGCTCATTGGTTCATACACCATACAATACACAACCTAGAAGCATCCAAAAATTGCAAGTTTTCATTGCCTACAAATTTCACAATTTTTATTAATTATTTTATAGGATTATATAGTTTCTTATTTCTAAGATTCTTTCATACTATATCAATTCATCGTACATATGATTAAGATTTATTGAATTAATTATCAATAATTAAAGTAGTTAT
The DNA here is from genome assembly GCA_033030585.1 of Hippophae rhamnoides. Lineage (NCBI taxonomy): Eukaryota > Viridiplantae > Streptophyta > Magnoliopsida > Rosales > Elaeagnaceae > Hippophae > Hippophae rhamnoides. The sequence goes on along the minus strand of CM065430.1, from coordinate 38,137,018 downwards.
TGTTATTGATATTGACCTAGATCATTTGTTCTATAATTATTAGTTTCATTGTTATTGATATCTTTAGAACTATGGTTAGGACATGTTTATTATTAAAATTTATCTAAATCACATATGGGCATATATGTTTCTAACCCTTTTGTAAGTTGTTTCGTGAATGTCTTTGATTGGAGAAGAGCTAATTGAAATATTGTTGGGATCCATACATGCTAATCTTAGAGGTTGTGAAAATAGAACAAGAGAGCTCAGAAGTAAAGTATATTGGGGCATTATCCGCGTAAAGGTAGTATAAGATCAAGTTCATACTTGAACATTAAATTTTTATAATGGATAGATTGGGTGGTTTAGTGAATCGATGTTTTTTTAGGTCATTATTGTGACATAGGTTATTTACTCTTGAAAATATATTGTTTTGATTTTAATTTCCATACTTGTTATTTATTTTCTATTGCATGTCCGACTATTGTGCTTAAATATCAAATTTAAAATTGTTGTTTTTAAAAATAATTTATTCATCCCCGTTGGCTTATTTGGTATGATTTTGAACTTTCAACATCTTATGGTTTGTCAAAATCTACAATTTAATTTTTTAGTATGATAAATATATCATTAACCTTTTCTCAAGGTTACAAAAGGAACATTTTCGTCATTTAGGTAATGGAAAGTAACATTTTTTTATCACATAAACCACACATGACCAATTTAAATGGTAGATTTAGATAAATAATAAAAGTTTAGTGAATAGTTTTGTTTGTCACATTAAATGTTAATTTTCATTACCTAAATGATAGGGGTGATGCTTTTGTAACACTTATGAGAAGATTAATGGTATATTTGTCACACCCAAAAATTAAGTAGTAGATTTCAACAAATAATAAAAATTCAATGATAATTTCGTTAGTTTATCTTATATGTATGAACAATATTATATATCATAATCATAATTGATACGGTAATTTCTTATTAGATACAATTATATAAGCTCGATTGTAATAATCAATAATATTCTCGTTGGATACAATTTGAGATATATAAATTTTTTTTATAAATTATTATATTTCACATTTTTTATTGTTTTGTATTTTTACTTGTAACATTTAAATCATTTGAAATATATGAGAAATACTAACTCGTATGATCTCATTCTATGAAAAATTAAGCGTCATAATAATAATACAAGTTTTTAAAATTAATGGATTGTATTATAAGTGATACATTTTATTATAATATACACCTCTGATACTATTTAAAGTTTATAAGAATCTAAGATTTGGCGGCCAGTCGTTCTTACTTCTTATATATTTGACCTTAATTAGAAGGCTATAATTCAATGATATTATATTATCTGCAACATATACATAGCTAACTTTTTTTTCTTCCATCTCTTCATTTTCTTGCTCGTTCAATATTTTGCACAACCCTAGACGTTAATTATAAATTGGTGTATGTACTTAATCAGTGTAGATCTGTAGTAACATCAATGGAAAGACTTTTTAGACCAAAAACATTAAATACCAGACTCATAAATAATAAGAAGGGAAGTCATGTTTCCTAAAAGATAAGAAACATAAATATCATAAATACGTATCATCCTTTATTTTATTTTTCCATTAAGCAAAACAATTATCATATCTTGCTTCATCTGTTTCTTAACTCTCTTTATGCATTGATTGATGCTTTTTTATTTTTTTATTTTATTTTGCGGAGAAAGTACCAAATAGATTAAATTTGATATTACAAATAAATTGTATTTTTCATCGAATCCAACCCTTTTTTAAGTAGTACTCAAAATTAGTTCTCAAATGAAAAAAAGGGTACCGGTGATCTCGGAGACTGTAGCCTTATGCAAAAAGGACATTATTCTCGTAACTTTTAATTTTAATATTTTAGTTCTATAACGTTAAAAATGTACACTTTAATCTTAAAAAAATATATTTAATTTTTATAACTTTAAATTTTTAAGATTAAAATACTTTTTTTTTAAATTATAAAACTAAAATAATCCATTTGAAAGTAACGAGAATAAAATATTTTTATTTTTTTGTAAAAACTTAGTAATCTTTTATGCCCATCATACTTCTCAAATTTAATCACATGAGAAGCACCTACCTAACTTCATCTACGTGATTCTAAGAATTTATTAATTAATTGATTGATATTATATATAACAAATTGTTGAAGGTGTTAATATTAAATTGCATGTATAGTTGAAATTGTGTAATATTAAAATAACTATGTAATCGATTATTAATAATGTCTAATTAAATTATTCTTCAAAATAACATTACATAACTCATACAATGCTTTCAAATCATAACTTCTAATTTGTGAGCTTTATAAAGAAACTATCGTGCTACTTCACTACAACATCACATACTAATTAATTTACTGCAGGGAAATTATTGTATGTTTTAATTGATAAAAAAAATGTTGAAGAAAATAAAGTTGTAAAAAAAAATTATTTTCTTTGTATTTCATGATTTGACTTTAGATTGAAATAAAGAAAAAAAAGGGTAGAATGGTCGTTGGGTTCAACTTATACTAATTTTGAGAGATAAAATTACATTTTTAACTATTCATATTTTTATTAATAATAAAAAATATTGAGAGTTGAAATTAAAAAATATTATTTTTATGATTATAAATTTTAAATATATCATTTTTATTATTTTTATTTTTAATTTTATGAATACTATAAAATCCATGTCAAACTCACCAATCAAAAATTGAACATACTAATGATTTAGTGAATATATATATATATATATATATTAACTTGAGTAAGGTAAACACTCGCAAACGCCCTTAGTCAAAAACAATATTAATAATCATACATATACACAAAAGATTATATATGGCTGCAAAAGGAGGAGCTTTCGATGTGATTATAAAGAAAGAAGAGGTGGTGGCTAGTACGGTGCCATTGCAAGAGCACAAGATTCCAATGTCAAACCTTGATCTGCTTCTGCCTCCACTAGACGTAAGTGTCTTCATTTGTTACAACAACCCCATTGTAGACAGCTCTGGAGAAAAGCTCAGATTTGGGGCAATGATTGGGATTCTAAAGAAAGCCCTAGTCCAAGTTCTTGTCCCTTTTTATGTCTTTACAGGTGAAGTGGTGCAAAACACAGTTAATGGGCCTGAAATTCTTTGCAACAACAATGGTGTAGATTTCATTGAAGCTTTTGCTGATGTTGAGCTTACACAACTCAACTTGTATAATCCTGATGAATGCGTCCATGGAAAACTAGTTCCTACCAAGAAGCATGGTGTCTTGTCCGTCCAGGTTTGTATAATATCAATCCTACTCAGTTATATAAGTTACATAATTGAATTTGTAAGAAAATATCATTTGTTCATTTTTTAAAGATATATTAGGTACATAGAATATATAATTTACATTCATATATATATATATATATATATATATATATATATATATATATATATACCTTTTTGGCAAAATTTCCAATGACTACTGGACAGGGGACTAGAACGAGGCCTAAATGTAGCAATTAGGCCCATCGATCTAATTTATATATAACAAAAATGTTAAAAGATATAAATTTGTAGATATTTTTTTTATAGTTAAGGCCTAGCTTCATTTTTGTTAAAATAATTAATTTTTTTAATTAATATACATCTTAAAATTTATAATTTTATACCAAATTATATTATAAAAAGACTATCATAATTTTTTTATAACTTCAATAAAATGACACTATAATATTACACTCTATACATCTCTTGTAGCCAACATCGACATGTATACCGAAACTCTAATGATCTCATTCGTGCTTCGACAATCACTATTGGTGATTTTATCAAAATTTCGATAGATGTAACATATTACAAACAAATATATAAGTGGATATAGCATATTACATCTGGTAGGTTACTAGAACTATGAGGATATAACATGTTATATATAAAGATACATGTGAATATAAAATATTACAATTGATAAGCTGTTTAAATTATGATAGATTCAACCGATTATATACAAAAATATATATTGATGTAATATGGATCGACGATAATAGTTGTCATAACTTTGTCTTATATATTATGAAATCTAATCTTATTTTAATTTTATTGAATTATATTGTAAGTGTATTTTGATATTTATGAGTATAAAACTATTAGTTTTAGGCTAAATTTTATTAGTTTAAAAAAAATCAAAAATTGGCTTTATATTATATGAAAAGCATTTGTTTACGTTAATATTGAATTATTAATTAAAATAATAATATTTTTAAATCATATAAATATCTAACATTTTATTTTATAAATAAAGTTATATATTTTTTAATATTTAAATTTTAAATTTTTTGTTTTATTTTTTAGAAAAATAAATAAATCAACTCATTAATCCAACGTTTAAAAATAAGTTGAGATAAATTTAATAGGCATAAATTTAGATGAATTAAATTAAGTTATATTTAATTTAAGTTGAATTTAACTTAACTAAATTGAGTTAAATTGAGTCATTTAACACCTCTAATAAAATTTGATATTTGGTTATAATTTTCAAAAAAGATTTAAGGTAAATAGAAATATAACTCGTCCAAATTTGATATTTTGACACCCAAAATGTTAATTCTTTGATCCTGGTTATGGATTTGCCCAATAAGAAAATGTTTGGTAACAAGATTATTTTTTCAAGTCTTATTGTGTCACGACTCATGGATATGATAAAGTTGTAGTACAAAACATAACTCTAAAATCATAGGGTAGCCATAGACTCATATTTTATAACATTGTTTTGATTTATATCTTCTTGAATGTTAGTTTCAATCCCTCTTTTATCATTCATTAGTAAAAAAATTCATATTCATCGTTATTAAATACCTTATACCAAATTAATCTTTTATATTTTAGCTTTTGATTATTTCAGACTTAAATCTTTTAAATTTGGTGATTTAATTCATAAACTACAAGTTTAACCATTATATTATAAAAAAAAATTTAACTTGATCATCTACTATTAATATTTTTAAAATTTGAAATATATTTTATTAATTTAATATAATTTGAACATATAACTTGAAATCAGAATTAAGAGTACTGTTATTAACTTATCAAAGACTATATTAATCAAAATTTATAAACTCATGTACTAAATTAATTAAATTAAAAGATTTGAATTAAATTTTTACATAAAAATGAAAGGTTGAAGGAGCTAGCAAATTACTATATTTAGGCAATTAATCTAATACATTACTAATTTAGCGAAATTAATTATGTACAGGTAACTCAGCTAAAATGTGGTGGGGTAGTAGTAGCATGCACATTCAATCATCGCATAGCCGATGCATATTCAGCCAACATGTTTCTAGTCTCATGGGCAAACATGGCTCACTCCAAACCACTTACATATTTTCCAAATTTCAAAAGGTCCTTGTTAAGCCCTCGTTGTCCCGTTATAATTCCTCCGTCCCTCAACCGCATGTACGTACCAATCAAAGCTTTGCCTCCCAGCAAAAAACTACAACCAATCACAGACGATCATAACCATCTCATTAGCCGCATTTACTACGTCCAAGCCTCCACGCTCGATCAGCTTCAGACTCTGGCTAGTTCCGGTGGCTACAATAGGGCTACTAAACTTGAGTCCTTCAGTGCTTTCTTGTGGAAATTGATTGCCAAATGTGAACGTAAAAACAACAACAATAATAATCATATAAAAGAGTTATGCAAAATGGGCATTGTTGTTGATGGACGCAAGAGATTATTAGATAATAATGATGAAAAACTTATGACTTCCTATTTTGGGAATGTGCTTAGCATTGCACATAGTGAGAAGCAAATAGATGAGCTAATTGAGAAGCCATTGTGTTGTGTAGCTAAAGAAGTTGATGAGTTTTTGAAAGAGGCAAAGACAAAAGAACATTTTTTGGGATTGATAGATTGGGTAGAGGCTCACCGTCCAGTGCTTGGTATAGCTAAAATAATGCCGATGGGAGTGAAGATGGACCGGCTTTTGTCGTGTCATCCGGGCAGTATTTTCCGATTTCTGAGGTTGATTTTGGGTGGGGGAAGCCGGTATTTGGATCATACCACTTCCCTTGGGGTGGAGACACAGGGTATGTGATGCCAATGCCTAGTGCAAGTGGTAATATTGGAGACTGGGTTGTTTATATGCATCTATTTAAAGGGCAATTGGAGTTTATAGAGAAGGAGGCTTCTCATGTTTTTAGGCCTTTTCACTTCTGAATGCCTTTACTGATTCATCGTTATGGCCATATTTACTATCTTTGTACTTGAACAAGTTATGTAAGTGTGTAAAGTGCAAGCGGGGAGCATATTATAACACTAAATATATAACTATATATATATCCGGAGAGAGATGGAAAAGAAATAATATAATTGATTGGATATTATTAGGTAATGAATAATTTTTTATTTTGAAAAGTTATGGATTATGTCATCTTTTTTTGGTTCCAAAAGCATCACATTATTAATAAATCTCATGCAAATTTTATAAATTGTCATTCAATTAATTATTCTAATATTCGCTTGAAAAAAGTAAAATTCTAAAATTCTTTAATTACTGATAGACCCTTTTGCCCTTGAAGTAAAGCTTATAATTTGTCCACTTCAACTGTGGGGTGATACGAGCAACTCTTGCTTGTATGGCTTAGCACAGCACCGGGCACGCACGAGTGTAAGGCCGTGCGCAATAGCAGGCGCACAAGGGCACAGATGGGGGACCACCAAATCAGGTAGCACAAGAAGAATTTGGATTTAGTTAAGAATGTTAGAAATTAGTTAGAATATTATCCTTTGATTCCATCTATGTAAGGGTATGTATAAAGCCTTTTGAATTCAGGAAATAGATATTAGAAATTATAGCTAAGTAGTTCCTTCTTATCTTTGTTCTTCTCCTTTTTTCTTCTTCCCTAACCCCTCTAAAATTCTATATGTAGCATTGGTATCAGAGCAATTCTGACCATGGATACTCGTGGGAAATCGAATGCTGACTTTCATAATGATGTCATGGAATCTCTAGCTCGACAGGAAACAAGCTGCTGTGCCACCTTGCAAGCTGTGCTCATTGAGTTGTAAGCTCTACGCGCAACTCGTACCAACCAAAAGATTAACCCATTCGCATGAGAGGAAACTCTGCGTCTACACCCCCATACTTCACGATCAAACACAGACAACACTCAACCCAACTTGAAACTATGATTTCCCAAATTTTCGGGTGATGATCCCACCGGTTGGATCTATAAGGCTGAACAATATTTTGAGTTCACCAACATTACCCCAGACTAGCAAGTGCAACTCACTTCCTTCCATCTGGAAGGCATTGCATTACAATGGCATAAGTGGCTAACAAAGTTTCATGGGCCACTCACGTGAGAAAAATTCACCAATGTTGCTCAACTCAGATTTGGGCCAACAAACTACAAAGACCTCATAAGCCTTAACTCGCCTGAGGCATACCACTAGTGTAGCAACATACCAGGAATCGTTTGAGAAATTTTCCCACATAGTGGATGACTTACCAGAAGAATTCCTAATAGGATGCTTCATAGCTAGATTGAGAGATGAAATCGACCTCGATGTTAAGATCAAACATCCAAAAACATTGGTTGATGCCATTGGTGTAGCTAGGCTCATTGAAGAAAGGAATCTATTGTAGAAGAAGTCTGCTCAGAATCCACGTTATTAGTCTTATACAAACCCTTCCAAGCCAACAACTAACACCAATGTTGGTGTGCTTAGACCCCCACCTCAACAGCGTTCCACTCCAACCCAACAATTAGCCTTTAGATGAATAACTAATCAAGAAGCATGAGAACAAAGAGATAAAGGCTTATGTTACTATTGTGATGAGAAGTTTGTAGTAGACCACCACTATGCGCGACCTCAATTGTTTATGATTAAGGAATTACCTCCAAAACCCATAAAAGTTCAAGAAGAGGAACTTCCTGAACAAGAGCCTCAAACATTGGTGCTAGAAATCTCATTTCATACAATAGCAGGTACCATTCATCCACAAACACTCTGAGTTATGGGAAATTTAAGAAATTAGAAGGTGCTAGTTTTGATAGATGGGGGTAGCACTCATAATTTCATTGATCAAACCCTGGTTTCCCAATTTGGCTTAACGGTCACTAAGGGTAAGAGATTGGAAGTTATGATAGCCAATCGTGAAAAGATAGAATGTGTGGGGCAATGCAGCCACCTTACTCTTTCTATTCAAGGGTATCTGGTATCAGTAGATTACTATGTGCTACTAGTAGCTACCTATCAGGTATTGCTCGGGGTTTAATGGCTTGAAACCTTTGGACCAATCGAGATGGACTATAGGAGGCTTACCCTTAAATTCAATGAAGGAGGGGTCAAACATACGTTCCAAGGGTTACACCAAACCCACAGTGTAACCTTAACTGACAAGGAATGTAGTGAGTTGTAGAATATAGGGTTGTTTCACCAAATTTTATCCATAAGTGCTTATGACAGACAAAAATACAACCCACATTCCCTGAGAAGAGACAAGTACAAGCAGAGTTCTCACATATATTTGAACTTCCTTCAGGTCTTCTATCGAGGCGTCATCAAGATCATCATATACCCTTAAAACCTGGTGCATGATCAGTTAATGTCAGACCATACCATTATCCCTATTACAAGAAGGCAGAAACTGAAAAGATGGCTAAGAAGCTCCTTCAATCAAGGTTAATCAGACATAACAACAACTCATTTTCTTCACTAGTTTTGTTGGTTAAGAAGGCTGATAGTAGCTGAATATTCTATATGGACTATTGAGCTTTGAATGATAGCATAGTAAAAGATAAGTATCCCATCACTGTGATTGATGAGCTGCTAGATAAACTCCGAAGCTCATATTTTTTCCAAATTAGATTTGCGATCAGGGTATACTAGATAAGAGTCCATTAAGAAGATATCCTTAAAATAACCTTTAGAATACATGAAGGCCACTATGAATTTTTAGTAATGCCCTTTGGCCTTACTAATGTCCCAACTACCTTCCAAGGTCTTATGAATGACTTTTTGACCTCACCTTCGAAAATTCATTCTGGTATTCTTTGATGAAATCCTAATATACTCATAATCAAGGAATGACCACCTAGTACATTTGAGAGTGGTTCTCCAGCTCTTGGCTACTAACCGCTTGTATGCCAAAGAAACCAAATGTAAGTTTGGAGTAACACAAATAGAATAACTGGGATATATGGTCTCAAATCAAGGTGTCTCAATATACCATTCAAAGAGCCAATTTGTGAGGGAATGGCCAACCCCAACCACATCTAAAGGAGTCAGAGGGTTCCTAGGGTTAGCTAATTATTATAGGAAATTCATACGCCATTTTGGTAGCATAGCAGCTCCTTTAGCTCATTTGTTGGGAAATTAAGGGTTTCATTGGGATGAGGCCACTAAAAAATCCTTTAAACAGCTAAAGGTAGCTCTAAAATCTCCACCAGACTTAAGCCTTCAAATGTTTTCTCAAAAGTTTGTAATTGAATGTGATGCCAATGGCGTTGCGTTAGGAGCTATTCTGACCCAAGTAAACAAACCTGTAGCTTACTTTAGTCAGGCCCTAAAAGGGTCAACTTTGGCTTTATCAACATATGAAAAGGAAATGTTGGCTATCATCAAAGCCATCAAGGTATGACACCCTTACTTACTAGGAAAGCCCTTCACTATCCACACCGATTAGAAAAGCCTTAAGTATCTATTAGAACAACGCATTACCACTCCAGCACAAACATGATGGTTGTCTAAACTCCTTGGCTATGATTATCACATTGAATACAAACATGGGCAAGAAAACCAGGGAGCTTACTCACTTTCACGAGTAGTGAAGTTTCACTTCTTAAGCCTATCTCAACCACAGGTAGATTGGTGGCCATAGCTTCAGAGGGAAGTACAAAAAGAACCTTTCTACACATATCTGATAGCCAAATCCACTCCTGCAGCTGCTTACAAACTGCTTCAACTAGATGGAGTCTAGTTTAAGAATAACAAGGTATATCTGAGTTCAAACTCTTCCCTTATACCCAAGATAATAGCATAATGCCATTCCTTACCAATGGGAGGACATTTTGGGTTCCACCAAACCCTCTTTCGCATCAAACATAGCTTTGTGTGGCCCAAAATGTACCAAATTTTGAAGAAATTCATTAGGCAATACAAGTTATTGATCGCCACACAAATTGTGTGTGCAATGAACATGCAAGTATACGTATAGTAACAAGTAACATAATGATAAGAAAAGATCGTTCCCACGGAGATTATTTTATTAGAAACTAATTTTTAAAACTAAAAATAATAAAAATAATTTTTTGTGTGGTTTTATATTTTAATGAAGCAAAATTAAAATAGCTAAAATTAAATAAAAATAATTAATTAAATCAAATTTAGTAACAAAAAAGATATATGAGAAAATATCTAAGAATGCTTAATTCTCCAATTTTCTAAACATGTGAATCACTAAAATCCTCCCAATATAATTATCAATTAATTACATGATCAATTGAATCTAATCTAGCATGTATTCCTCTCTCAAGTAAACTACACACCATATAGTAATTAATTTAATCACACTCTCATGCCAATTAAATTATATACTACTCATTAAGTTCATCAATTGTGGATCACATACATAAGAATCATACATCTCTGCCTAGAAACTATGCATGTTATTTAATCAAGAAAAACAATTAAATAATTCTCTCAAATCTATTTAATTGCCTCTATAGATAAATTGTTGGCCAAACAATCAATAACATAAAAATAAGATTAAATAATATAATTAAATTAATATTATAATTGGAAAAAAAATATTAGATCATCACAAGGTAAAAATTGGGTTTATAAGATCCCTAGATTAATAAATTAATTACACATAATTGTCTTCATAAAGCTCATATTTTTCATAAAGAAAAACATAAAATTGACAAAAAAAAGAGTAGAAAAAGAAATACAATCAATATCTTGAATTGTAGCATTAATCTTTTCATGAATCTATACCAAAATTGTGTTGTCTCTAGAATTTTTCTGTATTTTTCTCTCTTTTTAGCTCCAAAATGTAACCAAAATTACGCTAATGGAGGTCGATTAGGATTTATGGAGTGATTAGGGGCTTAAATAAAGCTGAGGTGCAATCTGGATCGTCCGATCAGCTTTAGATCAAGGGCTATTATCAAAACAAGCAAAATTGAAAGTTTCAACCAATCACAACGTGACACGTGGCATCAAAAATTCATTGGACGAATTTGGGAACGACGCATGGCAGGGAGACCAATCAAAGTCAATGCTCGCCAAGTCAACAACACGTGGATCGATGTGATTCATTGGAATAGATGGTGTGGTGCACGAGTGGAATGCACAGAGCAATGACGTGGTGACATGTGGCACGTGTTTCATCCTCCCCACATGCGGCACGACGTGATTCGCTCTTCGTGCATGCATGGCATCTACCTGGCTTGCCTAGTCAGCTCCTATGCTTATGTGGCAACTTCTGATTGATCCTCCGTTACAAATTCATAAAAAAATCCATAAAAATTCGAGGAAAATCCCAAAAAATATATTTTCACCCCTTTTCACTAAAATGTTTATATTTTAATTTTTTTGGCCATAAAACACTATTTATTAAATAAAGGTTCAAAACAGAAAGCATGAAACCAACAAATTTACTCCAACTTCTTCTTATAACTGATAAAATTTAGGCTGACATCTCAATGGATTTCATTGAAGGGTTACCATCTTCAAAAGTGCATACAGTCATAATGGTAATCGTGGACCGTTTAATTAAATATGCCCATTTTGTTCCTATGAAACACCCCTTCACAGCCACCATCATTGTCAAGGCATTTGTGGCCAAAATATTGCGCCTACATAGAATGCCTGTCACCATTGTCAGTGACCATGATAAGGTGTTTATTAGCTCATTCTGGCAAGATTTATTTCACTTACAAGTAACTCAATTATGTATGAACTCCAACTATCACCCCTAATCGGATGGATAAACAGAGGTAACCAATTACACACTCAAGTAGTATTTACGTTACTTCACTAGAGACCAGCCACGTAAGTTGACTGAATGGATTCCCTAGGCTAAGTATAGTTACAATACTTATGTCCACTTCTCCACATAGATGACACTCTTTGAAGCAGTCTATGGCATTCCACCTCCACACTTATTGACGTATGTCCCAAAAAATTCCTAGGTTCCAGCAGTAGATGAACATCTACATACCAGAGATACTCTTCTACGTGAGTTGAGGAACAACCTTCTACAAGCCTAGAACCGTATAAAGTACTAGGTTGACAAGGAAGTTAGCCTCATAATTCTTTAGGCCATACAGAGTCATCGCATGAGTAGAACTAGTAGCATACATATTGGCTCCTCCCTTGCCTCTCAAATACATAATATATTTCATGTCAACATACTGAAGAAACACGAGGGACAGTTACACCAAGCTCGATACAACTCCCTCCAATCTCAAATCATGCAACAATCATGCCTCAATCTGAAGCCATTTTAGATCGTTGTGTGATTCAGAAGGGAAAATATCGACCCAAACCCAAAATTTTGATCAAGTGGAAAGGTGTTCTAACCAAATAAGCTACCTGGGAAAATGAGTGGTGTTTTCTGAGATCATACCCTAACTTTATCCTTAAGGACAAGGATTCTCAAAAGGAGGGAGGAATGATACAAGAAACTCCTACTCGTATGGCTTAGTGTAGCATCGGGCGAGCGAGAGTGTAGGGCCACGCGCAACAGTAGGCATACGAAGATGCAGATGGGGGACCACCAAATCAGGCAGCACAAGAAGAATTTGGATTCAGTTAGGAATGTCAAAAATTAGTTAGAATATTGTCCTTTGATTCCATCTATGTAGGAATATATATAAAGCCTCTTGAATTTAGGAAATAGATATTAGAAATTATAGTTAAACAACTCCTTCTTACCTCTCTTCTTCTCCTTCTTCTTCCTCAACCCCTCTGAAACTTGGTCATAGTCATAAACTTTTATTATAGTCAAATTGTTAATCATAGTCATAAATTTTTATTATCAAAATTGAAACTTGGTCACTTTTTATTAACACTAATTTTATTTATATTATGTTCCTATTTCGATAAAAATAATATTTTTTTAATAAAAATAAATTAGCATTTAAGCCAAGATTTTATCATTGAAGTGCACCAGTTACCGAAAAATGGATTTAAGTATATTTCTTATTTAAAAAGACGACTCAATTTTAATAAAGATGTGAATTAAGTATGCATTTTTTCTTTTCAAAATAACTACACTCCTAGCTTAACAATTGAGATTTGAAACTCATAACTCATAACTCATAACTCTTGCAGTTTTGCTATTAAAAAACATCCTACTAGATTACACATGCTCGATCAAGTTCACATTTTTGTTAAAAAATGAAACTCTGGTGTGTTCAAACCTGAGGAGAGACTTTAATCAATCCATTGTTTATTCTCTAATTTCATTTTTAATCTATTTTTCTTTAATGAATCGTTTAGTGTGGTCCATACATTTTGGTTATTAAAGAGCCATAATTCATTTGTTCAACGACTAGTGGTTAGTAATGTTGTCGAAGCTTTTATGGGAAGCACAAATATAAAAAGGTTGTTATGGTCCCTAAGCTTAATGATTTCCTCATAAATTGTGTGTGCAATGAATACAAAACTATACATATCACAATAAATAATATAATGATAAGAAAAGATCATTCCTATAGAGATTATTTTATTAGAAACTAATTTCTAAAACTAAAAAAAATAAAAATCAATTTTTTTGTGTTTTTATATTTTAAGGAGGAAAAAATAAAATAACTAAAAATAAATAGCAATAATTAAGTAAATCAGATTTGGTAACTAGGAATATATATGAGAAAATATTTAAGAATACTTAATCTCTTAATTTTCTAAATATGTGAATCGCTAAAACCACCAAACATAATTATCAATTAATTAAATGATCAATTAATCTCTTAATTATACTCTCATGCCAATTAAATTGTATACTCATTAAGTTCATCAATTATGGATCACATACATAAGAATTATACATGTCTACCTAGAAACTATGCATGTACTTTAATCAAGACAAAAAAATTAAATAATTTTCACAAATTTATTTAATTGCCTCTATAGATAAATTGTTGACTAAATAATTAATAACATAAAAATTAGATTAAATAATATAATTAAATTAAATTTATAATTATGATAAAATATTATATCACCACATAGTGAAGATTGGGTTCAGAAGATTCCTAGATTAATAAATTAACTACACATAATTGTGTTCATAAAGTTGATATTGTTTATAAAGGAAGACCTAAAAATTGATAAAGAAAAAAGTAGAAAGAGAAATACAATCATTCTATTGAATTGTAGTGTTAATTTTCTCTTGAATATCCACCAAAATTATATTGCCTCTTGAATTTTTCTATATTTTTCTCTCTTTATAGCTCCAAAAACTTACCAAAATTATGCTAATGATGGCCCTTTAAGTTTTATGGGTTGATTAAGGGCTTAAATATAACTTAGGTGCTATATAGACCATTAGATCAAGTGTTGAGATCAAAACAAGTAAAAGTGACAATCATAGCCAATCACAGCGCGACATATGGCACACGAAATTCAATGAGTGAATTAGAGCATGATGCATGGCAATGGAGACTAGTTCGAGTCAATGCCATATAGAACAATGTGATTCAAGGTAAAAGATGGCGTGGTGCATAGGTTAAACATAGGGAGCAATAGGGTGGTGACATGTGGTAGTGCAGTTTGACCAATCTCTGAACTTGGATTGAACGTCATCTTGACACATGACACACGGTTCATTCTCCTCACATATGGCATAACCTGATTGGTTGTCCCTGCTTATGTGGTGTTCGCGTGGCTTGCCCAGGAAGCTCCTATGCTTGCGTGGTATGCCAGGTGGTAGCTCTTGATTGCCCTGTGTTAAAAATCTATAAAAATTCCAAAACAATCCTAAAAAATTCCAAAAATTATATTTTCACCCATTTTTACAAAAAGTTTATATTTTAATATTTTGGACGCTAAAAATACTATTTATTGAATAAAACAATTAAATATAAGTAAAACAGTGTACTAATGACTCTACTTTCATAGAGTCATCACTCAACACACATTTTTCATTGAAATATACCATCTAATCTGAGTGTTGTTGAAAGCTTATAGGAACCAAACACATTGCATATAAAAGTTTATTATTTTGCATCTTAAAGAACAATTTCAATGGTTGGAGGTAAGATCTATGGCTTTACAACTTTTGATCCTTTTAGTTTGTTTATTCTTCCTTTTGATCGTAAATTATGCTTACATTTGGTATCACTGCTTCATATTACCTATGCCTTGATAAGTTTATATTCATCTTTGTTTTGCTTTGTTTCACCATAGCACTGTGAAATTAAGTTTTTTATTTGGCTCGATTTTGATGTATATGGAAGTTATAAATTATTTTAGTATTGTTATTCGAATAATTTTGTGAATTAAAACATGAAAAACCATAAAGAACATCATTCTAATTCGATGTTCATGTTCATTGGAATTTTTGAATTAATATTTTTTTATTTTGAAGTTTTTAATTCAAATTGAGACCATGAATCACTAAGAAATCCAATTTTGAGAATTTTGATAAAAAAAATGCCGGTTTTCGTCGTCAAAATTGCAAGAAATGGCCGGGGCTTCGTTCGTGTTGAAATTGGGTCGCGTGACCCAGTTGGAGGTTGAAGACAAGGCAAATGACTTGTCTTTTCTGGCTAAGAAGAGGAAACAAATTGTCGTTTCAAGAAGAAAAAAAATGAAAATTTAATTTTTTGGCTAATTTCAATGTTGAATTAAATTGTAATTTTAATGCGATTAATTTATTTAACTTAGGTTTGTTATGTATAAAATATTTTTATTTATTATACATGTAGCATTTGTTTAAATAATATTTGCATATTAAAATTTATTTATGATTAATTTTTTAAATTCATTATGCTTAAATTATTTTTTTCGTAATTGTATGTATAAATTTGTAATTGATTATACATATAAAATTTGGTTAAATAATTTATGCATAATGGAATTAATTGTTAATAGTTCTTTGTGAATTTATTTTGTGTTTATGTTATTTATTTTGCTTGTATAATTCATTATCATTTCCTTATACATGCAATTATAAGTTATATAATATTTGTACATTTGGAATTAAATTAATATTGATTATAGTTTTATGCAATAATTGAGCTTAATAATTTAGTTAATGTTTAATTGATTCATAAAGTTTAATTAATTAAGGAGTATCCACAATATCTTTAATTAATTAAAACTATAATAATGTTTATCTAGGATCACATTTAGAAAATAAATATTAATTATGATTAATCATATATAATATAATAAATCTTTTCCCATAAAATTTTTATTATATTTTGTGTGATTAATTAGGATAGAATATCAAATTATATTTTCTAATTTACCCATAGGGATTAGAAAAAGGAAATTAATTTGATAATTTTATCGTAAAATTAAAATGAATCTAATTAAATTAGAACTTTAGCCCACTAAAAAGTTTTATGTCACTAGATTCATATTTTTCCATGACTTTTATTTAGTTTTCAAATTTTAATAAACATAATCTTTAATTGTAGCTTCACAATCTATGAATTTCTCTTATATTCATTCTCACATTCCTGAATTGAAAGAGGATAATTATAAAGTATGGAAGGAAATAATTCTCCTTCATCTAGGGTGGATAGATATTGACTATGCTATTAGGAAAAATGAACTACTTAAAATTATTGAAACTAGCACTCCAACGAATATCACACTTTATGAACAATGAGAGTGATTTAATCGCCTTAGTGTGATGTTCATTAAAACTAAGATCTCTGCTGATATTCATGGTTATGTTGATCAACATAACAATGTTCGGGACCTGCTAAAAGTCATTGATGATCAGTTCGTCACTTTAGATAAGGCTTTGGTAAGCACTCTTATTTTGAAGTTCTTTTCCTTAAGACTCATCATTGCAAAAGGTATGCGTGAGCACATTATGAAAATGAGGGACATTATGGCTCAACTTAAGAATTTAGAGGATGAGATGTCAGAATCCTTCCTGGTGCACTATATCATGAACACTCTCCCACAATATTATAGGTCATTCAAAATCTTGAACAACATACATAAGGATAAATAGTCAATCAATGAACTAATGGCCATGTGTGTTCAATAGGAATGGAGGATTGTTATGGAGCTTGGTGAAAGTACAATGTTGGCTACAACGAGTGGGAAATGCAAATATAAAAACAAAATAGAAAGGGAAAGGGTAGGAAAAGTTCCATCTCAGACTGATATTAAGAAAGAAGCCAAGTATTTTTTCTATAAAAAGAAAGGACACATGAAAAAGGAATGTATCAAATTCCAAAAATGGTTTGAGAATAAAGATAATCCAACCTCTTTTGTTAGTTATGAATCTAATATGGTTAATGTTAATATTAACACCTATTGGATTGATTCTGGATTTACAATCCATGTTGCAAACTCCTTGTAAGGTATGTGAATCATAAGGAAGCTAGTGGGAAGTGAGCAATACATCTTATCCAACAATAAGATGGGTTCGCATATGGAGGTTGTAGGGACATGCATTTTAATTTTAAGTAGTGGTTTTGTTTTAGAATTAGAAAAGACTTTTTATATTCCAAGTTTCTCTAGAAACTTGATTTCTATTTCAAGACTCCTTCTGGTTATTCCTTTCACTTTTCAGAAACATCTTTTAGTTTATTTTATAAATTGAATTGTGTTGGGAATAATATTTTGTTTGATGGTCTTTATTGCATTAATTTATGAAATAATTCCACTCATAACGCTATGTATGTTTAAACTAGCACTAAAAGATGTATTATTAACGGGGAATCTTCTACATTATGGCATAGGATATTAGGACATATCTCCATAGAAAGAATTAAAAGATTAGTGAAAGATTGGGTACTTAGTACTCTATATTTTACTAATTTTAAGACATGAGTGGATTACATCAAGGAAAAGCAGACTAATAAGTAAAAGAAAAGTGCCAATAGGAGTTCAAGCATATTATAAATCATACATACTAATATATGTTGTTCAGACATAGACATACAAGGTCAAAATTATTTTATCACCTTTATTGATGATTTTTCTCAATATATGTATCTCTACATGCTTCATAAAGCTCCTGAGATCAGATAGAGGTGAATATTATGGTAGATATACTGAGAATGGACAAGTACGTAGTCTATTTGATAAGTTTCTTTAAGAGCATGGGATAGTTGCTTAATACACCATGCCTAGTTCACTAGATCAAAATGGTGTGGCAGAAAGGAGAAACCAAACATCATTAGACATTGTGCGGAGTATGTGTAGATTCTCCAATCTTCCAAAATCCTTGTACATTGAAGCTTTAAAAATGGTTGTGTATATATTAAACCAAGTTCCAACCAATGTTGTCTCAAAGATGCCATTGGAATTATGGAAAGGTTGGAAACTGAGTTTGGGACATATACGTGTTTGGGGATGTCCATCTGAAGTGAGGATTTATAATCTACAAGAGAAGAAGCTTGACCCAAGGACCATTAGTGGGCATTTTGTTGGATATGTCAAATAGTCTAAGGGCTATATATTTTATTGTCCATTTTACAACAAGTTTATGGAATCAAGAAATGCAAAGTTTCTTGAGTATGATCTGATTATTGAGAGCAATCAAATCAAGACCATAGTTTCTGATATTGATCATTTAGAGTCTCAACCTTTCACTTTAGGAGATAGATTGATTGATTGTTGTTCACAACACCCCTAAAGTACAAGCTGGCATTGAACCACCAATCATTGAAATTCCATAAGTTATTGACAACATTCCAATAGATCAAATTGTTCAAGAGATTCTTGAAACTTCTGAACAATAAGTTGAACCTCATATTTCCTAAGAAGATAATGTCGTGACATTAAAAAGATCTATAAAAACTAAAAGATCGACAATTTCTAGTGATTATGTTGTGTATCTACAAGAATTTGACTGTAACATTAGAGTTGAGAATGATCCTGAATCCTTTTCACAAGCTATAAGTGGAAAAGAGTCTGAATTATGGTACGATGCTATAAAGGATGAATTCCATAAAGAGTAATAGAGTCTAGAACCTTGTTAAGTTGCCTAATGGTGAAAAATCCATTGGATGTAAATGGGACTTTAAAACAAAAAAAGACTCATTGGACAACATTGAGAAATAAAAGGCTAGATTAGTTGCTAAGGGATAGATTATACATAGACTTTCTCCCATGTATCTAAGAAATATTCCTTGCACATTATATTGGCATTAGTATCCCATTTTGATCTTGATGAAACAAATGAATGTGAAAATAACATTTCTCAATGGAGATCTAGAAGAAGAGGTTTATATGAAACAACCTAAAGGATTTATCTCTAGTGATGGTGAGCATTTCGTTTGTAAACTTAATAAGTCCATATACGGACTAAAGCAAGCTTCCCGTTAATGGTATTTTAAATTTCACAGAATAATTTCTTCATTCAAATTTGTTGAAAATTTCATAGGTCAATGTACATACCATAAGGGCTGTATTGGAGAAGTAGAAATAAGCTCCTAGAAAGCTGCAATAGTATTAAGACTTGATACAATAGGATTGAATAATGTCAAAACTGATATACTAATGCTAAGGGAAATAATATTAAGAGATAAAATAGGTAAACTAATTGGTTTTTAAGTAACAAGGACAAGCAACACAGTTCTGAATGAGGAAGTTGTTGACTAAGAAGTGTCAGACGTGCTGGACATAGATGCAAAAGGAAACTTAGTCTTATCAAACACTACATCCCTAATAATGTATAGTTTTTTGTAAGTATATGAATGAAAAAACATGGCTTTACCTAGTTCAACCACATGTCTATGTTTATGTTTAGCATGCCTATGTTGTTGTGGTGTGTGAGGATATGATGTGTGATGAATGATACCAGAAGTAGTTAAAACAATCAAATTACAACACTTTAATTTGTGTGAAGTTTGTAACTCAACTTGAGTTTTAAAATCCAAAAAAGCTTGATATGCACAAGCCTTAGTCTTAAGAAAATATACCCATGTAAATTTAATATATATATATATATATATATCAATGAAATTGATGTAATAGTTGTAATCATTTGCATATTACAAAGGGGAGTACAATAGATCAAAATGAATGAATTCCAAAGGTGTATTAGCAAATGTAGATAACATATTAAGAAGCAAAGAATGGATTTTACTAAGTTGTCATGTATTACGCAAAATAATTACATCATTATTATTAAAAAATGATATTCGATATTGATTCAAGGAATTTTTAACAATTTTCATTTAAACATGACCTAATCTATATATAAAACCAAGTATTTAAATCTTAACAAAAATTGAACTAACAAAAGCAATATTCCAAAACAAATGATAAATGCTATCAACATTTATGAGAGAAATGAAACATTATTGGATTGAATAGAACTTAGTGTTGAGTAGGAATTTAACTAGAGATCAAATGCATAGAGGCCATTAGTAAGTTTTCCTTGATGAAAAATATCCCTCGTTTGGTGGTCCTTGATATAATAATAAAATGAAAAATTCAAAAACTATTAATTATCTTTTGAAAACTGAGTAACACTCAAAAAGATTCTTAGCTATTTTAGAAACAATCATTATTCATTAAAAAAGATTTATTATAATTATTTGAAAGATGAAAATACCCTGACCCCAAATGAGAAATGGAGAGGCACTTACCATCTCTAATCATAAGATGATCATTTCTTGTGTAAGTTTGAATTGCATCAAGACTACTAGAATATGAGGTTACAAGATGAGTTGCACTAGAATCAATGTACCAATAAGGTTCTAAAGCTACATCTGGAGCAAAAGGCATTAAAGCTACTGGAGAAGGTGAAAATTGAGAACCCTATTGGAACATTTGACCATTAGAATAAGAAAAATAACAAAAAAGGGTTATTGTGAGATAAATTCTTAGACACAAATGGATTTGGATTAGTAGAAGTAGTAGGAAGCATAGATGGTGCACTTAATTGATTAGAAGACCGAGTTGATGAAGAAGACAAGGAATATTGCATTTATTGAGGAAGAACTACTGCACTGTGAGATTGATTGTTTGGATTTAGGGGGTCTCTATGTAGTTTCAAACCTATACCACCCCTTTGTGACCAAATTCCCAATTTACCATAGATTTGACATTTTTGTATGTTATTATTATTGAAAGGAAACCTCCCTCGATGACCATTTTCATTTCTTACTCTATCGTGCATAGAATTGAATTGAGCTTGCCAAGCACCACTATTCAAGGCATTTTTTTTAAAAGATCCTTGCACATGACCATACCTATAACCTATTGAAGTCCCACATCGATTGAGCACTAGGTTTCCGTTGCACTTATAAATCTATGACAACCCTTTCTCTTTGAGAGCTCTTTTGGAGGGAGTTAGGCCATGGATTTATTCATGGTATCAGAGTCAGGTGACTCGGTCGGTACCCAGCCGGTTGTAGGGGATGAACCTTGGCTGGTGTGAGGGGGAGACACTCCATATCCCCGGTGGGAAATCGATGTGAGGGGGAGTGTTGAAGTCCCACATCGATTGAGCACTAGGTTTCCGTTGCACTTATAAATCTATGACAACCCTTCCTTTTTGAGAGCTCTTTTGGAGGGAGTTAGGCCATGGATTTCTTCATGGTATCAAAGCCAAGTGACTCGGTCGGTACCCGACCGGTTGTAGGGGATGAGCCCTGTGCCGGTGTGAGGGGGAGGCGCTCCATATCTCCGGTCGGAAATCGATGTGTGGGGGAGTGTTGAAGTCCCACATTGATTGAGCACTAGGTTTCCGTTGCACTTATAAATCTATGACAACCCTTCCTCTTTGAGAGCTCTTTTGGAGGGAGTTAGGCCATGAATTTCTTCATGGATCTTCATAACCATTCCCATCAAGATTCATATTACTCATATGATTAGTATTGATACGAATTGATTATTATTAAAGCTGTAATTGGGAACATAATTGGGTGCTGGTGATGAAGCTCTAATACTTACATCGACTGATGGCAAAGGAGAAGCACTTACTACTCTTTTACTTTCCAAACGAATTTCATGGCTAAACAAGAGTGCTTTCACATCTTCAATAGACACCTTTTCATTGAGCATCTTTAGTGACTATAGCAAAAATACTATCAAAATTCTCATCAAGACCTCCTAAAATATACATGAGGTTTTCTTCCTCTGTAATAGCACTACTTGCAGACTCAAGTTCATCACTAAGATTCTTGACCTTAAAGATTTATTCATTCACACCATTATTATATTTCTTGAGATTTTGTAACTCTCCTTTATGATGAATCATTTTAGCCATGGACCGTGAAGCAAAAGTATTATTCAATTTCATTCATGCCTTTCTTGAGGTATCTAAGCCAGTAGACACTTGTTTTAAAATCTCATCAATCATACATCTCATTAACCAACAACCTAAAATTTCATCTTATTTCTTCCAAAACTTATCCTTTGATTAAGAACTCCATTTGATAGACATTGACTTAATGGATCTTATAATACATAGCTATCCAACTCTAAACTCTTCAAGATCTTTATAATCTAATGCTTCCGACTCACAATAGTGGAATTATCAAGCTTAATGGTTACCAATAGGTTAGGAAACATAAAAAATTCTAGATCTGCTCGATTCAAGATGACATCTTGAGTTACATTGGTTTGATCACTATTTATGGTTGTGCATGGAATTTCCATTGCTTGCAATCAATCATTTCTTGAAGCTTACTTGAGCCTCTACTCTAATACCAAGATAGATTGCAACAAGAAATTAGAATTAATCAAGAATAAGAGTTGTGATGAACACTTATGCATCAAGAATTATAAACTTATAGATTCATGTAAAAGCTCTCAAATGTAATATTGCATTATTTTAAGTGTAAATGAAAACACACAACTATCTTATATTTATAACAAATTTACATTCTATTCTAACTAGTTGATTACATGGCTAACAACGTTTATAAAAGTCATGCACTATATGCACGTCTAGCCTAACAACCTTGAATCATTGTACAAGCAAGACTTCCTTAAGACATTTTATCATCCTTAGTACAACTAAGCTACCTAGAAAAGCACACACATGATCAAGTCTCCACAATTCCCTTATCCTTGTCATCATTATTGCTATTAGCTGCACCAATATACATAATTAGTAAAATAAAAGAGAAAGAGGGAAATAATCTCATTTGGTAGATGAAGTATGTGAAATTACAAAAGTGGTGTATGTTTATTATTTATTACAAATCTAGTGGTTTTGTATTTGACTCGATAAATAGTAAAATAAAGTTGACCCATTAAAATTAACCATAGTTAACTGGTTATTCAGCATAAAGAAAAAGAATTTTTACTTTCCTTCCCATTTATTTCTCCCTCTCATTTCTTTGCACCAAATATCATTTCCTTCTCTTTTCTAAGGTTTGAGCTAGAAAATTACCATCTAGATAATTTCTTTATGAGCTACAACATCATTGTCTTTTATAATTGATTTGTCTCCGAGGTTTATTACAGTTCAAAGGTAGGTTTTCTCCCATCCTTCTCTCTTTTCCAAACCTGATATTGTGTTTATAATGTTGAAGTATAAAGAAACTCCACTGATATAGTTTCACATTGTTGAAGACAGAAACATCGTTACTATATTTTCATATTATTTAAATCTAAAATATTATTTTTAAATTTAATGAAATGAATTATGGGTAGATTATAAATGTATATAAATTGCTATAAATGCAATGGGTTTCCTAGAATTTGCATTTATTATTTTAAGAATATGTAAGATTTTTCATGTTTATTACTTCAAAACAAATTTTGGGTGAGATATTCCTTGAAGTAAAAGATACAAAGGTTTACGATTAGGTTATGACTTTGCAATTTGATTGCAGAAATGTAAACGGATGTTGTTTTCTTAAACTAAATTAATACTAAAAATGATAAATAATATTTCAATAAATATTTATTTTTATCATTTTATATTTAAAATTAGCAAAATATGATTTTTTTGAAAAAGTTATACCTTCGAAATAAACACATGCAAATGTTTGTATTTAATAGTAAGTCATGCAGTTCTAATGTAGAAATGCGAAGATTGTAATTTTTTGTAAATTACACACATTATACTTATTCCATAATTCTTAACAAAATAATAATTTTTCCAATGACATTATCTAATATATACATACATGCTACTTGTTTGTCATGGTGTATAATGAATAACTAAGGGAGAACAAACATTATATAAGAGTGATGATTCCATTGTATTCTGAATGCTCATTAGTTTTGAATACTAGAACATGTTTTAAATGGCTTGTAAAATATTAAAGATCGACATTTCAAATAATGATGTTATTATGAAGTATCTTTACGATAAAAGTACTATACATCCTACTACTACAATTAAAAACAATTGTGATGTGAAGAAATATATTAATTTTCATGCTAATGATTAAGTAATCCCCATATATTATATGTCTTTGGTCTCTTTAACATAATATCAAGCTTCCTTAACATAAACATTAAATTCATTTTCTACAAAGGAAATTATGGCTATTACCACCATTTTCTTAAGTATTTCTTTTATTTTGTTATTAAAAAACATAACCATTCCTTAATTTTATGTGATAGTGATCCATTAGCTTCTTAATTTCTTTCATAATGCCAGCAATCCTTCTTCCACAATTCTCAAAGTACTCCGTTTCAACCTTCATTTGTGGGTAATATAGATTTTTCGTATTATAATATATACTTAGAAAGTCACATATCTTGTAAGCTGCTTCACCACTTTTGTGGCCACATTGCAATAACTTATATACATGAAACCTTTGTCCATTATTTGACCAAAAAGTCTATGTTGGGTTGTTTAATGGAATAACATGAAGATATTTTTTGTATTCCATTACAAAACTCCCTAACAACAATGGTTGAATATCATCAACACTATGTCTCTATTTGTATAGATCACCATCCTATAATAATTATGAAAAAAAAACATAAGTATATTCATTACATTTTTAAATTTTCTTATACAAAACTAATCTTGCAACTACATTAGTATACAAGATTTAGTAACATTACCTCTTCGTAATCCATATCGAACATCAAATGTAATTGCTGAAATATATTTTTTGAGTTGAAAGTAAGAGTATTGAATCCATTAAATCGTACTTCTTTTATAGGTATTATGTGGTTAAAGTTTGACTAATTTTGTATGTGTGATCCACATGTAAAGAAAGTAAAGTCACTTGAAATTGTAATCTAACCTTCTTTTTTTTATTTATTTAGCATAGTACATATAGATTATTGTTGTGATGGTTTGATTTATAGAGAGAGAAACTAGAGAAAAGTTAGAGAATTTTACAGAATGTATCGATCTCTTATGAGGTCCATTTTACAGAATGTGTGGATCTCTTATGAGGTCCATGTATATATAGAGCATTACACTTCACGTATCGATTACATAAGGGTATATATCACAACATGTCAGAGGGATACAAGAGTAAAAGAAAATACATCTTAAGCTTGAGGTCGACTACTACATGGCTCGAGCTAGTGGTCGACCTTCTAATACCTAAAACTACTATACGTAGGTAGGCTCATCTTATAAGTATCAATGTGGGCATGCACACAAATTGTTCTTCCTAGGTTGACTCATCTGATGGCACAAACTGTGAGTTGGATCGGGCTCCTAGTCGATCCATATGTTTAAACATCAAGTACCCATAGTCTTTCAAATCAATTCTTCAAAAGGGTGGAAGTGTAGCAACCGAGTAGCAAATTTGAAATGCTTGATTCACCTTTATAAATGTTTTTCAATCAATTAGAGAGAGAAAATATGCACCTTTATATAAAAAGGAGCCAGGGTGTCTCTTTATTTCATCATTTCCTACATATCAAACAAAAATTAGAACAAAAATGCTCTGTCATCTCGGCTCACACCATACAAGTTCTCAGCTTGGTGGTAAGCAAATCAGTATGGCACCTAGTTCATTATTGTTTAGGATTTTAAGGAAACCTTTTCTAGTTTAAAAGTTTTTTTATTTCTTTTTAGGTAGATCTCTAAATCCATTTTCCTTTTTACTTTGAAAACTTGACCTTAGGTAACCTCTATTTCCTCATACCTTAACATTTTTTGTTTTGTAATATTTTGTAGAGACCATGCATAAGAGTTATCATCACAAACTATCGACTATATGGTCCTAGCTTCTAAAGCCATGTAAATATTGATACACTAGGGATCATTAACAAGATGAACAGCTTAAATGAAGAGGAGATATCTGAGCCTTCTCCTTCCAATTCTATGTCTCATCCATAGGGAACATTAATTAGGTTGAATAAGCCTCATACTCAGATATTGGTCTTGTGGTCATGGAGGAAGAAAAACAGGAATAAGAGCACTAGTGAACCCACATGCCATAGCAAAGGGTGGGTGGCTAAGGTCAAACCTAGTAGGTTATCTCCTTAGGACGAGGAGAGGCTAATAAAGATATATGACATTCCTTCCTCTGTTCAGATTATGATCCCCAAGCTAGGTGTTTTTGATAACAATCCACCTCCAAATGGATGGAGAGCCTTTCATGAGAAAGACTTGTGGCTACAGTCAGATTTCCATTGTACCCCTTCATAAGGAAGTTCTTAGCCATAACTTAGCTAGTATCGGGCCATCTAATGTTGAATGGGTGGAAGTTCCTTCTCTATATCACCTTGATATGCAGAGATCTTGAGATTGAGTTAGAGATGCCCAAGTTCAATGAGGCATATGTTTTGAAGCATTTTATTGAAAAAATTATAATAAATTATATTATCCACAGAAATATGAGGGTATACATATCAATCAAACAGGATCAGAGCATAAATGTGATCCTCTTTAAGAATGAGTAGAACTAGAAGGAGTACCTCTTCTATGTATCTAGTTAGTGGGAAACATCGGACAGTGATGCAAGGTTGATAAGGAACACCTGAGGTGATACAAAGCTTGTGATATTGAGCCTCGAGGCCAATCAATGATTAGCTGATATCTAGAACTATCTTCCCGAGAAGACAGTGGAGGCATGTGCTAAACACCCCACGCTTTTTTGCGTGTGGAATGATAAGGAAAGGTTGAGTGGAGTCACCCCACAAGATAATTCAAAAACCTTGGGCACTCTCAAAGCGTAGGACACCTCCCACAAACTTTGTGTGAAGGTTTGAAGTGCTCACTGATGATGGTGAACTAGCCCTGAGCCTTACAAATAACATATTGTTTATTTAGCCTGAGCCTTTGAAATCTAACATCCCCTTTTCCTTATCTTTGTAGATATCATGGAATTCAATGCCAATGAATTTTTGACATGACTTCAAAGTAAGGTTGCTAAATTGGGGACAAGCCATTAAAAAGGCACAACTCTCTCTCAAGGTACACGCTTCTCCAAAGGAAATAAGATGAGCAAGTCATTTAGGTAGAAGACCGCACCCACATTATAAAACAAGAAGAAAAAAGTTACCATTTATAAGCCCGTACTTATGCCTACATCTTTGAACGTCGTCGGGTCCACACCATCATCCTTAGGTTAATGCACTCCCACACCCATCGCCTCGGGGCAAAAAACACCTACCCCTTGTGAAGGACTCATGGAAGAGGAAACGTGTTATTGACAACCTTACTACATAAGTGGAGAGAGTTTCCATGTACAAGGGTATGGTACCAGATAGGGTGGACGACTACGTGGATAACCTCGCTTACATGTTACATGAGAAATAACTCGATGCCTTGGGTAAGGATGTCAATTTTGGAGTCGTTCTCAGTAAACTCTTGTACTAGGCAAGTGTTATTACAAGCTTATTCTTATTGATCCGCAGGCTGCTATATTTTCTTAACCTTGCATTGTTTTTCTTCTTTTCAGACCTAGTTCCTTCATGAGTTTAGAAGAGTTTGAGGTGTGAAGCAGTTAAAGCCTGACCTTATGATGGAAAAAGAGAGCCAAAGATCAACTCAAGTAAATAATTTTATTTTTGGCCAAGGCCAAGAAGTGGAAGGGTGAGGCCATTGACAAGAATGAGAAGTTGGCCAAGGCCATACAAGAGCTGAATAATAACTCAAGGCAGTTTGAGATGCTTAAGGAAGTCCAAAAAAGCTCTAGGTTGAGGTAGAAGCTTATAAGCATAAGCTTGATAATACCAAAGACACGTATGCCCGTGAACAAGAAAAAACAAAGCACAAGCTTAACAACATAATCAACCAGTTCTACTCAAGAATCAATATTGGGTATAACCTCACAATGGAATTCTTTAAGAAAGAGTCCAAAAGAAAGGCCTTAGGGAATACTACTATCAAATCTTCAATATCCCGACTACCCCTCCATACTGGCCCATTTTAACTTAGGACAAGGGT
Organism: Hippophae rhamnoides; assembly: GCA_033030585.1. Taxonomy (NCBI): domain Eukaryota; kingdom Viridiplantae; phylum Streptophyta; class Magnoliopsida; order Rosales; family Elaeagnaceae; genus Hippophae; species Hippophae rhamnoides. The sequence goes on along the minus strand of CM065430.1, from coordinate 38,108,532 downwards.
GAGAAACATGGCTCAGACTTTAGAATAAGTGATGATGAACCTGGGATGGGATATGAGAAATGTGGAACTATGGATCTTTGATTCTTATACGAGCTTGAGCCTTTTTATTATGTATAGCTTTTTTAAAAAATCTTGACACCTCTTCCATTCTGTATGGTCGTGAGCTTGTCCTTTTGTAATCTAGCTTTATTAATGAAACTAACTTTGGGAAAAACTTACATTGTATGTGTACTTGTGCTTTATAGTATTTATTTATGATGTTGACCTATCTCCTTACTTTCAAGGACATATGTCATCGTAGTTGTCCCAATATCATTTCCTATAAAAGAGTGTTAGTGATACTATAATTTAGACATCTAATTTTTTTAAGCATCTAACAATTTTCCTTCTATTTTTCTTTTTCCAACCTTATAGATTCTGAATGGGAAAATAAACACTTAACTCGAGCTTTAAACCTAGACAGTGGTAGGCTCAAAACTGAGGTAGAGATATTAAAGGTTGAGCTATCCAGCCATAAGGATAAGCTCTATCTTTATGAAGAGACCAAGTGTGAACTCACTTCCTATAAAGAGTATCTATCAAAAACTCGAGCTCGTGAGAGAAGAACCATGACTAAAATAGCCACTTTGGTTGATATGGAGCCATATTGGGCAAACTTTTACATTAAGCAATTTGAAGGAGTATTCCTCTAGGTGATGGGTGTTACTGAGGAAAATGAACATTCCATACCTAACTCGACCTTAGCCCATACCGAAATAAAGGTCCATATTTGTAAGAAAGTGGTTAAGATTTAGGCCAAGTTATTTCCCTTAGTGGAGGACACAAACAACTCGAATACTGGTCATGCATCCAAACGTTTAATTTTTTTAATATTTTGGTAGGATGAGCTCTCAATTAATGAATTTGAAAATATTTATAAAAAAAGTTTATTTTTAATAGGATGAACTTTTGAATCTCGACCAATGCACTTTATTTTTTATAGGATGAACTTGTGAAGCTTGATCAATAAAATAGACCTATAGCTTGACCCCTGTAACTATTAGAGCATAGTTTACTCAGTATATGGATAAAGTAATCAACTCACTTTAGTGTCAAAGTTCTCTACTTGGTTCTTCACTGAGATGATCAGCTCATGACATGTATTTTTAAGAGAGAGTTCTTTACCCGGTATATAACCAAGGTGATCAACTCTCTTAAATGTCACAATGCTTTACCTAGTTCTTGACCATGGTGATAAGCTTATAACATATACTTTTAGGGGAGTACGCTATACTTAGTCTATAACTAAGGTGATCAGCTCTCTTTATTTTTAGAGTGCTTTACCTAGTTCATAACCAAGGTGATGAGCTCTTGACATGTACTTTTAAGGGAGAGTTCTCTACCTGGTCTATGACCAAGGTGATCAAATCTCTTTAGTGTCAAAGTACTCTACTTGGTTCCTGATTGAGGCTCGTGACATATACTTTTATGGGAGAGTGCTATACTTGGTCTATGACTAAGGTTATCAATTCTCTTCAATGTCAGAATGCTTTACTTGATTCTTGATCAAGGTGATCAACTTGTGACATGTAATTTTAGGAGAGAGTGCTCTACTTGGTCTATAACCAAGGTGATCAACTCTATTCAGTGTCAGAGTGCTCTACCTAGTTCCTAACCAAGGTGATCAGCTCATGACATGTGATTTTAAATTAGAGTGTTGTTGCTTACCAATAGTTACTTCACATATATATATTTAAGGGCTGTACATGAAAGATGGTATATCAAAGTACATTAGAAGTGATACTTTTTCAAGTGTTGAGTGTACCAACTTATGCTATCCTTAGTTCCTTCGATTTTTTTCAATAATTAGGTCCCTCTTAATGTAACCTTGATTATTTGGTATGGACCTTCCCAACCATTCACTCCTTCTTGTTAGGGAATAATATTTTGAGAATCCAATCACCTATGGTGAAAGTATTAAAATGTATGACTTTGTTGTAATAATCCATTACCCTCATTTTCTACTCGACCATCCTTCTCAAAGCTTCATCTTTTTTTCTTCTGGGAGGGTCAATTCATTTTCTCTACTTATGGTGTTCTATTTCTTGGTTATGGATGATATCACAATGGGCATTATGATCTTATTTGGTATCACAACCTCAATCCCAAATACTAGCGAGAAAGATGTCTCATTAGTGCACCTTTGGGGACTACTGATGAGTGCTTAAAAAGCATTAAAATTACCATGATTTAATATACTTTAATTAATTATATAGATTTATATTTGTACAATTTTATCATATTTTTATATAAATTTATCTCTTTAGAATCACGGGTATTTTTATTGTTTTTCAGGTATTTTCGTTCAAAAATAACTTAAAGATTCGAAGAAAAATTTTGGTGGCAATACATCACAAATATGTTGAGAAACAAATGAGAAAAAAGTAAAAAAATTGAAAAATTGGACAAAATGGATAAAAAAAAGTCAAAAATTCCAAGTCCCACATAAACACCACGCTCCCAGCTAGGGGTGTCCAAAAACCGGATTGGACCGGACCAAACCGTAAAACCGGACCGGATCGGACCAAACCGAACGGTTTTACTAATCAAACGGTCCGGTCAAGTTTGTATTAATTTTAAACCGTTCAAACCGGACCGGACCGGTTTAATAATATATTAAATATTTCACATTATTCTTCATTAAATTATAAAAAAATTGAACCAAACCGGGAATTAAACTGGACCGAACGGTTTTATAAGTAAAACGGTCCGATCCGGTTTTTATTTTTTAAAACCGTTTCAAACGGTCCGGTCCGGTCCGGTTCTAGTAATATGAACGGTTCGGTCTGGTTAGATTTTTTTTAGGAAAAACCGGACCGGACCGGACCATGGACACCCCTACTCCCAGCACATGCTCGTTAAGTCCTACGTGAGCCATCACACGCTTGCGTTGAGTCCTGCATGCACCAACACACACCCGCGCCTATCCCACGGGTTCCAGCCTTTCCAAATACATCCAAAATCAATTTTTGTGATTGGAGGTTTTCCAGTAACATAATTAGCATAAAAGTCCTGTAAGGATTGTTTTGAGGTATAATTTTAAAATAAATTCTTTGTAATTGTTTTTTTATGTTTTATTCTTATATGTTATGTTTAATTTATCTGTGATTAAATTTGATATGGCTGGCTATTTGTAAATATGATATAGTAATAATATTGTTATGCTTGCAAAATATTAAATAGGTAAAACATCTCTATAAAATAAATTGATTTTGTTTTTATTCAAGATTTTATATTTAGGATATTAGAGAGAAATATATTATTTTTCATTATAAACTTAAATCTAAAAGTTAGATTTTAAGGTTTAATTATCTTGTCTGATTTAGAGTAGTGATCTTTTATTTGTTGGCACAATCGTACGGTAGTTAGAGTTAAGCTCTATTTCAAAAGATTTTATAAGAACTATTATTCGAAAATGTATTGACAATATATTTTCTGTAATAGTTTTAAAACTTGAAAGTTAGTACTCAGATAATTAAATTCTTAGGTTTAATTTGGACACCTTGAATAAAGTTTAAAATGTCTAATCTCACCAATGATGGCATTTAAACGGTTCATTTTCAATCTTTTAGAAAGAAAAAAAGAAATTAATTTAATTAACCAAATTAATATCGACCCTACCCATAAGTATTAATTGATTTATTTAATTAAAAAAGAATATAAACTTAATTATTATATCCATAAATACTTCACTTTTATGAATGATAAAAATTTGCATAATTGTTTATTGAATCATATCTATATTTATTTATTTTTTGTTATTAGGTTAGGAAACAAAAAAAATTAAAATATCTTGACAAGATGTTTAGGATTTAATTTTGTTTTTAAAAGTTTGAATAATAAATTAAAAACCTCGTATATTCCTTCCTTAGATCGACCTTGGAAGTATAAAATGATTCGTGTACTTGCTAACATGATGTCACTATTAATTTTCATCAACTATTTTTGATAGCCCACAATGCTTTAGGTAGCTCTTTAACCCATCTTTATTTATCACCCTCTAACTTTTTCTTTAGTAGGTTGATTACCAACTCTTTAGAAGACTCTGCTTAATAGTTGGCTTGTGGATAGTATGGCATTGAATGGCACATCTTGATGTTGTACTTAATGGAAAATTATAGAATATTACAACTCATAAACTATCTTCTATTATAGGTAACAAGCTCCTTAAGTAGGATGAAACGACAAACAATTGAACCAAATCACCTCATCTTCGTGTATTCTTCCTAAAGGCTACACCTTTATCCATTTGGAAAAATAATATGTGGTGACTAATGATAACTGCATTTTATATATTTATTTTCATCAATTTTAGTAATGATAATTGCTATGTTTTTTTCATATTTAGTTAATTTTTGTTAAATAAATTAATATTTTCCTTTTATGTGCTAAAAATACATTTTTAATAAAATTAAATAATTTGTATCGAAAATGTACTTAATTTTATATTTCTGTCCACAAATATAATTTCAAATAATATTGTTCTTAATTATAATTTATAAAAATCGAAAATATAATTTAAATTGAATTTGGGCTTAATTATAATTATTAGAAATTTAAAAATTTAATTTAAAATTAACAAAGGGCTTGACTGTAATTTAAGAAAGTTCAAAATGTAATTTGAAATATATTTGTGGGTGAAAACATAATTAATAGAAGTTATTTTTCTTCGCAGGAGAGAAGTTCCACGCATCAGCATCCACGCGTACAACGTGGTCCGTCCGATCAAAGCATAAATGGTCAAGATTGGCGCGTGTAGTTCAAGCCCGACCAAAGCAAATGCGTGCAGACTCTGCGCTTTCACGCGGCTCGGCGTCCGAGTGGGGCCCACCTGCCGTGCAGGCTGGCGTGCAAGTGGGACCCACGTGTCTGACGCGTTGCAGCCGCTGTTCCCCACCTTTGCGCGCGCCTTTTCCAGTGCGGTTGTTTCGCGTGCGCCCGGTTATTCCACGAACCATAATATGCCACGTGTCCCACATAAGATTTCTTCAAATGATATGCCAAAACATGGCATGTTAAAATGAGCACGACCGCACTGAATCAACCCCCGTTTCCAGCCGTTGCCGCATTTTTTTCGGCGCCCCAATCCCGTGCTTCTGTTCTGCGTGCCCCCATTCCTTTCAATGAATGAGATCCGGCCACGTGTCCCACTATTTGTTTCAGTGAATCAACTCGCGACACGTGGCAACGTGGAAAGCAAAAGAAAACACAGAATCACGCAGCCCTCTCCCACGCGTGTCGTAAAATAAGAAATTCGATATTCGCGTGGCGTAGATTTTCAGGGGAATGTCGGGGTGTTATTTTCGATAAAAAAATTATTATTACGCGTTTTATTATTTTTTATATTTCTGATGTATTTTTTTGACTATAAATAGGACATGTTTTGTTAGAGAAAGGAGGTTTTGGAGTTTTGGGTAGATCTTAATTTTCGTGTGTTGCTCGGTTTTGGACTGCAAAACACACAGAAGCCATTTTTGGCTTATGTTGTGTTCTACGTGTGCCAAATATTTTCACTACATGATGTTTTAATTTCCTTTCTTCTTCTTTTAATTTTTTTGACTGTGTTGTAATTTTTATTTTTATTTAATGAAGTAATTTAATTTTTCTAGGGTTGCATTTGATCTAAATTTATGAAGCTTTGATTTTAACTATTTTTGAAAGATTTATAAGACGTTCGATTTGTTCATTCTATTTTGTTCTTAATGCTTTTTGATTATTTACGAATCTTATCAAAACGATCCGTGGCACATGAATAAACTTGGAAGAGGCATTTGTGTGTGTATTGCTCAGAAATAGAATGACATGTATGATGAAGGATAGGAATATACCCTAATTATATGTGTGGCCTTTTGAAAACTTAGAACGTAATGAATCTTAGTGAATTTAATTCTCATAGAGATATAGTGAATTAATTTAACGAGGTGTGTCTATACGGAGCTCGAAAGAGATGTATGGATAAAAATAGAAGTTTTCGGTTGACAAATTAAATGTACTAAAAAAATATAAATCAAAAGAAAATAACACGATTTGAGTGGATTAGTTTGGTGAAAAACTACAATCCTAGAGTTCTTTTATTTTCTTATTAAACCTTTTTCTTAATTTTTTCCATATCAACGATTGTTTTGGATAAAATCAGAGCGATACAATTTTAGTAATCAACAAACTATAGTAACAAATCTCCGTGAGAACGATACTTTACTTACAAATCTTTATTACTGGGGACCGTGTATGCTTGCACGATTTCTGTGTGTTGCAAAACACACAACAACTAATAAAAAATTATTTTGGCCCCTTGCTTGGGATAAGGATCCTACAATATCCAACCCCTATTTATAAAAGGGCCATGGACTAATTATCCTTATCATTATAGTTGGTGGTGCATGTGATAACGGGGTGAACCTTTGACATTTATTACACACTTGGGTGTACCTCATGCTATTTTCCAATGTAGTGGGTCTAACCCTACCTCATATTTCATTGGCATAGTCTTCTTTCACCTGAATTCAAGCCACACACTCTCTCGTGGGCTTCAAAAATAATTCTTTTGGACCATTCCCTAGCTATGCATAAGAGCCCAGGTCGAAGTGTAGTTTTTTCTATTCAATTTATTATTTTCTATAATATATTGACCTGTCTTAGCCTTGATTTCTTTTATGAGCTTTCAATCTTAGGGTAGGCCTCCATTTTTCATGAAGTTAAAGATTGGAGTGAACTATGAGCTGGTGGTAGCGTCAATGCTTCTAACTATTTTTTACCTCTTTCAAACTATCTTCTGTCATAATTGTTATATAAACCACCTTAGTACAATTGGCATTACACATAGCAGCTAGTATGGCTAAAGCATCAGCATGACCATTCTCATTCCTAGATATTTGCTTGATCTCAAAGCCGATAGATTTCAAGCACTCCTTTCTTAATCTCTCCAAATATTTCCTTATCTTGTTGTCTTTAGCCTCAAACGTGACCAAGTATTGATTAACCACCAATCGTGAGTCACTATATATGATGATGCTATCAACTCTAAGCTTTTTTCCATCATGGCACCAAATATAGTTGTTTCATACTCTATGATGTTATTGGTTGCTTAGAAATCCATTATAATAGCATACTCAAAACAACTTTCATCATGATCAACTATGTCCACCCCTAACTCGGTGCCATTGAAGTTATATGTGCCATTAATGAATACATGTCAGAGTGGCATCTTTTTTATCTATGCCATATACTTCCACTTTTACTTTATCATTGGTGACCTCTGGTGACTCATTGAACTCAACAACAAACTTGGCCACCAATTTCCCTTTAATGGAGGTTCTAGACATATACTTGATATCATACTTTCCCAACTCTATGATAATATGTGCTAGTCTCCCTACAACCTCTATCCTTATTAATATGCTCTTAAGTGGCTGCAAGTTGAATACTACCATGATATGTGAGTCGAAGTAATGTTTGAGTTTTCGTGCTGTCACTTTTAGGGCAAAGGCGAACTTGTCAATCATTGGATACTTGCTTTGGGTGTTTGTTAGGATCTAGATGATGTACCAGATAGGGTGTTGGACCTATTTCATTTAGTAAGGAGAACATCACTACATGTTTGGGGAGTAACAGCCAAATACAAAGAAAGATTTTCTCCTAAGAACGGACTGATTAGGACTAGAGGCTTGCTTAAGTACTATTTAATTCCTTGAAAGCCTTTTTCGTAATCCTCATTCCAGAAAATCAATGTGTTCTTACTCAGTATTTTGTAGAATGGCAAGCACATGTTTGTGTATTTGTAAATGAAGCTACTGAGTGCCACTATTCTTCCAATCAATTACCGAATCCCCTTCAAACTGGTAGGAGGTTTCATGTTTACCAAGGCTTATATCCTATCTCGGTTGGCCTTTATTTCTTAGGAAGATATAAGATACCTAAATAAATTTCCTAGAGCAACACCAAAAATAGATTTTTTAAGGATAAGTCTCATACCATACCTTTCTATTACTCGAGATATTTATTCCAAGTCTTTGACATGGTTTACTTGCTGTGTTGATTTTACCACCACATCATCTACATATACTTTTAGATTTCTCCCTATCTTATCAGAAAAACATCTTATTGATAAGGCATTGTTACGTGACTCTTATATTCTTTAAACTAAATGGCATTCAAGTATAATAGAAGGTCCCTTCTTAGTAATGAAAGATGTTTTCTCCTTATCCTCTAGGTGCATTATGATATAATGATAACCAGAATATACATCCAAGAAACTCATCAATCCTAAATCAGTGGTGGCATCAACTAGCTAATTAATACTTAGGAGGGAAAAATAGTCTTTCAAACATGAATCATTCAAATTTGTAAAGACTAGACACATGTTAGGCGATCCGTAAGCCCTTTTTACTAGCATCACATTTGATAATCAAGTTGGGTAGTTCACCTCTCTTATAATCTTGATCTCTTTAAGGGTAGGGACCTAAACTTGAATCACTTTGTTCTTTTCTCTTGGAATTTTATCTTTCTTTGCTTGATAGGTCTAACTTTTGGATCAACATTCAACTTATGGGTTATAATCTCTGGGTCAATCCCGATCATGTCTGAAGGTCTTCTTGAGAAGATGTCATAATTTGCTCTTAGGAATCGAGATAGCTTCTTCTCAACCTCTATTGTCAAATCAGTGCATAGTTTTAGAAAGTATTTGTCTTTTTTTCTTCGACTGGTAGATCTTGAACCTCATTTGAGTTAATAGAATCCACGAGACATCTGTCCCCTAGCCTTTTTTAATAGGCCTATGTTGTGATTGTTGCTTGGGAGCAGATTCTTTTATAGTAGCATCATGAAAACCTTTGACCTTTTCCTGGTCTCTCCATATCTCTCTTATGCCTTCCTTAGTTGAGTGTTTAATGACTTGGTGGTCTTCCTAGGTTTTCATCTATATTGTGTCTCATGACCAATATCTTTGTGAAAAGCACACCACTTAGATGTGTCCCTCAAGGGGCTCTTATTTTTGGTGGCCACCTGACATTTTGCTTCCTCCATTCTCGACACCAGTTAAGCTAGACTTACTCTCAAGGGTGAAATCCGAAAGGGAGATAGTGACCTCTCCCAAGGCCCCATGTTCCCAGGCTATTGGCCACTTTCCTAGTGATTTGGCGTGAAACATTTGTTGTTGCTAATCATTTTGTCTCAATCTTCCCTATTTGGTCTTATTCTCCTTTTCATCTTCTCTAGCACAACTTCCACAGTGGACTTGCTATTCCTATCCAACCCTAACTCCTTTTTCCATATTGACAAACTTTCTTTCCTCCTCGTAAGCTTCCTCCAACATTTAGGGGACTATTTTGATCAACTTTGCGAACAAATCAGAATTCTTTAGAAGATCCCACCTGAAAGCCTCTATCGTAATAGAGTTGGGGCATTCTAATATATCTAGATTGTCCTCTCTAAAGCTTATCATGTATTCTTCAGTAGATTCGCCCATTTCTTGGGTAATCCAGGAGATGTGGTGAGATTTTTGCCTTAAAGGCTTATTGTAGGTATATTTGGTGATGAACAACTTGCAAAATTGAGAGAAAGAGGTTATAGTACGAGGTTCCAAGTTATTGAACCACTTTTGAATTCCATCACATAAAGTGATAGCAAATAATGTACACATCATAGCATCTCTCTTATTATGAGTGATGCTCATAGATGCCATATGTTACTTCCCGCTCAAACTGTCACTTAAAATCTAAAGAAATGGTTGTTGCCTAAAGGATCTATACTTTATAAAATTTACTATATGGGAAAGTTCTAGAGTAGCCTAGAAATGTCTAGAGGGAGTTGGAGTTGGATGGACTCAACTCAAGCCTTGAAGACTCTAGATTGTTCCAGAGTACACTAGAAGGTGCTGGAAGATTCTGGAACATACTAGATGGTTCATGAAGGATGTAGAAGTCTCTAGAAGCTTTTTGAACATCCTGGAACTTGCATGAATGAACTAGACAATCCTAGAAGACTCTAGAGTTGGCTAGACTTGACTAGAAGGTCCTAGAACCTTGTGGCACATTATAGATTAAACTATAACAATGTAAGATATTCTTGTACATTCTAGACATAGAAGGATCTAGAAACTTATGGCATAGTCTTAAGCTTGGTGCCACACTATAAATAGACCTATTGGTCTCCATTTGTATCCATCCTTGGGAAATTGTAAGATAATCTCTCTAAGAGCAATACATGGAATTCTTTACAAACTCTCATGTGTTCTTGCTTTGCTCTTGAATCCTCTAAATCTCTAAGTCTCTTTCTAGTCTCTTTGAAGTTTTTTGTTTGGGTTAAAAGGCAGGCTTAGTGCAACAGACATTGCTAGGTGCCACATGATCGCTACTTGAAATTTAGGGTCGTGACAATTGGTGTTAGAGCTTTAAGTTGAAGCATTACTATCCTTGGAATAATGAAGAACGGTGCCCCAACTACACTAAGTGTGGATGTTCCACCAATGGAACGTTAATGTGAGGAAGTTTAGAAACCACCAAAGGAGTCTCGAGCCAAGTCAAAAGATATAATTTCTAGCTTAGAAGCACGTGTTGGGAGTGCGTAGGACAACTTAGAGGAGCTGTTCGACCGGGTGGACAACTTGGAGGAACATTGCAATGGCTTGGAGGCCGAGGATGTGGAAATCTATATAGCAATCAAGATGTCCCTCAATGAGCTGGATGGTGGGTTAAGGCAAGAGATCAATGGGTTGAAAGCCGAGCTTTCCAAGGTACATGATCTTGTCGAGAGAGAAATTGCTAATGTGTTGCTTAGAGTCAAGGATATAGGTGGTGACTTAGCTCTTTATAAGTGGGCTATGGCCTTGATAACTAGCACAATAACCATCATTGAGGCCAAGAAGATGGATGTTCCCAAGCCAAAGACCTTCAATGGTTCTAGGAATTCTAAGGAAGTTGAGAACTTCCTATGAGGGCTTGAACAATATTTTGAGGCTACTGGCAAAACGGACCATGCCAGCAAGATCCAAACCGCTGCCATGTACTTATCCTACACTGTTATGCTATGATGGAGACGGAGGCATGGAGATGTGCAATGAGGGGTATGCACAATTGACACACTTGATGATTTTAAAAGGGAGTTCAAAAGCCAATTATTTCCCGTAAATGCTGAAGAGGAGGCAAGAGGCCAATTGCAACGGTTAAAACAAACAGGTAGCATAAAGGGACTATATGAAGGAGTTCACAACCTTGCTGCTAAAAGTCCCTAACGCATCATACAAAGATGCCTTATTCTTATTCATGGATGGTCTTCAATTATGGGTAAACCTGGAACTCAAGCGACGTGGTGTCCAAGACTTATCTTCGACCATTGCAGTTTTAGAGAGCCTTATTGACTACTCCACAAACAAAGAGAGCTCAAAGGCCACAAATAGAAAGTTTGGTAGAGGAAAGAGTAGGGAAGGCCATGCCAAAAGTCAAGGCCACAAAATTCACAAATAAGGCTCCTCGTTTAAATCACGAGATAAAGGATATGAAGCTTATGATGGATGGAACCAAGGTGAATGCCATCCAAGAATGGGAGCCTCCTACCAAAGTCCCCGAGTTAAGGTCTTTCCTTGGACTTGTGAACTACTATAAAAGGTTTATCAAGTCCTACTCAACAAGAGCCGCCCCACTAACTGGCCTACTCAAAAGAACAAGTCTTGGGAATGGACAAGTGAATTCCAAGCCTCATTCGAATACTTGAAAAAGGCCATCAGTGTAGAACTGATGCTTTACCTACCAGACCCCTCCAAGATGTAGGAGCTACATACGGATGCTTTAGACATTGCCATTGGTAGAGTGTTGATGCAAGAAGGTCGTCTGGTAGTTTATGAGATTCGTAAGCTTAATGACACCGAACGTTGATACACGGTGCAAGAAAAGGAGATGAAAGTTATCATCCATTGCCTAAGGGTGTAGTGGCACTACTTGTTGGGTTCTCACTTTGTGATCATGACAGAAAATGTGGAAACCAGCTACTTTTAGACTCAGAAGAAGTTGAGTCCTAAGTAAGCTCGATGGCAAGACTTCTTGGCGAAGTTTGACTACAAGTTAGAGTACAAGCCCAGCAAGGTCAATTTGGTGGCTGATGTGCTAAGTCAAAAGGAGAAGTTAGCATCCTTAAGTAGACCAAGTAGTCCCATACTGGAAAGGATCAAATAAGGGCTTGAGCATGATGCCCTAGCTCAAAACCTCCTTGCCCTTATCAAGGAAGGAAAGACAAGGCGATTTTGGCTGAGTGACAGACTACTCTACACCAAGCAGAATCGCATCTTTGTGCCGAAGTGGGGGAACTTAAAGAAGAAGCTTATAAAGGAGTGCCATGATTCACTACGGGCTGGACACCCAAGAATGAGATGCACCCTTGCCTTAATCAAGTCCATTTACTACTCGTCTCAACTACGAGATGATGTTGAAGCCTATGTGAGAACTTGTCTTGTATGCCAACAAGACAAGATAGAGCAGTATGTACCCGAAGGTTTGTTAGAGCCACTTCCTATCCCAGAAAGACTATGAGAAAATGTCTCTATAGACTTCATCACTTGCTTACCAAAATCAGAGGGCTTTGGCAACATAATCGTAATCATCGATCGCTTTAGAAAGTATGCAACCTTCATACCTACCTCAACAGATTGCACCACAGATGAGATGATATGGTTGTTCCTCAAGCATGTTGTGAACCATTGGGGAATTCCATCCAACATCATGAGTGATCGAGACCCATGATTTACTAGGAAGTTTTGGACAAAATTGTTATAGTTATTGGGATCAGACTTGAACTTCTCCCCAAGTTTTCATCCATAGAGCGATGGAAAAATGGAACGTACCAATGCATTTCTAGAGCTCTACCTCAGGCACATTGTTAGTACCAACCAACATGATTGGGATAAAGTTGCTAGATGTAGCCCAATTCTCTTATAACTTACAGAGGAGCGAGTCCACCATGAAGAGTCTCTTCGAGATCATCATGGAGCAGCAACCCATGACTCCTCATGCTTTGGCCACAAGCTATGTAGGAAAGAGTCTCACTACCTTCAAATTTGCTAAGGAATGGCATAAGCAAGCCGAGTTAGCCCAAGCCTATTTAAACAAGGTATCTAAAAAGATGAAGAAGTGGACTGATAAGAAAAGGAGGATGGTTGAATTTCAGGAAGGAAATTTGGTCCTTGTCAAATTATTTCCCCAACAGTTCAATTCCCTGCGTAAGGTTTACAAGGGGTTGGTACGAAATTATGAAGGGCCATTTCCAATTCTCAAGCGAGTCGGTACGGTGTCTTACAAACTACAACTCCCTCCAAAGCTTAAAATCTATCTAGGTTTTCATGTAATCATATTGAAGCCTTATCATGGAGACGAGGAAGATACAACTCGAAAAGAATCAAAGAAGGTGTCTAGTGCAGTAGTAACCTCCTTTGATAGATGGGTGGGCTCTATCTTAGTAGACCGCCTGATTCGGCGTAAGGGTGTACCAAGCTATCGAGAATACTTGGTCAAGTGGAAGAATGCCATGGACATAGTGGCAAGCTGGGAACCTAAACACTCTTTGTGGCAGTTCAAAGATTACATAGAGAGGTTCAAGTTGAAGGCGAGACGAGGGCGTTGCGAACTTGAGTGGGGGAGGGTGTTACGTCCCGCTCAAACTGTCCCTTAAAATCCAAAGAAATGGTTATTGCCTAAAGGATCTAGACTTTTATAAAGTTACTAGATGGGAAAGTGCTAGAGTAGCCTAGAGATGTCTAGAGGGAGCTAGAGTTGGATGGACTCAACTCAAGCCTTGAAGACTGATGAGCGAAAACCGGCATCGCCAATTCTCGCAAATACTTTGGTTTTAATATTTGTAAAACTCTCGCAAGTGCACGAATCATTTCGTAGAAAATGATAAGTATACTCCCAAGGTCGATCTAAGGAAGGAATGTATGTGGTTTTTAATTTATTATTCAAACTTTTAAAAACGAAATTAAATCCTAAACATCCTGTCACGATAGTTTGGTTTTTGTGTTCCTAATCTAATAACATAAAATAAACATATATACAGATTAATTAAATATAATAAAAAATAAACATAGATACAAATTCAATAAATAAATATAAATACAGATTCAATAAATATTCATGCAAATTTTATCATTTATATTAGTGGAGTATTTATGGATATAATAACTAAATTAATTATGCTTGCTCATATTATCTAGGTTATTAAAGATATAAATTGATATTTTATTGATTCTCTCTTTTTTTATGAATACCACCTTTGGTGGGGTTAGATATTCTTTGTTAACTAAACAAATCAATTAACACCTATGGGTGGGGTTGATAACTAATTTGGTTAATTAAATTAATTCCTTTTTCTAAGAGATTGAAAATGAACCATTTAAATGCCACCTTTGGTGGGGTTAGACGATTTAAACTTTATTCAAGGTGTCCAAATTAAACCCAAGAATTTAGTTATCCGAGTACTAACTTTCAAGTTTTAAAACCATTACCGAAAACATGTCGTCAATACATTTTCACATAATAATTCTTATAAAAACTTTTGAAATAGAGCTTCACTCTAACTACCCGGCGATTGTACCAACAAATAAAAGAGCACTACTCTAAATTAGACCGGATAACTAAACCTTAAAGTCTAATCTTCAGATTTAAGTTTGTAATGAAAAATAATATATTTCTCTCTAACATCCTTAATATAAAATCTTGAATAAAAATAAAATCAATTCATTTTAGAAATTTTCACCTATTTAATATTTCGCAAGCATAACAACGTTATTATTATATCATGATTATAAATACAATAGCACGCTTAAATTTAATCACGTACAAATTAAATATAACATGTAAGAATAAAGCATAAAAATAATCAGAAGAAAATAAAATCCTTACGTAACTTCGACGCTATTTCCGTTACTAGAAAACCTCCAAGCGGAATTTGCACTTCCATTTATTGAATCAAAAATCTAAATTATTACAAAAACATTACAAGTTCCTCTCAAAAAGAGAAGAACTCTAAACCTAAGAGAATTGAACTAAAAACTAAGAGAAAAACTAAGAAAAGCTTAGAAACTAAGAAAGAAACTAAGAAAAACTCAAAAACTAAGAAATAAGAGAAAGAAAGAAGAGAGAAGTGTGGTTTTGAGGTGTGTTTTGAAGTGAATGGAAGAGGGGTATTTATAGGTGAGGATGGAGAGAAAAAATGAGTAAAAAAAATGTTAAAAAATATAAAAAATAAAAACGTGTAGTGGACATGCCGAGGTCATCAATGACGTCATCATGACGTCATAGGGGCTGCTACACGTGAAAAATGGGTCAAAACGCGTTGGGCGCGCGCTACTGGCGGCCGCATTGGCGCCGGTCGGGCGCTGGTGATGTGCCACAGCTGCGCGCGCGCGCGGAAGCAGTGGATCAACGCTTCGGGCGGCGCATACAGCCACACATGGGCGCTGGCGCCGGCCGGGCGCATTGCCGCGGCGCGCGATTTTCCGTTTTTTGACATTTTTGACCTTTTCGACCCATTTTGTCCAATTTTTTCCATGTTTGTTGACCTTTTTCCACTTATTTATTAATTTATTTGTGATGTATTGCTTCAAGTATTCTTCTTTGAGTCTTTACATTGCGTTTTTAGGCCAAAATTCCCGAAAAACAATAAAAATACCCGTGATTCGAAAAAGACAAATTTATATAAATATATGATAAAACATATAAATATATATATTTTTAATCAATTAATGTGCATAAAATCATGGTTATTTTAGTGCTTTTTGAGCACTCATCACAACTCTCAACTACCTTGCTAGTCCCTTAGCAAGAGAAGCGATAAAAACTAAAAATTAAACTATCCTAAATCACTTCCGTGGATTGACACGGTTGCATTTAGCCTATGCAACAAGCCTTTAAACCCCTACGGTGCCCTAGTGGACGAGTTTGAGTCTCGTGAGCGTTTTCACTAATGATACCCACAAACATTGTACTAAATGTAAAAACAAAAGAAACAATAAAAACAAACAACTTAAAAATTAAATTTACAACAAAATCACAAATTATCAACATCTCACAAAAATGTCTCATACTTTTTAATCTCCTTTAAGATCATAATTAAAATCTCAAGCATAAGTTATTTTAATCTCTTTAAACAATCATGATTTATTATAATAATTAGTCGAAAATCATTTTCATATTTCATATCAAAAATGTATCAATTTAATTTCACCCAATTTCTGTGTCATGAATCAGAATTCGCTTCGACTCTATTCCTCACAAGTCAATACTCTCAAAACACTGAATCCTATGGGTTCAAACACTCATACTAATTTATATGCGAAAGAGTTGATGTATAGAAATGAACTAATATGTTCGCATATGTATAAAGAATAAAGGCTCAAAGTGTTATTTTAACATTGATCTCATGAAAGGAATCAAATGTATAAATTATAAAGATATCATATATAAAAATTATTTTCATGCGTAAATCAAACTCATTAAGAAAGAATTTCAAGATATATGCCTTTTACAAATGAAGAAATTGCAATGACTTTTTAGGGAATTACTTCTTATATCTTTCTTTTGTAATTAGCATTTACTCACAACTTTGTAGGCAATGAGGGTTATAGTATGTAGATGATACTATTTTTATCTCTCTCTTTTTTTCTCGTAGATATTTTTCAATATGTGTATTTTTTAGAGTCAACCCATGTACAGATTGTACATTTCTTTGGATTTTGGTAGTGGTTTATTTTGTGGCTTTTTTGTTTGATCTTGGTTTAGGTAACCCCAGATATGTCTTTTTGTTTTTGTAGTAGTCATGCATAAATGAGATATAAGCATATACTATCAATTTCTACTCAAATCATTTAATCTAAGCAAAAATAATAATCAAAAATATATGATACTCTATTAATATGAAAAAAATTCATACATTCAATGCTAATACCTATAGAGATCATCTAAAAATTTGAAGAAATAAGAAATGTGTTTGGAGTAGAAAAAATATATATTTCACTCTGAATAAAGGAAATTAGGCTCAAATTATATCTCACAAAGGTAGTCTCCACTAAAAAAACTCATAAACACCGATTTTGGGTTTGATATAATTTCTACATCTTATCAAGAAATACTAATTATGACAAAAACTAACTAATTATCAAAAATAATTACAAAATATTTCATGATATGTTTTCAAAAATTAATCTAACAGTACAAAAGACTTAACTATTTACTTAAATTTGATTTAAAGAAATGATAAATTTTTGTGAGAAAAGTTTTTTTTATTATTATTATTTTTTTTTTTAAATTAAGTATGGTAACTTTTCACCACCCCCAACCTAGAACTTACATTGTCCTCAATGTAACAACTGTAAATTAAAGATAAAGAGAGAAGAGAAGAAAGATTACCTATTTCCTGAGAATGTGCAAGTAGTAATGGAAAATGCAGGTGCATCCATCATATTCATCATTAAAGTGTATACAGACAGATCGCTGTAAACTTCTAACATCTCAACAAATATTTTTAGTTTTAACAATTTAAAAATTATTCACATGTAATTAAAATGAAATAAACAATAAAATTAAGTAAATAACACAAATAACAAACAAAAATTTTTATTTTTATTTATTTTTTATTATTTTTTTATTTTAGAGTTTTTTTTTATTTTTTTTTTATTTTTTTTTTTATTTTTTTATTTATTGTTTTTTTTTACCTAAAATGATGGGTTGCCTCCCATCCAGCGCTTAGTTTAACGTCTTAGCTAGACGTATCTTTTTGGTGCTAAGGGTTACTCAGCCAAATGCAATCCATTTCAAAGAATGTTGTTTTGTTCTTCTAAATGAGGCTTGGCCCGTTGGCCTTTGACTTTGAACGTTTTTTGTGTCTTGGAGTCCAATAGTTCCACTACTCCATGTTCAAATACTTGAACTATTTTGAATGGTCCATCCCATCTTGATCTCACTTTTCCCGAAACAATCTCAAACGAGAGTTAAATAAAAGAACTTTCATTCCAGGAGTGAAGAGTCTTAGGAACTAGCCTCTTGTCATGATAGCGCTTAGTACGCTCCTTGTATAATTTGGCATTCTCATAGGCTTCATTCCTAATTTCTTCCAACTCATGAAGCCGGAGTAATCGTTTTTCACCGCTTTATCTAAATCCATGTTTAACTCTTTAATTGCCCAATAAGCTTTGTGTTCAAGTTCAACCGGAAGGTGGCATGCTTTCCCAAAGATTAACCTAAGGTGGCTCATCCCAATAGGTGTTTTGTAAGCGGTGCGGTATGCCCATAAGGCATCATTTAGCTTAAATGCCCAATCCTTCCTTGACGGACGCACATGCGTTCCAAGATTCCCCTTAATTTGCCTATTGCTCACTTCCACTAAACCTAAGTTCGAGGATGATATGGAGAGTTACTTTATGTGTGATGTTGTACTTGTTTAGTACTCCATCAAAGAGTTTGTTACAAAAATGGCTACCTCCATCACTTATTATAGCTCTAGGCGTTCGAACCTACCGAATATGAAATCTTTCAAGAATTTCACAACAACATTAGCATCATTGGTTTTGGTGGGGATAGCTTCTACCCACTTGGACACATAATCCACAAAGAACCAAAATGTATTGAAAACCCTTAGATGGGGAAAAGGACCCATGAAGTCAATCCCCCATACATCAAAGAGTTCAACAACTAAATTAGATGTCAAAGCCATTTCATCTCTTTTGCTTATGTTTCCTGTTCTTTGACATCTATCACATTGTGCACAAAACATACCAGCATCTTTACAAAGAGTGGCCCAAAAGAATCCAGATCGTAATATCTTACGAGCTGTCTTTTCACCTCCAAAATGACCCCCACAATGAAGTTCATGACAAAAAGTCGAATGCTCTTATGTTCTTCTTCTCCGTACACATCTCCTGATGACTTGATCTTGACCAATCTTGTATAAATAAGGGTCATCCTTAAATAGTCCTTAATAGTTTTAAAAACCTTTTCTTGTCCTCGATATGAAGTGTTAGGTCGCAAAACACCAAAGTGGCAAGATAGTTTACAATATCAAAGATACCACGGGTTCTGACCTATGAAAAATAACTGCTCATCGTGAAAGGTTTCAACTATATCGTCATTACTCTCATCTTTAAGAGAATTGAAGTCGAAATCAACCTAGACAAATGGTCACTACTAAGTTTTCACCGCCTTTCTTATCCTTGATTTCTAGGTCAAATTCTTGTAAGAGTAAGACCCACCGATTAATCTTGGCTTGGCATTTGGTTTACTTAATAGGTATCTTAAAGCAAAGATGATCGTAATGTACAATCACTTTAGATCCTACTAAATAAGACCGAAATTTGTCTAAAGAGAATACTATAGCCAAGAATTCCTTTTCGGTGGTGGTGTAATTCATTTGGGCATCATTGAGTGTTTTGCTAGCATAGTAGATGACATGTAAACGCTTATCCACTCTTTGTCCTGTGGATCGCTCCTATTGCATAATCAAGCATCACACATTATCTCAAAAGGTAAAGACCATTTGGTGCCATTATAACAGGGTAGATGTTAGTTTCTCTTTCAAGGTATTAAAGGAAATAAGGCAAATCATTGTTGAAGTCAAATTCAGCATCTTTGGATAGTAAGTTACATAAAGGACGACTTATTTTAGAGAAATCTTTAATAAATCGTCTGTAAAATCCTCGCATGTCCCAAGAAGCTTCTTATCCCCTTTACGTATGTAGGAGGTAGTTTGGATATCAATTCAACTTTTGCCTTATCAACTTCAATACCCTTGTTTGAAATTATATGTCCCAAAACTATCCTTGTTGAACCATAAAATGACTTTTCTCCCAACTAAGGGTTAGATTGCATTCAATGCATCTTTCTAAAACCAAAGTCAATTTATGTAAGCAATCATCAAATGAGTTCCCAAAGACAGAGAAATCGTCCATGAAAATTTCAATGAATTTCTCCACCATGTCCGAGAAAATAGATATCATGCATCTCGAAAGTGGCAAGGGCATTGCATAACCCAAATGGCATTCTCATGAAAAGCAAATGTCCCAAAAGGACATGTAAATGTGGTCTTTTCCCGATCTTCCTGCTATGGGTACTTGATAATATCCAGACAGTCCATCCAAAAACAAGAAAATTCGTGTCTACTAATCTTTCCAACATTTGATCAATGAATGGAAGAGGAAAGTGATCCTTTTTCGTATATAAATTTAGTTTCCTAAAATCTATACACATTCTCCATCCAAAGGATTATTCTAGTGGGCACTAATTCACTTTTATCATTTTTAACAACAAGTTATCCCGCATTTCTTTGGTACCACATGCACCTTTGGACTAACCCACTTACTATCCGCAATAGGATAGATAATCCCTTCTTCTAATAATTTAAGGATTTCCTTTTAACTACTTCTTGCATGTTTGGGTTTAGTCTTCTTTGGGCCTCTCGCATGTTTAGCACCATCCTCCAAGTTGATCTCAGGCATACACATTGTTGGACTAATGCCTCTTATATCCCCTATACTCCAACCTATAGATTTCTTAAACTATTTAAGCACTTTGATGAGTTCTTTTTCTTGTGATTTGGTCAAGGTTGAAGAAATTATCACTGGATATGTTTCTCCTTCTCCCAAAAACACATATTTTAAGTGCTCAGGTAAGTCTTTGAGTTCAAGTTCAGGTGGATTGGCCTTTTTAACAGATGAAGGACTGGGTAGATTTAAAAGTGTACTAGATTTTGTCATCACTTCATTATTGTCTAGTTGTTCAAGGTACCCCTTAATTTCTTCATCTAAATCTTCTTCAACCTTTTCAAGTGTAAGAACGGTTTCAAGCTTGTCTTCTATTCTGGTTTGGAAAAAGGTGTTTTGGACAAGATTATCCAAAGGATCAACTTCGAATATTTCATCGATGGCAGAAATAGAAGGGAAAGGTGAAGAATCAAAAACTTTGAAATGAACAGTCTCTCCTAAGACTGTCATTGTCAAATTTCCATCTTGGACATCAATAATAGTTTTAGTAGTTGCCATAAATGGTCTACCAAGCAATATTGTATGCTCTCTCATTCAATGCCGGATTTTCTTGCATATCCGTAACCACAAAGTCAACAGGTATTATCAGCTTTGTCTACCTGTACCAAAACATCCTCAACTATTCCTCCGGATATTTAAGAGATCTATCCGCAAGTCAGTGGACATAGTCATGGGTTTTAAATCCCCTAGATCGAGCCGTGAGAATATGTAGTAGTGGCATCAAATTTATACTAGCACCTAAATCAAGCATTGCTTTAGCAACCTTCCTATCCCCCATAGTTATGTTTATAATAAAACTTCCAGGGTCTTTCAACTTAGTGGTAGTTCAGGTCAAGTACTACGCTAGAAATTTCGATACTACTACTGCTCATTCAGCCCATACCTCCTTTTCTTAGTGTTCAACTCTTTGAAAAACTTGGCATATGAGGCACATTCATGATCACTTCTAATAATGGTAAATTGATATTTACTTTAGAGAGCATATTAAAAAGATCATTGAATTGCTTATCTTGTTTGGATTCTTTCAAACGGTGGGAAAAAGGTACTTGCATCCGGTGTGGTTCTCGTTGTCTTTTGAATTTTGGGAGTGTCGATGACCCCCAATGAGTTTTTCGTAAAGCTTGTGAAGTTTAACACTTGTTTCTCCTTTTGCGAGATTAGAATGTCGCCTTTCTTTGTTACATGAACTACAAGGTAGTTTAGAAATTTCTGTGTAAACCGGTATTGACTACCTTACCACTTCAAGAGTTCTAACATCTTTTGCTTGTTCCGTTTGATCGGGCAACTTTCCTGGTTCTTTCTTTTGCATTTGTTCACCCGCTGCCTAACTTTAGATTCAATTCTTTTAACCGAAGCCTCCATGGTGTTCAACCTTTGATTAGTCATCGTTGGTTGTCACGACTAACTTGAATAAAAGCATTCAAGCTATCTTCTAAGGTTGGTTTAAAAGATTGGCTTGGTGGGTAAGGGTGGTTGTAGGTTGGGTGATCATAGGTGTTTGGATGATACTTTTGAAAATATTGGACTTCCTCTATGGCATCGACACTAGAATCACAAGTATTTGAATAATTATGAGTACCATGCCCAATTGAACAACACACTCCACATACCTCTTGATTTGAAATTTGGTGAGACGTGAGGAATTTCACTTGTTTAGTCAATTCAAAGAAGTTGCAAGGTTATCGCATTATCAAACCCGACTTCATTGACCTTTGCTTTCCTTCTACCGCCTCTTTGTTGGGAATTAGAACCCAATAGCTCATAGAGTTTATAGGTTTCCTCTGCGGTTTTTCTCCTACAAAGACCTCCAAAGAAGATTATCAACCATGTATTGACTCGCAGTTGTCAATCCATCGTAAAAGAATTGGTTTTGTAGCTGTAGTGGAAAGCTATGATTTTGACATTGAATGAAAAGAAGTTTGAATCGTTCCCAAGCTTCATGAAAGTGGCTCTTCATTCATTTGAGAAAATGTTGCTATCTTTGTTCTTAGATCAACAGCCTTTTGATGGGAATAGAACCTACCCATAAAAATTTCATAGATCGCCTCCCAAGTTTTAAGAGAACCTCGACCGTAGAGTAATGAACCATGACCAAGCTTTATCTTTGAGAGTGTAAGGAAAACACCTCATCCTAAGTTGTCCTTGATTAATTGCATGGAGTGGAAAGGTTTGGACAATAGCACACAATTCTCGAACCAAATGCAAAGTGGTCTTCATTAGGGATACCGTAAAAGGAAGGCAACAAAGAATAATGAATCTTTTTCAATTCATAATTCCTTGCAGCCTCTTGCAATTGGATGCCGGAAGTTACATTGCCAATGATTGGCATTGTATAGTCTTTCATCTTTTTCCGCCTATCTTCAGCATCTCCCATGGTTGTTTGTAGTTGAAAATGATCCTCCTCCTATTGTGAATCAACATTTTGCTCTTAAAAACAATAGTAGATATCTCTAAAAATGCAAGGAACCTAAATTTTTTTTTTTTATTTTAATTTAAACGAAGGGACACAATTTTTGAACACAAGCAAATTTATTTCATTTGAATTTTTTTTTTTTACACGCAAACTAAAACAAAGGAAAATACAATAATGGGTGACCTCCCATGTAGGACTAAAATTTATCGTCTTCTAGTAAGACGTTGCTCGGAGATTGCAGAATGAAAAACTCAATGTCTCCTCTTCATTGAATTCATTTAAGTTTCAATTTAGTCTTTGCCTTTTTGCAAATGTTCAACTAACTGTTCAACTTGAACTTCCACCTTTTTGATCAAGCTTCCACAGAGTCCAACCGTTGATTGGTTTTAGATCGATTATCCCTACAAACTTGAATAAAAGAATTCAAGTTGTCCTCCAGGGTTGGTTTATTTGGAATGCTTCGAATAGGTGGGTGGAATTGCCGCCCGCCCGGTTTGAGCTTTGAGGGAAATGAGGGTTATTTTGCCTCCAAGAGAAATTTGGATGACTTCTCCACCCAGGATTATAGGTATTTGAATTGGGATCAAACCTTGGTCTCGTTGATACGCTCCCAACACATTAACCTCGCTCAGGTCCAGTTGTATCTCCTTGATATGGACAAAGCCGCATTTTGTCCCACGTTGCTATACAAACCATATTGTTCAATATTTGTGTTTGTTTGTGTAGCGAAGCGGCAACTTGCTTAGTCGCTTGAACAAGTTGTTGTTGAACTTCATTACCGGAGTCGATTTCACGAACACCACTTTTCTCACTCGGGAGCTTTTCTCACGGGAATTAGCACCCAACATCTCAAAGAGATTATACGTTTCTCGATGCAGCTTTTTCTCCTATCGCTTCCTCCCGCAGCGTTGTCGACAATGAACCGACATTGTTGTGTAAGTCCATCGTAAAAGAATTGGTTCTGCAACCGTAGGGAAAGCTATGATGAGGACATTGAGTGAGAAACATTTTGAACCTATCCCAAGCTTCACGGAATGGTTCTCCTTCCATCCGAGAGAAAGTAGCAATCTTTCCTCTCACTCGATGTTTTTGATGGGAATAGAATTTTCCCATGAATTTATTGTAAATTTGACCCCATGTCATCGCAGAACCTGGGAAGTGACATCAACCAAGCTTTGGCCTTATCCTTTAAGGTGTAGGGAAAACATCTCATTCTAAGCCGATCCTCGTTTAGAATACCGAGGGAATGTTTGGACCGTAGCATAGAAATCTCTCATAAAGGAAAGAGAATCTTCATTAGGTAGCCCATGTAAGGAAGGAAGCATAGAAAAATGAATATTTTTAAGGTCATAATTCCGAGCAAATTTCTCTCCAATCGGATAGCGGCAGTTGCCGTGCCAATCACCGGTCTTGCAAACTCCTTCATCGTGGTTTCCCTTACATGTTGGTTTTCTTCCATTTCTTTTGGTTCAAGTAAAGGATTAAGACTTGATTCTATGTTTGGCTCAAAATCAGGTTGATGGGTAGAATCCAATGTTGTTGACACTTGTTTAAATTTATGAATATTATTTACATATGGTGTAAGGGGGTTTCCTAAGGATCTCCTACCACGCATAGACTATTTTTAAACGTAAATTTAAAACTCCTGTCAACAAAAATAAAAGAAAATTAGAGAAATTTTCCATGGCATTTAATACAAAACACTGGACAAAAAAAATTTTTTTTTTTTTTTATATTTTTTTAAATTTTTTTTTTTTACGAACGGTAATTTTATTTTACTATTCACGCTGTCTTATTTCTTATTAACTTAAAAATTTAAATTTTTTTTTTACTATTTTTTTTTACTATTCATGAACGGTAAAAACTTTTTACTTCAAATTTCGAATTTCTAAATTATTTTTTTACTATTTATAAAATTTTTTTATTTTTTTTATTTTTTTTTATTTTTTTTAATTTTTTTTTTAATTTTTATTATTTTTTATTTTTTTATTTTTTTTTATTTATTTTATGAAATTTGAAATTTGATTAAAAATTTTTATTTTTATTTTTTTTATTTTATTTTATTTTATTTTTTTATTTTTATTTTTATTTTTATTTTATTTTATTTTTTATTTTTTTAAAAAAAAAATCACAATTATTTACAACACAAATACTTTGGTTTTAATTGCAAGAATCCGCTACAAAAACTTGATAAATTTAAAACCCAAGATCGCTAATTCTCGCAAATACTTTGGTTTTAATATTTGTAAAACTCTCGCAAGTGCACATCTAATCATTTCGTAGAATGATAAAGATACTCCCAAGGTCGATCTAAGGAAGGAATGTACGATTTTTAATTTATTATTCAAACTTTTAAAAACGAAATTAAATCCTAAACATCCTCGTCACGATAGTTTGGTTTTATGTTCCTAATCTAATAACATAAAATAAACATATATACTGATTAATTAAATATAATAAAAAAATAAATATAGATACAAATTCAATAAATAAATATAAATACAGATTCAATAAATATTCATGCAAATTTTATCATTTATATTAATGGAGTATTTATGGATATAATAACTAAATTAATTACGCTTGCTCATATTATCTAGGTTATTAAAGATATAAATTGATATTTTATTGATTCTCTTTTTGTATGAATACCACCTTTGGTGGGTTAGATATTCTTTGTTAACTAAACAAATCAATTAACACCTATGGGTGGGGTTGATAACTAATTTGGTTAATTAAATTAATTCCTTTTTCTAAGAGATTGAAAATGAACTATTTAAATGCCACCTTTGGTGGGGTAGACAGCTTTAAACTTTATTCAAGGTGTAAATTAAACCCAAGAATTTAGTTATCCGGTACTAACTTTCAAGTTTTAAAACCACTACCGAAAACACGTCATTAATACATTTTCACATAATAATTCTTATAAAAACTTTTGAAATAGAGCTTCACTCTAACTACCTAAGGATCAGACTCAACAAATAAAAGAAAGACTACTCTAAATTAGACCTGATAACTAAACCTTAAAGTCTAATCTTCAGATTTAAGTTTGTAATGAAAAATAATATATTTCTCTCTAACATCCTTAATATAAAATCTTGAATAAAAATAAAATCACTACACTTTAGAAACTTCCACCTATTTTAAATTACCCAAGCCTAACAACATTATTATTATATCATGATTATAAACAACAAGACGCTTAAATTTAATCACGCATAAATTAAATATAACATGTAAGAATAAAGCATAAAAATAATCAGAAGAAAATAAAATCCTTACGTAACTTCGACGCTATTTCCGCTGCTAGAAAACCTCCAAGCGGAATTTGCACTTCCATTTATTGAATCAAAAATCTAAATTATTACAAAACATTACAAGTTCCACTCAAAAAGAGAAGAACTCTAAACCTAAGAGAATTGAACTAAAAACTAAGAGAAAAACTAAGAAAAGCTTAGAAACTAAGAAAGAAACTAAGAAAAACTCAAAAACTAAGAAATAAGAGAAAGAAAGAAGAGAGAAGTGTGGGTTTGAGGTGTGTTTTGAAGTGAATGGAAGAGGGGTATTTATAGGTGAGGATGGAGAGAAAAATGAGTAAAAAAATGTTAAAAAAATATAAAAAAATAAAAACGTGTAGTGGACATGCCGAGGTCATCAATGACGCCATCATGACGCCATGTGGCTGCTACACGTGAAAAATGGGTCAAAACGCTGGCGCTACTGGCTTGGCGCTACCGCTAGGCGCGTCAGGCGGCCGCTACAGCGCGTGAACAGCAGTGCCCGCGCGCTCCGGCGCGGCGGAAGCAGGGATCAACGCGCACGGCGCAAGCGGCTGGGGCCAAGGCGGCCGGGTTACGCGCGCGATTTTCCGTCTTTTGACATTTTTGACCTTTTCGACCCATTTTGTCCAATTTTTCCATGTTTGTTGACCTTTTTCCACTTATTTATTAATTTATTTGTGATGTATTGCTTCAAGTATTCTTCTTTGATTCTTTACATTGCGTTTTTAGGCCAAAATTCCTGAAAAACAATAAAAATACCCGTGATTCCGAAAAAGACAAATTTATATAAATATATGATAAAACATATAAATATATATATTTTTAATCAATTAATGTGCATAAAATCATGGTTATTTTAGTGCTTTTTGAGCACTCATCAAAGACTCTAGAATGTTCTAGAGTATATGCTGGATGGTTCATGAAGGATGTAGAAGTCTCTCGAAGCTTTTGGAACATCTTGAAACTTGCATGAAGGAACTAGACAATCCTAGAAGACTCTAGAGTTGGCTAGACTTGACTAAAAGGTCCTAGAATCTTGTGGCACATTATAGATAAAACTAGAACAATGTAAGATATTCTTGTACATTCTAGACATAAAAGGATTTAGAAACTTATGGCATAGTCTTAAGGTTGGTGCCACACTATAAATAGATCTATTGGTCTCCATTTGTATCCATCCTTGGGAAATTCTAAGATAATCTCTCTAAAGAGCAATACAAGGAATTCTTTACAAACTCTCTTTTGTTCTTCCTTTGCTCTTGAATCCTTTAAATCTCTAAGTCTCTTTCTAGTCTCTTTGGAGTGTTTTGTTCAGGTTAAAAGGTAGGCTTAGTGCAACAGACCATGCTAAGTACCTCACGATCACTATTTGAAATTTAGGGTCGTGATACATAGCTATCTTGAAATATTGAACATAAGATACTGGATCTTTTGTTCCTTGGGAGCACTAAACTTGGATGGAGGCCCATCATACTGTATTTCATCATAAAAGGGAAAGACACATAGTTGCTCATGATCCCTATCCATATTGTAGTATGTCTTACTCTTGTTTTACCTTTCGTAAGCCTTTTTAAGGGTTAGATCTTGCTTCTTATTTTCTTCCTCTAATGTCTAGAATCACACCTCCTAGTTTTTTTGTCTTATAGTAATTGCTCATTGTTGAGCCCCATCGAGCTAGGGGGTCACCTTCAACTATGTTATCACCCTTGGATGGCTCAGGAAATACTAGATCTGGCCTGAGCCCACTAACCATATTAATGGATCAACTCTCAAAGGAATCCAGACTTGACTATGAGCACAATGCCTTATTTTATTACATGGTCTTCTTGAGCTCTCTTCTTAGCTTAAGAAATTAGCATGCTAGCTCCTAATGGGGATTGATCTCAACTCGGGTTTCCTCATGGGCTGGCAAGAAGTGGTTTTGCACCAAGGCTTCCTCTTCATTTTCTAGTCTCAATCTTTCATTGGCTTATGTTCTCACCATGACGAATGTAATCCTAGGGAACACTACTTCCTTACTAAGTCTCTATCTTAGAACTCAAGTGAATCCTTAAAAATAAAGGGTTAGAAGATAAGACTCGATCTTTGAATCCCGAGCCCCACGATGGGCGCCAAAATGTTAGGATGGTCTAACTTATAGAGAGAAACTAGAGAAAAGTTAGAGAATTTTATAGAATATGTGAATCTCTTATGAGGTCTATATATATATAGGACATTATACGTACACATGTTGATTACATGGAAGTACACATCACAATGTATCAAAGGGGTACAAAAGTAATAGAAAATACATCTTAAGCTTGAAATCGACCACTATAAAGCTCGAATTGATAGTCTACCTTCCATTACCAAAAGCTACTATGCGTAAACCTAAGAGCATTGTTGTAGGCATGTGCATAAAATAATCTTCTTAGGTTGACTCGTCTGATGGCTCGGACTGTGAATTGAATTGGGTTCCAAGTCAATCACCTATATTGAACAACTTATAACACTTTTTTAGTCGATACAATAATTGTATGAATAAAATTGCAACATACAAGCAAATTATTAGTATAAAATACTTTTCAAATAATCAAATGAATTTTAAATATAGTTTTCTATGTCCAATTCGATTTAGGCAATGTATTTACTAAATTCAATTATTAATTTTGAATTTATTGCAAAGACTTACATTAGTCCTTGCAAATATTACAGGACCTTTAATTATTCTCTCTTATAATGGGAGGTTTATTATTTTATTAATATATACTTCATTTTAATGTAAATAAATAATTAGATAAATTGAAGTAAAATTAATCATTTCATGTCACAAGTTATTTAATGGAACATTACAAATAAAACGGGGATTGCATACATTAAATATAATAAAAAATAACATAAAATCTGACAATTTATAAATAGTCATCATACTACGCATCCCCATTATACCATATAAGCATTGTAGAATTAGTTGCATTTATTTTATTACGAACTTGATTTAGTCTACTATTTATTGATAACTTCTTTGGAATATCCATTAGTAAAAGGATTCTCAATGTAAGCGGTCAAATTAGAGAGATTAATTGCATTTTCCATTTGATGATGTATTATAAATCATAAACAATTAAATAATTCTTTCAAATCTATTTAATTGTCTCTATAGATAAATTGTTAATCAAACAATTAATAGTATAAAAATTAGATAAAATAATATAATCAAATTATAATTATAATTAGAGTAAAATATTATATCATCACATAGTGAAAATTGGGTTCATAAAATCTCTAGATTAATAAATGAACTACACATAATTGTGTTCATAAAGCTCATATTTTTCATAAAAAAAGACATAAAAATTGATAAAGAAAAGAATAGAAGAAGAAATATAACTAAGCTCTTGAATTGTAATGTTAATCTCCTATTGAATCTTTACCAAAATTGTGTCCCCTTTTGAATTTTTCTGTATTTTTTCCTCTTTTTTTAGCCCAAAAAATTGACCAAAATTATGCTAATGATGGCCTCTTAAAGCCCCTTTGGGTTTATGGGGTGATTAGGGACTTAAATATAGCTTAGGTGCGATATGGATCGTAAGATCGGCTTTAGATCAAGGGCTTAAGATCAAAACAAGTAAAACTGATAGCGTTAGCTAATACCAGCGCGACACGTGGTATATGGATTCATTGTGAAAATTAGAGAACGATATGTGGTAAGGGAGACCAGTCAAAGTCAACACTCATTGAGTCAAAACCATGCAATGTAACGTGATTCATGGGAATGAATGGCGTGGTGCACAGGTGGAATACGGGGAGTAATCGCATGGTGACATGTGGCAATATGGGTTGACTGATCTCTAAACTCAGATTGAACTTCGTGCTAACAGATGGCACGCGGTTCATCCTCCTCACATACAACGTAATGTGATTCACTGTTATGGCTTGTATGGCGCCTGTGTGGCTTGCCTATTCAGCTCCTCTACTTGCGTGGAATGCCATGTGGTAACTCTTGATTGATCTAATATTAAAAATTCATAAAAAATCCATAAAATTTCCAAACAATTTCCAATAAATTTCAAAAATTATATTTTTACCTCTTTTCACTAAAAAAATTATATTTTAATATTTGTAGCCCAAAAAATACTATTTATTGAATAAAAAAAGTAAATATTAAGTAACAAAATGCGCTAACAACTCTACTTTCATATAGTCATCATCAAGTTGACCCTAAGGAATCACACTTAGAGAATGTAAAAGGAATCATCAAGTATATCTTAGGAACAAGTAATTATGGTCTATATTTTACTATGGACACTACTTGTGAAGTAAGTGATTATACAAATATAGACTAGGTAGGCAACCAGGATGATAGGAAGAGCATATCAGGTTGTTGCTTCTACATTGGGAATAACTTAGTATCCTAGCACAATAAAAAGTAGAACTCTAACTCACTCTCTACAGTTGAGGCAGAATACATTACTATAGGAAGCTTTTGCACACAAATGCTTTGGATGGAAAACATACTCAAGGACTATGGTCAACCACAAGGTATGGTGCCCTTATATTATAATAAATCTAGTGCTATATGTATTTCTAATAACCCAGTTCAACATTCTAGAACTAAACATTGACATTAGGCATCATTTTATTTGAGAATTAGTTGAAGAGAAAGTTGTGACACTTGAGTTTGTACATACTGAGAGACAATTAGCTGATATATTCACCAAAGTTATAGACACTCAAAGATTTAAGTATCTTAGGAATTTCTCCCTTAAATTGAAGTTCAAATTTTATTACCAAAAAAATGATCCTTATATGGCCAACACAGTATTGAACTTATTTAATACTTACATAAACATAACCTCATTCTTAGTGACTCAACTCATTTTGATATTATTTGTATAAATGATTCTACAATTTTGATTTATGCACACATATATACTTGTACATGTGATGATCGATGTTGACATAAACATATTCACACACTGACGAACACACATATATGCTATGCTTAAAGTTTATGAATTTTCTTGAAAGACTCTAGGACTTAAACTAATCTTAACTGTAAAATTATGTTAAGTTCTATTTTTTATTTTCTAAAAAGTTACTGTATAAAGACACCTAGTATTGAGAGGGCTATCTACTATGATGTGTGAAGCTACTATAGTGAGCGAAGAAGGTTACCTCACAACTAGTGTGCGAAGAAGGTTACCTCACAACTAGTGTGAAATTCATCATGTTAGGTTTATAGCTTGTGAAAAAAAAAAGATTGTGCAAAAAAATACTGCTTATAAAACTTGTACTTGGAATGCACAAAAAGAAGGATCCACCTCATTTATAAAATAAAGAAAAATTTAATTACTATTTTGGTAGATATATTTTATTTTGGGAGGTTAAAAACTCGATTATAATTTTATATGATAGGTGATATTTTTTTCTTTTGAATCTTTCTTGATTGGTCATAAATGAATTAGTTGGTACATTAATAAGCATATATACTATTTTTAAGTAAATGTTAATATGTCATTATATGTGCGAAGTGTGCTTCTATGCCTCTTCTACTCTACTTGCTTATTTATATGATAAATAATCAAAATTTGAGTTAAAAAAATGATGAGTTATCCATTAGTTGTGTGCTCGTTTGTGATTAAAAGGTCTAATACCTTATGTAGCTATTTATGCAAATTTAAAAAAAAAGATCATTTCTTTTCATTTACATCTTCTTTTTATTTATTATTTTTTTAATTGATTTCTAAGTTAGAGAGTTATAGAGCTTAAGGAGAGTTTAAAGCACATTGCACTTCTATATTACTTTTCTTTCACATTACTATATATTTAAGAGGAGTTCATTTTAATTGCTTTGTCTAATACTTTGTCTTTCTTGTATGTCAAAAAGAGGGAGAGAATAATTTGTTTTACTTGTTTTTATTTTGTTATGTATATAAGGGAGAACATATTTAATTAAGCTTGATTGGTATGAATGCATACTACATGACTATTCTTTACGCTTCATTTATTTTTATGTAAACTGAACTAATGTATAATGAGACTTTCAAGCCAAATTGTCGTATATTTTGTTTATGTCATTTCAGTTGCTCACAAGTTTGTCAAGTTGCAATGAAGATGGATTAATCGGAGCATAGGATAGTTTCACTATAGAGTTTAAGACATCATTGTATTTTTATATTACTTTTATAAGTGTCATGTAGTGAGTGAGAGGTTTTGACATACGAAAAATTCAAAGGGAGAGTTTGTTAGGACTACAAGTATTAGCTATTTTAGTAGACAAAATATTAACTTATAAAACTTGTTTTTAGGTCAGTTATCAAGTCTATTAAGAAAAACTAAATAAATGCTCAAGTTCTAAATAGTCGTATTTTAGGTATATTTTTAATTTATAACTATAACACATATGATTACATTCATGCATCTAACATCATATGTTAATAAATTTAAAATTATTTTTGGTGTTAAAATATTTATTTAAACTTAAATCAATTTACAAAATTATTAATTAAATATTTTTATATGCATTTTTATATTAAGATTTTTAATAGGTTTTGAAAAAAAATAAGTCCAAAATAAATTATATCCTAATACTATTAGGTATTATTATCATCTATATATATAAATAAATTAGGGTTAAAAGGTGATACATTGGGGTTAAAAAGGGGCGGCTGAATCGGAAAAAAACTACTGAATTCGATTGAATCAAAAGAAACAGTCAAAACCTGCTGAAGAAAAAAACACCAAAAAAAAAACAGAGAACGGCGGCAGCAATGGATAATTAATATATATATATAACATAATGCTTTATCAAAAGGTATAGTCAAGTAAGTTGTTCCCGACACTAAGGTTAATTAATATATGTATATAATTTAAAGTTAGGTATATAATTATAATAAAAAAAATTAAATATATAGATGAATATCAAATTAATATTATATATATTAATAAATTTATTTGATATATTTTAACTTTATATAATTTTTTAATTAGATTTTTACACGTTGAAATTAGATAATTTTATGTGTGATTATAATTATTTGATTTGATTATTAAATTTTAAAGAAGTTATTTTTATTAAATTTATACTTAATCTTTTTACTCTAAGATTTGCTAGTTGATTTAATTTAAGTGATAAATATTTTGAATCTAGTTAGGTTTATTTATTATTAAATCCATCCTAAAACACACATAGACACTTGTGTTTTTTGTATTAACTATTTTACAATTAATTTGAGAATGTATCTGATTGGTGGGGAATTTATTGGAACGTTGGTTTAGAAACTGTTCACGCAAATTTTAGAAATTATAAAAATAGAGCAAAAACTCGTAAGCAATGTACATTGGGGCATTATCTTAATGAGGGTAGCATAAGACCGAGTTTGTACTTGAACATTTGATTTTCATAGTGGAAAGTTAGGTGGTCCGGTGGACCGATGATTTTTCTCTTAGGTCATGGTTATGGCTTGAGTTGTTTCCACAAAAAAATATTGTATTATTCTCTTATTTCTGTACTTTATTTTTACACACTATTGTATGTCTAGTCGTTTTGTTTAGATTATTAAATTATAAATTAGTAAAAATTAAAAATAACATATTCACCATATCTTATAGGTTCATATCTTATAAACTTTCAATTCCAATACACAAAAAAAATCAAATGCATAGAGTTAAGATCGTGTCTCACATATATCAATATGTACTCATAATATATATTTTCTTTTTGAGAAGCATAAGACATGTACATGTGATAATATTGAAATTGACAATAATTTCCTAGTTGATTAACAATTCAATAATTGAGAGTCATACATAAACAAACAAAAGGTCACATCTCTTGTTAATTAGAAACTTAGATAATAAGAATATATTTGCTTTTTGAAATACATATTGTATATACTTGTAGTAGCACTATTACAATACATGCCTTTGTTTTTTATTTTTAATTGTAATTGTAGGTCTATGGTCACGGTTATAAGAATTGAGGCATAAGTAAGATAGACCATAAGAAACAACCTATGGCCTCGGTTATTAAAACACTAAGACCATATGAGGTACCTATGACATCAGTTATTATAAAACCGAGGCCATAGGGGTACCTATGGCCTCAGCTTTTGATGAAAATCAAGGCTACACATACACCATATGACCTCGATTTTCTAATAACTGAGGCCATAGACTTGCCATCAATATGATATCTATTATCTCGGTTACAATTAAATCGTGACTATATACATCTCAATTAAGCTAATTTTTAAATATAAATTAAAATAAATTGAGAAAATTAAAAAAATTTAAAAAATTAAGAGTCATTATATTAAACTTAAGAGAGATATTACATTTAGAGTTTACTAAAATATAATGAAACCTTAATATAACTAGCTAATTAAAGTGTTCCAAAAATATAAAAATATACATGAAAAAAATTTACTAATATAACTAATCAAATTTTCTACAATTTAAATCAATCTGAAAATATTTTACATATCACATTGTAATGTTTTTCTTCAAAATCTTCTTCCTCAACATCAACATCCAAATTCCATGAATATAATCCTGCATATACAACAAATGACCTATAGTAAGTTCTTGAACTTGTTCAAGAGTGAAAGATGGAATGCATATTTAGCCTCTAAGTAAATTTATGATGCTCAATCTAATACAAAAACTTGAGAGACAAATGAAAGAAATTAGTACTATATATATCAATAACAGCATCAACATTGTTATCATTATTATCAAAAGGTGTACTTAACTCCAAATTATGGTACCATTCAAAAGTTACTTGGATTTTAGGTTCTTCCATAACAATTGTTTTAGCATACGGTTTCCAAAAGTTTTAGACATAGCCAACACTCCTCACACTCTCCAAGTACTTGATATCAATACAAACATATTCAAATTTTAATCTATGGAATCATATCAATGGTGATATATTATATTGCAATAAATAGAGAATAACAAGTCCAACACTTTAAGGCTAGCCTGAAACATGATACAATTATAAGATCCCTAATAAATATCTGTAACAAAATATAGGTGAGCAATGGTGCTCGGACAGATGAAAATCACACTAAAAGATCAAATTTTGATAATTCATAATTATCTTTACAATAGGTGCTTCCATTAAACATGCCATACTCAAAAATATTACATACCTACATTACTACACCACCAGTAGTTTCAATCTTCTTCCTCTCATTACTACAATTAGGTTTATGATCATCAGATGAAGGAATATCTATCCATAAGGATAAATAATTACTTTATACATTTCCAAATTGTGAATTTTAATTTTAATTAACAAAGGATAAAGCAATGACTATTTTTAAACAATTTGAATAACTTTTTTATGATTAAAAAAACAAGTAAATATGCAAATAACCACCAAAGTACACCTTTAAGTAATAGGATGAGTTAAGTACATCTTTTGAAAAGTTGAATTCTAAGCTCTTTGTTACAAAGTTACAACTACAAACC
This sequence comes from Hippophae rhamnoides, assembly GCA_033030585.1. NCBI lineage: Eukaryota > Viridiplantae > Streptophyta > Magnoliopsida > Rosales > Elaeagnaceae > Hippophae > Hippophae rhamnoides. Next base: position 38,072,828 of record CM065430.1, on the reverse strand, counting down.
CAACATTTAAGTAAAACAAAGAAGTAACATGTACACACATTAAACCCAAGAAATTATAATAAAAGAAACTATAAAAGGTACGTAGTTGGAGGATTTATGTACACAAATCCTAATTTTATATCTCATTAGACATTTCCTAGGGGCGAAAAACAAATGAGACAAAAGAAAGCTTATAAGCTCTAAAATCCATTCATTTTGCTTGGAAATGTTAATTTTCAACAAGTGGATGAATGAATTAAAGAAGCAGAAAAATTACCTCAGTTCCTAACCGCTTATTTAGAGCTTCATTCCACATATTAGGCATAAGCTGACTACAATCTAGTCCACATAGACATGACAGAAACAACCCAAAAAAAGAAAGCTGAAAGTTAGAGAAGTCCCTGAAACTATTGAAAGTATAATGTTTACTATATGCTTGGTTATATACACACATCAAAATATTTGCATGTATGCAACTACTGCATGTATGTGTAATAATAATTGCACAAGCATATATGCAATTGGTGCTAGTGCGCTGATGCCGGTGCACCATACTACAAGAAATTCCTCACGTAATGTGTTCATATGAGCTTTCAAGTTAGGCATTTTGAAGCTTGCATGTAGGATGGTGGGTGAGAGATAAGGATAGGTAAGAAGAGAGGACCAATTGACAAATATAAATGTAAAATAGATGCTTTATTTTTTTGAATGAGTTCCAATTACAGATAAAAAAGTAGATTACCTAGAAGAGCAAAGGCAAATACCCATACAACTGTCAGGAGAGCAACAGAAACAAACCATCAGGACCATGCTCACTACACAAAAATAAAACATATGCTTATTATAGAGCTAGATGTGACTAAACCAAGGACTAGATTGCTTTGATTTCTAACCAAAATACAAGAGATTATCATGTTTCATGATTCTAATACCAGAAGAAAACATGAACACAAACATCCAACGAGGTTGACCACAAATATATATATATATATATATATATATATATCGATTTTTTAGTTCATAGACGTCCATAAATAATAGGCTTGGAAATAATGAAAAAGTAAAGAAACAATAGTTTATGAAAAGTTGGTAGTCTGACACAATAATAAGCACGAAACACTGAAGTGAGAGGAAATCTTATCTTTGTTGCTAAATGTGGAGAAAATTGCCTCACTGTTCTAGATACCTTCTCATTGAAAGTACCTGCAAAGTTGTAACAATAATGCTTAGTAGTAGTAGAATAGTGTAGCATGCATCAGGACTCATTCTATTTAAAAGACAAAGGATCCAAGCATGCTAAAATCCTTTAAAGAAAAATATTTTGTAGATCAAAATCATCATCGAAATAAATTGTCATCGAGAACCTAACCAACCTATCAAAATAAAATGGGAAACAATGGACTACTTACCTATCATTCAAAAAAGCAATGATAAGTGATGTGAGAAATGCAGCTACAACAGCCAATGGCCTCCAAAGGAAGCCCAGCACAGCAGTGAACATAGCAACTTTATGTTGCATGTAAAAATTCCTTCAACAGATGGTGTTTTGCGTTGTAGGTATGATCCTATCACTTGTTTGCCTTTTTCTTTAGAAGAAATGAGAAATAAAATCACACAAACTAGTGGCAATCTCATACTCAACTAAGATGAGCCATTCAATAAAAATGCAATGTTTTTAACCTATAAGCAATGACATAACATGTCAACACATGAAGGATACTGATGATGAACATTCTTGTTTCACATTTAGTAACACAAGTTCCACAAATTAAAGGGAAGGTTATCACCTACCAAACAATCAAAATATTAAGAAGCATGCAAGACCTCGCCCACGTCTATCAAAGTGCAAAGCAATTGAATGTCTTGCCTAAAAAGAATAGCATAATAAGATCTACTAGAGTATATTAATTCATAATAAGGAAAGAAAAATGAGGGAAGATACATTAAATAACATTTGCATTGTTAATTCATACTAGCATTAAGCACATTGAAGACAAAAAGACATAGGAAAAAGTTCCTTTCTTGATTAAGATAATCACTTATGGGTTCTCAATGAAATTGTTCCCAACAAGGTCATCCAAAATGAAAGAGAAGGATGATTTTTTCTGTTGCACAGCCTTTTAGCTTCAGTAAGAACTTGTTTATTGCTTCAGCAGTTTAAGGATCAACTTTCTAAGTAACCCAGAAGATAAGATATAAGTACTTTAAATTAAATCATGAGGTATCATTAATAGCCATTGAATATACATAACCTGCATTTTGGTTGGAGAGCTTCTAGCTCTTCTACAGCTCGCATCAATACTCCAGCTCTTCATGCCAAATTAAACTCAAGATAAAATTCTACATTATTATAGCTTAAGGAGCAAATTTAATTAAAAGTACTACTCTACAAGTAATATAATAGCTTTAAGAAATTAAAAATGAAACGGTCCAAAAAATCAAATAGTTATAAGATATACACCAAATATCTTAATAGTAGCAGATTCAGACTTGACCACTTATCTATTAAGTATCTAAATAAAGAAACTTATTAGCATTAGCTTGGAAAGCTATTTCCATAGAATTTGGGTTAACTTAGGTATATGTCAACCTCCCTCATCAACTCATGCTGGAGATCCAAACCCTAATTATGTCGCTCTTGCCCTCACGCTCGCTTTCACATTGGAAGGAAAGAGATCAGGTAGCTGGAGATCTAGAGGATGAAAGGGAAATGAAATTTCCTGGCATTGGAAAGAAAACGAGGCAGTTGGAGCTATGGGATAAGGGAAACAAAAAAAAGAGCAAAATAAGGAAATGTTGGATCTAGGTAGGAAAATAAAAGAGAAGAGAGAAAGGGAAAAGGGGAAAAGGGAAAGAGGAAAAAAATTGGTATTTAATTAGTGTAAAAGAGAAAAAATTGATAGAATATGTCTATAACCTCGGTTTTTAAATAACTAAGATCTTAGGGCATATTTATGGTCTCGATTTTTAAATAATTAAGGTTATAGGGTATGTTTATGGCCTCATTTTTTAAAAAAATCGAGACTAAATTTTCGAAACCAAAAACATGTATTGTAGTAGTGTAGATTTAATTTGACTTTATTATCTCCTGCTTGACAATTCAATGAGTTGAGCCTCGTACATAAAGAAACAAAATATCATATGCAAAGTTAAGCAGAGAGAAATAGGGTATACTTCATACTTAAAAGCATACTTCGTATGCTTCCAGAAATCACATGCATAGAGTTGATTATGTTAATTCATTGAGGTGAGTATCACAAAGAAAGAGACAAAAATTAGATCATATTTAATTAAATTTATTATTGAGATATTTGCAATGTATTATCTTTTGATTGACTTGAACGTATATTGTAAAACACCAAAGGTAAGATTCAATGTTTATAATCCTATAAATATTGAATTCAACTATTAAATAAACAATCCCATTTCCTGGTAAAGATATAACAATTTATTATTATTTTGATTTTAGGAATAGATTTGCGAACCGTCAATGATGATAATTGATAAAACTACACCAGTTTTAGAAGTTATCCAATCTAAAATTGATCCAATTATACCTATGAATAATCATAATGAAACGATTCATGCGGCAAAAGAATTTCTATTAAGTATCCAATGATACAAATTTCTTAATATTATTGATGAAGAATTTTCATTAATCAATTTGATAACTAGAGACCATAATCTAATCAGATATTGTACCAGAGGATGGGAAAGAAATTGTTCAAAATTTTATTGCACAAGCTGAAATATCTTCAAATGTAAAAGATTGGATGACATTAACAAAGAAGTTGTTTCAATGAAGGAGAGTTGGCTTCTAATTAGAGAAATTATTAGGGCTATATATATATTCTCAATTTAAAGAACTTCTTTTGTAGATAATTTGTCCAATTTTATGACCTTTATAATGTATTTAAATGTAATATATGCAAATAAATTAATGTTTTTCAATTTCCTATGAATGCTTGATGTTTGTGAAATGCATGTCTCCCGTAATGAATAATCAACATGACTTATTAGTTTTGTTTTTATCTACATGTAACAATATTTACAAATAATTTAATAACTTACAGATTTTGTAAGAAATACTAGATCATCCAAACTTTTAATGTCAAGAGTTATGAAATATTGTAAGGATTATGACTATTATCTATTTTCGTTGATAAAATATTTACATGTAAATTTTTTTAAACTTGCTATTAAATCAATCAAATAAAACTAAAGAAACATCAAAATTTCAAATAATTGTACTTCGGTATATTGTTTTATAACTATAACACAAATTATTGTACTCATGCATTTAATAGCACATGTTCATAAATCTAGAATTATTTTTACTACTAAAATATTTATTTAAACTTGAATCAATTTATGAAATTACCGATTAGCAATTTCTTAAATGTGTTTCAATATTTTTAAGATGTGTTTTAAAAATAACATAATATAAGGGTTAAAATGATATGGGGAAAATAAGTTGTTGAAAATGCCAAAGCATAGACCGAACTGTTGTTATCTACCGAACATAGCCAAAAAGAAAATAAGATAAAAAAGTGTCACGACCTTAAATTTCAAATAACGATCGTGCGGTACTTAGCATGGTCCGTTGCACTAAGCCTGCCTTTCACTCGAACGAAACTCTCCAAAGAAACTAGAAAGAGACATAGAGATTTAAAGGATTCAAGAGTAAAGCAAGAACTAAAGAGAGTTTGTAAAGAATGCCTTCTATTGCTCTAGAGAGGGATTATCTTACAATTTTCCAAGGATTCCAAGGATGAATACAAATGAAGACCAATAAGTCTATTTATAGTGTGGCACCAAGCTTAAGACTATGCCACAACTTTCTAGATCCTTCTATGTCTAGAATGTACAAGATTGTTCTAGGTTTATCTACAACATGCTACCAGGTTCTAGGACCTTCTAGCCAACTCTAGAGTCTTCTAAGATTGTCTACTTCCGTCATGCAAGTTCTAGGATGTTCCGTAAGCTTTTAGAGACTTCTACATCCTTCATGAACCATCCAGCACGTTCTAGAACATTCCAACCCCTTCTAACACCTTCCAGCACATGCTAGTATACTCTTGAACATTCTAGAGTCTTCAAGGCTTGAGTTGGATCCATCCAACTCTAGATCCTTCTAGACATCTCTAGGCCACTTTAGAACTTTTTCATGTAGAAAAGTCTAGATTCTTTAGGAAAGCACCATTTCTTTGGATTTTAAGGGACATTTTAAGCGGGACGTAACAAAAGGGTGCCTAATAGAGTTAATACATTGTTGATTTGGTTGAGAGGTTTATGATGAAAAAGATATAATTTGATTAAAGTAAAAAAGGGTCAACATCATCAGAGGACTTTATAATAACGGTATCTAATATTTTTAGTAAAGTGCTATTTAGCGTCTAACAACAATTTAGCTTGGAGATCAATTTGTAAACATATTTAATTTTCTACACCTTCCTATTTTTGTTTTGTATTTTTAAGTTCATAATAGTTTCTTATATATTTAGATAATAAAAAATTTGTGATCATAATTATTTGATTTAATTATTAAATTTTAAAAAAATTATTTTTATTGCACTTATACTTAATAGTTTTGCTCTAAGATTTATTAGTTGATTTTATTTAAGTGACATATGTTTTGAATCACCTAGTTAGGATTATCATTATTAAATCAATTCTAGAACACACATAGATACTTATGTTTTTCTACTAACATTTTTGCAATTGATTCGTGAATGATATGATTGACAGGAAGCTTATTAAAACGTTGGTCTGGATATTGCTTATTCTAATATTATAAATTGTGAAAACAAAGCAAGGGGCTCGTCAGTTACATTAGGGTAGTATCCAAGGGAGGCTAACATAAAATTCAGTTTGTACTTGAACATTTTATTTTCATAGTGGAAGGTTAAATGTTATTCTTTTATTTCCTCACTTTAGTTTTACAAGCAACTACATGCATGGCCGCTTTATTTAGGTTATTAAATTATAAATTGATAAAAAATTGAAAATAACATATTTACTCTCTCTAGGTTAATTAGATCCATAATTTATAAACTCTCAATTAGTATCAGAGCCAACACTAGACACACTTAGCGAGTTTGATCCTTAGGGACATACACGTCTACTTATGGACCAAATAAAAAAAGGTGGGTCATCTGTTAGACCCTCACTCTTTGATGAGTACAATTACCCTTATTGGAAGGCTCGCATGCAAGCCTTTCTCAAACAAGATGAAAAAGTTTGGGATTATATTCTTGATAGTTAGGAACCACCTTTGATAACGAAAAATGGTGTAACAATCATAAAGCCAAGAAGAGATTGGACCACCGAAGAACACATCCTTAGTGGTGCAAACCAAAAAGTTCTAAGCTCAATCTTTGCTAAAATATCAATGGATGAATTCTGTCACATCTCCGACTGTAAAACTGCTAAAGATATATGGAATGCATTTTCTCTTGCTCATATGGGAACCTCCCAAGTGAAACAAACAAAATTGAGATTGATAACATCTTAGTTTGATTCCATTAAAATGAGAAACACTAAAAATTTTAGTCAATTCTATGCTGGTTTTTGTGATATCACTAAGGATTTTTCTAACCTTGGTGAGAAAATTTCACAACCTATACAAATAAGAAAACTCCTAAGCTCCTTAACAGTAGACTACAAGATGAAAGTTACAGGAATAGAGGAAAGAAAGAATATGGACACACTAAATATTGATGAACTTATTGGGTCAATCCAAACCTATGATCTTACTCTTGATCCACCCAAGAAAAACAAGGATGTAGCATTCAAAAGCTTCAAAAAGGACATCTCTAATAGTGATAAGGATATGAATGATGAATCGCTAGTCTTGTTAGCACGAAAATTTAAGAAGTTCATGAAGAAAAAGGGTCAACAAAATAATCAATCCAACAAGGGACAATCTAGTTGTTCAAGGGACCAAAAGTCAAGGGAAATAAAGCCTTCTAGCCCTGATGGTAAGAAAATAAGCCCATTAGTCTTCAATGCTTTATTTGTGGGGGGTTTTGGTCATATTTTACAGAATGTGTGAACAATAAAAAGAAAGTTGAAAACGTCTTTAATGCTACATTCAATGACATAGAAAGTGAGTAGGATAATGCTATTAACTCATAGGATGATGACACTAACTATTGTTCCTTCAACGCAACTACCAAAGTACACGACAGTGACTCCGACTCTAACTCAGATGAAGCAAATGAGGAAGTAAACTCTTCTCTCTTACTTTCTAAGTTCAATGTATCAAATTATGATGAACTATTCATGGATTGTCTAGATTCCAGAAAGGAGACAAATAAACTACTTGTTGAAGTAACTAAACTTAATGATATCATCAATATCCACAAAACAAATTCCTCTAGCCTAGAGAAAGATAAAAAGGAATTGTCTAAACATATTAATGCCCTTAATAGGAGTCTTGTAGAAACCAATGAGGAAAACAAAAATATTAGGCAAGAACTTAGTATTGCTAAAGAGATGGTGAGGAATTTGACCATAGGTACTGAAAAATTGACCAAAGTCCTAGACTATGGAAAGCCACATAGAGATAAGAGAGATCTTGAATACATAGATGAATAGTCAACATCAAAAACCACATTTGTAAGGCCCTTAAACTCTAATTCTATTGTTACGACTTACACATAAAGAACTATTGCACTTATGGTAGAAAAAGTTATTAAGTTTGTGCATGTCTATCATCATTGTGATAAGAAAGGTCATATAAGACCAAAATATAGATTTTGATGAATGCTCCTGAAATTAACCATTACTTCCATGTTTCACATAGTAGGACTCATAAACATCATCTATCTATGCATGCTACATCATATTCAAGGATGAATGAAAATAATAATATAGTGTTCAAAAATTCTACTAGGAAGAATGATGTCTTAGGTTCAAAGAGAAAAGCTAAATTCAATATTTTTAATGCTAGGACTCATTTTCATCATCCTAATATGCATATTGTATCTTCATTTGGGATGAATGATAAAAGTACAACTAAGTCCAAGAACATGCTTATGAAACCTAAGGTAGTTGAGTCCCAACCAATGATATAAACGAACCAAAATGCAAGAAAATTTGGGTCAAGAAAGATTGATTTTTTCCAATCACCTGGTTGTCTTTTATTCTTTCATATAGGTAATTTTGTTAGAATACTTAAATAACTCTAGGTGATCAATCTCAATTGTATTTATTTTATTTATTAGTTAAACTTACAAAGAGAGAGAGAGAGAGAGAAAGAATTAGAATCCATATGTGGCCAATAAGGTATTAGACTTATTCAACACTTATAGACATATAAACTTAATTTTAGTGATTTAACCCATTTTGATATTTATCATATAAATTATTTTATAATTTTGACTTATGCACACATATATTCTTGTACATATGATGATCGATGTTGACATGAACTTATTTACACACTCACGAACACACATATATGATATGCTTAAAGTTCATGAATTCTCTTGAAAAATACTAAGACTTCAACTAATTTTGACTATAAAATTGTGTTAAGTTCTATTTCTTACTTTCTAAAATTTTACCGTATGAAGGCACCTAGTATTGAGAGGGATACCTACTATGATATGTGAAACTATTGTAATGAGCGGAGAGGGTTACCTCACAACTATTGTGAAAGCCATCATGCTAGGTTTATGGATCATGCAAAAAAGAAAAAAAATGTGCAAAACTTGACTGTTTATAAAAACAAGTACTTGACATGCACAAAAAGAAAGGGCCAATATATGTTAAAAAAAATCATATGCCTCATTTATAAAATAAATATAAAAAAATTAAGTCATTCTCTAGTAGATATATCTTGCTTTGTGAGATCGAAGACTCAATTATAATTTTATATGATATGTGATTTTTTTTTCTTTTGAGTCTTTCTTGATTGACTATAAATGACTTAATTGGAATAATAGTAGAGTTTAAATGTATATATTACTTTTAAGTAAATGTCAATATGTCATTATATGTGCAAAGTGTACCTCTTCTACTCTAATTGCTTATTTATATAATAGATAATCAAAAATTGAGTTTAAAAAAATGAGTTCTCAATTGGTTGGATGCTCATTTGTGATTAAATGAGTTTAATACCCTATGTGGCTATTTATGAAAATAAAAAAAAATGAGATTTTTATTCATTTGCATCTTCTTTTTATTTATTAACTTTTTAATTGGTTTTTAAGTTTAAGAGTCATAAAACTTAAGAAGAGTTTAAACCACATTACACTTCTGTATTAATTCATTTTTAGGTAGCTTTTTTATTATCTTTAGGAAGAGTTTCACTCCATTGCTTTGGCCAATGTTTTGTCCTTCTTGTATGTCAAAAAAGGGCAGAGAAATTATTGTATTTCACTTTCATATTTTATTTTATTATGCATATAAGGGAGAACATATTTAGGGTAAAAATGTTTTGCATCATTGTGTCTTATGTTAAGCTTGATTAGTATGAAGGCATGCACTATATGGTTATTCTTTACACTTTTCTTATTTCTCTATAAACACTTCGCTTATTTCTATATAAACTAAACTAATGTACGATAAGGCTTTCAAGCTACATTGTCGTGTGTTTTGTTTATGTTATTTCAATTACTGACAAGCTTGTCAAGTTATAGGAAGATGGATTCATTGGACCATAGGATAATTCCACTATAGAGTCTAAGACACCATTGTATTTTTACCTTTTTCCTATAAGTGTAATGTATTGAGTGAGAGATTTTGTCACACAAAAATGCTAAAGAATGAGTTTATAAGAATTATGAGTATTGGTTATTTTCGTAGACAAAATATTTACATGTAAATTTATTTTTAAGCTCGTTATCAAATCTATTAAGAAAAGTCGCCAAAAGGGGAGTTTATAAGGACTATGAGTATTGGTTGTTTTCATAGACAAAATATTTACATGTAAACTTATTTTTAAGCTCGTTGTCAAATCTATTAAGAAAATTAGAAGAAATATCAGAATTTCAAATAGTCGTACTTTAAGTATATCTTTTATAACTGTGACACAAACGATTACACTCATACATTTAATGGCACATGTTCATAAATCTAAAATTATTTTTATTTTTAAAATATTTATTTAAACTTGAATCAATTTATGAAATTATCAATTTGTAATTTCTTAAATATGTTTCAATAATTTTAGAATATGTTTTAAAAATAACATTTTTATATTATTAAGGATTTTTAACTAGCTTTCAATAATTAAGGCCAAAATAATTTAAAATTATGTGAGAAATAAGTTGCCAAAACTTGATGTGGGTTAAAGTGATGTGGGAGAAATAAGTTGCTGAAACTGCCGAAGCATCGACCGAATTGTTGTGATCTGCCGAACATAGCCAAAAGGAAAATAGGGTGCCTAATAGAATTAATACAACAGATTTGGCTGAGAGGTTTATGATGAAAAAGATATAATTTGATTAAATTAAAAGGGGGTGAACATCATCAGAGGATTTCATATTAGCGGTAACTAATATTTTTAGCAAATTGCTATAATTATATATATATATATATATATGACTCAGAGATGAATACGTAAATATATTTATTTATATCAAATAATTTTATTGATTTTAAATAAATTATTTTTATTGTATTTATATTTAATCTTTTTACTTTAAGATTTGTTAGTTGATTTGATTTAAGTTACATATATTTTGAATCATCTAATTAAAATTATTCATTATTAAATTGTTTTAAAACACACAAATACTTGTATTTTGTGCTAACTCTTTTCCAATTGATTCGTGAACAATTTGATTAACAGAAAACTTATTATGATGTAAATATATGCCAACTTTACTTAATATTTATCATTTATACCATATTTATTTACAAATTGCTATTTAATAAACTTTCAACTTATTTTTTTCATTATTAAAATATTATTTATGAAATTTACTATCTATTTTTTTCAAACTCTCGTATCATTACTCATATTAAGTCAATTGAGTAATACAAATTCAACGTGACCAAATCTTATATCTTTACCGTCTATACCGAATTATATACCAAATTATATGCTATTATCATCATTATTAAATGATATCCTAAGTAACAAATGTTGACATATAATACTAAACCATTTAAAATTCTTCACATAAAAGAAATGACATATAGTGTTTATACCATTTAAGATTCTTCACATTAAAGAAATGACAAAAGCATGTATCTCTAAATAACTTATATCCTTTCAGAGTTAAGTGTTTTTGCAAATTTTCAATAACTATCGTTGACTAATGAGATGATATAATTGTTGGTTCATTGTACTTACCTATATCTTTTTTTCTAATAAGAATTACTTTCTTACCCATTCTTTAAATAAGTTATATATTACGTTACAACATTATTATATAAAGTTCAATATAACATTCACATAATTGTTATTTTTATATAAAAGATTTACATTTTTTTTATTTATTTGTAAAGTTAATTAATAACATAAAAATTATCAGTAAAATTAATACAATACACTAAACATAAATAAAAAAGAAAGAATGCTAAGTAGAAGGATAGATAAGACTTGGTGTTAGAAATTTTTATTTGAAATTCTTTCCTAACTCCTCCAGATAATGTATGAAAATTATAGAATAAATTATCAATTTAAATACAAAAAGGAAATGAAGATGATAAGTGAAATTTGAAGAGAGAAATTACCAGAAAATAAGTAGGAAAACAGAGTTCTTACTGACGCTTTCAACTTCGTCGTCTTCGTCAAAAGAGAAAAAGAAAATAGCATACAAATCAAAGCGATTTGGTTATAGGAGAGCTGTTCGTCGAAGAGATGTCACTTTTGGTAGGTCTTTTGAAAATGAAAATATAAGAGTAATGTGAAGTATAATGTCGCTATAACTTTCTTGCTGACCCCCGTATCTCTCTCTAACACTGCAATGCCGGGTCTGAAATTAGTTCCATTCTTCTTCCATAAGTATACCTCATCCAACCCACCAAGATTTTTGCTCTCTTTCTCTAATCTCTCTTCAGCAACCAAAGTCTCAACCCCAAATTCGCCTCTCGTAGATTACCTTACCAACACTTTCAAATTTACCAGAACCCAAGCCGTATCAATTGCCGATCGTTTCTCGTGGTTAAATACCCCTGATAAGCCTCAATCTGTAAACAATTTCTTTCTCGAGCTTGGATTCTCAGAAGCCCAGATCAAATCTGCGGTCCATGTACAGGCCCAGATATTGTTTATTAATGTTGAAACGATTCTCAAGCCAAAGATTGAGTTTTTTCAGGATCTTGGCCTTGCGGGTTCTGATTTGGGTAAGTTCTTTTCGAAACATTCCAATTTGTTAACTTATAGTTTGGATAGAAAATTGGTACCCTTTATTTCAAATGTCAAGAAAATTTTGGGAAATGACACCAATGTTCATGACTTATTTCGAATTTTGGGAAAATGCACTAGGGCAACAAGTATGAAAGACCCACAAGTCAGGTTGTTGGCCAACATTGCCTTGTTAGAGAGTTTTGGGATTGTTGGTCCTCATCTCTCTATGCTATTGAAGGAGAGGCCTGCTCTTCTCCTTTTTCCTGAATCTGTATTAAGAGACCTTGTTTCACGGGTTCTGGATATGGGTTTCACTTTTGGTTCTAGTATGTTACTCCATGCTATGTATACAGTTGGTTGTTTGAGTAAAGAGACCTTCAAGGAAAAATTGAACCTGCTTTATAGTTTTGGTTTTTCTGAGGATGAATGCATGAAAATGTTTCGAAAAGCACCGGCTTTGTTTCGAGTATCGGAAAAGAAGTTAAAGTTTGGACTTGATTTCTTTTTAAATGTTGCTAAAGTTAAGAAGTCGGGATTGGTTAGTAAACCAGTGTGTTTGATGTTCAGCATGGAGAAGCGAGTAGTTCCTAGGTACAAGGTATTACAGGTTATAAAAGTAAAGAAACTGTTGAAGAAGGAGTCAAATTTTTGCAATGTAGTGTATTTTAGCAATGCTGAATTTATGAGGAAGTTTATACTGAGGTTTACAGATGACGTGGATCAACTATTGCTTGCTTACAAGGGTCATTCATTGGATTCTGGTGTAGGAGAAGAAGAAGAAGAACTAGGGGACAACGAAAATAAACAGATATAGGCTCCCACAGTACACTAGCTATTGCAGTTGAAGCACTTAGGTCTACTAGTTATTGCAGTTGGATTACTGTGAAGTAGGAGAAGAACGAGGGGGGACAAGGACAAATAAACTTAATAATTGTCAAGTTTAGTTTCATTCAAGGAAGGCTTGGACCATGTTTAATTCAGAGCAGCATTATCTCTGTCATTTTTTGGCCAGCCAGAATCTGAAGACTTGTTTTATGTCCTTGAAAGGTATGAGGTTTAAATAAGTAATTTACTGAAAACTTTGACATTGTCAGTTTAAGAATGTTGAATGTTGACATTTAGCGTTTTAAGCTAATATGCTTGATTGCTTCAAAGTTGTTCTTGTGTTGCACCACTGGTTACTTCAATTTAGCTTCATTTACTGTGATTTAGATCCTGCATGAATCTGAAGAATTATTTTAACTTATTATTATATATTAAGAAAGGTGGTTAATTTATCAAGTTGATTAAAATTGGAGGGTAGATTTGTATCACATTCTAGGGTTTAATATAATGTCACGAGCACACCAAGAGTGAAAACCATTAACATTGAAAGTAATTGGATCATGCGTCATAGCTTTTATCTCTTCAAAAACCTTGTATACAATCCAGGGACACTTTGACAGTTGCAATACACATATTGAGCAGAGCATTAACAAGGGAGATCCTACTCAGAAACCCAATTCTCATCACTAACGAATCAACCTGTCTCCCATATTTGAAAACCTCCATACTAAACCATCACAAAACACTAGCAAAGGAGTACTTTTGCATGAAATGAAAACAGAGTATTGACAACTTGAGGGTATGCTTTGAGGTCGGTCAGTCCGGATAGCAAGGACATGGAGTTGTCCAGTTGGGTCTCAAATGCAAAGTCTGGGAGATCTGCACGTGCAGTTTTGGACCTTGTTGCGAGTAAATTTAATAAAGCATTTGGAGTGCCTTTGTAACAGTTTAGACCGATTGAGATTTTAAAGGCTGTAGTTGAGTTTGAGTTGTTCTGCAGGAGAATCCATCATTTTGGTTTTATTTATTTATTTTTTATCTTTTCCATTTCACGAAGAGAGTGAAAAACATCTCACGATTATGCTGATTGTTAGGTCAAAATCTTAACGGACATATGATCCCTTAGAACCAACCTTTAAGTCAACATATAATATCAGTTTAAGAGAAATTGACTTGGCGGTTTTGGATTTATAATCATAATATGATATAAAAACTTCGTATGATTAAAATAGAAATAAATGTATCATATAATTTAACTTACTCAATTTCTTATCATTAAGTAAAAATAATACGATTCTAGTAGGTATTATACAATTGTAATTGTTTCTAAAATTAATAATTAAAAATTTTCTATGAAATAATTATAGAAAAATAAAAGTGCCTCAACAACATATTAAACATTAGATAGAGTTGTAGATTCATGTGAAATCTTAAATAGTTAATTAAGAATATTTAGTCTATATATTAATGTAAGAAAATTATTAATTTAAAGATTTTTAACCAATTTGAGAATGATTTTAGCTAGGGATGAAATAGTGATGAGAGTGATGTAAGTGTTTGAGTGCAAGTTTTTCATGATTACGATTTTATAATTTTAAAAAAATTTAAAATTATAATTATAAAGTGATAATTAAAAAAATATTCTAAAAAATTAATATATATTAATATTATAAGTTTGTTTCATTTGATTTTCATAACTTTTGAATCTCAAACCAAACAAACAAGGTTAGTTTTGATTTTTTTAAAACTTATTTAGACCAATCAACCTCCAAAAATATAAATATAGGTTCTGCTTGATCTTGAACACGAGTTGGTCGGTTGCTTTTTGAAAAAAAAAAGTCTATTCCTAGTTCCTACTATTACCTTTTTTAGTTATTCAAGGATTTCTATTTTTTTGCTTTGCTAATTTACTCTTTCTACCCTTATTTGGTTAAAGACTTGAGGTCAGCTTGCAGGCTACAACACTAAAAGAAGGGTAAATATCGAGTACCTCTTATGGCTTTGTTGTTAATTACTTTCCGCTCTTAATTTTAAAAATAATATTATTGAAGGGTAAATTATATTATTTTGGATATATATATACATAGGAGTAAGTAGATAATTAGACAAATGTTGAGAGGATATTGATATTTTTCTAAGATAATGTTTGGTTCATATAATGGAATCGAAATTGGAATTAAAATTGGAATGAAATGGAAAAAAAATAATGTTATTTTGTTGGATCACTAGAATCAAAGAAGGAATCAGTATTACTGAAATAGAATGGAAAAAACTATAAATTACCTTAATATTATTTAATAAAGTTTAAATAATATCATTTAATTATTATTTTTTCGTCAGACAAAATAAATTATTAAAATCATTATTTTTCTAAGTAATTATTACTTAAAAAGAAAATATATTATTAAAATTATTATTTTTCTAAATAGGATTTTGGGTTTTGGGATTTAAAATTTTAAGATTTGGGATTTAGGGTTTAGGGTTTAAAGATTTGGGATTTAGGTTTTAGTATTTAGGGTTTAGGGAATTGGGGTTTAAGGTTTAGAGTTTAGGATTTAGGGTCTAGGGATTTAGGATTTAAGGTTTAGAGTTTAGGAATTTGGGATTTAGAGTTTAAGATTTAGGATTTTTGGATTTGATTTTAGGATTATATTTGGAGTTGAGATAAAATTGGAAACTAATATAAAGGGATAAGGTTGAGATTTTTTTTTCTTTGGAATTTAGATTTACTTAGAATTTGATATCTTTTGAATTTAGGAGATTTAACTTAAAAGAAGATAAAATATAGTTATTTAAATTATGTTTTTTTAATCTTGAATAAATACTTCATTAATAAGAGAAAATAATTATACTTATAAGTATTCGGAAGATAAACCTTTTGAACAATCATTCTCAGTGGAACCCAAAAAACAAGAAAACAGAGGTAAACAATACCAAAGATGATAATCACAGAAAAAGAACAAGTTACAAATTAAAAACCTTGACAATTCATATGAATAAGTCAAAATCAAAAGAAAACCTTGTACACGGAAACAACTTCATGGGTTGATCTTTGTAGCAGGGGGTGTTCACAGTTCCGGTTTTTAGGAAAAAAAGTTAACTGGATCAGAAATTTTATATTACTTAAATCGGATTCGATAAGATTGTTAAAAAAGATTTTAATTAATACTAACATATCAAATCGTTTGATTTATAAAAACGATTTTAATTAATACAAACAGATAAAATCGTTTGATTTATAAAATTGTTTCGTTCGATCCAATCTAATCTGATTTTTCGACTTAATTCGATTTGGTCTAGTTTTAAATATTTTAAATGAGAAGTAATATAAAAAATTTAAACCGATACAATCCAAATCGATTTAAAAATTAATATAATTAAATTGAATCATTTAATTTATAAAATCAATCCGATACTATTTTTTGATTTAATATCGGATTTTTAGATACCTTGTACGTAATAGTACAAAAGGTTTTATTTTTATACTCTTGGGTCAGTGCGTACCCATCTCTTCGGATTAATTTGAGATGGGATAATGTGGGTCCTAAAAAGTTTGGTACCTGTCTATTTATTTGTAATACCAATTTTGGTCGTGTCTGGTTATGGATTGAATTAGATTGTCATCTGTTTCACCATTTATTTATTTATTGAGTATTTTTTCATTTTTAAAACTAAAATCTTTCCCGAATCAATAGTCAAGATATTGACCCGTGAGTAATACCAAACCGACCTGTTATCATCCGTAAGAAAGAGACAAACATATACACAAAATGCTAGCAAAACAGCAATTTGGCTCTTGCCCTTCACCAAATAGTCAACTAAAACCTTACTACAACAAAAAGAGAATTTAAAAGACAACCAAACAACATCTAAGTTATGGTAAATTTAACGTGAGAATTTAAAAGACAACCAAACAACATCTAAGTTATGGTAAATTTAACGTAAGAATTTATTGATGAGATCTAGCTAATGATCTGAGACATATATGCCTTATTCTAGCTGTCTTGAGCAACCCTTTAAGGCTTAAAAATTCTAGAGGAGGAAGAAGAAGAAGAATTAGAAGTTGGCATTTGAAATGGTAATTTATGATCATCTGCATTAGAATCTCTCACAGAGTGACGATTTTTGTTGCAAACATAAACACATTCACAAACTTCATCTCGGCAATTTCCGAAACCTCTTAAACCGGGATGCAAATTTGCACACATTTTGTGGCACTCCAGTTGGTTACAGAAAAATGGTGGCTTGGTAATCATCTCTCCCTTGCATAAATTGTGGGCTTCACCTGTTTCAAATTAGTATGACACTATGGAATCAGTATTAACATTGGTTAATGCAAAAAAAAAAATGTGGAGAGAGAAAATGTTTAACCTTGATTAATTAAAGAGAGAAAAAAGATCACGAGGAGGAATATAAATGTAGAGAAGGGTTTCATTGATCTTAGGAAATGGTTTAGAATAAGGTTAAAGAAATAGTATATATAAAAAAGAGATCTATATAGAGAAAGATAGAGAGGTTGTATTATAATGGCTGTCAAGTGCTTGTGAAAATGTTAAAGGGAAAATGAAGATGAGCTGGTTTATATATGGCTAGAAACACATGTTGTCAAATGTGTTATGTTTTGAATGTGACTCGATATGTTCATGAACTATCTACTAGATGGTTCAGTTGTTTCATGCATGAGATGCTCGACTTCAAAAGAATCGTAAAAGGGGATCAAGAATTAGTTATTTTAGGAAATGTATTTTATATTTTCCATTAATTTTCTCAGTTAAATAGGCTGCAAACATATGCCTAAACTCATTTCTTATCCATCTCTGTTTCTTGAAACGATGAATCTTTTTATGCTGATGGAATTAGAGGTATTCATGGTCCGGATCCATCTATATATATATATATATATATATATATATATATATATATATATATATATATATATATATATATTGGACTAGACAATCTATACATATAATCAGACCAGATTGTACAATCCGGCTTGAGTCCTTTGGTCCATTGGCCGTATGCATGTATTTAGACAAATCACATATGTTACAATTACATTTTTTAAAAAAATATTAATAAAAATAGGTCTAATTACATAATTACATCATATAAAAATTGTAGATATAAAAATATTACTTAGAAAATAAAAAAAATAAATCTAAAATATCACAAAAGTCACTGTTAGTGGATGTAAGAAAATATTTTTTTGTAAATAAATAGGATTTCTAATATAAATTATTAAAATTATGTGTACTCAAACAATATAAAATTTAGCTATCTATTAATTTAATTTTCATAAGTATTACTTTAATAAAATATATTTATTATAATATGAATATATTTATTAATAAATATTATTAGGGGTTGTTAGTAAAAAAATTTACAAAATTCCAATAATTTTGCATTAAAATTATATTTTGTGTTTAAATAGAGATTTAGGTATTCTTTATAATTAGATAAATTATGCTAAGAATTTAGCAAAAATGTCCGGATATAAAGTTTGTTAATAGATAATAATTGTTTCGGTTTTGCAATTGTTTAGGATAAATAATATGTTCAAATTGATCATTAGTAAAAAAAAATGTGTTATGGCAAGCTAACTCATAATAAGACGAAATTTTATAATTTTAAATTATGATGTTTGAAAGTATGTCTTAATTATTTTATAACAATCATTTTAATAAATTTAATTTCAATTTGTTTTCATGTTATAGAGTTCTATATTGCCTTATTATTTTGTTTGGGATTTTATTTAAATGTGTTTCACATGTCTTATTTTTGATTTAGACTCAAAAACTAATGGAAAGGAAACAAATCATGTCATTTAATTGTGTTATGAGAATGACATTGAGATAACTGATAAGGTGATGTAACAAATTTGGGGTTTTATAAGATACTATATGAACTTAATGCCGACAATTTGTGATTATTCTGGAGTACTATTTCATTAATATTGTTATTCATATTTGAAATTACTGAAATATCCATAGCAAATTAGACTGAGTAAATAACTCTTTAGTTATTTGTTTTATCTGGTGTTAAATTAATTGTATTTAAATTTATTATTAGTCTTATTTGATCTTACCAATGACTATAAGATTAAAATGATTATTTATAAATAATTATCTCCGTTGTTTCCAAACCAATAACAATGAGGCATAGTATTTCAATACAAACCCACTAAATAAGGGTTTTACCATTCCTATTTCTATTCATTCAATACACAAGTATTTGAGTAATGTTTAGGGCATACTGTGATAGAATATGTATGCTAAAAGAAACTTTCTCAGTAGAGCCAACTTTTTGAAGCTAATGGGCTTAAAGACGTGTAAAAGATGCTTTCATGAGTAATGGACATTAGTCATTAAAATTTTTTTACCTACATATTTAGCTTATTTAATATAAAATATAAGTTTTCGCTTAGTATAATCGTAAAAAAATATTAAATCATACAAAATTTAAAAATTAAATAATAAATAAAAATTTTATTGAAAAAATAAAAATATCTCATCTTCACTTTCCACCGATTTTTCTTGTAATTTTAATTCTCTTATTTGATAATGCCCACGATCTCACTTTGAATCATTTTTGTAAGTACCAACGGAAAGTCGAAACTCATCAACATCTATCTCAAATAACCATTCTTATTGGAAGAATCCAATTGATGCAATGTAATTATACATGTTCCACATTACTTAGGAAACTAAGTGGTGATGTGTTTATAAGAGGTGAATACTATCTAGATGGCATGACACGTTTTGAGGTTTCTTCCTATAAGCAAAACTGTAAAGGCCTGTTAAATTGTCAAATCATAACCATAGGTTCACTGAACTTGCAGTTATGCACCAAAGTAGATAATCTTGTGCTACATGGAATGGATCTCACTCCGATGTAAGCGGATAGATTAATCATCCTATATTAGTTGTATAAGAGTTATGATATTATTGGGCTATGTAGGCTTGTGTTCTTAAGATGACGTAAGACTATCTAAGTAGGAGTGAATGATGCAGTGTGACTATATATGTCTCACATTGCTAAGGAAGTTAAGATATGATGTACTTATAAGGAGTGAGTACTCTCTAAATGACATGACGCATTTTGGGGTTTCTCCTTAGAAACAAAATCGTGAAATCCTATTGAATTATCAAGCAATGGTCATGGGCTCGTTAAAGTTGTGCTTATGGACTAAAACGAACAATCTCATGTTACATAAAATGAGTCTTATCCCATTTTAAGTGGACGGATTAACTGTCCTATATTACCAACAAAGTGATGGTTAAGTTTATTGTATATGATCTGGAAGTTGAGGCTAGAATATTATTTAGAAAAAGGATAATATGCAGGACAAAAAAGAAGGAGATGATTTTTTTGTTAGTTTTTTTTATATTGTATTATTGTTCTTGTTGATTTAATAGATACAACCTGTTTAAGAAAATTTAATCGAACGATAATTTTTAAAAAAGATATATTTCATAAACTGGTGAACAATGTGCGAAACTTTGCATTCTTGGAATATATATTCTTGAAATCAATTATTTTCTCTTTTCAATTTTTCATCTCCTCTTGAGATATGTATATCACCCAATTGAATTATCAGTTAATTCCAAATTATAAACTTAATTTATTAGATTATTGAATCAGTTGGAGTTGGAACGTTCTCTTGAACATAACAAGAGGCAACTTTTCCATGCTCGTTCCTACAATATGTAAATGAATAACAAGAGGTATTAAAAGGCATGTAAAAGATGCAATTGGAGATCCAACATTCAAAACCAACATACTATATTCTGCACTTGTTAGGTCCCAATTAAACAACTAGGTTTTAAATTACACAGACACTAAAACTTCCTTGTGAAGGCGATAAGTAGGAATAGCCAGCAGATGTTTGGCCCTTGGAGCTATTAAACCAAACACTTCAGTCATATCCATCTCATTAGGCAACATCCCATTAGGAAGTTCCCAATCAAAGCAATGCACAAGTTGTGCCACTACTATCTTTACCATAACCAAGCCTAATTACAGTCCTGGATAAATCCTCCTACCAGAACCGAAAGGAATCTATAATGTACTCTCTTGAGTTTCCATTGTCGTTGCTTGATACTCAACTTCAGTGGTTGATAATGATACTATCGACTATCTCTTGCTACACCAAGAAATTGTTCCAGAACCAAGCTTAAACACATACTCAGTTATTGATCTCCTGGTGTTATGATCTCTTACATAGTCAGCATCGTAGTAACCAACTAACTTGTCGTCTCCACCTTTCTTGTACAAAAGACCATAGTCAATTTTACTCTTCACATATGTCAGTATTCCTCGAACTGTTTCCAAATGAGGCTTTTTTGGATTTTGCATGTATCAACTCATTACACTAATTGCATAAGAAATGTCAGGTCAAGTTAAGGTTAAGTAGATTAGATTGCCTACCAATTTTCGATACATTGTTGCATCTTCCAAATTTTTTCCTTCATGTGCACACATTTTGGCATTTGGTTCCGTCGGCATCGAAATTGGTTTGCATTCAAGCATTCCGAACCTCTTTATCAAATCTTTGGAATTTTTTTGTTGAAAAAAAATATTTCTTTGTGCAGTTAACCTCTAGACCAAGGAAGTGCTTGAGTTGTCCAAGTTCTTTCATCTGGAAACGGACTAATAAATTATCCTTTGTTTGAAGAATTTATGCCTCATCATCATCAGTTATGATTAAATCATCTACGTATACTAGTATGATAGCTAGCTTTCCTTCATTGGCTTTGACAAACAAGTTGAAATCTACAAGTGTTATTGAATAACTACTTTGTGTTAAAAATTCACCAATCTTATCATACCATGCCCTGGGTGCCTGCTCAATCTGTAAAAAGTTTTTCGCAGCTTACACACATATTCAAGATTATCTTGGCTTTGTAAACCCATTGGTTGGATCATGTAGATCTCCCGATCTAGCTCTCCATAAAGAAAAGCATTCTTCACATCCATTTGCCATAAATTCCAGTCTTTGTTAAATGTAAGTGCAGGAGGACTCGTACAGTTGTAATTTTTGCCATCAAACTAAACGTTTTATCATAATCTAGTCTGTACTATTGAGAGAAACCACGAGCTACCAATCATGCCTTGTATCTCTCAATTGACTTATCTGGATGATGTTTTATCTTGTAAACCCATTTACAGGATATGAGTTTCACATCTCCTGGTTTTCGTACCAGATCTTAAGTTTGATTTTTTTGAAGTCTATCGATCTCTTCTTTCATAGCTATCATCCACTCAGATCTTTGCAATACTTCTTCGAACGTCTCAGGTTCTAGTACTTCTTAAACTATGGCTGCATTGGCATATTTGGGATTTGGTCTTCATTTTCTTGTTGACCTATATAGTTGAGATTGTGGAGTTGATTCTTCCCTTTCACTAGACCCACTTCCTTCATTTAGTTGTTGATATATGCCAGTTTGCCAAGGATTCTGAGTTACTCTACTTTTACTCAGACATGCTTTCCAAATTTTGTTTATCACCTGTCATATAATTTAAGTAGCTCGAATCTACGATCCAATCATTCTTATATTCAATCTGTTTTGATGTTGTCACTGTAAGAGCTAATTCTTCTTCCTCTGTAGCGAATAATGCTTCGGCATCCTAACCATCTTTGCTATGCTCCTTAGAACTAGAAGTAGCTATATTACTTTCAACAAGATTTTTCTTCTCTAACAATCTTTTTCCATATGACCCATCTTTCCGTAGTTGTAACATTCACCATCAAATTTTCTATTATTATTGTTGTTCTTCCAAGCTCCCCTAGACGAAATCCTCCATTTCCTTGAGAAATTTTTCCTTTATCACCATTATTTCTATATTTGTTGTCATTGTACTACTTGAAAGTGCCTCTACTTTTACTGGTGTAGATCGCTTCTTCTTCAACCTTCAACGAGACTCCTCCCATTTGCTTAGCCATAGCTTCTTGACCGGCCAGCAAATTCTCAAACTTAACAAGAGATGGTTGTGTTGGCCATCCTTGTATAGCGGTAACAAACCCTCGATATTTAGGTCTTAAACCATGGATAATTATTCTCTTTATCCTAGTTTCCCAAATAGGAGTTTTTGGATCTAACTCTAAAATTTCACAGCATAACGACTTCACCTTGTGAAAGTACCAGGAAATCGTCATGTCACGTTGCGCCATCAATAGCAACTCGTTCTTAATAAGTTATAGTCTTGTATCATTCTTCTTTGAAAAGAGTGTAACAAGAGTGTCGCATGCTTCATTTGGTGTTTTGCATCCCAAAAGTGTTCCAACATTTCTTCTTTAACTGTGGTCTTTAAAGCAAACATCACTTTGCCTCCTTTTATTTTCCACTTCCTCAAGATGTCGTTTGCATCTTTTGTTGTTGGTTGTATAACTTTGTCACCACCAACAACCTCACATAAGTCTTGACCTTGTAGATAAGACTCCATACATGTTGCCCATATGTTATAGTTTTTGTTGTTGAACTTCTTAATTCCTCCAACTACTTGAAGATCACCCATCGTGACGGCAAGACTTCGACTATATCAAACAAGCTTAAAAATAAACTTGTAGAGTACCAAACTCCTCACAACTCAAGATAGCTTTACTAAAAATAATCCCTAACTGTCCCGCTCTAATATCAATTGTTGAGAAAAACTTAGAATACACAACTCTAAATTTACTAATATTGGATTCAAACAAGTAAACAAATTACTTGTATTATATCCATAATAAAAGACACTATAAAAGCTTTCAAAGACAACTCACAAATTGAAGAGAAATATAAACACTCAAAGAGAAAACTCTCAACTCACACTTAAACTAAGAATATAAAAACTTATTTGTTTTTGATAGAATAATTAAACAAAATGTAAGGTAGGCTATTTATAATCCTCACCATGCAATCTACACACTTATCTTCTCTACGTCCTTCATCCATCCTATATATTCATCCTTCAACCACTATATTTATTTCATTACATTCTTCAACCACTCAATTTATTTTGCTACATCCTCCAACCACTTCATTAATTATGTTGGTGTTGATTTTCAACACCTATAAGAATATTTGTCAAAAGTGCTTTTTGGTTCTTAAAATACATACATTTGGTGCTTTTGAAAGTGTTTCTTCTAAAACTTGTTTTGATTAAATCACTTTTAATAGAAACACAAATAAACAGTATCATATATAGCCGAAAATTGATTCAAAAAAATGAGAGAGTTATCAAAAACGTTATGCATGAATACAACATATATGAATAAATAGTATGCAATAAGTGTAAAAGAATTACCAATATTATGGCTTTGATATTAGATCGTTCGATCTGGTATTCAGATACTTGGGATCCCATGATGCTCAACATGGCATCAACAAAGTCCTTGGTTTTGTTTTCATCTTTAGATTGAAGATGCTCATCAATAACCTTCTCAAACAAGCTGTCAAAGACCTTTGAATCAACCTTCATTCGCCTAGTCAAGCCTTAAGGTCAAATGGAGCAATAAAAGGAATATAATCACCCAAGTTAAAAGCACCAAATAATTTCGCAGACTCATGAACAACACCCTTAAACCCTCTCTCATTAAATTCACTTTCCATGTATTTCTTCCCAAATACCATTAGGTAACTCATGTTTGTACTGAGGAATGCAACCTTATCACTCAGATCAATAGGCTTAGCATTACCTTCAATTGACTTTATGAATAGGCTAACCTCTTCTTTCCTAATGGCTTTGAAGGAATTGATTTTCGAGTTACTAAGTGTTAGGAAATTTAGATAAAATGGTATAATCACAAATTCTTCCTCCCAAGATCTTCCTTAGCAGAATATCAAATAACAGAGAAATAGATAATACACAACACAACAATTATAGTGGAAACTCCAAATTAGAGAAAAACCACTTTCGTTGTCAAAAGACAACCAGAGAAGAATTTCAGTAATTTTCTCACACACCCAAAAGACAAGAGCAATTACAAGCCCAAGAGAATTTTCCCACATAATTCTCTCACTTAAGAACTTCTCATACAAGCTTTTCTCTATTTTTGGAATGATTATCAATGAAAAAATGAAGCCATATTTATAGCCATCAAGTTCTCATTTCATATGCCAAACATTTCTTCATTCAATAAAATTAGGCTACCTAATTTTCCTATTCTTTATTCAAACAAGGTTAGGCACCTACATTTTTGACAATATGGTAAGCCACCTTCCATGAATTTTCTTCTAAATTAGGCACCTCCTATTTTGACTAACAAATCTAATATTATTTTTAATCAATCATAACACTAAGTAGCTTGAGAGTACACATCTTACGCATGTTACGCAAATAAGGACCATATTTAACGAAAGTCACGCTTGTTTGATCATAACTAATGTGCTTTGCTGCTAGATGTGGTGGCCTGCTTGCAAAAACAAGGTCATGGGTCTTAAGGAATTGTTCAGCGGCTTGAGGAGATGAAACAATGATGTTAGGAATGAGACCTAAGCGTAAGTGCATGATAGGACCATATTTTTGGGATAGTAGATGAAGATCTTTGTAAGGGAATTTACCTAACATGTGGAAGCATCCAAAAATTGGGAACCCTTTTGGACCAGGAGGTAACTTCTTCTTATTCTTGCTTTTCCATAGCCTAGTTTGTTGAACAAAAACAAGTAAAAAAATTGCTGCAGCAAGAATGGTACTGATCTCAATCCAAAACATGTTTGATGATTTTCTCTGCAGCCAAGGAAAGTGAGCTCTCAAGTGCTCAAATGTTAAACTGATTTATGGAACTGTAATGACACGTTTAATTACTTTGTGCCCGCACGTAGGAAATGTTTTATCATAAATGTCTTATCATAAAGTATTAAAGTAAAAAATTATAAGGATGATAAGTGTTGATTATTTTCGTATATAAAATATTTATTTGTAGAAAATTTTTAGTAGTGCTATGAAGATCATGAAGAAAAATCGAACAAATGTTTAAATTATAGATAATCGTAATTCAGGTATATATTTTATAACTACGACATATAAGATATATAAGACTGTATTCATGTATTTAATAACGTATGTTCATAAATTTGAAATTATTTTTTATACTAAAATATTTATTTAAATTTAAAAATTTGAAAAATTTATATAATTATTAATTAAATATTTTTAGATATTTTTTAATATTTTTAATATGTGTTTTAAGAAATAATTTTTTTATATAATATAAAAAAAAAAGAGGGAATGTGTAGAAAGTAAAAGAAAAATATCATTATCATCTCGGACAACATGTGCTGCAATATATATAATTTATAACATAACTTTCACAAAAGTTAATTAGAATTACAGATAACATGAGATGCAATATATATATATATATATATATATATAAGATAACTTTCGCAAAAAGTTAAATTGAATTACAGATAACATGAGATGCAATATATATATATATTTGCTAAAAGTTAATTAGATTCCCACAAAACATGTGCTGCGATTTGGTTGAGAGAACATGTGCTGCAACATGTTCTCTGTACCAAAGTTATGTTATATATATATATATATATATATATATATATATATATATATATATATATTATTGCAAAACAAAATTATAAATAGATGTAATCGTCTTTGAATAAGATAGAGATTAAATGTTGAAGGCAAACTTGTGTTGAAAAGAAAGGAAAAAGAAAAACAGCTTCATTGGATTAATGAGTTTCATACATATTAGCTTTTGTATCTCTTCCGTACAACAACGTTAATAGGAATCAAATCCAACTATATATATTATATTTATTATATTGATATAGTTTATTTGTTCTATAATTAACGTATTGTATATTTAAATTAATAATTATATGAGAGATCGATCATAATTATTTGATTTAATTATTAAATTTTGAATAAGTTATTTTTATTTAACTTGTGATTAATTTTTTTCTCTAGAATTTTCTTGTTGATTTGATTTAAGTGACGTATATTTTGAATTATTTAATTAAGATAATTCATTGTTAAATCCATTCTACAATACACATGTGCACTTGTGTTTTTGTATTAACCCTTTTGCAACAGATTCGTGAATGTATCTGATTAGCTGGAAGTTCATTGAAACGTTAATCTGGAAATTACTCACACTAATTTTAAAAATTGTGAAAACATAGCAAAGGCTTGTAACTAAAGTAAATTGAGAAAGTATTCTAGGAAGGGTAACATAAGACCGAGTTTGTATTTGAACATTTGATTTTCATAGTGGAAAGTTAGGTGGTCCGGTAAACTGGTGATTTTCCTCTTAGGTCGTGGTTGTGGCTTAGGTTACTTCCACCTAAAAATATTGTGTGTTATTTATATATTTTTGCATTTTATTCTTACACGTGATTGCATGCTTGGTCGGTTCGTTTAAGTTATTAAATTATAAATTAAAAAAAATTAAAATTAACCTATTCACTCTTGTATAGGTTAATTAAAAATTTATAAGATATGAACCTAATTAACCTATTTAGGAGTATTCAAGAGTGAATAGTGAGTTTTCAAGAGTGCATAGTTTAATTAGGTTAATATCTTATAAACTTTTAAAAATAAATTTTGTCTTCAAATTGATTATGCAATATTACTTATCAACCAGTTAAAATATCTTCCCTCCCAATGAATTACTATTTGAAGAATGAAATCTTTGTTCAACTTATTATTGAATTCATCCAAGAATGAAATCTTTGGTAAACTTATTATTGAAATTAAAAAATAAAATTTCAACTTGTTAAAAATAAATAGATTAGATTTTTTTATTGGAAGAAATATTTAATTCTCGATCGATTATATTTATGAGAATGAAAAATAAATAAACACATCCAATTTAAGTTATTATAGATGTTTCAACTAAAAATAAATAAATATTTTTTAATACTTACAATTCACATCACGTAAACCCAATTTATATTTGATAAAATTAATCATAATTTTATCTCCCTAAAGCTTCTTACTAAAAGCTCTAGTAATTATAATTTTTCTCGATGCTTTTCATGTAAATAGGGGGATGAAGGGTTAGGTTTTAATTAGACACCTTTATTTTATCACAAGTTTTTTAATTTTAAGTGGTTAGTTTACACCATAAGTGATCAACATTTATGCCGATAAAATAAGGATCTTTATAGTCTAACCAGATTTACTTATGTACGATAGACTCGTTTTTTGATAAGATTTTTTAAAAAATATATATTTCATAAACTGGTTAACAATGTGCAAAGTTTTGTATTATTTGAAGATAGATTTTGAAACTTATGTCTTTCTTTGCAAAACATATCTGATCAAATCAATTACAAGCTTTGCCAAAAAAAATTATGTTACAAAGGATCGATAAAAATGAAAATACACATTTTGGGTTTACGGGTATTCAAACTTATTTGAAATCTGTTATTTTCTCTTTTCATTTTTTCATCCCCTCTTATTTGAGATAGTGTATATCACCTAATTGAATTATTAGTTAATTTCAAATTATAAACTTAATTTATTAGATTCTTGAATTAGTTGGAGTTGGAACGTTCTCTTGAACATAACAAGAGGCAACTTTTCCATGCTCGTTCCCACAATATGTAAATGATTAACAAGAGGTATTAAAGGCATGCAAATGATTAACAAGAGGTATTAAAGGCATGTAAAAGATGCAATTGGAGATCAACATTCAAAACCAACATACCATATTCTGCACTTCTTAGGTCCAATTAAACAACTAGGTTTTAAATTACATAGACACTACAACTTCCTTGTGAAGGCGATAAGTAGGAATAGCCAGCAGATGTTTGGCCCTTGGAGCTGTTAAACCAAACACTTCAGTCATATCCATCTCATTAGGCAACATCCCATTAGGAAGTTCCCAATCAAAGCAATGCACAAGTTGTGCCACTACTATCTTTACCATAACCAGGCCTAATTGCAGTCCTGGACAAATCCTCCTACCAGAACCGAAAGGAATCAACTGAAAATCATGTCCTCTAATGTCTATGTTATTTCCCACAAACCTTTCAGGAAAGAACTTCTCTGCATCATTCCAAACACTTGGGTCTCTTCCAATTGCCCATGCGTTTATTATTATGTGTGACCCTTGTGGTATGACGTAGCCATTAATTGTGCAATCTTCCATGGCTGCATGAGGGAGTAAAAGTGGTACTACTGGATGTAGTCTCAAGGCTTCTTTAACTACCATATCTAAGTACTCCAAGCTTTCTAAGTCTGATTCATCCACCAATCTTTCCATTCCCACCACATGTTCTAACTCTTTTTGCACTTTCTTCATTACCTTTGGATGTTTGATGAGTTCTGAAAGTACCCACTCAATCGTTGTTGACGATGTCTCCATTGAGGCAATAAGCATGTCCTACAGCATGGGAATTTATATGCAGAAATATAGTTTAAGATGGAAATAAGAGTAGATAGGACCATTTTGTTTCTATTTTTGACATCCTGCAAAAGTGTTTCTCACCCAAAAAAAAAAAATTGGTAGTGAACCAAACATAACGCTTGTATGTTTTTAGTTTTAGGACATGGTAAAGTAAATCTGACAACAAAAAAAAGAAAATAAGCTTCAGGATTAAACATCAAAAAATTTGTTATAAACACTTTCGGAGCTCAAAAAGCACACTTTTTTGAAACCAATTATGTTTAAAACCACTTTTAATGGAAGCATAAGCAAATAGACCCATAAGAATTTTGTCAAAAGTGCTTTCTGGCTCTTAAAATACATTTGGTGTTTTTGAAAGTGTTTCTTCTAAAACTTGTTTTGATTAAATCACTTTTAATAAAAACACAAATAAACAGTACCATATATAACCGAAAATTGATTAAAAAAAATGGGAGAGTTATTAAAAACGTTTCTGCATGAATACAACATATATGAATAAATAGTATGCAATAAGTGTAAAAGAATTACCAATATTATAGCTTTGATATTAGACCGTTCAATCTGGTATTCAGATTTTTGGGATCCCATGATGCTCAACATGACATCAACAAAGTCCTTGGTTTTGTTTTCATCTTTAGATTGAAGATGCTCATCAATAACCTTCTCAAACAAGCTGTCAAAGACCTTTGAAACAGCCTTCATTCGCCTAGTCAAGCCTTGAAGGTCAAATGGAGCAATAAAAGGAATATAATCACCCAAGTTAAAAGCACCAAATAATTTCGCAGACTCATGAACAAAACCCATAAACCCTCTCTCATCAAACTCAGTTTCCATGTATTTCTTCCCAAATACCATTAGGTAACTCATGTTTGTACTGAGGAATGCAACCTTATCACTCAGATCAACAGGCTTAACATTACCTTCAATTGTACCTTCTGCAATTGACTTTATCAATAGGCTAACCTCTTCTTTCCTCGTGGCTTTGAAGGAATTGATTTTCGAGTTACTAAGTAGCTCGAGAGTACACATCTTACGCATGTTACGCCAATAAGGACCATATTGACCGAACGTCACGCTTGTTTGATCATAACTAATGTGCTTTGCTGCTAGATGTGGTGGTCTGCTTGCAAAAACAAGGTCATGGGTCTTAAGGAATTGTTCAGCGGCTTGAGGAGATGAAACAATGATGTTAGGAATGAGACCTAAGCGCAAGTGCATGATAGGACCATATCTTTGGGATAGTAGATGAAGATCTTTGTAAGGGAATTTACCTAACATGTGGAGGCATCCGAAAATTGGGAACCCTTTTGGACCAGGAGGTAACTTCTTATTCTTGCTTTTCCATAGCCTAGTTTGTTGAACAAAAACAAGTACAAAAAGTGCTGCAGCAATAATGGTACTGATCTCAATCCAAAACATGTTCGATGATATTCTCTGCAGCCAAGGAAAGTGAGCTCTCGCTTATCGATCTCTTCTTTGACTTGTAGATTTGTGCACACATAGGATATGCTTTATCCATGCATTAGGGAATAACGTCAAAATGAATTTTGTCTTCAAGTTGATTATGCAATATTCCCTATCAACCAGTTAAAAAAATTTCCTTCCCTGTGAGTTACTACTATTTGAAGAATGGAATCTTTCTTCAACTTATTATTGAAATTAAAAAAATAAAATTTCTAACTTGTTAAAAATAATTAGATTAGATTTTTTTTTGTTGGAAGAAATATTTAAGTTATAAAAATGAAAAACAAATGAACACACCCAATTTAAGTTATTATAGATTTTTCAAATGAAAAAAAATTAAATATTTTCTAACACTTACTATTTACAACACATAATCCAATTTATATTTGAAAAAATTAGTCTTCATATTATCTCCCTAAAGCTTCTTACTAAAAGCTTTCGTAATTATAGTTAGTTTTTCTTCTCAATGATTTTCACATAAAGAGGGGAATGAAGGGCCTTTATATGGACTCTATGGACTCCAATTTAGACGTCTTAATTAGACACCTTTAATTTTTTTATAAATTACATTAATATTTGTTTAATTTTAAGTGATTAGTTTACACAATAATTAATCAACCTTTAAATATATTTAATAAACTCGTGAGTAAAGTTTAAAATTTTGTAATCATTGAAGATAGCTCTTAAAACCTTACGGTATTTATTTCAAAAACATTTCATATCAAGTAAGTTGCAAACTTTGTCAATAAAGAAAAATTATGTTTCAAAGGATCGATAAAAATAGAAATACACATTTTGGGCTTACGAGTATTCAAAGTGATTTGAAATCTGTTTTTTTTTTTCTCTTTTCATTTGTTCATCTCCTCTTCTTGGAGATAGTGTATATTACCCAATTGAATTATCAGTTGATTCCAAATTATAAACTTAATTTATTCTATTCTTGAATCAGTTGGATCGATAAAGATTTATTCTAGAACATAACAAGAGCCAACGTTTACAAGCTCATTCCTACAATACGTAAATGAATAACAAGAGGAATTAAAGGCATGTAAAAGATGCTATTTGAGATCAACATTCAAAACCAACACGCTATGTTCTGCACTTCTAAGGCTCAATTGAACAACTGGGTTTTATTTAATTATGTAGACACTACAACTTGCTTGTGAAGGCGATAAGTAGGAATAGCCAGCAGATGTTTGGCCCTTGGAGCTGTTAAACCAAACACTTCAGTCATATCCATCTCATTAGGCAACATCCCATTAGGAAGTGTTTTTGAAAGTGTTTTTTCTAAAACTTGTTTTGATTAAATCACTTTTGATAGAAACACAAATAAACAGTACCATATATGTGTAAAAGAAGTACCAATATTATGGCTTTGATATTAGACCGTTCAATCTAGTATTCAGATTTTTGGGATCCCATTATGCTCAACATGAAATCAACAAAGTCCTTTGTTTTGTTTTCATCTTTAGATTGAAGATGCTCATCAATAACCTTCTCAAACAAGCTGTCAAAGACCTTTGAAACAACCTTCATTCGCCTAGTCTAGCCTTGAAGGTCAAGTGGAGCAATAAAAGGAATATAATCACCCAAGTTAAAAGCACCAAATAATTTCGCAGACTCATGAACAACACCCTTAAACCCTCTCTCATCAAACTCACTTTCCATGTATTTCTTCCCAAATACCATTAGATAACTCATGTTTGTACTGAGGAATGCAACCTTATCACTCAGATCAACAGGCTTAGCATAACCTTCAATTGACTTTATGAATAGGCTAACCTCTTCTTTCCTCATGGCTTTGAAGGAATTGATTTTCGAGTTACTAAGTAGCTCGAGAGTACACATCTTACGCATGTTATGCCAATAAGGACCATATTGACCGAACGTCACGCTTGTTTGATCATAACTAATGTGCTTTGCTACTAGATGTGGTGGCCTGCTTGCAAAAACAAGGTCATGGGTCTTAAGGAATTGTTCAGCGGCTTGAGGAGATGAAACAATGATGTTAGGAATGAGACCTAAGCGCAAGTGCATGATAGGACCATATATTTGGGATAGTAGATGAAGATCTTTGTAAGGGAATTTACCTAACATGTGGAGGCATCCGAAAATTGGGAACCCTTTTGGACCAGGAGGTAACTTCTTCTTATTCTTGCTTTTCCATAGCCTAGTTTGTTGAACAAAAACAAGTACAAAAAGTGCTACAGCAAGAATGGTACTGATCTCAATCCAAAACATGTTTGATGATATTCTCTGCAGCCAAGGAAGGTGAGCTCTCAAGTGCTAAAATGTTAAATTGATATATGGAATTGTAAAGACACGTTTAATTAATTTGTGCCTTACGTAGGAAATGCTTTATCCACAAGGGACTAAAGTCAAAATGAATTTTGTCTTCAAGTTGATTATTCAATATTCCCTCTCACCGAGTTAAAAAAATCTTCCTTCCCTATTAATTAATATGTGAAGGATGAAATCCTTCTCCAACTTATTATTGAAATTAAGAAATAAAATTTCTTCTTAGTTTGTACCAGCTTCTACGAATTTGTTGACTAAAGGACCAGGTCACAGGTTCGAAGATGGGGAAGGACGAAAAAAATGCATCGTAGCTCAGTTTGGAGGAGGAGTCTAAGGAACCCCATTGTATAAAAGTTACGAGCCCACGCAGATAGCCCTTATAAAAAGGTGTCCTTCCTCGTGGACTCGTAGCTTTTATATAGTGGGGGACCCTTAGACTCCTCCTCCAAACTGAACTACATCGAGTTCCTTTCGTCTTTCCTGCCTCGAACCTGTGACTCAAATTTCAAGACTTGTGTTCTTAGAGGCTGATACCAACTAAGAAAACTTGTTAAAAATAATTAGATTAGATTTTGTTGGTGGAATAAATATTTCATTCTCAGTCAATTAGATTTATGAAAATGAAAAATAAATGAACACACCCAATTTAAGTTATTATAGATTTTTCAATGAAAAAAATTAAATGTTTTCTAACACTTACAATTCATAGTACATAACCCAATTTATATTTGAAAAAATTAGTCTTAATATTATCTCCCTCAAGCTTCTTACTTAAAGATTTCTTAATTATAGTTTTTCTTCTCAATGCTTTTCATATAAAGAAGGGGATGAAGGGCCTTTACATAGGCTCTAATTTAGTCCGTCTTAATTAGACACCTTTATTTTACCACAAGTTATATTAATATTTGATTAATTTTATATGGTTAGTCTACACTATAAGTGATCAACCTTTATTCCGATAAAATTAGGGTGTTTATGGTCTAGACCAATCTACTTATTATACATAAAAAAAATTGAAAATCGAACTAAACCAATCTATACTATTTAACTAATACAATCCTGCCAAAATCCTTTTAATAATTGGCGTTGTAATAACTATGAGTGTTAGCTATTTTCGTAAAAAAAATATTTAATAAGTAATTCTTCTTTAAGCTCGCAATTAAGTCTAAAATAAATCGAATAAAAACACTCAAATTCTAGATAGTCATAATTTAGTTATATCCTTTATAACTATCACACATAGGATTGTACTCATTTATTTACTAGTACATGTTCATAACATGAATCAAGATAGCATGTATCACATCATAATCATAGTGCTCAAATGACTATTACATACATATTTAAGTGCATTTAATATAGGCTTTTGGTTGAATTAATTATTATATTGTATGATTGCGTTATAAGTCTTTTTAGATTGAAGGATCGATTTCCTTAGTAGACAGATTGATCCCACTCTGAACTGATCTTCAAACGATGTTCAATCAATCGTGTTAAACCGTATAACTTTAAAAAAATGAGGTCTAAAGAGAAGGATTGATCCTTACCTTAGATGGATTGATGCATGTTACGTTGACATGACCTTTTTCAGAGGGATGTATTCCCCTCATAAAGGGATAGATCTCCTTTATAGAAATTAGCCGATTTTGTCTTGTTTTAAGCATTTTTATCACATTTAGGTCCCAACTTCCTATTATATTTTCCATATTATATGAGTGACTTTTTTCATCTAGGTTTTCTTTAAATACATCACTTAGATTTTATAATTCATATACATAATTATAGATTAGTATTCAAGAGCACAAGGTGTTTACAATGTCTCTTTCTTCTCTTTTGCTCCTCTTTATTTAGGATGAGTTTTATCATCTTAAATCTTTATATGATTAGGTTAGCATAGATCTAGGTCTATCTCAAATAACTATTCTTCTTAGAAGAATCAAACAAAGTCATGGTTTGAGTTTATTACATATGATTTGGAAATTGAGGCTAGAAAAACAAATGAGTTCCTCCACAAAACACATACGACACTCTTGAATCTTGGACCTGGTTTATACTTGCTAGCGAGTTTTGAGCCTTCAAAATATTAACCAAAGATGACACTTTAGTTGTAAGTGTTGTGATATCATTTACCTTATGCACTCCGACTACTCTTCTTGTGGCTGTCATTCTGTCCATTGGCCATTGATAATTATTACTAGCCATTTTCTCAAGTAAATCATAAACTTGATTGTAAGATTTGACCAAAACAGCTCCATTAGCATAAGTATCAACAATAGTTCTGGTTTGAGCATTAAGACCATTGTAAAAAGTCTCTATTTGAATCCAAGAAGGAATACAATGATGAGGACACTTCCTTAGCAATTCCTTGAATCTTTCTCATGCTTCATATAAATATTCTCCTTTGTATTGTTGGTAGGAAATATTGTCATTCCTAAGCTTGATATTCTTTGGGAAGTATTTCATCAAGAATTTTTCCACCAAACCATTCCAAGTTGTAATGGAATCAAGTGGCAAAGATTTTAGCCAAGCTCGAGCACGGTCTCGCAAAGAGTAAGGGAACAAGCCTAAATGCCTCCTCTGTTACACCACTGAACTTAAATGAATCTACAACTTCAATAAACAATTTGAGATGAAGATGAGGATCCTTTTTTGGTAATCCGTTGAATTTTCCAATTGTTTATCGCATTTGAAACATCACTAGCTTTAGTTCAAATTGATTAGCTTGAATGTTTGGCCTTGTAATACTTGGATTCAACCCTTCCAACGTAGGTATTTCATATTCATTCATAGCTCTATTTCTATCATCCATCAAAGGCATTTGATTACTCAAGTTTAGCTCATTATTGTTTATGTCTAATGGATTAGCCATTTTATCCTCTTAGATGACAACTTGTTTTCTAATTAATCTCAAAGTATGCACAATTTCAAGGTCTAAAGGTAGGATTTCTCATTAACGAACATTGTTCGTGCAATAGACTCAATTATGTTTCTATAATACTAAAGGAGAAATTAAAATAAAAACTAAATAAATAAATTAAAATTTCAAACAAATAAATAAAAGAAATTAACTAAAAAATAAAGAAATAAGTAAGTGAAAAAAATAAGTAAATTAAAATTAAAATTAAAGTAAAGAAAAAAAATTAATTTCTAATATTTATAATCTTCGGCAACGGTGACAAAAACTTGATCTTCATAAAAATTGTGTGTGCAATGAATCCACAAGTATACATATCGCAACAAGTAATATAATGATAAGAAAATATTGTTTCCAAGGAGATTATTTTATTAAAAACTAATTTTTAAAACTAAAAAAATAAAAATTAATTCTTTTGTGTTTTTATATATTAAGGAAGCAAAATTAAAATAACTAAAAAGTAAATAGTAACAATTAATTAAATTAGGATTGGTAACTGAGAAGATGTATGAGAAAATATCTGGGAATACTTAATCCCCTAATTTTATAAACATGTGAATTACTAAAATCCCCTCATTATAATTATCAATTAATTACATGATCAAATGAATTTAACTTAGTATGTATTCCTCTGTCAAGTAAACTACACACCATTTGATAATTAATGTAATCACACTCTCGTGCCAATTAAATTTCATACTACTCATTAAGTTCATCAATTATGGATCATATACATAAGAATCATACATTTATGCCTAAAAACTATGCATGTTATTTAATGAAGACAAACAATTAAATAATTCTTTCAAATCTATTTAATTGCTTTTATAGATAAATTGTTAAACAAACAATTAATAGCATAAAAATTAGATTAAATAATACAATTAAATTATAATTATAATTGGGGTAAAATATTATATCATTACATGATGAAAATTGGGTTTGTAAGATCTCTAGATTAATAAATTGACTACACATAATTGTGTCCATAAAGCTCATATTTTTTATAAAGAAAGACATAAAAATTGATAAAGAAAAGAGTAGAAGAAGAAATAAAATCAATCTTTTGAATTGTAGTGCTAATATCCTCTTGAATCTCCACCAAAATTGTACATCCTTTTGAATTTTTCTATATTTTTCTCTCTTTTTAGCTCCAAAAACTTACCAAAATTATGCTAATGGTGACTCCTTAGAATTTATGGGGTGATTAGGAGCTTAAATATAGCTCAGGTGCGATCTAGCAAATCACAACGCGATACATGGCACACGAAATTCACTAAGCGAATCAGAGCGCGATGCGTGGCAAGGAAAACTAGTCTGAGTCCACGTATGATGAGTCAGCACCACGTGGCACGATGTGATTCGTGGTAATGGATGGCATGACGCATGGGTGGAACGCGGGGAGCAATCGTGTGGTAACACATGGCAGTGTTGTTTGATCTATCTCTGAACTTGGATTGAATGTTATGTTGACATGTGGCACACGGTTCATCCTCCTCACACGCGAAAATCTACGATTCATTTTCCTTGCTTGTGTGGCAATTCCTAATTGGCCTTATGCTAAAAATTCGTAAAATATCCATAAAAATTTCAAAAAACTCCCAAAAATTATATTTTCATCCTTTTTCACTAAAAAATTTATATTTAAATATTTTTAGCCCCAAAATACTATTTATTGAATAAACCAAGTAAATATTAAGTAAAAAAAGTGCGCTAATGACTCTATTTTATTATTCACTTTACACGTTATTGGTCTTTGGTTACTAATCACACCACTGTGGGTGGCATGGGTGCTTTAGAGAAGAGCTAAGTTTGTGTGTCGGACCAAGTCATTGCGAAAGCTGCAAGCAAGAATAGAAATAAGTAGTTAAGACAAAGGTCCTGATTGATAGAGGTAATGGTGGTTTTATTTCTCTCAAAATGTAGCTATTTTATTATTTAGTGGATTGTTTGCTATTGAGTGGTTACCTTAAGTAACCTGATGATGTTATAATCAAAGTTTAAATGGTACATGTTCTACCATACTGAAGTTTAAACTCTGATTGAAAAACTTATTTTTTTATACCTTACTTTTCATTTACTGAAATCTATATCTATTGCTATTTATACTACATGTCTTTGATTATATGTGTTGTAGTTGTGCTTATATATTTTGTGTTTATCTCCCCGTGATTTGAGTATTTGAGTTTAGTCTTTAAGGAGTTAGTATCTCTTTAGCCTGATTGTGTATCGAGTCTAGGAATTCTTCATTGTTGTTATACATGATTTGTAGGTATGTTAGTATCGTCTATGTTTTCAGCATGTATGTTCTAACATACTAAATGTATACCCTGATTAGAAAGTATGTTTATTATATATTATTGCTTACTTTATTTCCTTTATATATAGCATGCCTATAAGCTTTCTAATCATTACTTGTTGTGATAAATTAATCAACCTGGTCTCTGATTAATTTGTATTGTTTAGGTTTATTATACGCAGGTGAGTTTGATGTGAATTTCTAAGGAGTTAGTATCTTCTTACCATGTTAGTGTACATGGTATTAGACTCTTTAAATTATCTGCAATAATGTGTATCATAGTATATTGTGAGAGAACAATCATCATCTATCAAACCTATTCACACATATGATGTCTTGAAGTGATGGGATGCCATTTATGGCCTTTTAGCATGTTTAACTATTTCACATGCTGAGTGTTGATTGCCATGTATGCATATTACTAGCTTGGAAAGGAGCCTACAAGGCACACCGTCTCTTGTGTGTTTATTACAGTTTCTTATTTCTTATTGCATGTAGTTTTTATTGTGTGTTGAATTGGGATTGTTATTTATGTACTTTCTCTTTGATAATTGCTCAATTCACGTTGTGACACCTCTTTGCCCAAATTGATTTAAAGCTCGTAAAAAGATTCCATTAATTGGAATTTCCACCGCTTATCTAGGTCCTAGTTATCAATTTGAGTCATAAGAATAATTAATTTTTGTGTAATTGTTCCCAAGTGTGCGTAATTGTAATGTCTTGAAGTGATGAGATGCCATTTATGGCCTTTTAATATGTTTAACTATTTCACATGCTCAGTGTTGATTGCCATGTATGCATATTACTAGCTTGGAAAGGAGCCTACAAGGCACACCGTATCTTGTGTGTTTATTACAGTTTCTTATTTCTTATTGCATGTAGTTTTTATTGTGTGTTGAATTGAGATTGTTATTTATGTACTTTCTCTTTGATAATTGCTCAATTCACGTTGTGACACCTCTTTGGCCGAATTGATTTAAAGCTCGTAAAAAGTTTCCATTAATTGACATTTCCACCGCTTATCTAGGTCCTAGTTATCAATTTGAGTCATAAGAATAATTAATTTTTGTGTAATTGTCCCCAAGTGTGTGTAATTGTAATGTCTTGAAGTGATGAGATGCCATTTATGGCCTTTTAATATGTTTAACTATTTCACATGCTCAGTGTTGATTGCCATGTATGCATATTACTAGCCTGGCTGGAAAGGAGCCTACAAGACACACTGTCTCTTGTGTGTTTATTACAGTTTCTTATTTCTTATTGCATGTAGTTTTTATTGTGTGTTGAATTGAGATTTTTATTTATGTGCTTTCTCTTTGATAATTGTTCAATTCACGTTGTGACACCTCTTTGACCGAATTGATTTAGAGCTCGTAAAAAGATTCCATTGGTTGGCATCTCCACCGCTTATCTAGGTCCTAGTTATCTATTTGAGTAATAAGAATAATTAATCACTACTACAAAAAGGGGTATTTAAGTTGCTGTGTAAAGTAAGTTTTTGGAAAAAACTGACTTATAATGAATTTAAAGTCAGTTCGGTGTAGAACCGACGTTATCCACGTTGGACATAATGTCGGTTGACATGGAGAACCGATGTTACCCATGTGGATAGCGTCAGTTCACCACGTGAACCAACGCTAGCCACGTGGGTAGCGTCGGTTCTCCACGTCAACTGACACTACGTCCTATTTTTTAAATTAAAAAATGGATGAAGTAAATACAATTAAAATTAATTATTATTTTATTTGACTCTTTAGAATTTAAGTTGGATAAAAATAGAATAATTTTTCCTTTTTTTTAGACAATTAGTTTTAAAAATTATATAATTTTGTTTATTTGTTTGAATATTTAAATTTATATATGTACTTACAATATATCTTTATTTAATTTTGTGTATATGTTTTAATTAAATATTATTCTAAAGTAATTATTTTTTCTATTTCTATAGTACGTATATGCATAGTCTAAATAAAATAATAATTTACAAAAAAAAATTTTAATTGCGTGGATAGCGTCGGTTGATGTGGCGAACCAACGCTACCCACATGGCTAGCGTCGGTTGACTTGTAGAACCGACGCTATCTGCGTGTGTAGCGTCGGTTTTCCGTGTCAACCGACGCTACACACATAGATAGCATCGATTCTCCACGTCAACCGACACTATCCACCTAATATATCCAAATTTGGTTCATTTTTTACGTAGAACCCCAATTTCTTCATATCTCTTCTCCATTTTCTCCCAAAACAGAGCTACACCCACCTTCTTTCTCAATTTTCGGCTACCTCCGACCACCATTTGCAACGTCGTTTTTAGAGTTATATTCATCTTCTCATTATCTTTCAGATCTACTATTTTTTTGAGTGAAATACTAAAAAATATTTATACCCATTTTTTGTATAAATTTTTGATTTAGGTATTTTTTTTATTTTGCTTGTAATTATGTTTGACTTATTTTATGTGGAAATAATATCTGAAATATTTTGATGGATTATATATATTTATTGTGCATAGATAAATTTATTTATATATTATAAATAATTATATTTTATTAAGTAGAATTTTGCAGCTTATTATTTAGTTTGTTTTATTTTTTGTATAAATTTTTTATTTAGGTATGTTTTTTATTTTGCTTGTTATTATGTTTGACTTATTTTATGTGGAAATAATATCTGAAATGTTGTGGGTTTACTGTGCGTGGATAAATTTATTTATATATAAATAATTATATTTTATTAAGTAGTGAATAGAGAAAAAATAATATATTTTTTAAAATTTGTAAGAAATTATATTGGTATAAGAGTTATACGTGCTATCTATTGACTCTTAAAAAAATTATAAATATATATTTATAAACTCAATAATTTAAATAATATATATATATATATATATATATATATATATTAATAAAAATCAAATAATAACTAAAAAACTTAGTATTATTATTTTTATTTATATATGCTACTTATGTGTTAAAATGTTAAATATGTTACTATAGTAGTCCCTATATACTTCTATAGAATGTTATATACTTATAATTAATATTACTTTTTAATTATGATATAATAACATGCTTAGAAATTAGAATAAACCAAAGTGATTGATTTTTATATATTCATGCTGGCATGTTGCTTATTTTTTTAATTTGTATAGAAATGATTTTGTAAAATGATTAAAATGATAATTGTTTTGTATTATGTATGTTTTGATATTTATTCTAATAATTAAGAAATTTATATATAATAATACTTGAAATATATTCATTGGATACATAATTAAGTAATATGTTTAATTAATGTCATTAATAGAAAATGGACAAATCTTGGATGTCAAAGTTTAGAATTGAGCAAAACTATATTTTCTAGAGTTGAAAGTTTTATGGAATTTGCTTGTAGAAATAGTAATACTGGATCTATTATGATTCGATACCCATGTGTTAAATGTAAAAATGAGCGATTTCATGAATTTGATGAGGTTAAGTATCACCTTATCCGTAATGGTATTCTTTTGAGCTATAAATGTTGGTATTATCATGGAGAAAATATTAATAATACTCATGGGGAAAAGATAAATAAGAATGTGAGTGGATTACACACATCTTATCATAATGTATAGACAGAAAATATGTTTCATGGTGTTGAAGATGAATTACGCGAGGATGATCCCGAAACCTTTAATAAACTTATAGAAGATGCCGAAAAACCATTGTATCCAAAATGCAAAAAATACACTAAAATGTTAGGATTGGTTCATTTGTACAATGTGAAGGCAAAACATGGTTTTTCTGACAAGGGATTCACAGAATTACTAAATCTACTAGTCGATATGTTTCCTGAGGGTATTGAATTGCCATCTTCAATGTATGAAGTGAAGAAATATCATAGTCGATTTGGCATGGAATATCATAAGATTCACGCTTGTCCATATGATTGCATTCTTTATAGAAAAGAATATGAGACATTACATGATTGTCCTATGTGTAAAGAATCGAGATGGAAGCATGGTATAAATGAGAGTACAACACATAAGAAAGGCGTGCATGCAAAGGTTCTTTGGTACTCTCCTCCGATTCCTCACTTTCAAAGGTTGTTCAATAGTAAAGATACATCAAAGATGTTGACTTGGCATTCAGATAATTGATCTGATGATGGGATGCTACGTCATCCTTGTGATTCTCCAAATTGGAAAGTAGTAGATAATTTATCTCCTCAATTTTCATCTGCTCCGCACAATCTTCATCTTTCCATTGCTGCTAATGGAATTAATCCACATAGTTCCCTCAGTAGTAGATATAGTTGTTGGCCAGTAATTATGGTAACATATAACCTTCCTCCCTGGTTGTGTATGAAAAGAAAATTCATAATGTTAACATTATTGATCTCAGGACCGAAACAAACCGGTGTTGATATTGATGTATATTTGCAGCCTCTCATAGATGTTTTAATGATGTTGTGGAATGATGGTGTAAATGTTTACGATGCACATAAAGAAGAACACTTTAACTTGAAGGGGGTCCTTTTATGGACAATTAATGATTTTCCTACCAATGGAAACTTATCAGGACATGCAACAAAAGGTTACAAGGGGTGTCCTATATGTAGTGATGGAACTTCTGCAAATTATCTTGTTCATGGACGAAAGATGTCTTATAGAAGACATAGGAGATTTTTGCCATCTGGACACAAGTTTAGATACCAAAAGAAATCGTTCGATGGTGAAGAAGATCATGATCATGCAACTCGACCTTTGCGAGGTATTGAGATATTAAGCCAATTGAATGAGATGACATTCAAACGATATGGAAAGATGAAAAAAAAACTCACCAAGGCAGGGAAACGAAAGAGGTTAACTAATGAAATGGGTGAAAATGAAAAAGAATTTGAACCGACTTACCATGGTTGTTGGAAAAAAAATCAATATTTTGGGAATTACCTTATTAGAAAGACCTACACATTCGTCACATCTTAGATGTCATGCACATTGAGAA
Organism: Hippophae rhamnoides; assembly: GCA_033030585.1. Lineage (NCBI taxonomy): Eukaryota > Viridiplantae > Streptophyta > Magnoliopsida > Rosales > Elaeagnaceae > Hippophae > Hippophae rhamnoides. Next base: position 38,029,394 of record CM065430.1, on the reverse strand, counting down.
GAATGTATGTGAGAGCTTGATTGGTACTTTACTTAATATACCTGAAAAAAAAGGATGGAATTAAAGCAAGATTGGATTTAAAGAAACTAGGAACACGACCTGAATTGGAACCAAGGGTGGAAAATGACAAGAATCGAACATACTTACCACCAGCATCATATACAATGTCAACAAAAGAGAAGGATGTGTTTTGTAAATGTTTGGAGGGTGTGAAATTTCCTGATGGTTACTCATCCAACTTAAGAAATTTTGTGTCTATCACCGATAAGAGACTATATGGATTGACATGATTGTCATATCTTAATGCAACAGTTATTACCAGTTGCTATTAGATCAATTCTTCCAAAACTTGTTTGATTATCAATAATTCGGTTTTGTTCATTCTTCAATACAATATGCAAGAAATCTATATCAATTGGCAAGTTAAATTCTTTACAGAAAGATGTTGTAGAGACTTTGGGTCTAATTGAAAAATATTTTCCTCCTTCTTTCTTCGATATAATGATTCACTTGTGTGTTCTTTTAGTTTGAGAGGTTCAATTGTGTGGTCTTACTTACTTAAGGTGGATGTATCCTTTTGAGAGATATATGCAAGTCCTTAAATGATATGTAAATAAAAGAAATCGACGTGAAGGATGCATGGTGGAATGCTACATTGCTGAAGAGGCTATTGAGTTTTGTTCTGAATACTTTAGTGGTTGCACTGAAATTGGGAATCCTACGCACAAGTTGTTCTTAGAACGTCACATGATCCAAGTAGATAACCCTATGCTTGGTGGAAGTAAGAAATTATTTATTGGTCGTACTCAATGGGAAAAAGTACACCGAATCATTTTGGTAAATAATAATGAGGCACAATTGTACATAAAGTAAGTGATGTTCATTGTTTCATGATTGCAAAAATCATTTTTTATTTAACTATTAATTATGATATATAACTTAATATATATTTAATAACATTACACGATCCATTTAAACTTATTGAAGATCGATCCTCGTTATAAAAAAAGGAGGAGAAAAATGGTTTTATGATGAACATAAGCAAGAGCTTATTAATTGGTTTCGCAACCATGTAAGTGTCACAATCAAAAATTCATGCATGTATCTTCCTAGATCTATTCAATGTTTTAAAACTTTGCTCTAAACACATTTTGTGTTTTTGTATACATAGATTCGAGATGAACTCAAAAAACCCAATCATAAAATACCAAAAAGTTTACAATGGCTTGCACATGGGCCAAAATTCGATGTCAAATCATTTTATAGTTTTACAATAAATGGATCAAGGTTTACGACTCAAGCTAGGGACAAAATCAGAGTAAATCAAAATAGTGGTGTGAAGATGGTTGCATAAACTATGCAATTTGCCAGTTCAAAAGATGCCAATCCTGTACTTTCTCATAGAACATATTATGGTATAATACAAGAGATTTGGGAATTGGATTATGAGGTCTTCCATGAAACAGTTTTCTTGTGTGATTGGGTCGAAGATGTTATCAATGTTGGATATAAAATAGATGATTTTGGATTTACCCTTGTAAATTTATCCAGGATAAGTCACACTGATGATCCTTTCACGTTAGCACTTCATGCAAAACAAGTATTTTACGTGAGCGATCAAATTGATCCAAGATGGTCTGTTGTGTTAACGCCTCCACAAAAAGAGTTTTACCATTGTGATGTTGTAGAAGATGATGACTCTATGCTTGATACATTAACCAATATTAGTAATTTCTCAAATAAATTGCCTAATGTATGTGATGATCTAATTGATGATGATGATTCTTCATCATGGGCTCGAAGTGATTGTGAAGGAATATATGTATACGATCAACAACCTAATTAAACATAACATATGTTCTATATTGTTGTAATAACTCTTATATATATGTATGTTCCTAAAATTTTCAATTAATTTATATTTCTTCATTGTTTGCAGATATTTCATGGATCTTCGGATAACAGAGCTTGTAGATCCAAATGATCCATTGGGGTATTTGAAAAGAAGGGGTTGGGCGAATATACCTGATGCTCCACTTAACCCAGATGATAGAATACTTGTTCTATTTGATGCTACTAGTAATCCAATAGGGAAAAATGGTCAACAATTGAAATCCTCTATTGGTCGACTTGCGAAGTCCAGTATACCAATCAATATAAATGATTGGTCTGAGGTTGACGATGCAGAAAAGTTCAAAATATGGATAACCATTTGTGTAAGTCTCTTATATTTTATAATCAATATATATATATATATATATATATATATATATATTAGGTGTGTATTATATATAATCTTTTGTACTGTATTTTTACAGAGTCGTTACAAAGTCGATGACAGTTGGAATAGCAAGTGTTATAAGATTCCAAATAAGATGTGGAAGGAATACAAGACTTCCAGATTGGCAAGAAATTATGTTTTTCCATATTTGGAACCACTTGATGAGAATGAGCTCTACAAAATCCCTGAAGGACACCCCTAGATTACACCTTAAGTTTGGAAAGACTTTGTGGATTATAGACGTTCAGATGAATTTCAAATTATTAGGGAAGATCATCAGAATGTACAAATGCATAACATTCTTCCTAACCATACTGGGAGGTCTTCAAATCCTGAAGTTAGATATAGAATGGTATTATTAATTTGTCTTAATTTATAAATATTTTTATATTTATTTTCCTCAATTTAATTTCATGTCATTGTTAATAAAATTTTCATAATTTATGTAGGAAGCTGAATTGGGTAGACCTATTACCCGAAATGAATTGTACATAGAAACAAAGACTCCCAAAACGAAGAATTCAAGACCGATGACTAAGCGAGGAGAAGAACAATTAAATAAGTTGGTTAGTAATTTCGGTTGATAAAAAGTCTTAATGATATTTAACAATTGATGTAATAATGAATGATATGTTTGTGTGCTTTATTATTTGTAGCTATTCAAGAAAAAATATCCAGGGGTGAAATAATCGAAGAGCCTAGGAGAGATGCTTTATATCATGCATTCAGACGCGAGCATCCTGGTCGTGTTAGGGGAAGTAGCCAATATGATGGTTCTATGTAGTATTTTAACATTCCAAAACAAAAGTCTCAGACAGTAAGTAAGGAAAAGCACACTAAAATTGAAGAAGAACTCAACTCCTTTAAGGCCTTAGTGTTAAGTGATATTTCTACTCTAAAAGAACAAAAATCACAAAAAATGTCAGCCATGGCAGCATGCTACAACCAGGGTATGCAATATTGGCCAAGCATGCAACCATCCATGCCAGGCATACCACCATCCATGCCAGGCATGCCACAATCCATGCCAAGCATGCCACCATACATGATAGGCAGGGCACCATCCATACCAAGCATGCCACCCAAGCAATCTCATTGCACTCAAACTACATCCAGTATAGGATATAGCCATCCTATTGGTCCTCACTATATGCCAGGAATTCATATGCAATCAAGTAGTGGTTCATTTTCTCCAATGCAATCTGGAAATTCTTACCATCAATCAAACCACGATGAACGTTTTGGTGAGAATTTGCATCCAATAGCTACCCCACATGGGAGTCCTCTTCTATTTGATGAATCATATGTGGTAAGATTTTAATTTCTGGAGTATATAATCTATTATTTTTAAATTCTTATTATATGTTTTATTTTTTATATATAACACTTAATTTTTTTTACAAAACATGAAATGTTTGTTGAAACATCCTTCCTCAACGAGCTTTGTTGCTATTGGAACGTTACAACAATTGAGCGATGATCGGATGATTCATAATCAATATTTGCCTAATCATTGGCGAATAGTAATTGATCAATTATTGTTTCATGATTGTCCACTACTTGTGTCTTCTGATGCTATCATAGTCCAAGAGGCGGTTGGACAGTATGTGGCTTGGTCGTCGATTCAAGTTGTTCTAAATTTTGACGTGGTACTATTTTTTAACTTAAAAGATAACACTTTTTTACTACTATTATTTTATTATATCTTATATTGTTACTAAAAAATACATATATAATACTTTTTTGTAGTCTATTATACCAGAACTCTTAAATGCGGCACATTTAAGAGATACGAAGCAAGTATCTCGTTCTAAATCTATGTCTAGTGGCCAATCATCGCGCACCAAGTCATTCAAGAAGAAGCCTTGGAAAAAGTATAGTCATAATTATACGTTAAACTTTAGCAAAAATCTTGGTACTTTGATGACTATTGTTGGGAGGGCATCTAGCATAAATGATCAATGGACTATGGCACTTCCTATAGAAATTTCTGGTGTAGACCTCGGTCAAATATCGATCGAGTGTTTATTGCAACTATTTGAATATCAAATGATCGATTTAAGTATAATTCAAGTGTGGACAAGGTGAGTCCTCAATCTATTTTTTTTTCATTTATGTAGAACATATATAATTATATTTATATTATCTAATTATATATATATATATATATATATTTTATTTAGGGAGTGCTATTATTGACTTCAATATAATCACTCATTACATTTAGCAATGTTCTATGATTCTTCATATGTCAATCAATATCAAGAGAAGGATGTTAGCATCAGAGCTAAACAATTATGTGATAGGGCATTAACGCTTAACAGAAATCAAAAATTGATAATCCCTTGTCCATTAAGGTTTGAACAAGGCCAAGATCATTAGATGTTGGTAATCATTGATCTATTCAATAATCATGCTTGGTACTGTGACTCAACTTCTATAGAACTGAGTAAAGATACAAAAGAAGTTGTTGAAATGTAAGAGTTATAGCTACATATTAGTTTCTTCTATTATTTTTTGTAATATTTAATAAAAACTAACCATTTTAAACCTTGATAGGGCATGAAAGTTGTGGAACAAGTTTAAGGGCATTGCCCTTAAAAAATCTCATAAGCTTATATGGACAAAAGTTATGGTATGTACAATTCAATATTAATACTTTTATTAATTTTACAATTAAATAATAAGGATGTTTGAATATGAAAATTCATGTATACATGCACTTTTTTTGTAGGTTCCACAACAAAATAATGGAGTCATGTGTGGTTATTATGTAATGAAGTTTATGAGCAAAATCATCACAAATATCAAAATTCCAATTGATGATGTGGTAATATCTTTTACCCATATACATACAAGTTTTTAACATATTTGAGTTTGTTTTTATAAATAAATGAAATTATATTCTTATTTTGATTTTGAATACATGTAGTTCTTTGGTTGGAACAAGACGGGTTACGACCAGCAAATTTTTGATGATTTACGAGAGGAATGGGCAGAACACATGGTTCAAATTATATCATCACAAGAAGAATCAGGAGAAGATTCTGATGATTTTGAATAGCATATGACAACATAACAGTAAATTTTTTAATGATTTAATTTCTCTATCTATTCCTGTGTATGAAGTCACTTGTTTGATAGATGATTATATGCTCGTGTATTTAGGGGAATGCATTGTTTTATGGACCTTTTTTGGCCCAAATTACATCGCATCTCTCTTTCCTACTGTCCTTACGAACTCATATTAGCACTTTCATGTGTTTATAAATATGAAGTTATTTGGAATCTCTGCTAGTATTTTTAATGCTATAATGAGCTCTAAATATGAAATCATTTGTACGTAACTCCGATTTGTTTCTTGGTTTGTATGAGTTTTGGTACCCATGAACGTGTTCTATATGTTTAAGGGCACCAAAACTCACATAAGCTAAGTAAGAAATCGGAATTACACTTGATTTTATATTTAGAGTTCATTATAGCATTAAAAAAGACTAGCAGAGATTCCAGATAACTTCATATTTATAGACAAATGATTAATAAAGTGCTAATATGAGTTTGTCGAAGGGTTATATCACTCGGATGTCGCTGTACGTGATAATCTTTTTTTATGGTAATATTTATAATGATTTAATTTCTTCATTTGTATGTCTTTGAAGTTTAGACTGCTTGTTTGATGGATGTTTACGTGCTCATGTATGTAGGGGAATATGAATTGTTATATGGATCAGCTGTTTTTTGTCTAGTTTTCTTGTCATAATGCTTGTGAAGGCCAATCAAGATTCTAAGCCAACCAAGCTTACTCACATCCAATTACACTTTGACGACATTATTTTATTTGTAATTTAAGTTAACTATATGTATTGTATATACATTATTTGTTTTTGTAATAAATTTAATTATCAAGTAATTAAATATATTTAAAATTTTAATTATTTGTATTATTATTTATATTTTAGTTTTTTATGCTATATATATATATATTGAATAATACAAAAAATGAGAATAAAAATAAAATAAAAAAAAATCATAAAATATACGGGTAAAGTCGGTTCATTGCGTGTAAAGTCGATTCATCACGTGAACCGACTTTACATTTTAAGTTGTGCTGAATTGACTTTAAATTTATTTAAAGTCAGTTTTTAACTGACTTTAATGCCTATTTTTGTAATAGTGAATTTTTGTGTAATTGTTCCAAGTGTGAGTATCTTTATAAAGAAATATTTTTGAATGTTGTTTTTAAAGTATTGTAAAGTTGTGATATATTATAATGTATTCTATAAATTTTAGGGTGAGTATTCTATGGTGTATATGCTCGAGATCGATGTGATAATGATAAGACCAAGCATTGTACCTCGAGGTTTATGCATAGTCCTAAGACATGGGATGGTCTATCCTAGGACTCAAAATAGTAAGTATGTGGGCTATAGTCCTGGGACACAAGACAACTCATTCTGGGATACGGAATGAGGGATCAAAGCTACCTACATGTATGTTTTTCATGTGGATTTATTACTAGTATGGTTTGCCATAGATATTTAATATTTATGTGGTGAAAAGTTTATTTATTCTCACCTATGAGTTATTTAGTTTACTTCTGAACTAAAATTTTACGAACTTTGATTTTCTTAAAAACTATTTGATTTAAGTTAAATTTTAATAAAAAGTGCTCATATTCAGATATGAACATTTAAGTAGTTAAATATATGTTTTTATGACTACTTATATATTTATGTATTTTATTATACTAATGATAATGATTGTATAAAGTATATGTCAAAGTAACTTTAGCTTATTCTTTATTTTCTATCTTTCTGACGAGTACTAGATAACTTAGAGCTTGACAAGATCGTTTGGAAACAAACATGAGTATCCTTTATTTGTAGTTAGTAGAAATTGAAATATTGAGAAAGATATTTGAATGACTGTATATTATTATCGTTGTTTTGGAATACGTTGAGGTAGTATGGCATGTTTCAGAGAATCATACACAGATTATCATACCAGATTTTACTCTAATTTTTCATTTCTTTTATTGAGACTCATTGATTTTGATTTTGATTTATATTATTCTTCCTCATGAGACCTTAAACTTACTTAAATGCTAAAAACTCACTTACCTCTTCCTTATTAATCTTTCACAAGATAAGCTCAAGTATTATTCCTTATTTATACATGATTATTCTTTTTAAATTTCCTTTAATCTATAGGTTATTCTTCCAATCATTCTCATGTGAATATTTGATGCATTTTTGTAATTTAACCAAACCAATTTTGTAGTGCTCTACTTATACTCTTATTGTTCTATATCTTCACTCATGTTTATAATTATTTAAATTTTATCCAACCTTGTTGTTCATGTATTATTTGATCTTATGCTATTAATCCTCATTTAATTTTCCTAATCACATCCTTAAATTTTTGGGGCATGACACCAACCTTACAAAGGATAGATAGAAACATCAAATAAAATATAGACATCATGTTTTTCACACTAAAATGTAAACATCAAAACGATAGAACTTACAAAATATTTTTGTGAGTGAAGATACAGTTTTAAGGATAAACCTATAGTGTCCAATTCAAATCTTAAGAGAATAATGATGTTTTATACGGAAGAATAATGTTCCAACTTATTTAAGTTACATAGTTTGACAATTATTAATGGATTAACTATCACATAAAAGCTTTGAACATGATTATTATATATTAACTAGAACAAAGGAATGATGAGAGACAATATCGACCATTCATTAGAATTTGAAACCATAATATTGCTAAGCCTTTGGGATAAAATGTCAAAAAACTTGTTTTCTCTACTATAAGTGTTGACTTTGTTCGAGGACTAGCAAAGAGTAAGTGTAGGAAAATTTTATGAGTGCAAAATTATACATATATTTAGTTATTAATTCCTCCATATTTACACTTATTTCATTGTTCTCATTTGTTATAATTGTTTACTTTATACTTTATGAGAAAATATAAGTTTTTATAATTTTTTTGAATTTTCTTAAATTTTTATGGATTTGTCATTAATTTTATTTGATAGGTAAATGTACTTAAAACAATAAATAGATCGACTTAGCAATATGAATGTCTCATGGATATACTACACAAAGAATCACCCTGAACAATCTGTTTTAAGTAATTCAACAACACACAACACCTAGCCAACATATTTGCTTAGCATTGCCAAACGACGAGTCATTCGTCCAACAACCACTTTTGCCTAGCACGTCGCCTGGTTCTCCAATGTTCACATGTTGATCCAGTTGTGTGACACACGGCTCGTTAATAACCCTTCATTTGACTCCATCTAACATTCTTGATTTAATCTCATGATAAAACCCAACTTAATCCCATATAAATACCTATAAAATATGTATTTTGAAGAGAATAATGAGAAAAAATTAGAAAAATAGAAAGAAAATTTAAAAATTATTTTAGAGCACTTTGAAGACAAATTAAAAAAAAGTTTAGAGATTGGTGTATCTAATTGATTTGACTTTACTTTCTTATCAAAACAATAAGATTCTTGATCGGTGTAAAACTGTAAGTGCACAATATCGTAGTTTAATAATAAAGTGATAAGAAAAGTATCGTGCTCAGGAATTAGTAACTTACTTTTGACAAAGATTAAAATTATACTAATCTTAATTCTATTTAGAAAAGTCACTAAGGTTGTTGTAATTGGAATTTAAAATAAAATTAATTTTAAAAAAATATGCAAAAGAAAATAAAGATGTTGTTCAAAGATCAAATCAATAGGAAGAAAACTTCTAGAAAATTGATTTCACCTAATCTATCACTATGCTTTAGTCATTTAGCTAATTGAATTTAATTCTCTCTGTTTATTAGAAATCTCCAAAAGTCTCTTTCGAAGTCAATTGGAAATATTCTTGTTCATGAATTTACATAAGAGTAAGCAACTTAATAAAGCAAGAAAGCATTAAGACCAATGATTTTTAAATCTACACAGGTTCATACAAATCTTTCGATCTCTATATTTACCTATGCCAAAATATTCCAGATCTATCCTATGATTCCCTTTTTTGATAGTAAATCATAAGACTAAAATCATCTCATTAATGTCCAGTTAATTATAAACAATAAACTCAGAATAAGTCATACATACATAAAGAGAAATAATTCAAATTAACATAGAAAATAAAGCATAGTTCATAATTAAATTACATCTTTTTCCTAGAATAAATAAAATTTAGTTCATGCTAAAAATTAAATTTAACACAAACGAATTCACCATAATTTTCTACGATAAATTAAAATAAAATTGAATGGAAAAATGAATCTACTTTTGCATTAATCTCTTCCATATTTTTCTTCTCTTCTGTATTCCCTTTTCTTTAGCTTTTACCCTTTTTTTATTCTCTCTTGGTCATCGTCTATTCTTTCTTTTCTCTCCTTGCGTCCTACATTTTTCTTTTTTTCTCTCCTCCCTTTATATATATATAAAAATCTTAATTTATATTTGATTTACATAAATCTTCATTTATATTTGAGAGTCCTTAAATGATATGCTTCTAAAATTTTAGATCTTCATTTTCTTCAAATCTGACATAAAATTTAAATAATAATAATGAAGTCTAAATTCAATAAAAAAAAATTAGAAAGAAGTTAAAGTTGAAAAGTGATAAATTATGTCAAATTATGCAAGTCACTAAACACCCCTAAACTTAGAACTTTGTTTGTACTCAAACAAAAATAAAATAAAATAAAAGACACATATGAACAATATCAACTAGACTCCATAGATAACTATCATCACTCACCAAGCCATGATTTGAATTTAGATTTCATCACTAATAACTTACTCTTTTTACATTGAAGTAATAGGAAAATCAATCAAATATTTAGTAATTTTTCGAGCAAAAGTTAAGCATTTACTTCGACCTAAAGCTAAGTCATTGAATTTGTGTGTGTGAAATAGTCAATTTAACTCCAAATCACCATCAAATTCAGATGAAAGTAGAGCAACTGAAATCAGAAGAATTCTTTCAAACTTAACTCTATAAGTCCAATTTTCAGAAATCCTCCCCACTAATGTAATCAAATACTAAAATCAGATATCAAAAGGTCTTTAATCAAAGTTGTAATGATAGGCCATAGGGTGTGGGCTAAGAAAGAAATGGATATGGAAAATCAAAGTAAATTGGGAAAATACTTGGTAGATAGAAACAATAAAAAGAATGTCCACAGGATTCACACAATAGCTCTTTCTCGACAATATGTTCATACTGATGACAATATTGTTGTTATACTCAATAAGTATTGTGATCTCTTATTCTTCTTCTTTTTTTTCTTTCTTTTTTTTCATGTGGTTGCATTGATAAATATAGTCTTTACTAATTCCAACCACTTTACCACTTTCTTGATTCTTGCCTTTCACTTTCTTTCTTTCTTTTTTTCTTTTTTTTTCTCTTTTTACTCTTTGATCAAATATAGTAAACATAATGTGAATTATTTAATTTGAACTAACTTTCTCTTTAAAAGAAAATTTTCACCAAATTATTTCCTCAAAATTTAAGGTAAGTTCGTAGTTTTTCAAGCTTAGAATGAGAATGATTTATGTAGTTTAAAAGAAAAAATAAGGCTTATATAAAATAAGGCTCAAAGGGGTTGACTATGGAAATGTACCATGTGATGATGGTGTGATAATTAGGATGGTTGGGAAAGCTTTTTGGTTGTGACAAAAAAATTGCCTAGATCATTTATCTAATATTTGGTATCAATTAGGATTTCGCCTCAAGGATCCATCAACAAATTATAGAGCAAAGTAAGATTGAACTTTCCTAACCTAGTTAATTCAACTTATTTTCTTTATAGGAAAAATGGAGGAGAGAAAATTTACTATGTGCTCAATTATTTTCAAGGACAAAGATTTAAATCAAAGTACCCAAAAAACTCTAACTAACATAATAGCATATTTTGAAAAACAATTCTTAGAACCATCCTCAATCACAAATTTTAGAATCATAGTGAATTCAATCATACTTAAATACATGCTTGATAAGATAATTCAACAATTCAAGACTATAAGAGTTGACCTCCAAACTCAAATTAAACAATGTCCTTATTGTAATTTAAAAGTGAGACAAATAGAAAAAATGAAAGGAATTTCCTTGGTTTTATAGTGGATCCACATTAGTTTGTAATTTTTAGCTTTTTATTCTTGCAAAATAAACTAGTATCAAAATCCAAATTATTCAAATAAATAATAAAAGAAATTTTTATGGGCTACCTTCCATAAGCGCTTGTTTTATAGTCTATAACTAGACTTTTCAATCTTCATCAATTAGGATTTCAAAGAGGAATAAATGAAAAATTCCTCTCCACTTGTTCTCCATAATAGTGTTTCAATCAGTGACGGTTAACTCTGAATATATTCCCTGCCTTGTCCTTCAAGTCTATTGCTCCAAAAGTGAAAACTTTGTCAATTGTATAAGTACCTGTCCATCTTGATCTTAACTTGCCTGGGAAGAGTTTTAGTCATGAATTGAAAAGAAAAACTTGTTGCCCTAGAGAAAACTGATGCCTAAGAATATGTTTGTCATGCCACTTTTTTGTCCATTTTTTGTAAATCTTTTCATTTTCATATGCATCATTCAGAAACTCATCCATTTCATTCAATTAAAGAAGTCACTTTTCCCCTATTGCCTTCAAATCAAAACTTTTTTATAGACTAATAAGCTTTATGCTCAAACTCAACAAGGAGATGACATGCTTTTCCAACCGAGAATTCATCCGTGAAAATTTCCATTATATCTTCCACCATATCAAAAAAGATAGTCACCATGCAACGTTGAAATGTAGTTGGGGTATTGCACAATCCAAAGGGCATCCTTCTAAAAGAAATGTTCCATAGGGGCATGTGAATGTAGTTTTATCCTGATCTTTGAGGGTTGTGGAAATCTAGTTATACTTTGAATAACCATCTAAGAAGTAATAATGGGGATATCCAGCCGATCGATCTAACATTTGATCAATGAATGGAAGTGGAAAATGATCTTTCCTTGTTGCTTTGTTCAGGTTGTGGTAATCCATACATACACCCCAACATGTGACTATTCTTGCAGGAATAAACTCATTTTTGTCATTTTTCACCATCGTTATTCCACCATTTTTTGGTACAACCTGCACTAGACCTACCTCTGAGCTGTCTGAAATAGCATAAATAATTCCAACATTGAAAATTTTTAAAATTTCAACTCTTACAACTTCCTTCATTGCTAGATTAATTGGGGCTCAATTGATGGTTTGTAAGGTTTCTCCATTAGAATATTGTGCATGCAAATGGATGGACTTATACCCTTTATGTCAAAGATAGTCCATGCCAAGGATATTCTATGCTCTCTTAACACATGCAACAATTTTTCATCTTTTTCGATTGTAAGTGATGCCGTAATAATGATTGGAAAGATGTAACTATCACCCAAGAATGCATACCGAATATGCTCAGGCAATTTTTTCAACTCTAGAGTTGTAGTTTTCTACACTTTTTATGTAGAGATTATAGAATCCTTCTTTGCTACCATTGGCTCCTGCCTCTCCATTTCTTTGCTAAATGATGTAACCTGCTGCAATGATTGTTCTAGGTGATCGGATAGCATATCTTCTTGAAAGGCTTTTACTACACATTTCTCAATGATATCTACCCAAAAGCAAGTGCTTGTATCTTTTGGAAATCTCATGGCTTCATAAATGTTGAATGTAACATCTTCCTTGTTCACTCTCAATGTTAATTCTCCATTTTGAACATTCATTAAAGCTCTTCCCGTAGCCAAGAATTAGTGGAAAATCTTGGTCTTCATCATATATAACACCACAAAATCAGCAGGAAAAATAAAGTTATCCACCTTTATGGATCCCACGTGGATACTTTATGGATCAATCTGCTAATTGTAAAGAAATGATTGTTTGTTTCATCTCTCCATATCCCAATTCCCTATAAACAAACAGTGGCATAAGATTAATGCTAGCACTAAGATCACATAAAAATTTATCAAAAATGAATTTTCAATAGTGCAAGGCAAAGTGAAACTCCCTCGATCTTTTAATTTTTTGGGTAATTTCTTTTGAATAATGGCAATACATTTTACAAAAAGCTTTACTGTTTCAAACTCCTCCAACCTTATTTTCTTGGACATGATGTCTTTCAAGAATTTGACATAATTTGACATTTATTCCAGGACCTTTACAAAAGGAATATTTATACAAATTTTCTTAAAGATATCCAAAAACTTAGAAAATTGCTTATCTATTTTTGCTTTTTTGAAAGCGTTGAGGATAAGGAAGTGGAGTAGAAAGAATAAGAGGATTGTTAGGAAATGAAATTGATGGAGACATGTCAGTCTCTCTTAGTGTATCAACAATCTCCTATTCTTCTACTTTATGATTGTTTTGGCCATTGTTTGGAGCTATAGAAGTAGACTCGGTTTCCTTTGATAATGACCTCTTAATTTCTCTTCCACTCCTAAGTGTAATGACATTGCATTGTTCTTTTGGATTCACTTCTATATTTCTAGGAAAAGTTCCTCTTTGTTGAGCATTGATGGTCGTGGCTAGTTTCCCAATTTGAACTTCAAGATTTTTCATAATGGCTCCCATATTGCTATAATGAGTCTCAATGTTATCTAACCGTGAATCACTCTTTTTAAACCTTGCTTTGGTGTCCTCAACAAAGGAAATCATGGCATCCTTAAGTGACATATTCTTCTCGCTTGGTTGACTATCAAACCCTAGAGAAGGTTGCAACACATTCTTTTTGTTTCCATAAGAAAAATTCTCATGATTTCAAAGCCCTGAATGGTAGTAATTTTGTATAGGATTACCACGATAGTTGTAGTTTTGATTGTTGATGTATTGAACCTGTTTTTGACTTGCTTTATTCATCAGAACTGTCATACTCGGGTTTGCAACATATTCTACACTTTGTGGTATTCTTTGGGTTGTCAAGGTTGAAATCTAATGAGATAGAGAAGCTACTTGAGTTGAAAGGGAAACAAACGACTACAATTCATAAATCCTGATAGTTTTCATAGCCATAGATATTTCAGTTGGCCATTGATAGTTGTTTGAGACCATTTCTTCTAAAAGAGAAGTAGCACCTTCAACTGTCTTTGACATCAAAGTTCCACCAGAAGCTGCATCAACTATAGTTCTAGTTTACCCATTTAACCCATTATAGAACATCTGCACTTGTAACCAATTTGGCAATCCATGTTGAGGGAAACACCAAATCATATCTTTATACCTTTCCCATGCTTCATAAAGTGTCTCAAAACCATTTTGTCTAAATTGACCAATCTCATTCTTGAGTTGGGCTATTTTTATAGGTGGAAAGAATTTAGTAAGAAAATTTTCTACCATGTCTTGCCAACTAGTGATGCTTCTCAATTGTAGAGATTGTAGCCAACCTCTAGCCTTGTCCCTCAATGAAAAAGGAAACAATCTCGGTCTAATGGTTTCTTTAGTAACACCATTCATCTTTATAGTGTCACAAATCTCCAAAAACATCGCCAAATGAATATTGGGATCATCAAATGACGATCCGCTAAATTGGTCTTCTTTCACCATGTTGATCAACACAAGTTTGAGCTCCAAATTATTGGCATTAATGGTTTGACATCTTACACCTGAGTAATTATGATTCACAATTGGCTTAATATAATCCTTTAAGATGCGTAACGTGCATTCTATTCTCCTTCAGCCATGGCTAGTACTTTCGTGATCTAAAAGTTCTTTTAATCTCCAGATAAAAAAGAATAATGTTTTAAGTTCTAGCACGGAGCATCCAATGTCAAAAACACATATAGAGAAAAATAAAAATAAAATATAATTCTAACTTAAAACCAAAATTACTTTGTATCAATATTGGAAAAAAAATTCCCGACAATGGTGCTAAAAACTTGATTGGTGCAAAATTGCAAGTGCACAGTATAACAGTTTTATAATAAAGTGATAAGAAAAGTATCATCCTCAGGCATTGATAACTTACTTTTGACAAATATAAAAATTATACTAATATCAATTTTATCTAAGAAAGTCACTAAAGTTGTTGTAATTGAAATTTAAAATAAAATTAATTTAAAAAAATATGCAAAAAAAAAATAATAACGATGTTGTTCAAAGATCAAATTAATGGGAAAACAATTTCTAGGAAATCGATTTCACCTAATCCCTTACTATGCTTTAGTCATCTAACTAATTAAATTTAATTCTCTCTATTTGTTAGCAATCTCCAAAAAAATATCCAAAAACCTCTTTCAAAGTCCATTGGAAATATTATTGTTCATTAATTTACAGAAGAGTGCAATTTAATAAAGTAAAAAAGCATTAAAACCAATTATTTTAAAAAATATACAAGTTCATACAAGTCTTTCAATTTCTATATTTACCTATGTCGAAATATTCCAGATCTATCATATAATGCTATTTTTCAATAGTAAATCACAAGACTAAAATCATCTAATTAATGACCAGTTAATTAAAAGCAATAAACTTAGAATAAATCATACAAACATAAAGATAAATAATTCAAATAAATATAGAAAATCAAGCATAGTTGATAATTAAATTATATCTTTTTCCTAAAATAAAGAAAATTTATTTTATGTTAAAAATTAAACTTAACATAAATGAATTCACCATAATTTTTTGAGATGAATTGAAAGAAAATTGAATGGCAAAAAAAATCTACTTTCGCATTAATCTATTCCAGATTTTTCTTCTCTTCAGTGTTCCCCTTTCTCCAACTTTTTTCCTTTTTTTGTTCTCTCTTGGCTGTCATGTATTCTTTTTTTCTTTTCTCTCCTGGCATCCTACCTTTTTATTTTTTTTCTCCTCCCTTATATATATATATAAAAATCTTCATTTATATTTGAGAGTCCTTAGATGATATGCTTTTAAAATTTTAGATATTTATTTTCTTTCAATCTGTCATAAAATTTAAATAATAATAATGAAATCTAAATTTAATAAAAAAATAGATTAAATTAAAGTTAAAGTTGAGAAGTGATAAATTATACCAAATTATGGAAGTCATCAATTCGTACGTATTCATTTTCTTAATAATTATGAATTATTTAGTTATCTTTTTGTATGTATTAAATTTTATGCCTAACTAAATAATTTTATTGTGATTATGAGTTATTTTTTAGCCCTAAATTATGATTTAATTTGAATTATGTTATGATTTAATTAAAGTTTCAACTTTTAATTTTTTGATGTGTTTAATTTTATGTTTAAATGTCAAAACATGTTAATTTTTGAATTAAGTGTACAATTAGTTTGATATTTAGTTTTATTTATTGTTAGATTATAATACAACAATGAATTAAATCTAGTAGTTATAATTTTAGTTATTTATGAATTATGTTGATTAATAAACGTGTTGTTAATCAATTATAAAGTAAGAAAAAGTATGAAATTTTATGACAATTTTTTAAAAACTAAAATTGAGAAAAATTAAAAAGCATCTTAAAATCATATAATAAATTTAGGATTTGAATGCTATGAAAATAGCATGATAAATTTAATTGTAATCTAGTGATAATGATAATCTCGTAATTACATATTTCTCTCATTAGTCTAAAAGTTTATACTTTTTACTATTTTCTTATTCTTTTATATTCTTTTATTTTTTAACAAAAATATTCAAAAATCTCATTTATTCTGACTTTATGATTTGATTTTTAAATTAGTAATTAATAATTAAATTTTATTTATTAGCCAAAGTTAATGACTCTTACTTGCAATTATATTTACATATACTTAATTTATTTTTTTTTAAAATGAAAAGGTAAGACTAAATAGTTGATAGTCTCATTTAAACTCACCACTACATCTTTACTAGTGTGTTTGGTGCAAATTATTTTTCTTATACTAGTTGTATTTATGTATTAGTTAAGCATTGTGTTTATTGTATATTTAAGTGTGCTATATATTTAATTTACGTTGCGAGATCTGTTTGGTCGAGGTTGAATAGAGTTCACAAAAAGATTTCATAGATTGACGTATCTATTCCTATATAAGTCTCAAATGCTTATTTGGGTTGGAATTTCAATTCACCTATATACGATTGTTCTAACATATAGAATTATCAATCTTCTTTAGGTGTTTTCTTTCTTTCTTTCATAACTTTGATGTATATATCTTACATTTGTTGTAATTTTAATATTTATAGTAGAGTTTATGAGTTGTTGGTAGTGAAAACGGTGGTGAAGAGATAGTAGTAATAGGTATGAGTACGGGTGAAAATGATTATTGACATAACTGTTTTTGAACTGAATTATAAAATCTGTGTTCGAAATCGTCCAAAAATCATTATGATTCGAAGATGGATTTTTACCTGTGGGTAACGGCTCAAGAAGTTTATTAAAAAATACAAAAAAAATCATTTTTTCAAATCATTTTTAAAATTTCTATATATACCTACACGAAAAATAAATAAATCCTAATTATTAAATAAATATAATTAATTTAGATTACGAGCGGGTACAATATGTTTAATTGTTATAAAAATTGTATCAATTTCAAAAATTTATCGAATAAAAATCGAAATGACGGTACAAATAACCACGGTTAGTCGATCCCGTAGTTTTTTTTTTGCCATTCTTAAGAGATATGTTGATTTTTATAGCATGCAAATGTGTGATGTATTTAGATTTTGGAAGATAACATTTTGTATGTTAGTAAAATATGTTTAGTGAGAAGTATTGATTTAATGTGAATACATGAGGGTAGAGTTATAATTTTATTAAGATATTAATTAATTTTAAATATTTTATAATTAAAATTCGAAATTTCTCCATATTTCTCTCAGTTAAAAAATGGCTCAAAAAATAAAATGTTCCCTGATAATGATGATTGATGAGTGGGATCCAATATGACGAAACCTCATCTCTCGGTCTCTCCCGCTCGTTCGACCATACGAAACGCAGTTGCCATTATTTCCCGCCATCTTAACTCGCTCAGGCGGTGCCCTACTTTGTAAGTAAAAGGCTTATTTCCTGGTGAATGTCTTAATTTCTTGGAATCCAAACACTCCTCCTTTATTAGAGTTTGAGAATAGTACCATACCAAAATCTCCTTTCTTTCTCAGCCGATTACATATTCAACTAAAATTAGGGTTTCAAAAATCATTGACAAATGTCGGGATTGACCCCGTCGCATCATACGCTCATTCAAGCTTTGCTATCTCGAGGGCCACTCAAGGAAGATAAGTTCCATAATGTTTTCAAGGACATCACCGGGAAAAATCCAGGTCGTTCATTTATGTTACCCCAATATACATTATTGTTATTATTATTATTATTATTATTATTATTATTATTATTATTATTATTATTATTATTATTATTTTCTGTGTTGTGGATTTTTTTTGCCGTCGTTTTATATATGAGTTCTGTTAAGAATTTAGTGGGTGAGATCATAAATCTGCTGAATGTTTATTGAATAAGAGAATTGGCTATTAAATAGCCTTTTACTGCAACTGAAAATCAGGAAAAAATGCAACCCACGCAACCACTTTCTAAGTATGTGGTAAACTAACAAAGAACAATTCAAAAGCTAACAAACTATCCCTTAACAATAGGGATTTATTAATCACACCTTAGCTACCCAATGTAATACAGTTCCTTTTAACAACCTCCCTTAAACCGATGTTGGTTAACAATCAGTTTACATCCATGAATGAGCACATTCCCATTAATTTGTGCAGCTTTACAAATGTATCAAGTTTCAAAGGCTTTGTCATCACATCTGCAACTTGTTCTTGAGTATTGGAACGAACTAATTGAACTGTTTCATCCTTTGTAAGTTCACGAAGGAAATGAAAGTGTACATCAATGTGTTTGATGTGTCCATGCATCACAGGATCCTTCGCAAGTTTAATGGTTGAGTTGTTGTCACAGTAAATAGTTGTAGAGTTGCTTTGTGTATGGCCAAGCTTCTCCAAGATCCTTCTCAGCCAAACTGCTTAGCAAGCGCATGCAGTTGCAGCTATAAACTCAGCTTCTGTAGTAGATAAAGATACTATAGGTTGCTTTTTAGATAACCAAGATACTGCACCTGAACTTAATAGAAATACATATCTTGAAGTGTTTTTCCTATCATCCAAGTCTCCTGCATAGTCACTATCTGTATATGCAGTAAGATCTTTGTTTCCTCCCTTCCTGGAGAACACTCCATAATTGATTGTCCCTTTCAAATAGTTTGTTGTTTATTTCTTCTTCTATTTGGTTTTGATGAGCTTCCATTGGCCAACTCATTAGTGTTTTCAACTTCTTCTGTTTCTTCATTGATCTCTGCTTCATTGTTTTTAGCATTAGCAATTTCATCTTGTTCATTTTCCCACTCCAAATTGACTGCTATTGTTTCCTCATGCCTTTTATCCCAATCCCAGCTTTTATCTTCTTCGAAAATGACATCTTTGCTCACAATGATCTTCTAAGTAGCTAGATTATACAATATGTATGTCTTTGATTCTTCACTTACTCCAAGTAGAACACAACTCACTCTTGTTATCCAACTTGGTTCTTTCCTCATCGGGTATATGGACATGAGATAACATCTAAAAATTCTAAAATACTTAATTGATGGCTTTACTTCACTCCATGCTTCTTTTGGAGTTCTATCTTTCATCGCAAGTGTTGGACATTGATTCAGCACATGAACTGTCCAGTTTACTACCTCAGGTCAGAAAGTCCTTGGATTCTTCTTTTTATAAAGCATGCTACGAACCATGTTAATAATGGTTATATTTTCCTTTCTGCTACCCCATTCTGCTATGGAGTGTATGCAGTTGTTAATTGTCTACTTATGTCATTCTTATTGCAAAAGGAAATAAACTCTTGGGATGTGAATTCACCACTTCTATCAGTACACAGACTCCTTATGAATTCACTTGTTTCTTTCTCCACATTGTTCTTAAAGCCTTTGAAGGTATCAAAAGCTTATGATTTTTCTTCTAAAAAATACATCCGTCTTGCGACTATAATCATCAATAAAGGTGATTAGATACCTTTTTTTGCTATTTGAAGTGGTTGTGATCAGACCACATATGTCAACATGAACCAACTCTAGAACTTGAGATGCTTTCCATGTGCTTTCCTTTGGAAATGGATCCCTTTTTTGTTTCCCCACTAGACAATTTTGACAAATCCTGGAGGGAGTCTTAAGTTGAGGTAAACCCTTCACCATTTCCTTCTGTTCAAGAGTTTTCAAACCTTTAAAACTTAGGTGTCCATATCTACAATGCCATAACTGAGCTGGATCTTTGGTGATGGTGTAAAAACAAGTTGACACATCTAGCTGAGAAATAAGATGTAGAATGAGCATTCTATTTGAGGAAATTTTAGTTTCCATAATCAGGCCTCTTTTCGAGTGATAGATTTTGCATCTTCCATGTTGAAATAAGATTGTTAGTCTCTTTTCTTGTAGCCGATCAATGCTCAACAGATTATTCTTCAATTCAGATACATAGAATACTCTAGTGATAATATGTGAGATTTTATTTGACTGAAATCTCACACTCTTTTCCCTTGACTACCATGCTGGTGTTGTTTTTAAGCTTTACGGTTTCTTTGTAATTTTCATCTAAATCAAAGAACAATTCTTTCTTGCCAGACATATGTGTACTACACCCTGAGTCAAGAAACCTCATATCTTCCTTCGTTGCTTGGCCATCCTTCATATATGCCATTAGAAGCATTTCTTCTTTAGCTTCTACATAAATTGCTTCCTTCTATTTGCTTGGACATTCATATTGATAATGTCCAAGCTTATGGCAATGATAGCATTCCACAATGGACTTGTCAAAACTTGATGAGCCTCGTCCTCGACCATGAAATCCTCCACGACCTCGTCCTCTTCCTCTTCCTGATCTATCTTCATAGATTACTTTTAAAGCTTTCTCTTCAATTACAGGAAAAACTATGTGTTGTTCATGCACCAACAAACTGTTTTGCAATTGATCAATGGTCAGAGTATCAATGTCATTTGACTCCTCAATTGAGCAGACAACATAGTTGAAATTTGGAGTCATAGATCGCAAAATCTTGTCAATGACAATAACATCTTTCATCGTCTCACCATGGGTTCTCATCTTGTTAGCTATGGTGAGAGTTCGAGCAAAGTATTCATTCGCCATTTCTCCTACTTTCATTTGAAGAATCTCGAACTCCCTCCGAAGTGCTTGTAGCTGTGTTGGCTTAACTCTTGATGTACCTTGATACATCTGCTTCAAAGAGTCCCAAATGTTTTTTTGATGTATCTTTATTCAAGATAGTCTCCAAGATTGATCTGGCAATCGCTTGAAAAAGATAATTTTTTGCCTTCAGATCCTTTAGTGTCTGATCACCGATTGCTTTCCTTTGTCCCTCAGTAAGAACAGCTGCTTTAGGAATTCCAAATTCCAATAAGCTCCAATATTCCTTGGACCATAGAAAATTCCCCATGAGCATCGCCCAATGATCATAATGGCCATCAAGCTTTGGAATTGCTGGCTGAATAAAGTTGCTTTTTGTTGCCATTTGCTCACCACTCTCTTGAAATGACTACTGCCTTCAAATCTTGATCAAGCCGTTTTAAGGATGGTTCTGACACCAAATGTTAAGAATTTGGTGTGTGAGATCATAAATCTGCTGAATGTTTATTGAATAAGAGAATTGGCTATTAAATAGCCTTTTACAGCAACTGAAAATCAGGAAAGAATGCAACCCATGCAACCACTCTCTAAGTGTGGTAAACTAACAAAGAACAATTCAAAAACTAACAAATTATCCCTTAACAATAGGGACTTATTAATCACACCCTAACTACCCAACGTAATGCAGTTCCTTTTAACAAATTCTGCCCGCATTTTTGAGCTCTGTGTAATAAAGGAAAAGATTGAAGGTTTTTCAAATGTTTGCTTCAGGGCTTTTGCTCACTGTGCTTACGATTTGTTATTTTTGACTAGTCGTGCAGTTTCTTTGCAACCACATAAGCACTATAAATAATTTTTTTGAAGTTTATTGATTGCATTTGAATTGCAATTATTTGGGAAGCACGATCTTAGGAAGTTAACTCAAAGACTGCTTATCTATAGTTTGGACCTCTGATTTTCATATGGGTTTTAAAATGAATCGGATAAATGGAGATAATTGCAAACGTTATATATTCTTATGTCCCAATTACAAACGCTAATCTACAATTTTCTAAAAAGATTAAATAAGTAAACTCAAATGCCATGTTTTTTTTTTCATTGTGGAGTGTTATCTCTTTACTCTATTCGTGTTTTATTTATATTTACTTGATTAAGGTGAAAACACTAGTTAGGACTAGGGAGTTAGGACTTAGGATTTAGGAGCATCCCACTGTTTTATGCAAGTTAAATGCCATTGAATAGCTTAGTTAGTGTTCTTAAACTTTATTGGTAACAAAAAAGGAACAATCTATTGGTAACTTCTAGATTATGCTCTTTTTTGGCTCTACAGATTGCACATTTTGCTTACAATTGATGAAAAAAAATGTTAAAACCAGCTGACTCAATCAATTGATGAGAAGCAATTGCGATTCTAATCCCTATATTGTCTATTATCCCTGATGACTTTGGGCCAAATCTTTGTAAAGAGATTGCTATTATATGCTTGAGAAAACAAGATAATACCTGCGCATCATTTATAAATTATTGGGTACTTTACCTTTTCTTTTTGCTGGGTTATATGAGATTATTCTATTTATCATATTTGAAGCAGGGACTTATCAGCAGTTGTTTGATGATTATCTTTTGAAGATTAACAAGGCACTTTCTTATGTCCAATTTGAGTTGCGGGGTTGTAGATATCAATACGATGGCCAGGTTTATTATGGAGTTGTCAACAATGTTTCTGACGAGCAATCCAAACTGGGTACAAAATACTCAGTTCCACAGATTGCTTTCTACAAGGCAGTTGTAAGTCTCCTTTGAGTTCATGATAAAACAATTTAATACTGGTTTCCCGAAATTTTGTCATGATAAGGTTTACTTTCTTGTCAAAGTGGACCTTTTGACATTTCATTTTTATTTTAACAGTAGTATCACATGTGAATTGTAAACATGTTAAGAGCATAAATTTCCATTATTACTCTGATTAAAAATGTGATGCAAGTTTTGGCATAGGTGGGTTGGACTGTAACACTAATGGTTCATCACTTTTGAGAATTACAATTACATAGTAGTTCCTCTTCAGCCAGAAATTAGAAATACTAACGAGCAAAAAATATCCAGAAATAAGAAATACTAGTTAGGCCTTGTTATGATGTTGTACTGGTTTCAAATATCAGATAGAGGCAATTGTGCAAGATGCAACAGCTAATGGTAGCATATCCACTATTAATGCTCTCAATCTTCGATTGGAGAATCAGGTTTGATAATCTATTTATTGTGAAGTTCCTATTTTTTCTTCAATATTACTCTGCCTGAATGTTTTGCATATGAGCAGCAGTTTGTGCCATGGTGTAACATGTCATAGTTTTACAATTATGTATCTTTACCCCTTTCTCATTATTTTGCTCATTTCCAGAACATGTCACAGGTCTTCATGCATGCATATGTATTATAATTGTAATGATTTCTGTATACAATGCCATTTAGCAAGGTAGGTAATAAATCAAAAGTAGCAAGCTTAATGAGACGGAACAATCAAGGGAGAAGAATGCTAATGCATCTACATCATTCATGACCAGTCAGTCTCAGAAACAAAAGCTATTATTAGGTTTTTGTTTATTTGCTTTGCTCAAGAAATTGGTCCTACTTACCTTCAAGTTTGTAGCAACTAGCAATATCTGTCTTGCACATTAATATTTTAAATTTCTTAAACTATTTGGCATGTGCATCAAAATGTTTCATGAAGTAATTGTTTGAAGATGAATTGCCAATGTGGATAATCTAATCTTCTTTTTTTTTTCGGGAGAAAGACATTTGAGTAGATATTTGTGCTCTGTAATAGAAGTTTGTCGTAAGGTTCTACAAGTACTATTTTGGACATACAAGTTTGAATATTTGTGCGCTGAAGCAAATTCTTGATTATTCTGCTTTACTCTCGTTTTCTTGTATTTCAAGGTAACTCTTTTATACATGAAATTTTTAGTAGATAATGTGATTATCTCCAGGTTACTGGGACAGGTTCGCAAGCACAAGATGGTCATATCCCTGCATTGAAGAATTTTACTTTAAGTCAGAGAGAAAAAACACTTAATGAACTTGTTCAGGATCAGTGGCTTAGTGTTACACCAGATGACAATGTTGGACTTGGAATGAGATCCTTTCTTGATCTGCGAAGTTGGTTCCGTAGTAATGATGTTCCTTCATGTGACGCATGCAATGAAGCAGGAGTAAAGGTTGTTTAATGCCTTTTTGCCACATAAGTGGATAATTTTTTATGCTTGCTTTTAACATCTGGGTGTAAGGCCTTTTCCATCAATTATGGGTGGAGACATTTTACATGTCACTTTACATTATACATGCCCTATCATTTCCTAATCTTTTGGTTCAGTTAATTTTTTTTGTTTACTAGTCAATGTTAAGTATGCCCTGCTATATATGATAATTTAAATTGGCTGTGCACTGAACTCTGCATTTCCATTACTGCTAAAAATAGATAATATGCCTATGTTTGACCCACATGATTTTGCTGCTTTAAATGTTTTCATGCATATTCTCTTCCAGCTAATGCATTTGAATCTGACACTTTGCTTGGGCATTTTTGTTTTCAGGCAGAGTTGTGCCAAAATGAGGCCTGTGCTGTCCGAATTCATCTCTACTGTCTGAAGAAAATGTTTTCTCAGCGAAGGGTATCAAGAGATGCATTTTTTTCGTTGTTGACAGTTTAAAAAGTTTTACTCATTGTGATGAATTTTAGGGTGGCAGAGTTTGTCCGAGTTGTGGGACACAATGGCAATGTAAGCTACCCAAAGAAGAACCTGTAGAGGAAGATGATGAGCCAGATGAGCCCACGCAGAGCACTGCACCTCCTGAACGCATAGGAAAGAGGTTAAGATCTAACAGTACAGGTGAGTCTAACTCTTCAAAGACTACTCAACCCAGCTCTGACCTGAGAAGAGCCACCAGAAGTTCTTCCCATGCTAGATAGCTTTATTCTTCTGTGCCTCTTAATACTTTGTGAAATATGATGTATATTTTGATGGAGGCAAACATACAATTTAAGAATCCGTAGAGAAAACAAGATTTTGTTTTGGGAAACGGGGGAATATGGTTGAACTATGCCTTCTCAATGTTGATCAGGAGAATGTTCCATAATCAGCAACAGCTGAGCCCAAGATGTTATCTTGTTAATTGTTATTTAATTTTTACAATTAGTATTACCATGTTCTTTCTTTGTTTTCTTTTCTTTTGAGGAGTGATGGAGACTATCAGGCAATTGGGTTTCTTTTTCATGTGAAGCAAATGGTTAAATGAAAGTTTGAAATTTATGTATCGAAAGTTCAACGCCGAGAACATTATGATTCGTTATTTTCTTTCCCTTTAGTTTATCTTCTTCCAATTATCTGAGGTTTTTCTTCAGGAGTTCTAAGTTGGGATAGTGAAATTTATGGAAACAAATATAAGACAGTTAAGCCATCAGCTGGATAGAATATATTTCTTATAAGGCTAAACAAAATGACAGTTCAAAAAGGAAATATAAAAAGAATAGATCTTAAATGGCACATAAATTCTAACTCGTTAATTTCTCTAGAGGTTACAATTTTATCTTATTTTGAAAGGGAAAAAATTATTAAAAGAAAAAAAAATTCCACTGCACTACAATATTTTCAAAAACCGGCAGGAACTCCGGCCTTTCTCGGGTCACTCACTGCCACAAGCTTCCCCATGTGAGTAGAATTTTTGCTTGAAGTGTCTGGATATTGAACTATAAACTGACAAATGGCTCCACTAGCAATGCCCTGTAGGACATGACCCTTCTTTTGAAGGTCTGTCCTAATATTTGCCGGAACCTCAAAATGGTCACCAATTACGGTTGTCCAGTTCTCATAATTAACCATGTTAGGTATCAGCTGTTTTGAAAGAAATAATATGTTTAATGCCTCTAATGCTGAAATTATAGACATAATGTAGGAGTCTCAAGAAATGCTTATAAACTTTGCAACTCAGTTCCACTTCCACCAAAATAAAGTTTTATCAGAGCAAAGAACAATTTAAAATGTACTTCGTCAAATCGTATGAACCCATTTTGGAAGGGAAAAAAAGGTATGTTAAGAAGAAAAGAGGTAAAAGAATTTTAGAATGGATTTGAATGAACCTGGTGATGAACCCTTGGAGCCATGACAGAAGAAAGAGGATCCATTCCCTTAGCAAAATGATTCAAAATGACCTGTCCAGTTGCCCCAAATATCATGACTCCTCCACTAGCTCCCACCACAGCTTTCAGTTGCTTATCCTGTGAACAAGAAAATATAAAAGAATTATTATGGTCTCTTTTCATCAGCTTAAGCTTTTAGAATAGTATCCTACCTAATTCTTCTATAGATATCATAGTATAGGAATACAAAATGACAAAACTTAGACAAGCTTTAGAGTCAAATCATTCTTTAGAGTGTTGCCTAACAGTAATACAAATTCAAGAATCTAAATGACAGCAAAATTTACTACCTCTTTGTATGCGTATATACCTTAAGAACTATGGTAGGTGTCATGGATGATAAGGGCCTTTTGCCTGGTCTGATAAAATTAGATGGTGCTGGTGGACTAACTCCAGCAGAAGCATTCTTAGGAATAGAGAAATCATCCATTTCATTATTTAAGACTATTCCTGTACTTGGTGAAAGTATTAGAGAACCAAAATATGAGTTTATGGTACTAGTCATGGACACGGCATTTCGTTTCGTATCAACAACCGACAAGTGGCTCGTACCGTGCTCTTCAATCTGATTCCACCTGTTACAACACTTACACAAGATATTTAATTTCCCTTTAAAGTGATCATAGAAGTAAATTCATGGAAAGCTATAGGCAATTGTTATTCAACTAATATAATTTTATTAGCAACTTCTTGAGAAATCAAATTTTCCCCTAATGTACTAGTTTGTTTACCTGCTTCCATAATGGCTGGGATCAAAAGTCATGTTGTCATATATAGTCCTCTTTAGTTCTTCAGCAAATTTAGGAGAGAGCATATCAGCGACAACATTAGTGATATTAACAAAGTCAGGATCACCAAGATTCATCCTCACTGCAAATGAATGTTTCAGAGCTTCAATTGTTCTATGTGTGCCAAGGGATCCAGAAACTCCATTGGGAAATCCATATTGGGCTAGAATGTTTAACATCTATATATAAAAAAAAAAGAAACGACCATGATAGTTTATATATGAACCTCTTCAAAAAATATTCAACAAAAATGTAACACTACTGACTAAATAATATCGATTTGATGCTTGAATTTTAAGTTTGTGCGAAATTTGACCCAAAATCAAAGGTTGTAGCTATGTACTGATTGTACTTAAGTACAAAATGTACATGAGTTATGTATTTTGGGACATTTTGGCTAAAAAATCCATTAATGTAAATATAAGGTCCGAATTGAAAAATGTATATGGAGAGTTACTCACAAGTATCATAGGGGGACCCCCAGATGGTGGAGGCATGATAAGTAATTCAAGCCCGCCATTGATATTTACAGAGATTGGTTTCTTCAATTTAGGTTGGTATCTTTGTAAGTCATTCATTGTCAATATACCTCCAGCATTCTGAATATCTCTAACTATATTGAGACCAGTTGATCCATTATAGAATTCCTTGACACTAAAATATGCAATTCTCCTAAGTGTTTGTGCTAGTTTTATGTTACGACAGATGTCACCAGGTTGCAAAAGGCTCCCATTCGAAGTAAATATATCACGAAGTCCTTTATCTGCGAAAATTCCTGATTTTGTTCTGTCCATTTGCATATAAAGATATCGTGATATCTTAAATCCGAATCGAGCAAGACGCTCAGCTGGTTTTACGAGTCTGGACCATGGAAGCTTTCCATATTGTTTCCAGGCTTTGTAAAGGCCTGCAAGCTCTCCAGGAACTGCTATTGAGAGAGCACCACTAGCTTTCAAAGTAGAATTCCCACCATACATGTTCTGTATCAAATAAGGAAAACTCTATTAATCTCAAGTTGAGATGAGATATCAATTGATGTTACAGAATGTGATTAGATGAAACAAATGCGTCCATTTGTAACATCCAGTCATATCCTACCACTTAATAATGCAAAGGTTCTAGTTAACTGATTTTCTAACTACTATTAGCAATTATTCAGCAAAATTCAAACATCTCTATAGAAACTACTTCAAACATACCTGAAACAAAGATATAAACATATCAGCTCTAGGTTAGAAACTATTGATAAGACAAGGAAAAGAAAGGAACAATATTATAATTTGAAGTGAAGCAAAATTTGGGTTCATATATGTACTCAAGAATAAAAATTACTGATCTGAGACAGAAATGATAGTGTAATGTATACCATAGAAGCTCGTAACGGTGCAGTTTCTCTCATATCAAAGGCTTGTGCATCTCCGTTAGCTTGCCTAATTATCATGAAGGCTCCTCCACCGATACCACTAGATGCTGGACTTACAACTCCTAAGCAAAGAGCAGCTGCGATTGATGCATCAACAGCATGACCTCCTTCGCGTAGAATAGCAATTCCGATTTTAGAACATCTGCCATCATCAGTGGCAACAGCACCGTGCTGTGCTATAATGACCTCACGTCTATGTTTTGTGAGATCACTGGTAGCATCATGGTTTGAGGAAGATAGAGATAGCAATGAAAACAAGATAAAAGTAGTTGTAGGCCAAAACACCATTGGAGCTGCAACAAAAAGAAATACCTTTTCTTATTGATTGCTTACTCAATAAATAAAAAAAAAGGTCAGATAAGAGACACATTCTTGTTCTTTCAGTTAAAAAAAGAGTTGGGCGAAGTAAAGAAGCTAGTTCACTTAGGACTAAAACAAGACAGAAGAAGATCGTGTCTCATAATATGATCTAAACAAGAAGCAACATACTACCTATATATATCATAACAAAATATGTGTGTGCTGTTTTAGGGTCAATTTGTTTATGTTTATGTTAAAAGTGGTTTCAGACAT
The DNA here is from genome assembly GCA_033030585.1 of Hippophae rhamnoides. Lineage (NCBI taxonomy): Eukaryota > Viridiplantae > Streptophyta > Magnoliopsida > Rosales > Elaeagnaceae > Hippophae > Hippophae rhamnoides. Next base: position 37,999,970 of record CM065430.1, on the reverse strand, counting down.
AAGAGATTTCAAGAAGAAAAAAATGTTTTCAAGTAGAAGCACATAGCCCTCTATAAGCACTTATGACAAAAAAATTTAATGTTTGATACTGAAGTGTTTCTTTATTTTTAATCTGCTAAAAGCGCTTTTACAATATTTCAAAAGTAGAAACAAACAGACCCTTAATCCTAAGCGAATAACAATATTCACTAAGGAATAAACAAGCTAGAAAATCAAACAAACAGTGGAATTCTTTTTAATAGAATTTCTAAAAGTAAGGAATGAGTTAGATAACTTACATAATGTAGATATCATCAAGATTCAAGATAGTAGAATATGTTTCTTCTGTATGATTTCTATGAATAATCTCTCTTTCAAATGATGCAATAAAATATGATGGTGCTTTTCCAATTACGCTGTGCAGTAGGCTAATTTGAGTTATAAAGCCTATGACATCATTAAAAGAAGGAAATTCAGAGTAATGTCTTGAATGAGAATATGACGATTGTGCGATGCTTATTAAAAAGGCTTTATACAATTTAATAAGTTAAACAAAGAAGACCAATTAAGATCTATTGACATTGAATGTCAACAAATACATAAAGATCAAGATGTAGGCGAAATATTTTGAATTATAATAAAATACATGAAGACATTATCTTAACCAAGTTGAGAATACTTCTGATCCAGCACATGGTTCGTTCACGAGCATTAATGATGAAACTTGCATAGTATTTTCACTATTAATATTAGTAGGTACATCAAAATTTCACAATTCAATATAAAATGTTTGACTCTAGTTTTACAACTTTTATAAAACTTCCAAGTTTTAATATATTTACCAGAGTTAGTTCAGATTTGTTAACCTTGGCTATCCATTTCGGGCTTGAAGAGGAAGAACATTGACTTATATTTTCCATCTTAATGATATTTCCGCCTTTCAAGCACCAAGTTTTGATATCAAATGAAATGAAACGTTTGAACTTTGGGTTTTGACGGACGGACCAATAAATTATTTTGTCATTACTCTTTTTTCCCTTTTTTTTTTCTTTCACGCGGCTATCTTTCTTTAAAAAAAAAAACAATAACTTTAAGATAGACGTTGATTATACACAAATAATTTATATTCATATAAATTATAATATATTATGTATCAAAATATATGAGTAAAAATATATACTTAAATTTATATGCATTTTCAATGGCTTAAAACATGCCACTCATTTAAAACTGAGGAGAGTGAGTATCATTTCTTTTAACAATTTATTAGACTCAATTAAGAGTAATAATATATACACAGTTTATTATATTTCTTTTATAATTAAATTATTATTATTAATAAATAAAATTGATATTAATAAAAAATAATTATAATAATATTCAGAACAAGAATAACTCAACTGCCAAAATAAATTCAACCTAACCAATAAGGCAATAACAGTATGATAGTAATAAATTCTCTTAATGATATATATATATATATATATATATATGTGTGTTAATAGTGTCCCAAAATAATAATTAAGCCCAAACTCATTTATTAAACCCTAGCCCACTTTTATAATATGCATATATATCATTTCCTTTGATGCTGCATAAAATACATACAAAAGCTGCAGCCAAAATAGAAAACAAGGAGCAGAGAGTTTTGTGTTCCACCAAAGAAAAAATAGTAATGAGAGAAAAACGTGACGAAGAAGAAAGAAAAGCAATGACCAGCTAAGAGAAGCGAGAGAAAAAATCATTGAGGATAAAGCTGTCCATTTAGGTTGCCATTTGTGGTGTTTCTCGTTTTATGCGGTAATATTTGATTTAATAGCAAGTTTGTTAATTTATCTTTGTATATATATTAGAGTAAATTAGAGAGAATATTTTGTGGGTTGATTTTGGAATTTGGTATAATTTGTGAAGCTACGGTAATTGGTGTTTTGTATCTGCAGTTTGGTTATTAGTGGATTCTTCGCCGATTAATGTAGTCGTCGATGGAGTAGACTTTTCACATTGAAAAGTTGAAAGCAACTTAAATCGTGTGTGCCATTTAATTTCTTCTTGCTTATTTATTTTCTTTAATTATTATTATTAATTTGTGCAACTAACAAGAATTGGACACGATATTCGACTTATGAAGTGCCAATGGGTCTTTAACAAATTGGTATCGAGCTATTGGGTTATTACGGTATTTATTGGAGCGATCAGTTTGCTCTTTTGGATTTATTTTGAAACACGGTTATCTGATTGGTTTCGTATTTTACGGGTTGTACTTGTTTATTTAATATTGGGTTTTTTAAATCATGGCGGCAAAATATGAAATTGAGAAATTCAATGGTAGAAATGATTTGATTTATGGCGTATGAAGATCTGGTAGTATTAGTTAAAGAAGGGCTCGTTAAGACAACTGAAAGCGAAGGATAAATTGCGGAGAAAAATTGGTGATGAAGAAAAAGATGCATTGATGGAAAATGCTTTGAGTTGATTCGATTATCCTATACGATGAGGTATTACGAGGTTGGTGATGAGGAATCTCCTGTGGGTTATGGCTTAAATTGGAGAATTTGTATATGACCAAGTCTTTGACGATCGGTTATATTTGAAGCGGCGTTTGTATACATTCTGAGAATGTTAGAAGGTACAGCTTTGCACGATCGTCTTGATGAATTTACTAAAATTATTCGTGATTTGAAAAATGGTGGTGTTAAGATTGATGATGAGGATCGGAGCCTTAGTTCTATTATTTTCTTTACCTCGTTCATTTGAGCATTTTGTTGATACTATGCTATATGGGCGAGACACTATTTCTTTGGAAGATGTCAAAGACTTTGAATTCGAGAGAGTTGAAGAAAAAGGTGTCTACAATGACAATAATAATAGCATGGTTTATTTGTTAGAGGTAGAAATCAAGAAAAAGGCCTGACGGTAATAGAGCAGTCTAGATCCAAATCTAGAAAAAGAAAAGATAAATGCAATTATTGCCGTCGGGAAGAGCCTTTGGAAAGTAAATTGTCCAGAAACTTCGAAAGGTAAAGGAAAATACGCCACAATGTCTTAGTACTAATGATGTTCTTTGGTGTTGCGAGATAGTTTTGGTTAGATGGTGAAAATGTTCTATCGATCTATTGGTTCTCCTGGAGATGTTTGGATTCTTGATTCGGGTTCTGCTTCACTTACCATATGTGCCCCAGGTAGAGATTGGTTTGCTTCTTATCGATCTATTGATGGGGTGTTGTCTTGATGGGAAACAATATGTCTATGAGGTTATTGGTATTGGTACTTTCCAGGAATTAAGATGCATGATGGTATTGTTAGGACTTTGAAAGATGTTCGCCATGTTCATTTGAAAAAGAATTTGATATCTTTGAGTACTTTCTTGATTCTGGTATAAGTATGGTGAAGGTGGAGTTTTAAAACTTAGTAAGTGCTCTGCATTGTTATTAAAGAGGCAATTGTCGCGTGGTCTATATCTTGGGAGTAGCATTTGTTATGGCGGTGTATCGATTTCATCCTCGTCAAATCAAAGATCGAGACACTACTCGATTATGGCATATGTGGCTTGGGCGTATGAGTGAGGGTAGGGATGTCTATTTTGACAAACAAGATTTGCTTTGCGGTGAGAAAGCAGGAAACTTGATTTACGTGAGCATTGTGTCTATGGAAAGCATCGCGAGTCAAGTTCGATCTGACCATCCATAAAACGAAAGGTGCTTGATTATATTCATTGATCTTTGGGGTCCTTCTCGTGTATTTGTGTCTAAAGGGTGGTGCGGTATATGTTGACTTTTATTGATGACTTCTCTACCGTCGTGTTTGGGTGTATTTTCGAAGAATAAGAATGATGCGTTCTCGAAATTTGTGAAATTCAAGGCTTGTATAGAAAATCAAACAAAGCGAAAATCAAACATTTGAGAGCGATAATGGTTTGGAATTTTGTGATAGTCGATTTAATGAGTTAAGTGAAAGGAATGGCATAGTGAGACACGCATGATAATGCGTCGCCATGACAAAATGGAGTAGTAGAGCGTTATGAATAGGACTCTCTTAGAAAGAGCTTTCGTTGTATCTCTTTCAAAGTGATTTGGATAAATCCTTTTGGGTGAAGCTTGTAACCATACTGTATTTGGTGAATCGTCTCCATCATTGCAATTGAGTTGAAGACTCCGTTTGAGGTATTCTTTGGTACTCCTACTAATTATTACGATTTGAAATTTTTGGTTGTCTTCATGCTACGTGTTAATGATGGTAAACTTGAGCCTAGGGCATTGAAATGCATATTTCTAGGGTATCCATACAGGGTGAAGGGTTATAGATTATGGTGTTGAACCCAAGTCACCTAAATTTTTGATTAGCGAGAGATGTTAAGTTTGATGAGTTTTCAATGTTGCAAAAGAAAAAGAGTATTGTTGAGATAAAGACCACGGTGTTAGTGAGCGGGTGGAGCTTGAGAGTGGAGCTCTGGTTAAGTACAGAGGCAACGGATCGACCATACGTGGATGAGATAGACGATTGCACTCAATGTTGCAACATGAGCAACCATATAGTATTGCTAAGGGTAAAGGAATAAGAGATCTGGCCTTCTCGGAGTGCGGTCTGGACTTAGTTTCTTTTGCATTGTACTGTGGTAGAGTCTATTGAGGTGTATGAACCTTCTAGTTATCGTGGAAAATTTGCATCACTTGTGATGAATGTTCGATGGTAGTTCTTATGAATGAAGAGATTGAATCAACTTCGTAAGAATAAATACATGGGAGTGGTGAAACGCAGGGCGAGGAAGATTGTTGAAACAAATGGGTGCTTGAGAAAAGGAAGGTATACGAGGTTGAAGCGGCTAGGTTCAGAGCCGTGTTGTTGCGAAAGGGCTATTGTCGAGGAAGAAAGGTATTGACGATGAAGTATTTTCTCCTGTTGTGAAACATAGCTCTATTAGGTGTGTTGCTTGCTATGGTTGCATTGTTTGACATGGAATTAGAAACGACTTGATGTCAAACTGACCTTCTTACATGGTGAGCTTGAAGAACAAATATATATGCATCAACCGGAGGGGTTTGTTGTTCCAGGTAAGGAAGATCATGTTTATTTATTATAAAAGTCTTTATATGAAATTTGACAATCTCAGGCAGTGGTATAAGCGGTTTGATTCTTTTATGATTGATCATGGTTTACCTACAGGAGTGATTATGATAGTTGTGTTTATCATAAAAGATTCCATGATGGTTCATCAGTTTATTTGTTGCTTTATGTTGATGGCGTACTTATTGTTAAGAATAAGTCGAGATTGAGAATTAAAGTCTCGACTTAATGGTGAGTTTGAAATGAAAGATTTAGGTGCAATGAAGAAAATTTTGGGCATGGAAATTTACGAGGGGATAGGCACAAGCGGGCAAGCTTTATTTGACTCGAAAGAGTTATATTGAAAAAGTTCTTGAGCGTTTTGGCATGAAAGATTCTAAACTGTAAATGCTACCGATTGAAACTGCGCATTTCAAGCTTTCTTTGGATTTGTCACGATCGAAAGAAGAAAGAACGGTACATGTCTTAGGTTCCGTATACTAGTCTTTGTTGGCGGTTTGATGTCTGTTATGGTTTGTACTCGTCCAGGACATTTCACGTACGATTAGTGTTGTCAATGATATATGGGTAATCCTGGTAAGGGTCATTGGCAAGTTGTGAAATGGATACTTCGGTATTTGAGAGGTACGTCTAATTTTGGTTTGGTATATGATGGAAGTTCTATCTTGGTTGCGGTGTTATTGGTTATGTGGATTGGATTATCTTTGGTGATCTAGATAGAAGAAGATCTCTAACGGTTATGTCTTCGCTCTTTCTCGTTGTGCCATTAGTTGGAAGGCTACTTTCGATCTGATTTACTTTGTCGACGATGTGAATATATGGCGCGTGTGAAAGCGATGAAAGAAGCCATTTGGCTTAGAGGTTTGAGTTTGTGATTCTGACCAGGATATTTACATTGTATTTTGTGATAGTCGAGTGCGATACACTTGACTAAGAATACTATGTATCATGAAAGAACCAAACACATTGATGTCGAGATATCACTTAGTTAAGTGACATTGTCTCCCGAGAGTGCTTATTGTTGTTAATAAGATAGCCACTTCTGAGAGAATCCGGTGATATGTTAACCAAACCGAGTTTCATTTAACAAGTTCAAGCATTGCTTGGACTTGATTGGTATTTGTTGAAGATGATCACCAGGCTTTGGGGCGAAAGCGGTTATTTGGTAATCCAAGGAATTTCATTTGAAGAACTTGTTTTTGTTTTGAGCCAAGGTGGAGATTTGTTAATAGTGGCCCAAAACAATAATTAAGCCCAAACCCATTTATTAAACCCTAGCCCACTTTTGTAATATGCATATATATCATTTCCTTTGATGCTGCAGAAAATACATACAAAAGCTGCAGCCAAAATAGAAAACAAGGAGCAGAGAGTTTTGTGTTCCACCAAAGAAAAAACGACCGTAGAGGAAGAAGCGTGACGAAGAAGAAGAAAACCAATGACAATTAAGAAGGCGGAGAAAAAAAAAATTGAGGATAAGCTGTCCATTTCAGTTGCCATTTGTGGTGTTTCTCTCATTTGTACGGTAATATTTGATTTAATAGCAAGTTTGTTAATTTATCTTGCTATATATATTACCAGTAAATTAGAGGGGATATTTTGTGGGTTGATTTTGGAATTTGGTATAATTTGTGAAGCTCTGGTAATTGGTGTTTGTATCTCCGTTTGGTTATTAGTGGATTCTTCCTCGGTGTGCCGTCGTCAGTGGAGTAGACTTTTCACATTGAAAAGTTGAACCACTTAAATCATTGTGTGCCATTTAATTTCTTACTGCTTATTTATTTTGCTGTTACCCATTATTATTAATTTGTGCAACTAACCAAAATTGGACCTGATATTCGCTTCCGCAAGTACCAATTCTTTAACAATATATATATATATATTAATTTAATAAAAAGCAACATATTATCTTTTCGTCAAATGAAATTGGAGCATGCTTTTTTGTTACAATATAAATGGTAGTAGAGGTGCTTAGTAGATTTTGTACCAGAGGTTCTTAATAGATTTTTTGTGGATTATCGTTCATTTCATATATTAATTAACACTAAAATTTTATTTTAATAATTAATTAAAAAATTAGATAATTTATCCTATGATTGAATCTGTATTGTAATTTTCAATCATTTATTTTTCATATCTAATTCCATATCTATTAATAATAATCTTAATAAAATTATTATTTTAAAAATATTATCATAAATTTCATAACATAATTAACAAACAAATGATAAAATTTGATAAAAAATTTCAATAAGTAATCAAAATAAAATCTTAATATTAATTTTATAAATGTAACATAATCTATGCAACTCGTTAAAAAGTTATGAAATTTATACACTCTAATGGTGTAAGCTAAGCTATAAAATCCCTAATATCTTTCTTCATTTTAGGTTTGGTATTTTAATGATAACACTTTTAACCAGAAAGTACTAATATGTATCTATATTCTCAAAATGACACAATAATAATCCACCTATTTATTTTAGGTTACACAAATGATTCAATTTTGTGTTTTAAATTGAGAATTTCATCACATGCTTAACACATATAAATGAAGGGTAATTATGCCATTCAAAGAGTTTAAGAGTTTGATACATTAGTAGTACCTCTATTTAACAAAATGTATGTCTATGAATCATATTTTTATACCAATATATTAGTAGTCATTTCATTTAATTTTAAGTGTATAAGTAGTCCAAAATTAAAATTTAATTGAAAATCATATGTCATAGATATGGACAAAAAATTAAAAACAAATTCGACTTTAAAATAATTAAAGAATAAAAAAGTTCAAAAAAATGTTATTATAAAAAAATAGTTTAACCCAAAAACTAAACGAAATTATGAAAAGTTAAGAGTCTTGGAAAAATCTTAAAGGAATCAATTCATGTTAAATATGATGGTTTTGTAAGAAAAACCAAAGAGGCTATGGCTGAATTTGCAATAAAAACTTAGGGCTTTTATTTGGTACAAATATATAAGAAGATAAGAAAACTCATACCGAAAACCAAATACAATAGATATATTTAGAAAGGGTAAACAACCACAACTAATAATAATTCCAACTTAACATATTATTTTAGTCATAACAATGCATGTAAGTCAAAAGTCATATGGATAGTTAAATAATCTATATGATGTAGAAATGCACTTGATAAACCACAAAAAACATCAATTTTAAGGGAAAGAGGAGACAATATTTAAGTATTTAAGCTTAAAATATGCATTTTAGGTTTCTCAAAAAGACATCTAAAGTAAAAGATAAGTGTATGTCCTATCATTTTGGTGTTAGCATTCCCATACGTAAAACACGATATCTATATTTTATTTGATGTTTATGTGTTTCATTTTTAAGGTTGGTTACAGATAGCTTAGTATCACTACTTAGAAGACAGTTTCGTGTTTTCCTATTATGTACACGCATTTTCTTAGATTGCATATAGTTTGTGTTATTAGTGTATGCGGTTATATTGTCCCGTCGAGACTTTGTTTATTGTCGTGGGATCATGTTAAGGACTTTGTTTACTAATTTTGTTGTCCCATTGGGGACTCAGTGTTTCTCAATTTTTGAAAATCTTTATTGTATGATTTTCAACTTATAAGAGAGCTTGTGAGCTCGTTGACATCTTCGTAGTTGGCTTCATATGGGTGCTCGTTATCCCCTCATCACTCCCTCGTAACCATGGGCCGATGAGTGTGTAACAAATATTACCCTAACTAGGGCATAACAATTATCCTTGCCACCCTGGCTAGTGAGGTGATCGAAGAGTATCAGGTAAGGCAACCACTAAGTGGTCAGTAAGGGTCCCAAAGGCTTGGAATTTTCCTATAAACTCCTCTCTCCTCCTTATTATTTCCTTGGCAAGAATTTGTGAGGAGGCTCATTTCCTTTGGAATCATTCTTCTCTAGTCCACTCTTGGTTCATTTTTATTTTAAGTGTCAGGTCTAGATTGTGTTATTTGTAGGATGTAAGAGATCAAAGAAGAGTCATATTTTTCAAACACTGGGTTAAGTGTAAAGAATGTGAGATTGAGTGAGGACTTTTAAGAGTCCAAATACATGGTTGGCTAGTGAAGAGCCACATCATTTTGAGGATTATCTCTCAAGTTTTTTACCGTCGCATCGGTTGGCACATAGAATTGATACTACGTACCACGTGTAGTGTCAGTTGATATGTAGAATCGATGTTAATTGACTTCTTTTTCCTCTTCTCCTCTTCTCCTCTTCCCATTCCCCTAATAGTTTTAGATGCTCCATATTTCTCTCTCTCTCCTCGTGCGACAATGTCAAATAGTGTCCATTTTCAACCGTTTTTGACCACCATTTCTCACACCATCACCTTGATTTTGTTCCCTTTCACTTACCGATTTAGATCCACCCATTTTTAGAGCTTAAAACTCATTATTGTTTTACCCATTTTTCTACACTTTCTCACTTACCAACCATATTTTTACTTCATTTTCTCACTTCTTTGATTCTTGTAAGTATTTTATGAACTATTTTGCACGACTATATTTCTAGAGTATAAACTTTCTTAGAATTTGCTCATAGAAATAGTAATAGTGGAATCAATATGATTTAATGCCCATATGTTAAATGTAAAAATAAGAAATTTCATGATATTGACGAGGTCAAGCATCACCTTATCCATAGTAATATTGTTTTGAGTTATAAATGTTGGTATTATCATGGTGAAAAGATTAATGATACTCATGAGGAAGAGATAAATAAGGATAAGAGTGAATTATATATATCTTATCAGGATAGGCACTCCAGACATAATGTACAGACGGAAAATATGTTTCATGTTGTGGAAGAACTATACGAGGATAACCCCGAAACTTTTAAAAAACTTTTGGAAGATGCTGAAAAGTTGTTCTATCCAGAACGCAAGAAATACACCAAAATGTCGGGATTGGTTCATTTGTATAATGTGAAGGAAAAAAATGGTTTTTGGTATAAAGGATTCATATAATTGCTAAATGTACTAATAGATTTGTTTCCTTAGGGTAATGAGTTACTCTCTTCAACGTATCAAGTGAAAAAATCTTTTAGTCAATTTGATATGAAATATCATAAGATTCATACTTGTCCAAATGATTGTATTCTTCATAAGAAAGAATATGAGACATTAAATGATTTTTTAGTATGTAAAGAATCAAGATGAAATCATGTTACAAATGAGATAACATCTAAGAAAGGTGTGCTTGCAAAGGTTCTTTAGTACTTTCCTCCAATTCCTCACTTTCAAAGATATAGAGTACTACATATTTTGCCAACACAATAGCTCTTGGTAAAGACACATGCAGCCTTATAGATCCGATCGACATAGTCATACTTCTTTTGATAGGTCAGAAGGTCTACTGTTATCAATCAGTACCTTCGCCATATAACATCATATTAGGCTCATGGATCTACTAGATACAAGTAATTCCTTCTATATTGCATGAGATAGTTAAGTACCCAACGACTTCTAGAGTGGAAACGGTGAAGGATGACCAAAAGAGAACACAAAGTTGTCACAACTTAGCCTTCAAAGGGTTCTAGACCCAATAGCAATTGAAAGATGGGCAAGGTACAGACCTAGCCAATCTATATTTGATCAATGTTGTGAGCTTAAATATGGAACTAATAAAAGTAGGTGATAGGAAGGAACGTTCAATCAAACTCAACTATGAATTAGAAGAAGGCTTGAAGATGAAACTAAAGGAGTGCCTGAGAAGTAATGGTGATGTTTTTGCATATATCCCTGTTGAAATGCCAAGAACCAGCCTCAAGATCACTACTCACAAGATCTATGTGAACCTAGAAATGAGGACCATAAAATAATAAAAATAAATTTCACATGGTAAAAAAGTGAAGTCATCAAAAAGAAAGTAAATTCACTAAAGGAAGTAGGATGGGTCAAAGAGGTACTATCCTCTATGGATTTCCAACATCATTTTAACTCTAAAGGCAGGTGAGGATGCCTAAATATGAATAGATTTCATTAATATTAACTAGACCACTCGTAAAGAATGTTTTACTTTACCAAGCATAGACCGACTACTAGATGTTGCTATAAGATCTAGCTTGATGCGCTTGATGGATGCATATTAAGGATACCATCAAATTTGAATGCACCCCGAAGATTAATATAAAACATCTTTTATCACTGAAGAAAGAATTATGTTACACTAAGATGCCATTTGGACTCAAAAACACTGGAACAACTTATCAGTGCATGGTCAACAAAATGTTTAAAAGTCAGTTAGGGAAAAAATGGAGGTGTATTTTGATGATATGATGACAAACTCAAAAACAATAATAACCTATTTATTATTTAAAGGAAACCTTTGGAGTGTTGAGATAATAGAACATGAAATTGAACCCAAAAAAGTATGGTTTTGGGGTTACATTAGGAGAGTTTTTGGGGTATCTGGAGTCAATCAGGGAAATAGAATTCAATTTAGAAAAAATCAAGGCATTGACAAACATATGGTTACCAAGGAATTTGAAAGATGTCCAATAGTTGAATAGACGCATAATAAAGTTAGGCAGGTTCATATCAAAGTGCATAAAAAAATGTTTACTTTTTTCCTAACGGTTAAGAAAAAATGATTACATTTGGAGGGAAGAATACGAGGCTTCCTTTCAATCCATTAAAGGATATTTGGGTAAGGACTCTATCTTGATCAATCCTCTACTAAATGAGGTCTTGTACCTTTACATATCTACCACATTGAAGGCAATAAGTGTTGTGCTAGTAGTAGAAATGGAAAATAGACATCAGTCAATCTATTACATAAGCCAAGCTTTGCTGAAGTTTCAGCAGAAATACCTAGTACTGGATAAACTAGCATTTACATCTATAGATAAAGATGTAAAAAATGAGGCATTACTTTGGTTGTTAAATCGTCATCATTTTAACATCACACCCCCTCAAAAATGTGTTGCAAAAACTAGACCTGTGAGGAAGGTTGGCACATATTGCAATTGAGCTAAGTGAATTCAATGTTTAGTAACTATCTCAATCGACCATCAAAGGACAAGCAACAACCAACTTCATATTGGACTAGATTGAAAAGGATGAGGTGATAAAAGTGGTGAATACTTAGGAGAAATAGGAAGAGGAAAATTATTTGGAGTCATATGTAGATGAGGCCAGTAATGCCAAAGGTACAAGAGTAGGGATAGTTATATTCACTCGCAAAGGAAGCATGATTGAACAAATTGTGAGGATAACTTTCCTAGCCATTAACAATGTAGCGAAATATGAGGCAGTTTTCTTAGCCTTGAAGGAATTGGGAGGACTACGAATGGAATGAATTAATGTTTATAATGAATTTCTAAGAGTGGTCAACCAAGTAAATAGAACTTTCGAGGCTAAGGAAGAAAAGATAAAGAAGTTCTTGGTGGAAATTAAGGGAAGGGAAGAAAAATTCAAAGCATTCAAATCACACATATACCACACAGTAACAATTCCCATGTGGATGCCCTAGCTACTCTCTCTTTGGTCATACCTAAGGATATGAAGAGAACTATGACAATCTCTACTATTATAGAACCATGTATGGGTGAAAAGGAAATTAACATGTCGATAAACATTTTAGAGACCCAAAAGGAGTTATGGATTTGCACCTTATGAAATTATTTGAAGGATATAGTGCTTCTTACAAGCAAAAAAGAAGCCTAGAAGTTAGAGGTCAAATCAAGGAGTTACGTCATCCAACAAGATCAATTGTACAGAAAAAAAATCAAATATCTATGGTTATGGTGCTTGGCAGAAGAAGATGCAAGTGCAGTCATTAGGGAAGCTTATGAAGGAGAGTGTGATACACAAAAACTTGATACAAAAAAATTGTATATTTTTAAATAGCTTATAAATGCATGAATCACTTCATAAATAATGATAAATATGCTTTGAGGGTTAGTCTAAAAAGAAAATACGTGATTTTTAAGCAATTCAACAAAATTCTTATAAACAAAAAATAAATCTAAATATTCTGTCAGAAAGTTTTGGCTTTCAATATTCTACACTAATAACAAAAAATAATAAAAGATAAAGAATTAAAAGAATATTTAGCTAATTAATTAAGTTAATAAAATATAAACCCAGATCTATTGATTCTTTCTTATATACAAATAATACTTTCATGTATATTATTTGTTATAATTAAAATCACTTAATGCTTTCTATTAGGCCTATCGATTAATTTTAATTAAATTATGTTTTTTTTCTAAAAAATTAACAAATCATTTAACTTGTTGCCTTTGGTTGGGTATAATAAGTTAAACTCACATTCAAAGTGTCAAAGTTAGACTTTAAGATTGATATATTTGGAAACCAACTATCAGGTTTTAAAATATATTACAAAAAATATGTTATAAATATATTTTCGAATAATATTTTTTATAAATTTTTTTGAAATAAAGTATTACTCAAAATCAAATTTAAATAGAAGAATATAACTCTAATCAGATCTAAAAAGTCAAATCATAACTCTAAATCAAATCTAGAAAATCAATTTTAAGTTTATTATGTAAAAATCTTTGTAAAATTATTAAATAGAAAATAATTTTTGTTTAATAATTATTAAAAATATTCACTTATTTTATTATTACAAAAATATAATAACAAAATTAAAATCTCATTCTCATAATCGATCCGGCATGTTCAATTTAATAAATGTCCAATACACAAAATATAACATTTAAAACAATAAATACAATTATATCTATAATTAGAATACAATTAAAATTAATATATCAACTTTATTTGTATAAATAACTCTTGCAATGCTATATTATCTAGAAAATCTTCTTTATCTACTCTAAAATATTTCTAATATAAGCATTAACTAAAACTTTGTTCAACTCTTAAATTAAGAGAATAACTTAAAGAAAAATTAAAAACTAAGAAATTAAATGAAAGAAAGAGTTAGAAGCTAGGGGAAGATTTTTTTGTGAAAAAGGTGGTGGCTATTTGTAGGATAAAAGACACGGTGATGAGAGGAGGAGAAAATGGATCATCAGTGAGCATTTTTCAGACATCATGGCACACGTTTTTTTTTTCATGACAGTATGCGTCAATCTGGTACACGTTAAAAATTATGATCCAATTGTTTCGTGCTACAACACACTTAAAAGACCATTGCGGCCCACTTTGTTCTGCGTTTCTTTATCTACTTTTGTATTTCAGCCTCTTTATATTTTATTGATATATATGTTATCCTCTTATTTTTTATGGTTGCAATTGAGTGCTTTCAAGTAGAATTCTTCAAGTGATTATCATTTGGATAATTTTGATATAAAAAATAACAAAATATACTCATAAATCCAAAAACAAAGATTTATAAAATAATGATAAAACTATGAAAATACAAATATATTTTGACATTAAACTGCATATAAATCATGTTGTAATTAGTTCTTTTTAAGCACTTATCACTACCTCCAACCATTTTTTACTAGCCTCTTAAATTAAATTATTCCAAATCATTTTTGTAGATTAACATAGTTGCATTTAGGGTATGCAACAAGCTTTTAATTTTCTAGGTTACTCTAGTGGATGATTTTAAGTCTCATAAGGATTTTTAAAAATGATATCCACAAATATCAAACTAAAATGTAAAAATTAAAAGAAATAACAAAAGAAAATAAATAACAAATAACAACATAAAATCTGAAGTTTTAACAAAATAAAATTTAATAAAAAGTAAAATAGAAAAACTTCTCGTGCCTTAGTCACTTTTAAGTTCATAACTAAAATCTTAAGCATAAATTAATTTAATATCTCAAACATTCATAGTTTACTATAAAAATTAGTTGAAAATCACAAATTCATAATACACATAAAAAATGCATCTATATTGATTTACCCAATTTTACTGTTTATAGTCTAAATTCGCTTCAACTCTAAATCTCAAAAGTCATACTCACAATATTATACCGATCTCATAGTTTCAAACACTCATTCAAAGTTATATAAGAATAGAGTTTATATAAAAAAAATGATCTAATAGGTTCATATATGTTTAAAGAAGAAAATGCTTGAAATAGTGCATAATATTTGATTTCGTGAAGGATGCATAAAGAAATCATATACTATTTTCATGCATAAATTAAAATTATCAAATAAAAATATCAAGTATATGTCTTTAGAGATGAATGAATTTCCATGACTTCAATGTGAATTATTTCTTATATTTCCTTTGTATTAGTCATTTCTCACAACTGTATGGATTTGTTTGGGTTATAATATTTAGTTTAAACTATTGATTTTTCACTATTTTTTTTATAAGAGATTCTTTTTTTTCTTATTTTAGAGAGTTGACCCATATACATATTTATAGAATTTTGGTGAGTGATTATTTTTTTCTTTCCTTTTGTATTGATTTAAGAAAATCCTAGATTTATCTTATTTTATTAGAACTCATGCATAAAAAAAGAAGGCAAACACTTTAATTTCTACTTAAGTCATTCAATTTAAACAATAAAAACAAGTATAAAACATTTTATTAGATGTACAAATCCTAGAATTTAATACAAAACCTATAGAAATCATCTAACAAATTGAATAATTAAAAATAGTGTTTAAAGAAGTAGAAAAAATATTATCTATCGGAATAGAAAAATAATAGGCCAAAAAATAATTTACTAGGTAGTCTCCACAATTTGATTTTTGAACATCAATTTTAGATTTATCTTTATTTCAATATTTTATCATGAAACACAAATTATGAAAAAAATAAACTAATTATCATATTGTTCCATGATGTGTTCAAGAAATCAATCCAACAGTGCAAAGATTCAATTATTTGCTTAAAATCAAATAATGACATGATAATTTTGCAAGAAAGATTTTAAAATTAAACCTAAAATTCTTAAATCAATAAGAAGTAAATACATCAAATAAATGTAAACACATGTTAAATTTTTAAAAAAACAATTGCCTAAAATTATTTTAATTTTTCCTCCACCCTAACCTAGAATCTACATTACTCTAAATGTAAATTAAAAATAAAGATTAGAGAAGAGAAAAACTACCCATTTGATGTTTGTGCTCAATTGTTGATGTGAAAATTTAGATGCATCTATCGTCTCAAATATTTTAACCATACAGATAGAATGTTGTGTACTTCTCACACAACTTAACAAACAATTATAATTTTAACAATTTTAAATAATATAGTTCACATAAATAGAAAATAAAACAAAATAAATTACAATAACCTAAAACAAAATAAAATCCAAAAATAAAAATAAAATAAAATTAAAGTCGAAACAAAGGTCGGAGTTCAATTTTTCATATCATTCAATTTGTTTTCAAGCCAAATAGTATTTGAGCAGAGAGAAAATGAGACTTGAAAAAGAAGATGATAAAATTTGTATAGATAGGATTTGAAACACGTATGGATTTTTAGTTTTAAAATTCATTGCAATAAAAATAAAACCAACGTATTCAAACAAGGACTTATGTATATATATATGTTTTTTTTTCTTCAACCTAATTGTATCCTAAGAACAACAAGCTGCGGCTAGTAGAAAATCTATGGCACAATTCAGATTTTTTTTATACTAAATAAATAAAAAAATAACAAATAACAAATAAAAATAAATAAAAGAATTAAGAAGTCACAATAAAATAAAAGAAACCCATAAAAGAAATAAATAAAAAAATCATAAAATAAGAGAAGAGAAGAAACAATAAAATAAAAGAAACACATAAAAGAAATAAATAAAAAATCATAAAATAAGAAAATAAAATAAATACAATATATATGATACAAATAATTTATTATACTAAAAACATATTTAACAAAAAGAAATTAAAATAAACTAATGTAAATATAATAATAAAATAAAAATTAAAAAAATTGAGTTAATAATTAAATATATATATAAATAAAATAAAACTTTAATTAAGTTAAAAATAATACAAAAATAATAAAAAGAAAAATTAATTAATTCAAAAAGTTAACAAAATTAATTAGTTAGTATAATTGTTTTTGAAAATATCTTGGTAAATTTATAACTAATATATTTATTTTTTAAAATTTTATTTGAATTATTTAAAAAATATCTTAATCAATTAATAATCAATAAATTTTTATTTTTTTTATTTAAAATATCTAATGTCAATTAATAACCTACATATTTTTATTTAAGATCTTTTAAAAAGTTTTTTTTTAAATCTCATAAATATTTTACATTTTTTTAGATTTTTTTAACGTTAACTAATCAATGAGATATTAATTTTTAGATTTTTTTAATATATCTTAATTAATAAATAAGATATATTTTTGAAATTTGTTTAAGAAATAAAAAATCACCGATATTTACAACATAATTGTTTTTTAAGATTTTTGATAATAAAAATTTAAAAAACAATATTCCTCCTTAGCAAACAATGTTAAAAACTTGATACACAAATTTTATATATTTTTAAATAGCTCGCAAGTGCATGGATCACTTTGTAAAAAGATAATAAATATACTTTCAAGGTCGGTCCAAAGAGTAGCTTCGTGATTTGTAATCAATTCAACAAAATTCTCATAAACAAAAAATAAACCTAAATATTCTATCATAAAATTTTCTATTTTGAAAATTCTACAATAATAACATAAAATAATAAAAGATAAAGGATAGATAAATTTACACAAATAACAAGCTGACATGCAATTCATTAATCAATAGAGAATTAATAGGATATTTGGATAATTAATTATATTTAGTAAAATTAATTTGATTAGTAAAATATAAACCTAGATTTATTAATTCTTTTTTTTATATACAGATAATGTATTCGATCGAGTCTACTATTTGTTATTAAATAAAATCATTTAATGCCTTTGATTGGGTCTATCAATTAACTTCAATTAAATTATACTTCTTCTCTAATAAATTAACAAGCCATTTAACTTGCTGATTTTGGTCGAGTCTAACAAGTTAAACTCTCATTCAAGGTATTCAAATTAAACTGTAATATTGATATATCTCGGAACTAACTTTCTCATCTTAAAATCTATTACAAAATCTAACTTTAAAACCTTGAATGATATTTTTAAATAATATTTTTTATAAAAATATTTGAAATAGAGTATTATTCTAAATCAGATCCAAATATTCAATTCCTAAATCTAAATCTAAGAGTATGACTCCAAATCGAATCCAAATAATTAAATTATAAATCTAACTTTTATATTTTAAATTTATTATGTAACAAAATTTGTAAAATTCTTGAATAGAAGATAACCAATTTTTAAAAATTATTAAAAAATATTCGTCTATTTTAATATTACACAAATATGATAATATGACTAAAATCTTGTTGACTCACAACATCAAAAAATTCACGATAAAACCTTGTCGCTTTTTATAAAGAGTTTAGTATTAAAGTGTCATTCCACCCCTTACTGACCAGAAGCAAATGGATGGTGGAGTTCACAAATAAAATCATTATCAACATCCTACAAAAATATCTAGTACGAGCTAATGGGAAATGGATAAAGGAATTGCCTTGGGGGTATTGTGAACGATGTGAACCTCACCCATATCAACAATAGATGAAACCTTTTTTTCACTTGTATATGTCTAGGTTTGAGGCACTCATCTTGGTGGAAGTCTTACAAGCCATCTTGAGGGATGATATGGGAGATGAAGACAACAAAGAAAACTAGCATATAAACCCAGTGTTGTTGGAAGAGTAAAGGGAGAAAGCCAAGATAAAAATGGAGGCCCAAAATAGGAGCATCTAAAATACTTTCAATAGAGTCATCAAAATGAGGAGTTTCATAGTAGGGAACTTAGGATTCAGAAAATCAGTAGTAGGACTTATGCCAGAGAGAGCTTACATGTTGGAGGACTTGGATGGAAAAAGGAAGATCTCAATTGGAATGTTAATCACCTCTAGAGATATTATAAATATTTTATTTTATTTTTAAGTTACTTTAACATTTGAACACTTGAACACCCGGTGACAAGCTAAAATCGACCTGATGACATCCCTCATATGCAAAATAGACTAATGCAAAGTCTTCATCTAGAAGTAAGAAACTCAAATAATATCTATCTATTTGAGAAATAAGCATAAGAGGCAACAAATAAATGTCCCGTCAAAGAAGCCAAAAATCCAAGAAACTTTTGATTCCTTCTTGGGGGGAAAGTGTCCTAGTTGTTAGGAGAATCATAATTTCAATTCGAACTTAACCAAGCTCTAAACAGTGGAATTAAACCTATTCTCCTTCTTTGTGTGAATCTTTTAGGAAATAAATAAATAGAGCTCAAAATCAAACATGCACAAAATCAACACACGTAATTTACATGGAAAAACCTTCCCGGTGTAGGAAGGAAACAACCAGGGCACTTCTCTCCAAAACTTCCACTATCAAGAAACAATTATACAACAGTTCTCTCTAGGTAAAACTAGAGGCAAACAATCAACAACATCATCAAGAATACACTTCTTGGAAACTAACAATTATTTCAAGAAAATGGAGAAATCTAACCCAATTCGTAATCACTGTTCACTGCTCAGAATTTCCCAAACCGGTGAGCCAAATCCAAATCCCACCGCACAGATTAAAGAGTCTTGAGTCGTAAACCTGCCTGAAAAAATTTAGCTTAATCGGACCACAAATGACCTTTGATCGGAGCACTTGATGAATGCTTGCTGGAGAAAGAGAAACTGAAAACTGAGAGCAGTTTTTCTGCAACAATTGTTGGTTTTTTCTGCACTATTTTTTCTCTACAGATTTCTACACAAAAAAACCCTAAATAGATTTATTAATTAAAGCAATGAAATGACATAATTTCCCTTCTTACTCCATCGGCTTTTAAGCCACCTGGGCTTCCCTTAGACTCCTCTAAATAAGAGGAAAA
The DNA here is from genome assembly GCA_033030585.1 of Hippophae rhamnoides. Lineage (NCBI taxonomy): Eukaryota > Viridiplantae > Streptophyta > Magnoliopsida > Rosales > Elaeagnaceae > Hippophae > Hippophae rhamnoides. The sequence goes on along the minus strand of CM065430.1, from coordinate 37,980,067 downwards.
ACCAACACTAGTGATAATCTAAAACCAGCTTGGTGACATCCACATATGCCAATTAACTAAGTAAAAACCTTTAACTTACAGTAAAGAGGTCAAATAACCCCTATTTATTTGAGACATGGCACAACAAGGTAGTAAAATTATATCCAAATCAAATAAGCCAACTTGGTACAAGTACAAAGTGCATGGAACCAACTTGAAATTCGAATTGAATTCAGCTTGGCTTCCCCCTTATAATGATACATCAAGTATCAAGTGTGTGACACCAGTCCAAAATTTGAAATGAATTAGCCTAGCTACACCATTACAAAAATTGTGTATCAAGTCCCCAATGTGTAGTACCAACCCAAAGCCTTTTAGAGTCTGTTCTTTTTATGATGTACATCATCAAGTTATTAGGATTAATTAGATATTTGATATTTAATATTATTAGTATTAGAATATTAGGTATTAGATAATTATCATTATATTTTTTTATTAATTTATTAGTCTAATTTAAAATCTTTAAGATTTTATTCTTATTATGAATATTAGGTATTAGATAATTATCATTATATTTTTTTATTAATTTATTAGTCTAATTTAAAATCTTTAATATTTTATTCTTATTATAACTAAATGCATACATAATCTTTCAATATTATTAATAACAGAGAATATGAGTTTATATATCTTTCTCGTTCCAAACTTTTCACGTATTTTGGTTATTTAAGTTGTTTCCACTATACATTTTTACTTTGTATCATAGCTGTGTTCATTATAAGATTTTATTCTTATTATGAATATTAGGTATTAGATAATTATCATTATATTTTTTTATTAATTTATTAGTCTAATTTAAAATCTTTAATATTTTATTCTTATTATAACTAAATGCATACATAATCTTTCAATATTATTAATAACAGAGAATATGAGTTTATATATCTTTCTCGTTCCAAACTTTTCACGTATTTTGGTTATTTAAGTTGTTTCCACTATACATTTTTACTTTGTATCATAGCTGTGTTCATTATTGAACACTTTCAATCTATTTTCTAAATCCTATTCTTATCCGTTTAATTTATTTTTTAAATCATATTCCTATCCTCTCTTTTCCGTCAACGTTTTACTCATGGACATTAAAAAAAAATCAAAAAGTCAATAAAAAAATAGAAAAAAATATTCTTACTAATGATAATTTTTTATTGGTAGTTAAACTCTAAAACTTAATTCCTAAACTTAATTTCTAAATCCATTATATTTAAATTTTTTTCAATATTTTTAATATATATGTGTTTATTTTTTTATTTTTTTAAAATTATGTGCTATTTTTGTGTATATATATATATTGTTTTAAAAAAAAAAAACTGTATGCTATTTTTGTCCGATGTCCTATATTACGTGTTTTGTTCCTATTATTTCCATTCATGCTATTCAACCTTGTCACTAAACTCGTCTAATTTGGTCCTCACCGTCATTTGATTCAAGTGACCTTCCTCTACCGTCTACCCATCTAAAGCCTGAACTTTGAATCATGGATGGCGACTTTGTCTAAGGTTATTCTTTTCTTAGGACAGCCTTACATCACCATCCTTAGTGTCACCGTCACTTGGATTGCGATTGCCGGCATCGCCATAGAACCAACCGACCACCCACCTACCACTAGTTATCGTCTATGTACCAAATATGCCGCCTGTTGTCGCGAAATGGAACATTTTTTAAGATTTCTTCTTATAGTCAGGTCTCGATAAATCACGAAAGCAGGTTTATATACCATCTCTTTTGTACTAACCTAGAAATGACACCATCACCATCCCAAAACATTTCAACCACCGTCGCCCGGTCCAGGTGACCTCCTACAACAGCCCACTACAGTTTTCACCACTGACACCTGTTTGTGCTGATTTTCTAGTCTATTTTTTAAGTGTTGTTTTACCCAGCCACCTTGCCGCTGTTGCTTGTTAGATATTATTGTTATAAAGCTCCTTAATTTAAGGAGCAAATTAAGTAGCAAAACATGGAACAAAACAAGGAGTAAAACATGGAGCAAAACATGGAACAAAACAAGGAGTAAAACATGGAGCTTAATTTTAGGAGCAATTCAAGGAACCATTAATTTAAGGAGTAATTCAAGGAGTGAATTTTCCTATAAATAGATGTGTAATTGTAATGAATTAATCATCCAAAGTGTTCATTCCAATTGAGAGAAAAGCTTAGAGAGAAAAGCTTTTGTGAGAGAAAATTGAGAGTAATTTTCTTGGGTGTAATTGGGTTGTGAGTTGTGAGTGTTGTAAACACCTTGTGTAATTTCTCCCCTTTCAGTAAAAAAAAAAGATCTGCAGCAGGTCCGGAGACGTAAGCAAGATTGGCCGAACTCCGTTATCAAATCTTGTGTGTTATTGTTTCTATTCTTGCTTTCTCATAAATCTAGCTTATCGGGAATTTGCGTTATTTCCCAACAACTGGTATCAGAGCTATTGGTAGTGATTTCTGTCAATTTTCTGCAAGAAATAGTCAGAAACGATCCAGAGGAAGTAAGATTTTAGTGGGAGCAATGGCCGCAGATGAAGGAAGGGTGAAACTCAAGA